>CM028133.1:518253750-519690000 GCA_016271365.2 Neoceratodus forsteri | reverse complement strand
CCTCCCCCTGTGCATCCTAGTATCCCCCCAGCCCTCCTTACTGTCTTCTCACATTGCCTGCCCACCTTTAGGTCATCTAATACTACTACCCCAAGGTCCCTTTCCATTTTTATTGTTGTCAGAATCTCACCCCCCCCCCATTGTGTACACTTCCCCTGGGTTTTTGTTTCCTAGGTGCATTACTTTGCACTTCTTTGCGTTGAATTTAAGCTGTCGTACTTTTGGCCATTCCTCCAACTTTGCCAAGTCCCTTCTCATCCTTTCCACCCCACCCTGTGTATCAACCCTGTTGCAGATCTTTGTGTCGTCTGCAAAGAGACATACTTTTCCTTCCAGTCCCTCTGCAATGTCACTTATAAAGACATTAAAAAGGACTGGACCCAGTACTGAACCCTGCAGTACCCCACTAGTAATCCCCCTTTCTTCACTGTGGACTCCATTTACTATTACCCTCTGCGTCCTGTTGTCCAGCTAATTTTTTACCCAGGCTGCCACCCTGGGACCCACTCCCAGGCTTGCTAATTTGTTTATTAATCCTTTGTGTGGGACTGTGTCAAATGCATTGCTAAAGTCTATGTAGACCATGTTCGCGGCCCCTCCCTGGTCTACTACTTTGGTCACCCAGTCAAATAAATCAATTAGATGCATCTAACATGACCTTCCCGCTCTGAATCCATTATGGCTTGGGTTCCGTGCCCCACTGGCCTCTAGGTACTCAACAGTTCTTTTCTTCAGAAGTGATTCCATCATTTTCCCTACCAATGAGGTCAAACTGACAAGTCTGAGGCTAACACTAAACCTGTACACTTGAGGGTCCCTTTAAGAATGATATATCTCCCTGCAGGGTCAATGACTTGTTCCAGAAGTTGAAACGGAACACTGTGGTGTATCAAAATTGCAACCCCTGCTTTTTTATTATCTATACCAACTATATTGGCCCATCTGACCCATTTCCTGCTCCAGAGGTTGTTTTGTGTTGTTACGTGTGAGTCTCCTGTAGGAAAGCTATTTGAGTTCCAAGGCGTTTTAAGTGAGTCAGAATCTGATACCTTTTTTCTTTTGTTTGTGCCCCTTTAATATACCATGTGACCAATTTGTAACCCAGATCTGTTATGGGGGTATGCTGATACTTGGCGGAGGGTTTGAGATATTTAGCTTACCAGGCCCATGGAGGAAAATGATAGGGTTAGGTGAGGTCTAAGCATTACTGGAGAGTGGCCAGTAGTAAAAACAATTGTGGTGCAAACAGAGCACAACAACCTGACTGCTCAGAAAAGTGTATGGCAGGGCATAAAGGAGTATCATCATAGAACTAGTGGTACCTATCAACAACACATAACATAAACTGCTAGGAACTGATCTCAGCAGTGTTCTTCTCCCCCGATTTCTTTAATGATGATGAAGCCCCCTCAACCCTCAACTCCATTACTCCCGACAGTCACCCTCCCTTCTACTTTAAAATAGTGAATAAGAATGATGTCTGCAAGTACATCACCAAAGCCATAAGCAAATCCAGATCAAGCAATGACACACTCGATCTCGAGCTTCTGTCCTTCACTCTAGAAGAGGTGCTGGGGCCTCTTACCAGGATTTTTAACCTCTCCTTCACACTTGGCCAGTTCCCAGAAAAATGGAAGTCAGCCACTGTTACCCCAATCCGCAAAAGTGGGGACAAGACTGCCCATAGGAACTATTGACCAATCTCAATCCTGCTGCCCTCTCAAAGGCCCTGGAATGCATAGTATCGGACCAGCTCACAGAATATCTGGACAAACACAATATCCCCTGCAGGCAACAACATGGCTTCAGAAAAGGCCATAGCACTGCTTCCACATTACTTGAATTCACTGGGGCAATCCACAGCTCTCTGGACAAAGGGCAACTCACTGGTGCTATCTACATCTATCTGACCAAGGCCTTTGATACTGTCCACCACCGCCTTCTACTTGGCCAGCATCAAAATGCTGGGCTCTCCCCAGAATCTATTACATGGTTCAAAAGCTACCTTGAGAACAAGTCACAATGTGTAAAAATTGTGGATGTACTCTCAGAAGCCAAACCTGTTTGCTCTGGTGTTCCACAGGGCTCCATCCTGGGCCCACTCCTCTTCAGCCTGTTCCTCAACACACTACCGGACTCCTGCTCTGAAAAAATCATACTCTACGCCGATGATGCGGTAATCCTAGCCTCACACCAGGATCTGAATCTGCTGCAAGCAACCTCCAGCATTGCTACTCC
The DNA here is from genome assembly GCA_016271365.2 of Neoceratodus forsteri. NCBI lineage: Eukaryota > Metazoa > Chordata > Ceratodontiformes > Ceratodontidae > Neoceratodus > Neoceratodus forsteri. The sequence goes on along the minus strand of CM028133.1, from coordinate 519,687,762 downwards.
ACAGTTGAGAACTGGATCATACAGCATAAACTGATCCTCAACCAGAAAAAAACCAAGACCATGAGCTTCAGTAGCTCCCACAATAAACATAAGCACCACCACCTTTCCATTAACACCAGTCACGGTGGCCTACTGGAACAGGTCCTAACTTTCAAATACCTTGGGATCACCCTCGACTCACACCTCTCCTACGCTGACCACATTAATAACGTCACCAGAGCTGCCAACTCCAGACTAGGCTTGCTGTTCAGCCACAGGAGACACCTTACTCCCGAAGCCCTGGCAGCTGCCGTCCAGAATTCCATCATTGCCACCATTAACTATGGCCTTATCATCTATGGCTCTGCTACTGTCTCAGCTCAACTCAACTAGGAGCAGATTTATCCTGGACTCTCTTCAGGGTGCCTTCCTCAAGCAACTGGTCATGGAACCAACTCGGCAGAAGGCAATACTGGACCTTGTGCTCACAAACAGGGACAGTGTGATGGGGGTAACAGTGGGGGAACAGTGACCACCAGTCATTGTGGTTTGAAATCACAGAAAGAGCAGAACCAAACCACACAAAAACACGTATCCTGGATTTTAGGGGCAGACTTTGGGAAAATGGGGAGATACTTGAAAGAGGCATTAAGGGAATGGGACAGGAATCAGGGTTGAGGAACAGTGGGCAGTATTTAAAATGGGGATTATAAGAACAACAGAATTATGCATTAAGCAGGTTAGCAAGAGGAAAGGAAGGAGACCATTATGGTTTTCCAAAGAGGTAGAAAAAAGTGAAAGCCAAAAGATTTCATTCAGGCAATACAAAAGACACAAGCAGAAGGGATAGGGAGAAGTACCAGGAGAAGCAAAGGAGGCAGGAGGTCAGTAAGGAAGCCAAAGCTCAGACAGAAGAACACATTGCAAAATTAGTGGGTAGGGGACAAAACCTTTTACAGGTACACAAGTGAAAAAGAAAAACAAAGAGGCGGATAGTGAGACTGAAGGGAGGGATGGGGGCTGCGTGGAGGATGACAACAGTAAGCTGACATATTGAACAGGTATTTCTGCTCAGTCTTTACTGAGGAAGAGGAGGGTAATGGGTCTGAAGGGAGTACAAGGGGTGAGAATGGTGCAGAAATGGACACAAGTCCTTTACGAAAGGGTCCTGAAGGAACTGGAAGTAATAAGAGTTGATAAAGCAATGGGGCCAGATGGGGTGCACCCAGGGTCCTTAAAGAACTAAGAGAGGTGGTGGCTGAACCTCTGGCTATCCTGTTTAGCTGATCACTGGAAACAGGGAGGTACCCAAAGACTGGAGGACAACAGCATGTAGTCCCCTTATCGAAAGCAGGAACAAAGAGGAAGCAAGGAACTACAGACCAGTCAGCCTCACCTCGGTAGTGGGAAGATCATGGAAGCACTACTGAAGGAAGATTGGTGGAACATCTGGTTGTCAATGGACTACAGGACCCAAGGCAGCATGGTTTCACCAGGGAGGTCATGTCAGACCAACCTCGTTGAATTTTTTGACTGGGTGACTAGGGAGGTGGATCAGGGGAGGGCAGTGGACATGGCCTATCTGGACTTCAGCAAGGCCTTTGACACTGTGCCACATAGAAGACTACTACATAAACTGGGGAATATGAGTGTGGGCAGGACAGTAGTGTGGTGGGTAGGTAACTGGCTGGGTGGCAGGACACAGAGGGTGGTGGTAAATGACTGCCACTCCACAGAGGGAAGAGTGACCAGTGGGGTACCACAGGGATCAGTGCTAGGACCGGTCCTATTCAACATCTTCATCAGTGACATTACTGGGACCTAGAAGGTAGGAATTTCACTGTTCGCTGATGACACAAAGCTCTGTAACAGAGTAGACACACCAGAGGTGTGAGACAGAATGAGAAGGACCTGCAGAAACTTGAAGAATGGTCAGGGGTTTGGCAGTTGAAATTCAATGCAAGAAGTGCAAGATAATGCATATGGGGCACAAAACCCTGGCACAATATCAGTTGGGGGTGAGGATATAGCATGCACCAAACAGGAAAGGGATCTTGGGGTTATCATCTCTGATGACCTCAAGGTAGGAAACAGTGTGACAAGGCAGCAGGTAAAGCAAATAGGATCCTGGGATGTATAGGCAGGGGCATCACCAGCAGGAAAAGGGAGGTCATAATTCCGCTATACAAGACACTAGTGAGGCCCCACCTGGAGTACAGTGTACAGTTCTGGAGACCATACCTACGTAAGGACATAGACAGGGTAGAGAAGGTTCAGAGGAGGGCAACAAAGATGGTGCATGGATTGCATCACAAGTCCTATGAAGACAGGTTGAAGGAACTGAACATGTACTCCCTGGAGGAGAGGAGAGAGAAATGATAGAGACATACAAGTATCTCACAGGGAGGAACAGGGTGCAGGAATACACTATTTTTAAGCAAAAAGATGTACCAGGACTAGGGGCATGGAGATGAAGTTGGAGGGAGGACGATTCAGAGGAAACATTAGGAAGAATTTCTTCACAGAGCAGGTGGTGGACAAGTGGAACACCCTGCCAGAGGAAGTGGTGGGGGCTGAAACAATCACGGGATTTAAGAATGCGTGGGATAGACATAAAGGAATTCTGGAGGTCAGGGGTAAGGGGCAACAGACTTCTAGGAAAACATAAACTGAACTTACAAGCTCAAATGGGCAGACTGGGTGGGCCATAGGCCCTTATCTGCTGACACTGTCTATGTATCTATGTATCTATGTCACTGCACTCAAACATGTAACCACCTCCCTCAACAAGGCTTGTTGGCTCATTACTGGCTCTCAACGTCTTACACACACACACCTGTGACCTCTACTCTCAAACCAACTAGTTGCAACTCGACAAATGTATAAAATACCAAACCTGCGCAGTTGCAAAGAAAATTCTGATGGGTCTTGCCCCTCCTGGAGTCACTGCTCTCCTACAACCTAAAAACAGCAGCTGCAACACCAGGGGTCTAAACCACAGCAGTTTCAAATCCCCCACTGTTGCACAACTCTAGGTCAAGGAGCTTTTGCCTACCGGGCCCCTAGCTGGCCAAGTGGACTTTCTAGTGACATCATCACCACCCCCATGCTCGGCGCCTTCAAAACCAAGCTCTGCTACTCACTCATTGCCTCCAGCACCTGTGACTGCAATGTTTAATAACAGACCACCCATTCTGGGACTCCTGGATAATGAATGGATCCCTTACTCTGAGGCTCCCTTTGTTTATTGCATACATGAGGGCTACAGCCTCTTAGCATTTTAACCCCCATCCTGCCCCACTCTTGCACTTCCGTTTCTCTGACAATGCCTCCTGGCTGTAGCTCCCTCCTGCTCCCTTCACCCCACCTGCCCATCTACCCATCCCTCCCGATCCCACCCACCTTACCTCTACCATTCCCTACTACACTCCCTTTACTTGTTGTCTCTTTTCACCCCTCCCACTTTCTTCCTCATTCCTTTTTTTCTCTTTTATAAAGTTACATCAAGCTCTGTACCGCTAATGATCTCTTTATGTACCTCCTTAAATGTTCTTAATTGCTATTTATGTTTTGTCTTGCTGTAACTTATGACATGGAATCTTTGTAAAAGAGCCTTGGCTCAAAGGTATTTGTAATCCTAGACCTAAATAAATAAAAATTTGCAAGTTGCTACCACAAACTGTCTTTCGACCTCTGGAACCAACCCCAGTGGAGGCCTGATACCCCCTCCTCCACTTCCTCCACTGATTATTCCTGATTCAGGAACTAAAGTCATCACCACTTGTCATAGCACAAGGGTTTCTATGTTACAAAAACAGTCACACACAATTCCTTTATTAAACAAATTTGATGTGTTACAAACTGAAGCTACAGAGGATGTTTCTGATGATTCCTCGGTGGCATCTTCTGTACCTGAAGCCACCACAAACACAGAAAAACAGGAAAAAGTAAAAGGGCCTCAGAAGAGGAAGGTGAAACTGAAAAAAACAGTCTGCTAGGAGGGGGAAATATAAATAAACATAGGCATCAATGACTATTCCTTTTTCCTGTTACACTATAAATGTGAATAGCATAAAGAGGGATAGTAAAAGAAAGATGGCGTTTTCTTTTCTAACTCACTTATCTTTTGGCATTTATTTTCTACAGGATGTTAGGTTCCATTCGATGAAGGAAACAATAACAGCCTCTAACGGATGGTATGCAGGGTCTTCTTATTGGTCTATAGGACAAGACACCTGTTCAGGCCTAGAAATATTGTTTAAGTTACCTGAGACACAGATTTTAAAGCTCTATGATCTAGTCCCAGGTAGAGTTTTGATCTTGGATATATTAATACAGGCAAATTTATTTAGGTTAATTAATCTATATGCACCACAAACAAAAGCAGAGTGCTGTAAAATTTATTTTCTGCTCACCATATAATGTTTTCTGGAGATTTTAACTGGCCTCTTAAAGCTACAACTCTTAAAACCTATTGTGATTCCAATCTCTTAGCCCAAATAGTAAATAAAGCAAAATTAAAGGATTCTTTTTTTACACACGCTAACTTAGTCACCGCTACATTTCAAAAATGGCCGGTAGTCTCCAGGATTGATTATATATTCAAATCTCAGTATCTGACAGTAAACTCAGCAACTACACATCCAGCAAAATTTTCAGACCATAAAATAGTGGGGATTAAATTAGGTATGCAGGAGGGAGTGCAGAGAGGTTCAGACTTCTGGAAAAAGAACACCTCCATAATGTCTGATTACTACACTTTACAAACACTTCTGAATTTTATATTAGCAAGAAAATCATTTTTTTTTCTCTTTGACAATCCTAGCCTCTGGTGGGAGGATACAAAAAGAGATTTACAGGTGATGTGTAAAAATATTAGTAAGGATAAACAAAAAATGCAATATTTCACTTATTTACAACAGTGGAAAATTCTATAATTACTTTCGATGATGCACGACACAGGGCAGAATTTGGTAATACAAATTAGTAAAGTAAAACAATGGATGCAGGAATTCCATGGCCACAAAGCCAGGATACTGCATCATCAGCAACAATTTGGTGTGAAAGGGAAGTTTGATGAAATTTGTCCTTTTGCATGTTATAATGCCAAAGTGCATGCAAAAGAAATGTCTGCCCTAGTAGGGGAGGAGGGGATCAGTTATACATCTAAAGACGACTTGTTAAATATAGTTAGTACATATACAGCCCAAATGTATGATCCACTGGATATAGATAAAGGGCATCTTGTAACTTATTTCTCAGACTTAGCCATTCCAACTGTTGACCCAGAAATTCTGCTACAAATGATTAAGCCTATAAAACTTACAGAAGTACAAGAAGCGCTTTTGACATTAGCAGGAGGGAAAGCACCAGAACCTGATGGACTCCCTAATGAGTTACTCAAGTTGATAGGCACAGAACTAGCATTAGAGATAACATCTGTTTTTAACTATATACTTACTAACAAGGAAATCCCTCTGCAGATGTACTTAGGTATGCTAACATTTGTATATGAAAGAGGGACTGGAAGTTACTGAAGAATTGGAGACCAATCTGTTTGTTAAACTCTGATTTTAAATTGCTCACAAAAATCTTGGCAAACAGGCTGGCTTCGGTAGCACAACGTTATTTCAAAAGCACAATCTTACGCACTGCCAGGTAGGAAAATCCAAGATAATCTATTACTCCTGAGCGAAATAGTAGAGTTAGGACAAAAAGGAAGCATGGATGGTTATCTAGTCTCTCTAAACCAATACAAGGCTTTTGATAGGGTGACTCACACGTTTTTGTGGGACGTTTTAAAGCTCTATCAGATTCCTGAGGCATTTATAGAATGGCTGCAGAGTGTATACAAAACATCCACAGTGATACCAATAATGCAAGGTTGGAAAGGCCCTCTGGTACGTCTTAAAAAAAGGTGTTAGGCAACGCTGTCCACTAAGTCCAATATTATGCCATTTTTTTTTTATAGATCCTCTATTAAGGAAAATTAATGACAGTCACCTAGCTTTACCGCTCCAAAATGAGAAAGAGAATCTACCATATACAGTTATGTCTTATACTGATGACATGACTCTCCTGGTTCGAAATCAGCATTCGTTTAGTATTGCTCTAGAATTATGAAGAAATTTTGGACAATTGTCTGGGGCGTATTTAAATATTGATAAATGTATTGGGCAAAATTTAAATGATGCTATACAGCATGAAGGAAGTATTGAGGGGATTACTATACAGCACGAGCCACTGAATATCTTAGGTATATGGTTTGGGAAAGGGGATTTGGATGATCTAAACTGTGGTAAAAAGCTAGACATAGGAAAGCAGAAGATAACGTTATGGAATTGGAGTAAAATAAGTAAAAAGAAAATAATTTATTTAATAAAAACTTTTTTAGTTCCAGTTTTTTTATTTACTAGCTATATATTCCCACCTTCAAAGCATAGAGAGACAGAGCTACTTAGCATATTATTTCAGGCTTGTTGGGACAGTAGGTTAAACCCGACAAAGAGTAACAATTTATACCTACCCCTAAAACAGGGGGGACTGAATATGATAAACCCTATTTTATTTTTAAATAGTTTTTTTTTTTTGTCTGCTAACATCAAATCTCTTTTAATACAGCAGACTATAGGATGTGAGCCTTTGCTGCTTAGAAAGGTTTCTAATTTGATGGCTATGTGGCACTCACAAACCTTAAAAGTACTGAAAAGATCTGCTATGTTACCAGAGTATTTCAGATGTATCTTTTTAAGGATAAAACAATGGCAGATAACTGTGCATCAGGTTACTACACTGTCAAGGAAAAAGCTTTGTTTTTCTTTATTATCAAGAGTTTGCTTTGAGGAGGTAATATTTTCTAAGTGTCCTGAGGAACATATGGAAACTTTGACACAATTTTTAAATAACTCCAGGATACCTGAAAAGGTGTGGGACTTTCATTGGCTAGCTTGCCATGTAAGGATAAACATTAAAGCCAGTCAAAAGCATAAAAGACTGGAGGAGAGAGATTGCAGTAGACTTCTGTGTATACAAGAGGAGGAGACTATACAGCATTTCTTATTTACATGTTCCTTTACCATAGGGTTTGGAGATTTTCTAGCAAAAAGTGGAATGAACCAGTATTTAAAACTCTGAAATATGAAAATTTAAGGTACTGTATGGTGTGTTTAATAAGAAATTGGAAAAATTGAATAAGGTTACATTACAATTAATAATGGTCATCCTAAAATGGAATATCTGGACCACCAGATGTGGGTTTGTGCTACAACAGAAAGAAAGCAGTCAGTTTGAACTGTATAGTACAAATCGAATAAGACCTTGTTAATTTATATTAATTTATTTATTTATTTAAATTTTGGTAACCGGCAATATATAACACTGAACAGAAAAAGGTTTCTAGGGTTATACTGCTGAAACTATGGAAAGGTCTGCATGGGTGACAGACAACGATGTGCCAATAACCTAAGAAGGGTTACTGTTAGAAGATATACAAAACATGACAGCTAAAGGGGAGGTTCTGATAATGGGAGACTTCAACATGCCGGATAAAGATTGGTCAATACTAGCAGGAACATCTGTCAGAACTAGACACATAGTGGATTCCCTGCAGGGGGAGGGTCTCAAACAACTGGTACAGCAACCCACAAGAGACAGAGCTATCCTAGATCTAGTACTGACTAACAAAGAAGGGATCACAGATCTCCAGGTAGAAGGTCACCTGGGGGCCAGTGACCATCACATGGTATGGTTCAATTTGGCTACTACATCTAAATCATCCCATTCCAAGGCAAAAATATGGGACTTCAGAGGAGCTGACTTTGATAAGATGGCCAACAGAGTTAAGCTAGCCCTGGCAAAGAAACACAGGTGAGGGGGTACAGGCAAAGTGGGCAAGCATTAAGGATGCAATACCTGAAGCAACATCCCATTGTGTTAGACAGAAAAGGAAGTGCAAAAGAAGAAGGAAACCACTTTGGTTCTCAAATACAGTAGCAGAAAAGGTCAGAGCCAAAAGGCTGGCCTTCAGGAAATATAAGGGAACACAGCGGGATGAAGATAGGGAGGCATACCAAACTGCCCTAAGGGAATCAGGGAAGGCAGTAAGGCAGGCAAAGTCCCAAACTGAGGAAACACTAGCACGAACAGTAAAAGAAGGTGACAAGACTTTCTATAGATACATTAGTGAAAGGAGAAAGTCCAGAGGGGGTATTGCTAAGCTTAAATGAGAAAAGAGAGCATGTGAGGAGGAGTACCCTGTGAAGGCATCTATCCTAAATAGATACTTTTGCTCAGTATTTACTGAAGAGAAGGTAGGGCAGGGCCCACAGCTCAGCATCATGGACACAGGGGGGAAGGAGGTGAGCACTACTCCCTTCACAAAAGAAAGGGTCCTACAAGAGCTTGCTAAGCTCAGGGTGGATAAGGCAATGGGACCTGATGGCATACATCCCAGGGCACTTAAGGAGCTAAAGGTGGAACTAGCAGAGCCATTAGCAGAACTGTTTAGTGAGTCTCTGAGCACAGGAGAAGTCCCAGAAGACTGGAGAAGGGCTCATGTGATCCCATTCCACAAGAGCGGTAGCAGGGAGGAGGCGGGGAACTACACACCAGTCAGTCTTACCTCTGTAGTGGGCAAGATTATGGAGGCACTCCTTAAGGAAAGGATAGTGCAACACCTGGAATCCATAGGGGCACAGGATCCAAGACAGCATGGGTTTACAAAAGGAAGGTCCTGTCAAACTAATCTCATAGATTTCTTTGACTGGGAAACCAGAGTGGTGGACCAAGGGGGAGCAGTTGATGTTGCCTACCTTGACTTCAGCAAAGCTTTTGACACTGTTCCACATAGAAGATTGATAAATAAGCTGGGTAGGCTCGGGGTGGGTCAGAAGTTGGTCAACTGGGTGGCAAACTGGTTGGGCAGAAAACAGAGTGGTGGTAAATGGAATACAGTCAGAAGAGATGCAAGTTACAAGTGGGGTACCTCAGGGTTCAGTACTGGGGCCAGTTCTCTTCAACATCTTCATTAGTGACCTTGCAGATGGACTAGAGGGTAAGGCTTGTCTGTTTGCAGATGACACCAAGATCTGCAACGGAGTAGATGATCCAGATGGGGTGGGCAGAATGAGAAGAAATCTGGATAAACTAGCAAAATGGTCAGAAGAGTGGCAACTGGGATTTAATGCAAAGAAGTGCAAAATCATGCACATAGGGAAGAGAAACCCTGAAGCCACCTATAGGCTGGGAGGGAGTTGCTAGCAGTCACAAAGGAAGAAAGAGACTTGGGCATCATCATCACTGATGACCTGAAATCATCAAGCAGACCTCTAAAGCAGTAGGTAAGGCTAGGGGGTGTTAGGGTGTATTAGTAGGGGTATCTGAAGTCGTAAGAGGGAGGAATAATCCCTCTTTACAAGACACTGGTTAGGCCCCACCTGGAGTACTGCGTGCAGTATTGGAGAGCCACACCTTCACAAGGACATTAACCAAATTGAGGCAGTCCAGAGAAGGGCAACCAAAATGGTGCAGGGACTGCATCAGAAGACATATAAGGACAGATTAACAGAGCTCAATATGTATACCCTTGAGCAAAGGAGGGAGAGAGGTGATATGATCGAGGAATTCAAACACCTTAAGGGCCTTAACAAGGTGAAAGAGTCTAACATGTTTAAATATAAGAAAAATAGCAGGACAAGAGGACACAGCATGAGATTAGAGGGGGGGCCAATTAAGGGGGAATGTGAGGAAATTCTTTTTCACAGAAAGGGTGGTGGATGCATGGAATGGCTTACCACAAGAAGTGGTGGCTATGAATACAGTGCAGGGCTTCAAACAGGCATGGGATAGGCATAAGGGAGCAATACAAATGACTATGAATAGATAGGCCACTGACAGAGCAAAGGCCGATGGCACATTTATAAGGTAGAAAAAGAAATGGGCAGACTGGATGGGCCTTGAGGTCCTTATCTGCCGTCAACTTCTATGTTCTATATCTATGATATAGTTTATAGAGCCTTCTTGGGGATTGCATTGTTGGATTTATTTTTCAATAACTTTCTTATGGTACTAACGATATGCTTTTTTCATACATGTGTTTTTTTTTGTTGTTTTTTTTTGTATGCTCTCGTGATCTGCTTAAGTTTCTTACTTGGTTAACACTGATGTTATTTTGTTCTATTTTACTTTGATTAAACAAAGTTCCCCTACTGTTTTTTTTTTGGGGGGGGGTTCTGTATTTTTTTTTGTTTGGGGGTAATATGCAAAATGGCTTGCTTGAAAGTATGATATTTACTACTCAGTCAAGTTTATCTTTCTGTTTTTATGATTTAAGTTGGGGCAAGTTGTTTTGACTACTTTTTGCTACAATGTATGATGTAATACATGCTTTTGTTTTCATTTTTGTTGTTATTATTTTGTGTGCTGTGATACTGTTTGGTTGTATTTATTTTTATGTTTTTTTTCAATAAAAATTCCCCCTACTCTTTTCGAGAAGTGCCATGGAATCTTTAACATCAGCCTAAACTACCATTGGAACAGGCAGATGGGACCTAGGTTTAATATCTCATCTGAAAGATGGCACCTCAGGAGTGAAGCACCCCCCTCATGCTGCACTACAGTGTCAGTATTGGGGATATTAATCCAAGAGCCTGGTGTGGGGATAGATCCCACAGCCGTCTGACTTCTTGGCCGCAGAGGTGAGTGTGCTACCTGCTGAGCCACAGACTGATGCTCTCAGTGACCATAACCCAATATACATAGTTAGAAAAGTCCACAGAACTAAATCACCACACGAAACCATACAACTACACTCTTTCAAGTCTCTTGATCCTGAACCTCTGCTGAGTAACCTTGCCACTTCTGACTGGTCCCCCCTAAAATCCTTCCCCTCAGTCGATAAGGCCCTTGCCTACTTCAAAGAAATCTTTCTTGCAAACTGGAATGCCTTTGCCCCACTCAAACAAACCAGAGATAGTGGTAACTACTTACTTTGGATAACCCCTGAACTTCTGGCCTCTCTCAGGGCTAGAGATTGGGCCTGGAAGCATCATAAAGCTACCCAGCATCCTACTGACCTTGCTAAATACAGCATGCTCCAAAATGCTTGCACCAGTGCTACAAGGTTATCCAAGTCTGAATATTTCAAATCTGCCTTCATCACCAACATAAATGCCCCTGCAAAGTTCTGGAAGGTGGTCCATGCCCTATTTACCTCCTCATCTCACTCCTCAGTACTTAAAGTAAATAGCTCACTAGTGTCTGACCCACTAGCCATAGCTATGGAATTTAACTCCTACTATACCTCCTGAACTACTGAAATCCCTCCCCTCCTACCCATCCCCACTCTCTACCATTGTGCCCCCATCATCACCCTCCCACCTCCCCTTCTCTTTCACTACTATAACCCCAAACAATGCCCTATGTGCCCTCCTCACCATCAACCCCTCTAAAGGTGCCTCACCTGATGGCCTTGACCCAAAACTCCTCTCCCTCTCTGCTTCAGCCATTGCCTACCCCCCTCTTAATAATCTTAAATCTCTCATTCTCTACTGCCTCAGTCCCCTCTTCATGGAAACATGCAGCGGTCCTCCCTGTACCCAAAGGGAGCGATCCCTCATCCCCCGACAACTATCGCCCCATTTCTCTCCTCCCTGCCCTCGCCAAGCTTCAAGAACACATTGTCCTCTCCCAACTCACCTCCTTTCTATTTGCCACCTCCTTTTTCACCCCTTTCCAGTCTGGTTTCAGGAAAAAACACTCAACCATCCCCCCTCTCTCCTACGGCTCACATATTTCATCCTAACCAAGATGGACAACGGCCAAATTACCTGTGCCATTTTTGTCAACCTGGCCAAGGCCTTCAACACTGTCTTTCACTCCCTTCTTCTTGACTCACTCCTGGCTGCTGGCCTATCTCCCTCTGCCACTAATTGGTTTAAGGCTTGCCTTATTGGCAGAACCCAGTCAGTTAAGATCTTGGATGCCACTTCTCCTCCCCTTCCGATTAGCACTGGAGTCCCCCAGGGCTCTGTATTAGGGCCCCTCCTATTCTCCATCTTCTTAAATGACCTTCCCTCTGTTTGCTTTCCATCCTCTGCTATACATATGTATGCCAATGATCTAGTCATGTGTGCATCTGGCTTCTGTCCTGATGAGGTTACAAGCAGCTTACAGCAAGACTTTGACAAGATTCAGCTCTGGTTTGCTAACCATAAACTTTTCCTCAGTGCCAAAAAGACTGTCTCCATGACCTTTGGCACAAGGCAGAGACTCGCTAGGCTTCCCTCCCTACCCACATTTTACACCCTCGAGGGGACTTTACTTGAGGACACATTCTCTTTCACATACTTCGGTGTTTGGTTGGACCAACACCTAAACTTCTCTGGTCATATTGACACCATCCAGAAAAAACTGCACCCTGAGCTTGGTGCCCTGTTCAGGAACCATAGTTGCATCCCTCCTACTGCTAGGTGTGAACTTGTCCAGAAGATGATACTGCCCATTTTTGACTACTGTGACATAGTCTATGGTGCTGCCCCAAATCCTCCCTGGCCAGACTTGACACCCTCTTCAATTCCTTCTGCTGCTTTGCCTTGGATGCCCCCCCATCGCACCCACCACTGTGATCTTTATCGTGCTCTATCCTTCCCCTCTCTTGCAAATAGTCAGCTCTCCCACTGTGTTAAATTCACCTCCATGCACTGGTTAGGTGAGCTCCCTTCCTACCTCACCTCCTCCTTTATAACCCCCCACCCTTGCATTCACTTAGATCAACCGACTCACGCACCCTGTTAGTCCCCCTCAGATCTACCCAAATCGGCCAATCCGGTTACTCTCACCTCCTCCCAAAAATCTGGAATTCCCTCTCCCCTCAGATCCGGCACTCATTCTCTGCCTACTCCATCAGCTCTCTGCCCTCAATAATTACATTGCTTCTAGCTGCTCCTGCCATGTCCCTCCCTAACTTCCTCCTCTAAGCCCTGGACAAACCCTACCCCTCTACCATCACCTTCATTTTACCCTGTGCACACCTGCCAAATTCCTAGCTTTCCTCCGCTTTCCCCAAATTGCTTCCTCTTATTGGCATCCCTTGATCTCTCACAGAATATAATGGTGCTCCAAATGGTCTCCATGGGCCCCTCCCCTACCCCAAAAGGGGCTTGTATCTCTCATCTACTCCCTTCACCCACCATCCTGAAAGGGTGTCTCTGGGACACTTCCTTATCCCCTTCTCTCTGGTCAGTGCAGTGCAGGATCCTCGCATCCTGAAGTGGTCTCCAGGGACACAACTCTTCCCCTTCCCCACACACCTTTCCCCCTTTTCTTTCACATAAGCACTTGTTACTTATTAACCAAGCACTTATTATTGTCCACTGTTTTTAGCTATCTTATGCAACACTGTTGTAACACTGTAAACATCTACCTCACAACTGTATGTTAATGTTGAACTTATTTCTTGAATGTTTACTGTCTCATTCCTAATGTACTTCTTCCCCCTAGGTCACACCAGAAGATGAGCGACTTGTCGCTCAGTGTGCCTTCCTGGTGAAACATTTCACTAAATAAATAAATAAATGCACCATTAGCCTTCTTGCTATTAGATTTCTGATTCATGTCTGCCCCTCCACTTCCTTTTCACTTTTTCTAGTTATATGTCTGTCTCGCTGTCTTTCTTTCTTGTTTATCTTTCCCCCTGTTCCTTATCCTTTATACCTACTGTCACTGTATATTGGTAGTCTGCCTCTTTTAACCCCCCCCCCGCCCAATCACCATTTGTGCGTATTGGTGCCCTTGTCAATTGTGGATTTTGCCTTCCCCCGTCTTCCATCTCCCCATCCCAGTTCTGTTTTGTTATCTGTCTGGTTGTTAGTTTTTTCACTGAGATTTAATATGTGGCAGTTCTGCAATAGTGCTTACTTTTCAAATTATTGCTGAAAATACAGCGATCAGTTGATATATTTGCTTTGTGCTACAGATAGTGCAATCAATAATTAAAATTATTATTATTTTTTTTTGCAGGCATCTGGAACCTGCTCTGAATTTGACACATAGTATCTCAAGCTGGATTCTACTGAGCTTGTGTATTATATACGCTGTGCTGGTTTGCTGAACTTTCTTGCTGTTTTTAAATTTATATTTTTAATATTCATTAATTATTGCATGTTTTCACTAAATTTTGTTTATGCTTTGATTGAAATGCTTTGCACTGTGTATGTCAGGTCCTGTGTTCCCCTTAATGTTTTAATTCAATGTGTTGAATCCAGCTGCAACTACATCTGATTGACAGCCCTATATAAGTGAACTTGATACAGGGAGTACTGACACACTCAAGTCATGTAACATAAAATAGTGCACTGTAGCTTTAAGAGAGCACTATTTAAGAGTATCATTCAGGTGTGTCAATTATTCTCTTGATAAAGCATGTAAACGTGAAACGCTAAGGGTTTGTACCTGGGAGAGGGGCCTGCCTGGTCCATGTATGCTGTTTTTATGCTGAACAAGTAAAAGGAGCAACGTCTGAAGAAATACTTGTAAGATTGCATTTCCTTCCTACAGTGGGATTGGCGTGTGTGGGCACTTGGCTTTCGTGCAGTTTGTCTCATTAACTTTGCCCATAGACACCACAGACTGTAGAGAGGCTTTCTCTTTTTTTTTATTGATACAGGGAATGTCACCTTTGAAAAAGCATAGGCATATTAAGTGAAACGTTAGGCAGACTCTGCCTGACGTGGAACCCACTGACAAGTCCTGATTTTAAATGCACCTGATGTCTGAATAAAGTTGCCTTTTCCACACAGAAGTGTTACATGTGGATTTCTTTTGCAACTACATCAAAGACGGATCCATGAAGGAGTGGTGGGTGCAGAACCTTTGTTTTTAGCATAGAATTCATATTGAGGATATTCATATAGAAAGATGGGTAGTAATTTATTTTTTATTTATTCAAATGTTTGGTGACCTAGCTGGCCCGGTGGCACTGGAGGTTGAGGTACTGGTCGTTACACCTCACACTATGCCGGTGACCCAGGTTGGGGAACGAGCCTGGGCCACCAGGGGTTGGCAAGGGCAAGAGACGATTGAGTGTCCGGAAGATTGCTCTCTTCTCTCGAGGGAGGGAGGTCCTCTCATCCCGCTTGTTGACTGCCCTCTGGCAGTGGCTGGAGAGCAGTATGGATTGGGAGGTGCACAACCAGCATGGTGGTGTTCTTGCATCGGTGGGGAGGAGGGATGGGAGAAAACATGAAAAGCAAGGTAGAAGGCTCCATGATGGCCCATTGCATCCCTGTGGCCACCCCCAGCTTCTGGATTATGCTGTGGGGAGAGAAAGCTGGTGCTCCCTTCCCTGGCCCTGCCACGGGGGTAAGCCATGGGTGAATTACAGTGGTCAGTCAGAGCGAGGATGTGTGGGCATGGAGGATGAGTCCATCCTAGGAAGGGCCATAGCCACCTGCCAGGCTCCAAGGGATAAAAACCTCTATGAAAAAAGGAAAAAAAAAAATTTGGTGACTGGGGAAGGCAACTGAGCGAGGCTTATTTCCAGGTGTGACCTGGAGGAAAGGGAAAGAGGATAAAGCAAACTGCAGTTACAAACAACTGAAGTGCAAGAACAACAGCATTAAGGTGCAATGCAGTGGCTTAGTGGCCAACATAATAGTGATAGGGTTACATTGAGGTAAATTGCAGCAGTATTGTACATAGGTATCCTTAAAGATTTACAAAGGTATACAGTGGACAGAGGACTTTAAGCCCATCAAGCTTGCCCTGAGACCTTACCTTCCTCAAGTTCCTAGCACTACTACTCCCCTTCCTCTGCAAGTTTACTACTAGGTTTACTAGGTTTTAATGGAAAAAAGAAGGCCGTAGCCCATCGTGATTTCCCCCACACATTGTGGGCTCATTAAGACAGAGGTAACCCTGTTAGCCAACTATCAAGACCTCTTTTAAAAATATTGACACTATCTGAATCAACCAGTGCTTGGGGTAATTGGTTCCAAAGTCTAGGTGCCCTAACTGAGAAAAAATGTTTTCTAAGATTAGTACTTGCAAATGGAACAAATAATTGTTTATTATGGCTTTTTGGCACTATACAGCGATTAGAAAAATGGAGGCCACACTTTTTCATAAGTTCAGTGCTTTGCATAAGTTTATAAATTAATATTTGGTCTCCCCTAATTCTTCTATTATGCAGAGTATGCAATCCTGTCAATTTTAGTCTATCTGGGTAAGAGTATTTAGATAGTCTTGGATCAATCTTTGTAGCTCGTTGCTGGACCTTCTCTAACTGCTTTATGTCACCTTTCAGATGGGGGCTCCAAAAGGGAGACCCATAATCAATTAGGGGGTGAATACATGCCCTGTAAAGAGGTATTAAACACTGTTCCTTTCTTGTGACAAAGGAACACCGAATTTGTCTCAGTGTGCCATTTGTGATATTGGCTATTTTTAAGCAATGGCCCGAAAAGGTTAATGAAGAATTCACCAAGATACCTAGATCTCTTTCTGTATTAGTTGATTTAATCAAGTTGTTGTTTATATAGTAGCTATATTTTGAGTTTTGGGTGCCATAATGTAAGCCTATACATTTGTCTATATTAAAACCATTTTGTTAATTGCCCAATTTTAAATTTTTAATAAGTCGAGCTTGAGTGAATTATGGTCATAATCATTATCAACCACACCCCAAGATTGGAATCATCAGCAAATATACATAACCAATTTGTATTACTTATTTCCATGTCACTGATTTATAAATTGAACAGTATGGGGCCAAGCACTGAGCCCTGCGGTACCCCACTGGAGACTGTGGCTAAGTCTGAAACACAGTCGTTTATAGACGCCCTTTGCATTCTGTTTGATAGCCAAGCATTTATCCAGTTTACTAACCCTACAGAAAATCCCAATGATTTTAGTCTTCTAATTAAATTACCATGGGGCACTTTGACAAATGCCTTGCTGAAATCCAACAGTATGACTTCCATATTTTTATTTTCTAGGCCCATGCTAATGTTGTTATAAAAAGACTACAAATTAGAAATGCAGGAGCGACCGTCTTTGAAACCATGTTGGTGGGAGTCTACTATATTCAATTCCTCCATTTTCTTCTCTAAGTAGGTTTTTATTATTTTTTCCATAGTCTTAAAAATAATTGAGGTTAGGCTAATGGGCCGGAAATTTTGAATACAAGATCTATTTCCCTTCCTATGAATAGGGGTTATCATTTCTGATAACCAATCTAATGGGATTTCAGCTGAATGTAAAGATTTGTTAAATAGAATAGATAGGGGAATTGAAATTGCCTCTGCTATATCTATAAGAAATCTAGGACTAACTTGATCAGGTCCTGGGCTGGTGGATTTCTTTAAGGCTTCAAGAAAAGGGAGAATATCTGCAGCTGTAATGTTATAGCTTTTATGAAATTTTGACTTACTTTCGCATCACTACTGGGCATGTAATGTAAGTTGTAGTCAACATAAATCCCATTTGTCTTCCAGTCCTGTTTTTTCATCAGGGAGCCTCACCTCCTAAACCCCCCCATGCAGGAGGCTCTACCCCTGAACTCCCCATACTTAGGATTATTAACTCCAGTCAGAGTTGATTCGGAGAGTTGGTGTAGGACTGGGAGACAGTGTGCCCCTGTGTCAGGCACACCAACACAGCGACTTGTCAGCAACCTGTCGATTTTGTCAATGGGCTGGTAGGTCGTTGTGTTGGTGTCACTGTTGGGTGGGCATAACCTACCAACTGATGATCAGCTTTATATCATCCCATAGTGTTTTGAAACCATAAATGATCCCTGCATTAACCACATTTCTGGGCAGGCAGTTCCACTTGTCCACCACTCTATTCAAGAATCGGTGCTTCTTGATGTCTTTCCTAAACGTCACCTGCCAGCTTGAGATTGTGACCCCTAGTGGTTAAACTGTTCTCCATTTTGAATAATTTTTTCTAATTTGACATATTGCACTTCAGAATGTATTTATGCATTAGTATCATCTAGATCATTTAGTTTTATGGCCCTGACCCTGTGGAATTATTTACATCATCAGGTGCGAGATTGCCTGACCGTCCAAAGTTTTAAATCGGCATTAAAAACTTACCTATTTAGCCTGTCTTACCTGGATTTTTAAGAATGTTTTAATGATTGGTTTTATTATACTGTTTAATTTTATGTATTTGATTTATTTATTGTAAAAGTGCCTTGGTTTTGGAAAGGCGCTTTTTAAAAATAAAGTTGGATTGGATTGGATCTACTCCCTCTCCCTTCTAGTTTCCAGTAAGTGTATGTTGAGGTCCCCCAGTCTCTCCTCATAGTGCTTGCTCTATTGGCTGTGGATCATTTTTGTCACCCTTCTTTTGATTGTTCCAGTCCTTCCTCAAGAGTGGGCTCCAAAATGTGTGCAAAATACTCCAAGTGCAATCTAACCAGTGACCTGTACAATGCCAGAATCACCTCCCTTGTGCAACTGGTGTAACCCCACCTGATGCAACCTAGCATCCAATTTGTTTTCCTATACGCTTTCCTACACTGATAGGAGGATGTTATACTGTTACCAACTATTACACTCAAGCCCCCTTTCTCCCTGGCATATTCTACTTTAACCCCACTGATCCACGACTCTGGATTTCTGCACCCAATGTGCATCACTTTGCATTTTTTTGGGCATTGAATATTAATGGCCAATAGCCAGACCCCTTTTGTAGTTTCTCCATGTCCTTACGCTGCTGATCCCTATTCACTGTCCAAGCTCTTACAGAGCTTGTATTATCTGCAAATAAACTCATAACTAAACCTCAGAATGTCTGATATTAGAACATTCTGTTAGATAATCTGCAACTAACTTTACTGCTTCTATATTTTCACCCAGATTAACACACATTTTAGCCTCATCATTTTATGTGTTAAATGAAGCATCTTTCTGGAAGAACATCTTAAAATACTTGTTTCTGGTATTTATATATTTGGCTCAGTTCTGAAGAAAATGTATCTCATCTTTAATTTGTCCATCATGTTACTGGCTACATACAGTAGTCTGTTTTCTTCTGGTTTCAGTATCTATCTGTGACTACAGTACCTGATTCTGTTTTAAGCCTAAGGTTGCTAACTCTATATTTTGTCATTATTTACCTGTGTTTTACATTTTGAATACTTATTTGGTATTCTGCCATAGTAACACATCTGTTAATTGACCTTTTGCATATCCACTTACTGTGCATTTTGATCTGGGTTTGCCAAAGTTACCCAGTGAAGGAATAATATAAGGCTAATGCTCTAGCCCTATGGTCATTTCTGGCATAGGCGAATTATTACAGCAATATCCCAAATGGCTTGTCGGGAAAAGCACCACCTAATTGAATTTATTTAAAAGTTTGCGACAGGGAAATGCACACTCAGCCAAAGCTCAATTCCAGGTGTGACAATCTGAAAAGCTGGCTGTCCCACCAGCACAGCAGTAGCACTACTGCCTGTGGCTCTGAAAAAACATTTTCAGGAATGAGCACAGAGCATCAGAGGGTCAGCTGGGAGAGGCAGTATGAGCACCCCATGCATGGCTCTCCTCCTCCTCCTCCTCTGGCGGGGGGATTGTGGCTTCCTATTGTGCTAGTGAAATCCACTGGAGACTAGGTGTGAAGCAGCCAGGACATCATCCAGTGGGTGGAGGTGACGGTGGACATTTGTGGTCGGGTACAGGAGTGCTCATGACCTGCGCTGACATGATTGCATGTCTCTGCCTCCTGGGGGGAAATGAAGGGAAAAACCCCTGGGCTGGCTGCTCTATGAAGTCCCCATACCTCCACTCAAATGATGCCCCAGGTGTAAGCTTCGGCAGAGGCTTCAGGTGGATCTCAGTCGCTCCCCTCATGGAGCCCTGCCACAGGGGGCAAGCTGTAGGCCTCCCAGACTGGGTCACCTGGGGGGGTGCCAGGTGATGGGTCCAGGCACTGATGAGGGATACATCCCCCCACCTATAGGCTGAGTGATAAAGAAAGCTGAAAAAAGAATCTCAAACTGGCTTACAGTGCATAATAGAGATCATACATGTACACATTCAGGATGTACCACCTCCATCTTCTCCCCTGCCTTCCACAAAAAAGAGAAGGTTGGAGATAGGTTTATAAAGTGCTAAGCAATCTGGGTCAAGAGATGCCTTTTTTTGGAGCAGCCTTACTCCAGCCTTTTGAAACCTGTACTAAAACAACCTTTTTCAAGGGAGATCCTGACTATCTTAGCAGACACACGAAACAGGACCTTGCAACAGATGGCAGTAAGCCAGGTTGTCCTGAATCCAGTGCACAGCTGTTTGGCTGTATACCAGCTGCAATGTTCAGAACACATTTTTTTTTTATGTAGTTGTTTAACCAGGAGTAGCACACTAAGCTGAAAGCTTTTTTTACAGGAGCGACCTGGGAGCACAGGGAAGTTAAGTGACTTGCTCAGGGTCACACAGTATGCAAGTAGAAGCTGTGGGATTCAAACTCAGGTCTGGTCTGCTGGATGTCACCAGATTTGCAGCTCAGAGCCTTAAACCACTGCTCTATACTGTCTCCCTAACTCATACAACACATGCTAAAACACTGTACAGACCCTGGAGTGTTTATGACCACTGAATAGGTAATGGAAGAAGCCACAAACGGAACGGGAAGATAACATTAATTTAAATGTTTGCAGAGATATTAAACATATGAAGTGCTAACTAAATAAGTTAACAACTGAAGATCTGAAAGAATGGGATACAAGTTAATATGAACATAATTACATAACCACCAGACCTAACCTGTTACTAAGTAATGCCAAGCCTTTGTGGGAGTTGTGCATGCCACCCTGAGCTTATCAAACTGATTGGATCCAGGCCCAGCAACAGTTTGTTTTTTTGTGCTTGTTTAAATATGCTTCTATGGGGACAATCTTTTATTATGAAACCTATTATTGAACTGTGACGAATCTCAAACCATTAAATGACAGAACTTTTTGTGGTTACAATAATGTAAATTTTTTTTTACATGACAAAGACAACGCTCCCAAAACAAATACTATCTATACTGTATATACATATATACACATAATTTTTTCCATTATTCAATTTGCCTTGAAACAACAAAGAAATACTGCTTTGAAGTGCTTAGTATGAACAACGTATGCAAGAGTCAATGTTAATTTGATCATACTGTATATCATGTAAATATGTATTATCTCATTAGGCCACATTCTCCCCTCTCACCCACATGAACAGACTAAGACAAACACAGTGCTTTGAAGAATGTGGCCACAGCCATGTGTTTATTAAACATCTCTAATACCAGTTATTGTCAAATCAGTGTGATGTGTTCAGCAAAGTAATCATAGCAAGTCATACTTCAAATCAAATCATAATAAGTCAATCATCCCCGTATCCCAAGGGGATCCTGCAGAATGGGTACAAACCTCATTAGGTAACCTGGCCTCTGAGGCATATGGGATGGCTGTGGGCTGGGTGCTGATGCACCTTCCCCATCAGAGGGCGACACAGAACTGCGGGCAAAGCCCAAAGAGGCTATCCCTCTGATTACCCCCAAAGAGGGAACTCCAGCTGACTGGGCCTCCGCCTTGTGCCAACCTCTAGATGAACTGGCTGTGAAGATGGGTGATTCCTGCTACCTCCTCTGTATATATCTTGTGAGAGTAACTTGCTCACTGGATGAGCATTACTCCTGGTGCTCATCCCCCAGTCAAGAATGTAATGGTACTACTTTCTCCAAAGCACATTGTGCATCAGCTAAAAGCCTTATCATAACCTACATCAGACAAAAGAATGTCACTCTGGACATAAAAGTTGGGTATGTTTATGACAATTACATCGTGCCTCAGGACAGACCCTCCCCCTGTAGAGTTTATAAACAACTGCATGTACATGTTGGTCAACCTGTGGTTAGGGCAGGCCTCCCAAAACAAAGCCAAGTCCTCTTTCATCTGTTGCAACAGTTCAAGTGACTTCACAGCCCCCAGATCATTGTCTCCCAAATGCATAAGCAGGACACTGGGTAGACCCCTGTGTTCAACTTCAGCCATGATCCACAAGAACAATTCATCATATCTCATCCACCATAATCATAGCCAGTAAACTCCTGTCTGCGGGGGGATCCAGAAAAGGGTTTTAACCCCACCCCCCCAGAATTACCTCGTTCTGATGGCTGCCTAATGAATGTAGGAGTTCCCATATATCCACACTTGGATGTCTTGGGAAATGCCACCTGCCAGGAAACAAACCAAAAATTAAAGCAAATGTGGTCACATATCTCTTTTAATAGCCTGTGACCTCTAACAGCCAAGGATCTGGATATGGTAGTCTTTGAGACCTTCTGCCGTAGCATATGTGGCAGCCCCAATGCAGAAGGAATAAGAATTGAACTCATGGAAGTCCACCCCCCCTTCATGGCCTTTTCCAATATATGATGAAACTGGAATGCTGTTGAGAGGACCCCTCTTCATGTTGAAGGAATGTGACCCTCCCATCAGGATTTATAGTCCTGCACCCATGCATGGATGTCCCACTACAACCCAGTGGAACCTAAGGATGCACCAGCAACCCCATGCCAACCTGTCTGTCTTTTTTTTGTTTTGTTTTTGCAACAGTGGTACTGGCCAGCCTGGAGTTTTGCTTTGCTGGACCAATTCAAATACCCTACAGCATCACAAAAAGCCACCAAGAAGACTATGTGGAACACGTGTGCTTCTGATCGTCAAAAGAACACCTTCGACTGCTCACCCATACCTGTGCAAATAGGGCCCAACTAATTGACTGCTGACTATCCAGTCATTTGGGGGCCCCACAAGTCCAAAATTCCAATATCTTGTGAAAGCAAAATGCCTGTGTTTTATCCTCCTGGCCTGTGACATTGAAGAACCATGAAATGATCACTAGGTGCTGCCCTACTGTCCCTGGCATGGACCCTTCCCATTTTATGTGCAAAGAAATAAGCATGACTGATCACGGGGATGGACCATGTGTTCCCACACCCCTGGGCTGGTTGCACACTCAGAAATCTCTCCAACCCCCTCTGGTACACTGCCTGCATGTTGGGTGCTAAAGAACTCCAAAGTAGCTCCCTGGCTTCTGAGCACCAACTCCCAGGGTTAGACTTGGATTTCCCTGGGATATGCCTCCACTTCTGGAGTGAACTTCTGGAATCTGTCACTGCAAATGAGAAAGAGCATCAGCAAACTGTTATCCACACCAGATACATGTACTGCTCTAAACTGTATGTTTTTTTTTTTTTTTTTATATATTCTTTTTCTACACTGACCCTCAGAGAATTCTCTCCAGCATCTGCCACCACCACAGACTCTACCTCCCACCTGAAGCATTTTCCTTCCCCCCCCACATCAGCCTGGTAGCTTCCCCGGCTCTGCATCCCCTGAGGTGTGGCTGCCCTATCCGCCCAGGGCACTCTATCTCACAATCTAATGTGCCGGCTGTGCAGT
The DNA here is from genome assembly GCA_016271365.2 of Neoceratodus forsteri. Lineage (NCBI taxonomy): Eukaryota > Metazoa > Chordata > Ceratodontiformes > Ceratodontidae > Neoceratodus > Neoceratodus forsteri. The sequence continues at coordinate 519,664,328 of CM028133.1, read as the reverse complement.
AGACCCTGAAGAGGAGCGAAGCCCGGTGATGTGAATGTGGCACTGCGGGGTGGAGGTGCCATCACCTATCCCCAAGGTTGGAGATTTTTCTCCTTAGTTTTCTCCCTTGGAGTGCAGCATGCAATGATGCCTGTGCATGGCTACCCTGCTGGCATCTGCTACCCTCCACCCACTACACTGGCTGGTGTACCTGCACTACCCCTGATCTCCATTGGGGGCTGCCAGGACACCGAGCAACCCTGGATCCCTCCCCAGGGAGAGAAGAGCTGTCCTCTGGATGCTCTATCCTCTCCTTCCCCTGCCGACCCCCAGTGACCCGAGTCCATTACTGAACCCAGGTCGCTGGCGTGGCGTGAGGTGTGGCATTTAGTGCCTCAACCCTCAGCACCGCCAGGCCAGCTCTAAACTGTATGTTAAGCACCAAATATTTCAACACAAAGACTCACATTAGATTACCCAAGGGACCCTTGTTTTTCAGTTGACCATTGAAAGTGTAGGCTACTCTAGTACTGTCTGTCCTGAGGGTCACTTTTGTGTTTCTATACTGCTTCCTCCATACTGCTAGGGTCACCACAATGGGAAAGAACTCCACAAGATTGATCTTCCTGAGTAAACCTTCTGCTTCCCAGGCTGGGGGTCAGAGCCCCGTACAAAGCTCTCCCTGAAAATAAGCTCTGAAGCTAAAGCCCCCAGACACATCCATAAAGAGCTGGAGCTCCTGGCTGGTGGTTACCTATGGCCAGATTGACACCCTTCTGAAGCAGTTCAGGAAGGCTAGCCATACACCCAGCTCCTCCCTCATGGTCTCTGACACCTGGATCCTGTGGTGGGGTTTACTGTAGTCTGTTCTTACCTTTGCCAAGTGGCAAAAGAATGTCCTGCCCATTGGCAGGACCTTGTAGGCAAAGTTAAAGTGGATGAGCAATTGTAGTTCCCACAAGGTGATCTTACACACCTTGACCACCCTACTGAGGAGGTATCAGAGTGCTGCCCTCTTCTGTTGAGGTTACCAGAATTTGTTGGCCATTGTGTCAATCTCTATCACCAGGAAGGATAACCTTGTACATGGACCTTCTGTTTTGTTCATGATCAAAGGGCACCCCTAGGTCAGCACATACCATCTGGAAGGCTCACACTAGCTGGCTACCAATCACCAATGCATGACTGTCTCATGAACAGGAAATCATTCAGGTAATGTACTACCTCAGATCATTCTGCCCTGCATAAGGTGGATCAATGTAGGAATGTGCTGAACTGTTCAAAGACAGCTCACACCACTGCACACCCCATGGACGAGTAATTACCAATGTAGTACTGGCACTCAAAGCTTATGCCCAGCAAATCTCTGTCCTTGAGGTACACTGGCAACAGTTGAAATGCAGACTATATATCTGCCTTACCAACTGCTGTAGAGCGCCTAGCTCTGAACCTTCGGACCAAATCAATTACCCTATCGAAAAGTGCATAGACACTGTTATGTAAGCTGGGTCAATATGATCATTGATGGAGTTCACCTCTGGTTATGACAGGTGATTAATCATCTGAAATTCACCAGCGGCCTTTTTGGGAAGCAGCTCAATATGGGACACTCTGAGGGGAGGTGGTGGTAGTACTGCAAAGGACCAGTTGACCTTACTTGCTGCCACCTCCTTATTAACAGTAGCTTGCCCCAGAAAACCTCAGGTCGTTCCCTGGCAGACGTCAGGTTCTCTGTGTCATATGACTAGCAGGTGCTTGTTTACAGTATCCTAAAACCTTCCCTGAAGCTGTCTGCCATGGCTCAAGTGGCAGCCCTATTCAGGTATTTGGCCAGACATCTCCCTCTTAATGCAATCTGCTGTTATTGGCATTGGGAGGCCTAGGTTGCAATTTCTGAAAGGGCCAAGAGGTTATGGCCCCTCTTTTGCATTGAGTAAATGCAGATGCACATCAGACACTTATGCTTCTACTTAGAGAAGTTTGACATGCACGTCTCCTGTTTTTAATTGTAACAATATCCCCCCAGATCCCATCCACTACTATCCTGTCTCCTTTTTCCAGTAACTGTGACTGGCAAATCACTATCAGAATGCTGAACACTCCTGCCACGATCCATAGCCCAGAATAAAGGGAAGTCCAGCATATCCCAGGTTATAGCTGGTTCATTCTGTTTTCTTTGATCAAACTCTTCATCATTTTCCAGCCAACCCCAGTCAGATGTGATGGTATGCATTGCCATAACCTGACTATATAATTGTCCAGAGGCCAGCTGCCCTTGCTTGGTTCACCTACGGCAATAAACCTGTAAAGACAGTGAAGCTGGTCAGCCAGTTTTCCAAGGTGCACTGGATTGAAATCATGAACTTCACCCTCACCCACTTGTCCTTATCTTTTTCTTCCTCAGGCTCCTTGGATCTGTTCAGCAAGTTGAACACATTCACATACTCCCCCTTACCTATCTGCTGCTGCATCTTCCCACCTGTTAGCTCACCCAGGCTTACAAAGCCAACACTTTCAGGCTGAGCAATGCCCACTTTACTCTGGACCTGCGTTGTGGGTGTGCTTCCTGTACACTGCCTCATCCCTGGAATAGTGTCCATCTGCTGAAGGCCTGCTTGTTTTCCTCCTGCTCCCCTCCTCTATGAATGATATGACTTTGTTGAGCTTCTGCTCAAGAGTTGACAGTCCTGCTGGAAGTAACTCTTGCTGGGGAAAGGAAGGGAGCACTGGTGATGGCCCCATAGTTGTGTGATCCAACCAGAAGTGGGGGCACTGAAGCCCATATGAGAGGTGAAAACAGGGTCTGGGGAGGAAGGAGTGGAAGCCCTGGAGCTGGTGTAATCAGTAGGATTGGGATCAGGGCAAGAACCAATAGCTGGGCTGCTGCTACCACTGGTCTCACGGGGGGGGGTGGAACCTCCCCCCAAGTCGTGCAGGCACAGGGCAGGTTGCATCCCAGACCTGTTGGAAGTGATGCCCCTCCCCAAGTCCTACATGGGCATTTTGGTGATAGTTCATCTCCTGGGGAGAAATGCCCTCCTTGACAACTGCCTTAATTCCTCATCACTCATATTTCCCAAGGCAGGCCTATCTGGCAGCAGATTCTACAGTGCAAGCAGTGCTAATGTGGAATTTGCATCCTCTCTTTCCTGGCCAGGGTCACCGGTGGAAGGCTGTCTGGGCCAGGCTAAGGTTGCTGGTCCTGTCAATCGGGTACTCCTAATGGACTAGCGCCAACTAGGTTCTGCAACATGGCTTTATACCATGTCTTCCCCTTTGCCTGCTCAAAGGCTGCTAACTGCTGCTCAAAGTCTGTGCCAGACATCTTTCTTGTGCTTGGCATTGTGACAACAAAAGCTGCAAAAATACAAACAGAGAAATCCATAAAACAACAAAACCCCATCTGCAGTATTAGCCTTTGCTGTTACCGCACCACAGGCTTGCACTGTGACAAAATTTGTTAGGCACATTGCATTGTGTACATTCTTAGCCATTCTCTTATTATGCTAACCACCTTCTTCTGCCCTGCAGTCCCCCATACTTCCCCTTAAATCTCTCTAACTCCCAACCCCCCACATAAACCCCATTGATTTCTTAGCCTATTGGTTTGCATTAGATCAAACCTACATCCTCATACTGTAATACTGGATCACAGCCTGTTCTTTTCACCTGGCATGGGGGGGGGGATTCTTTTTTAACTGATATTACAGTCAAGTGATCCATCACTATCAGGAATGCCTGTGCACCCAAGGACTACTGGGAGGCCACATTGTAACTATGGATGTAATCTCTGTGCCACATCATATCCACATACGCTGCAAGAAAACACCTGAATCTAAAGAAAACCAATCCATAGATTTCTGGAATGTATTCAAAGAGTGCAGCTTTTTATACTGAAACAGAACCACTTTTTGTGTTAATCCTCAACTACACCCTCCAAAATGTCATATAGTGCACATTAGAACCAATGGTGGAACTGCACAACATGACTACACTGCCATTATAAGAAACATAAATGAAAGGTTACAAAGCCATTGCCAGTCTGCAGCTCTAAGACTTGTTAGTTTAATTCATATTGGTACACTGGGATGAAAACTGTGGCCAATGTTACATAGCATATAGTCCCAGTCATGGAATTATGTTACATATTTACACAGAAAAGCTTATTTTTATGCTTAGAATCTGAACTAACAAAAAGAGATACAAATTCCTTAATGAAAACAAACAAATTCTGATTCCTATTTGGTTTCCATTTTTAGCATGTGTTCCCGTTTTAAAATTCTGACCTGTGTGTGGCTACCCTGCATTCACCCACTTTAAATATTTTTTCTTTAATGAAGGAAAACGGTAGTACTGTACCGTCATTTTTTCAACATTATTCCTATCAGTTTCAATGTACCACATAACGAGTCACAGGCAAAGTACCCTTTTATGCATTTTAATAATTTAAGCAAGGCCTTAAAAACACACAGTGGATGCCATTTTCCCTGAACTGTAAATTTAAATAAATTGCCCCTAAAACCTGAGAATATCCAATTAAAAACTGACTTGCCTACAGCTAAAATGAATTAGCACTTTATCCACCAAAAGTTTTTGCGTATCATACTTACCTGACTTGACAAAAAGGAAGGTAGCCCCCTTCCCCCACATTATGTATTTGTTGTATATAAACATTTGCTGGTTGGAAAAGGCACACTGAGCCAAGGCTCATTTCAAGGTGTGACCTGGGGTTGGGGGGAATGGAAATACAGACAGAAAGGCATTACAAACATCTGAAGTACAAAAATAAAAAGCATGAAGTGCAAAATATAGAGGCAGTCCAAGTGAGAAGTCCCACATGAAATAACAACAGTATGGAATTTGACATTGAATACAATGAACAGAATGTGGATTCAGTTCAGGGATGCACTTACCAGTGTGTGCTAAAGTGCATAAATTAAGAATCCCACTGAAAAGAGAGCAGACTGCTGACCAGGAGCACATTTAGCCCTGAATTAGGGAGTCACAGGCAGGAGGGGAGGACAGGAAAAACTGTGAGAAAAAAGATGGAAGGTTCAGGAGCAGGAATATGCCTTAGTAGGCATCTAACAGCATGAACAGAGGAGGAGTCGAAGGAAAAAGGGGAGCAGGTTCCAGAAGGAGGGGAGATGGCAGGAGAAAGCGGCTTGCCCATCACATGAGTGAGGATGGGGAATGGAGAAGGTGTGGGAATCCTTGGAGAGTAGAGAGTAATAAGAGGAGGGGGTGGGGGAGAGGAGTGAGGAGACATGGGAGGGAAGAGAGCCAAACCAATATTTGGCAATGAAGGAGGAGCAGTGGAACTGGCAATGTAAGGGTAGTGATAGGATGGAAAGGGAAGAATAGAGGGCACAATGGTAAATGCGGAGTGGAGAATTGGTAACAAAATGACAGACGATATTACAGAGGGCATCCAATCTGGCAAGGGAAGAGGACAGAGCAGTGCCATAGACCATGTCTGAATAGATGAAAACCTGGATGACCATTTTGGTTACCAGCTCCCAGCAGACCTGGAGGCAGAGGCAGCCCTTGTTGTGGTACAAGGTGCCAAGCTTGGGGTGAAGTTTGGCATGGATAGCGTCAGTGTGGGCAGAGAGTCAAGCTTGCTGTCTAGCCAAGACCAACATACTTAAAAACAGGGACAACCTCCAAGTGGGCTCTATCCAAGGAGGAAAAGACAGGGGAAGGCAAGAGCCTTGCCAGTTTCTGGCTAGTGGCAAAGGTCATTGACACAGTCTTGTTGTGTTAACCCTGAGCTGGTAGAGGTGGAAGCACCACAGCACATTGTTGAAGTCATGATGTAGTGGAACCTCCACAGCTGAGGTTGAAGGCCAGAAGTGTAGATGACAGTGCCATCTGCATACATGTGGATATGCAAAGAAACACAGGCAGAGGGGAGGTAATTTAGGAAAACTGAGAATACTATCATATCCAGGATAGAGCCCTGGGGGACCCTGCTAGGATGGGGGGGACAGAATACCACCCACCTGAACTGAGTGTTGATGGCCCATAAGGTATGAGCAGGACTGGTCCACAACAGATGCTGAAAGGCCACAAGAGCTCAGCTTGTCCAAGAGGAGCAGGTGGGACACCAAGTCAAAAGCTTTGCTATATTGATGAATATGGCTGTGGTGATATGTCCCTGATCCATCCCAGTGAGGAGAAAATCAGTTACACTCAGCAGGGAAGAGATGGTAGAGTGTTTCTTCCTAAAGCCTGACTGGTAAGATGAGAGGAAAGTTGAAGAGTTAAGGAAGTCAGCAAGCCTAGTACATGATGGAACTTGAAGCTTAGCAAGAGATGAGAGGAGTAAAATTGGCCTGTAGTTGCCTGGGGAGGAGGGGTCACCCTCCTGTGCAGAGTTAGAACCTTAGCAACTTTCCAGGCTTGAGGGACAGAACTGAGAGAGAAGGAGGGTTCATAAGGTGAAAGAATGGGAGAGCAATAGCTGGAGAAGAGGTTTGTAGGAGTTTAGTGTCCAAGCTGTCAGGGCTGGAATGGAAGGGTTAAGTGACCTAAGAGGCGCTTTTACACACACACACTTGCACGGAATCGTGGTAAAGTTGCATTGTGGCTCTGTTGCAGTCTTTTGTTGGATGATCCAATTTACAGGCAGCTCCAATATCAGAAAATCTCCCTCTCGTCTTGCAATTTTTATATTCCGGCATCCCAACAGAGTTTAGAGGCAGCGAGATTTCCTCAGGAGGTGGGGGGATAGGGGCATGGCCGTGTGGTCAGCGTGAGCTGTGTGGACAGCCTTTCAACCTCCCAACCCCAGTCTGTGGCCTGATCTAACGCCAGAACGTTTAAACAAAATTGTTTTTCTGGCCATATCTTATGAACTTTCATTCATGAAAACTGAGTGCAGGAAGAAATAAAAGAAATAGGCTAAAAATCGAGTGCTGCACAGCTGTTATTTGTTGCAACACTGCTTACTGATCAGTGAGAGAGTAAACTGATTTGCAGACTGAGTACTCATCTCATCCTGCCACACTGCGCCAGATAAACTGCAAACCTTCTGGTTTTGATCTGATGTGGTCCAGTGGATGGGGACCAAATACAGGCTGGGAGGAAATCAAACAGTACAGTGGTCCCATGAGAACTGAAACCTGGGTAACACTGAAAATGAAATGGTCTGAATACACTGCAGGTTGAACCAACACACAAAGGGACAAACCATGGCAAGGAAAGAAAGTGGTTTGGACAAGTGTTCACTTTGGTAGTGGAACAGATCCAGTTTACACACAAACTGTGGTAATGTTACATTCATTCTGTTACAATCATTCTGTAACAGACACCTGTGTGTAAAAGTGCCTAAGGGCTCATAAGTCTTCCTGGGGGGAGACAGGAGGAAAGTGAAAGCCTTCTGGCTCTCCAGAACTGCACGCAGTACTCCAGATGAGATCTCACCAACTGTCTGTACAGAGGGATAAAAATTTCCTGTCTTCTACTGGTGACGCCTCTTCCTATACATCCCAGTATCCCCCAGCCCTCCTTACTGCCTTCTCACATTGCTTGTTTACCTTTAGATCATCTGATATGACTAGACCCAGATCCCTTTCCATTTTTGTTGTTGTTAGTATCTCACCCCCCATTGTATACTCTTCCCCTGGGTTTTTGTTTCCCAGGTGCATTACTTTGCACTTATCTGCATAGAATCTAAGCTGCCACACTTTTGATCATTCCTCTAACCTTGCTATGTCCCTTCTCATCCTTTCCACCCTCCCTTGTCTATCAACCCAGTTGCAGATCTTTGTGTTGTCTGCAAAGAGGCATACTTTTCCTTCAAGTCCCTCCACAATATCACTTATAAAGACATTAAAAAGGACTGGACCCAGTACTGAACCCTGCGGTACCCTGCTAGTAACACCCGTTTCTTTAGAGTGGACTCTGTTTACTATTTCCCTTGTGTCCTGTTGTCCAGCCAGTTTTTCACCCAGGCTACCACCCTGGGACCCACTCCCAGGCTGGTTAATTTGTTTATTAATCTTTTGTGTGGGACTGTGTCAAATGCCTTGCTAAAGTCTAGGTAGGCCATGTCCACAGCCCCTCCCTGGTCTACTACTTTGGTTAGCCAGTCAAAGAAATCTATTCGATTCATCTGACATGACCTTCCCTCTGTGAATCTATGCAGCCTTGTGTCCTGTGCCCTGTTAGCCTCTGGGTACACAACAATTCTTTCTTTCTGAAGTGATTCCACCATTTTCCCTACCACTGAGGTCAAGCTAACAGGTCTGTAGTTCCTGCCTCTGCTTTGCTCCCACTTTTGTGAAGGGGAATCACATCCGCCTTCCTCCAGTCCTTAGGTACCACATCATCCTCACATGATTTGTTAAAAAGGGTAGTCAGTGATGTCACTAGTTTTCCCCTTATTTCTTTTAGAAATCTGGGGCGAATCCCATCAGGGCCCATTGCTTTGTCCACCTTCATTTTTAGTAGTTATTTCAGAACCCTTTCTTCTGTGAATGGACTGGTACTGACCCCCCTATCCAGAGTGCTTCTATTGACTGGATTAGGTATCTCCCCCTCCTCTTCTTCTGTGAATACTGAGCAGAAGTATTTGTTCAGTATCCCTGCATTTTCACTGTCACCCTCTGCCCCCCCCCTTTAAGCCTCACTATCCCTTACTTGGTCTTCCTTTGCTCCCTAATCTACCTATAAAAGGTTTTATCCCCTTTCTTAATTGAGTTGATGGTCTTTTCCTTTGTTTGGGTCTTTGCTATTCTGACTGCCTTCCCTGCTTCCTTCTGTTTTAACTGGTGAAGGTCTCTGTCCTGCTCCTTCTGTGTTTCCTTATATTTCCTGAATGCTATCTTTTTCTCCCTAATCTTCCCTGCCACCTCTTTTGAGAATCACAGTGTTTTTTCCTTCATTTTGATTGGTTTATTTGCTTCTCACAAAGGCTGGTTGCCTCTGTGATGGCAGTTTTGATGTTTCAAAAGAAGTAAGGGTCCAGCTCAGCCAACCTCAATAAAAAAAGAAACTAATTAAGGGAAGAGTCAATACCAATCATTTACAAGTAATCACAGTCCTACAGATTGGTAAATAAAGGCCCACTCACCCAATATAAAATTAATAGATTTTATTGTATCCTAATACAATGAGATACAGTACCAAGTATTAAAATATAGTACCAAGTATACGTTTCCGATAAACCTTCTTCAGTACAGTACCATATCTGAAACATATAATATTTATACAGTATTAAACTTAATTTAAATCGTAATAATATTTTTCTAAAAAGACATAACTACTTGGGGGCATGCTCACCAATTATACATCAGGCTGAAACTGATTATAATTCAGTCTCAGACATCACATACATCTTGTTTTCCTAAAGAAAAGAGCTTTGCCTTTAATATATAGTAAACTGGTTATTCATAATTCCATGCTATATATTCTCCTAATATTAAGACAAAATTAAAATCAAATTCTAAACCCAATCAATTTACTGCTTCATAGTAATCTTGAAATAGCCTGTGATAATTAATTCTTCGACTTCGCAAACACAATCGCTTACCCTAGCAAGCTCTTTTTCCTTTTTCAACTTAAAGTAGTAGTGTATTTAAGTACTCTCATATCTCGGGCTTTCATCTTCTTCTGTTTTTCTGTAAAAAAATGTTTTTCACATAAGGTACTGCCAGAGTATCTATATCTCCAAAAACACCAAAGTAATACAGTTCTCCAATTGCATAGAATAGAGTAAATCAGCTTACTTTATTGTTTTAAACACACAGCATGCAGGTACTGGCATGACAAAACCTCTCACTCTCTCTCTGTTGATTTGGGTCTTTGCTATTCTGACTGCCTTCCCTGCTTCCTTCTGCTTTAACTGGTACAGTTCTCTGTCCTGCTCCTTCTGTGTTTCCTTATACTTCCTGAATGCTGTGTTTTTCTCTCTAACCGTCCCTGCCACCTCTGTTGAGAACCACAGTGTTTTTTCCTTCATTTTGATTGGTTTATTTGCTTCTCACAGAGGCTGGTTGCCTCTGTGATGGCAGTTTTGATGTTTCCCCATTGTTCCTCCACCCCTCCTTCTTGCTCCTTTGCAAGTGCCTTTCTGAGACACTCTCACATTTTGACAAAGTCAGCCCTCCTAAAGTCCAGTACCCTCACTTTTGTATGTCTTGACCCTACAGCTGAGTTTATCGTGAACCACACTGTTTGGTGGTCAGTTGTTACCAGATGGCTACCCACTTGTAAATTTGAAATCCTCTCTCTGTCCCAATTTGAGAGTACCAGGTCTAAGATTGCTTCCTCCTGAGTGGGTTCTAACACTAGGTATCTGAGACAGGCCCCCTGTAGGGTATCAAGAATTATCCTGCTCTTGGATGTAGCTGCAGCAAAGATGCTCCAGCTAACATCTGGCATATTCAGATCCCCCATCAACAATATCTCCACTGTTTCTGTCATCCTAATGATGTCTTCTATTATTTACTTGTCCAGCTCCCCCCCCCCCCGAGACTGGGGTCTGTATACAACACCCATGCAGATTGTGGTGCCATTTCATGTCTCCAGGGTGACCCACAGTGCCTCTTCTCCTCCCTGTTTACCCTTTAGTTCCATTGTTTTCATCCCTTCTCTTACATACAGAGCTACTCCTTCTCCTCTTCTATCCTCCCTGTCCCTCCTATAAACTGTGTAACCTGGTATGTTGACATCCCAGTCATGGTTCTCTGTGTACCATGTTTCTGTGACAGCCATGATATCCAGGCATCCCTCTTCCATTTAGGCCATTAGTTCAGGGAGCTTGTTACCCAGACTATGAGCATTGGTGCTCATTGCCCTCCATTTTTTATGGCCTTACCCATTCTACATCTTGGACTTGTATTCCCACATAATGTAGAACATAGTACACTTTTACTTTATAATCCCACATGTTGTAGGCATAGAACATTGCTTCCAGTGGCACTGGCCATTACTGAACACACATTTTTGCTAAGATTAGCACCATTCTTCATAACCAGAGAAGAAACTGTAACCCACTTCAGCGGTTAAAATTCTCTTCTGATATTGGTCCTTTGTCTAAAGTAACCAGGCATCCTTACTGAACCTGTAGTCCTCAACTGGTTACTCCAGATGGGGGCCTGCCCACCCTGCACTCCTAAATCCATACTCAGCCATTCTTTCAGAGTTACTCCTTAAACATTTGGAAACACACTTTGGAAAATGCTTATGGAAAGAAACTTGGCATCCAGTATTCGAAGCACTACACTGCTAGTGGAAAAACTAAAGTCCCGAACAATGTGATATAGCCATATCTCTGGACATCATACTCTTCAGCCAACTTTACATTAGAGCAGTCTCACACTTCTGAATTCATAGAAAAGTCGTGCCTTCCCTTTTAGCCAGAGAACACAACAGCATAAGCACTTGCTTTCTGTAGCGAAAGTCAGATCCTACTCAGTGTTAGACATGTCAGGCAGCTTCAAACATCCTGGATCAAAAAGGGGATTGCCCCTTGGATGCATCCACTAGCAGTCCTTTTCACCCCTCCAGGGATAAAAATCAGGAGATCCTGCTGTAGACAACAGTTTCCACCACTTCTCATGGCAAACTGGAGAATACCAGGACTAGGGTGAGAATGCAGGGCCCTCAACTCAGAGCCCTCAGCTAAGCAGTTCTCACTCCTCCAACTTCAAGCTGCTACTCCCAACTACTGACTCACAATGACTCTTGTCTCAATATTCTAAACTCCCTTCTCACAGCTAGCCATGGCTTATGCTGCTGTGAGAGTTCCAAATGAGCTCATCACTTCCATCTCAGCTGACAGCCAAATAAACAGAAGTGTGAGCAGGTGAAAACCCCATTTAACTAGTTAGTCAGCAGCTGCCTTTCCCTGCCTAGTGCTGATACTGAGAGGATTCTATTAACCCCAGGGTACTGGGTGGTTACATAAACTTAAGGTCCATTTGGAATCCGATGTTCACATCTTTGACACCTTGGTGGACATGGCTCCCTTGCTTCAGGAGGAGAAGATTTCATTTCCCAAGTTAGAAATGGAATCCTTGGAGGCAAAGTTATTGGTTGGGACTTGGGGACTGGCTACAAGAGGTCGCAAGTGCAGTACACCGGGTTCACTTCCCAAGAAGCTGGCTCTGGATCTTACCAAATTAATTTAAAAAATGGATTCAGCTAACAGTCTGGAAGCATCCACAGTGGAATCATGATTGCAAATGGTTGGGGAACTCTTTTTTCCTAATGACTCTGATGGGCTATGCTTTATACAGATATGTATTTTCTGTGAACTATACTAGCCTGTATAATTTTTGAGGCTGATTACTGGATGTATTTTCTGATGAGGAGGGGTTGTTTGCTACTCATTTTTAATTGGAGTAGCTTTTAATGAAGTGGTGGAGTTGTGGGGGGGAGTGGCCTCCATGGACTCCCTGCTGGCCTGGCTCCCACATAATAGTTGGTTGAAGGGGGAAGTCCTTGCATGATATTATGGCAATGTTAAACTCTGTTAGGCTTCTGGACCCCCCCATGTGAGAGATACAGATATGGATAAATTGTTTGTTCTTCCCTCATAATTTGGTCATTTTTTATTTCTGTTCGGAGAAGGAGCTATTTTCTTTTTTGCCCTGTGGTCCTTGACTTAACTGTTACTCCAGGAGCCTGGTTTGTTCCAGAACACTTATGGAGCAGCGCTGCAGGATTTGTCCTGCTGTTAAGTACTTCCCCAAGCAAAGTACATTCACTGCTTTTGCCATTATCAGCTATGCTCAAGGGATTAAACCACACAGATGGTTGAACGCTTTAGGAAAGGAACAGAACTGATGAGAAGAAGGAAGAGCATGCAGCTTGTCTAGGACCAATGTTTCTGGTGACTTAAGTACAGAGCTATTTTTATGCTATGCTGTATGGGTGGGAATCCGGGTTGGTGTGGGGGGATACTATTGTTCCCATGGTTACATTTAGTTAACTAAAGGAGCTACCCTCCTCATCAGTAGGTCCTATCATATGAGGAAGTGCAGTGGGAGTGTATGTTCGATAGATTAATTGTTCTCTCAACTTACTTTTACTCCTGGCACTATTGCAGTGATGTGAATATCTTTCTCTTTCCTCCTATTCAGGGAGAGGAATAATTTTTCTCTAGCTCACTCTGTGGTATAGGTGGAACCCATTTGGCCTACCTAAGACAACGATAGTTCTTTTATACATTTTACAATTGATTTTATCAACTATTTGCATAAAGCATAGTTACCTAGGAAGCTGTTCTGATTGACTGTTATTTTTTCAGTTCATGTGGCTGAGCACTTCAGTTAAAATGTTATGGTGTTCTACTACTTTGATTGCCTTGTTAACTCCTGTTGTTGCTACGTTCCTTAAGTCCACTGTCCTTGTGTTTGTGGGTTGGAGGGAGGAAAGGATCTTAACCCCTGATGGTCATCGGTTAAGACAATTGCTGTTTTTTTGGTTTGATTAATTATGTCAACACTGCACCTACTTTCTTATAACGTAAAGGGAGTCCATTCCTTAGTCAAGTGCACTAAAATTCTCTTTTTTATATAATCAAATTTTATTGCATTTTCAATGAAACATACAATAAACACAACAATCTAACTGACAAATTCAATAAAAAAAAACATGCCGTACTTTCAGTTGAAAATATAACTTATACGCAAAAAAAGTTAATGGTGGGCTTTCTCAAAATAGGGGCTACTATTATTAAATATAAAAAAACTTCTTGTCACACCACAAAATATGTATACAAAGAAAAGAAACAGAAAATGTTTTCAAAACAGGGAGCACTCCAGATAACAGAGAAATACCATACATCTCATTACGGAACAAACGCAGGATTAATTTCCAATTGAAAATTAATCCACGGATGCCAATATTCCATGCACAAATCTTCTTTATCCATAATCTTAAAATGTAACTTCTCCACTCCATAAATACAATTTACAACATCATACCATTTGTCCAAGGGCGGGACTTGAGTCTGTAATCAATATTTAGACAAAGTTTTCTTTGTACGTAAAATTAAGTCAAGTCAACTTTATTTCTATAGCACCTTTCAAAACCAAGGCGCTTTACATAAAACATATACATACTAATAAGAATTTTAAAACCAACATTAAAATATAATAACCGTAATTAAAGAAATGCTAAACTAAGTAAATATGTTTTCAAACTGGTTTTAAAACTATCGACTGTTGGGCATTCTCTCAACCAACAAGGTAGAGAATTCCACAGGGTTGGTGCTGCAAAAGCAAAAGCACGAGATCCTGATGTCTTCAATCGAACCCTGGGAATCTCTAGCAATCCCTCATTGGCAGAGCGGAGAGGACGGAGGGGGCAGTAGGGAATCAGGAGATCTTTCAGGTAACCGGGTCCCTGATCATGTAGGGCTTTGAAGGTTAGTAAACCAACCTTAAAGGTGATACACCACCTAACAGGCAGCCAGTGTAGTTCGTGGAGCACAGGTGTAATATGACTGGTTCTAAGAGTACCAGTCAAGAGCCTGGCCGCCGCGTTCTGCACCAGCTGCAGGTGGCAGATATCAACCCCAGGTAGCCCTAGGTAAAGGGAGTTGCAGTAATCAAGACGGGCAGTAACAAAGGCATGGACCAATGTTGGAAGATCACCCAGATGAACCAGGTGTTTTACCCGGGCGATATTCCTCAGATGGTAAAAAGAGAATTTGATGACAGCTGACACCTGAGATTTTAGGGTCAAGCCACCATCAAAAATAACACCCAGATTTCGCACCTGATCAGAAATAGGGAGTGACATGCCACCAAGTGACAAGCCTGATGGTTGTCCAGCTCCCAAACCCACCCCAGATGACTTGGGTCCACTACCAATACCTCAGTCTTGTCCAGATTCAGTCTCAGCCAGCCAGAACTCATCCAAAGTCTGATCTCAGCAAGGCAATTATTTAGCATGGAGAGTGCATCATCCAGCCCAGGCAGAAAGGACAGATACAGCTGGGTATCATCTGCATAGCAGTGAAAACCCAAACTGTATCACCTGATGATTTCTCCCAATGGCAGCATATACAATGCAAACAACATGGGAGCTAAAATGGAGCTCTGCCGTACCCCACAAGGCAGGAAGTGAGTGCCAGAGGAATAAATTCCAGTGGCAACTCTCTGAAACCTGTCTGTGAGGTAAGAATGAAACCATTTGAGGACTGTATCAGACAGCACGGAATAAACCCGCAGGTGATCCAATAGCACACCATGGTCTACAGTGTCAAATGCAGCAGAGAGATTAAGAAGGACCAGAATGGTACATGCCTTTCGATCTCTGGCCATTAGGAGGTCACTCAATACCCGGACAAGGGCAGTCTCCGTGCTATGCTTCTTCCTAAAACCAGACTGAAGAGTATCATAGACATTGTGAGTTATAAGATGATCATCCAATTGCAATGCAACCACCTTTTCAATAACCTTACCAACAAATGGCAGGTTAGAGATAGGCTGGTAGTTAGCTAGACAATCTGGATCTAAGGAGGATTTCTTAAGGAGTGGTCGAATGACCACCTCCTTGAGGGAGTCAGGAAAGACCCCCATCTCCAAAGACTTCCAGACAATGTCAGCAAAGATTGGGCAGATAACTTCCACACATCCTACTAAGAGAGGCGTGGGGCCCAGATCCAAACTACAACTGGTTGGTTGCAGAATTTGGATGATCCTCACAATGTCACTGAACTCCAGCCGGTTAAACTCTGACCAGACAGACCGAGTACATGTCACTTCACGTCGACCACTGCAACCCCCTATAGGAGAGGTCGGACCAATGCCAGACCTGATACTGGCAACCTTATCTGCAAAGAAATGAGCGAACTTAATAGCAGCAATAAATGAATGGTGCACCTCAGAAATCTCAGGGTCTTGTGGGAACAAAAACCAACACTAATTTAGAAGACAATGTTACTTGCTCCAAAAAAATCTTTTGCAAATCCACCTGTACCTTTTGCCAATAGGTTCCCAATCTTGGACAGCTCCAAAAATATGTGCCTGATCTGCAAGCAGTTCTCCATAATTCTGCCAATAGCTTGCACAGTGAGAACCCTTATATTTAGACACTCTCAGCAGGGTCAAGAAAAAAACATGTCCTACATTTTCTAGAAAATTCCCTTAAGTATGGCAGGGAGGATAGTTTATAAGTCATTAACACCATTTGGGGCCATTCTTCCCTTGTTATGGGTTCATCTAGTTCCTGCTTCCAATATGCAAAGTAAGTAGGATTGGTAAAATAACAAATGACATGTAAGTACACCACTTGAGCATATCACTTTAAGTTTGGTAAACTAATCCCCTTGAGCCAGGGACAGATATAACACTTTCAGTCTTATCCTAGCACATCCACCCCACCATATAAACCTCAAAATTAATTTCTGTAACTCAGAAAAAAAGGGCCTTGGAAGGGAAAACAGGAAGTGTCTGAAATAAAAAAAGAAGTTTGGGTAAAATCAGTATACGAATTACTTCGGTTCACTGTAAAAGAGATAATGGCAAAGTGGACCAGGATTACAATTTCTGTTTTATCTCCAACATAAGGGGTTCAAAATTTAGAAGTTCAACATGCTCCAAAAATTTTGTTAGATTGACTCCCAAATACTTAAGGGAGTTTCAGTTCCAAAGTATAGGAAAAAGATTACGCAGTGACAGAGGAGGTATATCTATAAGCGATGACTTCAGTTTTTGATTTGTTTAATCAAAAGTCATCAAAGGTCTCAAAATCCTTCAAAATTTGCCAAGCTGCCTGTAATGATGAAGTCAGATTGGTTAGTGTCAAAACAATATCATCTGTGAATGAAGCCACTTTATAATCCTGCCCCCCTATAGAAATACCCTCCATCTGCTGGGAAGGTTGAATTAAAGATGCTAAGGGTTCAACATATAGTGAAAACAGAAGACGGGACAAGGGACAATCTTGGCATGTTCCATGAGATGAAGTAAATGGTGCTGTTAAAGACCCATTGACCTTAACATTTGCAGAAGGATGGGAATATACAGACCACAGCATGTCAATAAAAGGGGGGGATCCAAATACCTGAAGAACTGACCAAAGAAAAGGCCATGAGACCCTATCATAGGCCTTCTCTGCCTCTAAGCTGGCCAGGACCAGAGGAAGTGACCATTCATGAGCATAGTCCAAAAGCAAAAAAGTACACTGCACCCTGTTGAAAACGCGATGGCCCAAAACAAACCCCATCTCGTCATGGTCAACCAAAGATGGGAGAAGATCCTCTAAATGATATGCAAAAATGTCCATGAAAAACTTATAATCTGTATTCAACATTGAAATTGGGTGGTAGGATTCTGGCTGAGTAGGATCCTTACCTGGTTTCAAAAAAGCAGCAATGATTGCACTATTCCGTGATGAAGGAGGGGGTTTCCCCCTCCTGAACCTTTCTCATATCTCTTAATAGTATAGGACAAAACAGGTGCTGGAAATCCTTCACCTTACAAAAATCTGAAGGAAAGCCATTGGTACCGGGACTCTTCCCTGACTTAGATCTCCAAATCACCTCAATCAACTCAGTATAAGTTATAGGAGAGAGCAATGAAAAGGCTTGCTGCTCTGTGAGTCTGGTTAGTTGAGCTTGTACCAAATACTGAGAGATCTGCTTTGGAAATGGTCCAGGTTGATCAGGGTTATACAAAGAATGATACTAAGATCAAAAAATATGAAGGATCTCACTCATATTATATGTGCTGTAGCCTGTAACTGGGTCTTGGAGTTTAAAAACTGTAGCTGCCACTCTTTGGGCCCTCAGGCACCAGGCTAAGTATTGTGCTCCTCTAGAACCCCCCAAGTTGTATCCTTTGCCTGAAGTAATACAACACATGTTCAGTTTTCTGATCTAATATTTTTGCAACATAGCTTTAACCTCTAACAATCTAGGCTGAAACAATTTATCTCTTTTAGCCAGATGGAGTTGAAGAGAGTGCACTTCTTGATAGAGATCTGAAGTTTTTTTTCTCCAGTCTCTCTGCTTAGCCGAAGCATATGCATAGGTGTCAGCGTGGCTCAGTTGGTAGCACATCCACCTCTGGACCAAAAGGTCATGGGTTCTCATCCCACACCAGGATTGGACTTGCACCTAAAAATCGCTCGCATCCGAGTGCAGTATTGGGGGGTGCTGTACTGCTGGGGTGTGCCGTCCTTCGGATGAGATGTTAAACCAAGGTCCCTTCTGCCCATTCTGGTGTTGTCCTGGTGGGTGTCCAGGTGGAAGTAAAAGAACCCAGAGCACTCTTCACAAAGAGCAGGGAACATTCCCAGTGTCCTGGCCAACATTCCCCTTCCCATAAACCAGTTCATGCAATTATCCAGGCTGTGTGTGGGTGATGATGTGCGATATGACTGCCACCACACATTCAGTCACTTCACTACCAGTCTATCATTGCTTGTAAATGCTTTGGGATACTGTGTATGAAAAGCGCTATATAAATGCTGGTTCTTCTTCTATCAAATGACCCCAGACAGAAGCCTTCAAAGTGTCCCATAATATGGAATCCTGAACCTCCCCATTATCGTTTAGCTCCAGACAGATTTTGGCCTGTTCAATTATACCTTGCCTTAAAACTGGATCTTTTAAAAAAGCCAAATGTAGGCACCAAAAGATATTAGTAGGTTCTCTAGGGAAGCCCAGGGTAACCAGTACTGGGGCATGATCTGAAAGCAGGATAGGACTAAAATCAATATTATGCACCTCACTCATATGTTCAAGGATAGTAAAAAATAATCTAATTGGGCCAAGCTGCCATGATGGGCCAAAAAGGGAGTATAATGTCTTTCCCAAGGATGCAAACACCTCCAACCATCCACCAGCCCCAAATATTTGAAAGTGCAATTTAAATATTTAATCACCTCTGTATGATGACATCTTCCAGGATTGGAAGACTCCAGTGAGGGAATAAGTGTAACATTTAAATCTCCACCCCAAAGTACCTGTCCTTTCAAGCGCAAAGTAAATAGGGAAAACAAATTAAGAAATACCACTTTTGTTGAATTAGGAGGGAAATAAGTATTTACCAGGGTCACCTCTTTGCTCCACAATAGTTCATTTGCAATAGGATATTTCCCCTCAGGATCTGTTACTAAATTCGTGACCTCTAAAGGGAGGCCCCTGCATATCAATGTCAAGACACCCCCATGTCTCCCATTTGGGCAAGAAGCATTAAAGACTTTCTTAAAACCCATCCTTGTGAGCTTATCATGCTCCAAAGGGGAGAGGGTGGGACTACTGAAAGAGAATCACATCCCCTTTCTGCTGTGGAGCATAATGAAGGAGTCTATATCTCTTGATTGGGTTAGTGACCACACTGACATTATAAGACATAAGTTTCCACATATGATATCTAGTACCTACCATAGTAAACAGTATAGAAGGAAGAAAAAATGAAAAAGAAGTCGGTCAATCTGGAGTGCTCCTACCAGAAATTTGTAAAAATTTCTGATTTCAACAGTCAGAAATACACAAGAAATTAATTTCAAATATTCTAACCTAAGCCCATTAGAGGTGGACACCTGGCCCCATATAATGTGGCAATATGTAGGGCATAGGCTGTCAACATGCAAACATAGTACATAGTTTTCCAAATATGTTATTAATACACATCCAAAAGAACAGGTAACTATCCACCTAAAATGACAGAACTGAAAAATAGATATGCCCCTATAATATCACATATAATATAAAAAACACAGTAGATTGGTGTCACAAATGACAAATTAGTACTTACCAATAATAATATTCATATATATCCAAAAACTGGAAAAACTCAGCTCAAGAAATTGTTACCTAAACAGGAGCTATATTCAACAGTAAAGTGAACCCTAAAATGTCCTAAAACAATGACAAAAAAATCCCAACATTAATTCCAATCTGTGGGGATAAGGAGTAGATTATAGTAAAAAAAAATTCAAACCCAAGCTTGGTTCCTCTTTTAATAATATCTATTTCCAACTTTCCTAACCTAGACAAGTAAAAAACTACTCCTAGTAAAAGAAGAAAAATAAAAGAGATAATAGACCAATTCTGATATATCATTATCCGGAAAAAAATAGGACCTCCAAACCTAGGAGTCAAAAGCAAGCCATGGCACCTAGACAGTGCCTTGCTATAAGCAGATACTGTTTGGGTATTAGTCTGGGGGACCCAGTAACACCCCAGGGCTAGAATTACCCCGCAACAGAAAAAGACATAGTACAGCAGTACTGCAATGTTAAGCAGGTGCAAGCTACCGGACCATCAAGATAAAAAAAAAATAGAATACCAGGGAGTCCATCTAACATAGATGCCTTATATCATTAAATATTCAGGAGACCATTACAATTCAACATAACCCCATCATAAAACACACCCTATATCAAAAAAGTAATATTGAATTGCCTATTACCCAAGCTAATAGCTCTAAAACTACACTTTATACTGTCGGCACCAAATTGCTTAGAAAACCATCATGTTCCAGTAACAAAAAAAAAGGGGGGGTATCTTCACTCCATCTGTGATTATCCCCAGTAAGACACCTAAATCTCAAGCCATTATAGCTTGAAAGTGGATATAGAAAAATGAAATACATATGAATAGCAAAACATTAGTATATATTAATTAAGAGTTATTAACCATTACCATTGTCAATATCAGTGCTCTGTAAAAAACTAATATAAAACTAAAATGGGTAATAATAAGGCTTTAAACTTAGAGCTCAGTTCACTGTGAAGCCAATTTTCAAGAGGGCACCTTAAAAACACACACATACACACACACACGAAAACACAAATAAACCTGCCCTTGAGTATGCAAACTAGTATTTGTCAGCTATACTAATAATGCAGTCCAAATGTAAGTCAGTCCTTTTAGTACCCGATTTTAAATTATTTTATCTATTAAATACAGTGGGTGGGATATTCAAAGGGGTTGCGCATGTGAAACCACTGATGCGCCTTGTGCAACCACTGATGGTCCCTGGTGTGATATTCAAAAGGGGATGTTGCACCGTGCAGATCCCGATGCACCCGGGCGCATCAGTAATGTATGCAGCGCAAGTGCGGGTGGTGTGCCCATGCATATTCTGCACATCCTGATATTCAGCCTGGGATGTGCGGCACATATGCTGGTGTAACCCCTACTTGCACCGTACACAGGTGCTCAAAGTTGAGCAAAAAGGATATAGGAGCAAGGGCTGGCCAACCACAGGTGAGCTGTCATATTGCAGGGTGCAACACAGCAGCCGCCAGCTGTGGATGGCCCCCTGATCTCCGGGGACAGGGTCTGTCAGTGTCGTGCCCCCCCACGCCCGATCACAGGCATAAATATATTTATAAACACATCCAATATCCCTGGTGGTCCAATGGACTGCTTCCAGCCTGATTTCAGGCATCAGTATATTGAAAAACATTGTACATTATCCCTGGTGGTCCAGTGGTACCCCCTCCCCACCTGCCCACTGAGTCTCACACCACTCTGCCCCAGTCAGTGGGGGTGGCCTCCTCCACCCTCAAGCCCCGGCCACCTGGACGACTGACTGCGTATTGTACGGTTGTATTTGCTGGTCCACAGCGTGAGTTATTAGCATGCAGACTGTACCATATTATACAGTCCCGATATGTGAATGAAGCCATTCACATATCTGGACTGTGTAGTACAGTACAGTCTGCATGCCCATTGGCCCATGCTGTGGACCAATGGGTGTACAACCGTACAGTATGCAGTCAGTCGGCGGGTGGCCGGGTGGCTTGTGGGTGGGGAGCTGCCACCCGCCGCTGACCGGGGGGGAGCAGGGTGGCAGGGATCAGTGGGCGGGTGGTGAGGGGGGTACCACTGGACCACCAGGGATAATGTACAATGTTTTTCAATATACTGATGCCTGCGATCGGTCTGGAAGCAGTCCACTGGACCACCAGGGATATTGGACATGTGTATAATAGTGCTTATGCCTGCGATTGGGCTGGGAGCAGTCCACTGGACCACCAGGGATATTGGACGTTATTTAAATATACTTATGCCAGCGATCGGGCATTAGTGCACTTTGCCGCGATGTGCAGGGGGCGTCAGTCCCCAACAGCTGCAGCCTGGCATGGTGCCAGGCGGAAGTCACTGGGGATCAGCGCACCTGCATGCAAATGGTACCATAATGACATGCTAATGGCCCCAGTTGTGCCTTGCATGCATTATGGCCCCATTTGCATATCCACCACTGAATATCATGGCCCCTGCACCTAGTGCAACTGCACTTGCGCTGGAGCATCCCCCTGCTCCACTCGTTCCACTTGCACTGGTGCAGTGCCACTACACCATGCGCAATGCGGGAGGCCAAGTTGCAATATTCAACGGTGTTGAGCCATGGCACAGCTCCGTTGAAAATCGCTCAGTCCACGCCCAGGCACATCCCAGTTGTGCTGCACCCTGCTTGTGCCCCTGCCAGGTGCATTTCTGAATATCCCACCCTGTGTGTCTTTGAAGTTGGATAAGTACATCGATGGATCACAATGTCCTACAATTCAGATAGGAAAAAAATCATGATCAGAATACACACATATCAATTTGTTTCCCAGGTCGAAGTAGCCAAGGACTGCAATATATATATAAAAAAAAAAAAAAACAGGCTTAGACAGATGTAAACTAATCAATCAAAGTGGTCAATATTCGCAATCCTAATTTGATACAAAACAGATCGTGCTAGGAAACCTGATTCCATTCAAAACTTCCAGTTTGTGTTAAGAAGCTGCTTCAAATCTGGATAAACTATGAAATTCAAGGAGTGATGAATAAAAGAACTGAGTATGCAACAAACCTGTAGGTCAAGGTCCATCAGGAAAAAATGAAGGATTCCAGGGCAATAAAGATGTGGCATCTCAGTACTCAGTACTTAGATCTGATGAATAGTAGAGAAGTCACAAGAACCAGATGCTCCTCTTGCAGTTGACAAGATATGGAGACCCAATCACTTGTGTACTGTAGGTATAAGGACTATAAAAAGTGTCTTTAGCCAACCCCAGCCGTCTTTCCTACAAGACCATCAGCCCCAGGCTAGTCACAGTCCACTTCTAGAAAGAGTGAGTAAGCGGGTCCAAAACAAAACAATCAGGGGGATTCACTTAACCAATCTCCAAACAGACTCACAGTATGAATCCACTAGTTTTGCAAAGTGAAATTATCAGATGTAACTTCAAACTGCCGGATCACTTCTGTATGCTTGCAAGAGTGAGTGAATCTCCTCCAATGCCTGATCTTTTCTTTTCTTTTCTTTTCTTTTTCCCATCGGGGCATGCCTTTGACCATTGATCTTGTTGGAGGACTCACTTGTCTCAAACTTCTTGCACCTCCCTAGGCTCCTGGGGTATTAGCTGCTGCTCCTGGAATGCCCATAAAGCTTCATCTGGATCACTGAAAATCTTAGGGCCATCCTTAAAATTGATTTTCAAGTGGGCTGGAAATGGAGTAGTAAATTTTAAGTTTTTCTACTGAAACAGTTTGAGCAACTGGACAAACACTTTTCTCTAATGTTGAACTGTTGGAGAGTAGTCATTATCAAGGCAAATGTGATTGTCCTCATAGGATAACTGCCCCTTCTTCCATGCCCTCACCAGGATTTCTTGTTTGACAGCAAAATTATAAAAATGAACTATTAATGATTTAGGTCAGGCTGCCGGTCCATAAGATGGAGCTGCAAGATAATAGTGCACCTGCTTGATAGGAAGAGGCATTAAGTTGGACGAGTCAATCATCGTGGAAAAAAATCCCGAAGGAAGGTATAGAGATCACCCTTCCCCTCCAAACCTTCAGGAAGACCACAGATGTGCAGGTTATTCCATTTGGAGCGATTTTTTAAATCACCAGCTTTATCCCGTAATTGCTGTGTGTCCTGAAGTAACTGCGCATACTTTACATTCACTCAAGTCAGTCTACTCGATTATCAGTAGTTGTGGCTTGCTGCTCTAGAGAAGAAGTGTGCTCCTCTAGCTGTTTAATGGTAGTTTGAAGCTGTTGATAAATTGTTTGTGACTCTTCTCTGAAGGACTCGATCTCCTTTAACAAGATAGTATTTCTTGGTTGTTGAGTGTCTTGAGTCGGATCCGCTGCCATTTCTGGATCAGGTATGTGTTTTGCAACAATGTTAAAACAGTGTTACCGACTAAATAGAGGTAAAATATGAGCTTGTATAGTCTACCTGGGATGTGACTGCCTCCCTGCCACTAAAATAAAGAAATTTAAATGAAAACTAGAAGGTTGATTGAGGCAGATTATAAACGACCCATCGGAGCTCTCCACTTCAGCTTCCATTGCCTCTGCTTGCACCACTGGAAGTCCCAAGTGCACTAACATTCTCACAGATTTGAAAAGACTAAATTCTGACATTGCATATATACAAGAAACCCATTTATCCACAACAGAGCATCTTAAATTAAGGCGAGCATGGGTGGGACAGGCAGTGGCAGCCTCCCATCTGAAAGGCAAGAAAGCAGGGGTGGCTATCCTTATTAAAAGAGGGTGTCTTTTTGTGTTTGATTCTTCAGACCTGGGTTTTCAAGGCTGATTTGGTAGGGTTGCTGGCACTCTATATGGAGAAGTACTCTTTTTGGTAAATATTTATGCTCCTAAAGTAGGGGCTTCCATGTTTTTTAAGGAAGTGTTTGGCAGGATGGCACACTTACCTCCAGGGCAAGTTCTTCTTGGAGGGGATTTTAATTGTGCTTTTCATCCTAAGTAGATAAGCCTTCCGGGCAGACTAACACTAATCAATATGCCTCTACGGTTCTCAAAGCTCTAGTGGAAGAACTGGGGTTTTTAGACATTTGGAGGATGCAGCACCCTAGAGAAAGGAACTATACCTTCTTTTCTCATGTGCCGCAATCAAACTCATGTATAGATCTCTTCTTTACACTGAAAACCTATTTACATACTATAATTAACTCTAAAATTCATAACATATCTTATTCTGACCATGCCCCCTTTATCTCTACATTTTAATTTCCCCCAACAGCAGAAAAGATGTTTGTGGTGTCTTAATATTTCTCTGTTTAATTATAAGCATTTTACTTCTAGACTTACACAAAATATTACGGAGATCCATGCAGCAAACCTTTCTCAGGGTTGCGCAGCTATCTTAAGGTGGGATACACTTAAAGATCAGCTGCACACCTATTTCATGAAAACCTTGAATTCACTTGAATACATGTCTCTGTGTCATGATTGGTGTTTCCTAAAAATAGCATGCTGTTTGGTTTTGTGGTTTTCTTTAAATCAGCATCTGTAATGTGCTCTACAGTAACTGAAACAGTGAAGAAACAATGAGGATGTTTCTGTCCCTGTCAGTGAGCAATGACATCATACCTGTCCAGCCTGCTGCTTCACCAATTAAATCCCTGATTGACTGAATAAGCTGTTGCAGTTCCTAGTTAGAGCAGTCTGTAGAGCTATTTGTTTTCACTGAGAGTTTGTTACTAACCCATCTGGCTTGTGTTTAGACATATATGCTTAAAATCTATCTTTCTGTTCTCATAAAAGGTTGATTATTTGGGGTGCAGTGCTGAATTTTAGTGGCACGAATGAATGTCTGTGAGAAATTACCTTGTCTGTATCACAGATGTCAGTTCTCTGTCATCAAAATGCTACATTCTATTCTGGCTATATAACACAGGGTTGTTTAATGGATATAAAATAAATCTGCATTCCGTTAATTCATAGAAGCAGTGTGTCTTTGATATAGCCTCAATAAATAGGTTCATGTGAGAACAATTTTGTGTTTATGGCAGACTGACAAACATGTGTCTGCCACATTGCTATATCAGCAACATGTACTGTATGAGCTCATAAAATTCAGTTCTTTGTGGGGTTCTGTGTGAAAATAAATCATATATGTGTATAACTAGCAATACTATATGGCATCCTGATGCCCCTGTCTCCTGACTATCAGTTGAGGCTGCTGCACCTCCCTTTCCTCTGTCTCCCACCACCACAGTTAGGGCCAATGCACACTATTGCCCCTTTTTCCTATCTCCACAGACAGGGCTGCTTTACTCTGCTAGGTCCTAGAGTCCCAGGGTCACTGCATTCACAGTTTGGGCTGCTGCACCATGCTGCCCCAGGCCACCAAAGGTAAGGCTTTTGCTGCACTCTGCTACCCACTTCCATTGCCAAATGGGCAAGGCTGCTGCACCAAGTGCTCCCGACACACAGTCAGAGCTGCTGTACCCTGATTCCTCACTGTGTCCTGCACCACAGTCAAGGCTTCTGCACCATGCTGTCCTCTGTCCGCTGACGCCACTGTGCCCTGCTGCACCATAGAGCCTCTTGCTCCCACAGTTAGAGTTGTTCCACCATGCTGCTCACTGCCACTGGAATCAGATCCTTTGGTACACTGCCCAAAACTATATGATAGAAAATACAAAAAATACTTTCATCTTGTGTTACAGGGTGGGGGTCAGAGGGTAGCAGGGTGTGGCAGCCTAAACTGCTTGTGCAGGAGGCAGCAGAGTGCAGCCGCCCTGACTGTGTGGAAATGAAAGTGGGCAGCAGGTTGCAGCAGCCTCATATGATGGTACGAGACAGGGGGATTTGAGGCAGGGGAAAGGGGGAAGCAGATAGCTGCTGCCTCAACAGTTGGACAGGAGACAGGGGCATCAGAATGCCATGTGGTATGTCTGGTTATACACATACATGATGCATTTTCACACAGAAACCCTCAAAGAATTGAATTTTATGAGTTCATACAGTACATGTTCCTGAAATGGCGCAGTGTGGCAGACACAGGTTTGTCAATCTTACATGTAAACAACACTGTTATCATATGAACATATTTATCGAGGCTACATGAAAGATGCACTGCTTCTACGAACTAATGGAATGTAGATTTATTTTATATCCATTAAAAAAACCTGTTTTATATAGGAAGAATAGAATGCATAGTTTTGATGGAGAACTGACATCTGCGATACAGACAAGGTAATTTCTCACAGACATTCATTCATACCACTTCAGTTCAGCAATGAACACCAAATGATCAACTGTTTATGAGAACAGAATGATTATAAGCTAATCTCTGTAAACACAAACCAGATGGGTTAGTAATAAACTTTGAGTGAAAACAATTAGCTCTACCGACTGCTCTAACTAAGAACTGCAAAAGCTTATTTAGTCAATCAGGGGCTTAATTGGTGAAGCAGCAGGCTGGACAGGTATGATGTCATTGCTCACTGACAGGGACAGAAACATCTTCACTGTTTTCAGTTACTGCAGAGCACATTAACAGATGCTGATTTAAAGAAAACCACAAAACCAAGCAGCATGGTATTTTCAGGAAACATTAATCATGACACTGGGATGTGAATTCAAGGGAATTCAAGCTTTTTATGAAATATGTGCATTTGATCTTTAAGGCAGTGATTAGAGGTGAATTCATCAGTTATGCTTTGGCAAAAAAGAAACTTGCTCAGTTAACCCATACTTACCTGATGGCTAAGTTGCAAGACCTGGAAAAAGAACATAAAATTAAGCCAGAGAATAGTAATATTCTAAAAGCTCTAATACAGGTTAGGCAAGAAATACAGGACACAGCAGATAAGCGAGTGAAGGGCTATTTACACTTTACAAATCAGAAATACCATGAGGTGGGGGATAAAGCTGCTTGCCTTCTGGCTTTCCAACTAAGAAAGGAAATGGTGGATAGAACAGTTCACAGCTGAAAGATGTACAGGATCCCAATAAGGTATAGACAACTACCAGTAGCATAGCTCATCATTTTCAACTTTTTTATTGGGACCTTTATCATGAAACTATGGTAGAAACACAGACTAGAACGTTTTTAGCTAAATTAAACCTTCTTAAGTTAACCCCAGACATTAGTGGCCATTTAGAAGCTCCAATTTCTGAATCTGAGGTTGCCCTAGCTACACAAGAGTTAAAATCAGGGAAAGCACGAGGCCCAGATGATAATAGTGCAGAATTTTTTAAAACATTTAAATATATTTTAGTTCCTATTCTAACTGGTGTCTACAATGCCTGTGTGCAGGAGGGAAAAATTCCAGGGCCTGATTCTAGAAGGGCTGACGCAAGTCATTCCAAAGGCAACTTGTGCCAAGTGCTGTTGCACCAAGGACACTGCATCCGATTGTCTGTTTAGCAGAGTCCCTGTGGCTAAGTCCTGCATTTGCAACAAATGCAAATATGCGCCAAAGGAAGGGCGCACCTGAATAGATTGCTGCAAGCCTGTGGCAATGTGCAGTACAAATGCACATGCACCCCCCCCCAGCCCCAATCCCCAATATTAACAATAATGAAGCCTCTGTGGGCTATGTCCCCCCACAAGCCCCGCTCCACAATTAAAATGTTTTTTTTATTTCTATATACAGTTTCTACTCCTCCTCGGAGCTGGCAGGCAGCTCTGGCCACTCCCTTGAAGGGGACTTATCGCTCCGGTGGGCTTTTCTCACAACTACCCCAGCTGGCCATCCTCCATAGGTTACCCCCCCATGAAAGGGCTGGTGGCGAGGGGTGCCGGCCTCCCCCCACCCCCAGAAGCCAACATCTAGATCACCAGGGGGAGGCGCAGGCACAGCCTGCCATCACAGAGCCTGCCAGCTCCAATCCTTTTTCCATTTTCTTCCTGGATCCACATGTATGCAATGGGTGGAGTGACTGTCTCTACCTCTACAAAGGCAATCTTACGCCCTGTGCATGGGTCCACCCCATTCTAGCGCCGCACCTGTGCTAATACCCACTTTCTTCTGGGTGTCAGTCTACAGCACAGTGCTGAGTCCTCCTAACCCCAAGGAAGGAGAGCTGTCAGCAGATGTTCAATCTTTCACCCCAGCTGACCCCTGTGCGACCCAAGTACATTCTCAAACCTGGGTGGTAAGGTGTTCAATGCCTCAGCCCTCTGCACCACTGGGCTGGGCCAATTAAAATATTTAAAAGCCCCACAAGGCTATCTGACTACCCACAAACTCCAATCCCCAATGTTTAAAAGCCCAGCAGGGCTAGGGCCTTCTTCAAGCTCCAATCCCCAATCAACAACATGTTTATAAGCCCTGCAGGCTATCTGACCCCCCCACAAGACCTGATCCCCGATCCCAAACCCCAAAGTCTTGTCCATCCTTCACACTAATAAATAAAATCATACCTGCATCCCCCTTAGCCCTGGTAGTCTAGTGTCCCCCCACCAGCAATGCCAGTCCATCCCGCTCCCCCTGACCCATTCCCAGCCAGTGACTGGCACAGCCCCCTTCTCACCACCACAATCAGCCACCGACTGAGCTCCACTATGAGTGTGTACTACTGTAAATAATACATGCTCAGTGAATGACAGCTCATTCACTGAGCATGTACTATTTACAGTAGTATGTGCTCATACAGAGCTCAGTTGGCAGCTGGCCATGGTGGTGAGAGATGGGTTATGCCAGTCGCCAGCTGGGTATGGGTTTGGAGGGCAGGGTGGAATGGCACTGCGGGCTGGGGGACCACTATACTACCAGGGATATTGGGGTCTATGGGATGTGAATTTTGTTGTATTATTCTACTTTTACAGCTGCCATACTACCCCTGCAGGGTGTGGAAACTAGATCAAGGCTGGAAAGGGGGCTCTTACTAAGATTATGGGGGATCAGAGCTGAGAGGGGGGCTATTACACTTATGGGGGATTGGTGTTGAGGGGGCTACATGACCTGGGGAATGGGCTGGCGGCACAATGGTGCAATGTCCTGTGGACTCAAGGTACACTTACATCAGCTATTAGCTGGTGTAAGTGTACTTTGATGGATGTCCTCCAGGTGTTGTTGTTGTAAAATTCTGATATTGGGAATGTGGTGGATGCCCTTCCAGAGTAGGATGCAATTGCTGCCCTAAACCCCCTTGCATCATGTTGCAGGGGGTTTATGGTGCAACTGGTGACTTATGTCCACTTTGGCACAAGCAGCCTGTGACATGTCGCAGGCTGCTTTGCAGAATACTGCTTGTCGCAACCCATGGCGCAAAGTGCTACTTGTGCTGTTCTCATTGGTGCAAGTCACTCTGCACCATGCATAACCCTTTCTTGAATTGGGCCCCAAGTTCTTGGCAGGAAGCTATGGTCTCAGTCTTACCAAAATCTGGGAAATCACGAGACATGTGCTGCATATAGACCTATCTTTTTACTCAAGCAGGACATGACAATTCTCACCAAGATTCTTTCCAAATGCCTGAAAAGTTATATTGAACTTCTCATTCACCCCAACCAAACTGGTTTCATCTCACACAGACATCTTTCTGATAATATTTGCAAACATCTGAATATTCTGTCCCATAAAACTCCTGCCTCGGAACCTCAATTGACAATTTATTTTCATGCAGAAAAGGCATTTGATCGCCTTAATTGGACATACCTAAAGGCAGTTTTGGAATATATGGGAAGGGGGGGGGTCCTGACTTGGATTACTTTGTTATACACTCAACCAAAGGCACAGGTAAAGGTAAATGGTACCCTATCTGATTTTTTTTGACTGAAAGAGGAACCAGGCAGGGGTGCCCTTTGTCCTCCCTCCTGTTTGCCATTTCTATGAAGCCTTTAGCCAAGGCAGTGCGGCAGGTGGAAGGGATAAGGGGGATCATGGTCCAAGGTTCTACGAATAAGATTTCTCTTTACACAGACGACAACTTAATATATCTTACAGACCACAGGAACTCATTTCCCCCACTATTGCAATTATTGCGCACATACAGAAACATCTTCGGTTTTAAGGTGGACACCAATAAATCCAATGTCTTACAGGTTAACAGGACTAGTACAACACAACTGCAGGGACAAATTGCTTTTAAATGGGTTAAGAATAAAGTGTGCTATTTAGGTATCCAAATTCCAACCACCCTTTCCTAATTGTACACCTACAATTATGATGCCCTGAAGCAACAAATGTATGCTGACTTCAGTCATTGGACCTCCCTCCCCCTTCCATTTTCCAGTAGAACAGAGGTGAAAAAAATTAATGTCTTACTGAGATACCTATTTCATTATGCCACGTTAGTGGTACCTGTTCCCCCTCAAAGACTGGAAAGATTTGAAGCCAAAACTGTCACAATTGATATGGGCCAGGGAAAAAATGAGAATTTGTTGGCTCCTATTAACAGAGACTAAGCTTTGGGGAGGCTGGGGTTTACCTAATTTCCAAAAATATTATAAAGCTGCACAACTACTTCCCTTAGTAAAAATGCTTTCATCTGATAACTTGGGAGGCTGGCTGGATATCGAAGAAAGAGCACATCCCTATGTCCCACTTAAAATCCTTCCTTGGGTGATTTCTTCATCTGACCTTAAAACAATAATTAACCCTTGAACCAGACACAACCTTCATATTTGACTTCAGGCCAGGCAACGGTGGGAAATTCCCACCCCAGTCTCGAATCATATTCCTTTACAATATTTACCCAATTTTGAATCAGCATGCTAGGACACTTGATTCCAGTCCTGGGCAAAGTCGGGGCTGTGGTACTTGGGGCAAATTCTTACTTCTAACACTATAATCAAAAGTTTTTCTACTCTATAAAAATAATTTAACCTACAGGCCCCAGACTTTCACAGATTTCTGCAATGTAGGCATTATATTTTGGAAGGGCCTGGGATTCAAGCCCTTATGCATACTCCACCACCAGGAGTAGACTTGATCTGGGCTAAGGGACAAACCACTGATAGCAGGAAATTGCTATAGCAGATTAATGCACTGTTACAAGAGGGAGAGGGAAAGGGAGAGGATCAAGTGGCCCTAGAGAGAATTCAAACCAAATGGGAAGAGGAACTTGGGTATACTGCACCTACTCAGGGATGGGCAAAAGTGTGGTACAGCATACACAAAACCACAGGCTTACCTTCCTGATGAGAATTTAGATGGAAAGTCTGTGCCAGATTTTTTTATTACTCCCACTATCTCTAAACATTTTGGCACACTCCATGGATAAATGCTGGAGAAATTGTGCTTGTGGTGGTGGGGACAGTCATTATCATATTTTTTGGGACTGTCCAGTCTTGTATTCAAATTGGGCAGCAGTTAGTGAAGAGGTGATGGAAAAGCATAATTTGAGTCTCACTTCCACTTTTGAACACTTGGTCTTAGGCCAGCCACCTTTGGAAGTGGGTACGCATTTGACCAAATATGTCTTTTACATACTGGTTGTAGCCGCTAACAAAGTGATTACACAAAACTGGCTCTCATCTCATAAAGTGAACACTCAGCAATGGCTCCAAAATTTACAAAATATTAAAAATATGGAGGCTATTACAGCTCAGTTGCGTTTACAAGTAGATAAGTTTAATTCAAGATGGCTCCCTTATTATCACTACAGGGACAGTAGAGAGGGTACCCTGATCATTGGCAACTTTTAACCTAATAGTATTGTAGAACATACGACAAACTGGGAGGGGGTGAATAATCTCTTTCACATTTTAGCTTTAATATGGGTCGCTCCCTTCTTAGCATTTAATACTTTCCCATCTCCATCATTACTCGGATTGTAAGGAAATAATTACACAGGGCAGTGGACTTTATTTTGTTTACTAATTTTATTACATTTTTTCATGTTTAGCAATGAGTTTCCTTCGTTATTAATGACAGCAATGGGTTGACTTCAATGGTCTTCTGGGGACAGTTGAGATACCTTTGGGTATACAGTCCTGACTAGCTTATTTTGATGAGCACCACCCTGTTCTTGTCAGACAGACTCCATTGTGTTCGTCTGAAGCAAATGACTTTTCACCTGAAAAGGAAGGTATAGACAGAATTAATTTTGTTATTTTATACTATTGGACATTATGGTGATTCGTGGTTACTGTCATCCATGAGTAGATTTTCTGAACCTGCTTTGTTTATGGTGCTATTTTTGTTATCTACATTCTATATGTCAATGTGATAAATCTCTGTCTGCTGTTTTCAATAAATTTCACAAGCTCAAAAAAGCAAAACAATACAAAGAAGATACTGATGGACTGGCTACTGAGAAATTACAATTAAATAACCTACTGTACTTGCCTGAGCTAAAATTAATTAGCACACTCTTCACCAAAAGTCTATGTGTCCCCTAAGCAAATGGTCTGAGACAGAGGAAAGCTAGCTAAGACAAAGGAAGGTCCACCCTTCCCCACTTAACCACCATTTGCAGAAAGTGAAAAAACCCAGAACAGTTTTTTTATGTTGGCTTGCACGCAGGCGCAAAGAATATAGTGGCACCATATGAGTTTTAGAGGTGTGCCACCACTCTGTCAATGCCCCGCTCCATTTTGCAGGTGGGACCACACAGCACCAATAAATGGCCGAACTGTCTATGGCAGCAATTCAAATGCAGTGGCATGCAGTTGAAAGGAAACCACTGCAATTTGCATACGGCCCATGTCAGCAAGCAGCGGCTGTCATCACCTGCCTCTCCATCCTCATGAAAGCAGACGGGGGTGCCCAATCCCCCTATCAGCATGCCCCCTCCTCAGTTCCTTTGCTGACGGGGTAGCCCAATCCCCATCGGCATGATGCGCCCCCCCCATCTGTTGTCTGCCGAGGTACCTAATCCTCTCGGCCAAGCGCCGCCCCCACACTGTGGCATGGCCAACAGGGTGCCCAATCCCTGTTGGCTCCACTCCCCCACAAACATCCAGGTGGCAAGATGGAAGTCCACCCCAGTGTGCCAAAAGTCTGGCGTCCCTTTTTTTTTATAAACCCTGTAAAAAAAAAAAAAAAAAAAAAATGGTCCCTCGTGGCCTCTCTTGCCCCTCCCCCAACCCACAGCCACGCTCTGTGCACCCATCTCCCCACACACCCCCCTCACCCCATACTTACCTCCAGAGCCTGGCGTGACGATCTTCTGTGGATCAGGAACACGTCTGCACTCTTCAAAGCCGATCGCGAACTGAAGAAATGCCGGTAAGCTGTATAATGGCATAAATAGCTTTTTTTTTCAACTTTGGTGCATGTCTCGGCCATTGTGGAGAATGTTGGCACCAGATCTTCAACATGGGGTTTTTGGGACCCCACCTCATAAATTCAGTCACTGTCATCTCGTTATTCGGTCCTGAAAGGTGATTTCATGGTCACTGTGTGGAATCACCTTTTGGGACTGATTAACAAAATGACAGTGTCACTGTTCATGAGATGGGCTCTCAAAAAGCCTATGTTGCAAATTTGCTGAAAAAATTCCAAAAAATGACTGTGTTACAGGCATGCATTGCACTGTTTCCATGCACACTTGTAACTTCACAAATTTATAATATTTTTTCACACCTCTTAATGAACAGTACAGCTGTCATTTTTCACATCCTGGCCGAAATGTGTTTTCGCACTTATGGAGCAGAATAGCGCCGTTGCTGTGGGAAATCACTGTTCAGGACAGATTAAGAAAATCACAGTGCCACTGTTCATGAGGAGAGATTCAATCCAAAAAATTATTGTGTTACAGGCGTGCGTTGCGCAGTTTCTACACACGTTCCTAACTTTGCCAATTTTTCATATATTTACTCCAGATTTTTAACATTGCCGTTTTTTTACAACACCTCATGAACAGTATAGCTGTCATTTTTCACATCCTGCCAGAAATTTGTTTTCACATCTTTGGCACCAAATGGCGAAGTCATTGTGCATTGAGTAACAAAATGATAGTGCCACTGTTCATGACGTGGGGTCACAAAAATCTCATTTTGCAAATCTGGAGTGAAAATAACGTCAAACGTCTGGGACGTTACGGTTTCCAACCATAATGCCCTACTCTGTACAGACTGACACCCAATGGGTGTGACTTAGGATCATCACCCGTAATACACACACCATTCCACCCCCACCCTGCAGCCACTGACAGGCATCGAGGTGTGTCTTGTGGTTGTCAGGCCCAGCATTCACCCCATTCCCCTGTACCTCAGCCACTTCAGCATATTTCCTTATGAAATGAGATGAGTGTAAGGCCCAAAGACCCCAAAGCACACCGCAACACCTGCCAGTGTCTGCAGGGTAGTGTGAGGTGTAATGTCATGAGTGTTATGCCCAATGATCCAAAGGCACACCCCCAAAACCTGCCAGTCTCTGCAGCATGGGAGTGGGGTTGGCGTCAGTTCAGTACTTAAGTGCCATTCCTATTATGCATCCCTCTAACTCCTGCACTACCAATGCCAGTGCCAGCAAGCCACCATTTGGTATTGATGAATGCTTGTTTTAAACAACTAGTTGACAGAGTTCAATCAAACAGGCTGCCTGATCTGAGACAAGAGATTTACAACTGTCTTCATATAGAATTTGCACTCTAGCAGTTCTTATTTGCTAAACATATGTTGTTCCCAAACAAAAGAAACTAATGGGAGTGTAATATGTTATAGCTACTACTCTCTAGCTCCCCAAACAAATGAATTTGTGGGAGGGCAATTGTAAGCTCATTCTCAATGTGTGGCTTACCTGTGTGTGGGCTATGGCCCTTGATGCCCCCTATGTGTTTGCCTGCAGTCTCCTGGACTGCTTGGATCAGGACTAGAGGGCTATTCGAGGAGCACCTCATGGGATTCAGTCTGGGGTTCCTTCCCCTGACCGCCATGGTCACTGCCACAGAATCTTCCTGCTCCTCAGCCCCAGGATTGTAGTGGGATCAAGGTCCTGCAAAGTTCTGCACCCAGAGGTGTTGGGAAGAAAGTTGTTGTACCTATTTTGGGGGTGATCTGGGCTGGCAGGTGCCAGTAAACAGTATGGTCATATATGTGGAAGTCTGCGCATGTGTGGCTGAAGACTTAAAGGAGCCACGGCCCCCATAAATGTATTTGACCATTTGGCTGTAATTAAAAAACATTCCTGGCTTCGGGGCAGGCAACAGAGCAGGGATATAAGTAAAGAATACCTGCGGGTGCATTATTGGGGGTTTCCTAGTCCCCAAATAGGCAGTGGGACCAGGAACCATAACAGTGAGGTGTGCATGGGCACCCACAGTCAGAAGAAGGTGCAAAAAGGGAGTCTTTCCTTTTAGGGGTCCTGACAGTCAAACAGGGTTTTGTTCATTCAAAATAGGGACTCCCCTGGCCCATCTAAGTAAGCAGGGCCAGGGCAGATAGGAAATAGCCATTTGATGGCTCATGTTAAATGTTAAAGGTTGCAAAAACAGTGCAGCTAAATGTAAACAATCATGGGAGCCCCCAGTAATCTCACTGCTGCCAGGGTTCCTGGGAAGGGTTAAAGGGCACCCTCCACTGCCTGGAAAATTGCTGGCCAATAAGAAGAGGAGCTGGGGACTACTTTAAAATGGGCTGTGCCCTGAGAGCTGGGAGTTGTCTAGCTGAGAAGTAAGAGGTGGAGACAGTATGTGGAGGTGGCATCAGCCAGTAGGCTAGCTGTGGTGCATCTAGGCCCCTCGGAGTCCAAAAATGTTTAGGCAGAAAACCTGCTTACCTATTTTCCCAGCTGAGAATTGATTTGAGCTGTCAACCTGTGCTTTTCCCAGTGGTGAATTAATTGATTTGAACTGCTGTTTTTAAGTTTTCAATCTTGTAAACTTATTTGAACTGTTTCCCAGCTAGGAAGAAAAGTTATTTGGGCTGGTTTGAGATGACAAAGAAACCGAGCTGTGCTTAGGTTCCAGTGAAACCTGTGTACCCAGTCAGACATCCAGCATAACCTCAAACCTGTTAGGTACCCTAGTCATAAAGAGAGGTCCAGAGACATTGGCTATCCCTCACCTGCAGTCTAGGTGGGTGAGTCTGGTCTCTCCTCTGGGGTGGGGGCTGTAGCACTATCTCTGGGGGTTAAGATGATGAAAGACTCGAGGAGCGAAGATGATGAAAGGTCCAAGGGGCAAGCAAAGATGACAAAAAGTCCATCACAAGTGAAGGGTCCAGCACCTGCTTAAAATCCCCAGCCTGCAGCTGTTGCTCCTTGAGAGACTGTCTACTGTATTCAGAGCAGTACTGCCAAACCTTATCCTTTCACTGCATCCTCTGAAGTCTTCAGAAAATCTGTGAGTACCTCTGGGCTGGGGCTCCAAGGATTTCTATTATAATTTAGTAAGTCAGATAGTTAATAAGGGGGTGAAGTTCTGGGCAGGATTTTGTTAACCTGCAAGAAAAGCCCAGGTAGAAGATTATAAAAATCATCCTTTTACCCATTTTTGGAATCCAGTTGCAGCCCCTTACCAAAGTTCCTTCCATTCAAGTTCAAGACTGTTGTTCCCCCCGTATACCTAAAGTGCATTCAACCTAACATCAATTGTTTGGCCACCAGCAACCTGGTGAGGTACCCACTGCATCTGACAGTTTCAATCCTTATGGACATGGGGGGGGGCCTAGGTGGCTGCACCTGCAAGGCTGATACTGCGACTGTGTGGGCGACAACTGTACAACAAATTGTTTGTTTCTATGCTTTTTGCTTCCCCATTTCCCCTCCCCTAGAATAAATCTGAGGTTAGTTCATTTTATAATTCTTGCTCATGGTTGTTGCTTTGTTTGTATTTATACCGTGTGGGGAAAAAAGTAACTGTGTGTGGAAGGGCAAATAGTATTCATTCCTGGGGGAGCTTAGGGCCACACTGGGTTGCCTATATACCCCGGCCCCAGGTGGAGGCACAAAAACCTACTCCTGGTATTCTATTTGAGTATTGCACTCAAAAGAACTCAGG
The DNA here is from genome assembly GCA_016271365.2 of Neoceratodus forsteri. Taxonomy (NCBI): domain Eukaryota; kingdom Metazoa; phylum Chordata; order Ceratodontiformes; family Ceratodontidae; genus Neoceratodus; species Neoceratodus forsteri. Next base: position 519,626,773 of record CM028133.1, on the reverse strand, counting down.
CCGACCCCAAGGTAGGTCAATGTGTGAGGGGGTGCCGGGTGCACACGACAGAGAGACCCCCCCTTACATGATTCTCTAGCAGAGAAAGAGCTTTGAAAAATTCCAGCAACAGGCAAAAGCAAAGAAACCAGTTTTGGCTTGGCTTACCCAAAGTCTTGATGAGATCTGCTGCTACTGTTGCTGAAGACAGAGGAAGCTGTTCTCTCTGAGAGAGAGAGTAGCAAAGAGGAAGAAACTTTCCTTACCACTACCTATATAGGCCTTAACTACTTCCCTCCAGCCACAAGCCTCCCACCATCAGGAACGCCTGCTTGACTAATTTCACTTTAGTGGGCTTCTACCTAGATAAAGCTACCTGCTGGCTCAGATGTCAGGTGGTGAAGTGGCCTCAGACAAAACTCCACCCGCTGCAATACTTCGTAGGCTCCCCACCATATCTCACACAGTTGAGGCAGGCAGAGGCCTCCTCAGACAACATGGTTAACTGACAGGGACATGCATTCATTTATGAGGCACATATCTATGTCGTGAATGCCACTAAGATACAGTACACATAAATCAGATCTTATAAGTAAGACTTTATTTCTCTAATGTTACAGGGCCACACTAGCTGCTCCTTTCTTTTTAAAGGAGACTTAATGATACTTCTAATTTGTCTTCAGTCACGCTGCACCATGAAACCCATATAATGGCCATTTTAAAGAACAGGAGCTTAATTTCTAAAGTCTATTATAAGGCCAATCAATTATTCATGGCCCATTCCAGCTCAGTGGATGGCTTCTGGATCAATCAGTAATGTCCAGTTAATGACTGATCCAGATGTGTCAGTGTCACAAGCAGCCATGTCACAGAAGGAGCAAATATTAAACTGCACAGCTGACAACACAGATTTTCTTGTCAGCCGTAGTTCGTGATGACAGCTACAAGGGGTAAAACAAATGAAACAGAAACTATGGTGACTTGAAGTGAAATGGAAACCCTACTTAATGTAAACACTTAATTGAAATATAGTCACTTTACCTGAAGACAGAGTTTTGTCTCAGCAGACCACTGAAGCATGATAAATCCTATAGACTTTGTTCCCAGCCAAAAAAACAAAAAAAAAATACCAAACAATATCCAAAGCACATAAAAAGGACCAATTAAAATAAATGGCATTTCTTGGCATACAGACCTAAAAATAAAAATACGTGCCTTTTCTGAAGTCTAGCTGACAACTTGCTGAGAATGATGTGGCTGCACTACCTGATGACAGGTTAGCAGACATGCACACACGCTTCAGACATAAAAACATTGCATGTCCGCTTTGCCAGCTCCGGATGAAAAAAAACAACAAAACTGAATAAAATTCAAAACTAGTGACATGGCTGGAAAGAATTAAGCTTTATAATAGCAATAATGACTTTACTAGTGGTTGTTTTCTAGGGATTAAAGACCTTGTGGCAGGTGGTTGCCCTTGGTTGCGCCTCAGGCAACCCATTCCCCCCACTCGGTTGTTAATCCTCAGGACACAACCATTAGTTCAGTTGTTATTACTTAATTATAGCCTTTACCTAATTCTGTTTTAAAGAATAACAGTATTTTCTTTGCCATGCTTTCTGGCAAAAAAAAAATGAAATTTTAGAATTATATTTTATACTGAGTCTATTTTTATTTTTCAAATGCTGTATTATATAAGGAATAAAGTATGGGCAAGTACACACAATGAGCCTGTGTTTCCATCGAGGGGTTGAGATACCAGCGTATGGGCCTCGAGAGTGAAGCTCAAGAGATCCATGCTGGTATCTTCAATCCTCAGATGGAAACAAGGTGAGTTGTATATACTCGCCCAAATTTTATTTATTATAGTATATGGTTTCTGAGTTTAAGAAAAAAAGTTATGGTTTGGGATATTTTTTCACAAGGTTTCAGTTTCTTACCTTGTGTTAGGTGCTTCAACTCGTTGCCAGCAGCTGAGTCCATCCTGTGTTGCTGCGGTCCATTTTTTTTTTTTAAATTGCGACTGTTGTCTGACGCAATCACATTCTAATGTGATGGCAGACCCTCTGAAGTTTCAGGCAGGAATTGATTTAAAATGAAAATTTTAAAACTGTTACAGTCTGGAAACACAGAGACTAATAGGCAGTCCATCTCCAGACTGTCTCAGTAAGTGGTGCCACCATTTTTTTTTTTTTTTTTGAGATGTCAGTTTCTACCAATAAGATGGTGAGAGGCTGACTGGCTCATGAATATTTATTAAAGAACATGCACAATAACTTTTAGAACGTGCACCACAACATTCAGAATGTGCACAACAACATTTAGAATGTGCATAACAACTTTTGGAATGTGCACAACAACATTCAAGCAGCCACCGAATTCCATACACAATGAGCCCTAACCATGTACTATATATAGAATAGTGGATGGGTGACCATCCACAACCAGGCTGTGTTTCCATCGAGGTTGTTGATGACATCATAGAGACCTCGAGAGCGAAGCTCGAGAGGATTCCATGATGTCTTCAACAACTGAGATGAAAACACAGCCATAGTTATGGATGGTTAACCATCCACTATTTTATATAGTATATGGTTCCTTGCTTGTTTTTTTTTTTTTCCACTCTTAGTTATGTCTTGCTGCTCCTGCCCGCCTCTCCGCTTGTCTCGCTGACTTAGTTCGGCTTCACCCCATCCCGCCAGCTCGTCGCCCATTTAGTTTAAAAAGAAACTAAAACACAAAATGACTGCGATTCACTTTTGTGACACGGAGCCTTGTGAGGCTCTCCGTGTCAAACCGAGGAGGCTCCTCCGACCAGCGCTCACTAAGTCACGCTGCCATGTTGTACAGTTTTTCTGTCCTCACAGCGTTGTTCCATGAGCCAATCAGGTGGCAGGGCAAGGCAAAAAAGTTGTTGTACTATCGATGTGACATCAGAGCGATAGTACAACTTTTTTGACCTTTGAACTGTCCTACAACAAGATTTTGAAAGCCACGGCTTTCTAGTCACAATAAGCCCTTACCATATACTATATTAGCTTTGTAGTATGCATTATCTAACTTACTGAGATTCTTGTTTTGACATCTAGAGTAGATAAGGCTATCTGCTGGCTCAGGTGTCAGGAGGTGAAATGGCTACAGACAGAACTTCATCTACAGCGATACTTGGCAGGTTGTCTACCTTATCTCACACAATTGAGGGAGGCAGAGGCCTACTCAGACAACATGAGTTAACTGACAGGGGCATTTATTCATTTATGAGGCACATATCTATGCGATGAATGCCACTAAGATATGTTACTCATAAAACAGGTCTTATTTTTTTTTTTTATAAACTTCTTTATTTGTTTTTCAAACTTTAGACAGACGTACATATACCTGGACAAACCAGGGTACACAATCCCAAACTGACTGTGTAATCTATATACAAAGCACCTGTATACATACACAGCTAATGGGACCATCCTCCATAATGATAATATATTCCTATAGCATCTGTATCCTAGAGTAACCAGATCAGCAGATAAACTTAATCTACATAAATATAACCCCTATAACATGAATCCTGCTACCCTATAAAAAGTATCAAACCAGAGCCTCGATCTGAGTAACAGTCCACCCAGAAGGTGGCTCCCTGCTGTGTCGCCTGGAAAGAGAGAGAGTCCCCATTCCCCCATAAATCCTAGCAGACCAAGACCGTCATCCTATTACCCTTGTACTGAAACCACATCACCCCCAAAAAAGCTATTCATACAGCCATTTAGACCAACATAGTTCCATAGAGGACTGTATCTCACTCCAACATAACTTTCTCCTGCTAATCACAACCCGACAGACAGGCCTGTGTTTGGGTATTTCTACCCTGCAGCAAATAAATAGCTTCCAGTGTCGACCATCTTTTAGCATATAGCCCTTTTCTACCCTCCGAGTAAAGATGCCTCTTTATTCTACCCAAAGCCCCAATAGGATCTCTCACCCACTGATCATAAGCATACACATGGTCATCTTTCCAATGTTGTAGCAAAAAAGATTTGACAATTGCTGTCATCAAAGAGAGACGGTATTTGGGTATGGTACTTGAGATTTGCGAGAGGTCACCTAAAATACAAATCTCCGGTATTATAAATTCTGAATAGTCCAACAATGGGTCCATATGCTGTTTAATTTCAACCCAGAGAGGTGATATTTTACTACATTCCCACAACACATGCAGGAGGTCACCTATTCCCACTTCACATATAAAACACAGGTCTGTCTGTCTAAGATGTCTATCAAATAGTTTCACAGGGGTAAAATACATATTAGATACAATAAAAAATGGCATAATCTTGTACTTGGGTATAGGTATATACTTGTTACTCTTCCAGATATTGTCCCAGGCAAGGCACCAGGGGGCCATCGTTCTGACCCAATATGAAACTTTTATAGGAGAGTTCGGGCTAAGATAGTCCAGAAGCACCTTATATACTTGTGAGAGAGAGTTAGCTGTAGGATTGACTTCCTTTAAATTGTCCCAAGTGAACGAATTGTCCATAAGGTCCCCAAGAATTTTCTTTACCCCTCCAGCATTCATGTGAGTTGCAAACTTCTAAAAAAAGGACATTCCCACACACGGGGCTGGGAGAGCCACTCTATTGCTCTTGATAACATCCTTTAGTTTCAGACCCAACAACTGATCAGCCCAGCGTTTGTTAATTACCTGACCCCCAATTACTAAATTAGGGTTACCTAGCACAGGTTGGTCTCGGGCCTTCATTTGGTCCTTTCTCTGGGCAGGAGTAAAGAATGGCCATCAGACCCTTGCCAATTTAGCAATTGGATTCCATGATACTCTTTTAAGGCCTTTCTTTATGTTAGTAAAAAGCAATGCCTCTGGAGAGAGGCCAGAATCCTTTAACATTTGCCTCTCTATTTGTAGCCAGATTGGTATATAGGTCTCCCCTTCCAGATTTCTAACCCATCGAATCATGAGACCCAACTGCCCCGCCACATAGTATACATGAAGATCAGGCAATTTAATCCTCCCCAATGCATGCGGTAAGCACAAAATACTATGCTTTTTCCTAGGGGGTTTAGAATTCCATAGAAATTCGGAGAGCAGCTTCATAATTGTAATGAACCAGGTTTTGGAAATGCTATGTGGGGCTAAATATACTGGATATAACAACCTGGGTAATAAGTTCATTTTAATGAGTCCCAGTCTAGCTGCAAAATTCAGAGGAAGCTTATTCCATCTTAGTATGTCACCTCTAATTACTGACAGGACCCCCTCCATATTTGTTGCAGCACCCTCCTCCATGCTAGCTGTAATCCATATGCCCAGGTATTTAATCCTGTCTGTCACCCATTGTAATCGCAGTGGTGCAAAATCTGCCCTGCAAACATACGGTGTCAGAGGGGAAATCTGAGTTTTAGTCAAATTTAATTTATAATTAGAGACTTTAGAGAATCACCCTATTAAATCAACTATTCTTTCAAAACTTAATGCTGGATCTTGTAAGTGGAGAAGTATGTCATCTGCAAAAACTGAAAATTTTAGCTCCCTCACCACTATTTTAATCCTCTTTATATGAGTGTCCATATTGATAGCTTTCAACAGGGGTTCCAAGTATATGTTAAACAATATCGGTGAGAGAGGGCATCCTTGCCGGGTGCCATTTTCTAGTTGAATCTCTTGGGAAACATAGCCATTACACAATACTCTGGCTGTTGGAGCTGCATATAAGTTTTTGATACCCCTGAGCAGGCCCTCTGGAAAACCCATCTTCTCCACTGTAGCAAAAAGAAAAAGATGGGAGACCCTGTCAAAGGCCTTCTCCGCATCTAACGATATCAAAGCTAGGGATAGTTGAGAATCTGGCGCATAACTGAGTATATGGTGTAATTTCCTAAGGGCTTCATGTGCACCCTTCCCTGACATAAATCTCACTTGCTCATGACTAATTAAAGTTGGGGCAATGCTCAGAATTCTATTAGCCAAAATCCTGGTGGGGATCTTAATATCTTGATTCATCAAGGCTATAGGCCTATAATTGCCAGGTAAGTCCTTAGGCTTATCTGGTTTAGGAACAAGTGTGATATATGCCTGGTATAAAGGAGGGTGACACACCCCTTCTTGCATTATAGTGCTAAAAAAATCCTGAAGTATGGGAAGTATAGTATGAATATGTGCCTGATAAAACTTAGCCGTAAGTCCATCCGGCCCCGGAGTTTTACCAGAGGGCAGAGATCGTACCACCTCGATTATCTCAGATGCTCTTATAGGAGCCGCTAACTCCCTGGCCTGTACTAAGTCTAAGACTGGTAGCGGAATTCCCTCCAGAAATGTTCTGATTTCCTCCTTACCAGCAAGGTTTCTTGCCTGATATATTTCTTTGAAATAGGATGCAAAGGCCTCCGCCATTTCCTGAGGGTCCATTAAAAGTTTTCCAGCATACTGTATAGAAGTGACTGTTCTACTGGCTTCCCATTCCTTAACTCTAGCTGCTAGAAGGCACCCAGGCACATCTCCCTTCATTAAATATTTAGCTTGAATCCTTTCTAACCAGAATTCCACTTTACCATACAGGATATCCGCCATTTCCCCTCTTAAGCTTTTAAGTTCAGCATCTATTTCTCTGGAGGACCCTTCCAATAGAGTCAGCGATTCAATTGCCCCCAAAATGAATTCCTCTTTTGCCTGTCTCATTCTATTTCTCTACGCTGCAAAACCCTGCGCAACCCCCACATACAACACCTTCCAAGTTGGCCACGCCAAGTTTTTATTCTGCAGCGTAGGCTGTTGTTGCTGAATAATCTCTAGAAGAGCTTCCTCTAGTTTATTCTGAACTGAAGTCTCCATCAATAGGGAATCATTCAGCCTCCACCTGTATGGTCTAGGAGGGGTAGGATTTGGTTCCCACATCAATTGAATAGGGGAGTGATCCGAGAAAATTTTACCCCGGTTGTCACTTCCTTAACCTCCCTGAGTGCCTCCCTGTTTACCAAAAAAAAATCAATGCGAGATTGACTCTTTTGGGCCGAAGAGTAAAATTTCATATTGTTGCCCCCAGTAGAATGAGTACTGATTGGATCTACCAGAGCTGTAACCTCTAGTAATCTGTTCAAGGCAATCTGAGCCCTGGACAAAGGCCCTCTGGATGGTGGTATCCTATCCTCCCAGTTATTAAAATAAATATTCCAGTCCCCTGCCAAAATAAAAGAGTGCGAAGAAAAAACAGCAATATCCCTCTCTAATGAAGCAAAAAAAATCAGAATTAGAGGGAGTTGGACTGTAGATAGAAGCAACTGAGAGTGCCTTTCCGGACAGTGTACTGGAGAGATAAATCCCTCTGCTGTCCTCCCTTGTAATCACTTGCTCTACCTTATACGGACAAGTTTTCCCTATTAAGATCACCACACCCCCTGATGCCCTTTCCTTACCTACCCCAAAGACTTGTCCCACCCACATCCGCTTAAGGAAACTCAACTCCTCTGTCAATAAGTGGGTCTCTTGCAGAGCAGCAATATGAGCCCCCATCTGACCAATATGTTTCAAAATTACCATTCTTTTGCGCTCACCCCGAGTCCTTTAGTATTCCATGAAATTATTTTAACACATGACATTATTAGGTATTAAAAGTATTATGCTTAAACCATCATTCTGTGCCCTCTCAAGATCTGCATCACACTCCCTCACTATATTGGACTCTCTCTCCTTCCAGATCCCATTAACCCCCCCAACCTCCCCGTCCCCAATCCTGAGATCGCCCTCCTTTCAGATATCGATTCATGGATGAACCCATTTCTGTGCTCCCCCCAGCCCCTCCAATTGAATGAGCAGCTCCTAGGACCCTGCCCATAACAAAAAAGCACCTGAGACATATTTTCATCTCTTCCCCTGTACCCCGCTCTCCTCATTTCTCCACCTTTCCCCTCCACCCCTCCACACATCCCCCTCAGGATTCAGAATCTGCCCTTATACAGCATGGGTAAATATATTTAAATATTATCCACTGGGCTTCAGCTTGGCAGGGAGTTAACAGAACAGAACAATGCCCCAATCACTGTTTCCCAACTAGGTGGGAAATCCCACCTACAAATTAAGAGTTAACATTAAACCGCTGAGCATTAGTCCCACTCGCAATGCCACTCTCATCACCCACCACGGGGTGAGGGGTCAATCCTCCCTCCCTCCATCGACTGACTTTTACCCCACAAGTCCTTCTCTTTCCTCCTTCCTTCCTAACTCAGCTCCTCGAGGGAGGGTCCCCTTGGAGCTCTAAGCTGTACCCACAGGAACCCCTCAACATCCAACCACACACTGCCCTACCTCATAACTCTAGCCAGCCCTCCTCCCACCTAACTTGCTTGCGCCTAATTTAAACATTACAGCTCTAAACTGGAGTCGATCTCCCTTCACCCCCAAGTTGACCCCCAATAACTGAACAATCTTATTTTGAACATTTTAACCAAACATTTGTAACAATTAAAGGAAGAACCTGAACAACAAAATAAGCTTATCATTTCCCTTCAGTCTCCAAAGTCCCAGTTGTTTAGATCAGACCAGCCCTCTTCTTGTCTGCAAAAGTTCAGGTCGGTGACTTGGATTACTCTGGAAGTTCCAATGCAAGCCATCCAAGGCATCCCGCACAGTCAAGAATCTCTTCTCCCCAACTTGAAGTCGTACCATCAAAGTCACGGGATATTGTAAACGAAATTTATTTCCTGCAAGGTACAGCTTTTTCTTGATCTCTGAATATTCCTTCTGTTTCTCCCTAACCGTTGGTGTTTGATCCTGAAACAGCCAGAGAAACGCACCATTCCATTGTAAAGCCTTGTTCTGTCTAGCAGTAAAAAGCACATGAGACTTTTCCTTATAATTCAGAAAACGCATGATTAAGACCCGAGGTCTTGCTCCCAGAGGGGGCATCTCTCTTAGTGCTCTGTGAGCTCTCCCCAAGTTGTAAGCCTCCCTGAATGGAGTAGGGCCCAGCAATTTGAACAACAGGTCTTGTGTGAAAGAAACACAATCCGACCCTTCAGCCCTCTCTGGGAGCCCTGCTAGTATCAGATTATTTCTCTGACTTCTAGACTCTTGATCTTCCATCCTCTTGTCGAGTTTCTTAACTTGTTTTCTTACAGCCACCAACTCTTGTTCCATCGTGGATACTTTCCGTTCTTGTGAGGAAATCCTAGCTTCTGCATCCCCATTCTCTGTGCTAGCGAATGCAATGCCGGTTTGAAAGCTGCAAAATTGATCACCAGCCCCTGCAGCATTTGCTTAATTTCTTGAATATCCTCAGCAGTCTTGCTAGTGCCCCCTTCATTGTCTAACGCACCCTCCTGTTCATCTGGGATAGGGAATAGGGGCTTCGGTCTTTTAGTCACCGGGGTTCTCGCCGTTAGAGGGTCCATAATTTCAGCTTCCATCCCAATGCAGCAGATCGGCCTATTACTGCTGCCGGGAGCACACTGTCGGGAGAATCACCGCCGCTTCCTTTCTCTTAACCCTTCAGCGGTTCCGCTAGAAATCAAGCCCGCAGCACCTCACCAACTAAATAAAGGTATTTAGTCGAAATTTACAGGTCCCAATAGACTTTACTGCCGTTTACTCATATTAGGGCCTAGGAGCAGCACAGAAGACATCTTCTCAGACTCGGCTCATCACGTGATTATAAAACAGGTCTTATAAGTAAGACTTTATTTCTTTAATAGTACAGTGCCATACTAGATACTCCATTCTTTTTAAAAGGAGATTGAAGAATACTTCTAGTTTATTTTCAGTCATTTTGCACCATAATCCCCATGTAATGACCATTTTAAAGAACAGGGGCTTAATTTCCAAAGTCTGTTAAAAGTCTTTAATCAATTATGTTTTAACAAATAACAGTACTTTCTTTGCCATGCTTTCTAGCAAAAAAGTGGCATTTTAGAATTCTTTTTATACTGAGTCTATTTTAGTTATTCAAAAGCTGTATTTATATTTGATTTTTAATATAAATTATATTCTGAGATTTTTGTTTTGACATCCAAGGCATCAGGGCTGCCTAATTCACGTCTGCACCATTTTTACAACTACAACATTTTCACTAAAATCAATACATGCATGCTGAAAAGAAAGCATTTTTACTAGACCCAGTACTTGCACACTAAAATGGATGCAGTTTGTTGCAATAAATGGATTTTTGTTCAAATCAACATATCTGAGACCAATATTTTTTTTTGTAGTTGTTTTTTTATTGAGTTGATTTCAAAATTAAGAACAGGAGGATCACATAATACTGATGAAAAGGAATGATTAAATCTACTCAGTTCTGTGTAGCTTTGTCACTGGCTTTCGAGATCCACAGTTCATCTCATACTGTAGTGCATTATTTGGGCAATTATTGATTCCTAAACCTGAGGAAGATGCCCCAAACTGTTATTTGTTCTGATAAACCACAAACATCTGTCAGAAAAGATTCTGAGAAGCAAGCTGCCAGCCTTTCTGGGTCAGAGAAGTAATATGATAATGACATGTACTTTAAAGTCCAAAGAACTGTGGTGATTGTTTTATACAAGACAATGTAGTCTAATCATAGTAGAAAACTCCACTGCAAGTCCATGAGACAAAACAAGCGCAGCATGAAAGACAATGGAACACTTTAACCCCCCCAGCAAGAGCACGTTTTCCATTAGATGAATGACTGGAGCTGCTAGTTTTGGTACTCAGTGTCCCAGGGTTTATTCATATAATGGCTGTAGAGAGGCTCTGCACTCCAACAGAGGTTCAACAATGCTGCATTGGAGCACCACTACAATGTTCTTCATCCTGTCCAGATGGTAATGCTGCCACTGTTGTAATCATTCTGCACCATTCACGGTGGTGTAAACACACTAATATAGTGGAGTCCTCCAGGAAGCAATGCAGTGTTATAGATTCCTGCATGACAAATGGGATTAACTGCCATTGAAATTGCCTTGTTTCCTGCAGTTACTCTGCTGCAGAATTCTTTAGGATTGCTTTGTAACCTGAGCAGTTCCACTGTAACAGTAGTGACAAGAATGGAATGCTTCTTCATCTAAATTATACAGGCAGTTTGGAAATCACAGTGTTTGTGCCAGGATCTCTTGATCCTGAAAATTCCATGTGCACACGTTCAGTGAGGGCAAGGTTACAGAGGTGCAAAAAACATAAAAAATCAAAATTTTTAAGATTTTGTTTTGCTCCCCCAATAACTGAACAAATATGAGGATCTGGAACCTGAAACTTTCAGGTTTGATATAGTTTGACCCACAATATATGCTTTTATGCTTTTGTGTATTGGTGTTAAGCAGTTTTTGAATAATTTATAAAAGGTTTTGTGTTGTTGGGCATGCGTAGTGGTAAAAATAAGTGTTCTGTGGATAGCTGTTTTTTTTGCAAAAGTGGGATGTCCTGTTGTCATATTTCATTATGTGTGTTGTATCATATACTGTAGTGTTTCATATAGCAGAACATCACAGTATATGATATAACACACAAAAGGAAAAAAATGAAAGTTGTTTCCCTCTTTAAAAGAGATGCCCCAATGCCCTTTTTATTAAAAAAAAACATCCCTGGTATCCTTTTGCACCTCCCATTCCCGATCCCCTTTTTAGTAAAAATAAAAACATGATGTCCTGTTGTCATATTTCGTTATGACTGTTATATCATATACTGTGGTGTTTGACATAACAGAACACCACAGTATATGATACAACACACATAAGAAAAATGCAGAAAGTTGTTTTCCTCTTGTGCTCTGTTAATTACATTTTGTTTTCCTGGTGTCTAGTACCACCCTCACCGTCTAGTTACTGTCACCATGATTAAATTGCATTTCCCTGGTGTATAGTGGCAACCCCCCTCACCATATGAATGCTGTCCTCATTGTTTTTTTTTATGTTTCCCTGGTGTCTAGTGGTACCCTCCACCATCTGATCACCTCCCTGTTGTTTCATGTTTCCCTGGTGCCTAGTGGCACCCACTCACCATCTGATCACTGCCTTTGTTGTTTTTTTATGTTTTTCTGGTGTCTTGTGGCACCCCTACCCTCCAATGGCTGCAAGTATATGTATTTAATGTATGTATATATATAATAATATAACTGTTCCTGCAAAAAAGTAAACCATCCCACAACATATTTTTTTGTACCTGAAAGAAAGAAAACAGACCCTGGTTGTCATTGCCATCCATCTCCCTACATCCCAACCCTCCCACTGAGCATCCACCACCCCACACACCCCTTTACCCTATACTTACCAGCCGAGTTCAAATGCCATAATACTCTATGGACCACAGACACATCTTCACTCTGCAATGCCGAACTGTGAACCTAGGAATAGGGGTAAGTGCCATTAAAAGTATTTCAATAGCATTTTAAGCTTCTCATCATAATTTTGCCATTTTGAGGAATTTTCTCACCAAATTTTCAACATGGCCTTTTTGGGACCCTACCTCATGAACTCTGGCAGTGACATTTTATTAATCAGGCCCAGAAGGTGATTTCATGGTTGCTGCATGAAATCACCTTTCAGGCCCAACTAATGTAATTTCACTACCAGTGTTCATGAGGTGGAGTCCCGAAAGGGCCATGTTGAAAATTTGGTGAAAAAGTCCTAGAAATGACCAAGTTATGAGTGTACATTGGCATTTTTCTGTGCACGTGCACAACTTTGCTAATTTTCAACATTTTGATCCCAAATTTTCAACACAGCCATATTTTCACACCTCCTCATGAACATTACAGCTGCCATTTTTCACATCCTGGCTGAAATATGTTTTCACATCTGTGGTGGTAGAATGGTGTTTTGGCTGGGATTTGAAAATGTTCACCTACTAGGTTCATGTGGTGGGGTCATAAGAAGACTATATTGAAAGTTTGGGGTCAAAATATTAAAAAGCAAAGAATTTATGAAGTAACGTTGTTTGAAGGGATGTCCATTGCACCAGTGGGGACCATGTTGCCCTACTGAGCCAGTGAGCTGAGTTCAGGTGTGAAATCAGTGAGCTGGTTTAATGGGACAAGGCTGATGAGGAAAGTGCTGCAGTGTGCAAAACAAGCCCTGGCCTGGGTAGGGATGGAGCACTGTTTTGGCACAGACACCACACCCTGTGGAGGGTCAGGGAGCCTTACCCACAAGGTGTTGACATGTATGCTGAGGCTTGCTGGGCCCATGCACTGGGTCAGGACTCCCTTTGATTTTGTATTTATCTCATTTTGTGCAGGCCTCAAAGGGAGCTGTGCAAATGTGGATACAAATCCACTATCAGAGAAAAAAGGGAAATTCATTGCAAAAGACTATATTATTGCAGACATTAGGTGCAGGCATTAGGGTTGAAGAATGCAAAGTGCACAAAGTAGGGAAACAAAAAAAAATTACACATTTATATCTCTGGAGTATTGGTAAATCAGTGATGGGGTCTTCCTTGGGGTTGTCAACCCTAATGCTCACCCCTCCCCCAAGCCATAGCTTCCTGTACAAAGCACAAGGTACAGCTGCAAGCCAGTGCCTTAAACTGATGCACTCTTCAAAGACAGAGATGTATGGCTTGCCGCATGTTGCAACAGTATGTGACATTGGTTACTTCATGCAGGGCCCTTGTGTGAAGAAAATACATCACATCTGACCTCATTTACTCAGGGTTGGGGTAGGCATTAGGGATGACAACCCTAATGAAGACCCCACCATTGACTCACCAAAACTCCAGAGACCCAAGTTCCTAATGCTTTTTTTAATTTCCCTACTTTCTTCGCTTTGTGTTCTTCAACCCTAATGCCTGCATTAATGTAGTTTTTTATCATAAACATATATATATATATGTATTGCAAAAAACGTTGTTAATTCACTAGTTAGGGTCAAAGCAACAAAGTTGGGAAATGTGGCATTAGGGTTTACAACCCTGACATCCTCCCCCTCAGCAGCACAGCAGGAGTGGAGTGTGCCTTGGGGTTCTCAAGCCTAACACTCACCCCATTCCATCTGTGAATAAGGTCAGATATGTACACTGTATGAAAATGGGGTGAGCGTTAGGCTTGGCAACCCCAAGAAACACACCTTGGAAGTAAAGAACTGGGTGTTTCTTTTACAGCAATCACCAGTTCCAGCAGCAAGATGCATCTTTGATCAGAGAGTGGATCTTCACTGTGGGACCAGTTCAGGTGAGTGAGGGTGTGTGGAGAGGTCTGGGGGGTGCAGGGTGGTGGGTGCACAGTGGGAGTTCAAGTGGGGGTGAGGGTGAGGGACCATTTTCCTAATTACAGGCTAGGATGGGCATTGGAGGATGGAGGTACCACTGGATATCAATGAAGATGAAAAAAAATATGGACATTGGAGAGTGGGTGGTGCAACTAGATGCCAGGGCTATAAACATAACAGTAATGGGGACTGGGGTGCAATTGGAGGGTGGGGGTACTGTTGGACACCAATGAAACTCAGGGAAATATGCTAGGACAGGGATAGAAAAATCCTTTTGCACTCCAATAAATCCTTTTTCCTCATTTTTTTCATTTGCTCAGAAAAGGATCTATTGTCACACAAAAGGGTTTTTCCTTTCTTTTTCTGGTGAAAAAGGATCCTATTTCATGAAAAAGGATGTTGGACTTAGTTTTTTCTGAAATCCTTTTTCATGACACGGGATCCTTTTTCGTGAGAATGAAAAAGGATTCATGATGAAGAATATTAGTGAGTCACGAAAAAGGATTTAAATAATGTAAAAACAATGTCCCGGGGGCATTTTAGGAGTAAAGAACTAAAGAATCCACTGAATGAAATCCTGATGAGCAAGATACATGTTTTGGTGTCTCTGCATGACATCATTTTAGAGAATTTTGAAATTTTTTAGTTTGAAAAAAAGAAAACAAGATGGTGGCTCATGAAAAAGGATTGACACCTCACAAAAAAAGAATCCTTCTTCATGAGACCAAATGTTCCTTTTTCACTCCAGGAAGTTATCCTAGAGAATAAAATTCCCATTGGAAATAATAGGAACTTTAAAACTGAATAACTTTGGAATGGAGTAATATTTTTTCACCAAACCAGTGAAAGGCACTCCCACCCAAGCTCTTTCTTCTCTAAAAATTACAGACCAAAATTCCAAACCATCTGGGTGCAAGGTGATGACCAAAAAACAGCAAAAAGGATGAGTTTTAAGGTTTTTGCACTATCTGGATCTCAGAATCCACACATCTGACTGGAGCAAAACTTAGCATGTCAATACATGTACCCACGAGACAGCACATGCCAAATTTTGTGCAAATCTGCTGAATAGTTACAAAGTTATTAAAGTGCAAAATTTGAGGTTTAACATAGAAAACCCAACTCAACCCAAGCTAAAGGAGCACTATCACACCTCTATAATAAACTATATAAATATATTAATAGCTTCACCCCACTCAACATAACAGTACTAAATGTTGTATGCCAAGTCTGGGGTGGGGTGGGGTTGGGGCAAAGTGTCTTGATTTGCCAAGTTTGTTCCAGTGGGATGTGAGGATTCCAAGATCTGGATAGTGCATTTTTAGGGATTTTTTTTCTTGCTTTTTTGTCATCACCTACAGCCCAGACAGTTTGGAATTTTGGTTTGTAATTTTCAGGGTAGAACGGGTATGCCACAGAATGGTGACTTTCATTGGTTTGGTGAAACAAATATGAATCTGTTCCCAAGTTATAAGCACCTGAAATTTTAGTTCTGAGCATGTTCAGTAGGGTATCAAATGTCTATCCAAAAGACCCTACTGAGCATGCTCAGAACTAACAATTTCAAATCCTTATAACTTGGCAATAGATTGCTATTTCTTCACCAAACCAGAAAAAGACACATCTGTAGGCCAAGCCCTTACTACCCTAAAAAGTTCAGACCATATTTTAAACTGTTTAGGTGCTAGATGATAACAAAAAACAGCAAAAACTGGCGATTTATTAATTTTTTCACTTTCCGGATCTCAGAATCCTCACAAGCTCTGGAAGGAAACTTGGCAAGTCAAGAGAGCTACCCTCCAAAACATAGCATGCAACATTTTGTGCAAATCCATTCAGTGGTTGTGAAGATATTAAAGGTCAAAGACAGCATCTCATGAAAAAGGATTTCTTCTCACAAAAACGGATTGTCCTCACACAACAAAGAATCCTTTTTCGTGAGACCAAATTATTTTGCCATTCCAGAAAGCCAGCCAAAAAAGTAAACTGATCATGCTCAGAACTCAAAACTTTAAAATAAAATAACTTTGGAAGGGTTAATATGTTGTCACCAAACAGTGAAAGGCACTTCTGTGAGGCAAGCCCTTTCTACCCTGAAAATGTCAGACCAAAATTTCAAATCATCTGGATGCAACAAGATGGCAAAAAAAGAGCAAAAACAACTATGTTTAATGTTTTAGTACTATGTGCAGCTCAGAATCCGCAAATCTGACTGTAACAAAACTTGGCACATCAAGAGAACTACCCCACACAACTGTACATGCAAAATTTTGTGCAAATCAGTTCAACAGTTGTAAAGTTATTAAAGTGCAAAGTTTGAGGTTTAACATAGAACCCCCCTGCTCAACCATAACTATAGTGGTACTACTATGCCACTATAATATATTTTTATTTATGTAAATGTTTCACCAGGAAGGCACACTGAGCAACAAGTTGCTTGTCTCTCGGTGCGACCTGGGGGTTAGAGGAACATGAGGATAGTTTACAGAGATTTGGTACTCAATATAAATTTACAGTAGATTACATTCAAATAATTTGAACAGACTGTACAGGAGTAATGAAATAGTGGGATGCTAACAGTTTTGAACTAGATAGATACTATACCAACACTTTTGGACTAGATAGATACAACACAAAATAACATTTAGGCATACAGTAAATAACACATAACTATGTAGCTAGAAAATGGCTGAATAGAATTGTTTTAGGTTGAGCTAGGGAAGTTAGTGAGGAGTAAACACAGGCAGAACAGGTTGGCTAAGGTATAATAGGAGTGCAAGTTAACTGCAAGTGCAGTAGAGCTAAGGGGTCAGCCATAACAGAAGTGCAAGTTAACTACAAGTGCAGTAGAGCTTAGGGGTCATCCATGGCTAGGGCTACATAAGGGGGAGAAGGGAAGGTGAGAAGTAGGTATGTTGGTAGGCAGAGAAGTGGTGGGGTTGAAGGGGATGGAAGGAGGAGGCAAAGGAAGAGGTAGGAGGATAAAGACCTGCTGGGGCCTGACCCCTCCAGTATGCTGAGGACCCTACCTGCACAAGGCAGGGGTCAAGTATGACATGAAGGGTGCAGGTTGTGGCAGTGAGAGATAGAGTATGATAGGAGAGAAGCAGATTGTAGGCAGTGTGGGGGAATAGGCTTTGGAAGAACAGAACAGAGGGTGAAGATGAGAAGAAGAGAGGCTGAAACCCAGCCATTCAGAATGTGGAGAAGTGGACGGAAGAGTTGAGTTAATGGTGTAAGGATAGGGTAGGAACAGGCCCTTGGTACAACTTTGGATGATTGAGAAATCACAGTAAGAGAACAATGGAAGGTCAGAAGGGAAGGAATGCTGGTTTTTAGGTGGGTGGGAGGTGGAGCTGCAGAAGAAACATTGCATGGGTACAAGAGAGGGTAGGGTTTGTCACAGGCTTAGAGGGGGAGTTAGGGAGGGTTGTAGCAAGAACAGCTAGGTGCAAGGATGTTTTTGAGGGCAGAGCTGATGGAGTAGTAGGAGGAGGATGAGTGATGAATTTGAGGGGGGAGGGAATTCCACATTTTTGGGAGGTTGTGGGAGTAACCGGATTGGCCAATGAGCGTGGCTCTGCAGGGGACCACCAGAGTTCGGGAGTCAGATGATCTAAGGGAGTTAGAGGGAGTGGAGGGGGGTTATAAATGAGGGAGAGAGGTAGGAAGGTAGTTCTCCCAGCCAATGTTTGGAGTTGAATTTAGTGTAGTGAGAGTCGTCTGTTTGCAAGAGGGGGGAAGGATAGGGCAAGATAGAGATCACAGTGGTGGGTGGGAGAGGGAGCATCAAGGGCAAAACGGCAGAAGGAATTGAAGAGGGTATCCAATCTGGCCATGGAGGACTTGGGAGCAGCACCATAGACTACATCACAGTAGTCAAAGATGGGCGGGATCATCTTCTGAACAAGTTCACGCCTAATCGAACAGGGGATACAACTATGGTTCCTGAACAGGGCACCAAGCTTAGGGGACAATTTATTTTGGATGGCATCAATATGTCTTGAGAAGATTAGGTGCTGATCCAGCCAAACTCCTAGGTACCTGAAGGAGAATGTGTCCTCAAGGCCTTCTAGTGGCAGAATTTTATAATATGCTGATGGGAAACAGGACCTGGGCAGGAGGTAATAAAAGAAAATGTAGGGGTGTTAGCAAGGGGATGGAGTGAGAGGAAACAGAAGCAGTCTGGGGGGGGGAGCCCTGCCAAGGACTAGAAGAAGGATAACTCAGATTTAGGAAAAAGATAAACAAGGTAAAAAATGGCAAAGAAAGAGAAATAGTATAGGCTGCAATTTTAAGCATACATTACATTCGGTAACCCAGCCCAACACCGTTTATACATTTAGCTACACATTTGAATAGCCCAACAGTTTAAGTAGTAAAAATGTCAGCAATCTTAGCAAAAAATAGAATTGAGCAGCCATTCCCATTAAAATAAGCTCACAGAAAAAGATAAATTTGCGGCAAGCTACAGAGTATAGGGCATACAAAGAAAGAGCCAATCAAGCACACCAAAGAAGCTGAGAAACAGCCATCAGATTTAAGCCTCAGAAGTGCCCTTAATTCAAAGTAAGGAAAGCTCTATTGGTGTTCCAAGGTGGCTTCTGCCATTGTGAAGGAGCTTAGGTGTACATGGGGTCCAGAGGATGCAGCTGAATGTCCTGGGGGTGGGTGGCATTTGAAATGCTGGAAGTGCCACAGGAGAGAGGCAGAGGGATGTCTGGGATCCATAGAATATGGCTGAAGGTCCTGGGGGGGTAGGTGGCACCTGAAATGCTGGAAGTGCCACAGGAGAGAGGCAGAGGGAGGGCTGGGGTCCAGAGGATGCAGGTGGCAAATAACCAGTGTTGTTACCACTGCAATTGGGCTTAGTACAATTTTTCCCTTGGCCAGAGTTGAATGCTACTCCAAGTACCCGTGCCCAGTGTGCTGTAATACACAGAAAGGAAAGAGCAGCTGTTTGGCCACTGGTCCACATATCCATAGTGGTGACCTATTATCCAGATTATACTCAGTGCTACCACCACCAGCAGTCAAGGGGGCACCAGCAACCTCCTCCTTGATCACTGTTCCTAATCCTGAACTAGAGATTTTGCTATCTCTTTGACTGATCCAGTTGTTGATACCTCCCCAGCATTCACCAGCATGAATGTCACAAATGTGGTAGAGAATAAAGTGGCAACACCACTGCCACCACCCCACTTCCACCATTTACTCCTTTGCTACCACTACTGCTGGGCCAGAACCAATGGATGAAGCTGCTGCAGAGTTAGCTTTGTCGGTGCAACATCATTATGCTCCACAGAACCTATGCACTTTTTAGCCACCTTGCTGGCACCTCACCCTTTACTCGAGCTTCTCCTGCCAGTTATTTTATGTATTTCAATTTTTTTGTATTGCAAGGAAAAAAAATAACCACTGCAGTAAAACTAAATACTAGCAGCTGTAGACAACACCTCACCAGAGGCATTAGCAGTCTATTTCTCCCTTCCTGGCTCCCAGAAATCAGAAATTGTGATGTGGTGGTGGCTGCCTTAAACTGTGTTACAGCATGACTTGCAGCAACACTGTTGTTAATATGGTTTAACGCAACTGAGTTGGTCTAGAACTGTGCTAAAACCCTAATCCAAGCAGGGGTAAGTTAATTCAGGCAATCTGGAAAGCAATTTATCTGCTTCATCCAAATGTTCCTTTGTTGGGTTCATTTCAAAGAAAACATATACTAAGGCCCAGATTTTCAAACTACGCCATTCTGAGGCGCAAGCCCTTGCGCTGCTCAAAATAGTTACTTGAGGGTGTGGCGAGGTGTTCAAAGGTTGCGCTGTTGAGCAACTCCTTTGAATATCACCCAACACTAAGCACTTGCGCATAAGCAAGTAGAACTGCTTCTACACCGCAAGGTGCCAGAGTTGAGCATTAAACTTGCGGTGGCGCAAGTACCATTGCGCCATGCTCAAATTTCTGATATTCAAAAGGTGACATGCAAATGGGGCCATAATTTATGCAAGGCGCAGAGGGGTCATTTGCATCTATTTATGGCCCCATTTGCATGCCATTAGCATGTAGGTGTGCGATCCCGAGGACTTGCGCCTGGCCGCCCTGCCAGGCAGCAGCCGTTGGGGACCGGCGCACCTGCAGCCTGATCGCGGGCATTACAGTTACATGAACCCCCCACACATCTCCGGAAGCCCGATCAAGGGCATTACAGTTAAGTATGAACCCCCACATCTCCCTGCCCGATCGCTGGGCATTACAGCAGCATGAACTCCCCACCCACATCTCCCACAGCCCGATCGCTGGCAGAACGTATGAACCCCACCAGTGCCCGATCGTGGGCAGAACGTGTATGAACCCCCAGTGCCCGATCGCGGGCAGAATGTAACCCCAACCTGAATATCTCCCTGGTGGTCCAGTGGACTGAAGCCCGATCGCGGGCAGAATGTCATGTTACAACCCCCAAACATCTCCTGGTGTCTAGTGTCCCCACCCACCCACGGCCCTCCACCCGCTCCCCAC
This sequence comes from Neoceratodus forsteri, assembly GCA_016271365.2. Lineage (NCBI taxonomy): Eukaryota > Metazoa > Chordata > Ceratodontiformes > Ceratodontidae > Neoceratodus > Neoceratodus forsteri. The sequence goes on along the minus strand of CM028133.1, from coordinate 519,606,097 downwards.
AGCTGGCGGGCGGCAGCATCCCACCGCCTGCCCGCCTGCGCCCGCCCGACTGACTATCCGGTAGGGCTGCACGCCAGTGGTGCAGAGCTACAGCCAATGGCGTGCAGCCATACCCTCTATGACAGTCCAGATTTATAATCCAGTAATGCCGTGATCGGGCTTGGGAGATGTGTGGGCGGGGGGTTCATGTTACTTATGCCCACGACGGGTCGGCACAGGGACCGAGTTGGGGGCCAGCCAGGGGTGGCAGCTGCTGTGTTGCGCCCTGCAATACAGCAGCTCACCTGTGGGTGGCCCTCAACCTGATCCTTTTTTTTTGGCTCAAGGTTGTGCAGGCGCAGGTTGGGGGTTGCGCATGCACAACTCTGCACAACCTGACTGAATATCGGGTTGCGCAGGTTATGCATGGTTCCTCCCCCTCCTGTTGAGCATGCATTCATTTGCATTGCTCTTTTGCGCAACCTGTTGTCAGTGGAGCAACTGCCTCCTGCTGAATATCGCAGAATGGCGCAATGTAGGACTTGCGCATGCGCAACCCTGTTGCGCATGGAGTAACCCTTTTGAATATCTGGGCCTAAGTGTTCATTTAACTACATGGGTTTTTTATACAGGCAAAAATGTATATTGTGGCTTTGTAGACATAACTCAGTCAATTTTTGTCAGATTTGTCTAAAACCTGGTATTGTTATAGTCCAAGAGGTGATACACATTTGTTATATTTTTGATGATTATTGTATATAAACTATGGATTTGGCACTATGGTGAATTTGGGAGGTAATTTTCATGTGCTGTGCATAACCCATTAATTTGTCCAGGGGTATTATGTGTTATTGTTGTAGTACTCATTGAGCTCTCTTTTTGATGTCTAGATCATCCATTAACTCCAAAGATTATCTGGGTTACAGCTTGTTAAATTTGCAATGTTATCCTATGGGAATTTTAATTTTTTATTATGTTTTATATGTCTGTTTTCAGTTGGTATTTCTTATGGATTTGGTCTTGTGGTACTCACCGAAACCTTTTTTTGAGATACAGATTAGCCATTAACTCCAAAGACTAATGGAGTTATAGCCTGTTAAAGTTGTAGTGCTATCCTATGGGAATTTTCATTTTTGAAGATTTTATGTTTTTTATATATCTATTTTCAGTTGGTATTTCTTTGGGACTTTGTCTTGTAGTACTCATTGAAATATTTTTTTGATATAGAGATTGTCCCTTTGTTTCATAGTTTCATAGTTCAATACAAGTTCAGAAAACGTTAGCCCATAAAGAACTCACCACCATTGCACCAACGGTGGAAGGTATATTTCTTATCTCCCGTATAAGAATCCAATCTTTCTTTAAATTGTTTTACATTCATACTTGTAACAATATCCTCTGTAAGTGAATTCCATATAGGAGGCACCCTCTGGGTAAAAAATCTACTACGCTTAGTAGTTTTGCATAAGAAAGTTTTAAGTTTGCAATTATGAGATCTTGTGTTATTATTGATAAAATTTCTTTCCAAGCCGATTGTATTCAATATATATTCATCTTGGAAGGCCCTGAAGATGTAAATCGGATCTCCTCTTACAGCCCTATACTCTGGAGAAAATAACTGGAGTGATCTGAGTCTTGATTCATAATCTAAAGATTTAATATTCTGGATTTTTTTAGTTACCTTACGTAGTACTTTCTCTGTCATACTTTGACATCCGATAGATGTGGGAGTGCAGAAAGGGGTACAAAAGTCCAGATATGGATGCACAAGGCTATTGAATAATGGTAGAATTATTTCCGAGTTCCTACTTTTAATATGTTTAAAGATATTTCCCAGAATAGAGTGGCATTTTTTAACTACTTTATTTGTATGTGTATTAAATTTTAAATTGTCTGATATTATTATACCCAGATCTCTTCCTTCTGATGTAACTATCAACTTTATATCATTCATTAAGTAAGTAGCTTTAATGTAATTTTTTCCCATGTGCATAACTTTACATTTTGAGACATTAAAGTTCATATTGTTATGAGCTGCTCAAGCACAAAGATTATTCAAATTATTTTACATATGTATTATTGACTGGGTATTATTTACTACACAGCCCAATTTGCAATCGCTCACATACTTATTAATCCATATCCCATCAGATGATTGCATACTAGAGACTAGAATATTAAACAGAAGTGGTCCCAGGACAGATTCTTGGGGAACTCCACTAAATAGAGGAATCCATCCAGACTCGTGTCCTTTGATAACTACTCTCTGTTGTCTTTTATCCAGCCAAGATGAAAACCATTTTATTAATTTTGAATCTAGTTTTAATCTGATTAGCTGTTCAATCAGGGTTTTGTGAGATACAGTATTGAAAGTTTTTTCAAAATCCAGAAATACAACATCTACAGATAGACCATTGTCAAGGGCATTCCTTACTGGTTCAAAAAAGTTAATTAGATTTGTGAAACATGACCTGCTTGATGTAAATCCATGTTGAGAACTATCAGTATTACCTGTCTTTTTAATGTGATCAGTAATTTTATGATATAATAATCTTTCCATAATTTTACTCCGAAGAGATGTTAGGCTAATAGGCCTATAATTACATGAATGTTGTCTACTACCACTCTTGAAAATTGGGGTTATGTTAGCTTCTCTCCATGTTTGTAACATTTTACCCACTTTCAAAGAAATGTTAAAAAATAGACTAAAAGGTCCTGATAATTCGTTGGTGAGTTCCTTTAGGAATTTCGGATTAATATTATCAGGCCCTGGGGATGTGCTCACTTTGATCAAGCTAAAAGCATCCATTATGTCCTGTTTTGTGAACAACATAGGGACATCAGTTGTTAATAATGGTTCAATTTTTAAATTTTCTTTTGCTTTAAACACACTCCCAAAATGATAATTAAGCCCATCAGCCATTTCCCTTTCCTCAGTGATTATTTTATCATTAACAGTTAGTTGTCAAATTCCTCTTTCACTTCCCTTGATGGAGCCAATATAATTATAAATTTCTTTTTTGTTACCCTTTACTTCTTTTGCAAGGTTTATTTCTAGCTTTATTTTTACCCTACGTATGATTTTCTTTAGTCATTTTAGCAAGTGTTTTAAATCTTTCCCAATCTTTATCTTTTTTTGTTTTATTGTACTTATTGTATGCTCTATGTTTCTTTTTTATGATGTGTTTAATCTCCTTGGACCACCATAGTGGTATCCTCTGTTTATTTTTGTTGTATTTAACTCTGTCAGGATCTCATTTATTTACACAGTACTCAATTATAATTTTTATTTTTTCCCATGTTTGTTCAAGATCCAGATTTCTTAACTCATCTGCCCAATTCCAGGTTGCAAGATAATTTTTTATACTATTATATTTGGCTTCATAAAAGTTTTTAATTTTTGTTGCACCAGTATTACTCAAAACACACTTTTGAATATTGCAAGTTATCATATTGTGATCACTGTCGCCCAATGAATATAGTATAACTTGATTCAATACTAGGTCTACAGTATTTGTAAAAATTAGGCCTAGGATGTTATTATTTCTGGTAAGTCGTGAAACTAGGTGTTCCAAACCCAGTCTGAAAGGGATCTCTAAAAATCTTTGTTCAAGTTGGCTTTTGGTCTCAAGAATATCTGACTTTATATTTGGGAAATTAAAATCCCCTAACAGCATTAGGTCTCCTGTGTCATCTCCCTTTTCTAACTGGTTCAGGAATATAAACTTCTCTTCTTGATTAAGATTAGGTGCTCAATAGCACAGGCCAAGGGTAAGGGTTTTATAACTTAGTTCAATCCTGTTCCATAAAATTTCTGCACAAGTCTCATCAAAATTTATCTGATAGCTCTTAAGCTTACTTGAGATATATAGAGCAAGACCTCCACCTACCTTATTCTCTCTGTTTTTTAGTTATTTAACATAGCTTGGTATATCAGTATTCCAGTCGTTATCCGAGAACCAAGTCTCCATAACACCACATATGTCAATATCTCTAGAAGCTAAGATGTGTCTCAGTTCATCCATTTTGTTGGTTAGGCTTCTTGCATTGCTCAGTAAGATCTTAAGCTCATTTTGACTGTCCAGATACACAGGAACTCGGGGTTATTTATTTTTATTTATGTTTACAGAGATATTTTATGTAAGGACTCATTTCTTCTTATTTCTTTTTGTTCTCCTTTTTGATTTATTTTTATCTTTTGGTTCTTTCGGTATTTTTATGTTATTGATTTTTGTGTAACAATGTAAGCCTGAGAACGATTCAATCTCAACCTCCTCCCCCTACAAAATTAGTTTAAATGTTTATCAATATGATTATTTAAATGTTGACCAAGTAACGGTGACCCATATTTACCAAGGTGTAACCCATTGTTACTGTATAAGTAACTGTTGTTCTCAAATTCTTCCCAATGTGTAATATACCCTATATTCTGCTTCAAGCACCACTGTTTTAGCCAATTATTAATTCTTTTTAGTTTCCAGTTTTGCTGGCATGTAGCTCTTGGGATAGGGAGTATTTCCAAGAAGGCTAAGTCACAATCCAAGTTTTCAAGTTTATTAGTTAAATTGACCAGTTCCTGTTTAGTCTGCTGTGGATGCTGGTATAATACGTTATTTGCCCCTGCATGAATTATCACTAACTTATGTCAGGTCTCAGTGCCGAGTATGTCATTAGTCATTTTGGTAATATCAGATATCCTCACTCCCTTAAAGCATGACATTGTTCTTTTTGGCTTATCAATATTGCAAATGGCCCTATCAATGCCCTTAACAATAGAATCTCTGAAGACAAACACTTGCGTTGTATTATACTGTTCTGTCTCTGTCTCCATACTTATACACTGAGTGTTAAGAGTTATTTTGCCCCATGATAGTAATCAAACTTTCTAGTTGTATAAGTGGTTTGTTGGAAGGGCCCTTTGTGCCGTCATTCATGCTGTAATTGTCAATTAAGCTAATTCCTGGTAAGTAAACTAATTCATGTACTCTCTCTTCAGTAGTATTTAGTATGCAATTACTTTCTTCATGGGTATTTTCATGAGTAATGGATCAAAAGAATTAGTGAGCTCTAAATTAAAATGGTTAGCTTTTCATCTCTTTTTATTTTTTGGAGGTTTCAGGTGTAGCACTTGATACCATGCATCCTCTGTATTTATACATTCTTCTTCATCTCTACTCCTTTTTTTGATTAGGGTGTTCAGACACTTACTGAGAGAAGTATAATGTTCATTTTGCATGCTGGAAGTGCCAGACTCACTGTGTGACAAATTGCCCTGAAGTCAGATCTGGAAACAATCTGCCACATCTCTTTGTCTTTCTTCTAACTCAGCCATTCTTTTATTAAACTGTGCAATTAAACATACCATGTCAGCATTTTCAGTGCGTTTCAGACAAATAAATGGACTAGGGGTTAAATCTGTAATAGCAATTGTACAGTACAAGTCACATTAAATTGTTCCATCAACTCACTGGTGTAGCATTTTTTGTTTTGTGATGCTACTGCATTGGCAACTTGAACTGTTGAAGCATTTAACTGTTTTCCAACTATCCTTCACTGCCTACTCAGCTCGCTTGTACCTGTTTAGTGAAATGGTAGTAGCTGTTTCGCAGAGTTTATGTAATGCATTTTCATGGCATTGTTTATAAATATCACGGCTTTCCTTAAGAGCATTGTTTATAAATATCACAGCATTCCTTAAGAGCATTGTTTATAAATATCATAGCATTCCTTAAGAGTTGTCTAGTCTGCCTTCTGAAATGAAACTCATAAGCACTCAGCTGAAAATAAAGCTTATAATGCATAACAGCTAATTGCAAACCAATACTAACCTTTTACTAATTCATTGAATTAAACTCTGCACAGATTAGGAAACTCATTGAACAATGCTACACCAGTGAGTTAAGGGGAACAGTTTAATGTGACTTGTACTGTATACGTATTACAAGTTGAACACATGATTCCTATTTCACCTTTTGTTGTTTTCATTATTGCCTCCATAATGATGTATTTGGTTCTAGTGTAAAGTAGCTACTGATATTTTGGGTTTGGACTCCAGTTACTAAATAATGTAGTATATACGTTTTGGTCTTATAAATACTTACTATGCCTAGTGTATCTTCTGACTAACCAAGAATACACTTTTACACCTGTGCTGGGACACAATACACCAGATGGCTATATGGTAGTTCGGACTTTATACACCGGGTGAAGACTGGATGTCTTTAAGTAGTGTCTGTCTCCTTTTATAAATCTTGAAATCAAAAATGTGAATAAATCACACTGGTAAGTGTGATTACTTGCAACACACAATTGTTGACTGGAAAAGATAAACTTGAATACCCTAATCATGTTACAAGAACTGTCAGACAAGTCTAAGAATTGCCTGTGGTGGGATATAAAGTATAGGTTTCTTCCTGATTCCTAGGTAACTGAAAACGGAAAGGGAGGCTCCATTCTAATTCACAAGCAAATACACTGCAACAGGAGATAATTTCAGCACATACCTGAGTCTCTGGGTGCCCAATAGTACTACTGTTTGGTATACTTCCTTATTGTGCTGTGCACTCGTGTGCTCAACATGCATGACATGTGCAAGATGCGTGTGTCTTTGTGCACGACACCACAGGCTGACCCTGCTCAGCTCACCCTGCTCGCTGCAGAGCCAGTAGGAATAGTGCCAGATGACCCGCATGTGGTCTCGGGGTTAAGAAGTGAGGCAAACACCAATTTCAACAAAACAGCACCAAATATGTAAAATTAGCAGTCTCCTAGTGTGTATATATGCTACCAGTAAACACCCCAAATGAATAAAGGCTATAATTTAACTGGTGTAAATGGTTGTAGTTCATCACTATTTAGGATAAAACTACACACCCTCTTCCTGTTCCTCAAAGAAGTTACAGGGCTCCAAGCACACAGAACATTGACTGCAAAGAATATATCAATTTAAAAATCAAAGACACATATGCACAAGGTATATATATAGTTGAACAGGTTCCACAAAGTAGAGTATAAGCCCTAGCAACTCGGGAAATACTGCTTCAGTGGGACTGACACAGGCCATTAGCTCTGTTGCCCATCAGCTCAGTCACACACGGGACCTGATCTTCTCATTGGGACCTGAAGTTTGTGCGGTGAAGGTTGATCCAGTCTCACGGTTGGATCATCATGCAGTGACATTTCAGTATGCGATCCCCAGTTTAAATACCCACTCTATAGAGACTATCCAGTGTCATCCTAAACATAAGTTGGAGCTTTGCAAACTCCAGGAGGCACTGGATGTCTTGAATATGTTGCTGGCTTGTGCACTGGGCCCAGAAATGGCCATGGAACACTATAACCTGGTGCTTGTGACCACCCTGGACACTATGGTACCTTTTTGCATTCATCCTTTGACATCTTGCCATAGTTCACCTTGGTATTGTGCTGAAATGCATTGATTGAAGACTAAGGGACAGAGGCTGGAGCATTGCTGGAGGAGGTCTGGTTCCATGGAGGAGAAATTGACACAGAAAATATGTTGAAGAAACTGGTGCAGAAAATTCACTGTGTTGAATATCAGCAAGCAATCAATCTGAAACAAGCAAAGTTCCTGTCATGATTTACTGCAGCAGGAAAACATTGTCCAGCTCAGCTCTTTCGCACTGTAGAAAAATTGTTGAATTCTCCCTGTCTGCAGTCCACTAGGGCATTTTCTGCAGAAAAGTGTGAGGAGTTTGGTCAATTTTTTTAATGACAAGGCGTCAGTCATTAGATGGAGTATCTCCCTGGATGGCCCTGTCAGGGCCAGCAATGGTCGATCCTTGTGTGATATAGATCTGCCTATCCTGGATGAGTTTTGACATGTTTCAGAGGCTGAAGTACTCTGGGTAGTCTTCACCTTTCAGCCTACCAACTCTATGCTGTACCCGGGACCTACATGGCTGATTCTCAACTGTGATGAATTCCTGGGTTCAGTGTTCACTGAGATCATTAATGAGTCCTTTAGGAAGGGTGTCTTCTCTATGGCCTTATAAAGGTAGTGGTTAGATCTCTTTTGAAGAAACCATCATTAGACCCTGATGTTCTTGTGAATTACAGACCTGTCTCTAACCTCCCCTTTTGAGGAAGGTTATTGAGAAGGTGGTGGTGAAGTAGCTGACAGATCACCTGGAATCTTTCTCCATCTACAAACCTCTCCAGTTGGGTTTCTGGTTTTGACATTGCACTGAGATTGCTCTCATTAGTGTAACATATGATCTCTTCCAAGTGGTGGATCGAGGGCAATGTTCTATTCTGATGCTTTTGGAGATTTGTTCAGCATTTGGCACAGTTGACCATAGAGTGCTTCTGGATCACCTACAGGACTATGGGGCTCTCCAGTGTAGTTTTGTACTTGTGAGTCCTACTTAGGTGGGAAGACACAGCAGGTTGCTCTGGAAAATTTTACCTTAGGGGCCTATGGGCTCTCCTGTGGAGTCCTGCTAGGATCAATCCTGACCCCCATTTTGTTCTCTGTTTACTTGCTGTTACTGGGGGAGATCATTAGATGATACAGAGTTGTGTTTCGCTGCTATGCAGATGATACCCAGCTGTGCATGTCTTGTTCCCCTGACATTGATACTGCGACCTTGGTGCTGAGTCAGTGCTTGGCTGAGAACAATAGTGGATGTCTCTGAACTGTTTGTGTCTTAATATGGGCAAGACAGAGGCCATGGCAATTGAGCTGGGAGTTTGAGGTATGCCTGCCAGGGATGGTATGGCTCTTTCATTGTAGGGAGGCTGACCTCTCTTGGCAGCTGACATGGTAAAGAACCTGGGAGTCATTTTGGACAATAGATTGATGCTAGAACAGCAAGTGTCATTGGCTGACTGATCTGGCTTTTATCATCTTTGGAATATTGCTAGGACCAAGCCATTTCTTTCTCTCAATGACCTATTCACCATTGTCCATGCTTTCATCACTTCAGGGTTGGACTATTATTATGCTCTGTACCTAAGGTTATCTGGAGGCTTTATGTGACACCTGCAGCTGGTCCAGAATGCTGCAGCCTGGATGACTGTGAGCTCTTTATGGAGTGAGCATAGTACACTGGTCCTGCATGTGCAGTACTGGCTGTCAGTGTGATGGTGCATCATCTTCAAGATCTGCTTATTAACATACAAGGCCCTACGTAGTCAGGGTCTTGACAACTTAAAAGAGCTCCTGTTTCCCTACCACACTGTATGCATCCTATGCTCCACCAATGCGAGCCTGCTTGTCATTCTCCTTATCTAGACTGACATTATCTGAGGACAGAGCCTTCAGATTGGTGGCTCCACTGCTCTGGAATGCACTCCCTTTGAACATCTGATTGGCTAATTTAGTGGAGGCCTTCAAAGCTTCTTTAAAAATGTATTTATTTCATAAAGTTTTCCCTGATTAAGTATTGCTGCTACTGATTATATAGTGTTTTATTATTGTTGTTTGACTTTTTCTTTGTACAGAGCCTTTTTGGATTGGGTGCTTTTTAAACAAATTCTGGTCAAAACCACTATTGCTGCTAATCATTAACTTGATAAGGGTGTTTCATGGGTTTAAACATGAAGATGAATTGCTGTTGTCAGCTTCATGTGTAAATAACATTTTTGATAAAGTTAGATCATTTATCTGGTTGATCCTGTGTCCTCTGTGTCCTATGTGTTTAAAATGCAAGCAGCAAGTGCTTCTTGTACTATGTGGGGGAAGGAGAGGGAGCTCTACACCAATGCCTTAAAGTAATGGTAGAAGAAATAGTACAGAGAAGAGAGGAGAAATATGGCTACAATGGGGACTGAGGGCCAACCTCGAAGCATAAGAGCATATACTGAGGTGATGGCCAGCTTCCATTAAGGAGGGAACCATAGTATGCAGTGGACCATTTAATTGTTACTTCAATAGACATTTAAAGCAGCCAAGGGGATGATGGAAGAAATGGGGGAGGCAGAAAGTGGGCCACCACAGGCTAAGATGGAGAGTTGGGAGATCCAAAAGGGAGAGAGTCTGGCCAGAATTCAAGTTATTCAAGAAAGCAGGGGGTCAGCAAAGGAAGAAGGGGAGAAAAGGATCATTCAAAGAAGAAAGGTAAGGAAGGAGGAATAATTGGAAAAAGTGACATTAAGAGAGCTGAGGGATGTCAAAATGGTGCAAGGTCTGCATCAGAAGCCCTATGAGAGGAAACTGAAAGAGTTCAACATGTACACCCTGGAGGAGAGGAGGAAGAGTTGGGATATGATGGAGCCCTTTAAATACCTTACAGGGGTTAATATGGTAAAGGAGGGAGGTATGTTTCAGAGAAAAAGGTGCTGTAGAACAAGGAATCATGATATGATGATGGAAGGAGGTAGATTCATGAAAAATGTAAGGAAGTACTTCTTCACAGAAAGGGTGGTGAATTCCTGGAACAGCCTTCCATAGGAGGCAGTGGAGGTGAAACCAGTGGTCTGTTTCAAAAATGCCTCAGATAGGCACAAAGGGACCCTTGGAGAAAGAAATGGGATGGAAGAGACAGTGCTGTAGATCAAGGTGGGTCTGCAGCAAAACTGATCATATTAAAAATGGGCAGAATAGATGGTCCCAGTGGTCATTATCTGTTGCAAATTTCTATGTTTCTATGTATGACAGGTTATATGATTCAAGTGGATACAATGTAAAATTATTAATATGCTCAATGTCACTAATGTAAACTGTGCAGCACACATAATTCATGTTGTACTATGCTACATAGTCATGATAATCAAATTGGTAATAATATTTGCATTGAGCAAGACAAAAAAAAATCAAGGGGAACATGTGTGAAGGAATACACTACTCATAGAATGGTGACACCATGATAGGTACATATTGTATGAAGTTACTGTATTATCATGGTACCCAGCTATATATCAGGCTGAGTAAGCTGCAATATGAGATTTTATTTATTTTGGTTTTATTTTTAATGATCCAGGCATTGTCTACACAATAATGACAGATAGCCAAGTATGCTCTTTACAGTTTGTGACCTTGTTTTTTTTTGGGGGGGGGGTTGGGGTTGTTTATTTATTTTTGGGAAATCACTTGTAATGTGACTACAGTTCTACTCAGCCAATAAACTTTTGGTTTGGAGGACGGAAGGGGGTGGAAGAAATAGTGTTGTATATCAAGTTGCGTCTGCATCAAAAGTCATCATAATTAAAAATGGGCAGACTAGATGGGCCCAGCAGTCATTATCTGCTGTCAGTTTCTATGTTTCTATGTATGACAGGTTATGTGATTCAAATGGATATGGTGTAAAATTATTAATATGCTCAACGCTGATACTGTAAAATATGTGGCACACATAATTCATGTTGCACTATGCTACACAGATATGATAATCAAATGGGTAATAGAGGAGTTGAGACAGCTAGAAGTTGCTAGCTCAGTGACAACTGGTCACATGCATTTTCCTGTGGACAGAGTGCAGAAGGATGCCCGGATACCAACCTGTAATTTACAGTCTGACGTCATGCCTCTACACAACACTGTTGGTATAAAAACTGATGAGACAATTTTTTTTCCTATTTCCAAAACTGTTATTTAGTTATCCCCCATCCATATATGAGTCTTGTTTTCTCTAGGTTCTTCTTTCCATCAAAGGGCTGTGATAAGGTGCAAGAACTAATAGGTATTGTTACCGTCCAACTCCAAAGTGTAAAACAATATGATATGGGGAGGGTTACAAAATAGTTCTTGTGCACATGCAGCAAATGTCCCAGTGCTGCTTGAGATAAGGGGACAGAACATAACATGCCAGCTGAGTACTGTAAATGCTAGGGTCTAAAAATTAGCCACTGGCTAAAATGCACCTAATGTTTTAGCCACCTGTGAACTGAATTAGCCACTCTATAAATGTGGTCTGATGCTGCTTTCCTGTCTCTGTAACCGAAACATCCTGGGGTTCTCCACTATTTGGTGCCTGACTTAGACTGACAGATGTCATGTTTTCAAGGAGCAGTGAGTGAACCTATACTCTCTAGTAGGCTTTGCTCATGGCTTTTGTGAGGATAAAAAAAAATAAATTGCTGTGTTACATGGCATCAATTGGTCAAACATACTGATGAATGTGACAGTGTTGACCTGTTGTGGTGTGCTGAAACAGCCAGCTACATTCAGTTACATTCATCAAAATGTTTTAGCCACAGTGGCAAAAGGAAGCCTAGAAATGTTAGCCACATTGATTTTACAGTAGCCATTGGTGATCGTGCTGATTTAATTTGTGTACACCCAGTGCCAGGAAGAATAAAAATTGACCCTTATTAATAACTGAGATGGATAGGAAACTGGATCTCTCTCTTTTTTCCCCCTAATTTTTATTTTAAAGGAGTCAATGTCAACCCTTTTTGCATCATATTATTTCTAGTTGAACCCCTATATTTTTTAATTGCTAACCTTTTCTAAAATTCATTAAAGTTGCTGGTTGTTTTACCTGCTCCTTTCATAGTAGAACTGAAATGCATGCTAATGGTGTTACTATACCCAGACTTGTTTTGTTTCAAATCCTTGACCTACTCTTATTGTATACTCCCTGAACTTTAGGAACATCCCCAAACAATGCAGCAACTCATGATGCCATATTCTCCTTCCCACCTGCCATGTAATGATGTTCTTTGGGAGGGGATCAAGTCCAGGAAAGATGCAGTGTGAGTTGATCAAGGACTGTAAACAAACATGTTTTGACAAACAAGAACCTGAAGTCATGAGTTGAAACTGAAGGGGGGCAGGTTTATGAGGGATGTGAGGAAATTATATTTTATGGAAAGGGTGGTGAAGCTGTAGAACAGTCTGCCAGTAGAAGTGGTGAGTAGCAAGACCAAAAATGGTTTCAGGCATGGCTGGGACAGTGAAGGGTTTGGTGTTCGCTCAGGTCAGCAGCATTAAGGATGGGAGTAGGGGGTGGTCCTGGAGGGATAAAACCCTGAATGGACAATAGGTCCTGAGGAGATAGGGAAGTCTAGGCAGACTAGATGGACCTTTAGTCTTTATTTGTTGTTATTGTCTATGTAATAAATGTTAATAATATATGCACCGAGCAAGACAGGAAAAAATCAAGGGAACATGTGTGAAGCAATATACTACTCATAGAGTGGTGACACCATGATAGATACATCCTGTATGAAGTTACTGTATTATAATGGTATCCAACTTTATACCAATGTTGAATAAGCTACAATATGGGATTTTATTTATTTTTGTTTTACCACTTTATTCATTTTTAGGAAATCACTTGTAACATTGCTGCAATTTTGTTCAGTCAATTAACTGTTTGTTTACTTATGCATGCCTTTTACAAGACAGTACTGTATGTATTAATGCCAGAGCACAGCAGTACCCTTAGGACAGGTTGTTGAGTGCATTTACATAGATGTCAAAAATTGTGACACTGCACTATACATCAAGTAAGAATGGTGTCCCTGATTGTGAGCATGTGTCCCTGATTTTAATGGGCAGTGTCCCAGCTCATTTTGGTCCTGGCAGAGTGAGAGGTATTTATTCAGTGGTAGCTAGGTGTTGCAATTGACACCACAATGATTTCTTTGCAATCCCCTATGATGCCCATTGCACCCCCTGGAAACCCCTAAAACATTAGTTGCCTAGCATTTACCCCTCTTACAAGTATAAAGCCATGAGAGTTCCAATGTCACTAACAATTAGATAGGTCATGAAAGGGTTAACAAAAATTAGCTCTTCAGAGAAGATAAATCTTTGGCACACACATACACACATTTGGGAGTGGTAAAAGTAATTTGAAACTCCTCTGGAGTTATTTCCTCTAAAAGCGTGCTGTTTCTTCAATTGCAGATTATGTCAGTAGATTATATAGGTTCCAAAGACTAGCAAATCACATTTCAATAATAAATAAAATGAACAAGCCAGCAAGCGAACATACTAAATACTGTGTTAAAACAGGTGAAATATACTTCCAATATTTTCTTTTTACAAATGCCTGGTACATCTCTGGCTACAAAATGAAGAGCCCCCCCCCCCCTTCGCTCTCTCTCTCAGTAACTGGCTATTCAAGTAAGGCTTTTTTGGCATTAGTGTGCAAAAAAAAGTTTCTAATTGCACTGTTGCCAACAGTTAAATTGTTTTAAAGAAGTTGTGTAAGTAACTTGCCTTCGTGCTTACTCCAAGACACTAGCTGTCAGGTCACTTAAAGCAGGCATGATGAGAGATACAGATAAGCTGAAAAATACTGCTGGAAATTGGAACTGGTCTAATGAACAGAGAGAGAGGGGAGTATTTCATTCAGCTGGCATAGTGATATGGAGTTGTGGAAGGATACTATGAAAACTCCTAATTTGTGCTTCACTATCCCATTTACCAGTTACAGCAAGATGGCTGCAGCCTCAGCCCACTGCAGCTGTAATAATTGTGTCTTGTCTTGCCTTAACTCCAAAAACTAACAGAGCTATGGCTTGTTAAAGTCACAATGTTATCCTAAGAGAATTTTCATTTTTTAATTTTTATGTTTTTTATATGTCTATTTCTGGTTGGCATTTCTTAGGGACTTAGTCTTGTAGTACTCAATGAGTCATTATATATATATATATATATATATATATATATATATATATATATATAGAGAGAGAGAGAGAGAGAGAGAGAGAGAGAGAGAGAGAGAGAGAGAGAGAGAGACCCTTAACTCCAAAGATTGACTGAGCTATGTCTTATTAAATTTGCAATGTTATCCTATGGGAATTTTCCACAGTAATTCACGAAGGTCAATTTCACCTTTGAACTTATCCTTGTAACTTTAATGTTTTGTAACGCCTACTTTACCAGACTGTCTCTTTATGGGCATTTTGTTACATGTGTAGATTTAGGAACACAGCACAACATTTAACAAAACTTTACTGAGGTACAGAGACAGTAAGCAACAATACCACCACCCATTTTTTTCTTTTTTTTTTATACAAACAATATGCAAAAGGTATTTAAGGAACTAAGGGGACACAAGCAAAATGCAACAACTCAGGTAATTAAAACATTATTGTGTATGTGAAAACTCTAACTTTAATCAATAAAAAAATGAAATCAATACAGTCAAACCACAGTAACAAATATAATTCAGTAAAACACATTTAACTGTTACAGAATGAATATTAGAAACTACAGAAAACAGGAAATTAATTCACACGGAACACTGACTACAACAGCACTAGTGTTGCTCAGACAGAAGAGGCTGCTATTTGCTTGCTGCTGCTAGCTACTAACACAGCTCCATTTCCCCCACAGCACTGCTTCATATAATACAGAAAATTAAACTATAACTTTAAAGTAACTAAATAAGAGACAATATCACAAATAATTGGTATTCTACAGGCACAAGGCACACTAGATACTTTAAGGTGTGATTTGGTTGAAAACAAACTGTGTGCTTTAAATGCTTTTCAAGCATTTTTTGGACACAGAGATTCACAGAAGTCTTAACACCAACTCTCTCTTCATAAGACTGCACTGACTTCAGCCTATGCATGGCAATACAGCTCACTGCAGCTTTATGTGACCTTTAGTTCCTTAGATCATTGCAAACTTTGCCTTGGGTCACTGTCCACAGGCGAAATTACCAAAACCACTATTTGTGAAGTTCTAACTGTAAGGTGAAGTTGAATTTCACCTTGCAGATTAAATTCACAAAGTTTGTCAAATTCGTGAATTTCTCTGTCCACCACTATTGGAGACACCCACTCACCGTGCATACATTGCATGTGCAGCAGGGCAGCATTCAAGATAACAATTTATCCAGACTTGTTGTGATGACCCCATTACTGCATCACATGTGGTTTCACTTCACTGCACCACTTGTGAGATCAACACAACTCATTTGGATATCTGATGCTGCCCTATTGCATATCCTCTATTTTTAATGAGTCCTGCTATATCTGAGAGACCAAGGCTAACACAGAGAATGCAGAGTACAGAATCTCAGCTTTTAAAGAACGTATACAGTCAGTCCATGAAAAGGCTGCAGATGTGATAAAATGGACAACAGCACTCAACCAACAAGACCAATGAGCTTGAAAAACACAGTCAGCTGAATAATTTGCAGATTGTTGAACCAAGGAAAGGGACGAAGAGCAGAACCCTGTGGGCTTTATTAGGAAGTGGTTATTAGAGGTGCTGGCTTCTTCTTCCATGTTTGGCCATATGATAATAAACCAGACACACTGAGTAGTGAGCTAGTACAGCACATGTGTGGTAAGCAACTCAGTGCAGAAGTTATTTTTACTTATATTTTGTATTTTCCTTTCATAGTTTCTGTTTGTTTAGTTTTCATTTCATTTAGTTTTTTGGTACAATGAAGATGTTCCCCACATTCTCACAGTTGCATAATACTTGCATTATTCATGTTCCATGAAAACATTTTCACTTTGTGTACCATATATGATGCAGTTCAAAATTCACTAAAAGATTCCATAGTTTACCCAAAGTGCATAAAAATTCTGATACAAACCAAAATTGTGACAAAATTTTCCAGCAGAAAATGGGAGAAAAAAGTAGATTCACAGACAAACTGATGAATTTATCTAAAAACACAAAGGTTTTGCCTGAAATGAAAAAGGTTCCCAACAGAGAAACTGTGGAACCACTGTGGGAGATGGAAGAAAATTTTAATCAAAGGGATGAATTCATAAGAAAGGTTCTAGATAGGATTGGGGAAATGATATGCCCCTTAGTCTTACCTCTACTGTGTGCAAAGTATTAGAAGACCTTATTAAGGATGTTATTTCAACTGATATCTGTACTCAAGATATGGAACAACATGGATTCAGGCAGGGGCATGATAGTATCACAAATTTGATATGTTTTTTGTGAAAAGATCAGTAACTTGACAATAGCTGGACAAGAAGGTTTCTTGTGATGTACTGTATCTTGATTTCAGCAAGGCTTTCAATTTAATGCCACACTGGGCCCTATTAGAAAAAAATAGGAAATACCACAGCAGTGAGTCCATTGTAAATTGGATATGTTAATGGTTAACAGGAAGATCACAGAGAGTGATTATAAATGGACATTTATCTCGTATGGGAAAAGTCACCAGTGGCATTACACCGAGCTCTGTTTTGGGCCCCTGTCTTTTTCAAATCTTTATTTTGGGTATAATCAAAGATATACTAAGCTGGTTGGTAAAATATGCCAATGATGTAAAAATTGGGGACCATTGTGATACTTTGCCACAAGCTCAAGATTTTGAAAGAGACCTTGACTGGATCTCCAACAGGGTCACAAAGTGGTGTATGAAGTTGAATACTTATAAGCGCAAGGTCATGCACCTAGACAAATATAATCAGAATATATTCTACAGGCTGTGTGGTACGGTACTAGGTACCACAGATAATGAAAAAGACCTGAGAGTTTACATCTTGTATGATACAGGCTGTTCACAGCAGGTTAACGCAGCAATCAATAAGATCAGTAATGCCATATCGCCCATAAAAATAAATATATCTTCAAATGACGCTAACGTGCTGATGCCTTTGTTTAGAGTCTATGCTAGACCACACTTGGAGTATGCATCACAGGTGTGGTGTCCATTCAAAAAAGTATGGTATTAGACAGCTCAATAAGATACAAAGAAGATACACAAAAAAATGGGCCCTATGCACGAATCGGCTGTATGGCACACAGCCGCACCTAGGGCACATGCGTAGGCCACTATGTTGGCCTAGCACACATGCCGCAAGCCCACAGCATGCATGATGGGCACATAGCTGGTGTGCAGCAGGAGCGTATAATGTTCTTTGGCCACTCCGCAGCGCATGTATGTGGGAGGCTGCAGACCACAGCACATAGGCAACATCTACGTGCATGCACAAAGCAATGTATGTCAGAATACTGCATGAGCGATGCCATGTAAACTACAACATAGGCAGGGGTGGCATAGTGGTGCATGGATGTGCCATGTGGCAGCCCACCTGGCCCAGAGCATTACAGGACACAGCTATACACAGACAAACATAAATAGCATCAGCTGTGCGTGGCCACATGAGCCCAAGCGGCATGGCATCATTCATTGTTCAGTGCCCCACTGGGTGAGTGACACCATCCATAGCAAAGGGCATACATGGTGGCCACACACGCTGGGGTCAGGGGACTGTACCTACACTGTGGTCCAAGAGGGATGGGGCATGTACTGCGCAATGGTCCTTTAGGAGCTGTACAGCAAGCATCGATGCCACAGTGATGTCATGGGGACAGTGGCGTGCCACCCAGGACAAGCCCCTGTGTGGTTGTGCAGGCTGGCACCATGCATCAAATGGGCACACCCCCATGCCCAGCCCATCCCTCTGATATGGACATGCCTCCACCCCAAACCCCTAGACATGCAACACTCCCCCCCCCCGGAGACAATGAAGACACAGGTGTAATTGTATAACATGTTTAATTGGCAGCATCAGGGGTACACATCAGGCAAAAGCAGACCCCCCCAACACACAGCAGTAAAGCGGCCCACCCACATGGCCTATAACTCAGATGGCCTGGACCTGTGCCCCACGATTGCTCTTGCCAGGGCCAAGGACTGGTTGGGCTTGAGCTGCCTGTGTTCTCCTGCTCTTTGTCCTCTGCTGGCCAATTCCTTCCAGTGTATAACAGCATCATCCATTGTACTGGCCCCTGTAGCACTGTAAGGCAAAGGAACACACATTAGGATACATGTACAGGCAATCAACCCCCTTCCCCTCTGGTTGAGGCAGCCACTATAAACCAACCAGTGATGGAACGTAGACCTCCCAGACCCTGTAGCCCATATCCTTGTAGAAGAGGTCTGAGCCCACACCCTTCAATATCATATGTGAGGAACACTCCTCCCTGTACTTGCAGCTCTATCTCAAGGGGGTCCAGGCATAGCATTTCACGCCATCCAGCTGCACCTGCAGGGTCAACTCCAGCCATGTGGCCCTCCTGCGCTGGTCCTGTGGAGTACAATGGGCACACACCACCAGTCATTGGACTGTGCGCATACACCCACGCACACCCTAACACAGGCAACCTGGTGGGCAGGCAACATGATACCCACCTTGTCAAAGCCCCTGACATGCCACAGGTCCCCGTAACCCCAGGCATCAGTATAATCCCCCTAAGACAACCGTCAAAGATACTGGGGGAAAATTGCTTTCCAATCAATCATTACACCTGCCATCACTTGCTGCATGTTGTACCCTCCACAGAACAGTCATGCAACCCTGCAGGCATGTGTCACCGTCACATGCATGGGTGGTGCATGGTGTCACATTGCCCCACCCCTTTAAGGGCATACACAGTGCACAGTGACAGTACATAAAGGGCTGCTGTGCATGGTGCACCATCCAACAGGAAGCAGTAACAGTGGGGCAGGATGTGCTCTGGGGTGCTACTGCACGTCCAACTCATTGCTGACCTAGCAGAAAGGCAAAGAAGGAGAGGCCTGTGGCCATGGGTGTTCCACACCCGCATCGACGCAGCGGCATTGTAGAAAACGCACTGTATCAAGAGGTTCCTGTTCCCATGGGACACCAGCGCACAACTGTGTGACAGCATCTGCGACACAGTCATCCCACGGACATGCAGGTCACAGGCCATGTCTGTACAGATGAAGATTCTGTGTGGCCTGGCATACTATGTGACAGGATTCTTCCAGCGAGTGACAGGTGATACTGTGGGGGTGAGCCAGTCATCTGTGTTCTGGGCCATCGCACAGGTGATGAACACCCTTCTTAGGCATGTGTAAGAGCACATACCCTTCCCCAATGCTGTGGCTGGCATAAGGGCGACAAAGGTTGCTTTCTATGCCACTCATTAGATGCCCAATGTGTGTGGTGCCATCGATAGCATGCACATTGCCATCCTGATGCCCATGGTGCATGAGGAAGCATTTTGCAACTGCAAGGGGTTTCGCAGCATTAATTGCCAGGTCATGTGTGACAAATGGGGCATCTTCACTGATGTGTGCACCAAGTACCCTGGCTCCTCGCACGATTCATACATCCTGGACTCATCAGGCATAGGTGTGATTCTGCATGCTGGTCTATTAGATGGGCGGCTGGTTGGTGAGTAGCACTCCCCTGCAGGAGTAGACATGCACCCGCTTTGCCAGCCGGCACAGCACTAACACATTGTGTTCCCTCCTTGCAGGTGACAGCGTCTATCCACTATGACCATAATGCCTGACGACACCTATCCTTGTTCCTGGCATGCCAGCAGAGGAGGCATACAACACAGCAAACAGATGGACCAGGAGCATTTTTGAGAGGACCATAGGCCAGCTGAAGATCCAGTTCAGGTGCCTGGACCATACTGGGATGAGCATAATGCTTTCCCCTTCCAAGGCCTGCAGGGTGTTCATGGTGTGTGCTATGCTGCACAGAATTGCCAAGTGTGACAATGTGCCCATGCCATGAGTCCCACCCAATGACCCTCAGTATGATGGGGACAATGACATGCCTGGCCAGGAGCTATGGATGGTTGGTGGCCATACAGGCAGGCACGCACTCAGTCAACTGCACTTTCCACTGCTAGGGCTGAACATACTGCATGGCAGCACCATGGTGCAGCAAGGACATGTCCCGCTGCCAGCTAGGATGGTGTGGCCATGCCTCCCAGATGCCTCTGCCCCCCATGGTGTGGCTGTGTGCACTGGCCGGTGCAGTGTGTGTCCCATGAGGTGTGGGGGTGCACAATGATGACACCAGCTACTGAGTGCGCCATAGTGAGGGTGGGTTGGAGGGACATGCCCGGCATGCCTGGAGTGTGATGCTCATTGTGTTCATGTGTGTGTGTGTGTGTGTGTGTGTGTGTGTGTGTGTGTGGCACTCATATGGTGCTGGCACCTGTGTGGGAGGTCAGACATGTGTGTGGAGATGATGTCGGTGAGTGGTGCGTTGTGCACAGCTAACCAGTCCCATTGCCATCGGGCTTGCCCAGTAGCTGTGCAGATGCTCTGCTCTCTAGTTGTATACCAGGTGCCCATCGCTGTGCTGCTGACCGGCCCCTGCATGCACACATGTACTGCTCCATTCTGGTGGTGTCCGTGGCTGCTCCAACTGACTCATCCTGTTGGTTGCCATCCTCCTCTGTAATCATCTTGGCCCTGCCTTCTGGTGCAGCACACATGTGTGGTGTTGATGGTGTCTTTCTAGCATCCTGGTGCACTGCCACGGGTTGGGTGTTTGCCATGTGGGGTATGCTCACCATCACTTGCTGGTTAGGGCATGGGGATGGTGGTGACCACTGGGTGCCCATGCTGGTCATGGTTGCCTGTGCATGTGCCCCTGCACTGCCGCATGCCAGGGTTGACCACATCTGTCCCTGAATGCCCTTCAGTGCCATGGCACACCTCAGGATGGCCGTTTACATGTCCTGTGCCACCCCTGTATTGGCCTCCAAGGTGGCAGTGTTGTTCCTTTGCATGTCCAGTTGGTCCCGCTCCAGATGCTGCAGCATAAGGTACTGGCCCTCCATGTAGCTGTGTGCCCTGGCCACACAACGGTGTCTCATTAGTTGGGTAGATGGTCCCTCATCCCCACTGCCCTCACTGCGTGCATGTAATGCTCTTCCGGGTGCGGCCCAGTGAGTGTCAGTGCTGTTCTCTCCGGTGTTGCTCACTGCAAACAGCCCACCTTGCAGTGCTGTCACAGAGGCTACCTTTGCCTATGGCTTGTGTAGGTGAGGCACCGGACCCTGCTGCTCTCTCGCTCCCCAACACTGTATCTTCCTCATGCAGTGCAATGGTGCCGATCTCGTCACTGTCTGTCTCCACCTGGGTCTCCGTCTCCAGCTTTGCACCTTTTTGGAGACAATGGGCAGGTTACAAGGTCATGCTCCTGTCACAGGACTGCCCCAGCCCCCTCAAGGGTGTGCATACACACCTGAGGGCTCGGTTGGGGGGTGCCAGTCACTAGTTGTGGCCTGGCCATGGTTGCGCCCGGTGGGTT
Source organism: Neoceratodus forsteri (assembly GCA_016271365.2). Classification (NCBI taxonomy): domain Eukaryota; kingdom Metazoa; phylum Chordata; order Ceratodontiformes; family Ceratodontidae; genus Neoceratodus; species Neoceratodus forsteri. Next base: position 519,584,188 of record CM028133.1, on the reverse strand, counting down.
TCAGGTGGACACTGCTCCCCTCTGGGCTGTGCCAGCACTGCCAGAGGGTGCAAAGCAACAGGGTTAATGCAGCCATGGTGTGTTCAACCTGTGTTTTGCCACATGATGGGTGGCCCTACCTGCCATGGTGTCCATACAGGTCTCCTCGCCATGGACCACCACGTCAGTAAGCATCTCGACCACCAGCCACTCCAGGGGTATCAGCTGGGTGTCACTGCTTGGTGGTCCCCCACCTGTGCCATGCCATGTCCTTGTGCTGGTGGCAACCTTTTTCATCACTGCTGCCCTCAGGTCATGCCAGTTGTGCTTAATGGCCATAAGTGCTCTGGCCTTGGCACCAGTGGCATTGACACCTGACTGTATGGTTAGTCACAGCTGGGGTTGTCAGGGCCTGGGCACCATACAGGTGGCTGTAATTCTGCCTAACGTAGGTTACCATGGGAGCCAAATAGCCACCTGGGACATTGGGTGCCCATAGGTGCCCTCTGTGGTGTGTGTGGCCCCATCCACATCCACGTTCACCTCAGCCCACAGCCACATCACCTTCCCCCTCTTGCTGTGGACTGCCCTCTGCTCCATCCTTTGGATCTGCCATTGGTCAATCCGCACCTGCTGTGCATCATTCACAGCCGTGGCACTACACAAGTGGTGTTCCATTGCCTTATATGTTGGGGTCAAGGGGCTTTCATGAGTAGCCCAGCACTACTCTGTTTGCCTACACGTTATGCTACATGGCCCTGCTGGCCCCACCTCCTGCATGCGTGTGGTGCACATTGCCATTGGTGAATGTCACGTACCACAGGGGTCCTGCATGCCATGTAGCTGTGCATCACTCTTACGTCAGTTCCCAGCATACATTACGCACTTTTACACATAGCCACCAATATCTGTGATCTAAAAGATAGAGCTTATGCAGACCATTTAGAATGTTTAAATCCTATGACCCTGGAGACTAGAAGACCAAGAGACGATTTGCTGTTTATATATGATATTATGAATGCCCCCTATCTTATGGCTGAAATTGGAATTGAATACAAAAGTTCTGTTAGAGATACTAGAGGTCACCTGTTACAGATTGTTGGGAAGCCCGTTAATACGTTACAATGAAAATATTTTTTGACCCTGAGAATAGTTAACCCATGGAGCCAACTACCTGTAGATGTGGTTATTAATAAAACAAAAGAGGAATTCAAACTAAGGTTAAACAAACACATTCTCTCAGGAGGTAAACTAAGTTTTTATTTTACTTGAGGGCATGTAGAAGTTTGCCTCCTGGCTTAGTATGAACCTTAGTATAGTATGAAGAACCAAGCTACACAGTGATGAGGGGAGAGACTAACCAGGAGAAAAAAGATTAAAAAGAAAACTGTAAATTGACCTTGGACATCTGGCTTAAAAGTCAAACATCAATAGAAAAATATTCATATTTAGTTCTGCAGATGACCAAAACACCTGGGACTGGATTTTCAAAGCTCCAAGAATGCTGAAAGCTTGGGGTGCATCAGACATATGGTGCACCAGGCTTGCAGCAAACAAATCGGATTTTGTATCCCATGCAGCAAATGTGATGACAGCTAGACCAGATTTCTTTGGTCTAGTGTGCCTCACTTCTAGGACCTCTTATATGCAGCTTCTGGCTAAACTTTGTCACAAACTGCCATAAAGCAGGTCGACTGTTGCAACTGCACCCAAGATTATAAAATTGGGTGCAGCTGAGTCATTCAGCCTTGGCACAGCAAGCCCTGCTTCAACCTTTGAAAATGTGCCCCCTGGCCTTGAATAATCCAGGATCCAAGGCTATGATGATAAATCAGCAGAAACCAATTTAAATTGTCAAAACTGGCACAATGTTTTTTTTAATCAGTTTGCAAACAAACAAAAATGTCCCTGCTGTGAGTTATGATAGAGAAAACCACAAGAGCAAATGCAGCTTTCTTCCTTGGCTGACATACAAGAACTGTGTTATGTTTGTTAGTGAAACACTGTGAAAGGCTGAACTCCTTGATAATGTCAAAGCTTTGTTAGGATGTCAGCTTTTCTAATTGGGTGATGCAATTAAACAGCAGTTATGACTCATCCCATTAGTTACTAAACAGTCCATAGCCACCTTTGAAGCCACAGTACTAAATGAATCATCTACTGTACACTTAAGGAAGGTGTCATATTGCTTAGAGCAAACTGGTACTATAGATTCTGTCACTTGTGCAGGCAAAGCTTGGACTTTTAAATTGAGTATAGAAGCCTTATAGTCCAGAAGGTGCTTTGTTCTGTGTGATCAAGTGCACAAGTTAGGTAAGAGGGGAATAATTACTATGTAACAAGTAAGTGTAAGGTACTTCATCTAGTGGGGAGGAATTCAAGTCACATACAGGTGTATACTCTGTGTGCTGCTGTACTGGACAGCGCAATAGCGGAAAATGATCTGGGGTAACCGTGGACAGTAAGCTGAAGTGAGGCAGACAATGTGTTGTTAATAAAATAGAAAGGCAGCACACACTAAGGCATGCCATAACACAGAAAATGTATTTAAGGTGCTGACAAATACAGTCCTAAACGGGGAGCTGAGTAGGCAATTTATTGCACTGTCTAAATCACAAATAAATAGTTTTTTTCATTTTTTTGGCTCATCTTAGTTTTGGTAGACAGTAGCATCTTAAAGGAAAACACTGGTTAACCCCAAAAGAGCAGCAGCTGCTGCAGAAACTCCTGATTAGGGCCTTTATCAATAACATCTTTTTTCTTACAAATTTACTCGGTTTACTCAGTTTAATAAGACACTAGAAGGCATCTACCCATGTGATGTGTCTGCCACTCCTAGTGGGGATCAAAGTTACCTCTATTCCCCCTTCTAGTTCAGGTATTTATCTAAACTATTTTTGAATTCTGATGAATTCTTTAGTTAACTACTTTGTAGGGAAGTGAGTTTCACATTTTTGCAGCCCTTATTGTGAAATAAGACTGTCACTTGTTAGTGTTGGCTTTAGGGATAAAACATTTGACATATGGTTTTATATACTAAAAGAACCATGTCAGCTGTCTTTTTGCCAGACCCGCCCATAGCCATCTTGTGCACACCAAGGGGTTTTCATTGCAGGTTATGCTAATTAGTGTTACCAACTTTGTCATTAGTTGGTAACACTAATTAGCATAGCCCATGCACCAGAAGCTGCTTGGTGTGTGCAAGGTAGCCATTGGCAGGTCTGTCAAAAAGACAGTCAGTGTGGTTCTTTTAAGATATTTAGCCGAACCACGCCAGCGACCTGCGTTCAGGAACGGACTCGGGCGCTGGGAGTCGGCAGGGGAAGGGGTAAGATTGAACGCCCATAGGACTGCTCTCCTCCCTTGGGAAGGGTTAGGGATGCATGATCACTCTGCAGCGGCCCCCGGTGGAGACCAGGGGCACAACAGAGGGATCGCATGAAGGGGGAACACCAGAAAAACAGAAATACCGCTCGCAGGCCACCGGATGATGGCTCTCTGTTCCTGGTTGCCTCCAGTGCCTTCCCGGGGCCTCCTTTTCCATGGCAGCATCCCCGGGCCCTAAGAAGAGTGTGCTGGGGTCATCCCTCTCCCCCCTGGTGCTTTTCCCCTCAGAGGAGGGAGGCCCGCCTGGTGAAGGGATACGCTGGGATATCCCGGGGATCAGCTGCGATACGAGGAGTTAGAAGAGGGCCGGGTTAGGACAGGAGGGGCTATCGGGAGACTTGCAGAGCCTGAAGGAGTGGGGGCCTGCGAGCATGAGGAGGGTGGAAAAAAGAATACACAAAAAAAAAAAAAAGATATATAGCCACATGTCAAAGGTATTGGAAAGTATATTTATTGCTAAAGCCCTAGTGGGGCATTTCTGCAGCAGTTGCTGTACTTTAGAGGTTAACCAATTGTAACCCACCCTCCACCCATTTGTCTAGGGGTCCTGATGGTACCGAGAGGCAGAGGGGGACACAAATCAAGATCTGTTCCACGAGACCAAATTGGAATAAATAAAATGATCTGCTGAACTCATAAGCAGGGAAAGGTGGTCTCCACAAGCTGGTACACAGGTGGCAAAATAAGCAGAAATTCACTGCAGAAACATGGAGGGGTGCAAATGAAGCTGCAGGGGCAAAGGTGATTAGCCAGCAGAAAAAACATAAATAAAGTCCAACAACGCAGCGGGGAAATAAAAAAAAAATAAATAAATAAATTGACAACAGCTCCATGGAGCTGGAGGTATATTAACAGGCAGGCAGGCATAAAGGAGCTAGCTAGGCATAAAGGAGGGACTTCAAGAATGCATGGGACAGGCATAAGGCAGTCCTAATGGGGAGTAGGAGGAAGTAAGCTGTTGGTTAACTAGGATCTGCAGTTTATCTGTTAGGTAGGAAAATGGGCAGACTAGGTGGGCCAAGTGGTCCTTATCTGCCGTCAAATTCTATGTTTCTATGTTTCTAGATTTCTGCAGTGTGAAGCTGCAGCACAGAACTCAGGCCTTAGCAGGCTGAGAAGCCAGCTCCACCTAAATGAAGAGCCGAGTGGCTCAGATGAATAAAATGGTGAGTTCAGAGCAAAACCAGGCCTAAAAACACTGTTACCGTTGGCTCTCTAGAAACATACCCCCGGGACCCAACAGCTTTGGGAATCAGCTCCAAACCACTCTGGCATTCACAGCACCTCATAACAGGGAGGTGTAAAACTTCATGCTGGCTCCAAATTCTGTTTAATTCAAAACGTTATCCTGTGGCAAACTAAAAACCGAGGCATACCTGAAAGGCCCACATACCATCTGGACCTCTGTAGACAACCGGGAGGTGGCCCAACAAAACACCACACACCACAGACCTACACCCGGGACAGTGTGCCACGCCGGGTAAAGACTGCCCAGCACTACCACTACCAGGGAGTCCCATAGCTGTGCTGCCATCATAGGTCATGTCCGCACTGCCCCTCCAAACGTCTCACAATGGGCCACAGAATCACCATCAGGAAAACTGATGCTACCACTGATCTTCTTTAAAACAACTGGGCCCACTCAACTGGATGCTTCCCTGACTCCTTTTCAAAAAACAGACCGAGCGCCAGACACAATGACACTGGAAAGCCAGCTCACAACTCCCAAGGGCTGAGGATTGAACCCTCAGCCCACTGAGTACTCCAAGACCTTCTTGCCTGCGTGGGTCTCCAAACTGCCCCCTTTTATAACTCCCCAAAACGAGGCCACCACACCCAAGAGGCGAGCACCCACTGGAGCTCTACCCCCCCTACAGGCCATTCCAAGAGGCTGAATCAAGTGGCAACTTTAGTAAGCCCCCCAAATTGAGGGGGTTTACACTCTCCCTCCACTTAAAATCCATTTCCCCTCTTGGGGAATGGGACACCCAGCCCACTGCAGAAATGGAGCATCCAAGGAATATGTGCACTCTCCCTGGGACCACCACCCTGCAGAGCTGCCAGGAAAAACTTACACCTGCAACCTCAAAACATTACCACTAGATAGAGCCTGCTTACCCTAAAACCCAACCTGAAAACCTCCCAACAACTGCAAATTGTAACAAAATACAGCCTGCCAGAACTTCATTTTAATAAATCAAAAACATTTTCTCTTGTGTTTTTTAAGGACATTACATACAGGGTATCCATACCTCAGACATCCCTCAAACACTCTTACATTCACACACTCACCAAACATAGCCCACTAACCAGCCACTCCACATTCACCCCAGACAACCAGAAATATTTGGTTGTTGTGAATTATTAAAATTTTGTTTTTAAAACTGTAAACAACAACAACAACTTCTCCATTTGAAGAATGGAGAGGCACACACTTTATCAGATATCTTAAATCTTGTTATTTTATGAATTGCTTAAGGAAAACACAATGGGTGCAGCCCATACAGTCCAGTTTGCAAAATTTACATACAGTCCTGCAGCGACCTCCACTGGGCACGAACTCTTCCTGGGAATAAATTGTTCAATGAACTTTATAACTGCAAAGCAACTCACAGTTGAACAGTCCTGACAGGATACAGTCCACTGGATGCTGGCTCTAAATAATGGGTCCCTCGCCATGGGGATAGTAAAAGGCAAGGTCTGGCTTGGTGGTTTCTTCAGCAAATGAACCCACTGAAATTATGTAATACTTCATGCAGCATCCAGCCACATCCTGGACCAGGGCATAATGCTTAAACAATGTGAGCCCTGTCCATGCCGCAGAGTTGCACAGGGACTTGGCATGCCTGGTTACTTCCTCTGACGGTGAGCTGGATGCTCCAGGTCTAAGTTGGAGTTTCTGGATTATGCCCTGGTAATCTGCATTCTGGTACCCAGTGTGCATCTGACACCTCACCCATCTCTCCACTTGTGACCATTCAGGCAGATCTCTCACCTGGTCCACTGTGTGGCATCAGGCTTCTGCCGCAATCCAGTTCTATATGGTACATTTACAGGGTCATTGTTTAACAGTCCATCTATCTTAATATGGGTGACCTTGCACAGTGCTAGGAGGCATGGGATATTGTCTGGCAATGCCACAACAGGTCGGTTATGGGGGTATGAATTTCTCAATATTCATCTTGATCCACAACCTGATAGAGCCATGGGGCTTGGCCAGGGGGCAATGCTGCTGGGTCCTCCAAAACTGGCTCACTTTCCTCTTCACCCAGCCCCAATGGACTTGGGGACACTGGTCTTGAAGCCTCCAACTGAGGGGAACCAACGAGACCAACGTTGCCAGATAAAGGAGCTGTGGCCAACCCCCTGGGCCCTGGGGAGTCACCAGATATAACTCTCTGTCCCCTATCTCTCCCTCTGCCAGTGGGATAGCCAACGGCAGCAGGAGCCAGAGGGCTGGGCAAATGACTATGCCCTCTGGCACCCTCTATAGCCTCCTCTTCTATGGATTCTACTACCTTATCAGGAGAACATTGCACAGGCTCTTTAGGAGGAGCAGAAGCTTTGGGTTTTTCTGCCAGCTCCAAACTGCCCATGGACGACAGCAACACTGTGCCCACTGATGCCACAGATGGGTACTGTCATGAAAACATATAAGTGGTGGTATCAAGCAGTTCCAGAGAGAGCCCCCGGCACAAACAGCACACAAAGGCAAATGTATTGCCTCTTGCCTGATAATTACAGCATACACACCTTTCAGCTGCTACTCCTCTTCCAGCTGACTTCCATAACCAAGAGAGCAGAGAAACTGGAACAATGGCTTGGGAGTCATCAGAAGGAACTTTCTCAGTCATTCTTGCACTCCTTGCACCTTCAGACACTTGAGGAGAAAATGGCACCCCTCCTGCATGTTCCCTCACAAAGCTATCATGTACAAGCCAATCAGAAGCCTCCTCTCATCCCACCTGCCTGTTTCATCAAGACTATTAGGCACCTTCTGCTGTATAAAGAAGGACAATAAGGCATGAAAGTAAGCCAAAATGGTGACCCTTTGCCATGACATATGCCACAATGCCCACAGCCTACAAGCTGGAAGCTCCTGGAAACACCATCATCCAGTCAATGGTAAACCAAATTTAAACTGAACTAGCCCCCACATCTGTAACCCACCCTCCACCCATGTGTCTAGGTGTCCTGAAGATACTAAGAGTCAGAGGGGAACACAAATCAAGATCTGTTCCAGGCGACCCAATTGGAGTAAATAAAATAGTCCTACCTCACCTGCTGAACTCATAAGCAGGGAAGGGTGGTCTCCACAAGCTGGTACCCAGGTGGCAAAATAAGCAGAAATTCACTGCAGAAACATGGAGGGGTGCAAATGAAGCTGCAGGGGCAAAGGTGGTTAGCCAGCAGATAAAACAGGAATAAAATCCAACAACGCAGTGGGGAAATAAAAAAATAATTAATTAAAATAAATAAATAAACAACAGCTCCATGGAGCTGGAGGCACTTAAACAGACAGGCACACAGGAGCTAGATTTCTGCAGAGTGAAGTTGCGTCACAGAATTTAGGCCTTAGAAGGCCAAGAAGCAGGCTCCACCTAAACGAAGAGCTGAGTGGCTCAGATGATTCAAATAGCGAGATTGGAGCAAAACCAGGCCTAAAAACACCATCACCAGGACGCTGTAAAAAAAACCACTCCCCCAGGACCCAGCGGCACAGGGAATCACCTCCAAACCACTCTGGCACTCACAGTACCTCAGAACAGGGAGGTGTAGAACTTCACACTGGCTCCAAACTCTGTTTCACCCAAAACACTATCCTACAGCAAACTAAAAACTGAGGCATACCTGTAAGGCCCACAAACCACCTGGTCCTCTGTAGACAGAGGTGGTTCAACCAAATCCAGCACACCACAGGCCTATAATCGAGGTAGCATTCCACACCAGGTAAAGACTCCCCAGCACTGCCACTACCGTGGAGCACCATGACTGTGCTGCCACCAGAGGCTGCGTTCCCACTATCCCTCCAAAACTTCTCACAATGGGCCACAGCATCACCATCAGGAAAACTGACGCTACCACCGATCTTCTTTAAAACAACCAGGCCCATCCAACTGGACACTTCCCTGACTCTTTCCCAAAAACAGACCAAGCGCTGGACACAGTGCTGCTGGAAAATTAGGCTGCAACTCCCAAGGGCCAGGGATCGAACACCTGGCCCACTGTGTACTCCAATACCCGACGACCTCCCCAGGCCCTCCAAACTGTCCATTTTTTTAGTTCCCAAAGGCGGGGCCACCACATCCAGGAGGCAGGCACCCACTGGAGCTCTACCCACCTACAGGCCATCCCAAGAGGGAGAAGGAAGTTGCAACTTTAGTAAGCCCCACAAACTAAGGGGGCTTGCACAGTGTTTTGCTTTAAATCCCAAGTGCCGTTCTCTCCAGTTTTACTGACGCAATATGCAGCTCCAATCAAGAAAGCAAACACAATCCTCTACAAGATTCTGGTTAGACCATACCATCAGTCCTGTATATAGAAACTTAAACCACATGTCAAAGGTATTGGTCTTCCTTTTTTCACTTACATACCCTCAAAATGTCTTGTCCCTATCCAATTTCTTATCCTTGGTGGAAGATAAGGACCACTTGACCCAACCAATCTGCTTCACCACCAAAGACCACTTGGCCCAACTAGTATGTCCAATTTTCCTTACCTTCATTATTATTGCAAACTGTACTCAATCTACAGCTCTTTCTTTCTCCCCCTTCCTTTCCACTATGATTTTCTTGTGCCTACCCCATGCATTTTTGAACCTCACCACCTCCACTGGAGGCTGTTCCAGGAATTCACCACTCTCTCTGTGAAGAAGTGCTTCCTCACATCTCTCCTGAATCTATTGCCCTCCAGCTTCATAGCATGCCCCCTTGTTCTTGAGCACCTTTTTTCCTAAAACATACTTCACTCCTGTACTTTGTTTACCCCTGTGAGGTATTTACAGTCTCTATCTCCATCATATCTCCCCTCTCCATCCTCTCTTCCAGTGTACATATTGAGGTCCTCTAGTCTCGCCTCATAGTGCTTTTGATGCAGACCTTGTACCAATTTAGTTGCCCTCCTCTGGACCACCTCCTCTCTATGTCCTTCTGGAGATGTGGTCTTCAGAGCTGGACACAGTACTCTGGTGGGGTCTTAACAGTGATCTATATAGAGGCAACTCCACTTCCCCCTTTGTGCCAGTGATACCCCTCCCTATGCACTCCAGCATCTCACTAACCCTCCCAACTGCCTTGTCACACTGCCTGACCACCTTTAGGACACCAGATATGATTACCCCCAGGTTTGTTTCCTGGTTGGTAGTTTTTGATGCCAGTCCACCTATTTTGTACTCTGTCCCAGATTTCTGTGCCCTAGGTGCATTATTTTGAACTTGTCTGCATTGAATATCATTAACTGAAGGTACTGTGGAACTCTGTTCAGAAGGGCAGTTTTACAAGATTTAGGACACTGTCCTACATGCTTGGCCATTGGAGTTCTAAGGGCTCAGCTCCAGGTGGCATGGGCAGAGATTACACACCTCAAAATGCAATTTTCAAGAGGAACTATATTATAAGAACCACCCGCCATTTCCCCAACATCCAAGAGAAGCATCTCGATCACAGAGGGTAGTTGGTCCGGGAGGTTTGCAGGTGGTTAGGAGGGGCAAATCTGGTGCCCCATCACTCAGTGCTCTCCAACATATCACCTCCACAAACCATATAAAAACTGCAAACAGGTCTCTGCCTCTATCTCCAAAATCAAACAAAGGGGCAGAGGACACTGCAGAGCAGGACACTGCAGCACAGGAGCTAGCACAACAAAACTCTCCCAAAACAGGAACCAAAACAAAAAAAGCAAAAAGGAAATCCCAAAAACTTCTGATCATAGGAGATTCCATGATTCAGGAAGTTGATACCTACCTCCAGCCAGGGATAATGATCAGATGTCTTCCAGGTACAACAGCATGGAAAGACACTGACCGCATTGCTAAAATTGTTCGGGAAGCAGGAGAAACAATTGATGTCCTGGTACACATAAGGACTAACAATCTCGCCAGCCAGTCAGTTGTGGAGACCAAGGAACACCTGACTAGGCTGGATGACAAACTATCATACATTTCATCCGGCATCTCTTTCTTTGAGATCCTGCCAGTCTGGGAGAGGGGGGAAGATGGATGGAAAGTCAGAGATGGGGAGCTAACATGTGACTCAAGGGCTGGTGCCAGGAAAAAGGACACACATTTGTAGGGAACTGGCAACAATTTTGGGAGCAAAAGTTCTTTAAATTTGATGGACTGCATCTGACTAAGGAGGGAGTTAGTGCATTGGGGCAGAAGTATGATGTCTTTGCAGAATATTTAAACTAGCAAATGGGGAAAGAGGTGCAGCACCCTATACGTCGAATGGGAAGAACACCCTTCCCCCCCTCAGCTAGTGGTCAAACAGGAGTTCAGCATGTTTGTAGTTTGTTTGCATCACCAGGTAAGGAAAAAGGTCTGGCTCCCCCATATGATGCACAGGGGAAATGCCAGACCTCGCCCAACAACTAACACACCAAACTCTGGCCAATGGAATATCATGTACACAAATGCTCGCAGTGTGGGAAACAAGATCCCAGACCTGCAGGCAATAATGACAGAGGCTAAACTGGACAAAGTAGCCATTAGTGAGGCATGGTTTACCAGTAACCACACTTGGGAGACTTCAGTACCTGGCTATGTACTGTTCAGAAGAGACCAAGGTGCAGAAAGGGTGGAGGGGGGTGGAGTTGCCCTGTATGTCAATGAAAATATCAAAGCTACAGAAATTCAGAATATGCTTAAGGAGCCAGAAGAACTGTGGGTCACCATGGAAACAGAAAATGGAACAGCCATATGAACTGGGGTTTTTTACACGCCTCCAGACCAGGGGGAGGACATAGACACATTACTGTTAAAAGATATACAAAACATGACAGCTAAAGGGGAGGTTCTGATAATGGGAGACTTCAACATGCCATGTACAGATTGATCAGTACCAGCAGAAACATCTGCCAGAACTAGACACATGGTGGATTCCCTGCAGGGGGAGGGCCTCAAACAACTGGTACAACAACCCACAAGGACAGAGCAATCCTAGATCTAGCATTGACTAACAGGGAAAGGAACTCAGATCTCCAGATAGAAGGTCACCTGGGGGCCAGTGACCATCACATGGTATGGTTCAATTTGACCACTAGAACTAAATCATTCCATTCAAAGGTGAAAATATGGGACTTCAGATGAGCTGACTTTGATAAGATGGCCAACAGAGTTAAGCTAGCCCTCACAAAAAGATATACAGGTGAGGGGGTACAGGAAAAGTGGGCAAGCATTAAGGATGCAATACTTGAAGCAACATCCCATTGTGTTAGAGAGAAAAGGAAGTGCAACAGAAGAAGGAAACCACTTTGGTTCTCAAAAACAGTAGCAGAAAAAGTCAGAGCCAAAAGCCTGGCCTTCAGGAAATATAAGGGAATGCAGCAAGATGAAGATAGGGAGGCATACCAAACTTCCCTAAGGGAAGCAGGGAAGGCAGTAAGGCAGGCAAAGGCCCAAACTGAGTAACACTAGCACAAACAGTAAAAGAAGGTGACAAGACTTTCTATAGATACATTAGTGAAAGGAGAAAGTCCAGAGGGGGTATTGCTAAGATCAAAGGAGATAAGGGTGTGTGTGAGGAGGGCCATGTAAAAGCATCTATCCTAAATAGATACTTCTGCTCAGTATTTACCGAAGAGAAGGTAGGGCAGGGCTCACAGCTCAGCACCAGGGACACAGGGGGGGGAGGGAGGGAGGTGTGCACTAGTCCCTTCACAAAAGAAAGGGTCCTACAAGAGCTCGATAAGCTCAGGGTGGACAAGGCAATGGGACCTGATGGCATACATCCCAGGGTACTAAAGAAACTAAGGGTGGAACTAGCAGAGCCATTATCAGAACTGTTTAGTGAATCTCTGAGTACAGGAGAGGTCCCAGAAGACTGGAGAAGGGCTCGTGTGATCCCACTCCACAAGAATAGTAGCAGGAAGGAGGCAGGGAACTACAGACTAGTCAGTCTTACCTCAGTAGTGGGCAAGATTATGGAGGGACTCCTTAAGGAAAGGATAGTGCAACACCTGGAATCCATAGGAGCACAGGATCCAAGACAGCATGGGTTTACAAAAGGAAAGTCCTGTCAAACTAATCTCATAGATTTCTTTGACTGGGTAACCTGAGTGGTGGACCAAGGGGGGGAGCAGTTGATGTCACCTACCTTAACTTTAGCAAAGCTTTCTATACTGTTCCACATAGAAGATTGATTAATAAGCCGGGTAGGCTTGGGGTGGGTCAGGAGTTGGTCAACTGGGTGGCGAACTGGTTGACGGGCAGAAAACAGAGTGGTAGTAAACAGTATACAGTCAAAAAGGGATGCAAGTCACAAGTGGGGTACCTCAGGGATCAGTACTGGGGCTAGTCCTCTTCAATATCTTCATCAGTGACATTGTAGATGGACTGGAGGGTAAGGTTTGTCTGTTTGCAGATGACACCAAGATCTGCAACAAAGTAGATGATCCAGATGGGATGGGCAGAATGAGAAGAGATCTAGATAAACTAGCAAAATGGTTGGAACAGTGGCAACTGGGGTTTAACACAAAGAAATGCAAGACCATGCACATAGGGAAGAGAAACCCTGAAGCCATCTATAGGCTGGAAAGGGCGTTGCTGGCAGTCACAAGGGAAGAAAGAGACTTGGGCATTTTCATCACAGATGATCTGAAATCATCCAAGCAGACCACTAAAGCAGTAGGTAAGGCTAGGGGGATGTTGGGGTACATTAGTAGAGGTATCACAAGTCGTAAGAGGGAGGTAATAATCCCTCTTTACAAGACACTGGTTAGGCCCCATCTGGAGTACTGCATGCAGTACTGGAGGCCACACCTTCACAAGGACATTAACCAAATTGAGGCAGTCCAGAGAAGGGCAACCAAAATGGTGCAGGGACTGCATCAGAAAACATATGAGGACAGATTAACAGAGCTCAATATGTATACCCTAGAGCAAAGGAGGGAGAGAGGTGATATAATCGAAACATTCAAACTCCTTAAGGGCATTAACAAGGTGAAAAAGTCTAACATGTTTCAATATAAGAAAAATAGCAGGACAAGAGTACCCAGCATGGGATTAGAGGGCGGAATATTAAGGGGTAATGTGAGGAAGTTCTTTTTCACAGAAAGGGTGGTGGATGCATGGAACGGCCTACCTCAGGAAGTGGTGGATATGAATACAGTGCAGGGCTCCAAACAGGCATGGAATAGGCATAAGGGAACAATACAGATGAGTATGAATAGATAGGCCATTGACAGAGCAAAGGCCGATGGCACATTCATAAGGTAGAAAAAGAAATGGGCAGACTGGATGGGCCTTGCAGTCCTTATTTGCCATCAACTTCTATGTTTTTATGTTTCTATGAAACCCAGCTGCCATAACCCCTTAACCATTTCTCTAGTTTTCTCAGGTCTCTGCTTATCCTTTCTACTCCCCCCCCCCCCACCGAAGTGCCCACCCTATTGCAGATTTTGGTGGCATCTTGCAAAGAGGCAGAACTTCCCTTCCACCTCCTCTGCAATATCACTTATAAAGATCTTAAAGAGAAGCAGTCCAAGTACTGCTCCCTAAGGCACCCCACTGGTCACTCTCCCTTCATCAAAGTGAACGCCATTTACTACCACTCTCTGATGCTTATCCCTTAACCAATTTCTTATCCAGTTTAGCACCTTTGCATCCACTCCTCAGCAGTAGCTTGCTTACTAGTCTCCTATGTGGAATGGTGTTGAAAGCCTTACTGAAATCTAGGTAGGCAATGTCCACCACTCCAACCTGATCTAAATCCTTTGTCACCCAGTAAAAGAAATACATCAGATTAGTTTGACATGACCTCCCCCTTGTGAACCCATGTTATCTTGGGTCTTGCAACCCAGTGGATTCAAAATATTTCAAAATCCTTTCTTTTAGCAATGATTCCATAAACTTTCCCACCACTAATGTCAGGCTGACTGGCCTATAATTGCCAACCTCCTCTCTTCTACCACTTTTGTGTAGTAGGACTACATTCACCCTCCTCCAGTCCTCTGGAACCACTCCTGTTTCCAGTGAGCTGTTAAATAGGACTGTCAGAGGTGTCGCCAGTATTTCACTGAGCTCCCTCAATATCCTTGGATGCACCCTATCTGGCCCCATTGCTTGTACACCTTCAGATTAGCAAATCCCTTCAGGACCCCCTCCTCCACAAAAGGATTAGTGTCCACCTCCTTCCATCCAAAGCGTCTGTTACTTTTTTGTGTCTCGTCCCCCCCCTCCTTAATTTGTAAACACTGAACAGACTTATTTGTTTAGGATGTCTGCCTTTTCCTGGTCCTCCTCTGTGCAATCCCCCTCCTTCCCTTTTTAACCTTACAATCCCACCCCTGGTCTTTCTCTTTTCACTTACATACCTAAAACAATGTCTTGCCCCCTTTCATTGCATCCCAGGCTATTCTGTGTTCAATATGTGCCTTTGCACTCCTTACTGCTTTATCTGCTTCCCTCGGCTCTCCAATACACCCCAAATCATCTTCCCTCTGCATCTCCATATACCTTTTGAATGCTACAATTTTAATCTTTACCCTTTCAGTCATCTCTTTTAACAAAAATAGCGGTCTCTTTTTCCTCTTGCTTTTGCTGACTTCTTTGATGCCGAGATGTGTTGCCTTTACTATGCTCCCTTTTAGCTTTGCCCACTGTTCCTCCACCACATCCAGGCCATCCCTGCTGACAGGTCATCCCTGAGGCATTCACCTATTTTTATAAAAGCTGCCCTCCTGAAATCCAGAACCCACACCCTTAGGTGGTTTGATTCTACAGTCATCCTTATATTGAACCACACCATACAGTGATTAGTGATTCACCAGGTAGCCCCTGACCTTTACTGTATGTTTGCAATACTATCCCTTTAGTAAGTACCAGGTACAGTATTGCTCCTTCATGAATGGGTTCACTTACTAGTTGCCTGAGGAATGACCCATGCAGAGAGTCTAGGATGTCCCTGCTTCTAGCCAAAGCCTCTGCTGGGAGGCTCCAACCTATATCTGGCAGGTTGAAGTCCTCCACCAGCAGCGCTTCCCCCTTTTCTGCCATCATGCCAACAGCTTCCACTAATACCTTATCTAATTCCTCCCCCTGTGCTGGAGGTTTGTAGCTCACTCAAGCTGAACAGTGGCTCCATTTCCCATCTCCAGCATGACCCACAGTGCCTCTGCCTCCCACTGTATTCCCTGTATCTCTGTCACTTACATGATTTCCCTCACATAAAGCACCACACCCGCTCCTTTCCTTCCCACCCAGTCATTTCTGAACAGAGTATAGCCTGTTATGGCTGTGTCTCAGTCATGGTTTTCAGTGCACCATGACTCAATAATGTCCACAGTATCTAGGTTGACCTCTACCATGATGGCATCTAGGTCAGACATCATATTTCCTAGACTTCTAGCACTCACATACATGGCCTTCCAGATTTTGTTTCCACTCTGCTTGTTGCCCCTCTTTCTTCCTTTTTGCCAACCCTCTTTCGGTTTCTCTTTTCAATGCTCCCATTCCCTTCCCCCTTTGTCTCTGCCACCTTGCTTCCTTTATTAATTTGCACCCTGGAGAATTCCTCTCCCATTGGGTTTTTACTTTCTACTTCAGTCTTGGGGGAGGACATTTCTATTTCCCTGATTCTTTCTGCACCCCCCCTTGGCTAATTTGCATGTTCATCAAAGTTACATTTATTTATTTATTAGCTGTTGGTAACCGGGTAAGTGCATTAAGCAATACCCTGCCTATTTTCAGGCATGACCCGGGACAGTACAAAATACATTGGTTCAAATAGTATGTTGGAACACCAATACAATCTTGGACAGCATACAACAGTTATTCATGCAGGCATAGTCAGGGATTTATACATGAAAGAAACCAACCAGCCACTCAGGGCCAGGGTGGCAAATGAAGGCAGTACAAGAGATGCACAAAAAACTCATAGCTCACATTTTATTTTACTTATTTTATTTAGTTTTTGTTTACCGGGTAAGTGCATTAGCCAACAGGTGACTATTTTCAGGCACGACCTGGGAGCTACAGGAACAAAACATAGTGAAGATGATAACAAAACAGTACAGTTACAAAGACAATGAAGCAGGGTTACAGGTCAAAGGTACAATGAATATAACATTGTTCTATGATGGTAGATAGCAGGAGAAAATGGGTACTGGTGCCAGGACAGACCTCAAAGATTGTTCCAGGCAGATATGGTGTAAGGAAGAAAGGGGGGGGACATGGTGGAGGATGGGGGCTAAGGATCCGAGAGAGCAGGTTTAGAACTAAGCCGAGAGAACCACTGTCTGCAGCACCGAGCACAGAAACACTTTACGGCTTCAGCGGCTCAGGGTATTGTCATGCAGCCAGGCTCATGGAACTCCTGCTAGGGCACAAAACACGGCCGGCAGTCTCTGGGAAGCGGACCTATCGGGGCTGTGGCAGCAGGTTACGGATTTCGCAGTAGGAGGTAGGGACAAGCAGCCGGATTCTTGGTTCTGAGGCCGGGCATACTAATGGCATACAGTCAGGACTGTACGGGCAGGGACATTACAGCAGCACACAAGTGACTTGGCGAAAATTATGGATTAGCGGCTAGAGAGCATTGACCATCAACCAGCCACCTGGTCCCAAAGACGGGTATGGGAGCGACAAGTTGACAGGGTTAGAGTTTAGAAGAGGCATGATCTGACGGCTCTAGTGGCAGAGAGCGGGGACTTGTAGCCGGACTCATGGGTCAGTTCTCCAGCTAGAGGTGTCAAAAAAGCGGGGGTCGGAGGTGTAGTATGGCAACCATGCGGCATCGGTGGCCAAAAGTAAGGAAAAGTGCCCGGGCTCATGGTTCTGTTGCCGGGCGCAGGAGCTGTATTCTGTCGGGATGCGGAGGGGCTATACGGCTTTAGCGGCAGAAATCGGGGATTTGTAACCAGGCTCATGGATCCGCTCACCGGCTTGAAAATGTCAAAAGGCATGGGTTGGAGGTGTTTTACGGCAATTTAGTGGCTTCAGCAGCCGAAAGTGTGGAAAGTGCCCAGGCTCACGGTTCTGTTACCGGTCGTGGGAGCTGTACTCTGTCGGGGTATGGGGGGGGTTACGGCAGTCCAGCGGCTAGGGTAGCTGAAATGTGGGGACAAGTCACCATTGTCATGGGTTCATAGTGGGGCATAGGAGCGGTGCACAGACAGGTTTAAGAGCGAAATTATAGGAAGGATTGGTGACTAAAAAATAGGGAAGCGGAGCCAGATGAGCAATCCTGAACAAACCCGGGGAGGTACATACAGGGGTAGGGAGGGGAGAGGCTAAGACCTTGATTGTACCAGTACCCAAATACACAAAAATCAGTCCTGCTATATATACCAGTACAAGTTGAAACAGCAGTTTATAAGCAAACAATGTGAAGGGCAAAAGGCAAGGTGCAGACATTTTACACAGTACGTAAAAGAGGCATAATAGTAAGGACTGACTTCATATAACACAGCATTGTATAGTACAATAGGCTACATAACCGAGTAGTTTAAATAAGGGAAATATAGGATATCAGCAGATAGATAGGGTAAGGAAGAGATAGCAGGGAGAGTGAGCATTTGTGGAGAGGGGACCTAGCATACGGGAGGGAAGATGAGGCAGGAAAAGGGGGAGTAGTAGGACAGGCTCAGGTAGGGTCATAGCAGGCACATTGGTCAGAGGTAGGTAGGTGGTTGCGTAGCCCACGCTTGAAGAGGTAGTGCGACGATGCATGTCTTAGATCAAGTGGCAGCATGTTCCACATTTGGGGGGCAGTATGCCAGAATGCACCAGACCCTTTTGAGGTGTGGCAACGGGGGACTTTCAGGAGAGATTTATCAGATGATCTCAGTTCATGAGTAAAGGAATCGGGATGTAATAGTTCAGCTAGTGATGCTGGTCTGTCCAGTCTGATGATGGAGTTGCAGAGACAGCCCAGATAGTAAAGCCTGGTGGCGGAGGGAGAGAGCCAGCCAAGGTCACTATACAGTTGGCAGTGATATTTGAGCCGGGTGGCCTTTGAAGCATACCGGCATACATTGTTGTAGGTGACATCCCATTTTTGCAAGGCAGTTTTATGTGCCATAGTCAGGATGGGAGCTCAGTAGGTAAGAGTTGGTAAGAGGATCCCTCTGGCAATGGCTAGCTTGGCAGCAGGTGTAAGCATATAGCTGGTTCTGTAGGCAGCCCCCAGTTTGCAGTTCACAGTTTTACATGTTTCTTGAATGCGGAGGTTCAGGTCCAGAGATTGGTCAAGTAGGATACCAAGATAGCAGAATGTGGTGACTACCTCAAGAGGGGTCCCATCCAGGTCCAGGATTTTTAAGGGTGAAGAGCAGGATCTTAGCTTATAGGTGGTGCCCAGTAGCATAGCTTTGGTTTTGCTAGAGTTCAGGATAAGGTGATGGGAGCTTAGCCAGTGTTGTACAATGTTGAAAGCAGAGGTCAGAGACACGTTTAGGTGGTCAATATTATCCGAACTGGCATAGATGACCAGGTCATCTGCATAGAGAAGAGAGGCGCAGGATACGAAGCTGCTAGGTAGGTTGTTAATGAACAATGAAAACAGGAGAGGGCCCAGTATTGAGCCTTGTGGCACTCCAATGTTGACAGTGGTGCTTCCAGAGATTGCAGAGTTTAGTTTGACAGCTTGGGACCTATCTGTTAAGTAGCTCCTGAACCAGCTTGTGATGGGAGATGAGAAGCCAAATTCTTGGAGAGTGGACAGGAGCAAGGGGTGATCCACGAGATCGAAAGCCTAAGTAAAGTCAATGAAGACAGCACCTGTAAGCCGACCTTCATCCATGCTTGTGAGAGTGTCTAAGGTGAGTTTGGCTAGCGCTGTCATAGTGCTATGATTTTTCCTGAAGCCATGCTGTGCTCCACATAGCAGTTTAGAGGATTCAAGGAACTCAATGGTCTAGGTGGCTACAAGTTTTTCTAAGATTTTGCTGAGGACCGAGAGAATCGCTATTGGTCTATAATTTGAGATTTCATGCTTGTTTCCCTTTTTGAAGATAGGAGTAATTCTTGCAGATTTCCAGATATCCGGAAAGGTACCATTGGAGAGGGACAGAGTGAACACCTTGGCTAGTGGATCAGAGATGAGATGAGCAGCTGCCTTTAAAAGGTGTGGTTCCAGAGAGTCAGATCCAGGGCTGGTATTGTCAGATATATTGTTTAGTAGGTTGAAGACTTGGGCACCGGACACAGCCTTGAAATAGAAGGACTTGGTTGTTTGAAGCTCAGGATTATAGGTTGGGGGGCCGGCTAGTTCACTAGCAGCAGAGGGCTGAGATGCAACAGATCCCAGTGGTAGTGTGGATGTGTAAGGAGACAGATCAGAGAACAACTTATTGAAAGCATTAGCTATGGTGAGGGATTCGTTGCAGTGGATACCATCTAGTATCATTTCCGAGGGGGTTACAGATTGTGGGGTACCAAGGAAGGTCTTTATGTGACCCCAGAATTTGCGGGGATCATGTGCTGAGCTGGATAGCAGGTTCTAGCAGTACTTACTTTTTGCAAGCCTTATCTGCTTTTTGCAGGAGTTTCTGTGTTGCTTGTAGATTGAGTGGTCCCTGGGTAGACCAGTGCTTTTGAAGTGCTTCCATAGTTTATCCCCGATTCTAAGTTGTCGGAGAAGATCTTTATGACGCCATCTTGTTTGTTGTCCCCTGACCCTTCCCTGCACTTTCAGAGCATGCCTATTCTGTGCTTCCCTGAACCTGGTCAGCAACATGTTAAGGGCATCTTCAACTTTTGTTGCTAGGTAGATTTCAGACCAGTCAATGTTGGATACGTCAAAGAGAAAAGTGTTTAAATCCATATGTGCAAAGTTGGTAAATGTGACCAGGCGGGGCTGAGGAGAGGGTGGTGGACCAGAGCGCCAGTGACAGATAGTGGGTGAGTGATCGGTTATTAGCATCAGCCAGGATACCAGCCTTTGTCATGTGTTCAGGTCTATTTGTGAGAATCCAATCTATCAGCGTACCTGACTGAGAGTTTATCATCCTGGTGTTCTCAGTTATAAGCTGATAGAAGTTAAGACCTTGGACTAGAGATGCTAGAGTGCTATGAGAAGGGCCCAGCCAGTTTAGATTTACATTGCCTAGTATAATGGCTTCATTCATGTTAATTGTGTGCGATGTTAGCTTGAGTAGTTCATGAAAACTCTCCACCCCTCCAGTGGGTGGATTGTAGAGACATATTATGTGCAGATTTTTCGCACCTAGGGACAAAATTGCGTGTAAAGACTCACAGGTCCGTTGAGGGTTATAGGCAGGAGCCGTTTTAATGCTGAGGTAAGTTTTATGGTAAATGGCAATGCCTCCACCTCATTTTGACCCTGGCCTGTCCTGTCGGATAATGGAGTATCCAGGTAAGTTACACTGGGCATCATGGATTCGAGGTTTAAGCCATGTTTCCATGAGACACAGAATGTCAGGTCCAACTGCTGTGATCCAAGCCTCAAGTTCAGCCAGGTGACTCAGTAGACTTCTAATATTCATATGTGCAAGTAGAAGACCTCTTTTTGACTTGCCCTGTGAGTTGCTTGGGGTGCCATTATAGGGAGGGCCAGGATTTAGTTCCACGTCACCTGCAAGCAGTAGCAAAAGAGAGGCTAGAAATTCAGGTTGTAGTCTGTAAAGAGTATCGGTAGATTTCTGTTTTTTTCCTTTGCTTATAGTAGGTAGTGAGTACGAGATACATGCATCCTTTCTTAAGAAAAAAGTATTGCCAGGTGGGTTTAGAGTAATATTTGGCAACGAGTAGGTTTGAAAAACTAAAATCACTGAGTGAGGGGGAGTCGTGGTGTATCACATGAGGTAGGGACAGAGAGATTTTGTTTAGGCAGAGCAGGAAAAGAAGGCAGATCAGGGGGGTTAGTACCTTAAGTCTACCACACGGTGGCGGCGAGCCCGCATGTAGGAGGAACATGATAGCGCTTATTGGAGAGGGAGTCAGGTTTGAAAGTGAAGCAAGAATTTCAGGAGAGGTTTTAAGGTAGGTTTATGTTGAGGTGAGGGCGGTCTGAGAGAGTGAAGACTCAGCGAAGGAGAGGAGACAGAGTAAGATGGATGGGATTATATGATTTAGTAGAAAGGGACAGAGACCACACAAGGCAGTTTCAAGAGAACTGCAAGCAATGCTGTCTGGCAGTGAGTAGGTCTAACACCCCCAGTGGTTAGAGAGTATAAGGAGCCAATGGGAAAGTGGACACTTAGTCATATGACCAACATAAGCCTATATAGCTAAAGGGTCAACCAGGGTGGGTGAGGTGGGGGAGGTGGGGGCAGTGCGAGCCTTGGGCGGGACGAGTGTTCACCGGAGGAGCTGTAACACTAGCCGTAAACGGCTCACCACTAGTGGGGAGAGTAGACTGCTCACCACAGTGTACGGTGCTCACAGTCCCAGAGCACATTTAGGCAGTCCAAGAGTCCAAATTTCAAGGTGAAAACAGATGCTTTCAGTGAAGGGTGGAACCAGCTAGTGCCACCAACCCTTACTGGAGAGAGCCAGTGGGAGAAAGTGGAAAAAATGTACCTTTTGGCTTTACGCCTTTAGCGGCACAAGGTACCAGTGAGCGGCCAGGCTCCTGGTTCCCTTCCTGGGCGAGAGTGCGGCAGGCGGCCCCTGACAACAGGCTTCCTGGAGGAGCGCGGCTTTTTCTTTGGCAGATACCGCTGGGCAAGCGGTGTCCACCGAGGCTTCTTTGGGTGCGGTGGTGGGTCCACGGGTCTGAGGAGGAGCAAGTCTGAAGCCCCAGCGGGCTTGGAGAGGACCTGAGGAGAGTAGCAGGGAGAGGCAGTTAGGTAGGCATAAGCACAGTGAGCAGGACAAAGAAAAGGGTGGGAGGCAAGAAAAAGGTGTAGATTAGCAAGAGGAGAGCAATGACAATTTTTAGGCAGCTTATGCTAAGGCTTTAGATTTTTAGTAATGCTATCAACAGTTACGGTTTTTAAATAGAGAAAAAAGGCGGGAAGAGAGCAGCTTGGAACAGAGGGAAATATCAGCAAATTTACAGTTACTGGGCTGCTAGATTAAGACTTTATACTTAAGTTGTAACAGATACTCAAGGTTCAAAGCAAAGCACACCAGGCAAAATGGTCCAAAATGTTCACCGGAGGAGCTGTAACACTAGCCGTAAACAGCTCGCCGCTAGCGGGGAGAGTAGACTGCTCACCGTGGTGTACGACGCTCACAGTCCCAGAGCACATTTAGGCAGTCCAAAAGTCCAAATTTCAAGGTGAAAACAGATGCTTTCAGTGAAGGGTGGAACCAGCTAGTGCCACCAACCCTTACTGGAGAGAGCCGTTGGGAGAAAGCGGAAAAAACATACCTTTCGGCTTTATGCCTTTAGCGGCACAAGGTACCAGTGGCAAGTTGAAGACAGTGGTTGATAACTAAGCACAAATTAAGTAAAGTCACAAGTATCAAGTGCAAATTGCTGAGAGAACAGTGCTTTCTTGAAGGAGAGTCAATATAAGGAGCCTTTAGTATGGGAAGGAATGGAATTCCAAAACTTGGGAGCAAAATATGAGAATGTTTGCTCACCCATTTTAGTAGAGCAGTGTGGGACTTGGAGCAGAGAAGAGGAAGAAGACCTCAGAGGGCAGAAGTGTAGCACAGGGACAAACATAGCCCCCAGAGAGTCTGAGTGGGGGGTTCTCATCATAGAATCAATGAAGCATCCCAGTGAATATGAGCGAAGGGCATTGGGTAAGAGTCAGTACAAGGCAGAATAGAGCAGGCAATGGTGAATAAGATGAGGGGCAGATAGGGCAAATCTACAGATGTTGTTATAAGTGGTGTCCCACTTGTGAAGTACACCAGCGTTGGCCTGGAAAAGGAGAGGGAGAGCATATAGGAGTCTGGGAAGCAGGACACCCTTAGCTACAGCTATCCTGGCAGCAGGGGTGAGGGAGTGACATACTCTAGGTGGCACCAATCTTCAAGTTAACAGATCTGCATACCTCATTATTATGAGAGGAGAAGTCTAGTACTGGATCAAGCATCACATCCAGGTATTTGAAAGAGTCAGTGATCGATACTGCAGACCCGCCACTACATAGCACCGGAAGCTTAGGGGACTCTACATGAACTTTTCTTGAAGATCCAAAGAGCATGACCTAAGTCTTAGATAAGTTTAGGATCAGACAGTTAGAGGTGAACCAGGATTGAAGTTATTGGAATGCAGATGATAGATGACTATTAATGTCAGCAATGGACCTGGAGGCAGTGTAGAGTACCAAGTCGTCTACATACATAATAGTACGACATTGAGGTAAAAAGGTAGGAATATTGTTAATAAAATTAGCAAAGAGCAGGGTGCCAAGAATGGAGCCTTGTGGTACACCGCAAGAGATGGGGCAGGGGATGAAAGAACTTTGCTGAAGGAGACAGATTGCGATTGACTGTCCAGATAGCTGCTGATCCAGGATAAGGTAGATACAGATGCACCAATGGTCTGCAGTTTACTCAATAGCAAGGGGTGATTAACCAAATCAATTGCTTTGGTGAGGTAAATGAACACAGCACCAGTAAGCAGTCCTTTGTCCATATTGGACTTAACCTCACTAGAGAATAGGGTAAGAGCTGTAGTGGTACTGTGTCCTGACATAAAACCATGCTGGACAGGGGACTGAAGTTTGAAATTGAATAAGTGAGTGGAGATCTGGTGGTGGATTAACTTTTCCAGTAAGTTACTAAGTGGAGGCAACAATAAAATGGGTCAGCAGTTAGAAAGAATCTTAGGGTCACCTTTCTTGAACACAGGGATGGTCCCAGCAGCTTTTCAGGCATTTGTGACGGTAGTGGTGCTGGTGGACAGGTTAAAGAGACAAGTGATAGGGGTAGCTAGAAAAGGGGCCAAAAGTCTTAAGATCCTTGGTTCAAGTCTGTCCAGCCCTGTACTTCCATGAGTAGGAATGGTTTTTAGTAACTTTAGAATTTCCTGACACAAGATGAGGGAGAGCACTAAGTCAGGAAGTGCATCAAGAGGAATGTGAGGAGGAGCCTGGGAGCTGTTAGAAGAGGGAGGGGAGATGCAAGGAACCTTAGTGAAGAGGGAGTTAAAAGCGTTGGCAATAGTGTGAGGTTTATTGCAGTGGATGTCATTATTAAGCATGCCATTGGGAGTTTGCAGCTTATTATTTCCTGGAATCTCATTAATTTGTGTCCAGTATCTCCTTGGATCAGTGACAGATGAACTAAGGAGATTACGGTAATAATTGCTTTTGGCAGAACGAATTTCTTTCTTACAGGTGTTGCATAAGATGTGATACTCATCGAAATCAGCTTGTAGGGAGGAAGATTTCCATTTTGACCATAACTTGTCCCTATGCTTAAGCAATTGCAGGAGAGTCCACTTAAGCCACTTGGTGACCTTCCCTCTGACCCTACGAATTGAGAGCAGAATGTGACTATTCTGCAGGGAGAGTAATGTCACATTAAAGTAATCCATCGCTTGATTGATAACATTGGTTGTAAAAAGAGGAAACCAGTCTACTGCTCTTAGGTCATGAAGGAACGTGGCTGAATCAAGTTCAGAAAAATTAGAAAAAGATAGCCCTTTGGGGGGATTGGATGGCTAGGAGGCAGCCCTCATGCAATAGACTGGGCAGCGATCACTAATCAAGTCAGGTAGGACCCCAGCATAGGAGAAACAGTCCTTCCTGTTGGTAAGGATCCAGTCAATGAAAGTACAGCTGGGGCCATTCTGAGAGATCCTAGTTGGTGACAAGATGAGTTGAAAAAGATTAGCCTTGCTGATAATGGAGGCAAGGAGCAAAGATTTGGGACTGAGCCAATCAAGATTAAAATCCCCTAGGCAGATCACTTCATAGTTCTTAGACTCTGCTGGAATGAACTCTATGAGTTCCTCAAGACCAAGTTTATTGTTTCAAGGGGGTATGTATACAGAGAAGATGTGGAGTTTCTTGGCACCACCAAGGAGTAGAAATGAGTGAAGTGCCTCACAGTTAATTAGTGGGCAGCTAGGAATGAGAGACACATCAAGGTGTGTCTCTCATTCCTATAGGTTATAGTAAAGCACCAGCCCTCCACCCTCATTTTTGGTAGGTCAGTCAGCCCTGAGAAGATTATAGCCTGGCAGAGTACAATTTACTGTAGATCAGATATTGAGGGCTTCAACCAAGTCTCAGATGGGACAAGGATATCTGGATTATTGACTTGAACCCAAGCCTCCAATTCAGGGAGACTGGCAATGAGACTTCGGATGTTAAGATGGGCAAAGGTTAAGCCATGGGGATGGGACCAGAGGTGGGAGGAGCAGGAATTAGATTGATTTAAGTGGACCATAGGGCCAGGGTTTGGTTCGATGTCTCAGGCTAGAAAAATGGATAGTATTATAACCCATAATGTAGCAAGTGCAATGGCATAAGAGAGAATTACAGGGGGGAGGTAAATTTCCTGCATAAAATGTACCTTAGGAATAACCTAGTGAGTTTGTGGATAAGGTACTCCAGGTTATTTAAACTGTCCACTGTGGACTGCCTTTCCCCTCCCAGATGGATGCAAGCCATATATATACAGTAGCTCTGATCACCACGGTATAGAAGAGACACTGTGGTTATCCCTGATAAGTTCCTGCTTCTTTCAGGAGATATGGAAACAAAACTGGGAACATTGGCTGTAAATAAATCATCAGGCCCAGCTGAGATTTTAGCATGGCTATTGAAGGAATGTGCTGAGACTTTAGCTCAATATTGTAGTCAATCTTTAATTGTTCAATAGGGCTGTACGGAATGGGAAAATTCTGAATTCACAGAATTTTGATGAAATTTCACTAAATTCTGCAAAATTATATGGAATTTCATCTGAATTTTGTGGAATGTTTTTTATTTAGTAATTTGGTCATAACTCGGATATCGTTTAACCTAGAGCTCAGAAATATGGCATGCACACTCTTTGGGTGGAGGGCCAATAACATTTCTAATATCATGACATTCAGATGAATAGTTTCAAAATTATATGTGCTCAAAATCTGTCATTTTATTTTTTTGTGCAAAATGTCATGAAAATATTTGTCTGCATATACCTCAGCCAGCTATTGGGTCAGATATCTTAAATTTGGCATGATTCCTTGATGATAGGTGTTCTAATAATGTACAATATTTCATGACAATATGATGCATCAGTTCAAAATTATATGCGCTCAGAATCTGTCATTTTATTTTTTGTGGGAAATTTCATCTGCATATAACTCGCACACCTTTGGTGCTAGACATGTGTAAGTTAGCATGAATAACCTTTTTGTAATGCTTATAGAATGAGCTAAATATGCAGCAAATTGGATTACAGATTGTTAACTTACAGGGGCTCAAATCTTTACTATGTAAATATTTGCAAAATTTTGTGAAAACTCTCAAAAATGTGGATGCTTGCAACTTCTATGCTTTTGCAGGCATAGACTTAACATTCGACATGCATATCCATAATCAGTGTATCCTGGTGTCTAACACAACTGGATAAATTGGTTTAGCAGTTTTAAATTTGCAGTAGAAAAAAAATATTAGCAACATTTTCTCACATATTTATAGTAGCATGTAGATGAACCATCCAGGATTCTTTTTGTGGAATTTAACATTAGCAATGCATGTATCACTGCTTCATTTGATAAGCTGGGCTGAGCTTTTTGTAGTCCTGCTGTTTCTCTCTAGGTGACTATTCCCCCCACCTTCTCTTTTGGCATAGCCAGATTGAGTCTGTAGAACTACTGATCCCACTGATATCTTCTTTGTTCTTTACAGTGAAAAACTCCCTGAAAACATGAGTCACCTACTCTTTTTCCTACTGATGTACCCTGTTGGAATAGCCAGAATTCTTCCTTCCTGCTGCCCCAGATATTATCTTCCCCCACTACATCTTTTTGAGTACCTCTAAGTCCCAGACTTGCATGTACAGTACATCAGGCTCCCTGGATCATAAATTTACTGGATGTGATCCTTAAATATCCTGCATTCAAGTTGGAATTGTTGACACTATGTGCTTCCTTGCTTCAACCTGGGGTTCTACCACTGTTGTGCTACCCAGCTCAGCTGTCCATTTCTTGGTGACACTGTGCATCTAACTCCTGAACCTGGTGACCTCCTGCACTACCTGCCTCTCATACTCCAATCTTTTAATTAGAATTCTCCAGATAAGGCTAAGTGAAATTAGCAAATTACAGTTTTGTTATTATATTTTTATGCTCTTCTGGGGGCCCTGGCAGGTGGCTGTGGTCCTCCTGCAGAAGGACTCACTCTTCCAGTCCATGCGTTCTTGTTCTTGTTGACTCCCATATGTTCCCCCATGGTGGGGCCAGGGAGGAGGGTGCCAGGTTCTCCCTTCCCTCCCAGAGCATAATCCAGAAGCCGAGGGCATCCCTTGGGGATGTGATGGGCCATCATGGAGCCTGCCAGCTTCTTTTTCCATAGTTTGTCTCCCACCCCACCTCTACTACTCATGTGAAGATGTCAGTACATGCCTCCCATCCCATACTATCCTCCTGCCATCACCAGAGGACAGCCAATGAACGGGATGACAAACCCTCCCTCCCCGAGAGAGGAGAGCAGTTTTCTGGATGCTTGATCCTCTCTCGACTCTGCCAACCCCTGGCGGTCTGGGCTTGTTCCTGAATCTGGGTTGCTGGTGTGGCGCGAAGTGCAGTGACCAGTGCCTCAACCTCCAGTGCCACTGGGCTGGCCAGCAAATTCCAGTTTTATGGAATTTTTCATGAAATTCTACAGTTTTCACAAAGACTTGTGGGATTTGACTTTATGTACAGATGTTATTTTGCAGAGCTATGTGAATACCTTTTTCTGAATGTTCAGCTGAATATTTGGTATTTGGGTCCTAGATATTCGTTATTCAATATTCAGTATTTGGTATTCAGCCAGGAATGTTGCCTTATTAGGGATTTGCTACAGAAGTCCTTAAAATGGCTTCAGGAGGAGGAGGAGGAGCAGGAGGAGAAGGAGAGGTCACAGCATTTTGGCTTGTACACTGGTGCCAGAGGCTGGCGTATTTATTTATTTATTTAAGAGTTTTACCAGGAAGACATGCTGAGTCGCATCCACTCAATTCCAGATGCGTCCTGGGGGAGGGGAAGCAGGAGAATATACAATACAATAGACAGCAGGAATACAGTACAGTAAAACAAATACACAAGGCAGCTACAGTACATTAGGCTACAGAGCCGCTCCCAATATGGTTACAAAGTAGATGGTAGATCGGATTAAAAGTAGGCAAGTTAGCACTACAACTGATTAATAGAGACTAAGTGCCTGGCATACTTATACAATTAAATACCTATTCGAGGTGCTGACTGGGGGCCCCAAGCCAACGGGTTGATGGGCACGGCCAGATGGGAACGAGCTAGGTGCATGAGCAGGTGGAGGAGAAATTCACCTTGAGAAGATGGTTTAGATGCTGAGTACTGACTACGTGCTGAATGTCGGCCAGCAGGGAGTTCCATAGTTTGGGCATCCGGAAGCTGAATGCAGCTTGACCTATTGATATGGTCATGCATGGAACATGAAGGAGCCTGGAATCTGTGTTCCTGAATGCGTAGGCAGAGGGGGGCTGGATACAGAGGACAGACTCAAGGTATGAGGGAAGGGACTGTGCCCAGAATTTAGCTGTAACCGTGGCACAGTGGACCTGTCTCTGGTTCTGTAGTAACGACAGGTCAAGTAACTTGTACAGGATGCAGTGGTGTGGCATGGGTGGGCAGTCAAGGGCAAAACAGCAGAATGAATGGAAGAGGGGATCTAGTCTGGTTAAGACTGACTTAGGGGCCATGCTGTAGACTACGTCCCCATAGTCAATAATAGAAAGGATCATTTTCTGTATGATTGCTTTGTGGGTGAGCAAAGGTAGACAGGCCTTGTTTCAATAGACAGTGCCTAGTTTGGGATGAAGTTTTTTGTGCATTGAGTTGATATGGATGGAAAAGTCAAGGTGCTGGTCAAGCCATACACCAAGGTATCTGAAGGAGGTGCAATCGTCCAAGGGAGTCCCGTCAATGGTGTGGAATGTGGGGGTTGAGAAGAGATGGGAGAGCTGTTGCTGCATCCTGAAGGTTAGTGAGACAGTTTTCTTTGGATTAAGAAAAAGCTGATTTGAGTGAAACCAAAGCTGAACAGCACTGAAGTCCTCCTGGAGTCTAATGGCTGCAGAAGAGGTGGAGGGACCTGATGCAAACATTAGAGTGTCATCAGCATACATGTGGATGAATGTGTTTGTGCAAGCTGAGGGCAGGTCATTTAGAAAAATAGAAAACAGTAATGGGCCAAAGACTGAGTCCTGTGGGACCCCGGAGGTGACAGGGAAAGGGACAGAAGTGCAGGAGCCTATTTTTACTGCTTGTGACCTGCCTGCCATAGAGGATTGGAACCAGTGGTGGCTGCTCCTGAAAGACCAGAGTGGGAGAGTTTGGACAGCAAAAGGGTGTGGGAGACGGTATCAAAGGCTTTGTCAAGGTCGATAAAGATGGCTGAGGTGGTTTGTCCATGTTCCATTCCAGTGAGAATGGCATCTGTGAGCCTTAGGAGTGAGGTGATGGTGGAGTGCAACTTCCTAAATCCAGCCTGGTATGGTGTGAAGAAAGAGGAGGAGTTGAGAGAGGGAGCAAGTTGGGAGAGAACGAGGTGCTCCTGTAGTTTAGCTAGGATGGGGAGAAGGGATATGGGGCGGTAGTTACCCGGCAAGGAGGGGTCACCACCTGTGAGGAGGGGGATGACGGTGGCATGCTTCCAGTCAGATGGGATTTTAGCAAGCGAGAAGAAGAGATTGAAGAGAGTGGCCAGTGGGGCGGAGATGGCAGGGGCAGATAGGTGGAGCATTTTGGAGTCCAGCTCTGAGGGGCATTTACCTTTGGAAGGGTTGAGAGCTTCCAAAGCTTTGAGTACTTCAGACAGAGTAACTGGGTGAAAAGTGAAGCTGGAGGCCGGGGAGGTGGGCAGACAGGAAGGGGGTGGGCTTGAGGGGTGTGGAGGAGGGTGGGATGATAGGAGAGAGGACGCACAGCTGGAGAAAAAGGTGTTGAAAACTGAGGCCACTGCACCTGGGTCAGTGACAATGGAGCCTTCTACATTTAGTGCTGGGGTAGGGGGCTGGTTGTGGGGGGGAGAAGAGTGAGTTTATTGTTTTCCAGAATTTTGCTGGGTGGTGTAAGTTAGTGTTGAAAGAGGCCTTGAAATAGTTGGCTTTGGCCTGCCGTAGAAGCGAAGTGCAGGAATTACGGAGTGAGCGGTAAAGTTGGAAAGCTGTCATGGTGTCAGTAGACTTGAATGTTTTCTAGGCCTGATCCCTGGCATGAAGCTGGTCTATGATATTTGCTGTGACCCAGGGTAGGTGGGCACCCCTTACTCTTGTCCTTCTGAGTGGGGCATAGTAGTCCCAGATGGCTAGAAATCTGGCTTTGAACAGCTCTAGGGCAGTGTCAATGTTGGGTACATGGGGGATGCAGGACCAATCAACGCATGATAGGTCATTTTAGAGTGACCCAAAGTTGAGTGATTTGAAAGATCTGGTGAGCAGTGTTCGAGGGGGTGGTGCTTTGGGCTGGAATATTTTCCTTACCATGTAGATCATATGATGGTCACTTAAAGAGTCGGAAAGGAGACTGGCTTCAAGTATTCAATGGGGTTGGGAGGTAAGGGCCCAATCTAAAAGGGAGTGGTTCAGCGATTTATGACTTAAACGTGTAGGTACGGATATTTGTTGTGCCATATTTAGAGCATTTACCTGGCTACGTAGCTTAGAGTTTGTAGAGGAGAGCCAGTTAAAATTGAAATCCCCAAGGATGTGTAGCTCACCCCCTGATGCGAGTGATTTTAGGGTGCCCAGGTGGTCCAGTATGGCAGGCATAGGGGTGTCCAGGGCGCAGTATGAGCCCGCTATATATACTGGAATTGTGTGCGGTAGTGATATTTTGATTAACAGGGAGTCTATGGATAGCATGGGTAGGAGGAGCTGGATAGGGGTGAACTGGTGGTGAGAGGAGATGTACATGGTGATGCCTCCCCCTCTTTTTTTACCCTGACGGTCATGCTGAATGAAGGCATAGCCCGGGATAGCAATTTCTGCATCCAAGTTGCGGGGCTTAAGCCAGGTTTCGGTAATTATCAGTATATCTGGGTGAAGTGTTAGTAAAATTGGCTGTAGATTGGTGAGCTTGTTGAGGATGCTACATATATTCAGGTGGGTTAACTTTAAGCCCCTTGGTAAATTGAGAGGTGGGGAGGAGTAGGTGTGGGGTGGTCCAGGGTTAAGTTCTACATCCCCTGCTAGTAGGAGCAGTAGGGTTAAGAGCTGTCTTGTTTTTATCAAGATCCATTGGGATTTGCGGTGTGCAGAAAGTTGTTGGGAGGTTTGCCGGAATACACATATTGGGAATATTTTTAATGCGGTCAGCCCTGCATGGAAGGAGGGTGGCTCCGTAACGCAACTGGACAGCAGGTTTTGAGGAGGTTTCTCAATGGAGGAGGTAGCATAGGGGGGATGCTCGGCTTCACTGGCTGTAGTATAGGGGTCAGGCGGTGGAGCTGGATGGGAGGAGGGAGGGAGGGAGACAAGGGGTGTGAGCAGGCCTAGTAAGCAAAGAGAAAGTGGCAACATTTTTTAGTTTCTGGGTTTGGTATGTGAATATGAGTTAGGGTGGCCTCTAGTGGCTGAATTTGATAATCTGCCAATGGGAAAATTGACTGATTGGCTAAAATCAACATGTGATCCACACTATAAGACTCTGCTCACCTAGGGTGGTGGCGGGGATGGTGGGTCAGCTGGCACGTAGCGCTGGCGGGGACAATCAAACGTTGAGTACTAACGCTGGGGATTCGGAGCTGCAGCATGGCAGTGGCATACCTGAGCATTCCGAGGAGATTCCGGCTTCTGGCTTGGCTTGTGGGAGGGCAGACACACAGGCCCTTGTGACCACCAGGCGCACTGTGGAGAGAAAGAAAACTGCAGTTTTTAAATTTACAGGTAGGTGGGAAAAGGAGCACAGCAGCTTAAATATTCAAATCTGCATAAGGGTCAAAAATAGACTTGCTAATTTGAATCTAGGGGCACAGGATTGTAATTTGGGTTAAGTGAGAGGTATTTTGTTGTACTTTGACTAACAAATAAGTTAATTTTGGTGGCTAGCAATTTTACCTCAGTGGCTAATTCAGACTAAGAGGCTTGTGCTACTGGTGCTTCAGAGGAGGATGCAGAGGTGACAATCTCTATATGGTCACAAAGGTCTCAAGAGGTACTACAAGAATAACATATGCGGTATCCTTGAACAATTGTGGCCATTAAAAAAAGCAAATAATAAAACAAAACTATTCCCATAGGATAACACTGGAACCTCAACAGACCATAACTCCATCAATGTTTGGAGTTAAGTGACAATCTCTATATGATCACAAAGGACTCATGTGGTACTACAAGAATAACATATACTGCACCCTTATGTAAATCTGGCCATTAAAAAAAGCAAGTAATAAAACATAACAATTCCCATAGGATAACACTGGAATTTTAACAGGCCATAACTCCATCAATATTTGGAGTTAAGTGACAATCTCTATATGATCACAAAGGTCTCAAGGGGTACTTCATGAATAACATATGCTGTTCCGTTAAATAATTGTGGCCATTAAAAAAGCAAGTAATAAAACATAACAATTCCCATAGGATAATCCTGGAACTTCAATGGGCCATAACTCCATCTATATTTGGATTTAAGTGACAATCTCTATATGGTCATAAGGGTCTCAAAGGGTACTACAAGAAATGATAGTGCTGCAAATGCATTAGAAATATAGCGGCACCAGCATACTGTTCTGACAGCATTCACATAACGGACTTCTTATACAAGCAAAGGACAAACACACATACCTTGTTTTTGTCACCACAATGTGCACCTGCTTCATCATTTCCTGCTGTCAGTGGTGCTTCTCACCCAACTGGATCAACAGATTGCTGTCAGAACAGTGTGCTGGTGCCACTCGCTAAGTTTCAAGAAGAGTTCCTGCTATTCTGCTGGTACCTCAATCCTCCTCTAATATGGTGGACGAGCGGATTCAACTGAGCCATTAAAGTCTGCACTCTAATCTCTTTATATATTGAATTCTATGCTACACACTCAGAGTGAGGAGATCACATGGTGTTCCTGGCTGTAAGCTCCAAAAACAGTCTTCGATTGGCCAACAAAGCTCTGAGAGATTTTGAAATCTAACCCACCGAATAGTATGTCCAAAATAGTGGCTGAATAGTGGACTATTCAGAATGTCCATCCAAATATTCAGCAAGCCTACTATTTGTGGTAATCAGGAAATATTATTCTGTCCATGCACAGCCCTATTATTTTTCAGTTTCTGGCAGCAAGCAATTAATAAAATTGGCACACACAGTCTCCTTGTTAGGTCTAAGAATCTGCCAAATTTCATGGTATTGCATTTTCTAGTTTTAAAATTACAGAGGCTTAAATTTGTAGTTTACATTCTTGCAAAATTTAATTTCTGAATGTTGTGAAAGTTTGACTACTTTTAATTCAATCCCATTTAAAACTGCAAATATAACTTTTTTTCAGAAATGACCATGTGATATAGTAGTTTAAATGCTTCAACTCTGGTTAAATGTGGATATGTTATTTTACACTTAGAAGGAAATAACTGAAATTTAAATATTGGCAACACGTTTGGTATGCTATAACTCAGTCCCATTTGAAGCTAGAAATATGAAACTATGTACATATACAAATGAAGTGATAACCTATACACCTGTCAACTTTTATAAGATTTCAATAACTACTTTCAAAATTATACTAAAATTACAGAAACCTAAATTTTGGCAAAATGTTTGGCTACCTATAACTCAGCTTCCATTGAAGCTTGAGACTTAAAATGTGGGGCATATATCCATGTTGGGGTATTCTCTAAGTCCAGACATTGTGGAGAAATTTGGATAAGAAATGTTAAAATGATCTCAAAATAACTGAAAAAGTAATTTTGATTAACTGTTTGGCCACCCTTGCCTCTTCCCCCTTTGAACCTATGAATCTGACATTTGGCACACATTTGTATGTCATTGGTTTCTGTTTACGTTCCAACTGTGGTGTTAATTGGACATGTACTGTACTTTTAATATTATTTCAAAATAATTGAAACTTAAATTTTGGCAGAATTCTGCTACATTTTTGTGAAAATTCCACAAAACTCTGCTTAATCTGAATGGTCCTTCCATGGGCATTCTGCAGGTGGAATTTTATATTCTGCACAGCTCTAGTGTTCAGTGTTTAAGGGTTATTTATCCCAGGATTAGAAGGAGCAGAGATTATCCCTATGCCTATGGGTCACAAGGCACCAGCTACAATTTTAGATCTATGATTTATAGTTTTGGCCCATTGTCTCTAAATTTGTTAAAAGATTTATGTATGGCTGGATCCTGCAAGATATCCTGGAAAGATAAATGAGGATCAATACAGAAATTTGAAAGCTTGCTCTACAGCCCACATTTTGATCAAATTATTGTCAGATGCACACATCAACTGAACATGGCAGTGCCACTGATATCACCTTAATTGATTTAAGTAATGTGTTGGATTCCAGTGAACCCATTGCATTGGTAATCAAATTGTTGACTTCTGAAATCCACCCTGCACTGGTTCGATGATACTGTTCATTTTTATGTAACAGACAGCAACCTGTTAATCTATTAGTAGTAGTCTTTATTTTTGTGTGGTGCCCTTCCCTGGTGACTCAGGGTGCCATTACAAAAATAGCAGAATGCATCAAACATAAATACTACCAACTCTATTCAGTACAGTTAAAACAGACATAAATAAATATTTGTGGCTAATGTACTCACTTAATCCCCAAATGCTTGCATAAACAGAAAACTTTTTAGACCCCATTTAAAGGCCTCCATCAAGGGGGGCCTCCCTCAGTGTCCTAGGCAAAGAATTCCATAGGCCCAGGGCTGCCACCTCAAATGCCAGGTCCCTGAACAATTTTAGTCTTGCCTTAGGTACAACCAGGAGACCTTCCTCAGCAGAGTAGAGATGATAACTAGGAACGTGAGTATGCAGGAACTCTGACAGGTAACCTGGGCCAAGCCCGTGAAGGGCCTCGCAGATCAGATATCGGTGACACATGACAGGACCACAAGGGGCCTGTCAGTAGCCAGGCCACAGCATTCTACAGCAGCTACAGGCATCACAGTTCACCTCCCTTGACCCCAAGTTATAGACCATGGCAGTAATTGAGCCTCAAGGTCACAAATCAATCAATCAATCAATCACTTTATTTAACCAGGCATAAACACCATTGAGCAACCTCATTTTCAAGGTGGTCCTGGGCATAAATACAATACAGTACACTTCATAAAATTACAATTACGGTGGACAATGGTGCAAAAAAAAAGAAAAAGAAAAAACATTGTGAAGGTGCCGGTCAATATGGGCCTATACATACCGGTCAACATAATTAACATGCAAAGGTACATAATGATAAGCTTTACTGAAATGAGAAGAGACAACAATCCCATATAATCTCCGCTGAGTAAGAGCTCATACCTAAATGATAAAAAATAAGGAGGTATTAAGGAATAGGGTAGAAATTGGGTTGAAAGAGTAGGCAGCCAAAAGGGAGGCCAGAATAGGTAAAAGGTAGAGAATAGGCAGGGTCATCTTGGATTAAGGGAACTAGGCTTGTAAATCCTAGGTTTCTGTTGTTA
Organism: Neoceratodus forsteri; assembly: GCA_016271365.2. Classification (NCBI taxonomy): domain Eukaryota; kingdom Metazoa; phylum Chordata; order Ceratodontiformes; family Ceratodontidae; genus Neoceratodus; species Neoceratodus forsteri. Next base: position 519,547,941 of record CM028133.1, on the reverse strand, counting down.
GGAATGTGGGGTGGATGAGATACTTAGGCGTAGGATTTGAGAGTGGCACCCAAGGCTTAGAGGGTCATCGGCATCTGAAACAGTTGCATGATTCCTTCAGATAATCCGTCAATAGAGCTTTGAATGTGAAAATGCTTGGAAGTGAGGATAATTTTAATGAGTCTTGCATAGTGTTCCAAAGTGATGGAAGTGAGAAGTTGATTGCTGCTGAGCCAAGGGTAGTTTTCACTCAAGGAATCTGGAAGCAGATTAAGGAGAAGCATCTCAGGCCATAGGAACCTTTAGCCCGTTTGAAGATGTTCGAGATGTATGCAGGGAGGTTATCAGAAATTGCTCTAAAAAACCAGAAGAGAGCATTCTTTTTTCTTCTAGTTGAGAGTGAGGTCCATCCCAAAACCTGGTATAGACGACAGTTATGTGTACTACGGGGTAGATTTAAGATAAATCTTAAAGCCCGGTGGTAAAGGGTGTCCAGTTTGTTTAGCATCGTTGATGGGCAATGACTGTAAAGGAAGTCAACGTAGTCCAGTATAGGTAGGAATGTAGTCTGTACTAGTCTCATTCTGGCTTCTAATGTAAGTAAGTGTTTAATGTGATAGAATAAACCTAATCGCTGTCTTAGTTTCTTCAAGGTTTCATTTGAGTGGCACAGAAAGTTGAGCTTGTTATCCAGCCAGAACCCTAGGTATTTAAAGGTATCAACTACTTCAAGGGGTTCATCTAAGAGTGTTCGGATCTGAGTGATATGTGGACATCCAGAAGTAGACTTTGGTGAGAGAATCATTGCTTTAGTCTTTTTGGCGTTGAGGAGGAGCTTATGAGTGAGAAGGTTGTATTGGAGGGTGACAAAGTCTTTCTGTAAGTACTCATGGGTCAGATCCAAGGATGAATTTGTGGTATAGAGTACAGTATCATCTGCGAATAAGTGCACATTTGCTGTGCCCAGCTGCGAGTACAGATTATTGATGTATATTGCAAAGAGGATAGGGCCCAGGATGGAGCCTTGTGGGACTCCTTGTAACAAGGATTTTTGTGGGGACAGATCTCCTATGGCTTTGACTTGTTGTAACCTATTGGTTAGGTAGCTGGTGAACCATTTAATGGCAGAACTATCAAGTCCGATGTTACTCAGTGCAGTAAGCATGATGGTATGATCCACAGTATTGAAGGCCTTACTTAAATCAAGGAAGAGGGCAAATACATGCTTCTTAGAATCCAAGGCCATTTGCCAGTCTGTAGTTACTTTGGCAAGAGCCGATATTGCACTGTGTTTGGCTCTGAAGCTGGACTGAGCCGGGTTTAGCAACCTTTGTGAATCCAAATGTTCTCTAACTTGGATGTTGACAATTTTGTCAAGTAATTTAGAGAGGACGGATAGTATAGAAATAGGCCTGTAATTGTTCAGATCACTCAGATCCCCAGTTTTGAATAATGGTAGGATGTGGGCAGTTTTCCACAAGACAGGTAGCTCACCTTGAATCAGAGAGGTGTTGAATAAGTGTGTAATGGGGGCGGTCAGATAGGTTATGGCCAAGTTTTAGGAAGTAAGGTACAATATTATCTGCACCCGCACTCTTTTTTGTATCCAGAGAAAGGAGGAGGTTCTCCACTTGCTTGAACGTAATTGTGAGGAAGCTGAAGGGGGTGGGATGTGATTGGTTATGGTTGTGATTATCAGTGAAGCCAACAGTGTAGTCTCTTGCTGGGCCAAGTTTGCTGACAGGTGAGGTGTCAAAGGCAAGCCCTGCAGTGGCAAAGTGATCATTAAGCTTTTCTAGTATATCAGCTTTGTCCGTATAGGTGGTACCATCAGACACAATTTTGTTTGGAAGTGGTGTTACAGTGGACTGACCTTCGACTTCTTTGAGGATGTTCCAAAATTTGGCAGAGTTATTTTTATTGTCTTCTAGTTCTTTTTGGAAGTACCTAGCTTTTTCTGACCTAATTAGCTTGGTACAAGCATTCCTAGTGGTACGGAATGCTAACCAATCAGTCTCCAGGTGGGATTTCCTCGCTTTTCTCCACCAGTAGTCCCTATCCCTAAGTGCTTTCTTCAGGATGGGAGAGAACTAGTCAGGAGTTTTATTTTTTGATTTGATCAGTCTTAGTCGGGTGTGTTTGTCTATTAGCTCCAGTAAGAGGCTGTGAAAGATGTTAAATGCCTAGTTAAAGGTGGGGGCTAGGTAGAAATCCTGCCAACGAATGTTGCTTAGATATTTCAGGAAAGTGTACTGGCAGAACTTTTTCAGGCATCTTTTCAGTTTGAATTTGGAGGCCGTTTTTATTTGGGAAGGATGTCTGATGCAGGCAGTAGTGCAATGGTCACTTATATCGTTGACGAATACTCCAGTGGCAAGATAGTGTGAGGTTTGTTTACTAGGATAAGGTCCAGGAGGGTGCTGCGCTCAGGGTTTTTTCAGTTAGGTCTGGTTATAGCAGTCACCATTTGTAACAGACCATTAACATCGCATAGATTCTTCAATTTCTTAGAGCTGTCATCATTCCAATTTAGATTGAAATCCCCCATTAGAATACACTCAGTATCAGCAGAGTCAAGAAGGTTTTGAAGGTGTGGCAGAAGTGCCCAGCCACCAGATGGTGGTGTGTACCAGCATGGCCAGGTCATCAGGCAGGACAAGGGCCTCAATCTAGCTAATATTTTGTAGATATTAAAAGTCACTCCAGACAACTAGCACTACCTGAGCCTCCTGTGTTAGCCCATTTTCCAGAATTACTCCCAGATGTTTCATCTTGGTGGAGGCTAATAACCTAGAGAGGCCAAGCCCAAGGCCAGTCTCCCCTTCAGGAGCCTCCAGTCCCACCCTTTGACCTGGCTCCACCACTAACACCTCAGTTTTCTCAGGGTTCAGTCTCATCTAGCTAGATGGCATCCAACTCTGGATCCTGAACAAGCATTTATTAAGCACATCAACTGCCCCCAATGTTCCAGGTGCAAAGGACAGGTAAAGCAGAGTAATGTACCATCAGTAGAGCAATGAAACCCAAGCCCATACCTTCTAATGATCTCACCTAGGAGCAGAATGTATACTGCAAACAACATGGGTGACAAGACCAAACCCTGGGTATCCCATAGGAGAGAGCCACTGGGTGTGAGGAGTATTCCTCCATCACAGTCCTCTGGGTCCTGTCCTTAAGATAGGACTCAAACCAGCTGATGACCTTACCACTGAGTCCTACATATCCCCTGTGTTGGTCCAGTAACAATCCATGGTCCACAGTGTCAAACACTGATGAGAGATCAAGGAGAATGAGAATTGACTGCTCTCCCCTGTCCCTCTCCCTGAGCAAGTAATTAAGTACCTGAACTAGTGCAGACTCTGTGTTGTGCATTGCCTCAAATCCAGACTGGAGGGGTTCATAGATGTTCAAGGCAGTAAGGTGTGCCTCGAGCTGTAGCACAACCATCTTCTCAATAACCTTTCCCAGAAAAAGAAGGTTAGAGAAAGGACTGCAATTCACCGAGACATCTGGGTCCAAAGATGGCTTTTTCAGCAGAGGCTTCAACAAAGCACTTTACAATGACTTTGAAAACCCTCCCTCCCTCTGATAAGGAGCACTGGACAATGTCAGTGAACACTGTCAGTGAACACCGGACCCAGATGCTGTACTCAGCTCATTAGTAGTTACGTTGGGCCTGGATCCAAGTTACAAATAGTTGGCCGCAGCTCAGAGCTTACCTCACACACCTCATTCACTGTCACTGGTCAAACTTTCCCCAGGACCACTGAGCCCAACCTTGCCTCCCAGGCTCCACCCTGCTGGGTTGTAATAACCCACTTGAGGAAAGCCTGGCCCTAATGAAGGACACCCTGTCTGAGAAGATCCGAGCAAACTCCTTGCACTTTGCAGTTGAAAAGGCTCTAATGGGCTCCAGACAGGCTGGATATAAAAGCCTTTCTACCATCTGGAAGAGCTGAGCTGGTTGGTTCCTCTGAGCAGCACTCTCCCTAGATAGAATAACCGTCTTCTTATAGATGATTGCTTTGTGATACTCATTGTAATGAGACATCAGAACCAGTTTATCTTCCTGGGCCCTGGACTTTCTCCAACAATGTTCCAACCTTCACCCCTTGGAACAATGCTCCACCCTCACTCCGTGTTTTTCATTGCCCTCAACTCCCCATCAAACTAAGGTGAGCTAAGGTGCGACATCAATGGCTGTATACGGACTAGTGCTGGAGGTCAAAGGCCTCAGTGATGGCTGATTTGTAGGCCACCACTGCTGCTTCTGGCCCTCCAAAATATGCCTTCAATACTTCTGAGGTGTCCAGTATGACCAACAGTCCCTCAGGGCAGAACCAGACAACCTTCACAGGGCATGGACTACAAGGAGGGCCCTGAAAGTAACCCTGATAATGCAATGATCTGATCAAACCACATGATCAATCTTGAGGTCATTAATCTCAAGCCCCAGTGAGAACACCAGGTCCAAGGCATGACCATGCAAGTGGGTTCCAGAAGTAATCACTTATGCAAGGGCCAGAGCTTCCTTGCTCTGGAGGAAATCTAGAGCAAAGTGCAATCCCTTGTCATTGACCCAGGCATTAAAGTCACAAAGAATAAGCCATCTTGGTGACTCCAACACCCTATCAGCAAAAAAGGCCATAATTTTCTACAGGAACTCCCCCTTGTTCCCTGAGGGATGGTACATGAGGAGGCTCCTCCAACTTGCACATGGACCCCCACACACAGCCACACATTCAAATGGTAATATATTCCATACTGGGTGCATCATCAGGTTCAGCTGAGATCTAAAACAAATGGCCACCCCCCAACCCAGCATTTTCTGTCCTTGGGCAGTGAACCACCAATAACCCCACTGGAACCACTGACTCCAGTACTAGACCACAATTGTCCCCCAACCAGGTCTTGGTGATGCAAGGCAGGTTGACTGAAGAAACAAGATCCTCTATAATAGCAGACTTATTTTTCACCAACCTGGCATTGCATAATACCATCCAGAGTGGATGAAAGGAGAAAGCTGGACCCTCACCTGTCTGCTCACTCAGTCTGGTGGGTTCTCTGGGAAAAGGGACTAAGTACAGCTGACCTCTCTCCAGTCCCCTTGTCTTCCAAGGGCATCTCCTGGTCCTCACTGTTCCAATTGACACCTCCCCGTCAGCCCTCAAGATGACCCTCCTTGTCCTGTTTCCCCCTGGTTGTGTGGACCATGGGTGATTTTCCCTTAAGGGAGGCATTGTAGGAACACAAAGAGCCATTAGAAATGCTAATATGGAGAAGCACAGGTGCCATAAAACCAGTTAGCAAATTTAGAAAAAAACTCCTTTCAGCAAGTAGAGAGATGGACTCACTAGGAGTACACCCACAAATCAAAGCACTGTTTACAACATATTTTTTGTAAATTTTGTCTTTAGTTCTCCTTTAAATTTTATGTATGAATTACAATTACCCATGTAACTACCTCTTGTTATCAGAAGGGGGCTAGGGGATGTGCCCCTATTGGTGCCCACCCTGAACCTGGCTCATTTGATGTCAAGCATCATGATGTCTGGGGGGGTAGTGGGTAAAAGGAGTCAGACAGGAGTGCTCTGTGTGAGGATCTTGGGCTGGACATTATGCCAGATGCAGAGGGAGACAGATAGATTCCCAGTTTGGTACAGGGAGCTCAAATATGAATTTAACAGTGCTTCCCCTCTCTTGAGTATATAGAGGGACCATTGGGAGGCTATAGGAACCATGGGAGATTTTCCCTTAAGGGAGACTTCATGATGACTGACTGACTGGCCAGAGGGACAGTCCTCCAAAGGCAACTGGTGCAGGGGTCATGATCAATATGGTGCCCGTGCCATAGAAGAGCTACATGAAGACACCAAGAGCAGTGCTAGCAGTAGAAGTACAGTCAGTAAAGTAAGAGATGTTGTGATAGTTCAGGGAGCCTGTGGTGCACCATGGAATGGGAACCCAGGTTGTGTGACCCCCTTCTGTTGGTTTGGGACAAGGCCCTTGTGGTGTGAAGGTGATTTGGCCCAGTACTAAACTGGTCAGTGTGTGAGTAGCTGAGCATGGAATTCCTGGTATCTCACAAAGAGGGAGTTGGTGGGAGGCTGGTGAAAGTTTACAGAAGCATTGTAGGCCCCAAACTGCATCATCTCACATGCTTTGAACTTTGATTCCTGACACAGTTTTACAACTTGATGCCAAAGAAGGATGCTTTGAATAGAAAATGATCTTGACCTTGGACACCCTAGCACCTTTTCATGGCCATCCTTTGACATACCACCACAGCTCACTATGGTATTGTGATGAGCTAAGGCAATTGAAGACTAAAGGATGGACATTGGAGTGTTCTTGGCAGATGTCTAACCTTGTGGAGGGCAAATTGATGCTAAAGGCTCACAACAGTGAGTATCAGTGGGCAATGTAATGAGCACTGGGGTTGACAACCCCAAGGAAGACCCCACCACTGAATCGCTAAGACTCCAGAGACCCAAAATCCTATTGTTTTTTCATTTTGCTGCTTGAGGGTGGGGGTGGGGAGTTAGGGTTGGAAACTGGTACATTAATGCACCTTTTTTGCAAATAATTGCCTTTCATTTTGAGATAGTGGAATCGTATCCTGTACATGCAAGTCTCTTCTGGACCTATGTGAACAGAAGCAGACATGCAGGGCCTTCTGGTCCCTGCACCAAGGCAGACTCCATCTGACCATGGAAGTGCAGTGACAGATGTTGAGAGTTCATAGGTATTTGTGGTGGGCTGCAGAAACGCAGGGCCCAATGGGCCCTGTGCTTCATTGTAGCATTAGATACAGATGTACAGTACAAAAAGTCCATCACTCAGCCAATTCAGTGGGCCCTCTGCCACCCATGGGTGCAGAGGTGCAGGGCCCTATGACAAGAGAAGAGTTGTCTTCACTATATAGTGCCTTGGCCCGTGTGAGCAACCCTGCACTTATCCTTACCTGGCTGGGGGTGGTGTTGCATAACAATGCCCTCCCTTCAGCCTTTCCCCATCCAACTGGCTCACTGAGCTCACCCCCAAACTCAGTTCACTGGCATGGTATCATAAAGCACTACCCACTGGGGTGAAGACTGGCACTATAAACAACTTTCTTAATTATTATTTTATTTTTTTAATTTTCTGCCCAAATTTTTAACAGTCAGTTTATGAATCCCCTTATAAACATGGCATTTGGCATTTATAGTATATTGACAGAAATGTCATTTTGCATCACAAGTATGAAAACACGTTTCATCCATGATTTAAAAAATGGCACCTGTCACGTTTATTGGGTGGTATGAAAAATGGCTATGTTGGATGTTTGGAGTTAAAGAAGTTATGAGTGAACATTGAAATATTTCAACATTCACTCATAACTTGGTCATGTTGCCATATTTGTACAACAAATTTTCAATATAGCCTTCTTATGACCCGAAGTCATGAACCGGGTAGGTGAAAATGTTCAAATTCTGCCAGAAAGGTGTTTTGTACAGCGATCACAAAATCACTTTTCAGGCCAGATTTAAAAAACTCCACCACCCATTTTCATGAGATGGGGTCACAAAAGGACATGTTGAAAATTTGGTATATTAAAAAAATGACAAACGTATGAATAAAAGTTCAAACCTCACTGAAATACATTAATCTGGAATTACCTTATTTTCTCATATCAAAGTCACCAGTTCCATCAGCAAGTTCCATCAGCAAGATGTCTCCTTGATTGGAGAGTGGATCTATGATGTAGAATATGTTAAGGTGAGTGAAGAATGTGTGGGTGGGGGTGTGGGCTGGTCAGACTGGCAAGGGATTATTTTCTTTTTTACAGGTTCAACAGTAAAAAAAAATGGGGGAGGGTTTTCTTTCTTTAACCAGGTATTCCAGTGTCAGGATGACTTTTGGCAGCACCTAGATTGGGCACTAAAGTACCACCATCTATTTTTGGGAGGGAGGGGTGCCTGAAAGAAGCAGAACTGGGGATGGGCACCATGGTCCGCTATTCTTTTACTCTATAGGGAGTAGGCCACCTGCAGGGGAGGGGGTAGAGAGAAGCAGTACTGGGGGTGGGCACCCCAGTCTGCTTAACAAACTAAGGATAGGTAGAGAGGTAGATAGATAGATACTGTAGATAGATAGATGACAGACAGACAGAAATAATAGAAATCAGGGGATCACTGGCTAACTGCTCCAACTGAAGCCAGTAACATAACTCCATCTGCAGCCTCACAATTCAAAAAAGTCTCACTGCTCTAATAGTGACAAAATGGGTGAATGACTCCTCTCACTAAGCTTGCCACCTAGGATTTTTTTTTTGTAGTTAATCTTTTTATTAAAGTATTCATGAAGATAAAAAACAAACATCTTCCAAGTACATAAATGTATATCAATATAGAGGAAGAGAATAACAGCATATTAACTGTAACAGTGTTTAGCAAGTAACATATAAACATATAATATATGTTCTAATTTAAACAATACTAACTATGAAGCTCAAGGAGACAAAACATTCTACAAACAAAGAGGATGGCAGAAAAGATGGATAAAGAGAAATAATATATACGGTCATGATTATGCATTGCTATAGCATAAATGTACTACAATGCTGTAGGTCATATATAAAGTAAGGAAGATCTATGAAGACTAAACACGTATTAAGAGGTAATAACAAAAGAAAGGGTAAGAGGAAGAAATAAGAGAATAGAGAAGAAAGTTAGATGAGAAGAAGAAAAAGATCAAGGAGCGAGACCACAACAGTAAAAATCAGAGAGGAATAACAAACAGAGAAATAGCAATATGTGTTGATCCATCACTAGTTGCCATTAGGTTTAGACATTACCAAGTAGTTAAAATAGTCCTGCCAACATCTATTGTATATTGTGAGTCGATCAAAAGAAGAAATATATGTCATACGATCTAGGGAGGCATATTGAGATAATTGTGTGAGAATATAAGAGAATTTTGGAGTTATATTAGATTACCAGTGCATAAGTATTAGGCGCTTAACTTGAAGGAATAGTATGGTCAACCACCTATTTTGATCATGGGAAATTTTATGGGAGCGGAAGTTAAAGATACCTAATATACAATGATTATGATTTAATGCAATGGGCTGACCAATCACTTTTATTACAAAATGATGGGTTTGACGCCAGAGATTGTGAATGGGGGACAATTCCATAAAATATGTAGTAAGTCTCCATTGGGAGAGTTACAGCATCAGCAGTTGTTGTTATTTGTTAAATCCATTTTTTTGCAACACCATGCCAGAGTTCTGTACCACAAATGAAGAATTTTGGTCTGTATTAGAGAACTACGTTTATCATTAAAAGTTTTGTGACAAGAAAGTCCACAACCGCGCCATTGTGCATTAGATATATTGTACTTTAGAAGTCTACTCCATTTGTTTTGAGCATTAATGGATTGGTCTGGAAGTGTATCTCTGATGTCTTTGTAAATAATACTATTTAGATTAGATGACATTTTGATCCACTTAGAAATATGTTGATCATATAAGGACTGTTTGGACCTGTGTAAAAAGGAAGAGTTACATGCAGTACGGAGTTGTAAATATTTCCAGAATACATGATGAGGAAGCTTCCAAAGGATATGGAGATCCAAGAAGGATTTGAGTTTTAAATCATGAGTTTCAAGTATATCCCCCAAGAAGAAAATACCCCTGATGTTCCATGTTCGGCAAAAAATTGGGTGATTGTCAAGCAAGATAGCTTGGTTACCCCAAACAGGGGCAAAGGGAAGGGGAATTGGGTTTGAATTGAGATGTTTGTGAATCATTTTCCAATAAAATGAAGAGTATGCAATAGTAGGGTGAGATTTTAAGTTGGGGGGAAGAGATTTATAAATGAAGGCAGTAGAAACATTACCAGGGCAAAGGGAGACTTTCATGGTGACCTATAATGGAGATTTAGTATTGGGTTTACAAAACCGTTTGATCTTTTGGGCTGTACAGAAGGCCCAGAAGTAGGCCTGAAACCAAGTAAGCCCAAAACTGCCTCTTGACCAATGGGAATGAAGTTTATTACAGCTAAATCTAGGGCTTTTGTCTTCCAATATAAAATTGCTGACTATGTTGTCGATTTTAATGAGAAAACTAGAAGGGGAGAAATAAAGGAATATTAGCAAATACATATAATATCTTAGGTGCTGTTGACAGTTTAATAGCAGATATTTTCCCATTAAAAGAGAGATTAAGGAGTTTCCATCTATCAAGTGTGGATTTAAAATTGTTTAGCAAGGAGGAAAGATTAACATCCCATATTTTGTCTAATTTGGGAGTAATATGGATACCCAGATATGAGAGACCTCGAGGTGCCCAGTGGAAGCCCAAAGTAGTATTCATAAAGGGTTTGCAAAGGTCATTCAATGGTAGTGTTTCAGATTTATTATGATTTAGGCCAGAGAGGGGAAGTGAATTCATCAAGTAAATTGACTAGCGGTTGTCCGGATTCCTCAAGGTTTTCTAGTAAAATTAGGAGATCATCCACATAAGAGAGTGAGGTGTAACAGGTATTACTGATAGGGATGCCTTTGATGTTACAAGATTGGTGAAGAGAAGCAGAAAGGGGTTCCATGGTGAAGATAAACAATGAAGGTGATAAGGGGCAGCCTTGTCGGGTGCTTCTTGCCAGTTGGAGGGAGTAGGACAGACTAGAATTAGTGAGAACTCGAGCAGAAGATAAAGTATACAGCAATTTGATCCAGGCACAAAAATTATTAGTGATGCCAAAATGGGATAATACATGGTATAAATAATTCCAATTAAAGGAATGAAATACTTTTTCAAAATCAATAGCAATAGCAGCTGCTTGTGATTTGAGAGTTTTTGCTTTATATATTATGTTAAACAAAGAATGAAGGTGATCTGAACCAGTTCTGTTCTTAATAAAGCCGGCTTGGGAGGTATGTACAAGTTTAGAGATTAATGGTTCTAAACGAAGGGTTAATAATTTGGTGAAGATTTTGCCATCCGTATTAAGCAGTGAGATCAGCCTATAACTGGAGGGAAGAGAAGGATCTTTATCTTTTTTTGGTAAAACAGTAATAATAGCTTTAGTCATAGTAGGGGTCAGCTTACCTTTTGAAGTTGCTTCCAAAAAAAACATTAAAAAGTAAAGGACAGAGACTGTCTGAAAGTGGTTTGTAGAAATCTACTGGGAAACCATCACTCCCTGGAGATTTGCCTGATTTTAATGAAGACAGCGCAGTTTGGATCTCTTGAAGGGTGAAAGGCTCATCTAGCTTTGTCATATTGTGTTGGGACAGTTGAGGTAGCTGCAAGCTCTCCAGAAAGCATTTTGTTTGGTTGTTTTGCATGGAGTTTTGTTGAGAGTATAACTATTGGTAGAAGGATCGCATGATGTGGTTAATCAAGGGATTATCGGTATAGATTTGGCCCGAGTGATCTTTCAAGCCAACAATATGTCTATCCATCTGTTGAGTTTTAAGTTGGTATGAAAGCAACTTTCCGCATTTATCCCCTTTCTCTCAATGGTTATGCTTGAGCCTTAAAAGGGCAAGTTTGGCTTTCTTGGATATTAATTCATTAATTTTAATTCTTAACTGTAAGATTTTGAGGTGTAGTTGAGAATTAAGTTAGGTTTACTTGATTTATAATATTGATATTCTTTATCTTTAAGTGATTTTTCTAGATCAACCAGTTGTTGCTCTCTTAATTTCTTTCTATGAGCTGCAAAGCTAATAATTTTGCCTCTGACTGTGACTTTTAGAGCTTCCCAGATAGTACCTGTAGATACCTCAGAAGTGATATTGCAGGACAGAAAATCATGGATCTGCATTTTTACCCAAGTCCGAATTCTGGGTCTCTTAATAAGAGAGGGTGCAGACGGATTTAGGAGGAGGTGGGCCCCAGAGTAAATATAATTTAATAGGAGAATGATCTGATATTGTAATTGGGAATATAGACGTCTCAATGGTTTTATCAGTGATGAGAGGAGATGAGAACCAATAATCAATTCTACTATACAATTTGTGGAGTGAGGAATAAAATATATAATCATGTTGTCTAGGATGGTAGGTCCTCCAGATGTCAGAAAAGCCCAAGTCTTTCATTAACATTGTACAATGTGCAATAATACATCTGGGATGTGCATTGTAGGAGGAATTACTTCTATCTAACTGTGCCCCGAGTGCTAAATTAAAATCCCCGCCCAATAGGATAGGATAATTATTGTTGTTATTGTTCATGATTTGTTGAGCTAAGTTATGGAAAAAGTCAGGGGAGTCAGAATTAGGGGCATAGACATTGACTAACATGAATGAACCTGAAGTAGTATTGAGGTGAGCTATGACCCACCTACCATCAGAGTCAGTGATGTTTTTAATGAGAGACCAATTGAGGCACTTATGTAACAAAATGGTCACCCTGCACTTTTTTGAAGAAGAAGAAGAAGATGCATATATTTGACCGACCCAATCCCTTTTGAGTCTGTCTACACCCTCCACTAAAAGTTTAGTTTCTTGTAAGAAAGCAATATGTGTTTTATGTTTCTTGAGATAGGTGAGAATTTGCTTACACTTACAAGAAGAATTGAGTCCCTTAACATTCTAAGAATGTAAAATTAAATCACTCATATTGATAAAATAGATAATGTTGTATTGCTAGGAGGAATAAGGGACTCTTAGTGGTTAGAGCAAAGGATGTCACTGCTCAAAAGGGAGACATTTAGAATATACAAATGTATGCAGGACTATCAAGATATATGGATTCAAAAGAGTTAGATGAGAATAACCATTGTGTCTCGCTGAAGAATAGTATAGAAGAGCGATTCTAATACACATTAACATTAACAAATAAAAGCTTATAAACTACAATAAACAAGTTTAAACACTTATGAAGTATAGAGAGATAAGAGTCGGCGTAAAATATTGGAGACTCTCTCACTACACCACTCGGTGTGTTGGGAAGTAAGTAAATCTTAACAGAAAGTCAACACACTGTAATCTTAAAATACAAACTCTATACAACCATATGCAATAAATTGTGATTGTGACTAGTACTAAGATAACTATAATAATTTTCTGGGCTAGGACCATAATCATCATATAATAGACATAAAAGAACAATATACTAAATTATTAACAAGCCCAGATGTAACATTATAACCTGAACTAGGAATACTTAAGTTCAGTAATAAAGTAATTGTGCCAACCAATTATAATGAAGTTATAAAGTATAATACAGTGTATGCTGGAATTAGGCCATGCAACTGTATAATGACCCACATATCTGTACTGAAAGAATAATTATAGATTATGTGTAGAGGATGATCAAGTGAGCATAAGTAGTTGAAAAGAAATGAATATGCTGTAGGTAATTAAGGCAACCGAGTACTATGGAGCCCAAATAGACAATGGAGCAGTCTATTATTGTTAGTAAAAATAGGTCATGGATAAGGAATACATAGTGACCTTAGCATTGTCATAGATGAAATAGGATTTGCATACTCCAGGCTTCAAGTTTCCTGGTGCCTTTAATATAGGAGGCCAGATTGATAGGATTGTACATCTCTCGAATATTGCCATGAGGAACCATATATTTATAGAGGGGTAACTGGGTCTAAGAAAAGGCCCATCAAGCCCCGCTATGATAGTGTTCCAAATACTTTATGCAATGGAATAATGAGCATTGAGCATAAATGTGCTAAGAAGAAAAAGAGAAATTATTTGTGGGTATAAAGTATTGTAATAAGGCACAGGATCCTCGAAAATAACCTGCAAAGTGATGTTATTAAATACATAATTTATAAATCAAGCATTCATAAAGTAATGCAAGGTACCAGTATTCCTGAAGGAGTAAAGAAGAGGAAGAGGGTGGGGGAGGTAAGTGGACAGAAATGTACCTGATTGACAAATAGAGTAATTAGTAGGCAAGATTATGGGGTTGGATTAACAGATTATGAATCTAAATAAAATATTAAGGTAAATGTCAAAACATCACTGTGGCTCCATATGTTTCTAATACTGAGTTGAAAAAAAACATTGTTTATGTATTTAAACATCTTCCACCCACAAATGAGCGTTATTATGTGGTAAAATGAACAGGAATAACCAGAATATATGGCCCATTAGTCTTATAATTTGAAATGCGATGTACATCCAAATGTGTTAGTTCCTGCAACAAAAGTGATGGTATGGCTTTAAAAGGTTAGTACATTACGATGGTAAGAAATTAAATTCCAACAAAACAAAGGATAAACAAAAGAGACCTACAAAGTATAATCTCTAAATACTATATAGGGATAAGTCTCATTCATAAAATAAGGCTGTGAGACCGGCTACGATGTAACATGACTGTGTGAGCCTCTACCCCGGAACTTGCATCCACGATGTACTGCAATGCAAGTTCCAATCCTCCTGGGTGCTATGGTGATGCACACCAGGAGATTACACTGTGCAGTTGAAGAGCAGTAGTGTTCATGTAAACTTCAGGTTTAATAGGGTAGGATTCCGATATGGAAAGCCACTATAAGGTGAATTACAACAATTAATGAGTCATTTGGTATTGCATTTATGCTCACTGTTAGCTGCAGAAGCTGTTTTATTCTTCAGTTTTCTTTTTCTCTTCTTTTTGGGAGGTTCTGCAATTTTATATGGTGAGCTAGCCACCAGCTCAGACCATGAAGAATCCGTAGAATTATTGCTGGGCACACTGTTGTCAGAGATATTGGAGATCATGACTGATTCTTCTCTTTGAAGGTCTTCCTGGGATGAGTGCAAGTCTTCGCGTAACAAAGTAAATTTATTAGTTAAGGTAAGGGGGGAAGTAAAGCTGATGTGTCGTTCTTTATGAAGAGAAGAAGTTGGAGGAACATCATTTGAACAAGAGTGATTTATGGAGCGTGAGCTTGAGGCCTTCCTTGCCTGTATACGGGCCGAGAGCCAAAAAGGTTGAATTTCAGTGGTAAGGTTCTGGGAAAGCTTATCAGGGCCTGAATTACATATTTCCATGGAAGGAGCACACAAAGCAAATTGAGAAGTTTCAGAGTTAACGGGTGAATAGTTCATGTCACAACCACTGGACAAGGTATGATCTATTTGGGTCACATTAAGGAATTCCGACAGGGCTTCAGGGGAGTTAAAATCTTTGGTCGAGTTTCCCAGAAATAGACGCATGACACCGGGGTATCATAGTGCAAATTTGACGCCCCGTTGGTGCAGGATGGCTTTGATAAGATTGAAGGCTTTGCATTTGTTAGAGAGTTCTCTTGAAAAATCTCTAAATATAGAAATTCTATAGTCTTGCCACATGAGTACCCCCACTTGTCTGGCTCTGCTAAGGATTAGCTCTGTATGAGCGTAATTAAGGAATATGGCAATACTAGCACATGGCTTCTGTTCCAGACCTGGTCTCAGACTTAGAGTGTGATGTGAGCTCTCTATGGTGAGGTCTTGGCCTGGAGGAAGTTTGAGGAGTGTTGGGAGAACATGAGTAAGAAGCGCACTAGTATCACCAAGCTCAGCTCCTTCTGGAAAGCCAATAAACCTAAGGTTATTCCTCCTGTTCCTATTTTCAATGTCGTCTATTTTATCTTGTAAACTCCTGATGAGCCTGTCTTGCTCCCTGATAGTAGAATGCAGGTCATTGACATAGCTTTTGTTTTGAGCTATTTTAACATCTGTAGAACTGATTCTTCGATTGAGTAACTGCATACTAGTAACATTTTGCTCTGTAGCTATTTTAAGATCATTCATCTCAGTAATTAACTGCTGTAACATTGATTCCACTCGGCTGAGGGAGTTGGTATGCTGAGAATGGTCAGCCATTGTTGTAGGCCCACATAGGGTAGATAAGCCTGCTGTCAAAAAGGCTGATTTGGAGATGATAAGTGGCAAAAATACTTTATCAGAGCCAATCAGTGAAGTTAGATGTGTAAGATCTCAGTTGTTGGCACATGATGGCAATCTGGGAGATGGAGGATATATGATGATATTAATAGGTCCCAGGGAGATACAGATTTAAGCAGCCATCTTCAACAGAGTTAGGCCATGCCCCTGAGTTCAACCACTTAGGATTTTTTGGGTACCCAAAAACCTTATGTCCAGGGCAATGTTAAAAAAAAAACAAAGATCAGGGTTCCAGTGACATTATGAGCTGAGATGCAGAGAACTTTCTTTGCTGTGAGACCTGCTCCTTTAAAACTACTGTATATTTCAAGTCATTTCTGAGATTAAATTCTGCCTACCAACCTACTCAGCCAGCTTTCTCAATGACCAGCAAACAAGAGAGACAGAAAAACTACAGCTGGAAATTGAAGCAGATGGCGGTGGAGGAGGCAACAACCATGAGGGCCCGATCTTCCTGCTCTCAATCTTTCACCTCAATTTCTTCAGCAGATCCAGACATCGACATTGACAAGGCTGTGAAGCCCATCACAGCAACAGACCATACCATTCAAAATGTACTGTCTTTGGTTCAAAAGATTGAGTCAGCTTTCGACAACTTTAAGGTCCAATTAAAAGCATTAGATGATTAATCTTGACCACGGAGCATTGAGTGGGAGAAATTGTGGATAAGCAGGGGAACCCATGATAGAATAATTCTCTATCTACCCAGATGGGAAAGAGATATACAGAGCTGTGTGGAAGACATGGAAAACAGAGCAAGATTCAATAACTTTCGTATTCATGCCCTCAAAGAAGGGCTGGAGAACTAATTTCACTCAGTGGCTAATTTTGTTGTACACTTACACACAGATACACACAGAAATGTGACAACAGAGAAAGGCCCCATGGCCCATCTAGTCTGCCCAACACCCTACCTCCCCCCCTTCTGTTATGCTTCCACCCTCTTTTCCCAACCCCTTAAATCTATCCCAAGCCCTCTTGAACCCCTCCACCGTTTCAGCTCCCACTACCTCCTCCAGCAGCTTGTTCCAGGCCTCCACCACCGTCTCCATGAAAAACTGCCCCCTGACATTACCTCTGTATTGCCCACCTTCCAGCTTGAGGCTATGTCCCCTTGTGTTCGCTCCCTTCTTCAATTTGAACAAGCTATCACCATCCACCTTTACTCCCTTCAGATACTTAAAGGTCTCAATCATGTCCCTCCCTTCCCTCCTAGTCTCCAGAGGGTACAAATTCAGCCCTCTCAATCTTCTCTCATAGGGTACATCCTGCATCCCTTGTACCATTTTTTTTGCCCTTCTCTGTACCCTTTCCATCAATTCAACATCTCTTCATAGGTTAGGCCTCCAGAACTGCACCCCATACTCCAGATTCGGCCTGACCATGGTTCTGTATAAAGGCATTAGTACCTCCCTCTTTCTGCTATTAAAACCTCTTGCAATGCAGGCCAACATTCCATTTGCCTTTCCCACTGCCCTGCTACACTGGCTGCCCACCTTGAGGTCACACGATACCGTAATTCCCAGGTCCCTTTCCATTTCCTTCTCCTTAATCACCAGCCCCCCAAGGGAGTAAATTTCCCTCTTATTCCTCCTCCCTAGGTGCAACAGTGAGCACTTTTGTGCATTAAACTTCAATTTCCAGGTGTCAGACCACCTTTCCAACCTCTCCAGGTCCCACCTCATGGCTTGCACCCCACTAGGTGACTATATGACTAGGCCCACTTGATTAATGAAGTTTTACAATCACCGCCTGACCTGCCTCTAAGTATTAAATAGGCCCATAGATCTCTTGGCCTTTGGCCCAAAGACCCTACAGCCAAGCACAGATCCATAATAGTTCAAATGCTCCACTATCAGATGAGGGAGGTGATACTTTATGCAGCTTGGAAGCAAAAGCAAATCTTATATGAAGGCTGGCAAATATTCTTAGGCCAAGATTTCTTGGGGGCACTACAGGCAAAGAGAATGGAAGCCCACTTGATAGTGAGGCAGCTAAGGGAGAAAAAGAAATCGAGCTCAAGTAAACTACCTTGCTAAGCACAAAATATACACAGATAATGGTGTTTTGCACTTTGACAGTGTGGCAGCTACAACATTACAATTAAGAGACTGGGGGCTGACTGCACAAACACAGAAATGGAGGAACTTGGGGGCGTGGCTTGGACCCTGGAGTGATGGCTGCGTGATTTCTTTGCTCTGTCCCGACCTGGCGTATCTTCCCTCTGATCTGTCAGAATGCTGGATTGAATTTTATAAATATCTGCTGGGGATTCCAGTTTTACCCCTACTGAGGCTAGTGTAGCAGTTTGATCGCAGGAAACCACGTCGGCATAACAAAAACCAACCGCGAATAGATCGGAGAGGTATGAGAAGATAGGCCGCAGAGGTCAGAGCGTGTGGGAGCGGCAGCACTGTGAATTTACACCACTCATTGGGACCAGCAGGGAAAGGGCCGGGAACGTCGGACCCCTGTGATTAGCTGGGCAAGCTGCTGAAAAGGAGCGATCTTGGTCCTATATACACGGGGGGTCACGGTAATAAAGATGGAGGCCTCAGGAGACACTGCAATGGGACAATCTACACAACTCCCACTGCCCTCTCAGGAACAAACCCAAGTCAGAGATGCATTAGCCAATATCACCAAAATTTTAGAGGTGGACAGCATAGGGGCAACCATGGCTGGAAATGTTGTTGATGTTCGCAAACTGGAAAATCACCAAAATGTACTCGATCAGCGGACAGAGGAGCTGGAGAGACAGCATCTCATAGTGCTACAAAGGCTTAAAGACCATGAAGATAAACTCTCCAGGCTGTGGCAAAGAGCAGAGGACCAAGAAAATAGGAGCAGGAGAAATAACATCCGGATCTTGGGGGTGCTGGAGGGGGATGAGGGGCCGAATATGGGGACGTTTCTGAACGATTGGTTGCCGCGGCTCCTAGGTGAGAGGTGGAAGGGACCTGTGGGGGTGGAGAGAGTACATCGTGTATCTGGCAGGCCGGATGGTGCAAACAAACCCAGAATGATTATAGCATACTTATTAAAGTACTCCGTTAAGGAAAAGCTTCTGCTGGGTACCAGGGAGTTAGGGGAGATGACCTGGAAAGGCAACATAATTTCTTTCTACCGGGACTTCTCGGAGGAGGTGGCAATGAAGAGGAAGGCATACAGGCCACTGAAGAAGAGTCTGGCCACTAACTCCTTTCAGCATAGATTTAGGAGGCTGACTGCCCTGCAGCTGTCTAGAGATGGCAGAACGTTCTGGGCTGAATCGCCCAGGGAGGCAGAGGCCTGGGTAAACAATCAATGGCCAGGCCTGCTACCAAGATCTACACTCCCCAGGTGCCTCTGGACCCTGAGAGAACATCTGCTAAAGGGAACAGACAGAAGAGAACATAGATCCCAGGGAGCTGGTAACCTCGATCGGTCAGGCACGGTCACAAAGGAGACCCTGTTTCCTCCATCTGTATCGCAACAGGCAGATAAACACCCTGATGCGAACTCTCCTCCAAATCGAGATGGGCACCCAGACAGAAGCACTGACAATAAGGGGCAAACTGATTGAGCAACTCTGCCAACACCAGGCTGACAACGACAATGGGCTAGGAGACCTCGTCAGCTAGTTCCAGGCAATGTGGAAGCCCCTTCCCCCGCCAAACTCCCCAGAGTGGAAGCCAAAGCAGCTGCAACAAAAACAGCTTCAACTTCATGGATGGAGGGTGTCTAGGAGTCTGCAGATGGTATGGAAGTATTGGATTGGGCTGCTGAAGTAGAAGATAATGAGCAAGAAGCTGCTGCAGAGGCAGGCCTCCTGAAGTCTGGGACTAAATCTTATGCGGAGGTGCTCAACTGGCCCTTTAACATCTCCAATCCTATGTCCAAAGAGCAACCTACTCCACCGGGGGCAGAAGGCTGAACGGACTTTTGGCTTTCCTGGCTGAATTAATTTGTGACTCTCTTTTTTTTTTATTCCCACTGAGTAGGATATGAGGGAAATGGGGTAGCATGCACAAATACCTTATCTTACTTTCGCACCTCCCCTCCATTCTGGGTGAAGCTATTCATGGATTCAGGGGTGTAGCTCAGTGTAGACACCCCCTCTGTGTGCACTACTTAATTCTTTTCAATACTCCCCATGAGCATTCCTTATCTCTTATCAATACTCCTCAGGCTATGGATACCTGTTGGTTCATTATGCATGTGCACGAAGATCCAGGCAGGCAATTTAGATCTGAATGTGGGGCCCCTGTCAAATGGCCGAGAGGCATGCTATGTAAATGTCACCTGCCTTCCCCGGCAGCACTCCCTTTGGACGGCTTCCCTGGAAACTCTTAAGGCATCTACAATTTAGTGTTAGCCTCAGCCCCCCCCCCTGGGGGCTGCATAGGGGTCAGGAGTACCCCCTTCCTCCAATACCCCCTCCTCTTTCCCTTCCCCAGTGGATAGGCATGTGGTGTTTCCCCTACCATTAGGGTAGGCTCTT
The DNA here is from genome assembly GCA_016271365.2 of Neoceratodus forsteri. Classification (NCBI taxonomy): domain Eukaryota; kingdom Metazoa; phylum Chordata; order Ceratodontiformes; family Ceratodontidae; genus Neoceratodus; species Neoceratodus forsteri. The sequence continues at coordinate 519,527,597 of CM028133.1, read as the reverse complement.
GTTTTTCTTCTGGACCCTCTGGATCCCAAATCACCATAGAGATCTATAAGGCCAGGCTGGGACAGGCTACTTACATTTTGGTGTAACCTCTCCCTTTATATTTCTGGTGTTTGAAGCAGTGTGGCATGAGGCGCCCTCTTTCTGGCTTACTTCTTTCACACGTTTACTTCAACATCAGTAACTTTTGCGTTCCAGAGTGCTCTAATAAAAGCCTTGGTTTCATTGTTATAGTTCTGAGTACTGTAACCTTAAGATTGTTATACATATAATAGAACTTGTGTGTGTGTTTTCTTTTTACTCTGTTTCCAACCAGGTGGGACTCAGGTGGAACAACAACTGCTCATACTCTCTATTCTCCTACATTGCTATCGAAGTCACTACTCGGTATATACAGATATCAGGCAGGTATTCTCTTTTACCCCACATGTTTTGCCACTCTGCCAGATACCCCCGGGGAGATATCAGGGTGAGTACCTAATCAGTCTTACTTCTCACTGGCCCTTGGAGGAATGACAGCGACTGCAAAACCCTTGTCAGGTCACGGCTGGAGGTGCGTCTCCTAGAATGTTAAGGGACTTAATCATCCAGCTAAAAGAACTAAGGTTCTACAATACCTGAACTCTATGGGGCGGATGTAGCCCTTTTGTAGGAGATGCACCTTACCAGCTCGACAGTACAATGGCTAAAGAAGCTCTGGGTGGGGACAGTGGTTTCCAGTTGTGCCACTACCAAATCCAGAGGTGTGGCCATTTTATTAAGGAAATCTATGCCATGGGTAATAGAGGATAAGTGCTTGGATTTGCAAGGGCACTGGATAGCAACTCAGATATGATACCCAGGAGGCAGATTACTGATTGCTAATGTATATGGCCACAATACGGATGTAGGGAAGGTATACTCAGACCTTAGCCAAGCCTTCTCGGACTTGACGAGTGGCTTTTCTGATGTCCCTATTCTGTTAGGAGGGGATCACAACTTAGTCCTAGAAATTTTTCTTGATAAGTCCCTACCCACCCCACAAGCCCATCCTAAGGCGTTAGCCAGTCTTACCGACATGATGACAAAATGGAGCCTCTGTGACTCCTGGAGGAGGGCCAATCCACAGGGGCGAGACTATTCTTTTTACTCAGCAGTACATCATACGCATAGTAGACTGGACTTCTGGCTCACAAATTATGCAGCAGAGCCGGGGGTAGTTGATGCCTCTATAGGCAGCATATTAATTTCAGACCATGTGCCAGTCTCTATCTTGTACTCCCCACCGGGTCAGGGTGCTCCCACCACAAGATGGAGATGCAACCCATCCCTGCTGCAAGACAAAACCTTTCAAGCCTATATTAAAAAGGAAGCTGAAAATTATTTTGCTCTTAACCCCCCTGGGGAAACTACAGCCTCAGTAGTATGGGAGGCGTTTAAAGCTGTTCTGCGAGGAAGAATTATATCCTTCACAGCCGCCAAGAACAAGGCCAGAACAAAGACCATTTCCTCATTGCAGACAGAGCTTGCGACTCTGGAGAGACAGTTTAAAGTAAAAACTCAAGATCCACTTAATTCCCCTCTCCTGTCCTCTATCACTGGCATAAAATAAAAACTAAACACCTTGCTAAATGAGAAGGCTGCTTGGCAGTTAATCCCGAGCCAAGCTCAAATCCTGGGAGGGAGGGGATAAGGGGGGCAAACTTCTTGCGTACTACCTTCGCAAGCAGCAAGCATCCTCAAGGATTCTTGCTCTTAAAAATTCTCAGGGCAGAGTAGTGTCTACACCCAAGGCCATTAATGAAGTAATGCAGAATTTTTTTCAGGAGCTATACCGATCTAAAGCCCAATTATCAGACACGGAGCTCGCCACCCGGCTGTCTAAGCTTTGTGATGGGATCTCTCTCTCCTTAAACTTTCTCAGGAGCAAAGTGTGGTTCTAGATGTCCCAGTTACTGTGGAGGAACTCCGCTCTGCATTGTTCCAGCTGGACAAAGGAAAGGCACCAGGCCCAGATGGAATGACAATGGAGTTATATCAACTCCTACAAGCAGAGATCACTGTTACACTTCTACAGGTTTTGCAAGAAGCCCAGGCATCTACAGCTCTCCCTCCTACTATGCGGGAGGCTCTGGTGACCTTAATTCCTAGGAAATATTCTGATGCAATGGATTGTGCCAATTTTCAGCCCATTTCTTTGCTGTCAATGGATACCAAACTGCTAGCCAAAGTCCTGTCAAATAGGCTCACCCCATTCTTACCAACCATAATACACCCCTCACAGGCCGATTTTTCTAAGGGGAAGTCGGGGACAGACAATCTTCGATTAGTCCTTAACTTAAAATGGTTAGCCTTGCACTTGGACATACCTACGGCAGCTTTGGCCATAGATTTTGCCAAGGCTTTTGATTCTTTAGAGTGGGGATATCTCTGTATGGTATTACCTCTTTATGGATTCGGGCCAGGGTTTTGCTTCTGGGTCTCTACTCTTTATCATTTGCCCACAGCTAAAATTGTAACCAACCGAGATGTATCCCAGCCCTTCCCTTTACAGAGGGGCACTAGACAAGGCTGCCCTCTTTCCCCTCTTCTTTTTATTTTGGCTCTGGAACCCCTGATACAGAAGCTTTTGAGCACCCCAGACATTACTGGGATCCCAGTGAAAGAGCATTGTTTCCTGGTGAACGCCCATGCGGACAATATGTTGCTTACCCTGCCTAACCCCGAGCACTCCATCCCTACAATTCTCCAGGTGATGCAGGAGTTTGCCTCCCTTTCTGGTCTGGTAATTAACCAAAAGAAGACAACCTTATCTCCCCTGAATGCAAGGTGCAGTAGAGATTGTCTACGAAATATGGACATTACCTGGGCACACCAGGGATTTTTATATCTTGGGATCTTTATTTTTTCTGCCTGGAGAGATCTAGAAAAGGACAACTTTTCTCCCCTGCTAACAGCCATCATGGCCAAGGGTCAGAGATGGAGAAAGTTACAGCTCTCCCTGAAGGGTAAAATACAGGCTATTCGTATGTTTATTTTTTCCAGAGTCTCGTACTTCCTTAGCAACCTCCCCATCCCCTTAACCCCTAAGCCCTTCCTGCAACTGGACAAACTAATTTCCTCTTTCTTATGGGAAGGCAAAATGGCACTCCGGAGCTGAGCCAAATTACGGGCACACTGGACCAGGGAAGGGCTGGGACTCCCATGGTTTATGGGATATCACCTAGCCTTTCGCATGGCCCAGGCTACCAAATGGTTTGCTGCTCCCTTGTCCCCTCCTCCTCCTCAATGGGTCTGTTTAGAAGCAGCTGTCCTACCTGATAACTCACTCTTTTCTCTGCTTACCAACAAGAAGCCATCAGGAGATTTGCTCACTCCTATTATGACAGAAACCTGTAGGGCTTGGCGATGAGCAATGGCCCTTATATGTATATTCCTATGTATATTCAGTCTCTACCATGTATATTCAGTCTCTACCATGTAATGTGCATTTCATGTTTTTACTTTTATTACCTGTTATATTCTTCATTGTTTAGTCTATATGTCACAGGACCTCCTTGTGAATGAGCCTGCTCAATGGAGCTTTCCTGCAATAAACTTGAACTTGAACTTACTGGCACTCCAAGAGGAGCGTATTTCCCTCCGATCTCTTATGCCCCTCTGTGGAACAACCAATTCTTAATGGTAGACCGCAAACCTGTTTATTGGAAACACTGGGCCACTAGAGGTATCCAGGTGGTGAGGGATCTTCTCCTCCTCCCTGATGGTGCGACAGTTATGTCCTTTGAGCAGCTGCGAGAGATGTATAGAATAAAAACCTAGGACTTCTGGACTTATCTCCAAATCTGGAGTGCAACTGCATCTCTTTTGACGGCTCCAACTGGTACAGGGAGGTGGAAATGCCTTGCCACCCTTCACGAGCCCAGTAAGGGTAGGGGCTTGGTTGTAACTCTGTATAAGGTGACAAGAGATGCCCAACCCAACACTACGTTAACCAGTCGAACAGCCTGGGAAGCTGAAATTCAATGCCCCTTTTCCCAGCTACAATGGAGTGACTGTTTGAAAGCTGCCCAGTTGGCATATGAGGATGCCAAAAGTCAACTGATTCAGTTGAAAATCCTTCTCAGGTGGTATAAGACACCTGCAGTGCTTCATAAAATGAACATTATGAAACATGATAAGTGCTGGAGGTGCAACACCTCCCCTGCCCATTTACTCTATATTCTATGGACATGTCCAGCAATTTGGGGGTTTTGGCAGCAGGTGTTAGAGGACTGCTCTAAAATTGTCGGCAGACCCCTACCAACTGCCCAACCCATCTTGGTGCTGGGGATGTCTCTACCCTGGGCCCATTGTCTGCGTCTTCTAAGGCCTGGGTGTTGGTGGCAATCATGGAAGCTAAGAGATCCATATTGATGAAATGGAGGCTGCCTACCCCTCCCACGATCACTTGCAGGTGGGCAGCAATGGCGTGGCTGGCTATTTTTGAAAGACTTTCCATGATTGGGAAAGGCCGTCTCTCCAGATTTCATGAGAAATGGGACGCATACCTGCACTCACATATTTGTGCGGTCCCACCCCCCACCCCACAACCCACCAATATTCTAAAATGTGACGTCTCTTCTCTTTTCTTAATACTTTTGCCTTTATATCTATCTTCTGCTCAAGCAGTGGAGGTCCAGTGTCAGTGTAGAATGTTCATTTACCCCACACTGTCCATACTACTGTCAACCTGTCCTTACTACCTATCCTGGTGTCATAAGACTCAGATGACCATTCTGAAAAGACTTGGGTGGTCTGATTAATAAGAAGAGTTATGAAGACTCTGACCCATGACACTTAAGATTACTTTATGAGCAGTTAGTTCCTGGAGACTCCCCTGGTTGAAGGTGGTATTAACCTAACAAAAGTCACCTGGTACATATAGATATGGATATGGATCAAAGTAGCATGAGTACAATGTAACGTATCAAGAGTTATAAAAGGAATAGAATGTAATACGCAGCTCTCTTAGCAGTTGCAGTTATGGGATATTTTAAACATGCTTATGGTATTCCTGTTCACAAACATGCTTATGGTATTCCTGTTCACATGTATGATGTATGCCTGAGTGCTTCTACCTTGGTTGGATGTACTTGGAAAAAACTAATAACATTTCATATGATAAAAAAGAAATGGAGGAGCTTGAACTACAGTACAATTGCAGCAGACAGGATGGTGTCTAGTGAGAAAAGAGCAGAAGAGTTGGAGATCAGAGGATGCTCTCCTGAGGAATCTGCAGAGACATTATGCAGCTCCTAGAACATCAGAAAGAAGAAAGAAAGACAAATAAGGGGTGAACAGAACAGACTAAAGACTGAAATGGCATGATTTGTGGGAATGAACTTTATTTTTCTGTTCCTCTAAACTGAGCGAATATGAACACATGGATTTACATAGGACTTATATGAACACAATTACTAGTGATACAGTATTTTTTCTGTTTTTGTCCTTTGGCTTGGGATCCAGAATTTGCTACCTAGATGGATGGCTGTAAGTATTTTCTGATGGGGAGTACTCAGTGGGCTAAATGGAAGCCCTAGAGGCACAATTGAAGGACAAGGTAGGAGGACATTTGTATGTTCTCATCTGCCCGAGGGCCGGGGGGGGGGGTCTTGGGGCTCAGGGGCCTTTCTGCTGCTAATTGCAAGGTAATATCTTCACACTGGGCAGAGAGGTATGGCAGAAGCTGTGGTTTGGGGTTGCGGGGACTCAGCCCTTGGCTATGAGACAAATAGATCCTGAATACAACTTGATGCACAGGAAATGTCACAGCCTGCTATTAAATATATAATGAACCAAAGAAGTTTCTGCTATTATTGGGGGAAGGAAACAGATGTAGCCTCACTAGCAGCAGTGGGGGGGGGGGGGTGCTGGAGCACTGACATATACAGGGCTGCCAGCAAAACTGAACCTGGCACACAACAGTCTATTTAGATGGGACTTGTCCCATGGAGTGAGAGAACAACTTCTATGAAGCTGAGCAAAGACCTGGGCACAGACTGTGATATGGGATATGGGTCTGCGTCACCCACTGGTTCAGTCCACATGCAAAATTTTATAGAAAAGGTCCCAGCCTCTCATGAATCTGAATCTAGACAATGGTTGGTGGGGGGGGGGGGCAGGCTAGGAGCTTCCCTTAAAGGTCCCCAGGAGAAAGAAATGGAGTGTTGGATGTGCAGTGCCCTCCTGTATGGATCAAATTAGAATGCTCCCTACATTACAGGATGAGTGATTTTAAAATTGACCATCCATCTAGGCTGGAATTTTCTGAAATGAGGGGAAGGGGTCTGCAGAGCTGAAGTTGTTTTAGACAGATATACAACAAAGTTTTATTGTGGTTCACACCTGTCACTTTTTTGGCTTGTGAACTGACTTCCATTTTGAAGGAGACAGCCCCGATCTTTTGTTTTCTTTGGGGTGACACTCAGAAGTATTATTGTCTTCTGGGGTTATGGGGGCCAGTGACTCGATTTTATTGACACACCTGAAGAATCCTTCAATTCACTTTGAAGTACAATGCTGTTGTAGAATTGTTTATTCCATGTTTTGATTCTACACAGTTACTCACTTGGCTTGGTTATCATTCTTGTAGTTATTGATCTAGGGGACAGGGAACACTTTTGGTCTATCATACAACTACACCAAATATGGGCACTTAAGGGAATTAACCAATACCATTAGATCTAGAACTGGATATAGGTAGTAACATAATAATTTCTTATAATATAAAAGGTCTTAAGTCTGTGGTTAAGAGATCAGAGGTACTCACAGAACTCAGAAGAATGAAATGTGACATTGCTTTCATCCAAGGATCACCCCTTTCAGATACAGAACACAGTAAACTGAGGAGAGGCTTGGTGGACATGGTTGTGTCTTCTTCCCACCCATCAGTTAAATAAAATGGCACAGGGATATTGTTTAGAAAGGGGTTAGGTTTTGAGATCCACCATACCAAGAAAGATACTAAGGGTCGATAGGTAGTGGTCTCAGGAGAAATACAGGTGTTCAGGTTACACTTAGTTAATTTATATGCCCCAAACACTAAGGCAGCCCCCTTATCAAAGGATTTATTAGACAAGGTATCCACATTTACACAAGGCAGTGTGGTAACAGGTGAAGATTTTAACTGTGTCATTGACCCTCAACTAGACTGCTCTTCTGGTAACATAGCTACCAATAAGGGAGCTAGTAAAATGCTAAGAAATTGCATGATGGGGTCCGGGGTAATGAATATTTGGAGGAGTCAACATAAGGGAGAGTGAAACTACTCTTTTTTTTCTGACTTTCTGTAAGAATACTCTAGGTTGACATGTTTTTGCACATAAAACAGATATACATAGACTAAGGGAAAGTAAGATAAATGAAATTATTCATCATGCCCCTATCTTACTAAAACTAGACATTAGTGCAGCCAACAAAACAACACTTTGGAGGTTAAATACATCTTTATTGAATGACAAATTGTTCAAAAAAATGATGCAAAATGAGATTCAATCATATAGACAGCTTAATGCAGAAAGGAGGTATAAGAGCAAGGATTATGGTAGGCCACGAAAACAGTCTTAAGGGTTCACATCATTGCATTGTCCTTCCGGAGAAAGAAATAAAACATAGCCAGACAAGTGACTCTGGAAAAATTTGCATAGTTAGAATTGAAAAATGAACAAAATTACAGCTGTAACATTATCAAAGAAATCAGGATGATTAGAAAAGAATCGCAGGATTTGCTTCACAGGAAAATAGAAGATAATTTGATATACACAGCACACAAATGCTATGAGACGGGAGCGGGCAGAAGCCCTATTGGCACAAAGGTTTAGAAAGACAAATGCAGAGAAAACCATAACAAAAATTAAACTATCTCAGCAGGAAAAGACCTATGTCACAGATCCTAATGGCTTAGCTCACACATTTGCTAAATTTTACGCAGAATTATACAAGAAAGAGAAGACAGAGGAGCAGGTGATAGAAGATGCACAGAAATTTTTACTTAACCTGCATTTACCTAAATTATTGGATTTGGAAACAGCAGAACTGGAATCTCAAATCACTGACATGGAGGTAGATAGGGTAATAATCTCCCTCCTTACAAAAAAGTGTCTAGTGATGATGGCTTCATTGCCAACATTCACTAGGCATTTAGGAAACAATTAACACTAATACTGGGTAATCTTTTTGGAGAATGTCAAAAAGAAGGCTTTGTATTATTCTCATGGCACAAGATGATCATTTTGGTTACTGCAAAACTTGGAAAAGATAGAGCTATGTGAATCATACTGTTCCACTGCATTATTAAACCAGGATTTAAAACTGTTTATGAAAATCTTGGCAACTCACTTACAAAAATATGTTTACAAAGCTTATTGATGCTGACCAAACTGGTTTTATACCGGGATGAACTGACAACATCAGGAGGATGCTTAATATCCTGAGAGAGGGGAAAAAGGCAAAAAAACACTCAAATTGCAATACTGATTGAAGAGGAAAAGGCCTTTGATAGGCTTAACTGGACTTACCTGCAAACCACTATGCATAACATGGGGTTTGGGCAAGAGTTTTTAAAATCTATTGCCATGCTGTACCAACAGCCAGGGTCAGGGCTAATGGCACATTATCAGGGAATTTCATGATTAGAAGAGGAACAAGGCAGGATGCCCACTGCCTCCTCTTCTTTTTGCTCTTAGTATGGAACCCTTGGTGGAGGCCATATGGGCAAGTAAAGACATGCAAGGGATCATAGTTGGTGGGGGGAGAAGACAATCACATTTCACTTTATGCTGATGACACCATAGTGTACATACAGAATCCAGAACAGAACATAAATATAATCTTTTAGGTTTAATCCAAACCTATGGATACATATCAGTTTTCAAACTAAATATGTCAAAGATGGATATAGTAACAGTTAGTGGTATTAGTACATATGAACTTAAACAAAAACTACCAGGCAAATGGGATTCAGAGTCTGTCATGTATTTGGGGATCCATATACCCAAATATTTAAATAACATCTATAAAGCCAATTATGGGAAATTAAAACAGGATATATTTACTGACTTAAAAAGATAGAATCTACTACTATTATCATTTACTAATAGGGTGGACACCATTAAAATGAATGTTCTCTCATGATTTCTTTTCTTATTTCAAATGCTACCTTTACTCATATTGAGTCAGGACTGGAAAGAATTAAAAGGGGCACTCAAAAAATTAATTTGGCAGGGACACAGGCCCAGAATGGATCTATGACAGTCGATCAACAATTTGGTTGTTGACTGATATTACAGCGACTTCTTTATGTTGACCACATTTGCAGTTGGCATAAAGGGAGTTGAATCAGACTTTGTTTTCTTTTGGGGGCTTCACCCCCCAAAACCTCCCATGCAGGGGGCTCTGCTCCCACACCCCTCACTACTTAGATAATCAGCTCTGAGTCATAATTGCCTTGGGGAGGGGGTACACTACCTCCAGAAAGCAATGTTGGGGTCCTGTGCCGACACTACAGTAACCTGGTGCTGTTGTTGCTGTAGTGTTGGTCGCAGTAAAGTTGTTGCCATAGTGATGGTATACTGCCCAGAATCAAATGGGAGATGCCTCTGAGGCAGAAGACCACTGGAGGATTGGGTCTCTAAATCTCAGATACTATTATGCAGTGGCACAACTACTTTCTTTGATTTACATATTAGATGGGTCAAAGGAGACAGCCTAGAAAAGGATGGAAATAGTAACATACAAAGATGCACACTTAGAAACCCTAGCATGAGAAGTCACAAAGGTGCAGGCACTGAGAAACTTAAACAATAAGTGGACATATCATACTTATAAACTATGGACCAATGTAAAACAGAAATTAGGGATCACACAGATGTACCCAAAATTGGGTGCCCATCTGGAAAAGCCTGTATTTTACACCAGCTAAGACAAACACCACTTTTAAATGGTGGGGAACAAAGGGACTGCACTCGGTAGTACAGTTCTTCAGTGTGGGCATGGTTAAATCATTTGTCCAAGTAAAACAAGAATTTTGCATGGAAAACTCAGACCTTATCTAATATCTACAATTAAGGTTATGTATCACACATACCAGATGTCAGATGATCCCTTATGTGAGAACCCCACCCCTCTGGCAGTCCTAATAAGGACCTACTCTAAGCAAGGTGTAAGTAAACAATTGATATCTAGCCTCTGCTCAGAGCTAAACAAAGATACAAGTAAACAACATGAAGATCACTTACAACATAAATGGAAAGGTGAGACAGGTATTCCTCTAACACCTAATGATTGGTCAAAGATTTGGCAAGCAACTCAAAAGACAATCACCTCCGGTATTTGATGGGAATTTAGATGGACAGTTAATAGCAGGTACTTCTTGACACTAGACAGAACTAAGCACATGGGCACTAGTCAAACAGATCTATGTTGGAGGGGTTGCAGGGGAGAGAGGGACATGTCATCATATTTACTACAGCCATGGTAAGCTTAGGGCATTCTGGTCCAAAGTAGAGACACAAATCAGGTTAGCTCTAGATATAACTCAGGAGCTGAATAGCTTCCACTTTGTTTGCAGACTACCCCCCCCCCCATGACCTGAAGGGCAGTGCAAAGAAAATATATATATATATATATATATATATATATATATATATATATATTATTAATATACTTACTGTAGCAGCAATTAAAGCAATCACACAAATATGCATGATAGACTCAGTTACATCAATAGATAACTGGTTAACAAATTGTACAACTATTAGAACCATAGAAGAAATTACAAGCAGACCGCAGCTTCATTTGGAGCTTTTTAATACAAGATTCTTACCATTTGCTCATATTATAGAGGACTTTGAGGGCACTTCAATTCTAAACCAATTGGCATACTAATAAAGTACCCTTGTATAATAAAGTTCTGTTCTTAACTACAATTAAAAGATTAATCCCTGTTCCCTAGTTCAACAGTTTTGTATGTTTCAATTTGGTCCCAGTTTCAGGGGACTTTTACTTAAGATCTAAGTATTTTAAATCTGTTGCACAAAATTGAGAAACCTGATAGCAATAAGTTGTAGAAGCCTGTACTCCACAATGTTATGGCAGAATGTGACTGGAAATGTAATATTTTGTACTGTATGCTTTGCTGATTTTTATCTCTTTATTGTATTATGCAGTGTGATGGTTTTGGTACAAGTGTCAAGTCTCACTAAAGCCTTGAAAGTAAAAAAAAAAAGACCAGCATCTAACTAAACTAGTCTTGTTTACCTAGGTTCAGGTATTTTTTTTTTTGAAAATGCATAGTTTTTATGTATTTTCAATATTTTTTCATAAAAAAGATGGTGGGCATCAGAATTGGTATTTTTTTTCTCACAACTAATAATCATGAAAAATACGCCTTCACGGCTGATGTTTTTTTACTGTTAGTGTCTGAGTGTTATCACAAAAATCTACTTTAAATCCTTATAACTTTGGAACCATAAAATCTGTTTTTTTCAAAACCTTCAAAAGTCATTACCTTGGCACAGGCCACTTCTACCCTGTAAGTTTTGTGAAAAAAAATTCCCTACCATCTAGTTTGTGGATGACCAGCACAAAAAAAGGCTTTTGTTTTCAGTTTTGGGAGTTCCATATTGCAAAACCCACCTAAGATGCCATCACAAAACTTTACATGCCTTGAGGATCTGACAGTCATACTGTGCATGCCAAATTTTTGGCTATTCTGTCAAATGCCACCAAAGTTACTAAGGTACAAAAATTAGGGTAAACACCCTACTTAGGCATAACTATAGGGTGCTACTGTGTCCCTATAATGTATATGTAACAGTCAATCCACTACAGGGTATGCAGTTGTGCTTTGATATACGCATGCCTGGGTGTTTATTGTGAGGCACAAGTCTGCAGGCCAAGTACGTTCAACCACCCAAGGCATGCATATATTAGAGCATGACTGCACAACTTGCAGTGGATTATCTATCTTATTAAATGGCCAAAACTGGTTTGGAGGGGGGTGAAAAATAGAAAGAAGCGTAGGTGTGCAGTCATTGTGGGATAATGCACAGTCATGTGATGTGTTTCATCCAGTCAAGAGACAGTATTTTTACGGCTTCTTCTCACCAATTTTATAGATAGATAGATACACAAACAGACAGACAGACAGATGAATAGAAAGCTAGCTAGATAGCTTTATACTCTTTGTAAAATGTGTGCTAATGCACCAGATAGGGTGCAACTTAACACCACAAAATTAGGGAAATGTGGCATTAGGGTTTCCAACTCTAACTCCCAACCCCCCAAGCAACAAAAGTACAAAACCACACAAGCAACCACAGACAGCCATCATCAGGTAAGAAAAACAACACACAGTGCAACTATTTCCAGATGACACAAATGAAGTAGCACTGATGTGCTACCCTCATGGATTTGTATCTGTAGCTGTAGAAGCACAGACCTTATGGGATGCAGCCATACTTGTGTGAATATGTCATATAGTGTGCATGAGCATTTATGACTGCAGATGTGCAGGGCCATAAGCTCTGTGCTTCTGTAGATAGAAGTACTGTTGCAATGTGCACAAAATGGTTTCAGCAACTGATCTAGAAATGTTTCAGGGAGGGTAGCAGTTTTGTTTAGGGATGGCACTCCCCCCCCCCAAAAGTAAAATTAATCCTTTGAAAGCTCTGAGTTGGATAAAACAGCTACATTGTGCTAGTCTAAATGGGTAGTAGGTGCGGAAACAGTTTTATGTTGTTTGCATTTCTTGATGATGGCTGTCTGTGGTTTTGTGTGTGCTTGTCCTTTTGCTGCTGGGGGGTGGGGATTTGGGATGGAAACCTAACGCCATATTTCCCTACTTTTGTGACATTAACTTGAACCCTAACTGGTACATTAATGCATTTTTTTTGCAAAGAATTTCCCTTCTTTTTAAGATAGTGGAATTGTATCCTCACTCACATTCATCCCTTCCCCCAGCTTTGTACCACGCAGCTGGCTCACCGAGCTTGCCCTGAACTCAGCTCACCAGCACAGGACCAGAAAACACCACCCACTGGGGTAAAGGCTGGCACTACATACAATATTTCTTAAAAATGATTATGTGTTTTAAATTTTGACCCCAAATATTCAAGGTGGTCATTTTATGACTCTTCCTTATAAACATGACGTATGACATTTATAGTACAGTGGCTGAAATGTCATTTCACACTGCAAGTGCTAAAACACATCTCATCCAGGATTTGAAAAATGACACCTGTCATGTTTAGGAGGTGAGGGGGAATGGCTTTGTTGAAAGATTGAAGTAAAAATATTGAAAATTAGCAAAGTTCTGCTAAATCACATTTTGGCATAGATTTGAAAATCGTCGCCTACGTTGCTCATGAGGTGGGAGCACAAAAAGGCCATGCTGAATGTTTGTTGGAAAATATTGAAGATCAGTCAAGTTATGAGTAGACATTGAAATATTTCATCATTCACTTATAAGTTAGTCATTTTACCGTATTTTTCCACCATAATTTCAACAATCATCTTTTGACCCACCTCATGAGCCCACTAGGTGAAAATGTTCAAATGCCATCCAAAATGTGATTTCTCAAAGCGACTGCAAAATCAGCTTTTGGCACTGACTCGAAAAATGTCACCTGTACTGTTCATGAGGTGTGTTCCCAACTAGGACAATAAGTCTATGTTGAAACTTTTGTGTAAAAATATTGAAACATTACAAAGTTATGATTAAAAGTTCAAAACACATTGAAATACTTTAAACAGATTGATCTTGTTTTTTCATATCACAGTTGGCAGTTCCAGCAGCAAGACGTGATTTGACTGAAGAGTGGATCTATATCATGGGACACTTTTAGGTGAGTGAGTGTGCACAGGGGGTTGGGGGTGTTAGGTGCTGAGTGGCGTGGTCAGTATGGGGTTTGGATGTGGGGTCAGATTGGTGAGGGACCATTTTGTTATTTACAAAGTATTAAAAAAAGATGATTATGGACCGTTTTCTTATTTTCATCTTTTCTATCACTGGTCCCCTGACAAAGCCTTACTTGATGAAGCACCGAGGCACAAGTGTAGTCCTGGAATGAGTTGTTTTTGTATGTTACCACAATAAAATACTTTGCTAATTTTGGTAATATCGTATTTTGTGACCATTGTGTCTGTTATTGTGACAGCACCTAGAGTGCAGACCACTTGTTTGTTTGTATGGTTGCTACTTCATAGGGGATGGCACCCCTCTGGTCAGTATCATCTTGTACTAGAGAGTGTGGGCCATCCAGTATTCCTAACTATGCGACACTGGGGATTAGGCACCACAGTGTCAGCTTTTACTCTATTTCAGCACCAGAGGTGGGCACCCAGTGTTGCCACCTATGCATTGGGGGGGGCAACCTGGATCGGAGGGGGTTGGGCAAGCATTTCCTGGGATTGGCACCCCTGTCCATTACTGCATTAGACAGTACATGGGGGAATGATGAGGATGTGATAGCTGACCTGGGAGGGATTTAATTAAAATAAAATTAGATAGATTTAACATACAATGTAATATATAATTTTCCATCTTGATGAACGTGAGCCTTGCCTAACCTAAAGTAGAGAAAAAATATTTTGCATCTGTATAAACAACATATTGTACCAAACGCTTCACTCAGTGTACCAGGAATAAAATGGTTGCTTAAATAAATTAATGTGCGTATCTTCATGTTAAAATTTGCATTTGCTGGCTGCAAGAAAGATACAGACATGTTTGCATGAGTCATAGAGGCCAGTCAGCACCTTTACATCAGACAGCTAATGAGGTTTTGTGCAACAGTTGGCATGTGAAGACAAATGGATATAGTAGGCAGCTAGATGGAGAACTTTATAAGATAGGTAGGTAGAATAGATAGATAGATAGATAGATAGATAGATAGATAGATAGATAGATAGATAGATAGATAGAAAGACACTTGGCAATCGAGTGAGCGCCAGCTCACTGCTTACACTCTAGCTAGCATTAGCACTCCATCTGTAGCTGCAGAAATCAAGAAAGTCCTGCTGTTCTCATACAGAGAATGTTAGTGAACAGCTCCTCTCACTTAACTGGGCACTCAGGATTTTAGGGTGCCCAGAAACCTTATTTCCAGCATCACATTAAAAAAAAAAAAACAGAATCCAGTTAAGTGGTTCCCATTTAGCTAGCTTCAGGTGTTTGTTTTCATTTTAAGGTATTTTCTCCTCTTTTTAGTTGAAAGAAAAACAAGGTGGCTGCTGTCATGAACTGAAAAAAGAAGTTTTTTTTAGGTTCATGACACCTAAATGATGTGAATCAAAAATGTTTGCTCGAACCAAAATTTTTGGTTCATATCACAGGGTTAACTCAAAACCCTACTGTGCATGTTCAGAAAAAAAACATAAAATCCTGAAAATTCTGGATCTCTTTAATATTTATCATGAAACATTTGAAATGCCTCTACCTCAGCATAAAATGCTTCTACCCTGAAAGTTTAGTAAAAAAAATCCCTACTGTCTAGGCTGTACATGAAAGATATAAAAAAAAGTTTATTAAATATAGGAAAAAATACATCATAATGAATTGACACTCCATATCTCTGAAATGACACATGATGCCATCTTGAAACTTTTCACTTCTTGAGACGCTGCCAGTCAAACCACGCATGCAAAATTTTGAGATGTTTCATTGAACGCCACCAAAGTAATTAAGGTGTAAACACTGGGGCTTATCATTACACTTTACTTAACCCTAACTACACTGGCAGTACTAGGCCAGTATAATATATGCTCGTTCCTGGCATCCAGTAGTACTGTCTAACCCATTCCCAAACACTGTTACTTACTGATCCCCAGCATCCAGTGGCTTTTCCCTCACCCCAGTATTCCCCATCTGCACCCCATTATGTATACACTACAGTGCCAGTCCCTACTGTAATAATATATGAACCCCCCAAACCCCAGTCCCAACACTGCCACACCCAACAGTCACACTATCACCCCATCTCACTACCAGTTAGGTAATAACCTCCCATTTCACACACCCACTGGCACCCAGCACCCACAACCCCCCTGACTCACCACCAAAATAATATGAAGAAAGATCTGTAAAAATTGAAAAATGTTCCCAGCAAAGACCACAGCCAGCCTCTTGCATCCATCACAGAGTCATTCTGCACTTAATCTGTTATGCAAGTAGTAGTAACAGCTGATTGGTAGGTGTTGTCAGCTCTTAACATTAGCAGCCAATAAAGTGTAGAACAAATGATGATCAGCTTTTTTGCCACTTCAAGCCACTGACAGGGCTTGCTGCTTATGCTGCAGTATACTCATTGGCCTATCAGGATGTCAATCACTGTTGACAGTCCAACAGAAAAACTGAAATGCTACAATAAGTTTATTGGTCAATAGACTCATGTTTGGTACTGTAATTGATCTCTGTTAGGAAATGAAATGTTTTAAACATTGGTTGCACTTTATAGAGAAGGTTACGTTGTGACCTCTGGCATATCACTGTCTGTTTAAAGTTATGTTTATAGCCCAGGATGGCCATTGGCCAAAGGGGCACACCTTTGACAAGGCTCCAGGTGTTAAGTGAACAAAATGTACCAGGTTTGCGTTGGGGTTCCTGCTAGGCATTTTTTTCTGTGATGCACTTCAAACTGGAACTTTGCTAATTAAAATAATTGACTGACAAGTACTGGTGGGCAAATGCTGAAATTGGCAACTTTAATTCTGCTTCAATTCAGGCACCCTGTATTTAGTTGAGCTTCAACACTTTAGCCAAAAACTCTTTGCTTCCTTGGTAATTGAGGTTTAACAAGCTACAAATAAGGAAAAGTGGCAACCCTCTACCATAAGTCACCAATCCCAGTCAATCTAAACCTCTTCCACCATCTACTGGTCTTCTACTCAGACAAAAAAACAAGCAAAAAAACATTAGTTAGCACCTGGCACAGTGCAGAGGACCAAAAGTTTTTTCTGAGATAAAACACATGTCTGTAGAGGATGGAGGCGGGTGAGAAATGACTGGTATGGGTGACGGGGTGGTTATGGGAGTAGCCCTGATAACCTGGAATGGACATACGTGTTTTTTTTTTTAATAATTACGTGTCCACAGATTGAAGTGATCCTGAAGTGGGCCAAAAGTTTGATTGGTCTGAATCAAAGATAAAAGTGCTGAACTTCAGCACATTCACCAAATACAAATTCAGTATTGACTTATCCTTTCTGGCAAGTTATTAGTTTAGATCTTTCCTTGTGTGAACGTGAGTTGTGGGTGGTGCAAGCCTTGCTTCTACTCCTGTACAGTAGCTCACAAACATACAGCACCAGTAGTTTCTCCTCTTGTCTCACATTACTCTCCTCTCCAGAAGGTTATTCCTACTTACCCAGCAGTGCACTGACTCTAGCTATACCTCAAACTCCCACAATTAACTTCTGCTGTGCTTAAACTCCATTTGAATTGAGCTTTTCTCAGTTTGATGTAGTAATGGGATTTGTGCACCTCCATGATCTAAAGACCAATACTAGTGGTGGTATTGCTACTGGAACAGTCACCCGTTTTGTTTGGCCTGAAGACTGAAAACATGCAAAGACTTAGGAATGACTGGTCACTGCACAAGCAGAACTTGACTGAAACCAATCCCAAGAGTGGTGCACAATTCATTGCTTTTCTTACTGGTTCACCCAAAAATGGCTAAGCAGCCTATTTTGGTACTCTAACAGTTGTGAAAATTAACAAGATTCCCACATTGAGCAGGGAGATTCCATCTAAGGTCAGCATACTGTGTTGGACACAGTTGTGCCAAAGGATAGGGCCAGAGTGCTACACTGGACTTCAAGAATTTGGTGAAGACAGGCATGTCTGCATAGTACTGTGGCCTGTGGGGTAAGCAAGATCGGTCTGCCTGGGAGAGGAACATTTAGGATGTATGGTACAGGGATTTGATCATCATATTTAAATAAAAAAAGTCCTGCTAACTTTAATTACATATTATTCAGGCAGAACTAAGACTAGTAATGGATAGGAACCCTGTATGTAAATTGCACTGTTGCTCAGATTTGTTCACCATGGCTATAATAGGTGTAATGTAAGTATTCAATTAAAATAAAATACATTTTTATATTTTGTGACAATTTCATGATTGCTAAGTACTACTTTCGGGCTGCCACTGATGGGCAGCCTGTTGTAGCTAAATGTAAATTATATTGCACTTGCCATTAACATTCCCTCTCTTGGCAGTCACACTGGTAGTTGGCTTAATCCCTTCTAATACTTATAACTCATGCAATTAGCTCTTCAGAGTACTGAAGCTCACATTGTTTTCTATATAGTCTCTTCCACATTAGTCCAAATTTAAAATCATCCCAGAATTAGACATCCAAAATAATGGCAATATGACATGGTAAGAATAATAGTGACCTGCATTTTATAAGTACTGTTTTAAAATAGCGAATCCATTTGCTATGAATAGCAACATGGCAGAGTGCTTTCAGCTCTCTGTTTCTGCAGTTTGGTTTCTGATAGTATTCATACAGTAGATGAATAACTGGTCTTTGTTTTATTCCCTGACCATTCCATTGTTGAGAAGGGGAAAGGAATTTGGTTTTATATAGTGATATTCATGCACACTGTGTCCCAAAGTATTTTCAATCCAGGAGAGGGAAGGGGGAGACATTGCTGCCATTTCTAGAGCACAGGGAGATTCAAAGAGGAGAGTGAGGGCAAGGGTGGGGGGGGGAGAGAGATTACTGATAGGTTAAAGGGACACTGTCAACCCCCTTAGGCCTCAAAATCTCCCTAGTTATAAGCACACACACGTTATGATTGCTCACATCCTGTAGGGATTACTGATATACAGTAGCTGGTAGTTTGAGTCTGATTCTTTTTTCCTTTTTAAAAGTGAAGAACAGATTGCCCACCATACTTGCATTACCAATCCTTTATCAAATACCGATGCATCTTTCCTGGATTTGGGAATTTCCCCTACCCATATAGCCGCTCAAGATGCAGTAGGAGGAGGAGAGGATGCTGTTGCATGATGAGTGGCTGCACTGTTTGGGTGTTCCTAATATTCAGGAAGTATGCTATAAGAGTAGATGGAGGATTTGAAACAAAACAAGTTTGTATGTAATTATACTACTAGCAAGCATTTCAGTTCTGCTAAGAAAGGAAACAGACAGAACAACCAGCAACATCAATGAATTTTAGAGAACTTCTAAAATTTAGAGAAGATAAGCAATCATAGAATGTGGGTTTTCAGCCAGCAATAGTATAATGTGAAAAGCGTTGACAGAGTTCCATTAAATGATCTGTTCAGGGTCATACAGAGTATAAGTGGTGGCTGTGGGACTGAAGCTGTGGTTTACCAGTTCAAAACTCTGTGCAGTAGCCACTAGGCTAAACTACTTCCTTGTAAAAACAGGACTTTATCTTTATCTGTAGTTAACAAATCTATACTTAACTGGTCTCTTAATGC
Organism: Neoceratodus forsteri; assembly: GCA_016271365.2. NCBI lineage: Eukaryota > Metazoa > Chordata > Ceratodontiformes > Ceratodontidae > Neoceratodus > Neoceratodus forsteri. The sequence goes on along the minus strand of CM028133.1, from coordinate 519,508,125 downwards.
TTAAACTGCATATTTTGTACTAACATTACTACTTCCCATACAATACTGCTACTAGCCGTCCTTGTTACTATTTACTGGGGGGCCTGATTTGGGTCTGGGATCAGGTGTGAGAATATAGACATGGGGGAGGCATAAAATCTAGACTCATGCATTCTCATGTTTAGCAGAAAAAAAGGTGTATGTTCAAAAAAGTGAAATCACAGTCCAAACAGTGCAGTCATTTATTTACAATTCAGCTCGCTTTATACAGGGATTGTGTACTGACTCTCTCTGCAAGCGCACATCTCCCACCAGATGTTTCCTCTTCTGACTATACTCCACAGACCACATCAGTCTTATGGACACTAAATGGGTACCAATCTCTTTTGACATTAGACATTCTATCCTCCATGCAGTCCTCCTTTTCTTGGAGGCTACTGGAACTGGGTTTCAGATGGAGATCTGGACAGGCACTACTAAGTGGCCCAGATTATGTGACCCTGCCCCAGCACCCAGGTACATCAATGAACACCATCTATATCTGGTGATAGGGCAACATCTTGGCAGACCTCTATGCCCAGACAGGCACAAATCTATACAAACCACCTTTCACCCAGTGTGGGGTCTTTCCACCTATCAAATGTCGCTGTCCTTGTAGCATCAATAAAGTAGTGCTGCTTCAACTCAACTCCCGGTCCCATCAGCAGACGAGGATGCTTCCACTAATTCCTTCTCATCTTACTCTAATCCCAAAAAGAACAGCATGAAACCCACAAGTACCTACTGAAGACCCTTTTGAGGGAGAACCCCCCATTTCTCCAGTTCTTTTTGTAACTCTCTTCTTTCCATCTCAGCCCCAAAAATGGTGGCAGGCTACTCCTTTTATGCTGTCACTATAATTACATGGCCAGGAACAAGCTTGGGCCAAGAGTTAACCCCTCGAAGGCAAAATAAACAGGTTTAAAACTGGTGACAGGGCATCCCCTGGTGATAGGGGATGTCACTATCTCTATCCCAAAACACTTGCTGACTCCAATAAGTTCTAAACTGGATGCTACCACCTAATGCTCGGTGGCAATGGGAAATTCCAATTCCACCAGAATTTTAAGGACTTTTACAAAATTCTATAGAATTTTACCTGTGGTGGAATAGGCCTTCTGCTTTGATAAATTAGCAAAAATACAGAGGGCTGGATATTCAAAAGGGTTGCGCCATGCGCAATAGGGTTGCGCATGCGCAAGTCAAAAGTGCGCCATTCTGCGATATTCAGCAGGAGGCAGTTGCGCCACCGAAAACAGGCTGAGCAACAGCGCAATGCAAATGAAGGCATGCGCAACCGAAGGGGGTGGATCCATGCATAAAGAGCGCAATGCGATATTCAAAGACTTGCACAATGCGCAAGAGCTGAACAGCCGGAAGTTGCGCCCAAGCGGAAATGAGCCAAAATAAAAAGGCTCAAGGAAGAGGCGCAAGAACGCGACAGGGAAGACACATGAGGCAGAGAGACAGAGAAGGCCAGAGTAACATACAGTGCAGGCCAGGGAGTGCACAGGACAGAAGAGGGGCAAGGGAAGGTGTATAGGGCCACAGAGTGCAGAGGCCAGTAGGTGTACCAGGTGAGGTGGAGGTAGCAGTCAGGACAGCGGGGTAACAGAGCAACATCAACCGGGGGGTCACAAGCCAGGGAGATGGACAGTGCCAGCTTCCACATGGAAGCTGTAATGAGGGTGAGAATGCATGCTGCAGGGGGCGTGGCGGTGGAAGGGCCTGTCGTTGTGTCCTAACAGGCAGTACCGTGCCCGCATCAGCTTTGAGCTGTACACAGATGTAGAGATCGTGGCGGTACCGCCTGAACAGGGCAATACTGAGATGGCTCTGTGAGCTGTGCAGTGATGTGATGCAGGCACCTCACGACGGAGTCACGCCTGTCGGTGGAGACCAAGGTAACAGCCTGCATGTGCCTGCTCACCACGGGCACCTTCCAGAGGCTGACAGGGACACCACAGGCATCACACAGTCGGCCACGCCATGCGCCCCTCACCCACCCTCAGTGCACTGCTGCCACATGCCGCGGAATACATCCATTTCCCAGCACACCGCGGAGCGACAGCAAACATACAGGAGTTCCACAGGGTAGCACGTATGCTCAAAGAAATATAGACTGCACCCACGCGGCCATTCGACGCCATCACCGGCCCCGATGGGGCTGAATATAGAACAGGAAGGGCTATTCCAGTGTCAACTGCCAGGTGGTGTGATGCCACTGGGCGCATAATCAATGTCTGTGCCACACACCCTGGTGGAGCACATGATGCCTTTATATGGTATCAGTCCGCACTGTGCCATTGATTCGAGAGTGGGGACATCCCCACAGGCCATCTAGTGGGTGAGTACGCATGTAGGAATTGCAAACGTGGGGCAAGGGTGGGAATGCCACAGGTGCTATGGTAGTGGCACACAGGGATATTGGCAATATGGACCTGAACATGATACTCATCTCCACCATCTCCACACAGGTGACAGCGGATACCCTACCGTCCCTGGCTGCTCACACCGCACTGGCGCCCATGACCCCATCGCAGCAACGCTATAATGAGGTGCATGCCGCCACATGCAACACATCATCGAGCAGGTGTTTGGGATGCTCAAGGCATGCTTCTGATGCCTAGACACCTCCAGCGGTGCTCCTACAGTACAGCCCCTCAAAGGCCTGTGGGATATTCCTGGCCTGTTGTATCCTGCAAAACATGGCCAAAGACTGTGGATAGCCATTCAGGTCGAGGAGGGGACAGCGATGGGGACGCCAGCGCGCGGTGATGATGGTGATGAGCAGCCCCTTGGACGGCGGGACCCCCGACTGATCTGGCAGGCCCAGCTGCACGGGACACCATCACGGAGGAGCATTATGCATGACACAGGTAAGTCAAGGGGCCATGTGCAACCAACACTGTCCTGGCGCAACCCACAGGCACACAGAGTAACACACCAGGGGTGCATGATGGCAAGGGGAGGAAGGGACCAGGCACACAAACACACCATCAGGGAGGGGCGAACAGTCATATGGACACACACACACACACACACACACACACACACACACCAGGCACAAAGCGTACATGGGCAGGTGCACAGCAGAGCAGGAACAGACATGGCAAACACACAGATCCACAGACCACACCCACCACCTGTACTGTTCAAGTACGTGTGTCAGATGCTGGGCACCCTTGCACCTTGGTGTACAGTACAATGCAGGCATCATCATGCACACGCACCTGTGGACAGCAGTCGGGATGGTGTACAGGTGGTCCGTATGTCAGCGTGATGTGCAGGGCACCCACCAGTGCACTGCCCACCGTGACGCACAGTGCACACAGGGCAGCACCAGACAGGGCCCACACTGGGAGACAAGTCAGTCATGTTGCACCATTCCATGGCCACCGCGGATGCGTGGGCGGCCCAGCCATGCCCCAACAGCACTGGCAGACTGAGCAGGGGCCACATGGGGTGGCATCGATGGACCACCAGGGGTCCCACTGCACGATCGCGACCTTGTCCGCACTGGGGTCTGTAGTATGCCAAACATACCTGCACCAGGGGTGCTCAGGATGCCCACAGCAGAATCCGGCGTCGACAGGCTTGGTGTCGCACGACACCGGGAATGGGGAGTGGAGAGCGTACTGTGTGGGGTGCGCGGTACAGGGGCACCTGCTTGTGTGCCCAATGCAGCCACGACAGTGACCAATGCCTGGGTCTGCCTGTCAATGGCGGCGGTCACATCCATCCGCATATGGACCATCTCTGCATGGTTCAGAGCACAGTCCCTGCTGTGCCGCTCCACAGCCATGCACAGTGCCTCCACGGATGTTGCAACCCGCCTTTGCTGCTGTACTGATTCCCACAGCAGGCGGGTGTGCTCTTCAAATGGGTACTCTGCCACAACGGCATCCTGTCCCCCAGGGTATGGAAGGTCCTGATGCTCAACACCCCTTGAGGATGGGCGCTGTTCTCCAGGACCAGGAATTGGCATATCAAAGGACGGTGGGTATGTGCCACCACTGGACACTGTACCCCCAATCCTGGTGGGTGACTGCTGCTGCTGCTGCCCCTCCAACCGCTATGCCCCAGGGACCACTCGTTCCACTGCTGTGGCGGCAACAGTGCCAGACACCTGCACAGCCACCGGTGCTGCCCCACCGGTGCTGACAGGCACAGCCTGGGACTGTGCCGACATGCTGGCACACACGTTGGAACCAGCTAGGCCCAACGTGCTGGCCTGCTGTGTGTCCATCATGGGACATACACATGTCACTGCCCATTGCAGTCCTTGCATCATCAATGGTGCAGGTACGTGCTACAGCCACAGTCACAGCGTGCTGGCATGCTTGCATGCCAGACTGCTGAGACACAGGCTGTGCACCCCCCACACCCGACTCACCGACACCAGAGTTGGCAGCCCGGCGTGCATGCTGGTGCAGTGCATGCTGGCTGGTGACAGAGGTGGATGGACCCTCCTCCATGTCCAGCAGGTCTTCCTCACTGCCTGGACCCACCACCACCGTCCCCTGAAGATGAACAGGATCTGTAACAGAAAGAGAGGACATGTGGAGTGCATGTGAACAACCTTCCCCCAACACCACCACCATGTCATACCATGCAGTGATGGGCTTCCACCTGTCTGGAATCCACCTCCTGGTACACCCTCAATAGCACTCCGCTGCATTGATGCAGCCAGTCAGTCCTCAGCTGGGGTCAGCTCCACCACCACTGGCTGGCCCCCGCCTGTGCCAGCACATGCCGCCCTGAGGGCTGCCACCTTCTCCTTCACCCTCCTGCGGTCTGTCCCCATCTCCTTTTTGCATTCCTGCATGGAGCGATGGTGACTTCCGTGCAGGTTCACTGCCCGAGCTACTCCCTCCCATGCAGCCACACGGGCCTGAGGGGTGCCCCGCCGTCCACTCAGTAGTGGCTCCTCCTCCAGGTAGGCCTGGAAGAGGGCCTCTGTCTCCGCCTTGGTGAAGTTGGGCCTCCTCCTCCTCCGCCCACCATCCTCACCCTCACCTTGGCTCTGCTCGGTCATGTCGATCTGTATGGGTGGAAGTGGACACTGCAGTCTACAGCGTTATCCCATGACCATTGTCCAGAACATCACACAGCATGCAACCCACCTCTCACCTGCAGTAACCGAATCTGGCCAGCGCAGCCCAATGTCACACATTTATAGCACAATGCATGCAAATTAGGAGTGGAGCAACTGTAATGAGATGCAAATCACGCCACTGCGCTTTGAATGGCTGATCAGATGATTTGCATGTGTCGGCTGAATATTGCGCCGTTGCGCTTTGCGCAATACAGTTGAGCCAGCTGAGCCAATGGCGCATATCTGTGACTGTGTGGTACACTGCATTGCGCATGCCCAGGTAGCTTACGCAGGTGTCTGCCGCGCTGATGACGTGCTGTGCGCTATCGGCATTTCAGGCCATGGCCACCATTGTGCCAGTGGCGCTACAGCACTGGGCACCATATGGCGCTGTGGCACTACTGCGCAATAGTCCACTGTGGCACTGGCACACAGGTGACCATTTGCGAAGGATCAATAGATGTCAGATGGTGCTGTGCGTGGCCTTGCATCATAGACCCCTGACCTGGTGTCCCACCTTATCCCTGGCGCTTGTTCGCTGCCATGTACGGGCTCGTTGGGCGCTGTTTGGTGACAGCGCTTATGTGAATCCGACGGCGCTTATATGAACAGCGTGATTGGAACCTATGGTGGTCTATTGCGCAACATTTCCACGCGGGGTTACGCGCCATGGGCGCCATATTGCCTGCTCTACTACACAGTAATGGCATGCAGGAGAGCTCCCCAGTGGAGTCAGTTGGAGGTGTCCAACCTGGTGGCAGTGGTTGAGCCTCACTTTGGGGCACTGTTTGGGGATCAGCCCCTCACCATGACCCTCACCCATGTGTGGCTGCAGGTGGCCACTGAACTGGAGAGGGTCACAGGGTGGTGCCGGTCTGCTGAACAGTGCAGGCACAGATATAGTGACCTCTGCAGGAGGGAACAGGACGTGCTGCAACACCTCAGGTCACGTGCCAGGAGGGGCATTGTGCCTAGGCCAGGTGGGTGTACCATCTATGCACCTGTATTCCCCGTAGGGGTGTGACTGTGTTTTGGTGGTGGTGCATGGGGGATGGCTCTGCCAAGGTTGGCTGTGTCAGTGTGTGCAGGTGTGAGATGCATGGGTCTGGCTGTGTGGGCAGGCACACTCACTGGGGCAGGGGGCAGTCTGCTTTGGGGTCACACTGATGTTTTTCTCAACATTTGTCACCCACAGGCCTGGTGGAGAGGATGCAGGCCCAGGCTGAGGAGGGCTGGGCGGGCCCAGGTGGCAGCAGGAGGAGGCGTGAGTGGGCCACAGCGGCAGCAGCAGCAGCAGCAGCAGCAGCCACAGCTGCTTGATGAGTGTGAGTGTCATTACATCATGGATGCTATTGCATGCTGGAGGGGGTGGGCATGACCACCAGCCATGGACAACACAACCATGCACAACACAGGCGACAGTCATCACTGTCCAGTGTCACTGCACGTCTGTGTGTGTGTCACTGGTGGTCCATGCATGCACTGGGCACATGGCTGTGGAACTGGCATCCCACCACATTGCCATGTCACTTGACAGCCTTGTTTGTGCTGTGATGGACATGGGCAGTGTGTGTGTGCAGTGGTGCACATAGCTGGTGCTGCCTGGTTGGGCGTGTCATGTGCATGGTCACTGTGGGTGGGTGCATACCATCACAGGTGCAGGGCACTAGGCTATATGCCTTGCAGGATGGGTGGTGTTCAGGGTTGTGGACAGTCACAGCCATTGACTGTGTTCTCTTTCCTAGGTCTCAGCATCCACGGCGGATGGACCGTGTCTCCAGCGGCTGGACGAGTGTCGTGCTCACACACAACCTCCTGACAGACATGCAGCGCCATGGGGTCAGGCGACGCGAGGAACTGGGAAGATCAACAGGCAACAGGGGACCAGCCTGGCACTGACTGCACTTCCCTTCCCACTTCACCCAGCCTCCCACCCTGCCTTCCTCTCCCAGTTGTTCACCCCTCACCTTACCCACCCCTACCTTGTACCCCTACCCCTTGTCTTGTAGTTATATGTATACAGATGTTGTTGGCGCTTGTACATATCTTTTCGAATATATATATTTTGTTATGAATTCTGTGGTGGTCTCTGATTTGCAGCGGGCTATGGCTGCTCAGTTGCAGTGGTGTGCATGGCATCTGGGGTGGTAAGGTCCTGGGTATGTGTGTGTGTGTGTGTGTGCATGGGAAGGTGTCTCCAGTGTGGGAGTGCCTTTCAGTCAGTCTTGCCATCTGCTGCCACCCACTGCTGGGTGCCCAGGGTGGGTCTGGCTTGTATGGTTCTGTGCTACACGAGGTTGCAGTGTGCCTGGGTTGCATGGTGTTTGCTGCAGTGCCAGTCACTGCACATGGGTGGTGTCTTGGGGTCACAGTGCAGGGTGTGCTGTACAAAGGGGGCTGATGTGCACTGTGGTTGTCGACCTCCTGTGTGTGGCAGACTGGCCTGGCAGTGTGTGGGGCACATGGCCCAGCTGTGCTTCTTTGTTGGCTTGTCCCCATTGGCCAGTGGATCATCCATCCTCCCCAGTGATGCTGTGCTTTGGAGTGCGGGTGTATTGTTAGTTCTGCAGTGTGTTCCTGTGCCATGTGTGGCATGGCTGGTGGGGGCCCCAGCCTGCCTCCCTGGTTGTGCAGTTCCATTGCTCTGCTGGGGGCTCTGCTTGCACTATGGCACCTCTGGACTGCTCAGCTGGGCTAGCCTTGTTGCGCTATGGCGCATCATTTCTGCTCAGCTTCCCCTTCCTGGTTGCGCTATGGCGCAGTTTGTGCGATATTCAGACGTTGGCTGCTTGCGCAGTTTGTCTTGCTCCATGTTTGAATATCGCGTCTGTTGCACATATGCGCAATTGACTTGTGCTTGCTCCTGCTGTTGCGCACTTTTTGGGTGCAGTTTGAATATCCGGCCCAGAATGTTGATACTTCATGTGAAATTCAGTGGCAAATGGGGAAATTCCACAGTTTCTACAGTTTTCACCTAGAGTACAGTATGTTTCCATGATTTAAAACCAAAACCATGGATGATATTACAAATGTGTGGTTTACTTTCTAAAACCACAGTGCACCTGGCAGAATTTCACAGAATTCACTGTAAAATTCTGACAAGTTTTTCAAAGTTGGAATTGAGATTCCCCACTCTGCACAGCCCTACTGCCAACACCCCATCCATAGTAATTGGGAAGGACAGCAAGGTGGAGTTGACCTGAAGGGTAATATGGGAAGAGGTTGTCAGCTTACCACTATTAGGGGCACCAGTATTCTCCACAGGATTACATATATATACAGATGCTCTGAACTCAGTGCCAGCTGAATGTATATAGCTGCAGCCAGAGACTTTGTCAGTTATTTCCCAACATTTCTAAAGAAAGTTTCTGTGGTGGTCTTTTAATGGTACAGCAAGCAGGCTGGGAATTTCTTGAGAGATACCACAAAGATTTCAATACATAACTGACCATGCTTTGGCTGCAACTGTACCAGTGACCACACTAGTGACATTCTTACAGGGACAGCCAGTCATGATAAATGACTGCAGCATGGGTAGCTAGAGTCCAAATGTATCTGGAATCCTAATCATTTAGAAGACCAGATTGAGTAAAACCCCTCGTACCCAGCCAATACACCTAGCCAGTCTATCAAAACATGGGCACAGGTGGCATTCATCATATAGCCAAAGTCACAGTTACCATCTGCACCTATCATCAGTTCCTTCCCCTTACACCCCAGTAAAAAACCATAGCAAGGGTTAGCTAGCATACATGCATGAGTGAGCCACACACTGTTCATCAGCAAAACACCAGTACTGAGGCACAACACAGTTCAGGGATAGTAGCTGTGTCAAAGACCAGAAGCACATATTGAACCCCAGTCCAGGCACCTGTAGGAACAATTAGAGTAAGATACAACATCATTTATCATTATTAATTAGATATAGTACCTCAGTTTTATTATTTTATTCTTATAATTATGCCTTATTAAAATATATTAAGATGAAGGAATACATGTACAAACATAGGAGAGGTTTGAAACGTCAATTCTTGTGCAAAGTGGATAGTATATAACTACAGACCACGGAGGAAAATTCAGTATGAAAATCCATATATGTACTGTATGTAAGGAAGAAAAGGGGTAACTTTCAAAGAGGAAAAATACAAGGAAATAAAACTAAACCATGGTCACTGTTAAATTTATTATTCTATAGCAAAGAGGAAACAGAGATGTCCCACACAATCCAAGGGTGTACAGGTACCAGTCAGTATCATAACTCAGGAGACCCAGCTTGAGCTGTCATAGCAGTGCAGGAGAGCAGTTTAGCAAGCACCTCTGTACCCCTGACTATCCTTTGAAAGACCTTTGCATTTTATGAAATAATTTAAATGTTTATGATCACCTATTTTAAATCCTATTGTGGAGAAACTATGGGCTACCAAAGGACATTTTAAGGAGTCTGCAGGACCTATGGAAACTTAAATGGAGATTAAATTTTTTTTTTCAAATATACGGTACTGTATAAATGTTGCAGAAATATAAAATACATCATGATACTGGTCCTATTACTGGAATGAGATTGCATTTTCTGTGACCGTTTTGTTGTTGGAGATGATATTTAAACCTATAAGACGTGAACATGTTTAAACATTCTCATTGAAGACCACCCAGCCATAACGTATGGTTTGACAGGTGAAGTAATCCTCATGGAGATAAAACAAAGTCTTTAATCATTGGATAGAGAATAAGAAACAACCAATGGATATCAAAGTAGGTTGGCTGTATCTCAGTCTTAAAACTACATGCACAGCATGAAGAAACAGAATGTGTGAGAACTTGTGAAACTTTCAGAACTTGATGCATTCCTGGATTCTCTTCAAATGTCCCTGATGTAAAGATGCATTGAGGATAATGCAAGCAACTGACAGACAACATGGAGCTGTTGCCCAACAAAAGCTGACAAAAGATGTTGCCCAGCAAATTGGAAGAAAGAGACATTTTGGTTGAAAAATGATGAATGCTCCACTCATGCAACACAGTGTAAAAATGCTGACGCTACCATAGATACAGACTTTAGACCACAAGTCCTCACAAATACAGATGCCATCACTCTAACTGTAGGCAAAACTTGTTCATGTCATCACTGAAAACAAGTATTCATTTTTTCAAAGGTATTTACAGAGAACAGTCTCTGGGCATACAACAAAGCTGTTGCCTTAATATGAGTCTATGAATATACACTCAGCAATATATGAAAGATAATTTATACATTTGAAAGGTAAATTAAGTAAGCAACGAAACATGATGCAGAGGTGGTTGTCATGGAATAAACACCCAAGTAGGTGTGTAGGGAGGCCCAAGGTGCTTGTGCTGGGGCCTTTAGCACATGGAAGGGAGTTTATCCCATGACAAACACCAACCAGGAATGTCTTATCATGCTTATAAAATGGGACTCCTTGCAAAAAAAAAAAACTGTGGTGAAAGGAACATTTCAAACAGTTAAGGTTAAAAGCACAAATGGAGAAAAAAAACCTCTCCCTCACTACAGTGACTCCCCTATAAAGAATTTATTTTATAGTAAACATCTGTGATGGTTCCCATTGTTACCTAAGTAAGCATATTAACAACTCCCAGTAGTGAATCATAGCTATAATGAAGAAGTTGTTTGGCACCAGAGGTGTTCTCTATAAAGAGGGACCACTGTTGTTCATCTTGTCACCCACTGTATTGCACTGAATTAGCCCACTTTGGTTGTACTATATGTGGTGTTGTTGCTGTACATGGGATTATTTGATTTACATTTGCTCTTCTTATTTAATTCTTATCCTTCTGTTTAGTTTTGCTTTTATTTTTAAGGGTGGTGGTTTGTTTGCAGGCCTTACTGAGAGTGAAAATGAGAGAGAGAAAAAAGAGAGAGAGAGAGAGAGAGAGAGAGAGAGAGGAAGAGAGAAAACTAGCTAGATTACTACACTATACACAAGCAAGAGAGAGAGAGAGAGAGAGAGAGAGACATTGATGCCATGGCCACCGGGAACAGGCTTTGCTAGAGCTCATAAGTGTTTTTCCCAATTTTTTAATATTTAAAATGCAGGTCATTTTGTCTCTGCTGGAGTGGAGTTCAGTGAAATGATGGAGTCGGCAGTTCAGAAATGTGGCCTGCATGCTGACATTGTGACAGCAAGAAGCGTGATAGTGTGGCTGCCCCTTGTGGCTCAGGTAAAAACTTTTTTTTTTTTAATTTAAATATCTACTGACATTCAGGTGGGTGGGGGATATTATGGAATGAAGCCACTCACACTGGGCAAGAATTCGGAGGGGTCATAATTTAATGTAAAACCACTAGCTCACTCAGCAGTCTGTTGTCAATTCAAAAAAATGCAAGCCCCAAAGCCGGTACTCTCATCTGCAGTCTGGTTCTCACTCACTTACTCACTCACTCACTCACTCACTCAGTCTGTGTTACTAGTAGTTTTCTGACTAGAGACCAGAGTGAGCATGGAAGGAGCAGGACTGAAAAGGACAAAAAAAACTATTCATCAGGTTCTCTGTTGTATTCATAGGGAGCAGAATATATACATTACCAGTCCCGTGGTCTGTTGTGCACTTGGCAGAGGAGTGGGATGGCAGATTCAGCAGTCATTTATTGAGTCTCCACTGAAGCAGAGATCACAACTAGTGTATTTCTTTTTATCCTCTATGTACTGTTGGGGGTTGGAGTTGTATACTGATCAGGAGAGTCAAGCAGGGGTGCAGAATGGTGTTCAGGAGGGGAGTTTGGCGAAAGTGAGCAAGTGTCCAGTCCACTAAGGAGGGGCAGTCAGAGTTTGTGAGTCAGTGGGAGTGGATGCCAGAGACCAGCACAGAGCAGCTCAAACTAAGGATGTGGTTTCCGAGGCCTAAGAGAAAAAAGAAACAGAAAAAGAGGTGAGAAGTTGTTGAATAGTTTTTCAATTGTAATTCAACTAGTATAGTGTGTGATTTATTGGACTTGGCTGGAGGGTAGTAATACAGTATAAATGTAATTGTTTTTTAAGTGATGGTTGTGATGGAAGTGTACTGGTTTTTACTCTACTTACATGGCTGCCAGAAAGTTTTTTCCAAAACTTTCCGGAAGCCATTGATTCCTAGATGTACTATATCCTGCATGCCAGAAAGGCTCTCGGACAGGTGGTTGTTGCTCTGTAAACACCTGGGTTTCCAAACCCTCGTGGCCCGTCAGAATACAGTATTTTCCCTACCTGTTTTATAACCAGTGTTATCTACAAAAGAAATGTAATCAGTGTTTTCAACCTTGTTTACAATAACTCTATTTACATGTTTTCAAGTTTATTCATGCACTTTAAGATTTCATATAATGCGTACCATATGCAGTATTTTTGCTTTATAAATGCAACTTATTTTTATACCACTTGTTGGTGAAAGGTGTAATTTATCATTTGTATCAGAAACTTCTACTGTACTCTAGACTGCGAGTGAATATAATGGAGTCATAATATTAAGTTATTTTTAAATAATGGTCTTCGAGTTCATTATCAGTCAAAATGGAAATATGTTAATTGAAGTTTTCAGTCTAAAGTTCTGATATCTTCCCAGGGTGGAGGTGGTGGGTAGAGGAACCACGCCCGGTAAATATAACCTAGTATTTTAAAGCCATCACAGAGACAGGCCTTGAAGCCATGCTCATATTCATCCGCAGCTTGGAGCAGGAGAGCCTTTACCTAATGAGCCCACATGGCCACCTCCATCTTCTGGCCTACTTGCACTCTTGGGTGGGTGGGATCAAATTCTCAGCAGAAGAGGGAGCTTTGTGGGCTTGCCTCACCTTATAAACCCCTTCAGAACCCCCAATCAGGACCCCATATGTCCTCTCCCCTCGACCAATCACCACCCTGGACCTGCACCTGCATCATACAACACTACCTGTATGAGCTCATTGCTGATGTCACCAGGCCCCTCCCCAGCTGCCTCTCTCCCCCCCCGTATCACCTACTCATTATCTGGACCACCTGACAATTCAGGTTTCCTATTAGTGGCAACCCTGTTTGTCATTTGATTCCCTCTGGAAATGAAAACTTGGCACACTTCTAGCTTGGATGTTCCCTGGCAACATTTTATTGGACACCATCAATATTTACACACTCAATCTCTTATGAAATCACATATTTCATATTCCATTCCAAAATCACTCATTTTATATTCCAGTCCATTTCCTTTTATGTTTTCTCCTTGATTTTCCCTCTCGATCCAATCCTTGTCTTCGGGGTCCAGAAGCCGGATACAACCCCCCACACCATCACCAGTTCCAGGTATCAACTTACCAGGACCTACATCCTCCTAGGTCAGGACACTAAAATCCAACCCCTTTGTCTCTCCCTCCTTTACATCCATGCCTGGGTGCCTTTGACCCCAGCCCCCTCCCCCTTCTGTCTCCCCCCCCATTCCATCTCTTGCTCCTCCCTCTGCCCTTCCTCTGACCCATCTCCAGCCAAATGATGGAAGATGGGGCTCCCCCCTTGCGGGCTAGCACCTTGGGCTCCCCCTCTCCCATCTACCCACTATGTCTATCAATGGCCTTAGGAAGAAACACATTCTGAACTCTGAGAAGTGGACACCGTCAGACCTATAAACCTCAGCATGTTCAAAAGAAATGTCCCTGTGCTGTACATGGACCCCCCCCCATCTCTATAACCAGTCTTGCTACCTTCCTATTGAGCCGCTTTCTCCCCTTCTCCTTGGATCTGACATCCCTGGAATGCCGCAACACCCTATTGGAGGTGATCTCAGACCAGTTGATCACAACCCCCAGCCACCACCCCTTCACTCTCTCTAAGTCCACCATTGTGGCCTACCCAGTGCACTCCATGGGGTTTCCCCTAAATCATTACTCTCCAGATGTATTATAAGCATGTCCAACCTGCTCCATTGCACCCTCAGCTCTTCCAACAGTGGCATAAGTTGGGCCCATCTCATGCCACGGTTCCTCCTCCTCCAGTGCAGCTTCATATATTCCAAATCCATCCTCAGCTGTGTCCCATTACGTCTGGTTGCTGCAAACCTTCCGGCCCAATAAATAAAAGAATGCCCCACGATCCAAATGTGTCTCTGTGCTCTTCCTGCCAGGTTAAAGAAAATTTCTGTTAACATCACTTCCTGACATACTTCTTGTAGCAGCTGGATATCTACCACCTCACCTTCTTCACCTCTTCCTCTGACCCTCCCCATGCAGCTGCTTCTGATGCCACCCATATCTGGAAAGAATGGGGAGTGAATTGGTCTGGGTCCTCCCAAATAAAATTGAAGCATTTTTGAGGACCCCGCCTACCTTGGAGCCCATCACTGGACTCCCATCCCAGTGCTGGAACCAGGTTCCCACTACCACCCTTCAGGTTATCCTGTACTCCCACATCTCTATAACTACACAACCCCTTCCCCCAGGTGTCTGCTGCCGTATCACCACTTCCTCCCCCTTGCAGAGTTGGTCGGTTTTTGATCTAGGCAGCCAGATCATCACCGTGTTCTGACCAAAACTGACGTTGCTGTCCTGTAGCCCCCCCAGGCAGGTAAGTTTTCTGCTGCACCACTACCTCACTTATCTGGAATGCCCCCTTCGCCATGAGCGTGAAGATGGCCCGAAATAAGCAGACTTCTATAGCCAATGTACAAATCTGCTGCATTGCTCCTAGAAGCTGCAACAACAGCTGCCCCGTGATAGGTCACCATTTGTCCAGCCTCACCCCTTGGCCTTTCTGCCAACCAAAGAGCATCCACCTCACCATCCTCCTTTTAGTTGGGTTGGTCTCTGCCCTGTCACTACATGCCCATCCAATGCCTGTCAGCTTTACTCACATGGTGGTGTGGGCCATCCCTTCTTCCCATCTCCTGACCATGTATTGCTTTTCTTGGTCCTCTGTGGCTGGCATACCTACCTCAAACCCCTCCTGTGCCCAGAACCCTTGGAATGCCCCCCACACCCCCTTTGTATGCTTTTAGTGTGTTGGCAGACCAGGAATTCTGGTATAACCATTGGGCTCTCTAAAACCATTCTCCCACAACAGGTCCGGAATCTTGGTCCTGTGTACTGTTGCTCACGGGGCCAAGTCCCGAAACCTGTGTAACTATAAATGGGAGAGACTGTCAGTAGTCTCATTCTGGATACTATCAATATGCCAAGCCTTAAAAGATAAGTTTAACTGCAACCCCAGCAACACCAGTTGTCGCATAACCCTACTCACCGTATCTGTAAGCCCCCTTACCTATTGATCACTTCTGCAACCCCCTTGTTGTCATACCAGAACAAGATGCACTTTCCTCTCATCCTGTCCCCCCAAACCTTTAGAGTCAAGAAAATGGGAAATATCTCCAAGAAAATAATGTCTTTTAACAAACCAGCATCTGCCCAATTACTTGGCCAGGTTTCCGAGATCCAGCTCCTTTTGAAGTATGCTCCCATTCCCAGGGCCCCTGAGGCATCTGTGTATAACTCCATATCCATATTATAGGCCCAATCTTTCTGCCAAAATGTGACCCCATTGTATCCCTCCAAAAAGGTCACCCAGACCTGCAGGTCCTCCTGTATGCCCTTGGTGATATCTACCCATTTGTGGGGAAGCTTTGCCTTCCCCATAGCATATGCCAACCTATGGGTAAATACTCTGCCTGGGCTTATGGCCTAGCAGGTGAAATTAAGGTGCCCCAGCAGCTGCTGTACCAATACCAGCTGCACTGTCCTCCTACCCACCCCACCTGTTCCAACAGACCTCTAAATCAGGCCACCTTATCTCCTGGGAGAAAAAACATTCCTGCACTGTATCAACCTCTATACTCAGAAACTCTAGTTTGTGCACTGGTCCTTTGGTCTTCCCTTTGGCTAGAGGGATCCCTATTTTCCCACACATTTCTTTAAATCTGCCAGTATCCCTTCCATCTCCTCTTTCCACTCCCCAATGAACAGAAAATCATCCAGGTAATTTGCTACCTGCCTGTGCCCATACCTCCACCCAAAAACCCACTGCACCCATGAACCGAAGGCTTCAAACATAGAATAAGCCACTGAACACCTCATGAGCATGGCCTTGTTGAAAAGCACCTCCCCCAAATTGAAAGCCCAGGAGGTGCCAATCTTCAGGCCTGACTGGCAGCAACCAAAAAGCAGACTCAAAGCGGAGAAATACAGGGAATTAAAACTAAACCATGGTCACTGTTAAATTTATTATTCTATAGCAAAGAGGAAACAGAGATGTCCCTACCAAGCACCATCATAACATCAAAGTCCAAGGATGTACAGGTACTAGTCAGCATCATAACTCAGGAGACCCAGCTTGAGCTGTCATAGCAGTGTAGGAGAGCAGTTTAGCAAGCGCCTCTGTACCCCTGACTATCCTTTGAAAGACCTTTGCATTTGATGAAATAATTTCAATGTTTATGATCACCTATTTTAAACCCTGTTGTGAAGAAACAATGGGCCACCAAACGACATTTTAAGGAGTCTGCAGGACCTATGGAAACTTATGAAATCACACATTTCATATTCCATTCCAAAATCACTCATTTTATATTCCAGTCCATTTCCTTTCATGTTTTCGCCTTGATCTTCCCTCTCTATCCAATCTTTGTCTTTGGGGTCCAGATGCCAGATCCTACCCACCACACCATCACCAGTTCCAGGTATCAACTTACCAGGGCCTCCCCTCTCCTAGGTCTGGACAGTAAAATCTGACACCTTTGTCTCTCCCCCCTTTACGTCCATGCCTGGGTGCCTTTTACCCCAGCCCCCTCCTCCTTCTGTCCGCCCCCCCTTATTCCATCTCTTGCTCCTCCTTCTGCCCTTCCTCTGACCCATCTCCAGCCAAATGATGGAAGATGGTGTTCCCTCCTTGCGGGTTAGCACCTTGGGCTCCCCCTCTCCCACCTACCCACTATGTTTATCAATTGGCTTAGGAAGAAACACATTCCGAACTCTAAGAGGTGGCCACTGTCAGACCTATAAACCTCAGCATGTTCAAAAGAAATGTCCCTGTGCTGTATATGGACCCCCCCTTTCTCTATAACCAGTCTTGCTACCTTCCTATTGAGCCACTTTCTCCCCTTCTCCTTGGATCTGACATCCCAGGAATGCTGCAACACCCTACTGGACGTGATCTCAGACCAGCTGATCACAACCCCCAGCCACCACCCCTTCACCCTCTCTAAGTCCACCATTGTGGCCTACACCAATGCACTCCATGGGGTTTCCCCTAAATCATTATTCTCCAGATGTATTATAAGCATGTCTGACCTGCTCCATTACACCCTCAGATCTTCCAACAAAGACATAAGTTGGGTCCATCTCATGCCGTGGATCCTCCTCCTCCAATGCAGCTTCATGTACTCTAAATCCATCCTCAGCTGTGTCCCATTATGTCTGGTTGCTGCAAACCTTTCGGCCCAATAAATAAAAGAATGCCCCACATTCCAAATGTGTCTCTGTGCTCTTCCTGCCAGGTTAAAGAAAATTTCTGTTAACATCACTTCCTGACATACTTCTTGTAGCAGCTGGATATCCACCACCCCACCTTCTTCATCTCTTCCTCTGACCCTCCCCATGCAGCTGCTTCTGATGCCGCCCATATCTGGAAAGAATGGGGGGTGAATTGGTCTGGGTCCTACCAAATAAAATTTAAAGCATTTTTGAGGACCCCGCCTACCTGGAAGCCCATCACTGGACTCCCATCCCAGTGCCGGAACTAGGTTCCCTCCCACCCTTCAGGTTATCCTGTACTCCCACATCTCCATAACTACACAATCCCCCAGGTGCCTGCTGCCATATCACTACTTCCTCCCCCTTGCAGAGTTGGTCGGTTTTTGATCTAGGCAGCCAGATCATCACCGTGTTCTGACCAAAACTGACATTGCTGTTCTGTGGCCCCCCCCAGGCAGGTAAGTTATCTGCTGCACCACTACCTCACTTACCTGGAATGCCCCCTTCGCCATATGTGTGAAGATGGCCCGAAATAAGCAGGCTTCTATAGCCAAAGTACAAATCTGCTGCATTGCTCCTAGAAGCTGCAACAACAGCTGCCCCGTGATGGGTCACCATTTGTCCAGCCTTACCCCTTAGCCTTTCTGCCAACCAAAGAGCATCCGCCTCACCGCCTTCCCTTTAGTTGGGTTGGTCCCTGCCCTGTCACTACATGCCCATCCAATGCCTGCCAGCTTTGCTCACATGGTGTGGGCCATCCCTTCTTCCCATCTCCTGACCATGTATTGCTTTTCTTGGTCCTCTGTGGCTGGCATACCTACCTCAAACACCTCCTGTGCCCAGAACTCTTGGAATGCCCCCCACACCCCCTTTGTATGCCTTTAGTGTGTTGGCAGACCAGGAATTCTGGTACAGCCATTGGGCTCTCTCAACCCAATCTCCCACATCTGGTCTGGAATCTTAGTCCTGTGTACTGTTGCTCGCGGGGCCAAGTCCCAGAACCTGTGTAACTATAAATGGGAGAGACTGTCACCAATCTCATTCTGGATACTATCAATATGCCAAGCCTTAAAAGATAAGTTCAACTGCAACCCCAGCAACACCAGCTGTCTCATAACCCTACTCACCGTATCCGTAAGCCCCCCTTACCTATTGTTCTGCAACCCCCTTATTGTCACACCAGAACAAGATGCACTTTCCCCTCATCCTGTCCCCCCAAACCTTTAGACTCATGAAAACGGGAAATATCTCCAAGAAAATAATGTCTTTTAACAAACCAGCCTCTCCCCAATTACTTGGCCAGGTTTCTGAGATCCAGCTCTTTTTGAAGTATGCTCCCATTCCCAGGGCCCCTGAGGCATCTGTTTATAACTCCATATCCATATTATAGGCCCATTCTTTCTGCCAAAATGTGACCCCATTGTATCCCTCCAAAAAGGTCACCCAGACCTGCAGGTCCTCCTGTATGCCCTTGGTGATATCTACCCAATGGTGGGGAAGCTGCCTTCCTCATAACATATGCCAACCTACGGGTAAACACTCTGCCTGGGCTTATGGCCTAGCAGGTGAAATTAAGGTGCCCCAGCAGCTGCTGTATCAGTACCAGCTGCACTGTCCTCCTACCCACCCCACCTGTTCCAACAGACCTCTAAATCAGGCCACCTTATCTCCTGGGAGACAAAAACATTCCTGCACTGTATCAACCTCTATACCCAGCAACTCTAGTTTGTGCACTGGTCCTTCGGTCTTCCCTTTGGCTAGAGGGATCCCTATTTTCCCACACATTTCTTTAAAGTCTGCCAGCATCCCTTCCGTCTCCTCTTTCCACTCTCCAATGAACAGAATATCATCCAGGTAATGTGCTACCTGCCTGTGCCCATACCTCCACCCAAAAACCCACTGTACCCATGAACTGAAGGCTTCAAACATAGAATAAGCCACTGAACACCGCATGAGCATGGCCTTGTCGAAAAGTACCCACTCCCCCCCAAATTGAAAGCCCAGGAGGTCCCAATCTTCAGGCCTGACTGGCAGCAACCAAAAAGCAGACTCAAAGAGGAGAATTACAGGGAATTAAAACTAAACCATGGTCACTGTTAAATTTATTATTCTATAGCAAAGAGGAAGCAGAGATGTCCCTACCAAGACCCATCATAACATCACAATCCAAGGATGTACAGGTACTAGACAGCATCATATCTCAGGAGACCCAGCTTGAGCTGTCATAGTAGTGCAGGAGAGCAGTTTAGCAAGCACCTCTGTACCTCTGACTATTTTTTGAAATATCTTTACATTTTATGAAATAATTTCAACATTTATGATCACCTATTTTAAACCCTGTTGTAGGGAAACAGTGGGCTACCAAAGGACATCTTAAGGAATCTTCAGGACCTATGGAAACTTATGAAATCACACATTTCATATTCCATTCCAAAATCATGCATTTTATATTCCAGTCCATTTCCTTTCATGTTTTCTCCTTGATCTTCCCTCTCGATCCAATCTTTTGTTCGGGTCCAGACGCCAGATCCAATCCTCACACCATCACCAGTTCCAGGTATCAACTTACCAGGACCTCCCTCCTAGGTCTGGACACTAAAATCTGACACCTTTGTCTCTCCCCTTACGCTCCATGCCTGGGTGCCTTTGACCCCATCCCTCCCCTTCTGTCTGCCCCCTTATTCCAACTCTTGCACCTCCGTCTGCTCTTCCTCTGACCCATCTCCAGCCAAATGATGGAAGATGGGGCCCCCCCTTGCGGGTTAGCACCTTGGGCTCCCCCTCTCCCATCTACCCACTATGTCTATCGAATGGCTTAGGAAGAAAAACATTCCGAACTCTGAGAGGTGGACACCGTCAGACCTGTAAAGCTCAGCATGTTCAAAAGAAATGTCCCTGTGCTGTATATGGACCACCCCATCTCTATAACCAGTCTTGCTACCTTCCTATTGAGCCGCTTTCTCCCCTTCTCCTCAGATCTGACATCCCTGGAATGCTGCAACACCCTACTGGACGTGATCTCAGACCAGCCAATCACAACCCCCAGCCACCACCCCTCCACCCTCTCTAAGTCCACCATTGTGGCCTACACCAATGCACTCCATGGGGTTTCCCCTAAATCATTACTCTCCAGATGTATTATAAGCATGTCTGACCTGCTCCATTACACCCTCAGCTCTTCCAACAATGGCATAAGTTGGTCCCATCTCATGCCATGGATCCTCCTCCTCCAATGCAGCTTCATGTACTTTAAATCCATCCTCAGCTGTGTCCTATTACATCTGGTTGCTGCAAACCTTTCGGCCCAATAAATAAAAGAATGCCCCACGATCCAAATGTGCCTCTGTGCTCTTCCTGCCAAGTTTAAGAAAATTTCTGTTAACATCACTTCCTGACATACTTCTTGTAGCAGCTGGATCTCCACCACCCTACTTTCTTCACCTCTTCCTCTGACCCTCCCCATGCAGCTGCTTCTGATGCCGCCCATATCTGGAAAGAATGGGGGGTGAATTGGTCTGGTTCCTTCCAAATAAAATTTAAAGCATTTTTGAGGACCCCGCCTACCTTGGAGCCCATCACTGGACTCCCATCCCAGTGCCGGAACTAGTTTCCTTCCCCCACCCTTCAGGTTATCCTGTACCCCACATCTCCATAACTACACAATCCCCCAGGTGCCTGCTGCCATATCACTACTTCCTCCCCTTGCAGAGTTGGTCGGTTTTTGATCTAGGCAGCCAGATCATCACCGTGTTCTGACCAAAACTGATGTTGCTGTCCTATAGCCCCCCCAGGCAGGTAAGTTTTCTGCTGCGCCACTACCTCACTTATCTGGACTCCCTCCTTTGCCATGAGTGTGAAGATGGCCTGAAATAAGCAGACTTCTATAGGCAATGTACAAATCTGCTGCATTGCTCCTTGAAGCTGCAACAACAGCTGCCCCGTGATGGGTCACCATTTGTCCAGCCTCACCCCTTGGCCTTTCTGCCAACCAAAGAGCATCTGCCTCACCGCCCTCCCTTTAGTTGGGTCAGTCCATGCCCTGTCATTACATGCCCATCCATTGCCTGCCAGCTTTACTCACATGGTGGTGTGGGCCATCCCTTCTTCCCATCTCCTGACCATGTATTGCTTTACTTGGTCCTCTGTGGCTGGCATACCTACCTAAAACCCCTCCTGTGCCCAGAACTCTTGGAATGCCCCCCACACCCCCTTTGTATGCTTTTAGTGTGTTGGCAGACCAGGAAATCTGGTACAATCATTGGCCTCTCTCAAACCAATCTCCCACAACTGGTCCAGAACCTTGGTCCTGTGTACTGCTGCTCGCGGGGCCAAGTCCCGGAACCTGTGTAACTATAAATGGGATAGACTGTCAGCAGTCTCATTCTGGATACTATCAATATGCCAAGCCTTAAAAGATATGTTCAACTGCAAGCCCAACAACACCAGTTGTTGCATAACCCTACTCACAGTATCTGTAAGCCCCCCTTACCTATTGATCACTTTTGCAACCCCCTTGTTGTCACACCAGAACAAGGTGCACTTTCCCCTCATCCTGTCCCCCCAAACCCTTAGAGTCAAGAAAATGGGAAATATCTCCAAGAAAATAATGTCTTTTAACAAACCAGCCTCTCCCCAATTACTTGGCCAAGTTTCCGAGATCCAGCTCCCTTTGAAGTATGCTCCCATTCCCAGGGCGCCTGAGGCATCTGTGTATAACTCCATATCCATATTATAGGCCCAATCTTTCTGCCAAAATGTGACCCCATTGTATCCCTCCAAAAAGGTCACCCAGACCTGCAGGTCCTCCTGTATGCCCTTGGTGATATCTACCCAATGGTGGGGAAGCTGCCTTCCTCATAACATATGCCAACCTACGGGTAAACACTCTGCCTGGGCTTATGGCCTAGCAGGTGAAATTAAGGTGCCCCAGCAGCTGCTGTATCAGTACCAGCTGCACTGTCCTCCTACCCACCCCACCTGTTCCAACAGACCTCTAAATCAGGCCACCTTATCTCCTGGGAGACAAAAACATTCCTGCACTGTATCAACCTCTATACCCAGCAACTCTAGTTTGTGCACTGGTCCTTCGGTCTTCCCTTTGGCTAGAGGGATCCCTATTTTCCCACACATTTCTTTAAAGTCTGCCAGCATCCCTTCCGTCTCCTCTTTCCACTCTCCAATGAACAGAATATCATCCAGGTAATGTGCTACCTGCCTGTGCCCATACCTCCACCCAAAAACCCACTGTACCCATGAACTGAAGGCTTCAAACATAGAATAAGCCACTGAACACCGCATGAGCATGGCCTTGTCGAAAAGCACCCACTCCCCCCCAAATTGAAAGCCCAGGAGGTCCCAATCTTCAGGCCTGACTGGCAGCAACCAAAAAGCAGACTCAAAGAGGAGAATTACAGGGAATTAAAACTAAACCATGGTCACTGTTAAATTTATTATTCTATAGCAAAGAGGAAGCAGAGATGTCCCTACCAAGACGATCATAACATCACAATCTAGGATGTACAGGTACTAGACAGCATCATATCTCAGGAGACCCAGCTTGAGCTGTCATAGTAGTGCAGGAGAGCAGTTTAGCAAGCACCTCTGTACCTCTGACTATTTTTTGAAATATCTTTACATTTTATGAAATAATTTCAACATTTATGATCACCTATTTTAAACCCTGTTGTAGGGAAACAGTGGGCTACCAAAGGACATCTTAAGGAATCTTCAGGACCTATGGAAACTTATGAAATCACACATTTCATATTCCATTCCAAAATCATGCATTTTATATTCCAGTCCATTTCCTTTCATGTTTTCTCCTTGATCTTCCCTCTCGATCCAATCTTTGTCTTCGGGGTCCAGACGCCAGATCCAATCCCTCACACCATCACCAGTTCCAGGTATCAACTTACCAGGACCTCCCCCCTCCTAGGTCTGGACACTAAAATCTGACACCTTTGTCTCTCCCCCCTTTACGTCCATGCCTGGGTGCCTTTGACCCCATCCCCCTCCCCCTTCTGTCTGCCCCCCCTTATTCCAACTCTTGCACCTCCGTCTGTTCTTCCTCTGACCCATCTCCAGCCAAATGATGGAAGATGGGCCCTCTGCGGGTTAGCACCTTGGGCCCCTCCCATCTACCCACTATGTCTATCGAATGGCTTAGGAAGAAAACATTCCAACTCTGAGAGGTGGACACCACAGACCTGTAAAGCTCAGCATGTTCAAAAGAAATGTCCCTGTGCTGTATATGGACCACCTCATCTCTATAACCAGTCTTGCTACCTTCCTATTGAGCCGCTTTTCTCCCCTTCTCCTCAGATCTGACATCCCTGGAATGCTGCAACACCCACTGGACGTGATCTCAGACCAGCCAATCACAACCCCAGCCACCACCCTCCACCTCTCTAAGTCCACCATTGTGGCTCACACCAATGCACTCCATGGGTTTCAAATCATTACTTCCAGATGTATTATAAGCATGTCTGACCTGCTCCATTACACCCTCAGTCTTCCAACAATGGCATAAGTTGGTCCCATCTCATGCCATGGATCCTCCTCCTCCAATGCAGCTTCATGTACTTTAAATCCATCCTCAGCTGTGTCCTATTACATCTGGTTGCTGCAAACCTTTCGCCTCAATAAATAAAAGAATGCCCCACATCCAAATGTGCCTCTGTGCTCTTCCTGCCAAGTTTAAGAAAATTTCTGTTAACATCACTTCCTGACATACTCTTGTAGCAGCTGGATCTCCACCACCCTACTTTCTTCACCTCTTCCTCTGACCCTCCCCATGCAGCTGCTTCTGATGCCGCCCATATCTGGAAAGAATGGGGGGTGAATTGGTCTGGTTCCTTCCAAATAAAATTTAAAGCATTTTTGAGGACCCCGCCTACCTTGGAGCCCATCACTGGACTCCCATCCCAGTGCCGGAACTAGTTTCCCTCCCCCACCCTTCAGGTTATCCTGTACTCCCACATCTCCATAACTACACAATCCCCCCCAGGTGCCTGCTGCCATATCACTACTTCCTCCCCCTTGCAGAGTTGGTCGGTTTTTGATCTAGGCAGCCAGATCATCACCGTGTTCTGACCAAAACTGATGTTGCTGTCCTATAGCCCCCCCAGGCAGGTAAGTTTTCTGCTGCGCCACTACCTCACTTATCTGGACTCCCCCCTTTGCCATGAGTGTGAAGATGGCCTGAAATAAGCAGACTTCTATAGGCAATGTACAAATCTGCTGCATTGTTCTTGAGCTGCAACAACAGCTGCCCTGTGATGGGTCACCATTTGTCCAGCCTCACCCTTGGCCTTTCTGCCAACCAAAGAGCATCTGCCTCACCGCCTCCCTTTAGTTGGTCTGTCCATGCCTGTCATTACATGCCCATCCATTGCCTGCCAGCTTTTACTCACATGGTGGTGTGGGCCATCCCTTCTTCCCATCTCCTGACCATGTATTGCTTTACTTGGTCCTCTGTGGCTGGCATACCTACCTAAAACCCCTCCTGTGCCCAGAACTCTTGGAATGCCCCCCACACCCCCTTTGTATGCTTTTAGTGTGTTGGCAGACCAGGAAATCTGGTACAATCATTGGCCTCTCTCAAACCAATCTCCCACAACTGGTCCAGAACCTTGGTCCTGTGTACTGCTGCTCGCTGGGCCAAGTCCCGGAACCTGTGTAACTATAAATGGGATAGACTGTCCAGCAATCTCATTCTGGATACTATCAATATGCCAAGCCTTAAAAGATATGTTCAACTGCAAGCCCAACAACACCAGTTGTTGCATAACCCTACTCACAGTATCTGTAAGCCCCTCACCTATTGATCACTTTTGCAACCCCTTGTTGTCACACCAGAACAAGGTGCACTTTCCCTCATCCTGTCCCCCAAACCCTTAGAGTCAAGAAAATGGAAATATCTCCAAGAAAATAATGTCTTTAACAAACCAGCCTCTCCCCAATTACTTGGCCAAGTTTCCGAGATCCAGCTCCCTTTGAAGTATGCTCCCATTCCCAGGGCTCTGAGGCATCTGTGTATAACTCCATATCCATATTATAGGCCCAATCTTTCTACAAATGTGACCCCATTGTATCCCTCCAAAAGGTCACCCAGACCCTGCAGGTCCTCCTGTATGCCCTTGGTGATATCTACCCAATGGTGGGGAAGCTGCCTTCCTCATAACATATGCCAACCTACGGGTAAACACTCTGCCCGGGCTTATGGCCTAGCAGGTGAAATTAAGGTGCCCCAGCAGCTGCTGTACCAATACCAGCTGCACTGTCCTCCTATCCCCTGCCTGTTCCAACAGACCTCTAAATCAGGCCACCTTATCTTCTGGGAGACAAAAACATTCCTGCACTGTATCATCCTTTATACCCAGAAACTCTAGTTTGTGCACTGGTCCTTTGGTCTTCCCTTTGGCTAGAGGGATCCCTATTTTCCCACACATTTCTTTAAAGTCTGCCAGCATCTCTTCCGTCTCCTCTTTCCACTCCCCAATGAACAGAAAATCATCCAGGTAATGTGCTACCTGCCTGTGCCCATACCTCCACCTAAAAACCCACTGCTCCTATGAACTGAAGGCTTCAAACATAGAATAAGTCACTGAACACCTCATGAGCACGGCCTTGTCGAAAAGCACCCCCCCCTCAAATTGAAAGCCCAGGAGGTCCCAATCTTCAGGACTGACTGGCAGCAGCCAAAAAGCAGTCTCAATGTCTGTCTTCATCAACCACACACCTCAACTGCCCTGATCATCACCATTGCTTGGTTCAAGGATGTGTAGGATACTACCCAGAGGTCCTCGGGAATCCCGTCATTCACCGTGGCCCCATCTGGGTGTGACAGGTGGTGGATAAGGTGAAACTCACCAGGCTGCTTCTTGGGTACCACCCCTAGTGATGATATCTGGAAATCAGCATGGGGGGGTGCTTCAAAGGGGCCCTACACCCTACTTGCCTGCACCTCTTTCTGGATTTTCTTCTTAATTATGTCCTCCTTCCCCTTCACTGATCCCAAGTTCTTTGCCTTTATTCCTTTCTGCACCCTTCCAAAACTTAGAAGGAAACCTTCCCTGAAACCTTGATGCAGCAATGCTTCCCTCTCCTTTTCTGGGTAAAGCTGTATCCAGGCCTTGACCACCTCCTTAGAAACATAGAAACATAGAAGTTGATTTCATATAAGGACCACAAGGCCCATCCAGCCTGCCCATTTCTTTTTTTACTTTATGAATGCGCCATCGGCCTTTGCTCTGTCAATGGTCTATCTATTCATACTCATCTGTATTGCTCCCTTATGCCTATCCCATCTAGGGTATACATATTGAGCTCCGTTAATTTGTCCTCATGTGTTTTCTGATGCAGTCCCTGCACCATTTTGGTTGCCCTTCTCTGGACTGCCTCAATTTGGTTAATGTCCTTGTGAAGGTGTGGCCTCCAGTATTGCATGCAGTACTCCAGCTGGGGCCTAGCCAGTGTCTTGTAAAGAGGGATTATTACCTCCCTCTTATGACTTGTGATACCCCTGCTAATACACTCCAACATCCCCCTAGCCTTACCTACTGCTTTAGTGGTCTACTTGGATGATTTCAGGTCATCTATGATGATGATGCCCGAGTCTCTTTCTTCCCTTGTGACTGCCAGCAACTCCTCTCCCAGCCTATAGGTGGCTTCAGGGTTTCTCTTCCTTATGTGCATGATCTTGCACTTCTTTGTGTTAAACTCCAATTGCCACTCTTCTGACCATTTTGCCAGTTTATCCAGATCTTTTCTCATTCTGCCTACCCCGTCTGGATCATCTACTCTGTTGCAGATCTTGGTGTCATCTGCAAACAGACAAAACTTACCTACCAGTCCATGTTCAATGTCACTGATGAAGATATTGAAGAGGATTGGCCCCAGGACTGATCCCTGAGGTACCCCACTTGTGACTTGCATCTCTTCTGACTGTATACCATTTACCACCACTCTGTTTTCTGCCCGTCAACCAGTTTGCCACCCAGTTGATCAACTTCTGACCCATCCCAAGCCTACCCAGCTTATTAATCAATCTTCTATGTGGAACAGTATCGAAAGCTTTGCTGAAGTCAAAGGTACAGTAGGTGACGTCAACTGCTCCCCCTTGGTCCACCACTCTGGTTACCCAGTCAAAGAAAGCTATGAGATCAGTTTGACAATACCTTCCTGTTGTAAACCCATGCTGTCTTGGATCCTGTGCTCTTATGGATTCCAGGTGTTGCACTATCCTTTCCTTAAGGAGTCCCTCCATAATCTTGCCCACTACTGAGGTAAGACTGACTGGTCTGTAGTTCCCTGCCTCCTCCCTGCTACCACTCTTTGGCTATAGGGATTGTTGCTTCAGTGAAACCACATCGCTCCATCCCAGCTGTGCCCTCAATTCCAAATGTAGTTGGAATTGTAACCTCCCCTTTTATGTACCCCTCTCCCACTGCTACCCTGAAAGGACTGCTCATGCTCTTGTCCCCCTTGCTGGTCACCCTGATCCCCACTTGCCTGGCAGCCAGACACTGGGTGCTGCCCTGAACACCTGGAACACACGTGCCTGAACTTGCTATTCAACCATGTGCAGGATGCTTTGTTGTAACCCCAGGAAGTCTTGGCCATCGGGGTGGGGGCACTCTTCTTACAGGGCTCTCCCCCATTCCCTCTAGCTGGCCCTAACAGGGTCCTTACCCATAGCTCTGAATGGATGCAGCCCCATCTTAGATCCCCTTTTGCCGCCATCCACTTCTGAAATGCCTCATCATACTTAAGCCACCCATACCTGAGCTTAGCCTTGTAGGCATTGTGAATGATAGCTGTGAATGTCAGGAGAGAAACTGCCAGCTCTGGCTGTTTCTCCAGCACCAGGCACTGTAAATCAGGAACCCCACTTGCCATGTGTCTATCTTCTTCTCTTTGTACTTGGCCTCCTCCTCCTTATGGCCTACCACTGCTAATGCTACTGCCATCTCGGATTTTCCCACAGACTCCTTCTGCTCATACTTCCTCACTGTATCCTCATCTAGCAGCCCAAAAATGTCCACATATTCCCTATTCCAAATATTTTCTTTAATAGAAGTAGGGACATGGTTGCCTAGAGTGAAACCCGGCAGCCTGTCATACAGTTTGCTCCCCCCTTTTTTGTCCTCACCTGTCACAGTACCCTCTCCACTTCCCTTCTTTATTGCTTGGAGTACCATCTCAATTTTCTCCAGCCCCTTCTCCCCCATATCCCTAAGAAACCCTTCCAAATACTCCTTCAAATCCCCTTCATTGGACAAGTCTGTATTTCCCTTATCCCCACCAGGGCTTGGCCCCTCTGGTGCCAGTGCAGGTTCTGGCTAAGGAACAGGTGGTGGGCTTGGCACAGCTCCCCGTGGCCTCTTTCCCCCCACCCTGACCTGTCCACCCCTCCAGCTCCTTCCTCTTCTGAGACACCTCCTCTTCCTCTTCCCAAATTCTTGCTGCCTCAATGAGGTCAATCATTTTTTCCATCAGGTTGGATGCCTCTTCTCTCAGTTTGGTGCTGGAAACTGGGGCTCCTTTGGTGCCATCTTCTTCCACTGCAGAAAACAGAAAGGGGGTGAATAGCTCAAACAGCACCCTGAGACAGATAACCCAATGCTATGCACCTGGCTACCTGACTCCAACCACGTGGTCCGCTGTTGGCTGCCACTATATGTGCCTCCATGCAAGACCGATCCACACCCAACAACTTGTATTGCCCTGCATTTCCCAAGCCACTGAAGTGGAAATGTTTGCCATGTAGTCATGAGTTGATGACCCAACTGGTAGCCTGGGTGCAGGCAGGATGCCTCTGCCATTATACTGGGCTCTGGACCCCCACTATATCACCTGTAGCCCTCCTCATTGGTGGTTCTCTCCCCCTTTAGCCCTTGGATGAAACTCCCCCCTTGATGCCCTGCTGTTTGCACCATGAACATCTTGCCCACTGCAGCACCCAGCTGCTCCAGTCCACAGGGCTCTTTCTGCCCCGCCACCTTGGTGAGGCACCTTACCTGAGGTTATGCTATGTATTGTCTATTATCAACCTAGGAGGGGTCCTATACCTTTGCTGCCCCTAGGCCTGTATGTACCCTATGATATATGACCCACTAGTGTCGCATATATGCTTATCTCTATACTATGTACTGCTGCTTTAATAACCATTGTTGTTTCACTCCTGTGTTGGAGCATGCCACTCCAGGTTTGTACTGTGACTATGTATTTCTCTCATGTATACCTTGTAACTATGTATTTCTATCATGTATACCTTGTAACTCCCCCGGGTCACACCTGAAAATAGGCACCAGCTGTCTAGTGTGCTTACCCGGTTACCAAAAGCAAATAAATAAATAAATAACCCATTCTGCCCTTCCTTTCTTTCAAGGTGCCAGCTAACAGCCCTCTGCCCTGTGGCCCTCTCCCCAAGGGCTGCCATTGCCATTCTCTCACTGCAGCATCCACAAATTCCCCGCCCTGAAAACCAGGAAGTAGCCACCAAAACACCAACAAAGAAACAAGGCTTCCAGCAAACAATGCCCACTTGGAGTCTGCCCCACTTGAAAGAGCTCTCTCAATGTGCACTCCCACCTTGTTTGCTCCCAAGCTGTGGTGCTAGCCCTACACCAAAAAAGTCCATTTACTCGAGGCCTGCTCAGTGGCAGATGCCTGCCCTTGTAGCTGCCGCATCCTTGGGGGGGAGTGCCTTCACTATAGCGACCTTCTCCCTGAGAGAGCCACCCAACAGCTCCTGCTTGGGGTCCTGGGCCCACAAGTACCATCAGCAGGATCCTCTGCTCTCCTCCCCATGGTGCCAGGAACCACTGTCTGACCACATGGCCATCTGCCACCACTCTGCCATCTCTTGTCACCTATCCCAACATTTCATACCCAGGGACTGGAATCTGAGCCTTCTCAGCCCTAAACAGGCAAGTGTCCACTAGACCAGCAATGCCTCCTGCCAGCTGCAAGGCCCCCTCATGCAGTCCTATCAAGCCAAAAAACATTCAGGCTCTTCCCTGAAAATGGCCACAAAAGCATTCCATGGCTCACAGGAACTGCGCTCTACACCTAGACCACTGTGTCCATCTGCAGGCACCTTGCTACCTGGCCCAGAGTCCATGATCAGCTGACTGGGTGGCCAGTCATACTGCAAAAACAACCAATAGCATGTTGCAGACGCCACCACAATCCAGCGACTCCCATGGCAATCAGCGCTGCAGGCCCGACCATGTGGCCACCCGCTACGTCCCTCTGAAATTCTGCAGGCTCTCCCAATCTGCTGCAAGACCCACCACACGGCCCAACCACACTGTAAACCAGATACACTACCTGCCGAAAAATGACCACAAAAGCCTTTCACGGCCAACCAACTCAACTCACAAGAAAAACTTAAACTTGGGGCAACCAGCTGTGTTGCAAAAACAACCAACCAACCAATAGTGTGGTGCAGGCTCCACCACCATCCAGTAACCCCCATGGCATTCAACTCACACTGGCTCAAACACATGGCTGCTTGCTAAGCCCCTCTGAAAGCTATAGACTCTCTCGATCAGCTGCAAGGCCCACCATGCAGCCTGACCACACCGCAAACCAGACATGTTACCTCCTGAAAATGACCGCAACAAGCCTTTCTCAGCCAACCAAACTGAGCGCCCAGGAAAAACTTAAACTTGGGGCAGACACCACCGTGGTCTCAATGTTAAACAAATGCTGCCACTGAACCACTTGACCCTCAGCACAAATCCCTCATTTTCATTTCTTTCTCATTTATTGTCAGAACAATCCTGCTCCACCTGCCTTGAAGGAAGAAACTTGCATACTAAGACCATAACACAATATCTGCTCACTAGCTCTCATCTGTAAATTTCTCTGTGTGTCTCCTACAAAGTAACAGCTCAAAATATGTTAATCTATATATCATTTCTGCATTCCTTATTTATTCCTTTAATCAAAAGGGAAAAATAAAACAGGGTCCTGTAATAAAACCCTGACCCACCCCAGTTCCCTTCACAGGCAAACTAAAGCCAGCAGAATTTAAACCTAAAAGTACACAAAATACTGTACCCTCCACTCACTAAACAACCACATGGCTCAGAGGCCTAATTCTGGCCTGCAAGCCTGTATCTTACCTTGCTGGTGTTCAAACTCCAACCTGTTGTCACAACGAAGTGCTAAGAACCTGTTGCAATCAAATTCTCAGCAGAAAAGGGAGCTCAGTGGGCTTATCTCACCTTATAAACCCCTTCAGGACCCCAATCAGGACCCCATTTGGCCCCTTCCCTAGACCAATCACCACCTTGGACCTGCACCTGCATCATATGACACTACCTGTATGACCTCACTGCTGATGTCACCAGGCCCCTCCCCAGCTACATCTCCCTCCCCCATCACCTCCTCATTTCCATCTGGGTCACCTGACAATTCAGCTTGCCTTTTAGTGGCAACCCTACTTACTGCACATTGTAGCAAAGTGCATATACAGCTTAAAGTGCTAAAACAAAACAGAGGACTGCATAGTGGAGACACAAAGAGGCCAGTGACTGCATCAAACTCCCCATGTTTCACTTCTCACTAAGTCTGTGACTGGGGGCAGTAGTGGTTGACAATGTATCCCGATTTATACCATACAATTGAAGCTAATGCACATTACTCAATTTCCAGTATTGCATTAACTTTAGTTAAATCCCCCAATGTGTTTTACATTTAATTCAGTATCATCACAAATTTTTAGCCTTGTATCTGATAAATATTTAATTTTACCTTGTCTTACAAGTGTTTTCTGTATAAACATTGTACTGAATTTAAAAGGTGATGTATAGTGAATATTTAAATTAAAAAGCACTAGTAGTGTGCACGTCAAAGAAAAAGACAAAAGTGGGAAAATAGTGTTCAGTTGAATAGTAGAGCAAGATAGCTACTGTGATAAAGAAACCAGGCAGTGACACACTTTAGCTGTTTCACAAATAAAATAAAATAAAATTAAAAATCACACTGTTTGGGCAATCGAAATAAATATGATGGTGGAGCCTGTGAAACTAGATAAGGAAGAATGGAGTATTGTAGAACTCAGTGGCTCCTTACACAATTAATATATTATTCATGAACAGAGAGCTCAGCACTTAGATTGAAATAAAGTACTGTTGACCATTGGGCTATGCGGAAAAACTATTTTCTTTTATTTAAAACATATCCATGAATTTAAACAGAAATCAGAACTCAGCAGTGTAACATTTTGTGCCTCAGCTCCTAGGTGCTTTGTCAAGGTATCAAATTGTACAAAAGATAATTGAGCTGGAGACAGCAACAAGCACACACATTACAGTTACATTTGTGATATAAGGGTACCTTTCTATTATGTCACCAATGAAACAATGCCATCTGATGATATTATTTAAGAATGGATTATTAAAAAAAATATATAGTTATATTCCCAGCAGCCCAGGGGATTAACATAAGATGCGGCCATGTGGCATCCCTTGTTGTCCCCCGGAGCTGGCAGTAATAGCTACTAGAAAAAAAGAAAGTAATTGCATAGATTCAAAGGTATGACTAAACACCAGGGGCCAGATATTCAAAAGGGTTGCTCCATGCTCAGGGTTGCGCATGCTCAAGTCCTACATTGCGCCACTCTGCGATATTCAGCAGGAGGCAGTTGCACCACTGAAAACAGGCTGAGCAACAGCGCAATGCAAATGAATGCATGCTTAACAGGAGGGGGAGGAACCATGCATAAACTGCACAGCCCGATATTCAGCCGGGCTGTGCAGAGTTGTGCAGGCACAACCCCCAACCTGAGCCTGCAGGACCTTGAGCCAAAAAGGCTTAAGTAGAGGCCACCCACAGGTGAGCTGCTGATTGCAGGGGCGCCAACACAGCAGCTGCCACCTGTGGCTGGCCCCAACTCAGTCCCCAGCCCCCAGCCCGACCGCTGGGTATTGTGTACTCCCCCACCAGGCCGACTGCGGGCATCACTGTGGCCTCTCTCCCGCTCACATCCCTTGGTGGTCCAGTGGACCAAAATGCTCATCGTGGGCAGTAAGTAAAGTGAACCCCTGAATATCTCCCTGGTGGTCCAGTGGACTGAATAATGTCCATTGCGGCAGATTGTGAAATGAACCCCCCAACAAGTTCCTAGTGCCCATCATGGGCAGAATGTAAAAAGAACCCCCAACATCTCCTTGGTGGTCAGTGGACCGTAATGCCCAATAGTGGGCAGAATGTAAAATAACACCCCGCCCAAAACATCTCCTGGTGGCTAGTGTCCCCCCCACCCCACCCACCTGAAGCCCCACCACCCGCTCCCCGGCGGCTGGCGGGCGGCAGCATCCCACCCGCGCCTGCCGCCCGCTGCCCACCGACGATTGAAACCAGAAGCTGCATGCCCATTGGTGCAGAGCAAGAACCAATGGGTGCAGGCAGCCCATACCACATGACAGTCCAGATTTGTGAATGAATCATTACATTCTGCCCGCGATCGGGCATTACGGTCCACTGGACCACCAGGGAGATGTACGGGAGGAGGTGGGGAGCCACATTGCTGCCCGCGATCGGGCTGCAGGGTGTGTCGGTCCCCGACGGCTGCTACCTGGCAGGGTGGCCAGGCGCAAGTCCTCGGGGATCGGCGCACCTTCATGCTAATGGCATGCAAATGGGGCCATAATCAGATGCAAATGGCCCCCCCTGCGCCTTGCATGAATTATGGCCCCATTTGCATGTCACCTTTTGAATATCATGATTTTGCACATGGCGCAATGGTACTTGGCCACCGCAAGTTGAATGCTCCACTCTGACAACTTGCGGTGGCGCAAGTTTCACTGCGCCATGCACAGTGGCTGTGGCTGGGAGGTGATATTCAAAGGAGTTGCTCAATAGCACAGCTCCTTTGAATATCGCCTGGGCCACACCCCTGCACAACTATTTTGCGCAGCGCAAGGGCTTGCGCCTCAGAATGGTGCAGTTTGAATATCCAGCCCCAGGAAAACACTGGTGGCATTTAAACCATCAACATGAAAACAAGCAAACTAACAAACCCAAATTAGCAGCTCAACCCTTGCTCATTCACAGACCTTTAATCACTTTTCTCATTAGGGGTGCAACTGGTTGTGTCACAAATCAGTTAAACAGAGAACCTAGAGCACACCCTCTCCTCCATGGTAAATCATTCAGATATTACAGTTTGCTTTCTGCCTCAGTTGGCTGCTTACTTACTTTATCCCAAAGAGGACTGGGGGTCTCTCAGTGTTAATGCAGAGCTCTGACGTGCATGTTCAGCCCAGCGACCAAATGTCATGGTGGGTCACCGATTGGCTAGGTCCCAAGTATAACTGTAACTGTAACTGCTAGAGTTGGCTCCTTTTAAATAAGATGCACTGCATAAATTAGTTTAATTTAAATAAGGTGTAATCCTCAGCCAATGTGCTGGTGCTTGGTGGGGAGCTTGCAAATGGAGACAGCCATACATCTCCTAAACACTGAGCAGACCCAAAATTAGCAGCTCAACCCTTGGACATTCACAGACTGTTAACCACTTTTCTCATTAAAGATGCAACTGGTTATGGCACAAATTAGCTAAAGCAGACAACCAAGTGCATAGCCTCTCCCAAAGGCAAATCATTTAAATATTACGATTTTCTTTCTGCCATAATTGCATACTTATTTGTTTTATCCCACAGGGGAGTGGGGTCTCGTAGTGCTCAAATTCCGGGCTCTGTTGAATGATTCCTATAAATTCAGATTCCATGTCTTGGACTGCAAACAGATTCTTCATGTCATCACCAGAAATAAGTATACCTTTTATTAGAAGGCATTTATTGAGAGCAGTCTTGGGGGGTACAAAAAGGCTTTTGCCTTAATATGATTCCATGAGCATACACCCAGCAATATTTTAAAAGATTATCTATACCTCTGGAAAATAAAGTAACAAGTGTTATTTACAAAAGAAATGCACTCAACGTTTTCAACTTTGGCAATGGCCCTTGTTTTTGCTGCTGACAATTCAAACCTATATTTACATATTTTTAGGTTTATCCATTCACTTTTAGAGTTTGTATAATGAGTACCTTATGCAATATTGTTACCTTATAAATAAAATGTATTTTTATACCATGTCTTGATGACACATGCAATATGACAGTCATATTGAGACCCTTTTACTATACTCCAGAATTTAATTATATTTAAAGAAATCTAAAGGAATCCTAATATTAAGTATATTTTTAAGTAATTTTCTGAGGAAAAACATGAGATATTTTGACTGAAGGTTCCAGTCTAAAGTTATGACACCCCAGGGGTTGAAGTGGAGAGTACAGGACCCCCTTCCTTTAATGGGAACCATTACAAGCCATCACAGTGACAGGCATGGATACCGTGGTTCTGTACATCCATACTCTGGCACAACAACCTCCTGAAAATGAGGGCTAATCTGGCACAATGCATGGACCACACAGTGCTGCTCCATGCCCCAACAGGGGAGCTCTGAGACATTATAAGGATCTCAGGAAACAGCATAAGGCCCTCTAAGGGGAGATTCAGGCCAATCAGTGGGACATTACTGAACATAATGTGGCTTTCCATGAGGAGCTCAGAGCTTTAGGAGCACACAGATGCAATGTGTGTCCCAAGCCTTCATTGACAAGATTAGGGACATTCTTTAATTCCTGCTGCAGGCTCACCAACATGCAGCATGACATCTGATGACAGGAAATCCAAATGCACAGACCACCCTACTGTCTCCAAGAGTTTGCCACATCCAATCCACCAGGCACAGTCACAGCCCACTATGTTATCTAGATGCAACCAAGGCCAGACACACAGGGGTCCAAAATTTCACATAACAAAATGAAAACATGCAAACCCATGTGTGGCCCAACAATTACATGCACACAAGCAGAGCTCACAAAACCCATAAGATCACAATTGTCATCACTGTGAGCACCATGGTCACTGTACTGGTACACAGACTCCAACAATCATGCACTAAATGCCCTATGCAATACAACAGTCCTTGTTTGTCATGCAGTAACAACATCCACTTATTTTTCTTCACCTTGTACAGGGTTATGGCCCTCCAGCATGACATCTTCAATTACAGTGGCAGGTATGTTAGGGGGCAACAGAAGATGCTGCCTCAAGACATACAGTAGTTCTGTATCACACCACATTATCAGTGAGGAGAGTTAATACATATGGGTAACCTTAGCAGGGGGTATGTGGTACATTGTAAACTTTTAGACTGCCCTAGCAACAGTAGAAGCCCAAACACATGAGCATTCTGAATGAGGAACTTAGCGAGTCTAACGTATCACTTTACTTTATACTCTGCAGAGCTCTCTGAAGATTACATCAACTTCATAATTTTAATTGTTTATTGACAGAAATAGTGTAAGTACCTAGGCAGCACCCCAAAATTTAAAGTGTGCATGATAATCTTTAACTCTCAAACTGGCTAACCTGCAAAAGCTGTTATCACAGCATCAGAGAAGCCTAAACAGGGACCATTTGCCACTGATAATATGTAAGAAATATTTGTTCTTCCTGCTGCAGGTTTGCAGTTATACTAGACTTGTGCATCAAGTGAGAGAAGTTTTTTTTTCCTTTTTTATTGTTAAATTTTACAGTCAGTCTTGCCCCTGCATCATCCAGCAGTACAGTTGGTTCTTTTTAGACAGAATGTTAAGTGTGCAATGACACGCGGTGTGCAGTAACGGTATATTTTTGCATGATCACCACTGTATTTGTGTGGCTGAATATTATACATAGCTGGGGGTTTATTTATGTAAGATTTGACAGTTTTTGCTCCTAGGTTTAAAGTTTACGATTGAACAAGCTTTGAGGTACTGTTACATGCATTTCTATAAGCCCTGAACACCAGACAAACTGTTGGTGGCTTGAAGCCAACTCTCCTCAAACACCACTGTTGTTTCCTACATGCTGAGGAACTAATGTAGCAGCAGCCACTCTCAACAGAGCACAGAAGCACATCCATCCAGATGTCCATCGATGTCATCATCACGTTGTGCACCTGATGTAAACATTTATGCACTCTCAGAACAACATTATAGTACAGTAACAGCAGGCTGGCCACATGGAGCTGCTACAGCAGCAGTCTTCAGCACTGGAAGTGAAGGTCAGTACAGATAAGCTGCATCTGGGCACCAGACATCTCTTTTAAAGAAAGGATCAATTTTCTTTTTTTTTACTGTTCCTTAGTCAGGCTGGTGGCACAGCTTACTGGTTAGGATATTCCCTAGCAGCAGAGACAGGTGATAATCTTTGTCATACAGTATATAGACTTCCTAAACAAGGAGGGCCCTATACACTGAAAAGCCTGGTACACACTGGTAGGGGCATGTACTGCACCATGCAGTTGCATGCCTCATAGCCGGTCTTCATGGGATGCGAGGAGCTGGTATACATAACCCCCATCTGGTCCAATTCGCAACTACGTATATCCACACAAGGATGGGGCTGGACAGATGTGGGCCAGATTGGGTACTTCCAACTGGAAGCCCAATCAGGCCCCACAGTGGATCCCTGCTGTGCAGGAGCAGGGAATTATGAGACATGGCAGCCAGCATACAGGCTACCATGTCCCCAAGAGCCCATAGTAAAATGTACTAATCTGGAAGCCCACCCCTTGTCCCTCTGTGGCATTGAGAAAGGATGTGGTCCTTGGCTGTTGGGTGTCATGTTGTCCTGCAGCCTCTGGTTAGGGGGTGCACAGCCATTATGGCAGCCCTCTGGCTGGTGTAAGGGAAAGCACCCAGACACTCACCAGCAGAGTACAAATGGCACTGTGGAAGCTATATTCTGCTGGCCCTCCACAGACACACCCACTCCCCACCCCCTGCCAGTGTAGGCTACTTAGTTGCACAGGATCCCCTGTGCACAGCCCCACACAGAGATGCAGAGCAGGTGTGCACCATTTGAGCATCTGTGGATGTCTGTTGAACAGCTGGGATATGTGTATTCCAGCCCTACATGCTGTGTATCAAGACACATAGGGCTGGGATACCTTTAGCATATAGGGTCCGGAATGCATAGGTGTATTAACTATTTTAAATTAGACACTAAGGCTTATGTCAGACTGTTTTTCAAAGATGCAGATTATACTGCCCATTTTACATAACACAATCTAATATGTCAATCTCAGTCCCCACAAACCAGAGCCCTGGTTGTTTTGGGGGGATACGACTGGAATTCTGACTGGCAGTGGTAAAGCTAATTTGCACAAATCCATTCTGTTATTTTCTACTGAGATATTACACTCTGCTGACTTGCAGGTAACACATTCAAAGACACCCAAACCATACAGGGCCTCAACACGCATGTCCTGGTATATCCAAGCATAGAACTCCTGCTCACCCTAATTTGCAGGCATCCAGCAATTTCACTATGTAAAAACAACCCTGAAAGCAAGAATGAGGGCGAAGATGAGAATGAAAATTGAGATCCAACAGAACTGGAGTTAGATGAGGGAGAACACTACTCCAAAGAAGAGGGCATTGGTGGAAGCTAAGAAAACAGTTTTGATCCTTACCCTTTTTGACATGAAAGTGACATGTTTTTTGCTCAAGGAGGCACATTGGGTGCTGCAGCTACAAGAGGTTCTGTCCACAGAGCATCTGTATGTGAACTTCATTCTGTCTGCCTTGTGATCTGCACCATAGTGTTTCTTGAACATCAGACATTGTGATCAAATTATTGACTAGGAATGGCAGACATTGTGAAAAGGACACAGCTCCCTAGAACAAAGGTTAGATGCTATCTTTTCAGAAGGAGCACTCCAATAAATATGATGAGCACCCTGTGGTAAACACATCAGTCTGCAGCACAGCAAAATGTGATTATTCCCCTGAAAAGAGTTGTCACTTTCAGATACTGTACGCATAACAAGAAAGTGAACTCATCATGCTGGTATACATTTATGGCTATTTGCACAAACCTTAAAATAACATACAATTTCCAGAGCAGTGTGCACTTGGGTTTCAGCTCTGGTAGAAGTCTTACCAAAAGATTCCAGGGTGCTAATTTTTTACAGCTCATGTCAATGGCCTCTACATTTATGAGAGATGCTGTTGTGGACACCTTACTATGTCAGCTCACATGACCTCTGCTAAAGTGTCAGTAGTGCGAGGAGTTTGACTCCGCTGCTGGTCTGCAGACCAGGCCTCTAAGTCAAAACTGTATACGCACATTTAACAGCATTGCTAATGGGAATATTCTGTGTATAAACATTTAACCATATTGGTGGTGGGAGTATTGTGTGGTGTCCAAAATGTAATATATTTAGGAGTGTACTACAGGTTAATGTAGTAGCCTACGTTAACTAAAATTAATACTCATTGCTTATGTAAAATATTTTCAGAACAGTGTGTTATGCTGTAGCTAGTGAACCTTTGATTTGCTGGGTTGTTTTGTTCTATAGTTAAATCATACAGCTTCACCCTATCTGGGTAAGCACTACAATGTAATTTAACTCCAGTTTTCTGTGATAAAGCTTAGCCTATAGGTACACCCTACCTGGGTGACAACAAGTTAGTTTCAACTCCTGTTTTCTGTGCTATAACTAAGGCTGTAGCTACACCCTATTTCAGTGAGCACCACAAGTTGGTTTTTAAATCCTGTTTTTCATCTTATAACTAAGTCTGTAGCTACACCCTATCTAGGTAAGTACTATGAGGTGCTTTTTTATCTCTGTTTTCTATCCCTTTTAGCTAGAGATTCATATGGGTGAGCACTATGAGTTCAATTAGATCTTTGCTTATTACAGGTCTTTACGAGGATGGTGTTCAGAAGGGAGGCAGTCAGTCATGAAGATTGTGGGGCGCTGCTCTGTAGGGATATGCTCTGGAGATGGGGACACTTTTCCATCTGCAGGACCTTGGCAGAACTCCAGGCTCAGTTGGTGGCAGCAAGGGTACAAATATCTCAGCTGTGTCATTGGCTCATCTGGACCCCAACCCCACACCCACTCTCCCCAGAGACCCACTAGTTCAGAGGGGTGGAGAATGGTGGGGAAGCAGTCAGGGAAGGGGAGCAGGGTTAGCCAAAAGGAAGCTGTTCAGCCCTTCATCATCCAGGCAGCAAATAGCTTCACACCCCTTGAGGAGGAACAGGCATCTGACTCTGCTGGAGAAATCTCCAAGCAGTTGATGGAAAAGGGCATGGCAATGTGATGGTACACAAGTGGAGGAAGTCTACCTGATGAGTCTTAGTGGTTGGGCACTCAATGATTGGGGGGTAGAGATGGTGGTGGAGGGGGGGCTGGATGAGAGGGGGATGGTACGGTACATTCCTGAGCATCTGCATCTGGGATTTAGATAAGATAGGGAAGATAGTGGAGAGGGAGCAGGGGGAGCTGAAGGTGTTGGTATACCTGGCTACTAATGATCTGGCAAACCAATCTGTGGAGATGGTGAAGCAGAACTTCTGCAGACTGGGAGAGATTGGCAGCACAGTATGCCTCCCTGGCCTTTTCTGAAGTCCTCCCTGTGTGTTGCAGGGAAGGGAAGAAGGTTTGAATATGTATTGATGTAATAGAGGAGTTTAACAGGTGGTTTAAGAGATGGTGTCAGGCTAAGCAGTACCACTTTGAGGGGGACTGAAGGGACTTTTGGAGCAGGAGACTCTTCAAGGGTGATGAACTTCATCTAAAGAAAGGGGGTCTGTGCATTGGGGCAGAAGTTTGACATCTATATCAGTCATTGAAACTGACTGTGTCGGAGACTGCACCTAGGTAAATCCAATGGCAGGGGAGAGGAAGGGGATGCTAACTAGTACTCACCCACATCTATGGGCTTGTTGCAGCACAGCAGGTAGAAAGAAAGCTATGGCCCATACTGGACTAGGTGAAGGGATTTTGGAGAGGGGGAACATAAAGGGTGCAAGCACCAAAAAAAACAAGGGGATGTTCATACATGGGAAGCACAAGTGCAGTAGAAAAGTATGATCAGAGGTCTGATGGAAAGGGTATTCCTTAATGTCAGAAGCCTAGGAAACAAAATCAGTGAGCTCCAGGTGCTGATAGTAGACACTGAGGTGCAACTTGTGGCCATAACAGAAACATGTGCTTTGGAAAATAACAACTGGGAATGGACAGTATCTGGGTACTCAATGCTCAGAAGGGATAGAGGAAGGGATAGAATGGGAGGAGTAGCCCTTTCTGTCAAGGAATGCATTGAGGCGGTAGAATATATGTGCACTGGGTAGTAATAAGGAGTCTGAGTCATTGAGGGTGCAACTCACAGCAGCCTCAAGCAAGAAACTGTATATGGCGGTGATCTATAGACTGCCAGGACAAGGGGAGGAGAATGACGAGGAGCTCAGGGAAGACTTGGAAAGAGGGGTAGCTAAGGAGGAAGTAGTGGTTGTAGCTGATCTGAACTTGCCAGCCATTGATTGGGATGTTCCAGTGGACAGGAGCACCAGAAGTCATGCCTTGCTGTATGTGTTTCAGGATTATCTGCTGGTACAGGCAGTGAGGGAGCCCACCAGACAGTTCACAATTCTCCATGTGATGCTCACCAACTCCAAGGTTGTAGGAACTCTGGAAGTAGGGGAGCCACTAGGGAACAGTGACCATATCTCTGTTTGGTTTGAACTGGCCCTCAGGTCTGGTAAACCACAAACGAGAGCTGAAGTCCTTAATTTTAAAAGGGTGGGCTTCAGTAGGCTGAAGGAGCTGGTCAAGGATATGTTAGTAGAGGTGGATAACATAGATGGGGTGGAAAAGGGATGGAGAGCAATTAAGGGGACCATTCTTAGGGCATCTAAGGTATGTGTGAGAACAGTAACCAAAAGAAAAAGGTTCATGATGCTACAGTTCTTGACAAGGGTCAGGGAAGCAGTGAGGGCCAACAAAAAGACCTTCTATAAATTTAATGAAAAGCTTGGGGAGGAAGAATGGGGAGAATATTTATGGAAAACTAGGGAGGCAAAAAGGGCAGTTAGGGAGGTGAAAGTGTATCTTGTCAAAAGGGTACGGGAACAAGGACAACATAATGTGGGTGCTGTAGTGTAGGCGCACCTCATTTGGGCATTCGGGACTTGCAGGCATGGTGTGCTGAGGGCGTTACTCTGCCATCCGCTCCCCGATATGCCCGGGGCAGAGGTGATTATATTTATTTCAGGGGTGGTGCAGGGGGCGAGCCCTCCCATAAGGGTACACAAAGTCAGTTGCATGCTCTGTGTCTGTGACATGGTTGCCAGGCTCTCATTACTTGCATTCCATTGACTGCACCTTGCTTTCCCACTCTGCATTTGTTTTTGCACAAAAGTGTACAAACCAGTGAAAGCAATCACAGAGCTGCTTATTGCAGAGGGGGTCAAGAGCAAAGAAAAACAATGCTTCAGGTATATTAGTAAAAAATGAAGCTAGGAGATAGAATTGTAAGGCTAATCAAGAGGGACAGGGTGATCCAGGTGGATAGGCAAAAGGCTTCTGTCTTTATGATTACTTTTGCTCAGTTTTCACTAGGAGGGCAGTGGGCCTTTGACAGAGATTGGCATCAGTGCAGCCTCTTAGGGAATCCTGGACATGAGACAGCCAACATTTACTAGCAAAAGGGTCTTAAAATGGCTGGTAGCTCTAAAGATTGACAAGTCCCCAGGACCAGATGGCTTGCATCTGAGGATACTCCAGGAATTGACAGCAGAACTGGCTGAACCCATGGTAGGTATATTCAACAGTTATCTAAGGACAGGGGTAGTTCCAAAGGATTGGAAGATGACAGAAGTAGTTCTGATCCATGGGGAGGGGGATAAGGAACAAACAGGGAACTACAGACCTGTCTGTCTTACCTCTATTGTGGGAAAACTGATGGCGTCACTTATCAAAGAGGATCTCATGGACTACTTGGAAAGAAATGGCTCCAGGATAGTAAACAGCAAAGATTTATGGCAGAAAAGTCTTATCAGACTAACTTGATAGTTTTCTTTGACTGGGTGATGAGAGAATTGGATAGGGGCCATGCTGTGGATTTGCTCTACTTCAATTTCAGCAAGGTTTTTGACTCAGTGTCTCACAAATGCTTGCTGAAGAAGATTGAGGATCTGTGTGCAACTAAGGTCATAGTAAATTGGGTATCTGAAGGGTAATCAGAAGAGGGTAATGGTAAACTGGTTTAAATCAGGAGAGAGGGAGGTCACGAGTGGTGTTCCACAGGGATCTGTCCTGGGTCCAGTGCTCTTCAGCATGTTCATTGGCAACATTGGTAAGGAACTCTGGGGCAGGTAGTGTCTCATCAGAGATAACACTAAGCTGTGTGG
Source organism: Neoceratodus forsteri (assembly GCA_016271365.2). Taxonomy (NCBI): domain Eukaryota; kingdom Metazoa; phylum Chordata; order Ceratodontiformes; family Ceratodontidae; genus Neoceratodus; species Neoceratodus forsteri. The sequence continues at coordinate 519,464,296 of CM028133.1, read as the reverse complement.
GAGGGTGGATAGTGATGAGGGAATAAAGAAAATGCAGAGAGACTTACAAAAGCTGTAGGGGTGGTCAGGTGTTTGGCAGTTGAAACTTAATGCCAGAAAGTACAAGGTTATGCACCTAGGGAACGAGAACCCCATGACAGAGTACTGGATGTGAGGGATGAGATTTCATACTAAGGCTGAGGAATGAAACCTTGAAGTTATCATCAGCAACTCCCTTTAGCAATCAAGTCAGTGTAACGGGGCTTATAGCAAGGCAGGTAGGATGCTTGGGTATATCATGAAGGGTATCTCTTGTATAGATCCTTGGTAAGGCCACACCAGCTTCTGGAGTCCTCACCTTAGGAAGGAAAGGGATATGCTGGAGATAGTGCAGTGCAGGATAACAAAAATAATTTAGGGCCAGCAGGGCAAGTCCTATTAGGAGCACCTCAAGGCACTGAACATGTACTTGATGGAGTTCAGAAGGGAGAGGGGACATATGACACAGCTCTTCAAATTCCTAAAAGGAATTAACAAAGTGAACTGCTGGAAACTATTTCATTTGAATACTAGCTCATGGTCAGATGGTCATGAGTGGAAACTAACAGGACGGAAGTTCAGAAGGGATGTGAGGTAGTACTATTTAGCAGAAAAGGTGGTGTACCTGTGGAACAAGTTGCTGGCTGATATGATGGATATGAAAACCATTAGTTGTTTTTAAGCATGGCAGGGACAAAATGAAGGGTACAGTGGTGGCTTGGGGTGTCAGAAAGGGGAGGAGAATGGAGGGATGATGGGGAGGGCTAGGATTCTTAATGAACAGTAGGTCCCAGGGCTAAATAATGAACTCAGGTAGATTGGATGGACCTTTGGTCTTTTTTTGCCATCATTGTCTGTGTTTCTATGTTTCTACAATTGTACAATATGTTATTATCCAGTGATTTACTACAGTATTTGGTCCAGATCTGAATGAGATCCTGAAAGATATTCAGGATAAGAAAGGACAATGGCTGGTTTCCAGACACAACAGAAAGTAAATCAGTCCTGACGAGGGAGCAGTTTTGGTTGTTCCCACCTGGCAAGGGGAATTTTTGTCTTTTTTCCCCGACAGAGATGCCTTAGCTCACAGATATAATTATTATTATTATTATTTAGTTTTTGTTGACCGGGTAAGTGCACTAGGTGGATTCTGCCTGTTTTCAGGCATGACCCGGGGAAGGGGATACAGATGAATGCCAACTGGCCTTGGACCAGATTAAGCTGTTGGTGGTATTTTTATGAATGAGGGAAATTTGGCCAAGACACTGGGGAAATTTCCCTACTCTACCAGCAGGGGGCTTGACTTCCTGGGGAGTGGAGAAGCTCAGTTTGGAGCTGGACAGCAGTGGAGGAGGAAGTGCTGATGTGGCAGGGGAGATGGCCTCCTCCCCTGGCCTCATATTGCAAGAGACTGCTTTATTGGAAATAAACCATGCAGCAGCTACTCTTTCTGGAAACATGATGATTATGGAGGCAATGGATATGAATGAAGCAGAGTTGGATGTCAGCCTGAGTGCTGAAAGATCTGCAGAATTGATTGCAGCTGGGCTACAGTATGAAATTGCCTTTGTACAAGCTCTAAGTGAAGAACAACAATTGCACCTTTTACAGATGCTGTCTACTCCGGGGAGAGGACTGGCGGAAAAAAATGCAGCACCTCACAATATGCAGTCTCCTGATGCAGGTGCTGATGCAAGTAAAGAAAAGGATAATTTTGTTGAAGGCATGAGTCAGTGTCTTACAAGTGACAGGCTAACGCCTCAGGTAAAATTTTATAATACTGCATTTGTGCCAGGCAGTGCAGTGGCTAACCAAGATGTAACATAAACCTCTGTGGTTTTAGCCTCTGTAGCAGTGAGTACTATTGCTGATGGCCGTGATATTCTAACTGTACAAAATAATTTTGAACCATGTATAAATATAGATAATGAGATTTCTGCTGATACAAAGGCTGAGTCTTCAGCTTTACATACTGTGGTAAAAGATTTACAAAATGGGCAAATGAGAAGGATTAGATGTGGAACAGGATGAAGTTATTAACTGGTCAGTAGACACTGCTTTACAAAATGCTGGTTGGATTCTGAAGGGGGGGAGTTGGAGGCCTTACCCTATGGATGATATGACCCAAACCCAAAAGAGTGGTTGGAAGATGTTGACCCTGTAGCTATGGAAAAATAATCATACAGTTCCACTTATTGATCACCCTTGCACAGAAAATGCTAACAAAACTCCTGTAGATGTTCAGGCTTCCTCCAGGCAGGAGGTTGGACATAATTTACATGAGGAGGCACCAATCCTGTGGAGTGATAGTGTGGAACCAACTGGTTCTCCACAGAGACAGACAACACCCCAGCTGGAACCATTAAAATTATGTAGACAATTTTGAAGAAAAGATGTCACCTTTTCAGGTATAATACCGGCCCAGAGAAAAAATGCTGCACATTTGCAGTATCAGGGAGGGCAGGCCCACCCTCCTGACAGAATTTATGTGGGAAATACTTTGCTGAATGAATCTTTGAGGTTCTTTTCAAATGAAATTTATGCCCTGATCCATGCTTCTGGTGATTCTGTCTTTGATATTAGTTTTAAATCCCCTGTGGGTTTAGATTGTTTCTGGTCTGTTTATGAAAAAAAAATGCCGTTCGGCCTTATGGATCCCATTCTGAGCTATCCCATTGACAAAGCCTCAGATCAAACAGATTACTGATCTTTTTTGGAACGAAGGCGTTGCTGTATCTGATGTACAACACTGGCTACAAAAATGATGTGATATACTAGGAGAACCTTCCCCAATATTAGATGAAGATCATCTTTGGATGGGAGGTTGGAAATTTAAAGTACGTCTAAATACTGGTTTACATGGTAGACAACATTTGCCAAGTGCTTTCTTTTTTGGGCACAGAAAGAGGTCACTGCTTTTATCAAGGACAACCAAAGACTTGTTTTAGATGTGGATCCCATATTCATAACAGTAATGCTTGTGACAGAGTAAAATGCTCTTTGTGTCTGGAAATTGGTCATAGAGTATTGATTGAGTGAATGACTCCCTGTATAATCTCTGTGGACAACAGGGGCATGTCTATTGTTCATGTGATTGGGCAGCACATAACACAACAGATAAACCACATCAAGAACTACTTATCGAAAAAGCTCAAAAAAATAAGTATTGAGACTCAACCGAGAGTCCAAGCACAAAATTTGGTGGCTGAGAAGACAGAATCCACAAAAGATTTAGGGGCTGAACCCACTACTACTGCAGCTCCCCCTCTGGAGACCTCAACACCCTCCTCCCCCGCAGAACAGGCTTCTATTTCTGAGACTATAGAACCTGAGATTATAGGTGAAGCTTTTGATCCCATACCTACAAAGATGGATGTGGAGGTTGTTAAAGACATAAACTCTTCCACGGAACCTGTATTGCATGTTACTGAAGAATTATCTCATGATATGTTACCACCTGAATCTACTGTGATAACTTCCAAAAAAAGATCTATGAAAACAATGGATCCAAGGGTGAAGCTGCCTAAAATGGGGAAATATATTTTACCAGTACACCTCTTTAATGCCTTTGAGGTATTACAACTCCAGATTCAGATTTTGGAAATGATTCTGAATCCTCTTCAACTTTTTCATCTTTAAAAGGATATTCATCAGATTCAGATGCAGACAATTTGGCAGCTAAGGTTACTGCTGTGAGAAAAAAAAAAAAATTACAATCTGATTCTACACCTCGACGTAGTTCTTGTCTTGGGAAACAGACTGGAACTTGATAAAGTTTATCAAAGTACTGAACTTTACTTTACTGGTGTTAACATGTGGCCTCTCTACTGCTTTTTATGACAGCACAACATTTTTATACAATTGCTTCATTGAATACTAATAGTATAAAAAATGGAAAGCACCGTCTTCTTACATTTACAAACCTCCGTGATAATAAAGTGGACATTGCATGCTTACAGGATAGCAGATTGTATACTGTAAATGACATAGAGCAAGCTAAGAAGTTATGGTGCTGGGGTCCGTCCTTCTATACCTTGACACTGGAACATTGTGGAGGGGTGGGGGTTTTATTTTCTGGATGGGATTACTGCATTTCAAAAGTTATGGCTGTCTGTCCAGGAAGGGTAATGCTGCTTGACTTTAGTCATCATGGGCAGTAATGGCGTTAGTTAAATTTGTATACACCTTAAACAAAAAAAGACAGAGTAGATTTGTATACTGTGATTCTGGAACTTTAGGATTGGAGGTTCAACAAGTGGGTTTAGTAGACGCTTATAGACAAGTGCATAATACTGGAGGCTATACTTTTTATAGAGCAAAGTTTGCAACCAGAATTTACTATGTTTTTGTTTCACCTAATATTAATATCCAGTGAGCTTTTGTAGTTCCAGTTGAAACTTCTGATCATGTAATGATAAAAGTAACTTTATCCATAGGTGATATAATTACACATGGGAAAGGGATGTGGAAATTAAATAATATGTTGATTCTTGATAACAGCTGTATAGACCAGGTAGTGGAGTAACTATGGGCTAGAAAATCTGTATTGTGCATGGCTGACAGCAGTAGTAGGTGGTGGATACAAGCAAAACTAGATATTAAAGTACTACTCCAGTCTCTTTTTTTTTTTAAAAACATACGGAAAAATACATCCGTTATTTAGCTTTGAGAAGGCAATATATGAATGTTGTGTCATGCTTAAATGAAGGTTTGGGAGAATATGCTGGATAGCTTCACTGTCTTAAACAGCAAATGGTGGAACTTCAATATGACAGGGCATCGTCCGTATTATATGAACATAGGAACTGTACTCCAGAAAAAGGGATATCGGGAGACATTTTTGATAACTGCCGAGTAAGAGTACAACAAAGAATGATGGACTCTTTGTGTACATTACAAAGAACAAAAGTTACTTCCAAGGAGGGTATCTTGGAGGAGGTGGCTAGGTATATGGAACAGATGTATTCTGCCCCACCTATCACTGACTTTATGATTGAAGAACTGTTAGCTCCCTGTCAGGTTCCAAAAATTCCACAAGCAGATCTGGACCAAATGGCAGTACCTATCACAATGCAGGAAATTGTTGAGGCAATAAAGTCATTAAATAATAATTCGACCCCTGGCCAGGATGGCCTGACTACTGAATTTTATAAAACATTTATGAATGCTCTGGTGGATGTCTTGGAGATAGTTTTTAATCTACTTTTGGATAATCATGATATTGCTCCTCAATTTGGACAGACAATTCAATTATTTATTTACAAGGCAGGAGACAGACAGCAGCTCCAGAATTGGAGACCCTTGAGTTTACTGAATACAGATGCTAAAATCTTGATGAAAATTCTGACTAAAAGACTGGGGTATGTGGCCCCCCTGGTGATTGATAAAAGTCAGGTTTGTACGATAAAGGGAAGGAATATTACTGATAATTTACTACTATTATGGGAGATAGTCTCTTTGGGACATCAAAATACTATAAAGGGATATCTAGTTTGCTTGGATCAAGCAAAAGCATTCGACAAAGTGTCTCATCTCTATTTATCTCAAGTTCTGGCAGCCTATGGAATTCCTAAAATGTTTATTGATTGGATCCAGAAATTATATAGGATTCCCTCTACTTTCCTTATCATAAATGGGCATAAGGGGAGGATGGTACAAGTCTTATCAGGGGTACGACAGGGATGCCCCATGAGCCCTTTATTGTACATTTTTTTGCCTGGATCCATACTAAAACATATTCAGCAGAATCAAACAATATGAAGTATTGCAGTTCCGGGAGTGCAAAATTTGACTAAAATGTTAGCATATGCAGATGATGTGTGTCTTTTGGTGGGAGATATCAGGTCAACGGAAATGGCATTGGATACTGTTCAGCATTATTCTAGTCTTACAGATTCCTCACTGAATATGAACAAATGTGGTGGATATGTCTTGAGCAAGGATACAGAACTAATTGCTACAATTGGCAATATTTGCATGACTAATAAAGAACTGAAAATTTTAGGAGTTAAATTTGGTAATTTGGATATGGCAAAAGTAAATTGGTTGTTAAAACTGGAGCAATGTAATCAGAAAGTTCAGGTGTGGAAAACTTGGCAGCAAATGAAAAAGAAAAAAGTTTCTCAAGTACATACGTTCTTTTTGCCACAAATCTCTTATTTAAGTGTTGTGTTTCCACCTCCAGTTCATGTGATGTGTTTATTTTAAGTATGACTTTTCAGTTAATATGGGGGAGTAGATTAAACCCAATCAAGACAGAAGTGTTGTATAGAGAGTTGAAATATGGAGGTTTATGTTTAATTAGCCCTATTAGTTACTGTTATACTATCTTTATATTTAATACATTCACAGCCTTCATGAAACCCGGCCAGGCAGAGTGGAAATGGGTGGCAGCAACATGGATTGTTCCATTAATGGAAAGATGGGAACAGGGACCCTTGGTGGGCAGGTTAAAAATTATTTGGTCAACTTTTGTGACCCATTCAGTAGAGAATTAAAAAAAATGGTCTTTAACCAAAAGACAAGTTTGTGTTATTGATAGGAAACTGTTATATAGAACTATACAAGAAAATCATTTTCAGGTACCTGTTGAGTATAAAGATGTTTGGCCTGTGTTGTATCCGGGTATAGAGGCTTCTCTTCTTGATACAAGGACTCCACCAAGGATGCTGGATGTGCTTTGGTTATGTGCTTATGGCAGACTGGGAGTAAAAGGAAATGCTAAGCATAAGAGAATGGAAGAACGAATGTGCCCTAGGGAGTCATGTGGTCAAATTATTGAATCACAGGAGCATTTCCTTATTCACTGTCCTTATGCATGAGATGTGTGGAATATTATTGCAACTCATTGGCATGATCAAGGGGGGAAAACTGCTACATATGAAGATGTCATAATAGGGCAGGTGCAACTGGTACAAATTATGGACCCCAGCACTATCAGGTTAATTTTCACCTGCATTAAGTTTTTTATTTGGCAAGTAAGATGTAAATTTGTTCTCCAACAGAAAGTTATTTCCCCATATATAAAGGTGGCAATGACTGAGAAGGAGATCAAGTCACAAGCACAATTTGATAAAGAACGTTTTTCTTGGGAACAATGGAAAAAGAGATGGAAGGACAGTATTTTACAACTTTTGGAATAACTGGTCAGAGAGTTAATTTATATAATTATTTTCTTTTTGTATAAGATTGACGGAACAGTAATAAAGAGTGGTGGATTAACATTGTATAATTGGAAATAGGATGATGTAATGCTTTCTTTGTGTTAACTTTGTACAGTTTGATTTGGAGATGTTAATTTAGTTTTTTGGTATGCCTGTATATTAATCTCTTTACAAATGTTTGTCATGATGTTTTCTTTCTTGTTTTCTGTTTTCTGTAAAAGTTATGTTTATTTTCTTTTTGCAATAAAATTTCCCCTACTCTTTTCGAGAAGTGCCATGTGATCTTTAACATCCACCTGAACTACCAGCAGAACAGGCAGATGGGACCTCGGTTTAACATCTCATCTGAAAGATGGCACCTCAGGAGTGCAGCACTCCCCTCATGCTGCACTACAGTGTCAGTATTGGGATATTAACCCAAGTGTCTGGTGTGGGGGATAGAACCCACAACCTTCTGATCTCCCAGCCTCAGAGGTGAGTGTGCTACCTGCATAGCCACTGACACAGGTGCAGACAAGAGAGATGGATCTTTGCAATTAAGATATACAGGTCCATCTCTGCTCCCAACTGCTCAGTGGACAACTTTGAAAGTTTTACCAGAGATTAAGCAAAACTATGCCAGATTGTTGGGTTCTGGGGATCTTGTCACAAGGCTAGACAGCAGAGTTCTTTGCTGTATCCTCAATAGATCTTTTTATTTTAATCCACAGTATCTCACAATTTGGTAAAGTCAAACCATGACCCATCTAATCCAAATAGAGGTTATTGTTCCCATTTCACTCGTGAGAGGGCACAGAGAGCAGAGTACTGGGGTTCTTCATCCCAGATATACTTGCAGAAAGTCATCTTACCCTAGACAAGATGGAAACTGTAGTTCAGGAGACTGGGGTGTTGAAATTGTAAGTCATTGCATCCACCCACAGGATTCTTTAAGTGCTCTATCTGAAGATGGCAGCAAAAAGAATTAGTATTGTGGTACATGTCCATATGGGACTGCTCCAGATCAAGTTGCTGTCAGTGTGGACACTGGCATTAGATCATCTCTATGTAATGGTTTTTCTACCATGGCTTGTGTGCCAATCTTTGTCATGTGGGAGGATCCCAAAAGTCTTCACTGAGCAGGAGATGATGCCCACCACAGGTGCCAGCATCTTGGGCTGGGGAGTGGCACTGGACCAGATACCTATATAGTTAATGTGGAACCAGCTGAATAGGAGCTACAAAATAATGTCTTAGAAATATGGGCATTATTTCTAGTGCTGATACACTATTAGGACAGGATTTGGTGTCAGGCAGTGAAGGTATGCTCAGACAATGCAGTAACCATTTCATACACAAACTATCAAGGGAAATGTGAAGTAAAAGCATTTGCATGAAAGCAAATAAGCTGCTCCAGTGAGTGGAAATAAATCTGCTAAAAATGACAACTGTACATCTAGTGAGAGACTTAAATGTCCAAGCAGATTGACTAAGCCATCAGATAGTGCATCTGGAAGTGGTCCCTGAACATTAAAGAGCAAATCTGCGCTTCAGCATGTGCTTTCATAAATAAGATGCTTCAGTTGTTGCAATTTACTAGAATACATTTTTTTTTTCATTTTCAATGTTCCCTTCCAAGATTTACAGCACATCTTGGTAGTCTATCTAAAAAGACTGTATAGAAAACATCTGAAAACATTTCCCTCCCCCTGTTAACCTTGCAGTGCTTTTATTTATGACATCACAGTGCTCGCCATGACAACAGATTGTGATGTCGCAAACAGCAATTGTGTGGTTAGCAGGGGAGAATCAGATACATTTTGAAAGACTCGGTGAAATAACTACTGCATCATCTACAATATTTAGCTGACCAACAGCAGGGAAAGTAGGAAAAAATAACTAGAAAACAATAAAGGTAAACTTAATTGGTGTAAATCTAATGCTTTTTAAGCTTTTTATTACAATAGAAAGTTGCTCTTTAAAGTGTTTGAGCTGCTGTTCAGAAGGTTCAGACAGCCCCAGACAAATCTGTTTGTATCAAAGGAAAATGCACAGGTCACAAAATACATCAGCCAGTATCCATGGATAGAAGTGGTGAATGCCCATTCATAGCAGTGTGACTTCAGAAGGGTGTATTTATTTCCTCCACTTACATTACTCCCAAGGGCGCTGCAAAAATTACAGCTATCAAGAAGAAACTTCCATCTGATGCACAGATACTTAATAAGTGTTTGCAGATAAATTCCCACTGGCCCATCAAGTCTGACCCATTCTTATAGGAAAATGAGGATTAAAATAGCAATAATGCATAACAGGGTTTGGATTGTGCTGGGATAACTTCATGCCTGGGGTGATTGGGCATAAGACCAGAGGCTGAATGCATCCATCACCCCAGAAGTGAGGTTATCTCAGCACAACCCACACTCTGGAGTGCATTATTGCTATTATACAATGTATCTTATTTATTAATACTGTGGGACCAAAATGAGCACATGTAGATGGCTATTAGGCAGAAAACAAGTGTTGGAACATCCCTTTTATGTGTAGGGACATCTATTTTATAGTATCAGTTGTACAGTTTTCTTTTTTAATATTTTTTAAGGAAACACTCCCCATGTGAATGCACTGTTTCATGGAAATGCAAATAATCAATTGTCTGGTATCACTGTAGTTTGTTATGCAAAACCAGGTAATTAGATATTTGCATACCCATGATGCAGTGCATTCATATATGGTGATTTTCCTCATAAAAATAAAACTGTTAAACTGATAGTATAAAAGAGATGTTCCCACACTATAAAGGATATATTACATACTAACATACTATTTGCCAGCAGATTAGGCCTTACGGTCTATCGAGTCTGCTCAAACCTCAGATCCCTAGTTGGGTGCTGAGGCCCTCCCCTCCCCTGTGTTCCAGAAACCCCTATCATCCATCCCCACCCCCCTGGGACAGGCCATCATCTGATACATCCACTTTCTGTGTCTGTCCCACCCTCTCTTGAAGCCCTCCACTGTGGATCTCTGAGCCAGATATTCTGACACTTGTTCTCTGCCTAACTATAAAATGTGTTAACCATGACAAAACTCTGTTCCCCCACAATATAAATAAATAAGGGTTTTATATGAAACTAAGCTTGTGCTTCTGTACTTTAATTACAAGGCATCAAACTTTCTTGATAAGAGAGGTTGTGTTTGGCTATTCAGTCTGCTATGCAATCATCTGTATGTTTGGATTTGATGCTGTGAGGTTGTACTCACAAGTACACACTGAGCAATCAGAATCCAGGAATTTTTTTTGCCATTGTATAATGTAAAATATTTATTTAATTATTCAGAGCTAACTCTTTTATTTTACTGTTACTTATCATGCCTTATCAAAAGTAATATGATGAAACAATTCATGTGCTTATATGTCAAAGGCCTTGGGTTAGCAATTTCTTCAAAATGACTATGATATGGAATGAGACTACAGGAGAAAGAACAGTTTAAAATATGTAAAGTATAACTGTGAGGAAGGAAAGAGTTAATCTCCAAAGAAAGTATTCAGACAAATAAGTACTCCATTCGTGGTACTGTGTTTTCCCTTAGTGATATGTACCATGGTAAGAAGTGCCTACATCAGATAACACTGCATTCCTGGAATACATCAGCTTTACCAGAATTGAAAAGGGGCCCAAATGTATTAATCCATGAGTGTTCAAAGAGGACACAAAAGCCATCTCACATATAATAAATAGTGTGTTAGACTTATCACTTTAAACACAGGACAAGCACTTCCTCCACACACCTTTTGCTTTGGACGAGCAAAGCAGAGGACACTAAAAGGCATATGAAAATGAAGCACCTCCCCTTGGAACCAGCAAGTATGGGAAAATAATGGAACAATAAGAAAGGACTTTTGGGCACTGCCTCAAAATATGAGCAGAGACTGAACCATCCCTTGGACCAGTTCATTTAGGAGTATTGGAACTCTAGACTTTTTGTTAAGAAACCCTGAAATCCTGCATCATTCTGAAATCCTGAGTCTGGCATGACAACTGATGTCCACTAAACTGATCATGCTGAATGGAAGACAGAACCAGAACTGAACCTGTGACTCAGAAATCTGCCAAAAAAATACCTCCTGCCTCCCATCCGACACTGCACAAAAAGGTGATTCATGTGAAAAGCAACATTTAGGTACAGTGCTCCCTCTTTTATCTGCTGACTTCACTACATCCTCAATTTTGGAGGATAAAGAGGGTGCCTATATCTACAATGGCATAGTATGCCTCACTGTCAACAAATGCTTTACACCACTTTACACAAACAACTCATTTTATTAGTTTACTGTATTGTATTATTTTTGATTAAATGAAAAAGCTAAACACAATTTTATGTTTAAACAAAATAAACATTAAAAATGTTCAATGGGTACTGTCTTTTTTATGCATGATTGCATTAGTTCATCAGCAATTCACATCATTTTAAAATAATCCATAATTGGCTGAGTCTATCCAAGCTTTTTTGTTAGCTTTGGTTAAAGGTCTGAAAGCACCTAGGCAGTAACATTTAATTGTAAACAGTATGTGCTCAGTGACAGGTCAGTTGGAGTCTAGCTGTGAAGGTGTAAAGAGGGCTGTGCTGGTCCCCGGCTCTGTCATGGGATGGGAAGAGTGGGGTGGTGGGCACAACCTGCTGGGATGGGGATGGGGGCCACTGGACCACCAATGAATGGAGAGTTCTATATAGTACTATTACCGGGGACATCAGGGTTTGGGGGTGCTCAGTATGCCACCAGTGATTGGGACGTTTACTATATTCCTGTAAATGGGCAAGATCAGGGTTTGGGGATGGGGTTCACTATTTCATCAGTGATCAGGGATTTTTCTATATTTCTGGAAACGGGTGCGATCAGGGTTTGGGAAAGGGGTCACTATTCCACCAGGAATCAGGGATTTAAACATATATTTAATGCTGGTGAGATCGAGGCTTGGGGACGGGGGGGTACTAGCCTACCAGGGACTAGAGTGGTGCCCAGCCACCCTGGGCTTGCAGCTAACTCTCCCAGTGCACCCTCTGTTTGGTGCACCACCACAGTTGCCATAAACCATGGGACTTTGCCACCAACACCCTACCAGTTAAAGAATGGGGTGCAGGGTCCAAGGCACACTAGGCTTTGGCACAAGCTGCTGTTTGCCACATGAAGCAGCTTTGAGAATCGAGACCATGGTGTCATAGCCTAAAAAAATTATATAAAGTGCCACATATAAGAAAGAAAGATAAAATTAGTCAGCTCCAGCCGTTTGGCAACAGAGCAATGTATTGTAAATGAATGTGCCTGATTCAGCCTTACAACCAAAGTGTTGGAACAGGTATCTAAATTAGCTATTATAACTATATGGAGAGCACCTAGAAAGCTTCCCAGTTCAGCAGTCTTTATCTTAAAAAAAATGACCGTAATTAACATATCCAGAAAAAGCACAGTGCAATTAGTGGAAGTATGACTGGTCTGTCCTTGCAGTCAAACTACTTGGTGGGACATCCACAGTAACTGACACTTTAGTATTATATAATGGAAAGTGCCAGAAGAAAATACATAGTACTGTGGCTACTTTCTCAACAATCCAATTATCATCCCAAAACTGCAATCGTCCTGCTAGCTGGCAGCAGCCCAAAAATGTTCCGGTACAGTCTAAAGCATGATGTTGAGTTACCAAATCTAAGATAAAATTTAGAACAGCCGGTGAGGAGAAGCCAATACACTCTTGGAGGAACCATGGACCCAAACAAGCACAATGTCAATGTTTTTACTCAATGAGACTTAGTGTTGTTCCGGGGGCTAAAGATCAGTAAAGACCCAGCAAATGCAGCACAGTTAAAGCAATTCAGAGGAAAGTCAGAAACAAGTGGGAAGTGCAATATACAGTTACAGTGGGAAAGGTCTCACATTAGACTTCCCAGTCCTAGCTTACAAGACTGGAGTCTAGCATGGGCAGCAAGCACTTAGTTGACAGTGCATTGGTTTGTGGAAAATATCAAAACAGTTACACTGGCCAAAACAAAATTCCCAACCTAACAGGTTGCAATACTTACACAACAAGGTATCCACAATGATTCAGAAGGTTTTGAATAAGTCAGGATATAGAGTTTTCAGTTTGGAGGTGGCTTGTTCCATGGTTTCAAGGCTCCACCATACTTCACCTTGTTGAACCTAAAGAGTGGCTGGGTATCAAACTCAAAACCTGATGCCAATTGCTATTAGCTTGGTGACGATTGGGTGGAAAGCAACCTGTTTTTGTCAGACCGAGGCCGGGGGGCCTTGTACTACTCTAAGGCAGGTTCCTTCCCAGGAAACTTCTTTGAGGTCCTGGACCAAAGCAAGAAATTGTTGGCAATCTAAATAGTTTATAAAATTTAAAGATGAGTGGCCTAGGAGGGGAGCATCCACTGGCATAGGGTGAAGCAACCGATGCACCTTCTCGATGATGTAAGATGGATCATTGAGGAAGGGTCCCACTACCTTTTTACATAACTTCTGAACAAACAGTAAAACATTGGGACCCTCCACCCTCTCCAGTAGACCCAGAATGACTACATTATTTCTCTGATTTCACCCCCTAGGTCTTCCAGACATGCTTCCATTTTGCTGAGCTTCTGCCAAAGGAATACAATATTGGGCTCCATTCTATTCCGCCAGTCCTATAAGGAGCTGGTGAGGGCCTCAGTGTTGTCCACTCACTGGGATGAGTCTATAGAGGAGTGAATATCTTTTTTTTTTGTTAATATAATTTTTATTAATAACATTTTTCACAGGTTACAGGGTATCAGCAGTCACAAATTCATCTTGATACACATAGTTAGACATGTACAGAACAGGAGATCAGCAAATTAGAGCCATACAGAATTCACAAGAAACAGTATTTCATCAGCTTAGGCCTGAGGTAAATCTAAATGAGACATTGTAGATTTATTCTTACTTTCAAAGTAACTCCCCCTCCCCTCGGCTCTTCCCAGTTGATTCATTCCCATTCACCCTAGTGAAAGGGCCCCTATGGGCTTAGTAGGCTTAATAATTTAGGGTACGGAGCTGGGGTCCATTGCCATAATATAAATGATCCATTTGGTCCACTTCAGTGAGCATAGTTTGGAGCAATTATTCAACTGATATGAAATTCTATCCACCCTGCAGATATAAGTCACTATTTCTTTCCATTCAGGTATTGTAGGGGCCTGGGGTGAAAGCCAGTGTCTAGTTAAGGCTTTCTTCGCCACCATGAGGGCTATCCCCAAAAGATAGCGTGTATGAGAGTCCCTAAACTCTCAGGGAATGACTTGCAGTAAAAGAGCTCTGCTGATAGGGTGATTGGATTTCCTAGCATGTCAGCTAGTTCTTGCTGCAAGGAGAACAAAAAGAGTTGTATGATGGGGCATGACCAAAACACATGGGTGTGGTGTGCCAGTGTTACCCCACATTTGTGGTTGAATAATGAGCTGTTATTGCTGGGGTTTGGAAGTATCTGATCATTAATTGCCTGGAAAAAGGTCTCCAGGCATGGGAGTATGTAAGTTTAGATGATAAGAGACAACCCGTATCCCATTACTGTGCGATGATATCTAGTCCTAATTCCATGTTCGATTTCTCAAGCACCCCCAGCGTGTTTGCCCCAATGGTTTCATTAAGGGCCTTGTAAAGAGTAGAAATAACATGGGGAATTGCAGTGGCAGTGATGGTAGCCTGCAGTAAGGTGATTAGTGTGGTGGGGAGTCCCCAGGTTTTCGTAGCTCGGGTGGAAGAGAGTAGAAAAAAGGCCTCAGTTGTAAGAACCTGTAAAATCCACCTGCCTCAGGCTGTGGGACTGTCTCAGCTCTTTGAAAGATTTGAACTCGTTCCCTTTTAATAATTGCGGAAGGGAAGAGTGATGGAGTCGGTCCCACTGCCCAAATGTATGGTCTGTCTGAGCTGGTAGGAAGTTCTCCAGTAAGGCAAGTGGACATAAGTAAATCAGGTAAAGGGACAGGACAAGCTGTCTGCGGATCACACTCCAGGTTTTGATCTGATGTATAATTCACGGACCCAGATTCTACTGGGGGGAAGCAGGCTGAATTTGGTATAAGGTTGCCCTGACCAGTTCCCTGAATGGGAGTAAACCTTCCTCGATCTCCCTCCATATAGCAGGTCTATACCGCATAAAGCAGGTAACAGTGAAGGTGAGATACAAAGCCCAATTGTAAAATTAAGGTTCGGCAAGGCCAGGCTCCCTACCTGTCTGGGGAGAGAGAGGACTGAGGACCATATTCTTGGACGCTTGTCAGCCCATATAAACCTCATTATTGCCTTATTCCAAGCCTGAAACATTTTAGCTGGGATGTATTTTGGTACATTTTGAAAGAGATATAGAGCTCGGGGGAGAGTCACCATCCTGACAACCTGCTCTCTTTGGAGCAGGTTAAGCAGGAGAACTCTCCACCTAGCCAGGTATGCCTGAAGCTGGGTATAAAAGGGGTCATAATTGTTTTGCACCACCCTTGCAGCATTACGTGAAGGGTAAATTCCCAGATACTTAAATTTTTCAAGATCCCAGTGGAAAGGATAGGTCTGCCTGAATGTTAGTGATGGATCAAAATGGAATGTTAATGCATCTGTTTTGGAGGTATTTAATTTGTACCGCGAACTTAACTTGAACTCTTCCAGAATTTTAAACACAGCTGGGACAGACTGCGTGGGGTTGGTGAGGAAAAGCAAGACATCGTTCGCATGTAAAGCAATGCGGTGTTCCCTTTCCTCCAGCTGGAACCCAGTGATTTGAGAAGAACGCCTGATAGCTTGGGCCAGGGGCTCGATAAAGAGGGCAAAGAGTCCCAGGGACAGAGGGCAGCCCTGACGGGGTACCCATGTACAGGGGAAAATAGTCTGAGTGATGGCCAGATACTTTGACACAGGCCTTGGGGGATGAGTACAGTGCCCTGACCATAGAAACGAAGTGGGCAGGGAATCCCATCCTGGTCATAGTGGCGAACAAAAAGGGCCAAGAGATCCTATCGAATGCCTTCTCAGCATCTAGGCTGAGAAGGACTGAGGGGGCCCTACAGGATTGCATCTCTTGTACCAGGTGCAGGGCCCTCCTGGTGTTGTCTGTTGTGAATCTAGAGCTTATGAAGCCTGTTTGATCCAGGCTGATCAGAGGAGGGGGGGGGCTGTATCTAGGCACTTGGCCATAATGGACATGAGGATTTTATAATCTACGTTTAGTACTGAGATGGGGTGATAGGAATTGCATAATTGAGGATCTTTATCAGGCTTGGGGATGACAGAGACTGTGGCACATGACCAGCTTGGGGGGATCACCTAGGCCCTGCAGCACTTCATTCATTCTTATGGGGCAAAGCCTTTTCTGAATTCCTGTGATTTTATTGATATTTATTGAACTTTTTGAATTGTATGTACTTGTGAAGCGCCTTGATATTTGAAAGGTGCTCTATTAAATAAAGTTTATTATTATATTATAGACCTGTACCAGGAGTGGGCCAACCAGGAACTCTACCCACTTATAAAACTCTGCCGTAGCCATCAGGGCCAGGGGCTTTTATTGTTTTTAGATGGGAGATGACTGCATGAAGTTTCTTCTGAGTAATGGGGGAATTCTGACCCTTCTGCTGGTCACTGTTAAGTTTGGGGAGGTCCAGGGAAGTGAGGAAGGAATCAATAGGACTAAGATCTGACCGGTGTTCAGTGGTGTACAGTTTCTTGTATTAGTCGCAGAATGCCCGTGCAATATTTCCCATCCTCATGTGTAAGGTGCCTGTCTCTGGGTCCTTAATGGTGGCTATGGTGGAAAGTCATCTCTGTTTGAGGAGTAGGAAAGCTAATTAGTGGGAGGCCCTGGGACCTATTTCTCCATACCTCTGCCTAAGGAATGCTAGTGCTATTTCTGTGCATTGCATGGACAGCTTATCCAGTTCCTGTTTGGTCTGTTTAAGCTGGGCTGTGACCGATAGGTCCCCCTGTTGGTGGGCCTCTTGGAGAAAGTTAAGAGTCTGTTTCAAATGTAATTGTCTTTCCCTACACTGTTTCGATAGGGTGGAGGTGTGTTGTATTAAATGACCCTGGAGAACCCCCTTCAGCGTGTCCCACCAGATCACTGGGGTAGTCTCCTAGTCAGTGTTATCTTCCAGGATTTCCTGTATCTTATCACCTAGGAACTCCCGGAAAGGTTCACTCCTAAGATAAGTTGGGTTGAGTCTCCACATGGTATTACACCTCTCAAGACCCAGTTCCCAGTCCATTATCACTGAGGCATGGTCAGAGTGGGTGATGGCAGCCTCCCTAAGGACCTCCAGGCTCCTTTTGTGTCTATCAGTGGTCTATCCTGGTATATGTACCTTGGACAGCTGAGTAGAATGAGTATCGTCTATCTCTAGGGTGGAGGGTATGCCATACGTCCAGCCAGTCCATCTCCTGGATGAACCATTTAAAAAACTTAAGTGGGGCAGGTTGTCTGTCCCTGGCAGTGTCAGTGGAATCCAGGCTCAGGCTTGGGGCAATATTAAAGTCTCCTGCTAAAATCAGGGTTCCCTTAGTCATTTCCAGCACCTTTCTTAGCAGATAGCAAATTGTCTTTGTAGTCGACCCCGGGGGGAAATAGGCATTAGCCAGGGTTACCTCATTGTCCTGCAACAACCCTTGGACAATCACCAAGTGACCCTCTGTGTCTGCCCATTCCTGGATTGCCTGAAAGGGCATGTAGCCGGATACCAGTGTGGTGACCCTTCTCCTCCTATCTCGTGCAAAAGAGGAAGAGAAAACCTGAGTGAATCCCCTATTGGCCAGCTTTTTGTGTTCATTAACAGTCATATGCATTGCCTGCATATAGACAATGCCCGCCTGACTTTTCTTATTTATTTATTAGCTTTTGATGACCGGGTAAGTGCACTAGGCAAGAAGCCTGCCTATTTTCAGGCATGGCCAGGGAGAGTACAGTTACAGTAAATACAGCAGAGACATCAGATGAACAACAATGAGGTGCAAAGACAAAGATAAGTCAGGGCAATCTACACAAATAGCATTAACAAAACAGCCTAAGAATAACAGCAAGAATACTACAGGCTAGGGTGGTCATACAATTGTTGCAGAATTATTCATATTACCAAGTCAATAGTCCTAAATATGATTAACAGGAGACAAGGAGCACTCAAGTACAGTAGGAAACAGAAATCAGAAATAGCAAGAATCTAACCTTAAGTGCAATCACAGCAGCCAGGGGCATTGAGGTGTGAGAAAAGAGCATGCTTGAAAGCTAGGTGAGATGAGGAGTTCTTCACATGAGGGGGGTAGCGAGTTCCAGAAAAGTGGGGCAAAAAAAGAGAACACCTGCTCACCAATTTTAGTAAAGCATGGCTGAACAGTGAGCAGGGGGAAGGCAGAGGACCTGAGGGCATGAGAGTGGGAGACAGGGGTTAGCATGGCACCCAGAGCCGTAGGGTGAGGCATCCTGGTTAAAGAGGTGTTGTGGTTAAAGACACAAAGCACATTTTCTTGACCTGGAAGGACACTACTTCTTTATTCAGCTGTGAGCTGTGTGAGAAATTCTATATTGCACTTGATATCTGCAACAAACGTGCACTTTTGCTTAATTCTGTGGGAGGTGACACTAACTACCCTTGGTAATTGCTTTTTATTCACATATTTATTTAGTGTTTAACCAAGAAGGGGCTTGCAAACTCTGTTTATATTGTTAGTAACTTCAGAAGGATTTAAATACTGCATTTGGGTAGATCCTTGGAGGTAGCTAGATTGTCTACTAGGATTTTCTGACAGTTAAACTATTTTTAAATAAATTACAGGTGGCTGAGGAGTTGAAAAAGGAGCCTGCAAACTCTGCTTATCTTGGAAGTAACTTCATAAGTGTTTGAATACTGTATTTTGGTTGTCCCTTGGGGGTAGCTGGATTGACTACTAGGATTTTGGGACAGAAACTATTTTTAAAAAATTTACTGGTGCGTAGGAGTTTGTGATAGTTAAACTATTTTTAAATAAGTTACTGTGGTTAAGGAGTTGTCATAGAAAAACCTGCAGTGTGAAACAGGAAAAGACAGTCTTTCAAGCAGCAGAGGGAGGTGGATCTAGGTTTACATTTGTTTGTTACAATTCTTAAGATTTTCAGTGCAGGAAGAGTTTAAAGCACAGCTGACTTATTTTGGGGCTGACAGCTTTCAGAGAACAAACCACCAGGTCTGTTTTGGGGCTGGGGAGGTTTACCTGTGTCTGACTTGGATGTGTGGATTTTTCTCTGTTTGATTAGCAGGGTATTTTCTCTGTAAAATTGTTGGGTAGGGCATCTTGCTGACAGGAAGGCACTCATTGCAGTGGTGGGTCAGAGCTTTTAGCTGATTGTTTTGTGAGGGCACAGTTTAGGCCCAACCCCTTCCCCCTCACCCCACCCACCCCTGGAAATAGTTCCTTTATACCTGGGGTTCTGACATCATTTCCTCAAGAGAGTCAAGAGTGCAAGGTGCATATCACTGTCATATCCTCTCTAGCACACTGCATTGACAATATAAGCATACACATTGTATAATATATATATTTCTATATAGCAAACCAATCACACACACACACACACACACACACACAAAATTGTGGGGAGTAGTGCAATGTAATGGCTGTGGGGCAGCAGTCTTCCGAGAGTCTTTCTGGAGGCTGAGATGCTGCCCTATTTCCAAACAACTCTCTGCCCTGAGGGAGGAAGTTGCCCGTCTTCAGGCCACTGTGGACAGTAGTAAGGGAACCTTCTCCCAGGCCACAATGGATGGTAGGAAGGGAACCTCCCCCATCCAGGGAGCACCAGAGACACCACCACTACCTCAGAGCTTGCAAAGAAAGCACAGCAGTTGGACCACAGTGGGCTCAGGGAGGGTGAGGATGGTGGAACAGAGGCACACACAGTCAGTTGTTCCACACCACAATCCATACACCATTCTGGGGGAGCATAGCTCCCCTATGGATGCACCCACAGAGGAGATTAAGGAGGCTGAGGACAACTGTCACAAGGGAGGCCCACAGGAAGGAGGCAGAGGACACCACAAGGAAAGCAAGCAGCTCCTGGTGGGGGACTCAATTATTAGAGGGATAGAACTGTGGGGCGCAGGCAAAACTGAAGTAAGGTGCCTGCCTGGTGCCATGGCTTGGAGAGACAGGAAGCGCATACTCGGGATCACAAGAACAGCTGCACGGGAGTCTGAGCTGGACATCATTGTCCACCTAGAGACAAATGACTTGGCTCATCATGAGATTAGAGCAGTGCAGAAGGACTTTGTGGAATTGGGGATGGGCCTACAACAAGTAGCACACACAATATCCTTCTCTGAGGTGATTCCTGTCAATGGCATGAGTGAGGCGAGGGTACTTTGCACCATGCAGTTTAATGAACGGTTGGAAAAATGGTGTGGAGCACAGGGGTTTGGCTTCATTGGGGACTGGGGTTCCATCTGAAGGGACACCAGCCTATACTGGCAGGATGGTCTGCATCTGTCCAGGAAGGGAACAAGTCTTTTGAGCAATCAGTTTAAATGCTTCATTGGCAAGCTTTTAAACTAGTCAAGGGGGGAGGCACTGATAAGCAGCAGGAAAATCCCGGCCTCTCCCTACAAAACAGGGTACTAAATGAGTAAAAGACTGAGGTAGAAAGGTCAGTGGGGGATGCTGCAAAAGAAGGTAAAGCCATCAAAAAATGGAGAGCAATGAGTACCAATGCTCGTAGTCTGAGTAACAAGCTTCCTGAATTAGTGGCCTTGATGGAGGAGGAACATCTGGATATCATGGCAGTCACAGAAACATGATACACACAAAACCATGACTGGGATGTAAACATACCAGGATACACTATCTACAGGAGGGACAGGGAGGGTAAAGAGGAGGAGGAGTAGCTCTTTACATAAGGGAAGGAATCAAAGCAACAGAACAAAAGGGAAAACAGGGAGGAGAAGAAGCTCTGTGGGTAAATTTGGAGACCGGCAATGGCACGACAATCCACACAGGGGTTGTATACAGACCCCCTTCTCAGTGGGAGGAAATGGACAAGGAAATGATAGAAAGAATACTTAGAATGGCAGAAAAAGGGGAGATATTGCTGATGGGTGATCTGAATATGCCAGATGTTAAGTGGAGTGCAGTTGCAGCAGCCACTTCGAAGAGTGGGTTATTCTAGATGCCCTACAGGGGGCATGCCTTAGACAACTAGTATTGGAGCCCACTCGAAAGGGAGCAATCTTAGACCTGGTTCTCTCAAATGGAGATGAAGAGAGGAACACAGATGTAGAAGTGGGTAGCCATCTGGGAACTAGCGACCATCGAACAGTATGGTTCACAATAAACACAGCAATGGAGTCAAGCCATACAAAGGCAAAAGTACTGGACTTTAGGAGGGCTGACTTTGCCAAAATGGGTGAGTGCCTAAGGAATGCACTAGCAAATGGGCAGGAAGGAGGGGTGGAAGAACAATGGGGAATAATGAAAACTGCCATCACAGAGGTAACGAGCCTTTGTGTGAAGCAAATAAACAAAACAAAATGATGTAAGAAACTACTGTGGTTCTCAAAGGAAGTGGAAGTGAAGGTTCAAGAGAAAAAGAAAGCATTCAGGAAGTACAAGGAATCACAGAAGGAGCAGGACAGAGAACTGTATCAGTTAAAGCAAAAGGATGCTGGGAAGGCAGTCAGAACAGCAAAGGCCCAAACCGAGGAAAAGATAGCCAACTCAGTTAAGAAGGGGATAAAACCTTATATAGGTACATCAGGGAGCGAAGGAAGACCAAGGAGGGTTAATGAGGCTTAATAAAGGGAGGAGGGTGGGCAGAGGGTGACTGTGAAAAGGCAAAGATACTAAATAAATATTTTTGCTCAGTATTTACAAAGGAAGCGGGGAGGTACCAAAACAAACAGCAGAAACACTCTGGATACAGAAGTTGATACCAGCCCATTTACAGAAGAAAGGGTTCTGAAAGAACTCTTAAAACTGAAGGTGGACAAAGCAATGGGGTCTGATGGGATTCATCCCAGAATTCTAAAAGAACTAAGGGTAGAGCTAGTGACACCACTAACTACCCTGTTTAACAAATCATGGGAGGATGGGGTGGTACCCGAGGACTGGAGGAGGGCAGATGTGATTTCCCTTCACAAAAGTGGGAGCAAGGCAGAAGCAGGAAACTACAGACCTGTTAGTTTAACCTCAGTGGTAGGGAAAATGATGTAATCACTTCTGAAGGAAAGAATTGTTGAGTATCTAGAGGCCAGAGGGGCACAGGACCCAAGGCAGCATGGATTCACAGTGGGAAGGTCATGCCAGACAAATCTGATAGATTTTTTGACTGGGTGACCAAAGTAGTAGATCAGGGAGGGGCTGTGGACATGGCCTACCTAGACTTTAGCAAGGCATTTGACACAGTCCCACACAAAAGATTAATATACAAGTTAGCCAGCCTGGGAGTGGGTCCCAAGATGACAGCCTGGGTAAAGAATTGGCTGGAGAATAGGACAGAGAGTAATAGTAAATGGAGTCCACTCTGAAGAAATGGGGGTTACTAGTGGGGTACCGTAGGTTCAGTATTAGATCGGTCCTCTCAATGTCTTTATAAGTGACATTGCAGAGGGACTGAAGGAAAGTATGTCTCTTTGCAGATGACACAAAGATCTGCAACAGAGTTGATGCACAAGGTGGGGTGAAAAGGATGAGAAGGACTTGGCAAGGTTAGAGGAATGGTCAAATGTATGGCAGCTTAGATTCAATGCTAAGAAGTGTAAGGTAATGCACCTGGGAAACAAAAACCCGGGGAAGAGTACACAATGGGGGTGAGATACTAACAACAAAAAATGGAAAGGGACCTGGGGTAGTCATATCAGATGACCTAAAGGTGGCAAGCAATGTGAGGGCAGCAAGGAGGGTTGGGGGATACTGGGATGCATAGGGAGAGGCATCACCAGTAGAAAACAGGAAGTTATTATCCCTCTGTACAGACAGTTGGTGAGACCCCATCTGGAGCACTGCATGCAGTTCTGGAGACCCAATCTCCACAAAGACATAGACAGGATGGAAGCTGTCCAGAGGAGGGCAACTAAAATGGTGCAGGGTCTGCACCGGAAAACATATGAAGAGAGACTTAAGGAGCTAAATATGTATAGCCTCGAGGAAAGGAGGGAGAGGGGGGACATGATAGAAACTTTCAAGTACCTCAAGGGAATCAACAAAGTCCAAGAGGGTAGCATCTTTCAAAAAAAGAGGTGTGCAAGAACAAGGGGGCACAATTTGAAGATAGAAGGGGGGCGGCTCAGAGGTAACTTAAGGAAGTATTTTTTCACAGAGAGGGTTGTGGATGTATGGAATGGCCTTCCGGAGGAGGTTGTGGAGTCAAAAACAGTGGTGGAATTCAAGTATGCAGGGGACAGTCATAAGGCAATTGTAGGGGGTGGGGGTAGGAAGAAGTAGGCTGCTGGTTAACTAGGATCTGCAACTTATCCATTAGGTAGGGAAATGGGCAGACTGGGTGGGTCAAGTGGTCCTTATCTGCCATCAAAATCTATGTTTCTATGTTTAAGAGTCAACGAAGCAGCCTAGTGCAGATGATCTAAGGGTATTGGGAGGCAGCCAATTTAAAGCAGAGTATAGTCGGCAGTGGTGGGTCAGACGTGGAGCTGATAAGGAGAATCTGCAGATGTTGTTGTATGGAATGTCCCATTTACAGAGTACTTCAGCATTGGTATGCGAAAGGACTGGGAGAGCATATAGCAGTTGCAGTAGTAACACACCTTTTGCAACAGCAATCCTGGCGGCCGGAGTTAGAGAGTGGCACACTGTATATGCTGCACCAATCTTTGAGTTCACTGAGCGACAGATCTCATTGACATGTGCCACAACATCCAGCGCCGAGTCAAGTATTACCCCAAGGTATTTGAAAGATACTGTATTAGAGACTGGGGACCCATCACAGCCATGGACCAGAAGATTAGGGGCCGCAGTTGGTGCCTGTCTAGAGGAGCCAAAAAGCATGACCTGGGTCTTGGATAGGTTTAAGATTTGGTAGTTAGAGGAGAACCAAGATTGGAGGCTCTGAAAGGCAGGCGATAGTTGTTGATTTAGGTTGGTCATAGACTTAGAGGCAGAGTAAAGTACCAGGTCATCCACATAGAGGATAGCATTGCAGAGAGGGGAGGGGCTGGGGATATCATTAATAAAAAGTGAAAAGAGTAGGGGCCCAAGAATTGAACCCTGAGGGATGCCAGAGGTGATAGAGGTAGGGGCAGAGAGAACCCTACAGAAAGAGACAGTCTGAGATCGATTTTCAAGATAGCTAGCAAACCATGATAGAGTAGAGAAAGAGGCTCCAAGTGATTGCTGTTTGTCCAGTAGTAGAGGGTGACGCACCATGTCAAATGCTTTGGAGAGATCAATAAATACTGCTCCGGTGAGTAAGCCTTTGTCCATGTTGCATTTCACATCATTGGAGAAGTGGGTAAGAGCAGTAGTTGTGCTGTGCCCAGCCCTAAAATCATAGAAACATAGAAACATAGAAGTTGACGGCAGATAAGGACCGCAAGGCCCATCCAGTCTGCCCATTTCTTTTTCTACCTTATAAATGTGCCATCGGCCTTTGCGATGTCAGTGACCTATCTATTCATAGTCATTTGTATTGCTCCCTTATGCCTATCCCATGCCTGTTTGAAGCCCTGCACTGTATTCATAGCCACTACTTCTTGTGGTAAGCCATTCCATGCATCTACCACCCTTTCTGTGAAAAGAATTTCCTCACATTCCCCTAATCGGCCTCCCTCTAATCTCATGCTGTGTCCTCTTGTCCTGCTATTTTTCTTATATTTAAACATGTTAGACTCTTTCACCTTGTTTATGCCCTTAAGGTGTTTAAATGTCTCGATCATATCACCTCTCTCCCTCCTTTGCTCAAGGGTATACATATTGAGCTCCGTTAATCTGTCCTCATATGTCTTCTGATGCAGTCCCTGCACCATTTTGCTGCTCTTCTCTGGACTGCCTCAATTTGGTTAATGTCCTTGTGAAGGTGTGGCTTCCAATACTGCACGCAGTACTCCAGATGGGGCCTAACTAATGTCTTGTACAGAGGGATTATTACCTCCTTACGACTTGTGATACCCCTACTAATACACCCTAACACCCCCTAGCCTTACCTACTGCTTTGAGGTCTGCTTGATGATTTCAGGTCATCAGTGATGATGATGCCCAAGTCTCTTTCTTCCTTTGTGACTGCTAGCAACTCCTCCCAGCCTATAAGTGGCTTCAGGGTTTCTCTCCCATGTGCATGATTTTGCACTTCTTTGCATTAAATCCCAGTTGCCACTCTTCTGACCATTCTGCTAGTTTATCCAGATCTCTTCTCATTCTGCCCACCCCATCTGGATCATCTACTCTGTTGCAGATCTTGGTGTCATCTGCAAACAGACAAGCCTTACCCTCTAGTCCATCTGCTAGGTCACTAATGAAGATGTTGAATAGGACTGGCCCCAGGACTGATCCCTGAGGTACCCCCTTGTGACTTGCATCTCTTCTGACTGTTACCATTTACCACCACTCTCTGTTTTCTGCCAGTCAACCAGTTTGCCACCCAGTTGACCAACTCTGACCCACCCGAGCCTACCTAGCTTATTTATCAATCTTCTATGTGGAACAGTGTCAAAAGCTTTGCTGAAGTCAAGGTAGGCGACATCAACTGCTCCCCTTGGTCCACCACTCTGGTTACCCAGTCAAAGAAATCTATGAGATTAGTTTGACAGGACCTTCCTTTTGTAAACCCATGCTGTCTTGGATCCTGTGCCCTATGGATTCCAGGTGTTGCACTATCCTTTCCTTAAGGAGTGCTTCATAATCTTGCCCACTACTGAGGTAAGACTGGCCGGTCTGTAGTTCCCCGCCTCCTCCCTGCTACCACTCTTGTGGAGGGGATCACATGAGCCCTTCTCCAGTCTTCTGGGACCTCTCCTGTGCTCAGAGACTCACTAAACATTCTGCTAATGGCTCTGCTAGTTCCTCCTTTAGCTCCTTAAGTACCCTGGGATGTATGCCATCAGGTCCCATTGCCTTATCCACCCTGAGCTTAGCAAGCTCTTGGGGACCCTTTCTTTGTGAAGGGAGTAGTGCTCACCTCCCTCCCCTGTGTCCATGATGCTGAGCTGTGGGCCCTGCCCTACCTTCTCTTCAGTGAATACTGAGCAAAAGTATCTATTTAGGATAGATGCCTTTACAGGGTCCTCCTCTCACATGCTCCCTTTTCTCCATTAAGCTTAGCAATACCCTCTGGACTTTCTCCTTTCACTAATGTATCTATAGAAAGTCTTGTCACCTTCTTTTACTGTTTGTGCTAGTGTTTCCTCAGTTTGGGACTTTGCCTGCCTTACTGCTTACCTGCTTCCTTTAGGCAGTTTGGTATGCCCCTATCTTCATCCCGCTGTCCCTTATATTTTCTGAAGGCCAGCCTTTGGCTCTGACCTTTTCTGCTACTGTATTTGAGAACCAAAGTGGTTTCCTTCTTCTTTGCACTTCCTTTTCTGTCTAACACAATGGGATGTTGCTTCAAGTATTGTATCCTTAATGCTTGCCCACTTTGCCTGTACCTCCTCACCTGTGTTTCTTTTTGCCAGGGCTAGCTTAACTCTGTTGGCCATCTTATCAAAGTCAGCTCCTCTGAAGTCCCATATTTTTGCCTTGGAATGGGATGATTTAGATGTAGTAGCCAAATTGAACCATACCATGTGATGGTCACTGGCCCCAGGTGACCTTCTACCTGGAGATCTGTGATCCCTTCTTTGTTAGTCAGTACTAGATCTAGGATAGCCCTGTCTCTTGTGGGTTGCTGTACCAGTTGTTTGAGGCCCTCCCCTGCAGGGAATCCACTATGAGTCTAGTTCTGGCAGATGTTCCTGCTGGTATTGACCAATCTGTATCTGGCATGTTGAAGTCTCCCATTATCAGAACCTCCCTTTAGCTGTCATGTTTTGTATATCTTCTAACAGTAATGTGTCTATGCTCCTCTCTGGTCTGGGGCCTGTAGACAACCCCAGTTCTTATGGCTGTCCCATTTCCTGTTTCAGGGTGACCCACAGTTCTTCTGGCTCCTTATGTGTATTCTGAATTTCTGTAGCTTTGATATTTTCATTAACATACAGGGCCACTCCTCCCTTTGCACCTCGGTCTCTTCTGAACAATACATAGCCAGGTACTGAAGTCTCCAGTGTGGTTACTGGTAAACCACGCCTCACTAATTGCTACTATGTCCAGTTTAGCCTCTGACATTATTGCCTGCAGGTCTGGGATCTTATTTCCCAGGCTGTGAGCATTTGTGTACATGATTTTCCATTGGCCAGATTTTGGTGTGTTAGTTGTTGGGTGAGGTTTGGCATTACCCCTGTGCATCGTATGGGGAGACAAACCTTTTTTCTTACCTGGTGATGCAAATGAATGGCAAACACACTGAATTCCAGTTTGACCACTAGCTGAGGGGGGAGAGGTGTTCTTCCCATTCAACCCCATCATGTTGAAAAGGGGATTGGAGGTTAGAGTGGAGTAGGTACTGAGAGACCTGCTGATGCACAACTTTCTCCAGAAGCTTACTGAGCATAGGCAGGAGTGAAATGGGACAATAGTCATGATTTTGGGATCACCTTTCTTAAACACCGGGATCATCCTGGCAGTTTTCCAGGCCAAGGGGACAGAGGCTGAGCTGATTGAGAGATTGAAAAGCCTGATAACTGGTTCAGCAAGATGAGTGGTGAACTGCCTAAGGATCCTAGGATCTATACCATCAGGACCAGCACTGCCGTGAGCAGGAATAGTCCTAAGTAGCTTAAGGACTTCCAGGCATGTAACTGGGGTCAGCACTAGAGTGGTGGGAGCCTACGCTGGCAAGGGGGGGGAGGATGGGAGAAGAAACAGGGGGAGAGGGGGTAGGAGTGGGGGTGAGAAGAATGGAAAAGAGGGCATTGAAGGCACTTGCTATAGTGAGAGGATTATTACAGTGGATATCATTGACAAGCATTTCATCTGGAGTCAGAGTCTTTTCATTCCCTAGAATTTCCTTAATTTGAGACCAGTAGCGTTTTGGGCTTGAGACAGAGGCACTGAGCAGGTTCTGGTAGTACTTACCCTTGGCAAAGCGACTCTCCTTTTTGCAAGTTTTGCACAGTGACCTATAGGCATCAAAGTCAGCCTGAAGAGAAGAGGACTTCCAGATAGACCAGAGTTTGTCCCTGTGTTTAAGCAGCTGGAGTAGGGGATGCTTAAGCCATTTAGTGACCTTCCCTTTTACCCTATGTGTAGTAACCAGGATATGTAGGTTCTGAAGAGAGAGAGAAGGGTAGCGTTGAAATACTCAGTCGCGCAGTTGATATCCCTCGTTGTGTAGAGAGGGGAACAGTCAACCTGATTCGGATCATGCAGGAAAGCAGCAGGGTTGAGACTGGAGAAGTTGGAAAAATATATTAGTTTGGGGGGGAAGGAGGGAGGTGAGGAGTCCCAAACACAGAAAACTGGGCAGCGATTGCTGATAGAGTCAGGAAGAACACCAGCATTGGGGAAATTCTCCTTCCTATTGGTCAGAATCCAATCTAGGAGGGTGTTGGAGGAGCTCCGGTTAGAGATTCTAGTGGGACCTGGATTAATTGACCGCGGTTGGCCTTGCTGGTAATGGATGATAGGAGAGAGGAGTGAGGCCCTGTCCAGTCATGGTTAAATTCTCCCAAGCAGAAGACCTCATTTTTCCCTGACACAGAAGGCACCAGCTCAATAAATTCATCAAGACCGACTCTGGAGTGTTTGGGAGGTATATAAACACAAAAGATGTGTAGTATCTTAATACCCCCAAGCAAAAGGCGGGAACGAAGGACCTCACAATATGACAGGGAAGGACCCTGCAAGATAGAGATGTTGAGATGAGATTTGTAATACAGGGCCAAGCCTCCACCTCTTTTGGAGCTAGGGTGATCAGCCTGAATCATATTGTATCCCGGGATGGAGCAGAGGGCGTCAGCCATAGAGGGCTTCAACCATGTTTTGGAAAAAGCTAGGATATCGGGGTTGTTGGCGCAAGCACAAGCCTCAAGTTCTGGGAGGTTGGCAGTGAGGCTCCTGATGTTAAGGTGAGCAAAGATGAGACAGGAAGATTTTGGCAGACAATGAGTGGGCTGAGACAGGGTAATATTAGCTAAAGTAGCAGGGCCAGGGTTGGTTTCAGTATCACCAGCCAGGGAGAGGGACAGGGTTATTATCCATAGCATAGCAGTTAGCATAGCTTGAGGGGCACATCCAGGGGAGATAGAGAACCTATGCAAGGTATATCTAAGTAGTACCCCAAGATATCTATTGCTAAGTCCAGACATGGGTGAAAGATTGGGGTCAGACCCTGTCAGTAAGTTTGAGTAGCAGAAATTCCCAAACGAGTAGGTATGGGAATTTGAGGGAGGCACAGAAGGAAGAACCAAGAGTTCTAGGAGACATAACAAGGAGAGTACTAGCATGAGGGGGAGTAAGGCCCTCAGATAGATGGTTCACAGGGTGAATAAGTCGAGGATGGTTAGGAAGGAGAGAAAGGACAGAGAAGAGGAGAGGCAAGTGAAATGAGCAAGGTAAGAGTGTTGAAATGTAAAAATAAGCAGTAGCAATAAGAAACAGGAACAGCAGTCAGTGGGACAGAGAGAGAGAGAGAGAGAGAGAAGTAAGACTGGTATAACTTAGAGCAGAGTTACGGAGAAACAGCAGCAGAGCAGAAAGGTAGGGTGCACAGCAAGGGTGGGAGAGAGCTAAATAACAGGTAGAAGAAACAGCAGTCTATGGGACCATAATGAAAGGTAAAACAGTTATAAATTAATAAACAGAGTGCAGGGAAATAGCAGCATAGCAGAGAGTGAGGTTCCACAGCAAGGGTGGGAGGACGAAGTGCCAGATACTCAGCCAAGAGAGGACAGCTTGGGGAGATTTGCCTCGGGAGCGCTAAGGCAAAAAAAAGCAAGGAGATATATTGAAGAGATCAGATGACCTCTAGTGGGGAAACTGTATAAGGAGCAAATGAGGAACTTGGGAGATAGAGAAATTTACTAATCACACAAGAGTTTCTCTGCCTATATATTTACCACCAGCTAAGGGTGGGAGGGTATTGGGGCGGTGGGGAGCAGTTGCACAGCGACTGCAGGGAAATCACCAGCAAACAACAATGCTGACAGCCAGCCGGAGCAAAGAAACACTGCCAGATGAGGCAAACTTGTAGCGTAGCTGCAGCCTTTTAAAAAGAAACTTTCAGCCAGCTCAGGTGAACTTGTAGCGTAGCGACAACCTTTGTGAAACAAAATTCCAGAGTTAATTTTAAGCAGCTCCGTTGAACACAAATTAGTTAGAAAGGCTAGGCAGGTTCATCAGGGCAACAGTAACAGGACTGCTGCAGTAGCCAATTAAGAGCTAAACTGCATACAAGCTCAACTGTTTACCAAAATTCAGTAACTGGGCCAAATTAATTTATGAACAGTTGCAGATTGATGGTACAGTGTCCAGGGAGATACACGCAGTGGTTTCAGCTGGATTCCCAGCCACAGTGCCTGCAGGTGCGAGTTAGTGGTCGCAATAAAAAAAGGCACCAACTTTCAAACAGGCAGACAAAGGAATTTGATCGTGGACTCCAGCGTTCCTGGACAGAGATGGCAGAACGGGAGAGAGCACCTCCGTGGGCAATCCAGCCTCAGGGGATTATCTGGACAGAGATGGCAGGGCAGATGAGAGCAGCTCTGTGGGCAATCCAGCCGCGAGGATTATCTGGACAGAGATGGCAGGGCAGGCGTTAGCAGCTCCATGGGCAATCCAGCCCCAGGGGATTATCTGGAGGGATATGGTAGGGTGGGCGGGAGCAGCACCACGGGCAATCCAGCCCCAGGGGGATTATCTTAAACATAGTGATCATTCTTGAGCTTTTGACAGGGTTGCCCAGCCCATTCACATTTATAGAAAAATCTGTAAGGGTTTGTTGGCCATTTAAGCTTCTATAAGCATGTAGAGATTTTGCCAGGCCCCATTACTGGGCCCTGATTCTGTGAATCTGCTAGTACTGAGGACTACTATATGAGAAAGTAACTGCCTGTTGGGGGGGGGAGGGAGATAAACCACCCTCTAACTCCAAACTTTCATGATTTAATGAACAATAAGGACTTAAAACTACTGGGAGAAACTGGAACAACAAACTAGAGCAGAACCCTACCAACTGGGCAAGTGCTGCTAAACTACAAGAGGCTTCCATGAGTCTGGAGGCTGAAAAGCACCCAGACCCCAGAGTTTGCCAAATTTGGCTTAGTCCACCTCTAGGGGAAGACCCGATGTTGCATGTCTCTTCTGAGGGGAAGGGTAGTCATGCCTGACCCCCTCCAAGGCTATACAACAGTGCAGTTTATTCAAAAGATAAATTCAAGGGTCAGTTATGTTATAAACTAATTTACTAGCCTGTTCAAAAGCAAATTCTGAGCTACGGTGTCGCTTGAATCTAGCCCCACTTTGGCAGAGGGAAAAAACAAGGAGCTCATTTGGCCCACCCCCAGCCCCTCTGGGGTCAGCACTGAGGGGGTGAGGGGGGCACGCCAGGCCCCATCCCTTAAGTGAGCACATATATGGGGCATAACACCCTCAACCCTCCAAGCCACCGCCCATCTCTGTTGATTGGAGTGGCCGGGGGGAGGGACGAGGGAAACAGTCCCCAATGCTCTGTCCGGCTCAGCAAATGGCTTGCCTCTCAGAGTCCACCAGGTAAGCAGGGTAACAGCCAACCCACGTCCCAAGGTAGATTACACTGGAGAGGATGATAGGAGGTACACGCTGTGTGGGCATTACATGCAACGGCTGGGTGCCACCGACCCGCTCTGTCCCTCGTTATTTCACAGCCACGAGGAGGCCAAAGGCAAGGCCCACCTGCCCTCCCATGCAACCCACCAGGCCTCTGCTTCACAACCCTTTTTTGTCCCATTTCCAACCTGTTTCCCTCCTGCCCCCTGCCACAGCAAGGGCATGAACAAAATTATGGCTTTTCTGAGGTCTGCTGATGGGGCACGCCGCCTACGCAGTGTTAGGCCCACCCAGACAGGCCTGCTTGGTAGTGACAGAGAGTCCCCAAACCCCCACCATGAGGCAGGAGAAGGGGCTCACCATAAACAACTTCAAGCCGTGAATGCGGTTTTGCAGAGGGGCTTCAAGGGGAAAGGCAGAAGGCCCATAAGTCGCGGAGGAGACCACAGTTTAAGGAGGAAAGCTTAGCCAGCCAACCTGTAAGACAGTAACAGGAAAGTGGAGTTTACTTAGTGCTCCTGATTGTACATTGTTCTTGTTTTGCCTGATGTTCTTAAATGTACCTTTGTAATCTCCTGGGTTGCACCTGAAAATAGGCACTTGGTTGTCTAGTGCGCTTACCTGGTAAACAAAAGCAAAAAAATAATAAGTCCATAGGTCCCTTCATTTCACAGCTTGCAATGGTGATTCTTCTTCCGTCGTGGCTGAGGATTGTTTCCTAAGTCCAGCCACTATCTGTTGTAGTGCTGAGGTGCCCTCCCTTCAGTGCTGTTCCCTCTGCAACATGCGGTTTCAGGCCCTCTGTGCCAGTGTGGCTGCCAGCGACATGTTGGGGGGTCTCTGATCCATTGCCACTGTAATTCCAATCTTTTAAAGTCCCTGGGCCGCTTCCTCTGCATTCTCATAAGTTTTGGGGCCCTCAGTGAGCTGCACCATGAGTTTCGCCAGATAGGGGGTTCTGAATTTAATCTTTACCTCCTTTAATTTCTTGAGGATGGGGGCATAAGCTCGGCATCTGGCAGCAATGGCAGTTGGGTAATCGTTATCTACATAAATGCAGTGCTCCTGGAATGTTAACTCTCCCTGTTGTCAGGACTTATGTAGGACCATTTCCTTCTCCTGGTATTGCAGGAACCGGATTAGGATTGCTTGTGGGCGGTTGGCTGTCTGGGGGCCCAGCATGTGATGGACACAGTCCATTTCAAGTAAGCAACTCTCTGGTAGGTCTAGCTTAGATTTAAAAAATGTCTGCATAAATTATATGGGACTACTACCCTCGGATCCCTCTGGGAAGCCTGAAACTCCCAAATTGTTCCTTCGGCTGTGAGCTTCTACGTCATCCACTCCCTTCCGCAGGCTCTGCACCTCCTGGTGAAGCTGGATGATGGCACGTTCGACGCAGTCAACCCGGGAATCTGTGGTTGTGGTCTGCTCCTTGAGGTCGTCAAGTCGTTTTTCTGTTCTGCCCACATCGGCGCGAAGGGCAGCAAATGTAGAACAGGTCTCCCTCCTGAAATCCCTTAGCTCCTGTAAAACCACATCCATCTGCCTTGTGATATTTGGAGACCCAGCTAAGTCAGCTTTTGTGAGCTATCGCTGTCGGTGTACAATCCTTCGGGATCGGCTGAGTCTGGAGGTGATTTTTCAGTGTCTGGTTTTCGCTGAGGCATCTTTACTTCATCCGGTATCTGATTAGACCAAAAGTAAGTTATTTTAATTGAATTTGATGTTGTTTTAGCCTTGATGGAGATGGAGCTGAGAGCTCAAGTGGCTTCCATGGGCATGACGTCATCAGAAGTCCTCGAGGAGCGAATACCTTTGATTTTGTTGGTGAGCACTTACAGCATTCCCTGTAGGGTGCCAAACTCCTGAAGAAACTTATCTTTGGTGAGGGCAGCCAGGGAAGAGTTGCTGCAGGACGTTGTTGTGGTCTGTTGCTTGGATCTCTTTGAGGCCTTCTTCCACTCTGGCATAGTCGGTGCAGTATGGCACAGTGGGGCATTTTTCAGGTCTGCCTTCATGTCTGGTCAAATTAACACCCGTACTGTGAAGTCTTCCTATGCAGGAAGTGTAATAATTGGCAACTGCTGAATTCAGTAAGTTAAAGCATGAAAAATTATGTATTTTTATGGTGAGGGGTCAGAAGAGAGTAAGAAGTCTGTCAGCTCAGGCAGATCATCACGTGACTCTCCCACTTTCTCATATTCTTTTTAAATCTTCCACCCATTAACCTCCTCATGACCCTGTGTCCTAGCTTCTCTTTTCCTAGTAAATAGCTCTTCACAGTTCACCTTGTTTATTCCTTTCAGAAACTTGAAGGTCTCAGTCACCACTACCCATCTGGCTTTGAATGAATACATGTTCACTGTCTTTAGCTGATCCTCTTCGGATCTGCCTTCCTGGCCCTGAATCATCTTGATCACCCTTCATTGTGCCATCTCTAGCCTGTCCTTGTCCTTCTTAGATGGAGACTCCAGAAATGGGCACAGTACTCCAGGTGAAGCCTTATCAATGACCTATACAGAGGTAACAGTATTTCCTGCTTCTTAAGCTCGAACCCTCTCCCAGCCAAAAAATACTGTAGGAAATGCACTCACCACTCAGTCAAGGCAGCATAGACCAAACTGTTAAAGATGTAAATAAAAGTTTTATTCCATTCCAGCACACAAAAAACAGGCTTTTAGTAACAGTGCCATAGCACTTGCTACCAGGACGATCTTTTTTTTTATTGGTTGAAATTCTAATTGGGTGATTAGCTGTTTAGTATAAATGCACCTCCGTAATCCTTCACATCTCTCTCTGATGAAGCACTGAAGGCAGGGTGAAATGTAAGATCATCCTGGTAGGTAGCAAGTGCTATGGCACTGCTACTAAAAGCCTGTTTTTTGTGCGCCAGAATGGAATAAAACTGTTTTATTTGCACCTTTAACTGTTTGGTCTACGCTGTCTTGATTGAGTGATGAGTGCAATTCCTACAGCAATTTTTGAAGTTCAACATATTTCTGAATCCGTACTCCACCCCAGTGCTCCACCTTCTCTTAGTTGGACCTCTCCCAATGCACCCTAGCATCCTGTTAGCCTTGCTGAATGACCCTATTACACTGTCTGGTTTGTTTGAGTGAGTCACTGATGAGGATTCCTAGAGCTCTTTCCTCTGATGTTATGTACAGCTGGATCCTTCCCATACAATACTCTGTTCTGGGATTTTTGTTCCTTAAGTGCATCACTTTGCACTTCTTGGCATTGAATTTCAGTTGCCAGACTATGGATCAATTTTCCAGCTTTTTTAGATCTCTATGCAATTCCCTTTTCCCCTTGATGTTGTCAACTCTATCACAGAGTTTAGTGTCATCTGCAAATAGGCACAACCTGCCTTGGATTCCCTCTGCTATGTTGCTGATGAGCGTATTCGGGAGGACTGGGCCCAGGACGGAACATTGTGGTGCTCCGCTGGCAACATCTGTTTCCACTGATCTGACCCCATACCACAACTCTCTGCTGCCTTCCTTGCAACCAATTCCCTACCCACTTTACCATTTCCTTAGAAGTACCCAGATTACCCATCTTTAGCAGCCTTTGGTGTGGCACTAAGTTGAATGCCTTGCTAAATTCTGAGTATAGTAAGTCTACTATGTGCAGTTTGTCTACCCTGGTTATCAGGTTACCCAGCCAAAGAATACTATCAGGTTGGTCAGACCATTGTTCTCCAGGCATTTCACTAGATCCTCTTTGACCAGTGTCTCCATCAGTTTCCTTACTATGGAGGTAAGGCTGATGGTTCTGTAGCTTCCTGGCTGCTCCTTGTTCACGCCCTTGTGTTGCAGAATTACAACTACCATCCTCCAGTCCAACAGAACCACCCCTTTCTCTAAAGAGCCTTTGGAGAGCCCCACCAGGAATTCAGCTAACACTGACGCCAGTTCCCTTAGTACCTTCAGAAGCATCCCATTTGGCCCCAAGGCCTTGATCACCTTCAGGGCTGCTAACACCTTTCTGACTCTTTTCACTAGTATGCTTGTATAGCCTAACTTCTGGGACCCATCTATCAGCTGCCTTTATGACACTATCTAGCAAGGGCCCACTGTTCTCCATAGTGAATAACGATCAGAAGTAGTTGATCAGCAGGGCTGTTTTTGGCCCCATCTTCCTCTATGACCTTGCACCCCTCCTTTAGCCTGATAATCCCACATCTTTCTTTTTCCCCATAGGTATGTAAAAAAACCTCTTTTTCCCATCTTTTTACCCCCTTAGCAATATGCAGTTCTGTGTCTGCCTTTATGATCTTTATCTTTTTTCTCTCTCTCTCTCTCTCTCTCTCTCTCTCTCTCACCTGGCTGGCCTTCTTCTGCTCCCTGAAGCTCCCCCAACCCCATTACTTGCCACCTCTGGGACTTTCTTTGAGGATCCATCTGTTCCTCTATAGCTCCCCACCACATGACAGGATTATTGGGGGTTCCTCAAGCCCCCTCTGGTTGGCTGTTTTTTGCTCAGTTTGGTCGTTCTATGCCCAGTAGGAGGTGTGGGGGTCTGTGATGAGCTGTGAGTCTTTTTCCTGCCACTGGCAGTATTTCTTTGTTCTATTTCCCCAACTCAACACACTTCCATGGAAGTAATGGTTTAACATATACACATTGTTGGATGTGCTGACACCTTCTGTTGGGAGTGTCCCCCACCCAAAACTGCTGCTCCTGGCCACACTACCAGCCATGGTCACCTAGATGGTGGTGTTGTGGCAGAGCAGGCTGCCTTCCCTCTCCGGAGAAGGACAGAGTCTGCTGGTACACTTAATCCTCCTCCCTCCAGCCAACCCCGAAGTGGCCCAAGTTTGTTCCCAAACCCGGGCTGCTGGCATCACAGCAGGTAAGGCATGGATGCCTCAGCCCTCAGTGCTATCGGGCTGGCAATGCCTTTGTGATCTTGACTGCCCTCTTGGCCTCTATAGTTTTTTCCCTGATACTTGTCCCATTCCTAATCCCCTTTTTTCTTATGTACCTTTTGAAGGCCTTTTTTTTGGCTATCACTGCCACCCTAAGCTTTTCAGAGCACCAAATTAGTCTCTTATATTTGTTTCTCTTGATAACTGTTCTTGTGCATGTTTTAAGTGCCATGAGAATGGCACCTTTTATGACACCCTATCTTTCTCCTTTACCATAATTTTTTATTATTATTTTCCATAAAATGCAGAAATACATAAAGGAGGAAACATCAGAGCCAAAGCTCATCGCCAAACAGTGTTGTACAGTACTTAAATAGCACAAGCCTATCTTTCTTCTACTATGCTGCTGATTTCTACCCTAGCAAACCAGCCCAGGACTAGTTCCTCATTTGGTTGAAATCAACCTTTCCTGAAATTTAGAACCTCTGCCTTGGATGAGGGCTTACTGGTGTACAGGGCCAACTCGAACCATATAATATTGTGGCCACTGGACCACAGTGGTTCCCAAACCAGCACAGCATCTGCTCTTAAGAAGTTGGTGAGTACCACCTTGAGAATGGTTGCTTATCTAGTGGATTCCCTGACCTGCAACACCAGCGTACAGTCCTGCAAAGTATCAAGCAGGACCTGGCTTCTGGCATTCCTGGTGACTGAGGTGGCCCAGTTGATGTCTGGCAGGTTGAAATCTCCTACTACCACAACCTCGCATTTTACCATTCCCTTTCTACTTCTGCTCTTAGTTCCTTAACTGTCTCCTCTCCCTGCCCACAAGGCCTGTAAACCACCTCAAGTGAACATTTCTACCAGATAACTCTGTGAGCTGTACCCATAATGACTCTATCTCCCCTTTTCCTCCAGTGGATGCATCCTCTACTGTTTCTATTATTTCCATAATGTAAATGGCCACCCCTCCAGCATCTACCCATCCCACTGACATACCTACAGTACATAAGGTGTATACAGGGATTGCAATGTCCCACTTGTTCTCATTGGCCGAAGTTTCTAAAATTGCCATTAGAGCCAGCCAAGAGTCTGCCATCAGTGCCTGGAGTTCACTAATTTTGTAACCCAGACTTCAGGCATTGAGGCGCACCACCCTCCATCTTACGCTCCCACTCCTCTTAGTTCTTGAATGTCATTCCCCATCACAATTCTTTAATATTCCAGGTGTCTTTTTCCCTTTTTTGCTGGTCTAGTTGGTCTATATTTGCTGGTCCCCTGAACTTGTTCTACTCTGCTACTACTTTTGTACACCTTGCCCCCACTCCCTGGGGAGTCCTGTCTGGGTTCCCCACTTCACACACCTCAGCTGTGGAATTGCTAATCCCCCCCCGCCGCAGTTAGTTTAAGAGTCTGCTAATGAGATGTCAAACCTCTGGCCTAATGCAGTAGTCTCCTCTCTTGTTAAGTAAAGGCCAATACCTTTGAAAAGCCTTCTGTCCCAAAAGCCCCCCTTCCCCAAAAGTGGTAACCCTGTTCCTGACACCACTCTTTTAACCACCTATTGAGATCCTCAATCTCCACCTTCTTCACCCTATACTTCCCCTTATTTCTACCCCTGACATGGAGGAGCTCAGAAAAGGCCAAGAAAGCCATGTGCTTCTACAGCCAGGGTCCCAGCCTCTGGAAGTCAATCTTCATTGCCTCCACAGGCCAGTTCACCAGATTGTTGGTACCAAGGCACACCAGCACTCCCTGCTCCATCCTCTACTCCACTATACTCCCTATCATCTACCAGTCCTGGATGGCTGATGCTCCAGGCAGTCATCTGACCACTCCCTCTCCTTTTCTGCATTGCCTACCATCCTCTCTACACCTCTAGCCATAGAGTCCCCTATCACCAGACTCTTCCTTACTAACTTCTGCCCATTCTTGCTTCTGGGTGTCACCATGTCTTTTTCCCCTCAACACCAACTGGCTCAAGGTCCCCCCTGTTACAGTCTGGCACCTGTAATATTTTCAGGGGTGCAAAGCAATGTACCATTGGTATCTCTTGGTTATAATTGATTGCTGTGTGACTGCCCATGCAATCAGATCTCCTCCCCTTCCCCACCACCCTTCATCCCCTGAGCTCATGGGCCTCTGGGGCAGTATGGGTTAGGGGTGAGGGTGTGCACCAGCTTAGTTGGAGATGCAGCTGGGATATTTCCTCCATTGCTGCTGCCAATTGAGCACAGAGCACCCAGAAGGGCTTACATATTGGGCAATGACCAATCCTCCAAAGCGTGGTCTGGTAGATGAGTGCCCTGCAATATCCCAAGCTGACTACCTACCCAAACATCCTATGCTCCATTCTAGCCTGCTTAGTACTTGTAAAACTGTCTGCATTACTTAGTGATGTGCAGACATCAACGGCCTGCCGTATAATCTCATCCTATACAGGTAGAAGCTAAGATTAACAGTATTAGCAGTAATCAAGAATACCCCACCTGAGACACAGCCTGCCTGACTGTCTGTCTGCCTGCCTTATAATCTCATCCTATACAGGTAGAAGCTAAGATTAGCAGTATTAGCAGTAATCAAGAATACCCCACCTGAGACACAGCCTGACTGACTGTCTGTCTGCCTGCCTTATAATCTCATCCTATACAGGTAGAAGCTAAGATTAACAGTATTAGCAGTAATCAAGAATACCCCACCTGAGACACAGCCTGACTGACTGTCTGTCTGCCTGCCTTATAATCTTATCCTATACAGGTAGACGCTAAGATTAACAGTATTAGCAGTAATCAAGAATACCCCACCTGAGACACAGCCTGACTGACTGTCTGTCTGCCTGTTTTATAACCTTACCCAATATAGGTAGAAGCTAAGATTTAGCAGTTTTAGCAATAGGCAGTAACACTACATTTTAGATACAGTTTGTACTTACCAACTGCAGTATGACGAATGCTGCTTCTTCTAAGTCTCCTGCAGAACTACTGGAGGTCCACACATTCCTGAGGTTGCAGGCTTTCAACATTCCCTGCAGAAATGTG
Organism: Neoceratodus forsteri; assembly: GCA_016271365.2. Taxonomy (NCBI): domain Eukaryota; kingdom Metazoa; phylum Chordata; order Ceratodontiformes; family Ceratodontidae; genus Neoceratodus; species Neoceratodus forsteri. The sequence continues at coordinate 519,424,408 of CM028133.1, read as the reverse complement.
GACTATCTGTAGGCACTACTACAGATGCCATCCTGTCACTCCTGTGGTCCTCCAGCTCCAGTAGGTCACAAGCTCCTGGGGTCACCTGGAATTGTGAGTAAGAAATACCTGTCCAGGTTTAAATACTCCTTCCCCTTTACATGTCTCAGGTGCAAAGTGGAAGGAAGGGGAACTTTAGCTGATTCCACCCCTCTGCTCTTCCTAAAGCACTGCTTCTGAAAGCGGAATTAAAATGGATCTGGGGAAAAAACTCACACTACTTTCCCAGGTCACAGGTCCCTCCCCGGTAGCTGATCTAAGTGCAAAGTGGAAGAGGGAGGAGGAGGAGGGGCTTTAGCTGTCTATACCCCTGTGCTCTCCCTAATTCACTGCTTCTGAAAACAGAATAAACAAGCATTTGTCAATGCCGAATGTTTGCTTGCTGGCATTGGCATTGGTAGTGTAGGAGTTAGAGAGTTGCATAATAGGAATGGCAGTGAAGTATTGAACTGAACCCAACCCCACCACCACCCTGCAGAGACTGACAGGCATTGAGATGTGCCTTTGGGTCATCAGGCATAACGGCCACACCATTTCACCACACCCTACCTTGCAGAAACTGACAAATGTCACGGTGTGCCTTGGGGTCTTTGGCCCTTGTGTTCACCCCATTCCATCAGGAAATACGGTGAGATGGGTCCTGTTTAGGAGAGTGGGGTGAACTTTGGGGCCGAAGAGTCCAAGGCACACCTCAATGCCTCTCACTGGCTGCAGGGTGTGGAATGGTATGAGCATTACAGGCAAGAATCCCAAGTCACACCCCGATGCCTCTCAAGCTCTACAGGCTGGGGCATTATGGTCGGAAACCCTAACGCCTCAGGCATTCATTGGCATTTTCACTCCAAACTTTCAACATGTTTTTTTTGTGACCCCCACCTTATGATCAGTGGCAATATCAGTTTGCTAGCCAAAAGCTGATTTCGCACAGCGACTACGCCATTAGGCACCACAGGTGCGAAAACACATTTCAAACAGGATGTGAAAAATGACAGCTCTACTGTTCATGGGGAGGTGCAAAAAATGGCAATGTTGAAATTCTGCAGTGAAAATACTAAAAAAACTGGTGAAGTCACGAGCGTTCATAGAAAATGCGCAATGCACACACATAATGCAATTAGTTTGGGGATTTTTTACAGCAGATTGTCAACACAGGGATTTTGTAACCTCTGCTCATGAACAGTGTCACTGTGATTTTCTTAATCTGTCCCGAACAGTGATTCACCACAGCGACCACGCATTACTGCGCTGGAAGTGTAAAAACACATTTCAACCATGGTGTGAAAAATGACAGCTGTACTATTCATAAGGAAGTGTGGAAAAATGCCAGGGGTGAAAATCTGGACTGAAAATATTAGAAATCCATGAAGTTATGAGGGTGCGTGGAAACTGTGCAATGGTCACTCGTAACACAATCATTTTATGGACGTATTTCACCAAATTTTTAACATAGCCATTTTAACACCTCTGCTCATGAACAGTATCACTGTGATTTTCTTAATCTGTCCTGAAATTGATTTCAAGACACCGACTCGCCACTGTGCACTACATGCGTGGAAACACATTTTGGGTTAGATGAGAAATGACAGCTGTACTGCTCATAAGGAGGTATGTAAAATGGCAATGTTGAAAATCTGGAGGAAATATAATGAAAATTCGCGAACTTATGAGCTGCAGTATAGGGAACAGCGCAACATATGCTCGTAAAACAGTAATTTTTGGGAACTTTTTCACCAAATTTTCAACATAGGGTTTTTGGGGGCCTACCTCATGAACTGTGACACTGTCATTTCATAAACTGGTCCTGAAAGGTGGTTCCACGCAGTACCCTGAAATCATCTTTTGGGGCCGATTAACACCATGACAGTGACAGAATTCATGAGGTGGGGTCCCAAAACCCCATGTTGAAAATTTGGTGAAAAAATTCCCCAAAATGCCTGAGATATGCACTAAAGTTGAAAAAAAAACTATTTATTCCATTATACAGTTTACCGGCATTTCCTCAGTTCGCGGTCAGCTTTGAAGAGTGCAGACGGTTCCCAGTCCACTCAAGATCATCGCAGTTGAGCTCTGAAGGTAAGTATGGGGGTGGGGGTGTGGGAGGTGGATGCACAGAGGGTGGCTGCGGGTGGGGGAGATTGGGCAGGACAGTCAGCAACGGAAAGTTTTTTTTCAGGGTTTTTTTTTGTTATTACTTGGACAACGCGGGACGTTTGCCACGCTGGGGTGGGCTCCCAGCATGGCAGTTGGAAGGCTGTTTGGGGGGGGCATGGAGCCGATGGGGGATTGGGCACCCCCGTCAGCCATATGATCTGTTGCCATGTTGGGGTGGGCTCCCAGCGTGGCATCTGGAACTCTGTTGGGGGGAGCACAGCACAGCTGACAGGGGATTGGGCACCCCCATTGTCTATACAGTGTGTGTATTGGGGGGGAGCACGAGCACGGAGTATGCATGTGTGTGTGTGTGGGGAGAGTGAGCATGAGCACGTGATATCTTATCACTGCTCACTGAAGCATAGCTCTCCCTTTCAACTGTACAGCACTGCATTTTCAACTGCTGTCATGGACAGCTGCAACATTCATTGAAGAACTGTGGCTGCACCTGCAAACACACTGACTGAATTGGAAGACGGGTGCCACACCTCTGAAAACTCGGATGATGGCACTATGTTTCTTGCACATGTGTGCAAGCAAACATAAAAATGAAGGTAAATATGGCCATGTTGTCTACCCTATTTACTGTACTCCATGCAGATACCTGTAAGTTTCTATCATGCCACTCTTTTCTCTTTTTGTTTCAAGTGCGTACATGTTGAGATCTTGTAGCCTCTCCTCATGAGTCCTGCTTCCCAGACCCTGGATCCTTTTTGTCACCCTGCACTGCCTCCACATTTTCTCAGTCCTTTCTTATGTACAAGATGAGGTCAGGAATAGAAAAGGGGATTTGGAGCCTTTATAAGTGTGGAGGTAGTGTACAGGCCACTGTCACAGGGAGAGGAACTAAACAGAGTTTCAGGGGAGGCCATAAGCAAAATGGCCAGCAAAGGAGAAGTAGTAATCATTGGTGACTTTAATCTGCTGGATAGGGACTGGAACATCCTGGCTGCAGCTACAACTAGGAGCAGGGTCATTCTACACTTCCAGAAATGGGCATTTCTCAGGCAGATGGTTACAGATCCCATGAGAGAAGGGGCAGGGCTGGATTTTGTACTTACAAACAGGAACAACATAGCAGACATCACAGTGTGTATCCCCCTGGGTTCAAGCAATCATAGTGTGGTCTGCATATGACTGGGCAGGGGAAACACCACACTATGATTATGATCCTGGACTTCAGGAGAGCAGATTCTAGAGAAATGGGAGATTGCCTTAGGAAATACAGTGAAGGAGGGGACAGCTGGGGTGGGGGGTTGGAGGCACAATGGAATGAATAAAGAAGGGAATAACTGAGGTAATGGTAATCTGTTTAAAGGAAAGAAACAAGGAGGAGAAAGGGGGCACTGTTGTTTCTCAAAGGAGGTGTCTAAGATGGTAAAGGAGGGGGAAAAAACAACTTTCAGCAAATACAAGGAGATCTGAGTGGAGGCAGACAGGGAGGTATGTTTAGAGAAACAAAGGGAGGAGGGTAAGGACAACAAAGGCACAAACTTGAGGAAAGGATTGTCCAGGAGGATAAGACTTTCTTCAGGTACGTGAGCGAGAAGAGCAATACAAGGGGTAGTATAGGGAAGATTAGGACAGCGGGGGTGGGGAGGGACTGTACAGGGGAAGACCAACAAAAAGTTAAAATTTTAAATGAATACTTCTGCTCGGTATTCACAGTGGAGGGGAGGATGAGCCAACATGCAGTAACAGGTACCAGGGTGGTGGACACAAGTTCATCTACAAAAGAGAGTGTCTGCCATGAAGTGAGTTTCAGTTTGTTTATTTGGGTAAAGTCACTGAGCTCCACTCATTTTCAGTGATGCCCATCAACAGTGAAAATGTTACAAGTTAAAATTAATAATATTCACTTCAACTGGGTTTATTGTTGACAAACAATACTGTCTTTACAAAAACAAACACACACATAATTTACAAAATAAACAATCAATTTTCCTGGAATTAAAAACTGCAAATATTCATAATGTAGATCAGTTTCTTTAAAAAATACATTCAATCCTACCACATTTACAATATATTAAAGTTCATATAGTGACATTTTATTATGGATTGAATTGATTAACAAATCTATTGCAAAAACAGGATCATATAAGCATATTAAGGTGCAATCTCTGTTTGCTGTCTTTCCTGTTTACCTAGATATTTCCTACAGGATCTGAGGTAATGTGCTGCTTTTTCCGATCTATAGTTTTGCAAAACTTTGCCACATTTTCTAATACTTTAGTATTATTAGAGTTCAATAAATAATTGAGCTGATATCTAGGTTCCATATCTAAGGATGCCAACAAGTCCCCAAGTATAACCTTCTCTCATATCCATATAGTGGACACAGTATCATCAAATGTGCTAAACTGTCTTCCCCAAACATGCACTGACAAGTGCTAGCTGTAGTTTTCCCATACAATTTCCTTAGGGACTGACTATCATAACATCCAAACCTAAATTTTGTAACCATTTTCCTTTTTTCATGGATCTTTTATTTATTTTAAATATGGCTCTATTCTCAATTCTCAGTTCCCTTATTTCATTCTTAGCCAACCAGGAACTAATCTTACAGTTCCTTGCTAAGTCTATATCTCTTTGTATATTAATAACCCATATTCTGTTTTTAATTGTTATTTCTATGAGCCTCAAAGGAGTCATAAGACTTTACGATAGCTTGGACATAAAAATCCTTCCTATCTCTAATTTATACTCTCCTCTAAACATGCTCTAGGCAATCTTCCCTCTGCCATGTTATAGACCTTAATCCAATACACAGTTAATCTCTGCTCGATGTTACATTTTACTGGTAATTGTCCAAATTCAAGTCTGGTCAGTGGGGGAGGCAGCCCCAAAAGGTAAACCCAGGAGTCTTTTGTAAAACTTATTCATTGGAATCTCTAATGCTTCTATGTTATCATGACCCCATATTTCAGCTCCATAAAGTATTCGACTTCTTGACTTAGCGCTTAATGCTGTCAAAGAACACTTAACAGAATGTCCTCTGAATGTATGCATAAATCTCTCAGCAGTAGGTGTGAATCTCTTAACTCATTGTACCATCAGTTTTTATGCATGCTCCATTTTAAATTGTAGGTGAATGTCAGACCTAGGTAATAAAGTTATTTACGCTATTTTATTGTGGCAAAATAACTTACTGTCCTTCCCCATTCTTTCTTGATACCTGTTACATATTAAATACTTAGTTTTTTCATAATGTATTTCCAAGGAAGCTATTTCACATCCCTTATAAAATTTATTAATACTTCTTTTAATTCCCAAGTAGCTGGTGGATATTAAGACCACATTGTCTGCATAAGCCTGGCATCCACTCTTGGCATGTGCAACCGAGGATCATACATCTCCTTTAATACACTATTGAAATATAAATTAAACAAAACTGGTGATAAAACACAACCCTGTATTAATTCTATATTGGTTGCAAACTTTGTAGTGGTATCTCCTTCACTGTTATACCTTTATACCTTATACTAGTGAAATTATCTGTATACAAAGTATTCAACAAATTAAGCATTGCTGAGTCCAGCTTATAACCCCCAATACTCTCCATAGCTTATCTCTTTCAATTTTATTGAAGGCTGCCTTTAGATCTATAAACAAGCAGTATAATTTTTGTTTTTTAATATAAACATACTTATGTATTATGTGGGTTAGGACAAAACATTGATCTATTGTGGCATGACCAGGCATGAAACCTGTTTGAGCCTCATCAATTATACCAGCTTCAAGTATCCAATCCATCATTCTTTTATGTAATACTTCAGTGAATAGTTTCTGAGATACATCAAGAAGGCTAATTGGATAGTAGTGAGTGGGGTTAGCTTTCTCCCCTTTGTTAAAAATAGTATAATTATATTTTCTCTGCAGGAGGGGATCATTTTCCCAGTCTGTACTATATGATTATAAATGTTTTTCAGACGGGGGACCCATAATTCTGGGTCATTAAGAATAATATATGTGGAGATTCTGTCAGGTCATGGTGCCTTGTGCCTTTTTGAAGATGACAGTGCTTCAGTTATTTCTTCTTCCTTGATCTCATCATTTAATGGTACCCATGCTTCAATGTGGCAGACTATCTTATTTCCCTCTAAGTCAAAGAATAATTCCCGATAATAAGATTCCCAAGTACTGGGGTTGATATTATTTTCATTTATATCTGGGTAATCTTCCTATCCTTTAGCCACCATACACCAATAAGTTCTATTATCTTTTGACCAAACTGCCCTTAAAAATTCTGACCATAAAGTTGTCCTAAATTTCTCTCTTTTATTTTTCAGCAAAATTTATAATCTTTCCTCATTTTATTTAATCTGGTCTTATTTTCCCTTGTTGGATTGATTCTTATAACTCTGGCAAATTTATTGATTTCTCTTTTATTATTTACACTCAGCATCATACCTCCTGCTACCCTTTATTTCTTTAAACAAGGGGCTTTTAATAATATAGATGAAATCTTCTGTACAATATTTTCTATATCCTGCAGACTTTCTACAGGATCCTTATTATGAACAATATCCATAATCCTCTCCCTAGCCCCACATTCTGTAAGGAGTTGATTTCACTGATAGTTTTCGATCAACTCCCTCTTTACCCCCTTTTTAACCCTTATAAGTGCCTTCCACTTTTTAGTGACAGGGGGTTTCTGTCCACATGTTTATCTATATTTCTATTGGGCTATGTTCACTTTAGGGCCTAATATCTACTTTCAAGTCCATAAATTGTAAAAGTATATTAATACTCAATCAACACAAGTCGATTGTTGAAGCTCTTCTAGTTCCTGTGTAGGTGCATACCCCATTGGGGTCCACCCTAGATGTACCATTTATGAGAAAGAAGTTGTTATCTTCTAAAATATTTGATAACTTCTTACCCTTTTCACATTGTTTATGATCATCACTAGAGATGCAGCGAATTTAAATTCTGCTGGTGAAGTGAACGCAAAGTGTGCACTTCGCATTGTCAATCCGCTACGCAGAGTGGGCAATGCAAAGTGCTCACTCCACCTTGTCATTACCACTTCCCGTTAAGGAAGAATGGCAATGCGAAGTAAAGTAAAGTCATTGTTTTTAATGGACTTTGCGTTCCTCATTATGATTCTAAGTGATCCACTTGGTGTTTCTGATTTGGCAGCCCCCCCACACATCACATGGCTTGTAGTACTGTAAGTCACATGCTCTTTAACTAGGCAGGAAGAAAGTGAGTCATACAAGCAGACACTTTTACTTTTCCTGTGCAGACAGAGAGAGAGTAGAGTGTTTTGTGACTGCTGATACTTCGAGATCCAAGCGAGGAGATTTAAACTTTGATTTAGACTTAACAGCTTTTTTAAAAGCTAAATTTTTTTGTCTTTTCTGTACTCTTTTTTACTGAATTTGTTCTTTCTGTAAATTTTATTTTTCTTACCTTTATAAGTAGTTAGTTGTTTGTCTGTGTGACTGTGTGTGTGTTGTGTGACAGTGTGAGTAGTAATTACACGGACTGAGGGAGCTCAGTAGGAGAGATGGACCAGGGTGAGGGAATGTCTGGGGTAGAGGCAGCTCTGGGAGAGGGTGGTAGTGGTAAGCATCGTACCGTGCGCATGTGTGAAGGGCATGGGCACCCATTCCTGTTGGACCGCTCGATACTTGTGAGTGTTCCCCCCTCAGAAGCAGGACTAGCACTGCCTCCTGTCATGACTCTGAGGCAGTTGAACCACCACCACCACCAAGTCCAGGTTCTCTGGAGCAGGATGTGCCTATTCCCCTGGGCCCAGGTGTGGATCTCATCCCTGTTCAGCACTGTGACCAGCCAGCTACCTGTTCATCTGGCCATCCCCTGCCTGTGCCTGGTTCTCCCCGCACCTCCATTGTTTGGCAGTTTTTTTACTGTGTGGGGGGACAGCAGTGTGGTCAAGTGCCACCTATGTGAGGTGGAGGTGCGCCATGGCCCCCGGTGGACTCTCCTGGGGACTGAGGGCCAGTGCACCCATATGTTCCATCACCAGCAGTTGAAGTGGTAGGCTGCCACAGACCAAACCATGCCTGCACATGCTAGCCATTCTATGGCAGAGGGTGCAGCTGTGCATTGCAGCATCCCTAAGAAGAGGAAGGCCACAGCAGCACCTGCTGCTCCACCAGCACCCCCACCTCCCACCACCACCAGGTCAGCCTGTAGAATGTGTGGACCCCAGAGAACTCCATATAACACAGGCTGACTTGGCAGTTCTCTGAAGTGCTGTTGAGGATAACAACAAGAGGGTGAGTGCTGTGGAGCATCGGCTGGATCACATAGAGGAATATCAGTTGCAAATTATGTCCATGCTGGAACTGCTGCTGGATCGCCATGGGATCCCGCATTATTTTTTTTTCTCACACCATGTGCCCCTCCACACCTTCCTTGCTGTGTTATAAAATGTATTCCTCCACCATCCCCGACCCTTGTATGTAATGATGTCCTTTTTTTGTTGTCTTCCATATTCATAACACTTTGTATTCTGAGCAGTGCAAGTATACTATACTAAACTGCATGTGTGCATTCAGTTTTCTTTCCAGTCTGTGTATGTACTGCAGACACTGTCCAACTCCCTGACTTAAAAACAAACATTAATGAGTACAATGGTGGGGTGGTGAAGCATGGAGAGATACTACAAAACAGGCTTACAATACATCCAAGTAACTATTAAAAAAAAATAATGTTGTGATTCATGACGTGATCGTGAATCATGATTTGTGACTGCATTTGTGACCGTGATGATGAAGAAACATGAATGCCTCACCGCCTATAGCTGTACTCCGATGAGCTGTAGCTTAAAACTCCCAGACTTAAAAACACGTATCAATGAGTACAAGGTGGAGGTGAAGCCTGGAGAGATACTACAAAACAGGCTTACAATACATCCAAGTAACTAGAAAAAAAAATTATGTTGTGATTCATAATGTGAATGATCGTGAATTGTGATTTGTGACTACATTTGTGACCGTGATGATGAAGAAACATGAATGCCTACCACCTACAGCTGTACTTCCCCAATGAGCGGTAGCTTAAAACTCCCAGACTTAAAAACACGTATCAGTGCCAGCCCAGTGGTGTGGGGGTTGAGGCGCTGGACGCCACACCTCGCCTGTGCCGGCAACCCGGGTTCGGGAACGGACTTGGGCCAACGGGGGTTGGTGGGGAGAGGGAGGATTGAGCATCCCAGCGGATGCTCTCCTTCCTCAGGGAGGGATGCCAGGGATACCGGGAGGTACCCGACGTCCTGAAGAGAGCCAATGGAAGCATGGGCTCTCAAAGGGCTCTGGCGGCTCTGTACAGTGGAGTTGGGGAGGGAGAGACACTGTTGGGCACTTGGGAGGCAGACGTGCATCAGCATGTCACTCTCTGGATGTTAGTCCTCGCGCCAGTGCCTCTAGGGGTTGGGTGGGGAAAAACAAGAAAACAGGAGAAAAGCCCTCTCGGTCCTAGATGAACCGATCAGTGCCTCCCAGGGATCCACCGGACTACGGGCAGACCTCGCTGTGCCAAAGTTCTCCTCCAGTAATGTTGAGGAAGGTTCATCCTCACCACCCAGGGGATTGCTGGGCATCAAAGGTAACAGGGAGAACAGAAGAGCACTCTAGGGCAGACCTAGGGTCGGGTGCTCCGGGTTACCAGTGGTCCAAAGGAGTGGACCAAGGGGGTAGTACAGGTGGATAAAGTAGGTTTGCAAGCACCACAAAGTAAAAAAAAAAAAAACACATATCAATGAGTACAATGGTGGGGTGGTGAAGCCTGGAGAGGTACTACAAAACAGGCTTACAATACATCCAAGTAACTAGAAAAAAAATTAATGTTGTGATTTCGTAATGTGAATGATTGTGAATCGTGATTTGTGACTGCATTTGTGACCGTGATGATGAAGAACGTGATTTGTATCATGAGTGACTCGTGATGATGGTCCTGACTCAAAAACGCATATTAATGAGTACAATGTTGATGCAGAATTAAGCACCACACCTGTCCAGTACTCTGAGGGGAAGTCAAAGAAACAACTGTGACTTAAGTTACAGATGGAGGTTGGGCCCTAAAGAGATGCAAATGCACAGACAGATTAAGATTGCACTGTGCACTGAAGAGATGCAGACAAAAGGCACAACACCTAACCAGTGCTCACCATCAGAAATTCAAATCTGGAAAAGAATACCTTTGCCAGTTAGGGCGGGCTGCGGGGGGGGGGCATTGTAATATACTGCTGCAGTAACAGTCACTAGTACTAGTACCAGTAAAGATACCACAAAGAAGTACAAAAATCACACAGCTGCAGTGGATAGCAGCTTCACATTGCTGAAATTATTATGTGGCACAATAAAAGGTGTCTGATTTGATGACACACGTCACACACATACTCACACGCACACCAAGTAATGCATAGCAAATTGAAAACTTCAGTAATATAACTACATATTTTAAACAGACTAAAATTATGCATTGTGGCAGTAACAGTCACTAGTACTAGTACCAGTAAAGATACCACAAAGAAGTACAAAAATCACACAGCTGCAGTGGATAGCAGCTTCACATTGCTGAAATTATTAAGCGGCACAATAAAAGGTGTCTGATTTGATGACACGTGTCACACACATACTCAAACACACACACTAAGTAATGCATGCAAATTGAAAACTTCAGTAATATAACCACATATTTTAAACAAACTAAAATTATGCGGTGCTGCACCACAACAATCAGCAAAAAAAAGGCAAGAAATATTGAAAATATTACTGTGTGTACATTAACAGAGTTATACAAGAAAAATATCACCAAAACAGAAAGTGCTGTCTTTTTCTCCAAGTTAATCTACCTACACCACAGATACATCCTTCCCCCAAAGCACACTTCCACTGTCTCTCAGTACACAGACTGAATGTTGTACATCAACATTCAAAATCCATACACAAACAATAAATGCTCGATGATATGAGCACAGGAGGGTTTCCTAGAATAGATGAACTAAAGTTTCAGCAAAAAAAATGACTCAAAACGGCTTTTTTAACAGCTTTTTGAAGGTTTGAATTGCAGAGAGCTCTCAGAGCAGATTTTCTCCGTAAGCAATAATGCCTGACAGGGTGGGCGGTATTGGGCAATACTGGACCAGCCAGGGGCTTAATGAGGCCCGACGCCACAGGCGGAGGGCCTTATAGCTCCTGGTCGGTCCGGTATTGCCCATACCGCCCACCCTGGATAGCATTATTACGCTTAGAAAATGGGCCACCATACTCTATGTCTTTAAAGAAATATATTTTTATGTTTAAATGTTAAAAATCTTAGCTATTTGATTTCTTCTGTAATAAAATAGTTCCTCCACCTTTACTTAAGAACTTTTGTCCTAAGTTGTAACTTTTAAGCAGGTTGCCATGGTTAATCCTCCCCACAAGGCTTAAGTTGAAATCCTTTTGTGTAACTGTTGTTTTTTTAAATATTCATTCATTTGTTTGTGGGGGTTTGGTTGTTAATTTGGTAGCCATTCATAGTAAGCGTGATAGCAATCTTCATCTGACCGCAGTAGCAAAAAAAATACTTCGAGCAGTGTGTTAATAGCAATCTCCATCTGACCACAGTAGCAAAAACATTTGAGCAGCGTAATAGCGATTCCATCTGACCGCAGAGCAAAAACCTCTAGCAAGCTGCAGTTTACGTGAGAGTGAAGGCGGCTCAAGTACTCAAGGCACTAGAAGTCCACATTAGAGTGAGATGGAGAGGGGACAGAAAGCAGTTTTCTGCATTGTTTGCAACAGCTCAGAGGCACGGGGGCATAGCCCGAGCTACAGTAGGCTACCACAGTGAGGTATCAACACTTTTGTTTTAGCCTTTTTTTAATTAAATTGCTTTACAATGTTTTGAAAAGAAATACAGTGGAGCTCTGGGCAGGGTTTGCCAGTGTGGTGGTAGCATTTCTCATTTTACATGACACGGACTGTACTGTGGATGCAGTAGGCAGAGGACAGAATGGGAGCTGACTGAGCAGAATCAAAAGTGGCGCCAGTGATCAGTGTCGTGCAGTGTTAGGTATACACCACGCTTGATTTTTCTTTTTTTGTTTTTGTTACAGAGAGTGTTTTATTCTTTGACTGCTATTGTTGGCGGGTGGTTTCTCACCCGCTAAGCAACATTAAAAAATATGGCGGCAATTTCAAATTTTGTGCCTAATGCTTCAGCCAATAAGGACACAGATTGGGCACAGGGAGACTTGACTGGGTGAAGGGGCAGTTGGGCTGGGACTTTTTATTTCCTGGTCGTCTATTGAAAGTTAATGTACCCCCCTGCCAGGGGTACAAGCCAATCAGAAAACAGGAAATAAAAAGCCCATTTTCTAATACAGCTTCCTACACACACTACCCCAAACTGAGGCTGTGCAGAACAATCTAGAGCCCATGTGACCTGAAATCCCATGAAACATTGCAAAATTCACCTTTGGAGCTTAAAAACAAGGCGAAGTACATTGTTTTCAATGTACTTCACCTTAAGAGTTGGTGGAGTAGTGGTTTGGGAAGGCGGAGTAACGCAAAGTCATTGTTTTCAATGGACTCGCATTACTCACTAATAATGCTAGCACCCACTGTGTTACAGAGCACTCACACTATTTCGCCTTTTGTGAATCACTTCCGTAGAGCTTAATTGGGGCCACTTCTTACCATCACTAATCATCACCTTATGTTTCTTTATCAAAAAATTCAGACCCTGGGCTGCACATGCTTCACTTATTTCTTTAGTGGGCTCCAGGCACTGCCCAACCCTGGCATTAAAGTCACCCACTAGGATGATACCACAGTCAGGATTACCTTGAGTACACTCCTTCCTCAAGCCCACCAATTCGTCCAATGTTTTGTGTGTCAATATATGTAGATCCTTCAGGTGGTATATATACATTTATAATTATATATTCCTTCTAATTACTAATCTGACTGCCAGAATATGATCTGAATCTACTTCTATCTCAGTCTGTTCTGCTTGCTTCAAGATTCTACACCACATCATCAATCCCCCAGACAATCTACCATATTTCTTGTTACTTTTAGCTTTCTTGGAAAAAAATTATATCCATCAATATTAATTTTATCCTTTGTCCAAGTTTCCTGAACACAAATACATTTGAAAAGTTTCAGATAGTCCATAAAGGATGGGTCTACTAGTCTCTGATTCCTGCCACCTTCCATGATAAGATATTATACTTTTGAACATCCTTAATTCTATGCTGTGGTACTTTCTCATTTTCTTTTAAATCCTTTCTATTGCAACCCAGTTGTCATTCTTCTGTTTGGTCCTGCAGAATCTGATATCTGTTTGAGGTCTTAGTTAAGTTTAACCACTGCTATGATTTTGGTGCTTTCTCTTTTACTTTTTTGATTTCTGTTTCTCCATGTAAATACATTTCTGTCTTATCTATTATAGACGTTTTAGACAAGATCATCTGATAATCTGATTCATTATTTACCCAAATTGTAATTTGTCCATTATTTTCCCCATCTCATCATCTTTTTAATTACTGTATTCAATTATTTTTGTCTTAATAGGTTCTGTAACAGCTCCACTGTTTTCATTCTGAGATTTTTCTTATTTTCATTCAAAAAACTATTATTTCCAAAAATAGTAATCTGGAATTCTTGTCTATCATTCTGCATCTTTTTTAGTCCTTCAAAATATTCTGGAAAGATGTTTTTATGTTCACCATGCTCTCTAATTAAAAACCAAGAGCTTTAATCTTATATTTTTGATTTTCTATTGCCTTAAGTGTGTACTATTGGTCTGAAATTAATAGGACCAGTTCTGCATTCTCCAGGAGCCTTATGGCATTCAAGTTATTCAGCATTGTGTTTTGTTTTTTATTTTCTTGTAACACTGTCCCCAAGAAATGTTTTAAATGTTGGTTAAGTTTTTCTTCTGTCTCTTCTGGTACTATAGCTTCCTTATATAGGGGCAGAACATAATCAGTTTCAAGGGTCCTTCTAAGGATGTTTTTTTAATTTATTAACTTGTTGCTCATCCTCTTTATTGATATCAAAGCCATACCCCATTTTCTTATCACCAGCAATTTGTTCATTTTCCTTATTTTGATTTTTTAATATTTCTTCCTTTCCCTCACCCTTTTTCTTATTCTTGTTGCTTTTTTTACCTTTTTTATCTTTAAGGGTTGCTGAAGGTTTTTTTTACCTGTCTTTGTTTTTATTTTATCTGTCCCTATGATTTGCTTAATGACTTTATTGTTCTCATTTTTATTAGTTTTGGTTTTATTTTTAATTCTTTTTGACAACTTCTGGTCTTTTGAGTTCCCTATATCTACAACCTCATTTCTACTGTCACCTTCTCCCTGATAGTCTTGGGTATTACCTCCTTTGGATTCCAGGGTGGTCTGTTTTTGTCCCTCTTTCCTTGACTCATTCAAAGAGCTATCTACACAAATTAAATTGCTAGATTCTTCTTTCCCCAATGCCTCTGTTGTGCCATCCTTTCTTGTTTTAACCCCTTGTCCCATAGTTGGGGGTTATCTATTCTTAGTTCTTTACAAATACTGTCCTGTCTATCACACCCTTGAGGTAACAGAATTAGTTCTTCGTCTAATCTTCAGTAGAATCTAGCCCTATTTCTACTAAAGTAGTTATATGTGAATTAGGAGGAAGGCTTAAGTTTTGTATACTTAAATCCTTAGAAGTCTCTTGTTTTCTTCTAACCCCTATACCAGGAGTATTTCTCCATGTAGTCTTGCTTTTTTAACATCTGCTGATTTCTTCTCCATTTGCTGGATTAAAGCTGGAGTCCACAAGTCAATCTTTTTCTTAATTTCTATACAAATCCCCTTAACAAAGGAAAGGTCCTGCCTAATTAAAGTCAATTGCTCATAACTCATAGCATTAGCCAAGAGAGGATCCCTCAAGGCCTGTGTAACTTCTTTTGTTAAATTCTCTGAATTTAGCATATCAGGTTCTATGGGACTCATGAACTGAGTACTGTCCATCTGGGACAATCTGGTCTAATTAGATTGTTCCGCCCATTTCTCCTGGTCTTCCTCTTGGCCTGGAAATACTTCATAGGTAAATACTGAGCCATTAAGGCCTTGTTTAAAGTCCTTAATTTTTTGCTCAATCATTTTATTGGTCTCAGTCATTTCGCTTATTTTCGCAACTGTTTTATTGACTTCTTTATTTACTAAATGTATTATATCTGAAGTCTGGTGGTTAATCTTCTTACTATTAAATCCTGTTTGAACAGGTGTACTCTGGTCAATCAGATTATGCAAAATTATATGGTCCAATGATTTAATTTGTTTTTCTCTATTCTTATCAAATAAGTTCTTTATAAGTCAATGTGTCCGTTTAGGTTTAATATAATTATTTTAGCAGTTTTATGGCTCCCTGTGGGACTCTTACTACCATTATTTCTATTTACAGAAATCTGGATTGAGTTAGTATGATTCCCATAGTCCATTTGTTTCCCTTTAGGATATTCCTTTTTTACATGTAATTTAACAGTTCTGCTTCTATATTTTGTTTTAGGCAGGTTCTGTAATTTATCATCTCTGCAATCATCATCAATTACTGTACCATTGTCTATGGGTATCTTACCACTCCTTGTTTCTACCAGCATATTGAATTACTATTGTGATCCCTGAACCCACAGATGATGCAATTACAGTAGATTAAAATCATGTATTCTATGTACTATGGTTAGGTTATATAAGACCACTGCTAGGCAATCCAGGGAATGCTTCTTGATTTGTTCTAAATTGCCCTAGCTTAACTCAGATTCTTGGTTAGGACTCTTTCTATTAGATGTTAATTGTTATTAATTGTTGAAAGCTGAACACCATTCAAGTTCTAGTTGAGACCAACATCAGTCAATAAAACTTATCCTGAGCTGATGTTATATAATATTGAGGAATAGATAATATAGAGGATAATGCCTGGTGTGCAAGTGATAACCATGGTGTAATCACATCGAGTTGTTGCTAGGGCAGCAGTAAACCTTGAGAGCACAGCTCAAGAGGTTTACTGTTGCCCTAGCAACCACGAGAGGTGATTACATCCATGGTTATCACTTGCACAGCCAGGCATTATCTTTTATAGTGTATTGGGTCCATGAATAGTTCTGTTGAGCTTCACAAGCCAGTTCACCTAACCCCCCCAGCCCCCAACAGCACAACGGTTAGCTAATAGGTCCTACCTCTTAGATGAATCTGCACCACGCACTGAGATTTTTTCAGGAAAAAAATTTATTGTTAACTTAAAATTCTAGTACAGCTATTGAAAAATTTGGTGTTATAGTCTGTGAAGTAAATCACTAGAAGCTGCAAAAAAATAAAACATCTGGTTGATTCATTGAAGTCACGTAGGCTGCATCCTCAGATTCAGCACACACGTTCAGAGGATCATCGCCCTAAGACTTACATCCCTCAAGTATTCTAAACTGGGGCATAAAAAAGAAAAGGTTTAGAATTTCATGTTAAAGCAAGGAGCAATTACTTTGAAGAGCTTATCACTCACCGATCATCTTCCGACGAGGAGTCACTGATTACAGCCACCCTTTACTTTTTTTGTGGGGCATAGTAATTGCGCACATTGATTGTGATACCCTCTCTGAATAAATTAAATTTTACTCCAAGGTCACAGAGTGGGTCTCTTCTCAAACTGACTGATGAATTTTCTGCTTTGCCAAACGCGACAGGTGGTGTGACACTGCTGATGGAGGGGATGCTATGTACAGAGTCGCTTTGCCTGCCAAAAATGAGGAAGTGTCTGTTATGTTTCGGTCACACTTGGGTAGCTGTAATTATTAATTGATTGAAGTGATGTGTGCAGAAACTTGCTGGACTTCAGTATGTGGGACATCATTGTGTGCTAGCACTGGATAGAAGTCTTGCAGGTCGAGTGGTTGGTTATTTGTTTTTCTGTCGGGAGCCATGCTGTGATTTTAATAGATGTCATGATAGTTCTCATTTTGTTTTCACCCAGTGGTATGTTCCTGAACCAAAGGGACATGCATGGTCTACCATTGATGTTGGGGGTGAGGTAGAAAAAGTCATCAAGGGGTAACATGACTTGTGGCCTTTGCTGCTTGAATACTTTGTAGGCTGCAATAGGATCTCTTTCAGGCATTTCTGTATTTTGGTACATGTGAGGCTTTACTGCACGAGTGTCTCTAGGGGATTTCACCCATGCATATTTTCATTTCCCTTTCCGAGTACTCAAGGTACTCCTGTCTATTAGTGTCTACTAGCAGACTCAAGTCATTCCAGTGCCGACTGCAATGTTCGGCTGTCCTTAGAACAAAATACAGTCTGTTGTAAAAAAAAAACATGTTTATGAGTGCAGCTGCATTGGAAAGGCCAAGGGTTTGAGTCTTGTACAGCTTGTCTATGTCACTGGGCATTAGAGCACCTGCTCAGTTTGGTTTACTACCTTTGCCCTGTTTTTGAAAATATTTTTGCTTTGCTGAAACTGTTGCCAGTGTTTCATTAAAAGCAGATGTGTTGCCATGGAATATGGAGCTTCCATAGTTGTTTTTTAAAACATGCCTATCTTTGCTCCCCAGAATACTCCTTAGATTACCCAGCTCATATTCTGATCCATTGTTATGTTTTATTTTATAGATAAAGCCTGCCAAATGGACATCAAGTTCAGCGACTAGAATATCTATAATTGGACGTGGTTCCTGGATGTCTGCCAGGTAAGACAGTAGCAGCTGAATGTCCAGTTCAGTTTTTTTTATTGTTCTGCTGTTCTATTCTGCTAGTATGATTTTTTCACACTCAGAAACAACAGGGGAGTTGAAAGCTAGGCCCGCCATGGTGACCGCTAGTCTCAATGAACTGTTATGATTGGAATGCTTTTAAAAATGAATGACACTAGCGATTGCATTCTGTTTAGAACATTTACAAGTGATAGCATTCCTTTCTGTAAACCCACTGTCATGACACATATGAGATGGGTTTATAAGGTTCTGACATCATGATGGTGGGATTACAGAACTGTAATATTGCTGATTTCAGTGGGTAATAGGCACTTCCAATAAATACATTATAAATATTAGTATCTTAAATATCTCAAGCAGATTAATAACAAAAAGAGGGAGACCTCAGTGAAAGAAAAAATATAAACAAGAACTCCTATTGTTCATATAATCCTCCCAGTTCTTGGATCAAGACTCCTAAGTCCATGGCTCAAATCAGTGTCTAATCTTGATTCTGTATTGTTATGCCTGGGTTATATACCACCAACTGACCCATATGTAACTGTAACCTTATACACCTACAAGTATTAGTGCCTTGCAACAGTCTCATAATGCTTTATTTTGTCTTATTACTGATATTAGTGTTCTTACTGTTTTATTCATTCTCTTTGCTATGCTCATATTTTTCTGCAATGTATTTACCTATATGATATGTTTCTGCCATATATATTCTTTCTAGTTTCCACGTACTTATTGTTATTTTTTATTTTAGTCTTTGGTAACTGGGTAATGCCCACTAGGCACAACTGCTTGTTTTCGGGGGCAACCTGGGAGCACGGGGCGGTTAATTGACTTGCTCAGAGTCATACAGTTTGCAAGTGGAGGTTGTGAGAATCAAACCGAGGTCTGGTCTGCAGGATGTACTAAGCTCATTCACAGCTTTTTACTCTAACCTCTAGGCTATACTTCTGTACATTCTGCTATAATAATATAATCAGCCACATTCTGTATTTTACAGACTAGGTGGGCCAAGCGGTCCTTATCTGCCGTCAAAGTCTATGTTTCTATGTTACACCACTGTAACATGCTGTATGCTTTTCTGACTACTCTGCAAGTATTGCCAGTCTCCCAGTCTCCAGGAAGAACTGATAACAGTTTTTCCAGTTATTGCTGACTATGATTTTCCTTTGTTCTAAGTTTTATACTATGCATCTTTGTTTCCTGATGCTTCCACCCAGATATTGCACTCAGCATATTATATCCAATTGTATTCATCTGCCTTATCCAAATGTTGCACCGTTATCAGCAGTATAACTGTAACTGCCAGTCAGCCCCTCCCTAGTTTTCTGGAAGTGCTTCTTTTCATTAATTTGTTCGTGTATGTTTCATTTGTAGATCTAGATTTGTACTGTATATGTAACCCCAGGGCTGACTGGTGGAAATCATCCTCTTTGTAAGTCCTTGTTACATGCTTTGGCATGAGTATTTTAGTAATAAACTTTTCTTTATTACTCACTTGCCCTGTGTTTTCTTTGCTCAGTCACTTGCATACAAGAATCTGAACTATGAGCAGGACTCAAAAGTAACAGTATCTTGATTTTGTATCCCAAGTTTGATATAACCTTTGACTCGTCCATGATTTCCAAAACCTCAATAAAAAAGACTAAATATAAATCTTAAAATGTTACTTTCATTTGGTGAGCTCAGTTCTTATATGGCCCTGTAATGTTCCAGGCCACCTGCAATTAATGCAGGTGATGCTCTCAGTATAAGCTGATGCCTTTATTCTGAGTTCTAAAGTGTCCAGACCACTTGGGGTACCAAGATTCCAATGTTCTGCAGCCCTTTTTACAAACACGATCCTCCTCACTAAATTCAAGAACAATACAAAAACAGGACAATAATAGAATCCGGCAATACTGTTTCACCTAATTATTAACACCTTTTCTGAAACTCTAAAGCAATGACACTAGCACTGATATTGCAACGTTTGCACTCTTTAACCAGTACTTACTTTTTTGTTAGATGGAGATTGGGCACACCATGCTGAAGTGACTCTGTCTCTTTCTAGCGTTCAGCTAATAAATGACTACTGCAGTGTATTGAACTCTCTTATATTGCTGTTCTGTCATTTTATAAAAAGCCAAGAGAGTAATAATTTTAAAGCACCAATCAGCAGTTACTGGGATATGGATTTCACCAGAAGTACAGCTAAAAACTGTTGCACCAAACACTAGTAAAATAAAATATCTTGCTCTAGAAAATTGCAGCTATAAATGTTTTTAATGTGCCACGATAAAGTGCGATAGTGCAAGTACTCTCTACTGTGAGGAAAAAGAATGCTAGTAGGCTGCATAAGTTGCATAAGTTGTTTGACTGTCCTTCCTGCCTGGGTGCTCAAAATGGCAATCTAACAGTCTAGACACCAGTGCATGCGCTTTATTGAGGACTAGTCATGTGTTCAATTGGGCCTATCTAAAGGTCATTTCCTGGAATCATCATACAAGTACCACAAGTTTGTACATCAAATAAAAGATATAATAAATAAAAATAAAACATAAAAATAAAAGGATGTGGGTTCAGTAGTCCTGTATTACCTTATTTACCTCATATTGTAACATCAGAGATAACTAGAGGTAAAGCAAGAGCGAGGGCTACAAAAATCAAAATTCAATTCAGTGTATACAAAACATATGCTAGAACTATATAGCAAGCCGTTAGTAGGCACTTAAGCACCTGAACACCTAAGCAATTGTAACACTTGTAAAAAGAGATATACGCTTTAAACTATAATAATATAATATAATAAAATAAAATACACAATGTTTGCAACATACAATTGGCAAGGAATTCTCTGGATATCCCTTTCAAAGGAGTGCCTATCTGGTAAGTTTATTTAAACTTTTGTGTACTTTCCATTTAGGATTCCAATCATAAAAGTCACAAAAATCTCATAGATTGTCTCAAGATTCAGGCAGGCTATTATGGGACATGCTAGTGTAGGTTAGCTTGGCTCAGAGGTGGGCTACCAAGGTTGATATACCCCCATGGGTCTTACTGGAACTTTCTTCTTATTTGGGGGCTCTTTCCACTGCCAAGATTCCACCCAGTGCTAGGATGTCCTGAGTCCTTGCTCCACTCATCTCTCACTGTTGGTGCTAAACAGCCACAAAGATGTACTGGAAAGGTTGGCAATGATAAAAACAAACATTAATGTTGCAATGGTGGCATACCTTTTATAACAAAAAATCAAGCATTTGCCGACTCCTGCTACATCCGATCCGCCACAATGGGCTAGCAACTGACTGCTTGCTTCCAGTTCCAACTCCAACTCCCATAATTAATAAATACATTGGGATAAAAGGCACAATTATATATTTTATACACACTCAGTCCAACAATTAGAATCAGTGAGAGATTTACCCACAGAGTTCAGTTAATAGTATTAATGGTTAGATTATTTCCTACACAATTACTGTACACTTGTCACAATATTGTGGGGTTGACAAGAACCAGTTTTTAATAAACCTTAGCATTGGCAATTTTGTACTCTTAGGACAGAAACTAGCTGGTAAGGAGTTCCACTCTATTGGAATCATACTACTCTAGTAACATGTGGCACTCAATGTTTTCACCCTGGGAGTCAATAATTCTATCTGGCCTTCCTTGAAAATCCTTGCCTTTCTCTCAAAGTGAGATGCTCTAACAGGTGGTCAGGGACTTCTCCCTGAACCCTGTTTAAGGCAAATTGAATCTAATGCAGCCATTATCTCTCCTGTAATGACATCCAGCCTAACTGGTTAAGTAGCTGATATCTATGCACATCATATGGGTTAATATTTACAAGCCTTGCCATCCGTTTGTATAATACATCATGTTTTAGACAGTTTGTCCTGTGTACTGTTGTAATATACTGCATAGTCTAAAACTGGTAAAATATGCTTTTGAATAATGTTTGCCTTGTTTCAGAATCTAGACATCCTTTATGTCTGTACAGTACACCTATACATTTCTCAGCTTTTTTTATCAGGTTGTTTTCTTGTAGATTAGCTGATCCTATAGGATCCATCCAACACCCCAATAATTTATACCCATTAACCTACTCTATTTTTATTACCTTCTAAAATGTATATATTCAAGTGTGTATTACCAATAACACTTAATTTTCTAGCTGACCCAAATAACATTACATTTGTTTCTGAGGAGTTCAACTTTAATGAAGACTTTTAAAATAGGACTGCTGGCCATCAAAGGCCTTTTGTAGACATGGCTGGACTCCCTCAACAAAATCATTGGAGGTGTAGACCACTATGTCTTCCACAAACCGTTGGTAGTCCACACCACCAATGAAATCTTCCAACCCTTTAAAATACAAAGTAAAAAGTAAGGGTCCAAAAGCTGACCTTTTGGGATGCCTGTTTTTATAACTAAATCCCCTGATTGTTTTCCATTCACTACTGTCCTCTGTTCCCTGACTATCAAGTAGTTCCTAAACCATGCCAATGTCCCAGCATTCAGCCCTGTTTCTCCCAATTACCTTAAAATCGTCTTGTGGGCCACCATGTCAAAGGCTTTGGAGAGGGCAACAAAGATGGCCCTGGTTATCTTAGCCAGTTCCATTGCTTTGTTGGCATCATCCAAGACCCTCGACATGTCAGTAATGTATTATGGTTTTTGCGAATGCCTGATTGGTGTTTGTCAAACATCCTCCACAAATGCTCACAACTGTCCAGCCACACATCTTTCCAATAGTTTTGTTACAAAGAAAATAAGGAGATTGGCCTATAGTTAGTAGTGGTGAGCGAAGTGGGCTCAATCCGCTCCACGGAGCGATTTGCGGAGCAATGACGGATTCGCGGAGTGCTCCACAATGCAAAGTGGAGTACTTTGCATTATAATGAGGAATGCAAAGTCCATTGGAAGCAAAATAAATAATATCTTCATGTTACTTCACCTCCCCAGGCCACTACTCTGCCTAATTTAAGGCGAAGTGCATTGCAGGCAGTGCACTTCACCTCACTTCACCTTGTTTTTGAGCTCCAAAAGTGAATTTTGCAGTTATTCATGGGATTTCAGGTCACATGGGCTCTATATTGATCTGCACAGCCTCAGTTCAGGGTAGTATGAATAGGAAGGAGTAGGAGACAGTGTGCTCTGATAGCTGTCTGTGACAGAAATCTTGTAAAAGCTGTTCAAAAAGCATTTTTGCTTTTTTGGGGATATCCAACTTTAGTTCATCGATTGTAGAAAACCCTTCTGTGCTCATATCATCAAGCGTTTTTGTTTTTGTGTGGATTTTGAATGTTAATTTACAACATTGAGTGTGTGTGGTGAAAGACAGTGAAAGTGTGCTTGGGGGGGAGCGTATCTATGGTGTAGGAAGATTTAAGTTGGAGAAATAGTGATTTATTTGTTTTTCGGTTATATTTTTGCTATATAACTGACTGTGTTAATGTACACACAGTAATATTGTCAGTAATAGTAGACATTTTCTTGCTGTTTGTTGTGTGGATGTGGTGCAGCAGTTCATAAGTTCAGTTTGTTGACATTACAAATTTACAATATGTAACGTGGCATAGTACTGAACTTTTGCATTTGCGTTGCATTCCACGTTCAGCATTGTACACAAACTGTTCTGTGTGTGAGTATGTGTGCAGTGTTGCATGCATTAAATAATATACCTTTTATTGTGCCACAGACTAGTGTAATTGCAGGCGCAGCAGTGTGAACCTGCTATCCACTGCAGCTGTCTGATTTTGTTCTGCGATCGTGGTATCTGTTCTTAGTTTTGCTGCTTGTAGTGGCGTAAAAATCAGCACTGTCTGCATTCAGTGCTCCTCCCCCACCCCCACGTTCAAAATATATTTTTTACCAGATTGGATTGTTTTTGTGACCTCATCAGCACCACTGGTTACTGAAGTTGTTTTAATTCCATGACAGTCTCCAAGTAGTCTCTTATCTGTTGCTGAAGCCACAGTTGCTTATTTGGCTTCACATCCAGTGTCTCTCCAATCAGAGAGTGAACGTATCAAAATCTGAATTTGGTTATAATATTTGTGGTTGATCCCCCAAAATGCCTGCATAGAGATGTGCAAACAAAGCTGTTTCTCGCCATGGCAATGTTGGCAGTAAGATGGTCTGTGGGCGTGGTAGTAGTACGCAGACGCAGAAGTGCATTGCTGATGTGAGGAAAGGTAATTCTCCTGCATGTTTTTTACAGCCCAATCAGTAGCTTCACTCATAGTTGGAGGAGATGATGTTTTCCCAGCCGGTGGTGTTAGTGGTGTTAGTGGGGGTGGTGGAGGTAGTATTAGCATTATTGCATCAAGTTCTAATTCCGACCAGTGTACCGTATCCAAGCATATTGAGTGTGAAGCAGTGCAAGTGAGTGACAGCGTAGATGATGTCATACTTCCCAGTAACATCCCATTAACTGAACCTGATTCTGATGATTATGTCAACGATAGCATAAAATGGGATATTCCATCCACCGTGGCACTTAACATCACTCAATTTCCATGCAACAGTGATTCACAGTGAGGTGAAAAAATATCAGGTGATGGTGGTGCAGATGCTGATGATGAATATGATGATGCTGATGATGATGATGTTGCTGTTGTTGCAACATGCAGTCCACATGTTAGCATCCAAGCAGAAGGTGTGGATGTGTGTGACAGTGACGTTGTTAAATATGATGATGATGTAATTGACCCCAGTTGGGAACCAGAGAAAAAGAAATTAAAAGTGGCTGTGTCTGAGTCTTTTTGCAGAAATCCCCCCCACCATAAAAACTTGTGATCTACCGGTTTTAGTTGATGATGATGATGACCCAGTAATCAATATGATAGGTAGTCGTGTGGTCAGTTGCAGTCTAGGTGTGCAGTGCCCGAAACATCATGTGCCCCCCCCCCACTTCAGTGCTTAAAATAACGGACTTAAATAAGCCACATCATAGACATGTTAAAAGCAGAGCATCACAATCCCTTGTTTGGGATTTTTTTGATCAAGATGCAAATGATGATTCAGTTGCAATCTGCCAGGTTTGCCATGTGCGTGTGAGTCGAGGTAAAAAGGGGAGCCATCTGGGCACAGGAGGACAGCATACGCATCTTAAGAATAGGCACTTGGCACTGTGGACCCAGTACAAGCTGGCAGCTAATATCACGGTGAAGCGTTCACCCACGTCACCGGCAACCATAGCCAGCATATTATCCCCTTCCATGACTGTTAAGCCCAGTAGGAAGTTAATCATGTACAGTAGTGCTGTAATAAGAGCAGAGGATTACTACAGGCATGATGAGGTGGAGGACCATAATGACTTTGAAATTTTGTCCAGTGCTGGTGAGAGTAGCAGTTTTTGTGGTGGTGGTGGTGGTGAATGCAGTATATCTAGTACAAGTGGTACATCAACCCCAGTTGGCAAATCTGGCAAAATAACAGCATTTCTAGGTTTGTCATCATCACCTGTGCAACCGTCTTCATCAAATATCCACACTCCACCCCCTGTCAATGCCATTCATCACAGAGCACAACCACTTATGAGCAACACACCCTATGTAAAACGTTTAAGTCAGCCCATGTTACAGAGTGTTTTTGCGCATAAGCTGAAGTATCCCCCGAATCATACAGTGTCATGTGAACTCAATGCTGCTGTAGCAGAAATGCTGGCAATTCATATTTTGCCTTTCTCCTTTGTGGAGAATTCTGGGTTCCGGTGATTTGCTGCACATGCCTGTCCAAAATGGAAAGTCCCATCCAGGACATACTTTTCTACCAGTGCTGTCCCCGAGTTATTCCGCACTGTGTCCGACTCAGTAATACATGCCCTTCAACATTCCTCCTCTCCATTCATCCATTTAAGTATGGATATGTGGGCAAGTGGCAAAACAGAGAGGAGTTCATATTTGTGTATAACTGCACACTGGGCGCAGGTGCCGGGGGTTGTTTGTGATATTGATAGTGTGAATAATCAGTGCAGTAAGGTGGATTGTCATGGTAGCAATCTTCCAGGAACTCAATAGCATGCAACGATTGCTATGCGCAGTGTGACCTGTTCACACACTGGTGAGAACATGTTGGACGTGGTACTGACTGAAACTGACAGATGGCTAAACCCTCTGTCCCTGAGAGCTGGGTTCATAGCAAGTGACAATGGGTCAAATGTGAAATGCATCACAAATGGTGGTTTTATTCATGTTCCATGCATGGCCCACTGTTTAAATCTTGTGGTTCAGGCGTTTCTGCAGCACCCTGATATAAAGGAATTGCTGACCACTGCACAACATATCTGCTCTCACTTTTCAAGATCTGGAAAGGCCCGTGACCAACTGCGGCACCGCTTGAAGCTGGAAGTTGTCACCCGATGGAACTCCACTTTATACATGGCAGAGTGGGTGTATGAACAATACAAAGCCATCTCAGAATATCTTGTTATGCACACTAGCCGTGACAGTTCCGGGGCCTCCATGTCTATGACGACTGAACAGTGGCGCCTCATGGACCCTGAAATAACAATTTTGCGGCCTTTTGAACATGCCACACAGGCAGCGAGTGGAGAGTCTGCCTCCATTAGCCAATCAATTCCACTGCTGCGGATGCTGAGGCAAACATTGGTGATTGTACAGCATAGCCTTGAAGTTGCCAGAGACGGTGGTAGCAGTATGTTGCTGCAACACATGCTGACAGTATTAGACTAGAATCATCACATTGTGAGCATTCAGCATAGTGACAACTTTGCCATAGCAACAATGCTGGACCCACGATACAAACGTGGAATTGCATCAGTACTGGAGGGAGGGCCTGAACAGGTAAAAAATATCAGTGGTCAACTGGTGCACTTGGTTCATGGGGCACAGAAGACACGTGCCATGGTCAGCAAACCTCAGCAGCATAATCCGTCTGAAGGTGTACCTGGAGGACCATCAAGCATATCCTGCAAGGGGAAAGGGACTGCAGTTCCAGGTGGTCTGTCATTCAAAGTGACTGGTGTCAACCTGCTTTGGGAGGCTTTGTCCCAAGTGGGTATTTGTGAAATAAATGATTAGGGAGAACAGGATAATGCATCAACAATTGGACTTAGTGCAACACAGAGAATGGTTGAGTCATATTTGTCTGAAAACAGGCATCTGACAATAAGTGAAGATCCTCTTTTGTACTGGAGTGGAAAGGTCAGTGAATGGCCAGAGCTGACTGCAGTGGCACTGAAGTACCTCACATGCCCACCCTCCA
This sequence comes from Neoceratodus forsteri, assembly GCA_016271365.2. Lineage (NCBI taxonomy): Eukaryota > Metazoa > Chordata > Ceratodontiformes > Ceratodontidae > Neoceratodus > Neoceratodus forsteri. The sequence goes on along the minus strand of CM028133.1, from coordinate 519,397,303 downwards.
GTGTAAGTGTTGAGAGGTTATTCAGCTCAGCAGGTGCAATAGTCAGGGATCGTCAGACAAACATGTCTCCTGCAAATGTTAGTTTGCTAACATTCATTAAAATGAATGACAGGCACATACCAGCACAGACTGCAACCTCGGTATTTGTACCCTGTCCTAGTCATGGTGGTTTTGCTGATGTGGAAATGGAGCATCCTGGTGGCACTGGCAGTGGCTGCCTGAAATGGCCCATCACTGATGTAGATGACAACACAATGGAGAAAGAATTTCCCAGTGGTCAGACTTCAGACATCGATGACTGTGAGGGCAGCTTTCTGTATGAGGATGATGATGTCGTTAATGTTGGCAGGTTTTAACTGAAGTTTTTAAAAGGCAGTGTACCCCCCCAGACCACCACCACTGGGACTGATGTTGGCCACTGCCACCAAGAGTCTGTCTGCCCCTCGGACCACCACTTCCGGGACTGATGTTAGCCACTGCCACCATGAGTCTGTCTGACCCACGGACCACCACCTCCAGGACTGATGTTAGCCACTGCCACCACTGCCACCATGAGTCTGTCTGACCCCCAAACCACCACCACCACCACCACCACCGGGACTGATGTTAGCCACTGCCACCATGAGTCTGTTTGACCCCTGGACCACCACCACCAGAACTGATGTTAGCCACTGCTACCATGAGTCTGTCTGACCCCCAGACCACCACCACCGGGACTGATGTTAGCCACTGCCACCATGAGTCTGTCTGACCCCCCGGACCACCACCTCCAGGACTGATGTTAGCCACTGCCACCACTGCCACCATGAGTCTGTCTGACCCCCAAACCACCACCACCACCACCACCACCGGGACTGATGTTAGCCACTGCCACCATGAGTCTGTCTGACCCACGGACCACCACCACCAGGACTGATGTTAGCCACTGCCACCATGAGTCTGTCTGATCCCCGGACCACCACTACCAGAACTGATGTTAGCCACTGCTACCATGAGTCTGTCTGACCCCCCTGGACCACCACCACCGGGACTGATGTTAGCCACTGCCACCATGAGTCTGTCTGACCCTTGGACCACCACTGGGACTAATGTTAGCCACTGCCACCATGAGTCTGTCTGACCCCAGGACCACCACCACCAGGACTGATGTTAGCCACTGCCACCATGAGTCTGTCTGATCCCTGGACCACCACCACCAGGACTGATGTTAGCCACTGCTACCATGAGTCTGTCTGACCCCCGGACCACCACCAGGACTGATGTTAGCCACTGTCACCACTGCCACCATGAGTCTGTCTGCCCCCCCAGACTACCACTTCTGGGACTGATGTTAGCCACTGCCACCATGAGTCTGTCTGACCCATGGGCCACCATCACCAGGACTGATGTTAGCCACTGCCACCATGAGTCTGTCTGATCCCCGGACTACCACCACCAGAACTGATGTTAGCCACTGCTACCATGAGTCTGTCTGACCCCCAGACCACCACCACCAGGACTGTTGTTAGCCACTGCCACCATGAGTCTGTCTGACTCCTGGACCACCACTGGGACTAATGTTAGCTACTGCCACCATGAGTCTGTCTGACCCCTGGACCACCACCACCAGGACTGACGTTAGCCACTGCTACCATGCATCTGTCTGATCCCCGGACCACCACCACCGGGACTGAAGTGAGCCACTGCCACCACTGAGCCTGAGTCTGTCCAGACCACGACATCCATCAGCCAGAGACACAAAGCTTCTTAATATTTAAACCATAAAGTGAGTATGTGTACTTATGTTTGTTATGCTGCTTCACTTCCTTTAGTTGCATGTTTTGCTTTCTGTAGCTTTTCAGAGCCGCAATGGTAAAACACATACGGTACACTTCTTTTGTTTCTCTTACAGGGTAACAAAAAAAGGCTTCATCACTAAAACTCATTTGGAATGGTACTGTAGCTGGGATCACTGTCAAAATCGCCCATGCAATATCACGTGTGCAACTATAGCGCGTACTAAATAGCATCTATCAATAATAGTGCGTTGCAATAACTGCGTCTCTGCTATAGTGCCACAACTGGCTCCGGTTATTATAACCTTGTGCACATCAGTGTATAGATCACAGACCAGGATATGAAAAACCCCAAACAAGGCTTTACACTGTTTTACCTATGGGGATGCAAAATACAAATCATGTTTGTCTGATTTTCTCAAAGCAGCCTTTTGGGGACAAAGCTACCCACATTAGGTCTGCCTTTGGTCTGGCTACCTATGGCTGAAACACTAATACATACTGCTAATTAATTTTACTAGTGCATTCATACTATTGAGAGAAGATTGATAAGTAAAATTGGAACTTAAACTGAAAATGTTCAAAATTTTCTAACAGATTTTCCCACAATAGTAAGAATGTACTATTAAAAACTGATTTGTAGTGAGTACTACTAGTGCACCAGTCATTGGTGAACAAATCAAAGACATTTGCTTATCTGAGACCTGGTTCTGTACAGGCTCGAGGACTTCAGATTATGCCTTGTAGTGCAAACAACTAAAGAGGAACTAGCTGTTCTAACAAACAGGCAGGTGGAAACCAGGAAGAAGCATGGAGAGCCATGCATTTTAATTTATGTACCATTTGCTGAACCTAGTGAAAGGAGTGCCAGCTAGCAGGCCCATATATTGGGCAATCATTTTTTGACAGTACGTTCTCTAATTGAAAGTCACACGGGAAGAATCATGCTGCACTGTATAATATGCGACTCCCCAGAGATGTAAATCTTTCGATACAGTTAGATCAGAACTGCATCAGCTGGGGATCTCAAACATTTTACTCTATCCAGTGAAACTACATTTATATTATGCAGGTAAAACTTTTTGCACTGACCTCCTCTTCCACTATCATAAGGTACCACAAATGCCAGCTGGTGGGGTGGGGAGGGACAAGTTGTACTTCTTGCTGTCCTAGGGAGTACGAACAAATATTTATGCCAGACACCTGGGTCTCTCTGTGCCCATGATGCTATTTTGACTCGCGCTATACTGTCACAAGCGCTAATGACATTGCGCTATTTTGACCGCGCGCAATTGACTCGCACTATTTTGCACACGCTATTTTGACCGGATCCCCTGTAGCTGTACCGTACAGAGAGGAAGCAATGTAATATCCATGTGAAATCCATTCTGATAAGTATGAAGATTTTATTTCATCCATTTCATTGTTTTGTAAAGACTGCAGCAAATATTGCACACAGGTTGTGTTAGTTGACAAGATGTGAGTTTGAAATGTAACTTGACTTTAGATTGAGATTTGAGAACCAGGGAGGGACACATAACAATTAAGTTGTAAGAAGTAATTTATTTATTTTTATAGGAAACTCCCAGATGCTTTGTTGTTTTGTCAAAGTGGCCTTATCAAAAAAAGTTCTTCAACATCAGGCACCCCCCTCCCCCAAGCTTGGGCACACATGCAACACACAGAAGTCATTTCATTAGATGACCATGACCATCCTAAGACAACCGGACTCCAGAAGGACGCTGATGAAATCTATGAAGAAGTAACAAAATAAGAAACCATTAGAGACAAACCTGCAAATATGATTCCCCCCACAAAAAAAAAATACTTACCTTCATGTGCTTGAGAGTTATCCATTTCCAATTTCAGCGCAAACAATTCTCATTGAGCACTGGAATGTGCACACCAGCAGTTTCTGTGTGACCTGTGATGCAGAACAATACCATGAGTACATGTCCATGTCACCCCCCTTCTCACCTACAGAATATACAACACAACCATATATATATATATATATATATATATATATATACTCACTCACCAAGGCTACTATTAGTGTACAGCCAAAGGGCACCCATCAATCCAGTTGAGATGATCACATTGCATTTGCTGGAATCATCTCGCAGAACACATTGGACCAGAAACACGACGCTCACAGTCATCGCTTTATACTGGGGGATGTGCTGAAACACTCTCATTCCACTGTGTTAACACTTGTCAATTTTCTGCGCACAAGCAGGATGCATTTTGGGCCAGCAGAAAAAATCTGGGGACTCTGTGCCACCACTGCACACATGACTGAGTGCGCCATTAATTCTGGGGGACTTTGTATGTGCTGAAACACTCTCATTCCACTGTGTAACCACTTGTCAATTTTCTGCACACAAGCAGGATGCATTTTGGGCTGGCAGAAAAAATCTGGGGACTCTGTGCCACTTTTGTGCACTTGACTGAGTGCACAATTAATTCTGGAGGACTTTGTATGTGCTGAAACAGTCTAATTTCACTGTGTAACCACTTGTCAATTTTCTGCACACAAGCAGGATGCATTTTGGGCTGGCAGAATAAATCTGGGACTCCGTGCCACCACTGCACGTATGACTGAGTGCGCCATTAATTCTGGGGGACTTTGTATGTGCTGAAACACTCCCATTCCACTGTGTTAACACTTGTCAATTTTCTGCACACAAGCAGGATGCATTTTGGGCTGGCAGAAAAAATCTGGGGACTCTGTGCCACTTTTGTGCACATGACTGAGTGCGTCATTAATTCTAGAGGACTTTGTATGTGCTGAAACAGTCTCATTTCACTGTTTAACCACTTGTCAATTTTCTGCATACAAGCAGGATGCATTTTGGGACAGAAGAAAAAGTCTGGGACTCTGTGCCACCACTGCGCATATGACTGAGTGCACCATTAATTCTGGGGGACTTTGTAAGTGCTGAAACACTCTCATTCTACTGTGTTAACACGTGTCAATTGTCTGCATAAAAGCAGGATGCATTTTGGGCCTGCAGAAAAAATCTGGGACTCTGTGCCACTTTTGTGTGTTCTGTGATTGTTGCTGTGAGCTCATGATGTCATAGTGACATTTTTACAATTAAAGCAGCATTGCAAGAATGTCCTCACAGTTTTGAACTGTACTTTTTTATGTTACTTTACATTGCCACAGCCACCACTAGTTACCTCCGAGTCATGACTTGAATGATACAAAAATGTTCACAATTTATGTCTGCTTTATTTACTTGACTACTTTTTTTCTTGTATGAAAAAAAATGAGCACGCTTTCCAATATTGCTCAGACCAGGTTTGTATTTATTTGCAGCTGCTTCCCAATAACTATTGTTCCGTGGTGTCATAAAACACTGCCTGATACATAACTGTTAATTAACAACAGAAGTGATATATAACAACTAATTGATGTGATGGAGAAAAGCAGAGGAAAACAATGACAAAGACCTGGTCAGCACCAATTTAAAAGGAATGCTCCTTTCATTATTTCATACATGAAAAAAGATAGTACAGCAGACTCAACTACTGCAAATTCTCGTATCATTCCAGTCAGTCAGGATGTAAGTAAAGGAAGTTGTAACATAGCATTAAAATATATAGGTCAGAGTTCTCAACAGATTGTTGCACTGCTGCTTTACAGAGATTCACCACATTACATAGTTATGGTGATGCACATAAACTAATATGTGGGGGGCATTACTCCCACTGGAATATTTCTTGTTCCACAGAGTGCAATATATTTCTGTGAAAACCACCCATAATTTCATTACAGTGAGTCACGTGATGGAGGAATTACGGATCAGAAAAGCCACCCACATTCTGCCACCCTTTCTTAGCAACGTTAGGATGTGATGCCGGGGGGAGCGCAGGTGTGTGCTCCACTATAGTGAATGTCTGGCAGCTATCCCAATGTTTCCTTATGTTATAAGGTTGACTTTGTGGTGAAATGTGGGAATTTTTCCACTAACAAAGGCTCTTCTTACTGGAAATGTGCCCACACATTTCACCACAAAACTGACCATTATAACATAAAGAAACAGTCATAAACCTGCTGGACAATCGGATATTCACTGTAAGGAGCATGCACACGTGCTCTCCCTGCCATCACATCCTAACGTTGCTGAGAAGGGAGGCAGAATGTGGGCAGATTTTTCAGATTGAGAATTCCTCCGTCACGTGACACACTGTAATGAAATTATGGGCGGTTTTCACAAACATTTATTGCACTATGTGGTGCAAGAAAGATTCACCTGGAAGGGAAAATGTGTCTGATTAAACAATAACAAAGAAAAAACACACAAAAACAGTACAACACAGTAGTGGGGTGGGGGGACAGAAAACAATCCCCTCACTTACTATGGCCATGGGATGCCATGGTGGTTCAGCAGCAGGTGCAGCATTGAAACTATTTGCTGCTGCTGTGCTTCTACTCTGTTCACCTGCTGCTGCAAAGCACTGAACCGCTCATTATTTTCTGCAAGCATTGCCCACACCAGGCCAATGTCAGACTGTGTTGCAGGAACTGTGGCGGGGTCCACTGCAGTGGGGAATCCAGGTAGTGGGGATGGTGATGGACAGGGTGGTGCTAGTGGCTGTAGGGGTGATGGTGGTGGAGCAGCTGCTGTAGTAGCCTTTCTCCTGCTGCGGCAGTGACTGTGAGGCACAACTCCCACCCCAGCAACACCGTCGGCCACTGCCACAGAAGGGCCAGCAGGTGGACGCCTGGCCCCTTCTGTGGCAGCCTGTCACTCTGCCCTGTGGTGGTTCAGCGTGTGGGTGCACTGGCCACCGGTCCCCAAATGTGTCCCATGGGGGGCACGGCACAATAGCACACCACCACTGTGCTGTCTCCTCCCACACAGTTAAAAAACTCCCACACTTGGGAGCTGTGGGGAGGACCAGACACAGTCCTTGCACATCAGGCACGAGTCACACCACCACCTACAATTTCCGGGGCCACCTCCTGTGGCTGTAGAGGTGGTGGAGAGGGTGCTGTTGGAGCCCCAACAGCTGCTGCTACCGGTGGTGGTGGTAGTGGCAGAGAAGGTGGACACACAGCAGCCACCGGTGGCACTGGTGCTGCTGCTGCTCCTGTTGCTTCAACAGGGAAACAACACTGGCCAGGAGTCTGGAGCGGTCCAACATGACATGACCACCCTGCCCCCCACGGGTCCGCACTCCCCTCCTACCGCACCCACGAGCCAGTGACTTGCCTTCTCCTAGGTCCATCCTCCTGAAGTCCACGGGCTGACACACACACACAGACAGACGGTGGACACACACACACACAGACAGTCACACACACAAAACAAAACAAAACTTATACAAAAAAATTCACTAACAAAAAAAACCCACAAATACAATGCAAAAACTAAATAAAGATATAGCTTTTAAAAAAGCTGTTTGTTTTCTTCTGGAACTGAAACACAACAAAGTGGCAACAAGGCAATCAAGCACTGTAACTCTTCTCCTCTCACAAATGCTTTCTCCCTCTACAAATGCAAAGGAGAAAGTGAAACTGCTTCTGTGACTCACTTCCTTCCTGCCTGGCTAAAGCATGTGACTTACAGCACTGCAAGCCATGTGATGTGCCTATTCTCTACTCACTTCGCCTCACTTCACTTTAGGCATTATGGCAACGCGAAGTGGTATTATAATAACACAAAGTGAGCACTTTGCAGTGCCCACTTCGCGTTGTGCTCCGCTAATGCAAAGTGCCCACTTCGCATCCATTTTGCAGGCAGATTAAAAATTCACTGCATCTAAAAATGGGGACAACCCTTGCTATTTTCCAGCTCCAGTGGAATCATTCCCTTCCTCAAGGACCAATTAAACATGTAGGCCAGATGCTCCAAGAGCTGTAGAGCTGAACATCTCAATAATTCTAGGTGTTATATTATCTGTCCCACAGCTTTTATCCACCCTCAGTCTAAGAAGTTATTCACAAACCTCCTCTGCTGTAATCTCTTGGAAAACATAGATGATAATGTATGGGACATTATCCACAACAAGCGTATGTAGACATTGAGCAGTTGTCTATGCCGACCGTTTAAACTTCAAGAGAGCAGCTCGAGAGGTTTTGGTCACCATGAGAACAGCGAGATGGCTACTCGTGCTTGTTATGAATAATGGCCCATACATTGTCTTTTATAGTGTATGGGCCACTATCACTATGAAAAAAAAGTTAGCAAGTTTCCTTGTTGAGTCCTTACTTAGTGTAGATTTTATTGGAGTCGCTCTCCTGCAATATCATTCTCACCACCGTGGCCACTTCCTATCTGGTGACTCTTACCCAAACGCTCATGCGCATGTGTATTCTATGTTGTTGTGCTGCAATGGCTATGTAGCTAGTGTAGCATAACAGCCGTGATGACATAACTACTGCAGCATAACAACACCATTCTAGTTATGGATTTCTATCCATAACAACATTCTACCATACACTATAAAATATTTAACACTCCCTTACACTAGTTCTTTTAATTTTCCTCCATCCTCTATATTTTGCTCATTACCAATTTTACCCGCATCTACAACAAATTTATTAAATTTACGCAGTAATGCAGCCTTTCCGATAAATGCCATCCCATCCTCTGAAATTTGTATATCCTCCATATTATTTGTTTTCCCATTTCATGCTTTAACGGTTTCTTAAAATATATTGGGCTCAGCTGCAAGCTCATTAGTCTTATTTTTAAAATAGTTTTCTTTTGCAGAACTTATCTCACCTATAAAACTACTGTATTTCTTGCTGTGCTATATATTAGCCAGTCTTCAGACTTACCTGTCTTTTGTGCTTTATCCCAAAAATGATTTCTCTCTATTTTCAATGTAATTAATGGGAATTGAAATGCAATGCAGAGTCTTTTTTAATTGTCTTTGATTTTAAGGGGAAATGTCTATCATATAGTATATTTACTTCAGCTGAAAGATAATGCCGAGTATCATTTATATCTGGGATTAGGTATAACTTATCCCAGTTAAATTTATTCAGATCATCCATCAGTTTAAAATAATCAAAAGACTTAGTTGATCTAAACTGAACCATTTTAGGTGTTCCCCATATTTTTTGTTTTCCCCAAGACAATAAATAGTGTGATGATCACTGGCAAAATTTACCATAATGCCAAATTTCCAGAATAGATGTGGGGAGCTTGTAAGGATTAGGTCTAACATTGAAACTGTTGCAGCAAATTTAGCTATAATATAGGAAGGTTCAATTATTAATTGTTCAAGGCCTAAGGATAAGGTAACTTTCCACAAGTGCGTAGATTGTTCAGTGTTTCTCTAGTCTCCAGTCAAAAGTAATTCATGGGATGTGGAAAAGGGAGGCAACATAGTCAATTCAGCAGTTCTAACTGGGGTCAGCTTAGGTGGGCTGTAACATGCAAACACAGACATATTGCTTTACCTTCTCCCTGTAATTTTAGTTCTTTGCCAACCCTTCACAAATGTCACTGGGAATTTTGTAATCCAATTTCTTGTAGACAAATTTATTTTGGCAGTAAGGAATAATCCCATCCCACTCTTATTTCTATCGTCTTTCTAAACTACTATATAACCTTCAATTCTTAACTTATCATCACCTATCTTTTCATTTAACCAGGATTCTGTTAACACCATAACACTTGGTAAATGCTCTGCTGCAAAGTTTCTAATTATTTCTAGTTTTGGCAATACACTTCTAACACTGGCATGTCGAAAAAAAATATACATCTAGTTAAATCAGTTTTTTTTCCACAAATGGCCCAGGGATGGAGTTAATATCACCACAAACTAAGATGTTAACAAAATGCAGTAACTTAAAACAATTCTAAAATATTTTATATATTTTTCTCAGTTCATATAACTTTTTCCCACTTCCCCGCCAGTGTAAGCTCGTACAAACTTGTTTTTCAGCTCTACACAGTTTGCCAATTTGCTAGCAGCCTTGGTAGCCCATTGTTTCACCATATAATCTAATGTGCTTATGTGGAAGCCCTCATCATCTCTTTTCAGTTTTAAGTAATGGTCTGTAAAGGATCCATGCTTCCAATCCAAATTCCTCAGACCATTTACACCCAGTTTACACCTCCTCAACTCCCCCAACTGATTGGTCCAATCCACAGTAGTAACAGGAGTAATCCACCAAGCACATACAAGCTGGTTTTCAAAATAAGATTCATGTCAATTATCTTACAATTGAGGTACCCTTATAAATAAGTAAAAATAGGAAGGCTTTACGTCTGATGTTCAATGGGCAGAGCAATGTTGTCACTCCCCCATCAGGTGTTAAAAGGCCAACTCCTCATTAATGTTCAAGGATTCATTTCTCGTTGTGGCCAGAGGCACTGCTCTTCGTCGTTCCCCGCTGCTCCCTGCATTTCTGCAGTTGCCTCAGGCCGCTAGTCTCCTTTGCACCTCGCTTCTCATCCCATGCTTCTGGCCACCATTTGGCTGTTCCTTGCAGAGCTGTGGCTCTGTTCCTGGCTGGTGCTCCGGGTCCAACATCCTGTCCCAGGCACTCACCCCTGGTTTCACTCTTCTCAGCCGGTGGCCTTTACTGCCTGTCTAGCATTTTGCTTGCCGATTCCCCTGTTCTAGCCCTCCATTCCCCATCTTGCCTCCTTCCATTCCTCTCCTCACTTTGCTGTCTCATTTTGAGGCTGTGTCACCCAGTTGCTCATCCTCCACTCTCTGCATCGCCTCGTCCTCTGGCTTCGTGTCGGACCCCTGTCATCTTTCCGGACATCGAGACTGCTGCTACCAGCTTCAGTGTTCTTCCCTGCCAGTGGCTCTTGCTGCTTCATTCTCATTCCCCTCACCAACCCCGCCTCATCCGCTCCTGCTGCTCGCACCTCCGTTAGTGGCGTGAGCCAGCTTCTGCACTTTCACATCAGCTATTGCCTTTCCCGATCCAGCTCCGCTGACTCAGATTCCCATTTTAGTCCTTAGCAGCTGTCTGCTGTCCTCCAGCCCATCAATGATTTCTCCCCTATTTGGCTTCCAGTGGGCCCTTATCCTGTCTTGATTTTGTTGGTCGGCTGCAGTCAGCTCCCATCGCAGCTCCACTGCCATTTCTCTCTGTAGGGCTGCCATCAACACTTCTTCTGCCTCTCTTTCTTCACATGTGACTGCTTTTGCCTTCCTCTGTTGGCCTCCTTACCTACTGTGGACCTGTTTGTCTCCTGCCAAGATTTTGCACTGGTGTTTAATTTGGATGATTCCATTGTGTTTTTTTGGTGCAGTCATATCTCACCTCTCTTGCGTAAATTCCATACCCCATTCTTGGTCTCCTTTTCCAGGGCTTGTCATGCTGTCTTTTCCCCATGTTTCGGATCCAGCTCTCTCATTTCTTTTTCTCAGTTCACAATTTTAGGGGCTGTGGCTACTTCTAGGGACTGCAGCTCCCAGTGTCGGTTCTTTGGTCTTCTCATGCCTACCATTGTATTGTGGGTGTCAACCCCTATCGACCCCACTTTTTGCCATTTCGTTGAGCTGTTTGGTCAGTCAGGACCCTACGGGGTCCTTCTCTTGGGGGTCTTTTGCCCATTGCCATTCATTGCTCTTGGTTATGCCATGCAATGCTTTCTATATTTTATAATGACTGTCCTCCCTTCCCTCGTTCCTCCCTATGGAAGGTGCTTTCCCTCCTCCTCCTCCCATTCCCTCCACCCTCCTTTACTCTCCTTCTTTGACCTCTGCTTTCTTTTGGGGGCTTCCCTATCCTGCTGTCCCACTATTCCCTCCTGCTTCCACCATATCCTACTCATCCACATTGCCTAATATTCCCTCCTGCATATCGCCCTCCCTATGTGTCTCTTCCTCCCACCCTATTATATCGTTCTAGTCAAACCTATTCAGATGTCCTCCTGGCACTGCCTACCTCACTGTTGGCTGCTGGCTTCACCCAGCCACTCTTGCTCCTACCTTCATGCAATTTTATCTATTTCTAATTTGGCTCTCAATGGACCCAGTTGGCATGCACTCCCTTAGTTACCAATAACAGTAGCTTCCTCATGACATGAGCCTGGTTCTTCTTCACTCAGTCCAACCTCAGGATCTACAGATTCACATTGATTCATCACGCATACCTCTCATTGGTTCTTATGCTACTTCATCGATCTGCTCTCCACTCGGAGACATGCCTTCCATGTCCATTGCTCCTTGGCTCAGGGCTAGCCTGTAGTCAATGGTCTCACTCTCTTCACCCATGAAGTCCACGTATAGAGCATGGGAAGTTTGGAGTGGGGTGCTACTCCCTGGCTCATGGCGGGAATGTCTTTGCTCCGGGTGGATCTTCAGTCGTCCCTCATCTTGGCAACACCTCTGGATGTAGAATTTATGACTTCCAGCTCCAAGGGGTGTAGCTCTCAAATATCAGAGCCCCTTTGGCTGCCTGAGTGGGTCCAGAGGCACCCTCTATGCTATTCTTCTCCAAGAAAGCCTATGGTTCACCTGGTCTCTTTCATAGGCTTGCATAGGCCAGCTGAGTGCCTCAGCAGTCATCTCTCTCTCTCTCTCTCTCTCTCTTGCTTTTGAGTGTCTATTTGCAGAGACATTGCTCACAACCCTCAACAGCTGTCCATTTAGAAGGACAGAGCAAGAGCTTCCTCTAAATTGGAATATTTTCCTCCTCCCTCAATCTCGACTCTAAATTGCAGTAACTGAACTGTCACTAATCAAACCATCATTCAGCCTGGAGGGAAGGTGACCTAGGTCTTGGATCCCCAGAGGTTTCCTCCTTAAAGGGATTTTTTCCTCTCTTCCATGCCAATGGCCATAATATTAGTCAGGGTTAGTGCTTTCATAGGTTCCGTAGTTAGGTTCTGCTGTTGGATGGAGTCAGGTGGTGGCCCTGGCTGTTCCCTCTCTCCTTAGGAAGTCCGCCCTTCTGCATCTTGTTAGATTTCCTTTCATTCATTGCCCTAGCTTTATATTGTTCTTCTCCTGTCCATCCTATCTATGTCTGTCACATTTATTTCTGGTCTAGATATTTTCTGATTTTTTTACCTCTTCAATGCTCGACACCTTTTTGGGTATTCTTTTGGGGCTTCTTCCTAAGCTACCTTTAACCAAGGGAATTATTCCCACTACACCTATATGGGGAGAACCCTCCTCTAGGGTTCCTTGCATCATACTTCTACAGGGTGGTATATTCCATGGATAGAGAGGCGAACAGCCACAATGTATCAAAGTCACACAAGCATACATCTCATCCAGTTGTGTAAGCACAATTGAATGGGAAGGCTTTAAGCCTGAGGTTCAATTGGAGGAGCAACAATGTCACTCCCCCATCAGGCCTTAAAAAAGCCACTCCTTCTGGACATTCCAGGATTTGTTTCTCGTTGCCCCACCATCCACCCCTCCTCCTCCAGTGGCTTGTCTCTCTTTCCTGTGGTCTTCCTCCTAAGCTACATTTAGCTAAGGGAATTATTCCCATGGCACCTATAGGGGGCCCTACTCTAGGGTTCCTTGCATTGTACCCCTACAGGGTGGCATATCCTATGGATAGAGAGGTGAATAGTCACTATGTATCAAAGTCACACAAGCATATATCTCATCCAGTTGTGTAAGCACAATTGAATAAATATAAATGAAAAATAGAAAAAAAAATCTTAAAAGTTAATTAGTAACAATCTGAAAACCTGACTTTAGCAGTAGTTGGTTAAGCTTTTTCCACCCTCAAACTCTCTCCACTATTATAAATTAGTTTAAAAAGTGGATGAGAAATGAATAAAATACACTTGTAATTACCCGGTCAAAAAAAACTAAATAAAAATAACCCCTCTACACTGCAAGCAAGCAAGCAAATCTTGATTTTTAAAGCGCCTTTCAAAAATCAAGGCGCTGTACATAATATAAAATGCCATATAAAAACAGACAATATAACAATTATTTAAAATCAATCATTACTTAGTCAGGGAAGGCCAAAGAGAATAAACATGTTTTCAGCATAGATTTAAAACTGCTGATGGTCAGGCATTCTCTTAACTGACAAGGTAAAGAATTCCACAGGGTCGGTGCTGCAAATGAAAAAGCACAGGCTCCGGATGTTTTAAGATGAACCCTGGGAATCTCTAGCAGTCCCTTGTCAGTGGATCAGAGAGGCGATTGGGGGAGTAGGGAGTCATAAGATCTTTTAGGTAGTCAGGTCCCTGTTCATGTAGGACTTTAAAGGTAAGCAAACCTACCTTATAGGTGATCCGCCACTGAACTGGCAGCCAGTGCAGATTGCACAGCACAGATGTAATGTGACAGGTTCTAGGGGTACCAGTCAACAGCCTTGCCACTGCATTTTGCACTAGCTGCAGGCAGTGGATATCAACCCCAGACAGCCCTAGGTAGAGGGCATTGCAGTAGTCAAGACGTGTAGTAATGAAGGTGTGGACCATTGTTGGAAAGTTGCTTGGGTGAATCAGGTGTTTCACCTGGGCAATATTCCTCAGATGGTAAAATGAAGATTTGACCATGGCTGACACCTGAGACTTCAGGGTCAGACTGTCATCAAATATAATGCCCAGGTTACGCACTCGATTTGAGATAATGAGCCAGACACCATCAAGCCCTATGCCCGACCCATGCCCAGCACCAAAACCCGCCCCCGGGTGGCCTGGATCCACAACTAACACCTCAGTCTTATCCAGATTCAGTATCAACCAACTCAAGCTCATCCAATCTTTAATCGCAGAGAGGCAACTATTTAGCATAGAGATTGCATCAACCTGTCCAGGTACAAAGGACGTATACAGCTGAGTATCATCTGCACAGCAGTGAAAACTCAAACCATATCACCTGATGATATCTCCCAATGGCAGCATATACACTGCGAACAACATGGGTGCCAATATGGAGCCCTGCGGCACCCTGCAGGACAGGGGGAGGGCATCAGAGGAATAAATTCCAGTGACCACCCTCTGAGACCTGCCTACAAGGAAAGATTGAAACCATTCGAGGACTGTGCCTGACAGCCCACAAAGGAACCACAGGGTCTCTAAAAGTACCTTATGGTCCACAGTGTCAAAAGTTGCTGAGAGATCGAGAAGAACCAAGATGGTACTAGCCTTTCGATCTCTCGCCATTAGGAGGTCATTTAATACCCAAAAAAGGGCTATCTCCATGCTATGCCCCTTCCTGAAACCAGACTGGAGGGCTTCTTAGACATTGTGAGTTATCAAGTGATTGTCCAGTTGCAACGTAACCACCTTCTCAGTAACCTTCCCCACAAAGGGAACGTTAGAGACAGGTCGGTAGTTAGCTGGATCGATGGGATGCAAGGAGGATTTTTTAAGGAGTGGTTAAATGATTGCGCACCTTTTCTACCATATTATCTACACACAGATTTTAGATAGAGATATTATAACTCATGAGTTACTTATGGTGGTAGAGCAATAAATGTCCAAGCTAGTAGCAGAAATTTTCATCTCTGAGTGGTGCTTGAGCCACTCATGCTTGCACCACACGTGGGTGGTTGCTACAGTGGCACAGGCTTCATTCAGTCCAGCCCCACCACCGTTAGTTGTTTCTGGCTGTTGGCATGCCTCCATACTTCATGACCAGCCAAGAAGATTACAACAAAAAGGCAGGGTCCCAAAATAATCCTGGCGCACACTAACAGGGTAATTGCAGGATGGTGTTTTTCTGTATCGTATTTATTTTATTGACCAGGTAAGTGCACTAGACAAATTCTGCCTATTTTCAGGCATGACCCAGGAAGGGGGATAGAGATGAATGCCAACTGATCTTGAACCAGATTAAGCTTGCTAACTGTGTGGATGTTAAGCAGGTGATGTTAGCAGGCACTGTCATTTTCACAGCAGCATGGTGTTTATTTAGTCCAAGCCCACCCCCGTTAGCCATTTCCAACTGCTGGCATGCCCCCATACTCCCTGGCAGCCAAGAAGATTACAACAAAATGGCAGGGTCCCAAAACAGTCCTGGAGCACACATACTGGCTAGTTACAGGATGGTGTTCCTCTGTTCTTGGAAGCTCTAATGGAAAACAAGGCAATGGGGTCAGATGGGATCCACCTAAGGGTACTTAAGGAGCTGAGATGGTGATAGCCACCCCTCTGGCAATGCCATTTAGCACCTCATAGGAGATGGAAGTGGTTCTAGAAGAATGATGGAGGGCCAGTGTGGTCCCTCTGCACAACAGTGGCAGCAGGTAGGAGGCCAGCAATTACGGACCAGTTAGTCTCACGTCTGTAGTGGGGAAGTTAATGGAGTACCTGCTGAAGGGGATACTGATGAAGTACCTGGAGACAGATGGGCTGCAGGACTACCAGCAGCATGGCTTCACAGGGGGGAGGTAATGTCAAACAAATCTCATAAATTTGTTTAACTGGGTAACTAGAGAAGTGGATCAGGGGACGGCAGTAGATGTGTTCTATCTGTACATCAGTAAGGCCTTTGACACTGTACCACAGAGGAGGGTGATAAAGAAACCTAGCTCAGGAATGTAATATAAATTGCACTAGGCCAGGGTGCTCATGGTAAAACAAAAGTCCATGCAATACAGCCAGAAAAATCAGGCACTCATCCTCAGTGACAGAGCTGAAAAACAATGCTACTTAGAAAAGACTTACTGAGCAAATAGTGCCATTTTGTTCAGTGTCACACCAAGGATTGCACAAAATGCCTAGTACCTTTCAGAAAAGTTCATTTTTCAAAGGTGACTAACACAGGTAACTAAAACACCTCCTTATATAGAAATGATGATTTTTCAAAGCTGACTAACACAAGTAACTAAAACACTTCCTCATATACAAATGATGACATCTTAATTCAATGTCACCAAAGCTCACCTGTGTTATCCAAACATATTTAAACTCGATGCTCAACTTATACAGTAAATAACAGTGTTGTTAAAAAAGATTCTGATAACAAACAGACAACACTGTAAATACATCAGTATATAAATACTTTAAATGACATATACAAATAACTGTACAAATTAAAACCACAATTATATTACCCAAGTAAGGACCATGAAGTTGAATTTGAAGTTCATTTGCTATATAAATTACTGATCACATACTCCTCCTAGTAAATTAATTAATCCCAGTGAAAGCAGAGTATAGATAAAAGAAAGAGTGGTTGCCTGGCTGCCACAAACAGGAGCTGAATCTGTGTTCTGGTGCAGACCAATACTGTACAGGAAGTTGTTGATCTTCTGTACAGACAGTTGATAAGACCACATCTGGAGTACTGTGTACAGTTCTGGAGACCCCATCTCCATAAAGACATGGACAGGGTGGAGGCTGTCCAGAGGAGAGCAACCAAAATGGTGCAGGGTCTGCATCAGAAGACATATGAAGAAAAACTAAAGAAGCTTAAGATGTATAGCCTTGAGGAAAGGAGGGAGAGGGGGGACATGATAGAAACTTTCAAATACCTCAAGGGAATCAACAAAGTCCAACAGGGTAGCATCTTTCAGAAAAAGAGATGTGCAAGAACAAGGGGGCACAATTTGAAGATAGAGGGGGACAGCTCAGAGGTAATGTGAGGAAGTATTTCTTCACAGAGAGGGTTGTAGATACATGGAACAGCCTTCCTGAGGAGGTTGTAGAGTCAAAAACAGTGGGGGGAATTCAAGAATGCATGGGATAGACATAAAGCAATTCTAGTGGGGGGTAGGAGGAAGTAAGCTGTTGGTTAACTAGGATCTGCAGCTTATCCATTAGGTAGGGAAATGGGCAGACTAGGTGGGCCAAGCGGTCCTTATCTGCTGTCAAATTCTATGTTTCTATGTACAGAGAAAAAGAGAGCAGCACATCAATAAGTCAATATAAAAAACTGGGCTATTAATCATACAGACAATATGAAATCTCAACCCTTCTCATTATGCACAGCTTGCACATTGCATCCTTTATTTCAGAAATGGGACTAGGTCAACATTATAATTTAAACCTGGGTACTTGCAGGCCCCCAGGTAAAAATTCCAACTCACTTCTCTCCTTAGTAGGAGATTGTCAAAGTTGCCTCCCCTTGAGTTTTGGCTAACTTTGGCAATAGCCCTATGGGTGAACCCATGCTGTGCCCTGTTTTCTGCATTTCTTTTCATAATGCACTGGGCAGTAGCTTGAACCACATTAGGGTTTTGAATTGCTTGACTATATTCCCCCACTCTGATCTTAAACTGGCACTTAGTCTTTCTGAGATCAAAAACTCCATATTTGCACATGGCTACATAAATCACCCCTTGGCTACCACAGATGATAAGTTGACTCATGGAGAATAATTTTCCAGTACAGTGGCAGCCAGAGACACTGCCAGCTATTTCCAGAAATTTCGGGAAATATCTGACCAGTTTGTCACTACATTTTTAACTCTTAAAATCTTTTTAGATGTAATGAGGCTGTTTTGCCACAGTGTGGAGCAAATTTAACCATTTGCTGCAGTACCTCCACTGGAGTGTGCCAGCAGTACTGCTGTGCTGTTCATTCAAGCAGGTTGTTAAAGGGGCACTGTCAGCTTTGCTCAGCTATCTTTCACTATATGTCAGCAGTGTGTCTCTTGGCACACACAAATCTCAGATTGCTCCTAGTATGCCCTTATGTATGTAAAATTTAATGAATGTTAGTAGTTTACCCAAAGTTTGAGTTATTTGTTGGTTGCTCGGCTCAACTTAAACTCCCCCACCAACCGGATGCATACGCAGGACGAGACCACGCGTCTGCCACAAGCACAGTCCCAAAGTGTCATTTTAGGACATTGCGAGTAGAAAATGAAGTTAATCCAGTAGAGTAGCCCTTTGTAAACTGTTGTTGCCAGGTACCGCCAAAAACTGAGCACTGAGTAGAGAGCAAAACACTTTTTTAAAATGGGACCAGTGGAGGGGTCGGGCCTCATTCCCCACTGCGGACAAAAGGAGTCCCCCTCTTCTCCCCTCACTCACCTCACTGGAGGAGTCCCGGGGCCCCACAGAGGGCTGTCGAGCATCCAAAGCATGGCCCACAGTGGGGTGTCCTGGGGGTAGGGGAAAAAACAGTTGCCCACCGTCTACATGTCCCACGGGCAACGGGGCATCATGCCATTGGTGGGTTGGACTCCGAGGCTGGGGTAGGCACGATCTTCCCTATGGGGAACAGGTGATTTTGATGTACCATTTTCATGAGCCCCCAGCCTTGCTCCTGCTTAATATGGTATACCAGCAAGCCAGTAAGTTTCTCCACCACTAGATAACCATCCGAGGCCCACCAGTCTTGGATCTTGTGCTTAACTCTGGAACCCCAAGTTTCGCAGCAAGACCCTGTCCCCCACCTCCAAGTCCTGGCTGTGCACTCTAGTATCATATTCCCCTGACAGCTCCGAGCCGCTTCCTTGGAGGCGAGTTTGTATGACGCACGGAGCTGTTCCCATAGGTCGCTGGTGTACTCCAGGTATGATTTATGGGAGGTCCCATCAGCGGATATCCAGAAACAGAGGTCCAC
Source organism: Neoceratodus forsteri (assembly GCA_016271365.2). Lineage (NCBI taxonomy): Eukaryota > Metazoa > Chordata > Ceratodontiformes > Ceratodontidae > Neoceratodus > Neoceratodus forsteri. Next base: position 519,378,102 of record CM028133.1, on the reverse strand, counting down.
CAGCAGCCGGGCCTCATGACCAAACATGAGGTAGAAGGGAGAGCGCTGGGTGGCACCATTCTTCATGCAGTTGTAGGCGCGCACCAGTTGACCCACCCGCTGACTCATTAGCCTTGTCTGCTGGGTCCAAGGTGCCCAACATGTTTAGCAGCGTTCGGTTCAACCACTCAGGCTGGGGTCCCCTTGGGAGTGGTGTGGGATTTCTGTATGCCATAACATGCCAGAAACTCCCTCATCAAATGACTCTTGAAATCCTGGCCCTGGTCGGAATGGACCCATTAAGGGAGACCATAGTGTTGGACATACTGCTGCAGGTCCTTAACCACGGTGCTCACCTTTTGGTCCCTTGTGGGGAAAACCTGAGCATACCAGGTGTAGTGTTCCATGATGACCAGTATGTTGGCTGCATTCTACTGGTCTGGCTCCAAGGACAGGAAGTCCATGCACACCAACTCCAGGGGCCCACTAGTTTGGATGTTGACCAAGGGCATGGCTCATCAGGGCAAGGTCTTCCATTGGATACACCACAAGCAACACTTGCAGTAGCCCTCCACGTCTGCCTTCACCCACGGTCAATAGAACCTGGCCCGGCAGGCATCCGAGGTGCGGTCATAACCTAGGTGCCCCATATCATCATGCAGTGACTTGAGGACCACTTCCCAGTAGACTCCGGGCAACACCAGCTGCTGTCTCGATTGGCCCGATGAATCTTGGTCCTGCACTGTCCGCATTACCAACCCCTCCCGTGGCACCAACTTGTCCCATTCCTTAACCAGCCAATGAGCCTCGGAGTGGGTGCTCCACACCTGCCAGGGTGACCTCCCCTCGGAAGGGCCAGAAGCAGATCTCAGATGCCAGGGTCCACCCATTGCTTCCGCTGCAAATCTGCCTTACTAGTCTGTGGCAAGGATGAAAGGTCCAGGCCCGCAAACTTCAGATTAGCCAGAGGGATTGCTTCAAGGAGGGGGCTCCCAGCACCTCTATACTCTGGGTGGGACAGTCAGTGACATTGCCAGGGGGTCCGGCCTGGGAGCAGAGCACTTGTACCAGAGCCAGCTCAACCTGGACCAGGGGGTCTGGGGTGTCAGGGTGCAGATGGTGAAATAGGGTGTCCGCGTCCACATCAGCCCACCCACTCCGATATTCCAGGCTGAAGTTATAAGCGGAGATGGCCAACAACCACCAATGCCCCTCAGTGTCCAACTTAGCTGTGGTAGTGACATAAGTCAGAGGGTTGTTGTCTGTGCTCACAGTGAACGGTACCCCATACAGGTATTCATGGACCTTCTCTGTGACTGCCCACTTCAGCACCAAGAAAACTCCAGTTTATGCACTGGGTAGTTCTTCTCAGAGGAAGTCAGGCCCCAGCTAGTGAATGCCACGGCGTGGAACCCCTCGGGATACTCCTGGTACAGGACCGTCCCCAGCCCGGTAAGGCTGGTGTCAGTATGCAGGACATAGGGCTTATGGGGGTCAGCAAAAGCAAGGACCAGATCCTCCCCCAATCACTGGATGATCTCCTGGAAAGCCTCCTCACACTCTGGCATCCAACAGGATCCAAAAGGTTCTCCAATGTGCAAGTAGTCCTGGTGGGGGGCCTGACCCTTCCTCCAGTTCGTCGGTGGAGAACCCTGCATCAGGTCATTCAGGGGATGCACTACTAGGGAGTAATCCTTCATGAATTGCCAATAATACCCTCAGAACCCCAAGAAAGACTGCAGGGTGCACAAGTGGGTGGGCCGTGGCCACAATTTGAGGGCCTCTACTTTAGCCAGGTCAGTCTGTACCCCCTTTTCCGAGACTATATGCCCAACATACTTAACCTGTGGCTGGCAGAACTGGCATTTGTCGATGGAGACCTTCAGGCCGAACTCCTCCAGTCGGTCCAGGACCTTCATCAACAGGCCTCGCATTCTTCCATTGTCCATCCGAAAATGATAAGGTCATCCAGATAGACTATGACCTCCAGCAGGTTCATGTCTCCCACGCCCTTTCCATCAAACACTGAAAGGTGGCTGGGGCTCCAGATATGCCTTGGGGCATATACTCAAACTGGTAGAATCCCAGTGGGCATATGAAAGCGTTTTTTTCCTTGTCCTCCTCGGCCATGGGTATCTGGTAGTACCCACTCCAAAGGTACAGAATGGAAAACCACTTGCTCCCGGACAGGCTGTCCAGTGTGTCCTCCACTCTGGGCACTGTGTACTGGTCTGGGATAGTTTGGTTAGCTAACAGTAGTCGATGCACATTCTCACCGCTCTGCTCTTTTTCTTAGCCACCACAATGGGGGAAGCATACGGATTACGGGACTCCGAGATGACTCCGGCACCCAGCAACTCCATTAGATGTTTCCTCACATCCTCTACATCCCCGGGGGCTAACCTCTGTGACTGCTCTCTGAACGGGCAGTCGTCTCTCAGCCGGATGTGGTGCTCTTCCCCAGTGAAACAATCCATGTCCCACTCATGCAAAGAGAAGACCCACTAGCGCTTCACTAACTTCTGGCTCAGGCTCCGTTTATAGGCCTCAGAGATTGGTGAGCTTCCAAAATCGAACAAGGATGGGTCTGTCTCTTCCCAAGGATCTTCACCAGGGGCGACAGACATGGCCCCATCACACTGAAAGATGGACGCCAACACACAATCTCTCTGGATGGTCACAGGTTTTCTTGACTCGTTCTGGACCCTAACCGTAACACGCCGGGCCTGGGGACTGGTTGGGGTGGGCAGCACCCCCCTCTGGACTAAGAGCCCAGGTGGCAGACTGCCTGGGGGAGGAGTATTGAGCATGAGTGCCTCCCCCAAGGGGGCTCGGTCGAACTGGGCAATTCCTACCACCCGGCACTCGGCACCTGGGGGAACAGTCAGTCTCCCCCCTTCCAATCACTGAACCACCCCGACTCCACATCCGTCGACCCCTGTGGGATCGCTGGTCACTTCAAGACCCAACCACTTCATGGCAGCAGTAACCAACCGGCTTTCGAGCTCACCAATGCCACCCTTGTCATGACACATCTGGGCAAAACACTCAAACATGTTGGCATTGGTCCCAATAAGCACCGGGGTGTCCTACATGCTCTTTGGCTCCGGACAGACCAACACTAGGTCCTCTATGGAGGGCAGGGCTACCCCTCCCTTGGTCAGGAAGGAGATACTAACCAAACAATACCCATCATAAGGGTAATCCGTGCTGCCGATACCCCACAGGGACAATCCGGACAGAGGTCGGAGGGGGAGCTGGGAGAGATGCTGGTTATAAAGGGCCAGTGGATGATGGTGACCTGGGATCCACTGTCCAGCAGTGCTGAGCAGGCCACCACTTCCACCAGAACCTCGGTGTCAGCCTAAAGGCCAATTAGGTCCCTTGGCATGTCCCGGTTGGTAGGTATATGGGGGTTAGTCCAGAGGGTGGAGCAAGGCCATCTTGGGGGTGAGGGCTGCTCCCTTACTGGCCCCAGTTGGAGTTTTTCTGGTCCAGGTACCTTTCAGCTACCAGCTGGGGGTTCATCTCCCTGTGGCAACCCATCCTGGTATGGCCATTCCACCCACACCTGAAGCAAATCCACCCATCCTGGGGCCTTAGGGACCCTCAAGGGCTGGACCAGGGAGCTGTATAGTTCAGGGGCAGCCACCAAGTGTCAGATGCCTCCCTAGCTGGGAGAGAGAGGGACTGCATGGCCAGCTTCATTGCCCATACCAGGTCCTTCATGCCCTGGACCTCCTGCAACACCACCCCCAGGTCTGGCAACCTGACCAATTCTGGCTGGGCTGACTCTTTGGGCTGTAAAGTGGTGCTGGTGGTGGCGAGTGCCCCCTGTAGGGCCCCCACTTCCAGCTGTGCCTCCTCCTCTTCCTTGACCTCGTCCAGTAGCTGCTTGAAGGGGGGGGTCACTCTTTCGAGCCCACCGCCCAAGGACAACCACAGTCATGGGGTAATGCACTACTCCCCTCAGTATCTGCTCCAACTGCATCTACGCCACCCCAGCAGGAGGATTGTGCCCCACTTCCTCCAGTTTGTGCACCACAGTCTCAACTTGGGTGATGTACTGGGAAACGCTTCTCACCTACTTTCTGAGTGGTGCCCCACAGCTTGCCCAGCACTGCCTCTCTCTTTTCAACCACCCCAAAGGTGCTCCGCAGAATGTCCAAATAGTCCTGGGGTGTGCAGTGGGACTGGCTGGCCCAGAGGGACCTGATCACGTCTAGCGCCATACCCCTGAGGCTCTCCAAGACACGCTTGCATTTCTCCTCCTCCGGGCACCTGCACACCTGAATCATCCGGGCCGCCTTACTGCTCCAGGAGTGGAAATTGTCTCCCCTTGCAGGTGTGGGGAGGCACCTGAGAAACTGTGAAACCTCTTATACTGCTCATGGGCCACCTGCAGGTAGGGGATTGAGTCACCCGGCAGCCCTATCAGAGGCAACCCCCCACTGGGGATCAGAGGCCAGATATCATGCAGGGTCTTCCTCTCCTCCTTGAGCCACTCCCCCAAATGAGTTATGAAACCCTCCTGTCCCTTGGGTGAGGGTCCCGAGGGGTCTGGCTCCCTGAGGGGCAGGCCGCTGGCCGAGCCTTTCTTTAATAGGGTTAGGTCTCTTTGGACCACCCTGGGGTGACCTCGGGGGCATCTCCATGGACCCCAAATCCTTCCCAGATTCCAGGGTGATATCTCTCCACCCCTGGACTCAGTTGGTCGCCACCCTCTGGAACTTCAACCCCCCCGCAGTCGGGAAAGACCCCCCTCTAAAAAGTCTAATATGTCTTCTTTCCGGCGCCCCATGGCCACATTATGGACGAGTAGCAACTTATGGGAGTCTAGCCCCTCAAAGTCACACCAGTCCTCTACATCCTGGAATGACATCTCCCTGATCCCAGTGCAAACTATCACCAAACTACAGAAGTCAAGGAATACTAAAGTGGTACAATTGAATGTGGGGTAGGGAAGTCAACCAGTCACGTTTGGGCAGTCACAGGGTCGTCAAGTCAGTGTATGAATCTCAGCGGTGCCTCCACTTGTAACACTCCCCCAATAATCATACTCACCTGGGCTGCCCAGGTGGTCTTGGGGGCTCAGTAGTACCTCCCAGAGGGGCCAGGCCTGAGTCCTTACTGATAGTTTCTGTGGTGCCTTAATTGCCTCCACCTGGGGCCCCCTGCATCGCCTCATGTGGGTAGAACAGGTTAGAACAATTCCCCAGGATACATAATGGTCTTCCCTCTAATGACTGCCTGTGATGACCCCCCAGACACAAAATCACACCCCACAATGGTTTTACACACACAGCGGGTGAAACAGATGAACGATAAATATCCAGTTTATTACTAAAAGCTAATACAAAGGAGGTGGGGGCTACTCCTGCAAAACCTCCTGGTTACCAAACATTCACTTATCCCCACTTCCCTCCTTTCCTCTGGGTGCACCCAGACCAGCCACAGTTAGTGGGTACCTCATGGTCCCTTAGTCTGCAGGCCTGCTGTTCACCACTGGGGCCCTTACACACAAACACAAGTTCCAAGAAAAGCAAAGATAAACTGGTGTAGAGGATGGTTCCCTCCTGACCCTCCTGGCAAAGAAAACAATGGTCTCCCCTGAGCTGCAGCTCAGGGTACTCTCAGTGCCCAGAGAGGATGATGACCCCTGCAGTCCACAGCACATAGTCTCCCATGAAATGGGTGGCGTAGTTCTCCGTCTGCCTGGCCTTTCCAGCTTCACCCGCAGGCCTTTGTATACGGCTTTCACCAGGCAGGCCTGTTCGTCCTTCTCTAAATGGTTTCTCTGATCTTTGCAATGGGAGGGGCAAAGTAGTTCAACTCCCTCTGGTGCCTTTCTAGTCTCCCTGGCTTCTCCCCTGGCAGGAAGATCTGTCCCTGATGCATCAGCCTCCCAGATGCTCCAGGCTGGAGGTCACAGTACCTTCAGGCAAAACAGTTTGCCCCAACACTTTTGAGCAACCAACCTGAGGGGCCCTCCTGCACAGCCCTAGTGGCTGTCTGGCTCCTTCCTGTTCCTTATGCTTGAAAGGGGGAGAGAGGGGTTGGAGAGGGATGCAGCCCCAGAGCCTTTGCCAGGCAAAACCACCAAAATAGCCCTTTGGTTTCCTTTGGGTGGCCTGGGATTTCCTTTCCGCCTGCTCCTCCACCTGCTCTCCCTCCTCTCTCTCTCCCAAAAGCCCTTCCTCTCTCCCAAATCTCGTCCTCTCTCTCCCAAAAGCTCTGCCTTTCTTCCCCTTCTTCCTGCCATGGGGGAGGGGTAGCCAAAGCCTCCCTCCCTCCCTGCAGGCAGTCTTCTTCCTCTCTTGCTTTTTGGAGGGGGGGAGGGGTAGAGCTGCCTTTTCTCTTTGTAGGAACCCATAACATGTAGCATGCACTTTTCTAGCTAGACATCTGGTTCCTAACTAGCACCAACAATAATCACATTCACAGCTAGGCTTGCATCAGATCCAGCCACATCAATGTACTATATACTATTAAGAGAGGGTGTGCACCTACACTTCCCCACGGCCTCCCTAGGGCAACATGATGGGGGATAGAGAACAGGAACTGGTGACTTGTGGATGGCATGGATGGGCAGGTTTGTGGACTCACCCAGAGTGTTGTACGTGAGCTTTATAGTTGGCCGTTGAGGTTGGCCCGATCATCTAGACAGGGCGTCGTCGGGCACTGGCACCGATTCACTGGTGGTTTTTTTTCCCTTAGGTTCATAGTCTACCAGCCCCCCTGGGGCTGCCCGGTACCTCTACACTATCTGGGGTTAGATCAGGAACGGGTTGGGGGCTAGTGTTGCAGCTAACTCACTGTCTGGTGGAGGAGGGCATGCCAGGTGGCCTCTCTGACAATCCAAAACACTGCTGAGATTGGGCCCCAACACAGGAACAGTGGGATGGGCTCCTGGGACAAAAGGCTGGGCCTCAGGGTTGAAGTAGAATGCAGGATCCGCAGGGCTGGTACTCGGGCCCCCGCGTGGGGTCACCAGGCGTGAGTACCCCCAGGACAGCGGGAGCCCCCCCCGCCCACCTTACATAAGTGCCGGGCTGGGGGGGACTTACAGTTAGTATAACCTCCTCTCTCCTACTACTGATCCTCCTAGCTATGCTTCCCAGCATCTTGTTTGCCCTTGCTGCTGCTTAATTGTGCTGCATGGAGTGATTCAAGTCACTGTTGATCATCATCACTTTCAGGTCTTTCCCTTCCTCAGATGCAGATACCAGGACTCCACTCAGGTAGTACTCTGTTTTGGGATTCTTGGTTCTAATATGCATAGCTTTGCATTTCTTGGCATTGAAGTCAAGAAGCACGTGGCAGCTGGGGTTCAATGCCAAAAAATGCAAGGTTTTGCGCTTTGGGGCAAAAACCCAAGGTACAGCTACTGGTTGGAGCAGTGCAGTTAGCCAGTTTGGTACAGTAGAAAGATCTGGGAGTGCTGGTGACAGTGAACATGAAACAATCGGCACAGTGCAGGAAGGTGGCTGCAAAGGCTAACAGAATGCTAGGATGCATAGCCAGGGGAAACACCTCTAGCAGGGAGGAAGTTATTTTGCCCCTCTACAGGTCCCTTGTGAGGCTGCACATTGAGTACTGTGTGCAGTTTTAGTGCCCCATTTGAAAAAAGACATCAGGCTATTGGAGGGGGTCTAGCATAGGGGGACAAAAATGATCCTGTGTATGGCAACAGGGCATATGAGAGCTTGAGGGACCTCAACATGTATGCCCGAGAAGCTGGAAGGGAGAGAGAGGAGATATAATTGAGACCTTTAAGTACCTGAAAGGCATAAACAAAGTTAATTCAGGGGGCTTGTTTAAGTTAAAAGGAGGGCGGGGACGCCAGGGGTCATAGTCTGAAGTTAGAGGGAGGAAGGTTCAAGAGAGAGAGACAGAGAGAGAGAGAGAGAGAGAGAGATGAGGAGGCACTATTTCACAGCAAGGGTGGTGGCTGGCTGACATACACTGCCAGAAGAAGTGGTAGCATTGCAGACAGTAGGCAACTTCAAGAGAGGGTGGCATAAGGTCAAAGGGAGGATCAGCACTGGGGGGAAGGTGGAGGAGGTCACATCAGAAGTCGTGGAGCTCTAAGGTGGAAGGGGGTGCAAGAGGAGGGGGCGGGACTGCAGTCTAATAGAAAGCATGCTGCACACTCTTATCTGCTCTCAAATTGGTATGTTCATATAAGACCATGTCTTGGGTACTGTGTACAGTTCCAGAGGCCCCATCTCTGCAAGAACATAGATAGGGTGGAAGTGGTACAATAGAGGGTAACCAAAATGGTGCAGGGCCTACATCAAAAGCCCTATGGGGAAAAGCTTAAGGAATTAAACATGTACTCCCAGGAAGGAAAGGGGGAATATGATATAAATGTTCAAATACCTCTCGGGTAAAATAAAACAAGTTACAAGAAGGAAGCATATTCCAAAGAAAACAAAGTTTGAGGGCAAGGGGTCACACTATAAACACAGAAGGGGAGGCTTAAGGGAAATGTGAGGAAGTATTTCTTCAGAGAGAGGGTGGTGGATGCCTGGTACAACCTCCCAGCAGCGGTATTGGTGGCTGAAATGGTTACAAGATTTAAGAATGCATGATATAGACATGGATGGGTGTACTGGAGACTAAGTAGAGTCTGTGGGTCACTACAAGTAGGGAAAGTAGGGCAGACTGGGTGGGCCTGGAGGTTCTTATCTGCCAACAATTTCTATGTTTCTATGAGGAGAGAAGAGCAAGAGGGGACATGATCGAGACCTACAAGGCCTTTTCTAAACAAGGATGATCTCCATTTTTAGAATGCATGCAATGAAACTGGGGGTGTGGGGGGGTTCAGGTGTGATGTGAGGAAATATTTCTTTTTCTGATGTGAGTTTCTTGATTAAACTGGTTACCCCTAGAGGCATGGTTTTGCAATGACATCCAGGGTATGAATGCGCTCCTGTGCTCCTCCCATGAACGTCCACCTTTGGCTCCCCACGATCTATTTGCAGCCTTGGCTGTTGCACACCATGCCTCTGCATGGTGTCACTGCTGCCAGGGAACCACGATCACCACCTCCCTGTGAAAGGACAGCTGTCCACAATGCACCCCGTGCACACATGGCAGCCTCCTCTCCATATGGCTGGAGGCACATCCCTCGCACAGCATCATCGAGCATGGTACTTCTAAGCTCCCCCTGACCCAACACTGTGTACTTCTGATCACGGGTCTGAGCAGCCCCCCACACACCAATGCATGTCATCCCCGAGCCCTGTGTCATGCAGGTCCTGTGGTGGACCATGCCCTGTCCCCACACCTGTGGCACTGGCAACCGCCCCCCCACTCCCCCAAACCCCAGCCCTGTATGGTGATGCCCTAGGACCAGCCAGAGACACAGCCCTCCTCTCACCACCACAACCACTGGTGGCCAGACATCCGCAGGGCATGCTGCCAATGCGTGCCCCATGACGTAAGTAACCCACTGTGGGCCCTGGTCCGGGCGTCCAGATTGGAGACGCTGCTCCCGGCCGCTCTTCAGAGTCCTGCACACCAGGGGGGTGGGGCAATAGACAGGCGTGCATCCATTCTGCATACTTCTGGGCATGCACCTGTCCTCAGGTGCAGAGTTGCATGGGTGGGCTCATTCGTGCATAGGGCCATTATGATTTTGGCCACAAATTTCTAATTTTTGAAATTTAATTATTAATTTTGGGAGGAATATTTTGCAAAGTCAGATTATTTTTGACCCCAAATTACTAATAATTGGTGACTGTTCAACTTCATTCGCATTTGCCAAACCACAACAACTTTGGCTTTTGATTGCAGCTTTGTGTCTTAACAAAATCATTCTAAGTGGAAAAGCCCCATAACACTGGCATTAGAAGAATGGCTGGAAACAATTGTCAGATTGACAATGAATAAGTCAGATAGCATTTTATTTATTTATGTGTGTATGTATTTATTTCACATAAGATCCTTTCGGCAGAGCCTATTTTTAAAGGAAGGCAGTATAATGCAGTGGTTTAAGGCTCTGAGCTGCAAACCTGGAGACCTGGGTTTGAATCCCACAGCCCACATTTATTTATTTATTTATTTATTTATTCATTCTCAGATTACACGTACCTCCGAGCACTGAAGTACTCATTTACAAAGGTTCCTCATCAGACATGGTGAGGGGTAGACAAAGACAGACAGAGAATAATTAAAATATGTCTACAAATATAAGTGAAACATCTTTACATAATCAACAGAAACATTTTCCGTGCATTTTTGGTTAATACCAGTAGTATAAGCTAGCAGGAAATAAGCACGGTATTAACAGAGGAAAGGAATGAGAGGAGGGAGAGGTGGCAGCCAGGTGGCCTAGTCAGGGAGTAGCAAGGAAGAAAGGAAGGATAAAGGGTCAAAGAGGGTGGAGAGGGGTAGGTGCGGGGTTGTAAGGTGGAAATAAAAGGGGGGACGAGAAGGGGGAAGGAGTGAAACAGAGGTAGGTGGAAAGCCAGGAGGATGCAGATGGCTTTTATAAAAATGAAGGTGGGATAGTTAGGAGAAAGGTAGGGAGGTAAGTGAGCAGGGTTGGGGGACAAGGGCAGCTAGAGGAACAGGGGGCCCGACAAGCTGTAGGCGCAGAGGCAAGTGCTTAGGTGGGGAAAAATCAGGTGATTAGTTAGGGAAATTACAGGTGCTATCATTCATGATGTGATGGTGAAGAAGGTGTTTAAATTGGGTCATATAGGTTAGGCTGGGCAGTTCACTGGCAAGGCCATTGAGCAAGTATGGGGCTCTGTAAAGGAAAGACCTCTGGCACTGTGTAGTCCGGAATCTCGGAACAAGAAGGTCTGTATCAGAGGTCCAAGTGTGGCAAGCCTTGATGGATCTGGGTAGAAGTCAGGAGGTTCCAGGTGGTAGGGCTCCTAGGAGCACTTTTTTCGCTATTATGCATGTATGGTACTTTATACGGCCTTGGAGATTTAGCCAGCCCATTCTTGCATGCAGATCACAGGTGTGAGTGCGCCTGTCCAAATCTGCGATAAGTCAGCAGGCTTTGTTTAAGGTAATGTGAAGCCTTTTCAGGGACGTAGAGGAGGCGGCTCCATAGATAACTAGGCCATAATCGATGGTGGCTAGTACTGAGCTATAGACAGCAAGTCTGAGTGCTTCAGAGGTTAGATTTCTTTTATGCCTGAATAACAAGCCTAATTTTGCATTTGCAGATTTGGCAACAGTCTCAATGTGGGGCACATAGGTGAGATGGCAGTCCAAGGTTACACCTAGATATTTGAATTGCTGAACTTGTTCTAGGGGGCACCCTGGTCACTTTTTACTGTTAGGGGATGCATCCTATGCTTGCGGAGGGAGGTAGGGAACAACTGGAGCTTTGTTTTTTTGTAGTTTAGGACAAGTTTATGTGCTTGGAACCATTTTTCAACCTCGAGGAAACCCAGCTGAAGGTTGCCTTCAAGTGCAGCAGGATCAGAGTTGCTTGTGATGATGACAGCATCATCAGCGTATAGGAGCATTCTTTGGTGACAGGTGAGAGGTAGGTTGTTAAGGAAGAGACTAAACAGGAGGGGACCAAGAATAGACCCTTGTGGGACACCATATTGAATGTTTTGTAGCTCAGAGATGATGCTGTTAATCTTTATGCGCTGTGTACTATCCATAAGGTAGCTGCTGAACCAGTTCAGCGCATTTGGTGAGAGACCAACACTTGAGAGTTGTTCGAGGAGTAGTCTGTGATTCACGGTGTCAAAAGCTTTCGTAAGGTCAATAAAAGCCGCACCTACTAGCATATTTTTGTCAAGAGACTGATGGATGAAACTGGTAAGTTTTAACAGGGCAGTGATAGTACTGTGCTTTTTTCTGAAACCATGTTGCTGAGGACATTGAATGGCATACTTATCAAGGTAGTCTACCAGTTGGTTGGTAACTATACGTTCCAGGACTTTTGATAAAGGGGGGAGGATTAATATCAACCTGTAGTTGCAGTGCTGTGGGGGATCACTGGATTTATGCACAGGGGTGACCAGCACAGTTTTCCACACTTCAGGGAACTGTGACGGCATGAGAGATAGATTTAGTATCTTGGTTATTGGCAGGAGAACTTCTTCAAGGGTAAGTGCAATGAGTTTAAGATCGAGTGAGTCTCCACTGTGCCTGGTTTGCCCAGGACTTTTTTCAGGAGTTTTCTGACTAAGGCTGTGGAAACCCATTTAAAATGGAAAGGTGGGTGACTGGGGCTAGCGGATTTCATAAACCCAGCTGATGTAGTAGAGGCATCATTGAAGAAGTCATTTGGCAGGACATCCAACAGATTAGTGAAGGCATCATTGAAGGAATTTGCGATTTGGAGTCGGTCATTGATAGGATTTACATTCTCAATTAGGACTGTTGGGGAGGACTTTTGTACTTTGCCAATTATGTCTTTTAACTTAGACCAGAATTTCCTTCCATCACCCCAAGTGTTTGCTAGCAGCTGATGGTGGTATCTACTTTTAGCTAGGGCTGTGCAAATACCTTTTCCCGAATATTCGGCTGAATATTCGGTATTCGGATCCCAAGTATTCGGTATTCGGCCAGAGAATGTGCTTTATTAAGGAAACTTTAAAAAAGCACTTCAGCAACACCATTAATCACCCATTGAACCTAGTATACCATATACACCTCAATGACACTTCAGCCACCAACATTGAGCTCTCACTAATGCAACACAAGCTTCATGTGGCACACTCGATCCACCACAACACACGCATAGTACTCTGAAAACAATATCAAGCATTGCATTGGGTCAGCACTAGAGGGTGTTCATGGTCACAGACATGGGGTAGAAGGTGCTTCAGCCATGGCCATAGGAATAGTGGTAGCAGTGGCTGCAGTATTGGTGACAGTTGAAAGGGTGGCTGCTGCAAGAATGGCACTGGTGGTGGTGGGAAGCACACTGGCTGTGAATGTAGCCGCCATAATGGTAGCAGTGGGGACACTGGTGGTGGTGTCTGCTGCTTGCTGCACAAAGCATGTATGCTGTAATTCCCCCTTACTACTACACAACAGGATGTGACAGTGAACGTACAGATGGACAAGTAGTGACACTAGCAGTAGTAGTACTGCTAATGGTATTAGTGGTAGTAGTACTATTACCAATGCTACAAGAACTAAAAGGCTTGCTTGGGGAGAACAATATTTGAACCCTTCGAATAAAGAGAGACACCTGTATGTCATTGTTTATGTAGTCTATCTCACCACCTTCTCTGGAATTGTATTATGTATCAATAATTTACAGTGGAGCAAGACAAGATGCAATTCAGTACTTTGCAGTAAATGACATGCCACAAAATATTGGATGACTGGAGGGCTTAATTGCCATTAAATTACACTGCTCCTTGCAGCATACTGCAGCATTTTACAGCAATTTTGCAAGATACTGTATTGCGTACTGTCTGGCACCACAGTATGAACTATGTTCTATAATCTTGATGCAGTGTTTCATCCTTGGGTATGTTAGTTGTGGATTGTTTTGTTACAAGGGCATCTCAGTCTCATTCATTTTAACTTCACTTATTTATAGTGTGTGTTTCTTTAAGGGTTGTATATTCATAACGTGTTTGTACATTCCCGACATGCACCCTGACAAAGACCAGGTTATGGTCAAAGCACCAGGGCTCTATTGGCATCCTCTAGCCTTAGCACAAACAAATGTATTGGCAACTTTATGCTGCACTGCTCTTAACTGTATTTTGTTACTGCAACCCCCGCTGAGTGCTTCCTTTGTTCTACATAGATTGTTTGGGGGTTTGGCAGCCCAGGGACAACACTAGCAGTAATTGTGTGGATGTGCTGTATGTTTGTGGTCTATCATCCTGTCCCTCACCACTTGGGGCCAGCGGTACAGATGCTTTGCTGGGGCTGGACCAAGCATGTTTGCACGATTGCTAAAGACATGATGGATCTGGTCACTGCTGGTTACTGTATAAAACACAAACTATTACTGCGCAGTACCTGTGTGTGTGATGCTTTACTTAGTGTGTGTGGAACTACAGTAATACACCAACCTTTCCAGTTATACTGCACCACAAAAAAGTAGCGGTAAAGAAAAACACTGCTACTAAGAAGGAGAAGAAAAGGGCAACCTATTTAGTCAAACATGGAACCGAGCAAGGAACAGACAGATGACATACAGTTAACTCAGTGAGACAAGCCTGCCCCCTAAGTGCAATGGTTTAATTAACAAAACAACAATAAACAAACAAAAAAAATGCATGTGCACAACTGTGCACACACACACGGCACAGACTCGCAGGGGCATATATTTCACAAGCACAGCTTAATTGTGTACAGTGGGCTATAGAAGTGGTGGGGGGGGGGAGTCAGCTGCCGTGTCAGCGTGGCTCAGTTGGTAGCACATCCACCTCTGGACCAGAAGGTCATGGGTTCTCGTCCCACACTGGGATTGAACTTGCACCTAAAAATCACTGGTATCCGAATGCAGTATTGGGGGGTGCTGTACTGCGGGGGTGTGCCATCCTTCAGATGAGACGTTAAACCGAGGTCCCTTCTGCCCATCCTGGTGTTGTCCTGGTGGGTGTCCAGGTGGAAGTAAAAGAACCCAGGGCACTCTTCGCAAAGAGTAGGGAACATTCCCGGTGTCCTGGCCAACATTCCCCTTCCCATAAACCGTTTCATGCAATGATCCAGGCTGTGTGTGGGTGATGGCTGCCACCACACATTCAGTCACTTCACTACCAGTCTAGCATTGCTTGCAAAGCACTTTGGGATATACTGTGTATAAAAAGTGCTATATAAATGCCGATTCTTCTCCTTCTTCTCCACATGTGTACAGGGATCTATCCCCAGAACCAGAGGAGACTAACAATACTAATTCAGTGAGTCAAGCCTGACTGGCTTAGAACTGAAGAAGTTTATTTCAAAATCTGTGTGTGCACAGCTGTGCACATGTGGCCCTGCCTCATGTAAAATATATGCATAGCACATGCAGGGTGAAGCCTCACAAAATCAAATATTTTGCACATATACAGCAAATTGTAAGCAGTGACCTGCAGGAGTGGGAGTTAGCAGACACCCTCAACAGTCATGCAGGGAACCAAGCCTGGAACAGCAAAAAAACAAAACACAAAAATAAAATGTGCTCTACCCAAAAAAGATCACACTGGAGCTATGTCAGACAGCAGCAGAAAAGAGGTGTTAGCAGACAGCCCTCCTAGTCCCTGTAACTGAGTACAGCAATAAGGACAAAATACCTGTCAGAAAGCCAAACATAGCTTTTCTGATACTGATCAAAAACACTATACTAACCCAAAAAAGCCTGTGAAGCAAAAATTAATTTCTTTTTTAGCAAGTTTAAGGTCTCAAAAGTACTGCAGAGCAGCTCTCAGAAACCACTGTCTCCTGTCTTCTACCAGCTCAGAGTGAGGAAGTCACATGGTGTGCTTGCCTTTGAACTCAAGAAACAGTTTTTGATTAGCCAACAAAGCTCTTCGAGACTTGGAAATCTCACTGAATAGTAGTTCCCCAATAGTGGCCGAATAGTGAACTATTTGGAAAATGCATCCGAATATTTGGGAAGCCTGCTATTCGTGGTATTCGTAAAATACTATTCGGCCCATGCACAGCCCTACTTTTAGCCTGACGTATATCCCTGGAACAGGCATTTTGAGCAGCTTTATAAGCCTGGAGGTCATATTGCTTCATTGATGACTTGGCCGGTTGCCATAAATGGTCCTCACATTTCATACTGTTGACTAGCTCAGGGGTGAGCCAGGAGTTTACCGTACCATATACTTTCAGCTTCCTTAAAGGGGCATGAGTGTCGCAGGCTGTGCAGAAAATCCTAATGAACTGTTCAAGGGCTAGGTTTATATCATCAGCCATATTCAGGAAAGTCCAGTCTTGAGTCTGGAGCTGTTTTTTAAGGAGATCCGGGTGCCTGCGCTTTAACATATGGTTGTAGATTATAAGGGGTGGAAGGGTATTGAATTTGTTTGGCCAGTAGCATGTGACAGGGGAGTATTCGCTAACAGAGTCTGGGTGGACCGTTACATTTGTGATACGATCCGGGCGATTTGAGATAACCCAGTCGATGGTGGTACTAGTCCTAGTTTTATAATTTATCCTGGTCGGTGAGTTCACAAGTTGTGTGAGGTGCAGTGATGCTAATGAGTCCTTTATGGTCCCACTTGCACCCGACGACTAGTTTATGTTGAAGTTTCCCATTAAAATTGTTTCAGAGAGGTGTTTTTGTGAACAGAGGAAGTCAAGAATACTTAGTAGGCCAGGAGATGGGTCCTTTGGTGGTATGGAAGTAGAGAGTATAGAGAGGGCTTTGTTTTGCACCCCCAGGAGCACTTTTACAACTAAAACCTGGGTTGAACTTCCGGTGTCAATTGGGGGCGTAGCCAGTCCTCTAATGGTATTTTTAAGGTAAATTGCACAACCTCCATCCCTCTTTGTTGTACGATCTAGCCTAAAAATAGACTATCCAGGTATGACGACTACATGGTCAGGGATTTTAGGTGATTGCCAGGTTTCAATAATAGATAGTATGCCAGGATTGTGCATTGAGACCCAGACTTTGAGGATGTCAATTTTTATTTAAGAGACTACAGATATTTATTGTAGCAATCTTGATGGACCCATGCTTGGTTGGCAGGCTGTCTGGGGTTGTAGCAATTGGACCTGGATTTGGGTGAATATTTCCTGACTTGCATACTGTGTGACCCTGAGCAAGTCACTTAACTTCCTTGTGCTCCCAGGTCACATCTGTAAACAAACTTTCAGCTTAGTGTGCTTCTCCTGGTAAAAAAAAACAAAACAAAGGGTTTAGGGTCAGATAATAGAACAGCAATGTTACAGTAAAGTAAAACAAATGACACATATTTACACTGAAGGGTGACTAGGTAGTTTACTACGGTGAAATACGTGAAGATTGACAAAAGAATTGACAGCTGAGTATTGGATAACACCCTGTTCTTTAATACTTTTTCAATTCCATTTCTCAGTGTATTTAGTATCACCAGCAACAGGAATGGGACATTTATTATACCTCCATGAATGTTTTTGGATAAATCAGTATGTTTAAATGTTTACAGTGTTAGTTTTATTTCTTCATTATATTTAACCATTTGCAATTGCAGATTTCAAGTTACACTGTATCGTGTTAGTTTTTTTTTTTGTTGTTGTTGTTGCTAAGCTCTGTCTACAGCTTCAATGTCTGAAATATTTTTGAAAATGTTTTTCATGCTCTTCGATTTCTGAAACAAATAACTGTTCTGCAGTTCTCATTTCCTTATTGAATCTACCTTCCACCAGCAATTTCAGTCTATGCCCCCTAGATGCACCCACATTTCTTAAGTTGAAGATACACTCTGTACTAACACTGTTTATGCCCTTAAGGTACTTGTAGGTTTTAATCATGCCCCCCCCCTCCTTCTATCCTCCACAGAGTACATGGTCAGATCCCTCAGCCTGTCTTCAGATGTTCTGTCCCCCATACCTTTAATCATTTTGATTGCCTTCCCGCAGACCCCTCCAGTAGTCTAATATCCTTCTTCAGGTAAGAGCACCAGAACTGAACACAGTACTCCAGTTGTGGTCTCACCAGTGACCTGTACAGTGGCAGAATAACTTCCTCCCCTCCTAGAGGTGATTCCCCTGGCAATGCATCCCAGCATTTTGTTTGCCTTATTACTGCCTTATGGCACTGTGGTGTGTATTTCATTTCACCCTTGACCCTGTTGCGGAGCTTGGGGGGGCTGGGGTGGCAGTCGTTCCCTCCCCAGCTGCCCCAGTGTGAGTAGTGGTGCCCCGCCACCATTTTTATTCACTGTTTAGTGCCCATTCTGGGGCCCGTGATTGACTGAATGGCCCCCCCCAGCTCCCAAATGCTTCCAAACCTGGCTCCGCCACTGCCTTGACCATTACTCCCAGGTCCTTTTCATCCTCTGATACTGTCACCTGTATTCCCCTAGCCAGTAACTGGCCTATGGATTTTTGGTTCCCATGTGCATTACTTTCCATTTCATAGCATTAAAGTCCAACTACCAGATGCTTGACCATTTCTCCAATTCAGCCAGGTCCTCCCTTAGTGCTTGTCTCCCCCCTCCTCCATGTCCATCCTCCCACAGAGTTTAGTATCATCAGCAAAAAGGCAGATCTTGCTACTAACCCATTCAGCAATGTCACCAATGAATATGTCGAACAGCACAAGACCGAGTATTGAGCCCTGTGGTTCCCCACTGGTTACAGGCCTAGGTTTGGACAGTCCCCCCCCCCCCAACCACCAACCTCTAGTTCCTACTGCTTAGCCAGCTCCTGACCCACCACAGCATCTTCTCCCCTAAACCCAGGCCTCCCAGTTTGCCGATTAGCCTGCCATCTGTGAGGCACTGAGTCAAATGCCTTGCTGAAGTCAAGGCACATTATGACCCCCTCCCCATTCAGAGACTTTGCCTTCCAGTTGAAGAAGTCAATCGTGTAGGTCTGACAGGCCTCCTCCTGGCAAACCTATGCTGCCTGTCATCTTGGAGACCATTGTCTTCAAGGAATGACACCAGCCTTTCTTTTAGCATTGCCTCCATTAACTTGCCTACTATGAGGTTAGGCTGACTGGCCTGTAGTTACCTGGCTCATCCTTGCCACTCACATGGAGGAGTACCACATGAGCTGCCCTCCAATCCTATGGCACACATCTCATCCCCAGGAAGGTGTCAAATAGGTCTGTCAGTGTTGCTGCCAATACCCCTGCCAGTTCTTTCAGTACCCTCGAGTTTACCCCATATGGGCCTGGTGCCATGTCCACTGTAAGATCCCTGAGCCCTCTTAAAACCTAGTCTACCCCAATCTCCCACCTACTCTCCTACCTTCCCCAAGGATCCCCAATCTCCCCCTGTGGCATAGGCCTATCTGCTTTCTTGATGAAGACTGAGCAAAATACTTGTTCAGTGCTTCCGCAGGCTCCTCCCCTTTTTCTGTCCATCCTCCCTCCCTCCCTCTTTATCCTAACTATCTCATCCCTAGGGCTTCTTCTGTTCTTTTTTTTTTTTTACACTCTATTTATTCACCCACCTGTCGGGACATCTCTCAGGCTTCCTCACTCAGCCCTGTAGCTCCATACTGCCCACCTGAACTGCGCTACTTGACCACTTCATTGAAATCAGGACCCAAGCTCTCCTACCTCCATGGAGAGGCCCAGGGTCCCCAGGGGGGAAGTCGAGTGTTGTGGCTGACATTGGGCATGTGGGCCCAGGCTACTGGAGGTTGCTGTTGTCTCCCTGGTGGTAGGGGTTTTCCTTGTTTTCTCCCCTAGCCTCATCCTCCCAGAGCTCAGACATGCAATGATGTCCGCTTGACGTCTGCCGCAGCTCAATCCCTCTACTTGCAGCCTTGATGTGTGCAGTACCTCCAGCTTCCACCGGAGGTTGCTGCTGTCGGGCAGGCCCTGGATCCCTCCCCAGAGAGAGGAGAGCTGTCTATGGATGCTAATCCTCTCTCTCCCCTGTCAATCCCTGGTGGCCCTGGCTCGTTCCCAAACCCGGGTCGCCAGCGTGGCACAAGGTGTGGTGTCCAGTGCCTCAACCCTCAGTGCCACTGGGCCAGCTTCTTCTTCTCTCCTTGATATATTGGAAAAAGTCCTTCTCCCCTTCCTTAATCCCCTGGGCCAATCTCAGTTCTTTCTCTGCCTTGGCTGCCCCAACCTCTCTGCCTGCCTCTCGATTTCACAGTGTATGCCTCCCTGTCTTCCTTCCTCATGGTACTTTTGTACTTCAGGATGGCTGCCCTCTTTTCCCTTATCTTTTCAGCTACCTTCCTGTTATACAGCAAGGGTTCTTGTTTCTGGAATTCTTCTTATGAACCCTTGTACAGATGTTGGTGGCCTCAATCATTCCCCTCCTAACAATGGTCTATTTCTGGTCCACATCCAACTCTGGTCAGAGCTTTGCCAGATGCTCCCATACGATATTCCTCATTCTGTTGAAGTCTGCCTTCCTAATGTCCATCACCTTCATTTTATCCTAAAGCTACATTTTGTAATAGGGGTAGTTTGTGCACCCCCTAGAACTAGAATATGTGATTCTGAAAAACTCTCCCAGACTATACAAGACAAAACACTGTGACTAGACTTAATAATAACTGATGACTTTAATGCCTCTTGGGAAAATCAGAGAGGAAGATCTTTGGAACAAATGTTTAAGCCATTAGAGGTAGCTCAAGTAATTACTAAACCAACAAGGAAAACACATTTGACAAGCCCAGAAAACATTCTGGACTTAATTTTTATAACTGTCAAAATGAAACCACTGCAGATTTCAATTAACCAACCCATTTTAAGTGATCACAGCTCTTTAAGCCGAGATTTTGAGGTACTAGATGGCAACTGGCAATTACCCAAAACATTGCCCCTAAAAGTAAGAAGAAGGATGTTTAAACATTATAATAAAGAATTCTTCCTACTTAAATTAGCCTCTATGAGATGGGACAGATTGTTTCTGATGCCTTCACTGGACCTGGCTGTTCAAGAGTTTACAAATTGGTTCAAAGAGGTGTGTGACGAATTTACTTCTTTTAAAAATCAAACTCAAAGAAAGAGCCATGTACCTTGGATTACTGAAAAGCTAAAAACCGTGTTTACACAGCAGCAGCCCTGTGGCATGTATGCTGCTCCCTTTCCGATGCACCGTCTGCCATCGCGTTTACACAGCCCACCCTCACAGCACTGTGGGTCATGCCAAGGAGGGGCTGTGAATTCACTGGAGGCTGATTTTTAAAACAGCCTTTCTAGCAGAGAGAGCACAGCAAAGCACTCACACTGCCATTTAATGTGCTACTGATCCTACAACTGAGTCAGATCAAAAAAATGATCCGAACCAACGGGCACATACGGCACTCTTGACAGTATTTACACTGCCAACTTTGCAGTGCATCAACCCGTGAACATGGGTTGGTGTGCTGCAAAGTCGGCACTGTAAACAGGACTAAAGAAACAAATTCATGTTAAAAGCAGATTATGGAAAAAGGCTGGAAAACACTAGATCCAATGGACTGGGAGAGATATAAATTAGTGAGAAATACTTTAAAAATAAATATTAATAAAGCTAAACAAAACTATTACTGCATTAAAACCAATGAGGCTTCTGATTCAAGACAATACTGGACTCTGATAGAATCCTTTAAAAGCCCAGTGAATCAGAGGCCTCCAATACGGGATGGTTAGAAATGGAGAATATCAATCTCTAAGTTCATCTGCAAATATTTGAAATGAATATTTTGTGTCTGTCCCAGACTTAGAGATCCCTACTCCTACTACAAAAATAAATTCTTCTGAAATATAGACTACCACAACATATACCTAGATTCAGATTTACATATATTACCTGTAAACAGGTAAACAAACAGATTAGAAGACTAAAATCATGAAAGTCATTTGGCATTTTATTTATTTAAACGTTTTGTAACCGTGAAAGGCACACTGAGCCGACGGTCACTTCCAGGTGCAACCAAGGGTGGAGAGGGATGGGAGTAATTACAGTTATGAAAACATACAATAGTTACAGCAGTGTATCATAACAGTGGATACAGCTATAATGCAGGTTAAATGGACAAAAACACTTGGTACAGCAACAATGCATGAGCAATAGAATTGTGACTGAACATGAAACAAAATTCAGGTGAGGAGACAAAATGAGATGAGATATACAGTAGTAAGTGCACTGTTAGTGACTGTAGAGCAATAAGTGCTTAGGAGAAAAACAGTAGTCTTCAGAGTCTATGGAGTGGAGAAATGTGTCACCTGGAACAGAGGCAGGGGGGTAAGTGGCAGGAGGCGTAGTTGTTTTTTTACAAGTGAGGTACAAGGAGGAGTCCCCGATGGAGGGGGGCTAGATTGTTTCACAGACTGGGGAGCTGGTAGGAGAATGCAGCCTTACCAGATGTGGAAGAGGGACAAGGTATGTTGAAGGATCTTTCATTTCTGTGTCTCAGTACATAAAAGGTGTGGGAGGCCATGGAGAGACTATCCGGGAGGTAGAAGGGTAGCATGTTGAACCAGAATTTAGATATAAGGTTGAGGGAGTGGATAAAGTGTCTGTGGGACCATGGGGTTAGTCCAAGAGAGGAGTATAAATCACAATGGTGAGTTCGGGGGGGGGGGAGTTGGTAGCAAAGTGACAGAAACAGTTTATGAGGGCATCAAGCTTACATAGAGCGGTTACAGTGCAGAGCAGTAGATCACATCCACGTACTCAGAAATGGGATAATCACTTTGGTTAAGATTTGGTGCCTGGCAGTAAAGCGAGAGGGAGTCTTTCTGCAGGTATAGCATACCAAGTTTTGGGCATAGTTGATGGTATTGAGTATAGATTTTTGAAAGATTCACTTGATATCATTGACCCAACTTCAACAAGGTTATTTAATTGGTGTTTGATGGAGGGATCCTTCCCTAATTTCTGGAAAAAAGCAAAAATAATTCCAGTACACAAGGGTGGCTCCACATCTGAACCTACTAATTATAGACCCATTTCACTGTTGTCTGTGGTGTCAAAGGTCTTTGAACAGCTGGTGCAGTGTCATTTGGGGGACCATTTGGAATGGTACTCCTTGCTTTCTGTGTCCAGTCAAGTTTTTGAAAAAGGCACCCCCCACAGACACCACACTCATGGACCTGGTAGATCTAATAGTATCCCAATTAGGGGGTGGTATGTCAGTGGCTGCGGTGTTCATGGACCTGTTGAAGGCCTTCAACACAGTTGACCACAATTCGATGTTCAACAAGAGACAGGATTATCAAAGGAGGTCTGCGGATGGTTCAATTCCCATTTAAAAGGACGTACACAACAAGTCCTTGTTGATGGATTCCTGTTGGTTAATGCCATGGTTCAGAGAGGTGTCCCACAGGGCTCCATTTTTGGGTCCACACTGTTTTTCCTGTACATAAACTGATTAGCGAAAGTGGCAAAATTATCTGATATTAGGCTCTATACAGATGACACCATTATGGTGGCAAATGGGAAGAATCTAAACATATTGGAAGAAAATCTCCAAAAATCTCTCCGAAGAGTGGGGTTATTCTATATGCCCTACAGGGGACATGCCTTAGACAACTAGTATTGGAGCCCACTCGAGAGGGAGCCATCTTAGACCTGGTTCTCTCAAATGGAGATGAAGAGAGGATCACAGATGTAGAAGTGGGTAGCCATCTGGGAACTAGCGACCATCGAACAGTATGGTTCAAATAAACACAGCAATAGAGTCAAGCCATACAAAGGCAAAGGTACTGGACTTTAGGAGGGCTGACTTTGCCAAAATGGGTGAGTGCCTAAGGAATGCGCTAGCAAATGGGCAGGAAGGAGGGGTGGAAGAACAATGGGGAATAATAAAAACTGCCATCACAGAGGTAATAAGCCTTTGTGTGACTCAAATAAACAAAACTAAACGATGTAAGAAACCACTATGGTTCTCAAAGGAAGTGGCAGTGAAGGTTCAAGAGAAAAAGAAAGCTTTCAGGAAGTACAAGGAATCACAGAAGGAGCAGGACAGAGAACTGTATCAGTTAAAACAAAGGAAGCTGGGAAGGCAGTCAGAACAGCAAAGGCCCAAACCGAGGAAAAGATAGCCAACTCTGTTAAGAAGGGGATAAACCTTTATAGGTACATCAGGAACGAAGGAAGACCAAGGGAGGGATAGTGAGACTTAATAAAGGGGAGGGTGGGCAGAGGGTGATTGTGAAAAGGCAGAGATACCAAACAAATATTTTGCTCAGTATTTACAAAGGAAGAGGGGGAGGTACCTAAAACAAACAGTAGAAACACTCTGGATACAGAAGTTGATACCAGCCCATTTACAGAAGAAAGGGTTCTGAAAGAACTCTTAAAACTGAAGGTGGACAAAGCAATGGGGCCTGATGGGATTCATCCCAGAATTCTAAAAGAACTAAGGGTAGAATTAGTGACACCACTGACTACATTGTTTAACAAATCATGGGAGGATGGGTTTGGTACCCGAGGTCTGGAGGAGGGCAGATGTGATTCCCCTTCACAAAAGTGGGAGCAAGGCAGAAGCAGGAAACTACAGACCTGTTAGTTTAACCTCAGTGGTAGGGAAAATGATGGAATCACTTCTGAAGGAAAGAATTGTCGAGTACCTAGAGGCCAGAGGGGCACAGGACCCAAGGCAGCATGGATTCACAGCAGGAAGGTCATGCCAGAAAAATATGATAGATTTCTTTGACTGGGTGACCAAAGTAGTAGATCAGGGAGGGGCTGTGGACATGGCCTACCTAGACTTTAGCAAGGCATTTGGCACAGTCCCACACAAAATATTAATATACAAGTTAGCTAGCCTGGGAGTGGGTCCCAAGATGACAGCCTGGGTAAAAAATTGGCTGGAGAATAGGACACAGAGAGTAATAGTAAATGGAGTCCACTCTGAAGAAAGGGGGGTTACTAGTGGGGTACCGCAGGGTTCAGTATTAGGACCGGTCCTCTTTAATGTCTTTATAAGCGACATTGCAGAGGGACTGGAAGGAAAAGTATGTCTCTTTGCAGATGACACAAATATCTGCAACAGAGTTGATGCACAAGGTGGGTGGAAAGGATGAAAAGGGACTTGGCAAGGTTAGAGGAATGGTCAAATGTATGGCAGCTTAGATTCAATGCTAAGAAGTGCAAGGTAATGCACATGGGAAACAAAAACCCAGGGGAAGAGTACACAGTGGGGGGTGAGATACTAACAACAACAAAAATGGAAAGGGACCTGGGGGTAGTCATATCAGATGACCTAAAGGTGGGCAAGCAATGTGAGAGAGCAGCAAGGACGGCTGGGGGGATACTGGGATGCATAGGGAAAGGCATCACCAGTAGAAAACAGGAAGTTATTATCCCTCTGTACAGACAGCTGGTCAGACCCCATCTGGAGTACTGCTTGCAGTTCTGGAGACCCAGTCTTCGCAAAGACATAGACAGAATGGAATCTGTCCAGAGGAGGGCAACTAAAATGGTGCAGGGTCTGCACCGGAAGACATATGAAGAGAGACTTAAGGAGCTTAATATGTATAGCCTCAAGGAAAGGAGGGAGGGGGGACATGATAGAAACTTTCAAGTACCTCAAGGGAATCAACAAAGTCCAAGAGGGTAGCATCTTTCAAAAAAAGAGGTGTGCAAGAACAAGGGGGCACAATTTGAAGATAGAGGGGGCGGCTCAGAGGTAATTTAAGGAAGTATTTTTTCACAGAGAGGGTTGTGGATGCATGGAATGGCCTTCCGGAGGAGGTCGTGGGAGTCAAAAACAGTGGTGGAATTCAAGCATGCATGGGACAGTCATAAGGCAATTCTAGGGGGTGGGGGTAGGAAGAAGTAGGCTGCTGGTTAACTAGGATCTGCAGCTTATCCAGTAGGCAGGGAAATGGGCAGACTGGGTGGGCCAAGCGGCCCTTATCTGCCATCAAATTCTATGTTTCTATGTTTCTATGACTTTACAGGCCTGTGTACATGGCTGTCAGACTCTAGCCTGGTATTAAATAGTGAAAAAACTAAACTGATGGTCAGGGCTTGAAAATTTTAAAATTAGGTACTTGTCCACGGACAAGTGGCTTGTCAAAAAGTAGTTGTCTACGTGCTTGAGATGGTAGTCCATGTATAAAATGTCATATTTTTTAGTGGAAAGTATACAGATATAGAAAACCAAAACAGATTTATTGTAGTATCAGTTATTTAGTGTTGTAATAGACAATAAGGAAAATAATATGTTGTTTTTTTGTCAGGATGGAGAGGATTGTGACAGAATTAGCTCACAGCACCAGCAGCATAGTCAGTGAGAACATCATGCAGCAGACAGTACAGAATCAGCATCAGCATCAGTATCAGGAAAAGTTATAGTAGGAAGCCTGAGCTTGCTTCAGCCGGAGCATCAGATTCACTGTCATCATCAACACTAGTGACAGCTTCAGGGACATTTTCATGTGAATCAGCATCAGCAGAACTAGTAGTTGAACTTGCATGACCATGACCATGAATGTGGCATGTGCAAGGATCAGGGAGCAGCCAGTAGTTGATAGCTTCATCTGGATCAAAGCTATCTAATGCAGGATCTTCAACTGCCACATGCAGAAATGACTAGAGTGTGTCATCAGACAAACCTGTTCTTATTTTTGCTTTTATAAGATTCTGAATGGAGAATTCTCTTTCACATTTAGCTGTAGACACACTCATAGCAAGTAACATTTCTGTTAGGTCAAGGATGTGAGCAAGCTGGGCCAGTCTCTCTCACAGTAGTCTTGATTGTGTTGACAAGATGACATGGTGGATGTCTCTGACCCAGTCCACAGGGAAAACAGAATAATCTGTTTTTGCTTATTTCTTTGCATTTTTTAAACTTCTATGCAACTGTGAAAATATTAAAATATTGTACACAATAACATTATATTTTATTTTATCTTTGTGTGTGTTGTGTGATCCTTTTAGGTGTGCCCCCCTGAAAGTGACACCAATACAGTGACCTACATCACTGCTGACAAAAATCGACATTTAGTCAACAGTTCACTGTATTGGTGTGCCAGAGACAGAGGCACACTATCTAACGGTCCTGCACCCCCTCCCCGAATCCACTCCGACTTGGAGTTGATTTTAATTAGAATGGGGGGGTGCAGGGACAAAGCCCCCCAAATGGGTTCAGGAGTGAAGCTCCCTAGAAAAATGGACCAGGAGTCCATCAGGATTTATGTCGACTGCAACTTGCTTGTTTATTGAAATGTTACACTAGTCAAGGCATGCCCTGCAATGACGGGTCACTCCCTCATTGCAGCGGCTAATTCGTTTCAAGTTGGTGGCATGCTTGCTGAACTAATGAAAGCAGCAGCATGCCACAGCATTGGGTAAAGAGGGCCAAGCCCAAAAATGCAGTGGTGGCATTGGCCGCCACAGTGCCGCACCTCCAAAACCCGCTTCTCTTCTAAGCTGCCACATGTTTCTTACGCATGTGCACAAGAAAACATAAAAAGACAAATGACAGAATAGCAAATATAATAATTTACCCCTAGTTTTTTCTTCTCTTATATAGTAATGTAGCCCTCCTGAGAGGAGACCATAAAAGTTGTTAACATTGAGTGTGCATCTGGGGGAACAGTGCCTTTTTACATCTTACAGACCAAGAAACTTGCCCATTGATGTCACAATAATCTGTTATTCTGCTACATTAAGAGTAAACACTGCTTATAATTCTGAACTGAGGTATCCATTGGCAACCAGGCTTTGGGACTGTTTTTTTGCAACTGCTGCTCACACGTGATCGATCACCTAATGAATTGGGAAGGTGTTTTTTGATAATCCACTTTGCTGTCAATGAACTGGGAAGCTGCTTTGTTATTTGATACTGCTGCTAACAATTTATGGTGCTTAATATAACTGTGAAATTTCTCCCGCAAGTCCCCATAGACATTGCTGCTAACCTTTAACTTAAGTAGTCTGAAGTATCTGCACTTTGCACCTTGATGGGGGGATAACTGGCATCTATTAAAGGTGGGTTCACCTATTAAACCACGGTGACAGAGTGTTCGAAGGTGTGCATCAAAGCCTTGTTTTAATCAAAGTCCCTAAGACGTGGCGGCGTCTTTCTAACTGCAGTTGACAGAGTCTGGTTAATTCCTCCATCTGAGAACTCCAGCAGAGTATGGAGTCTGTTGGAGTCAGTTGAGGAAACAGGGAAAAGAGGTGTACCTACTCAATACTGCAAAGTTTAAAGTAGTGAGTATAGTATTTAAACATGCAAATGTACTCGGGATTGTGTTGGTTGGTTTTGTGGGGAATCTTATGTGGGATCCAAAGAGAGAGGGAATCAGAAGATAGCACATGCAGCAGAACATTTGATTGGTATTCTGTAAGTGGTAGTGTGTGTCAAAATGCACAAAGTAAGTTTTATAGGAGAAATGCTTTCATGAATGAATGGAAATTGTATTTAGGAAAGCCAATAAAAGTAACTACAGTTTTTTTAGCCACAGATTAGGGGCAAATAGTCAGATACTTGCCCTGCTGTTGTCTATTAGTGGAGACGTGGAGGTAAACCAAGGACCCAAATTGGGGGGTGGCATATGTATAATTCATGAAAATGTAAGGCATTTGGTTAATAAAATGAATGTTTTTAGTGTCTGGATGGAGAGCATGCAACCAGACATAATGGGTATGACAGAAATTTGGTTGCACACTGATATTAGCAATAAAGAGATTCAGATCACAGGTTATACAATGGTGAGAAAAGACATGGGTAGGAGGGGAGGAGGAATTATGCTGTATGTAAAAGACACACTGGGGCCATATAGTACAGTACATTCAGGCAACATTGAAGGAACTGAATGCCTGTTGATAGAACTAATGATACATAAAATAATGGTTGGTGTAGTATATGCTCCCCTCAAGACAAAAACAACACATTTTGAAATGCTAGCAGGGAAAATATCAGACAAAATAAACAATAAGCCCTTGATTTTAGCAGGGGATTTCAATGCTACATGGTCACAAAAAAGAGGAACTAAATTAAAGATCTGGAAGCTTGGGAAGATGATCCCCATTTTCAAGGGGGGGGGCGACTCTCTGACATCCACTAATTATTGACCCATTGCTCTTCTTCCACACCTATCTAAAATCTTAGAGAAGCTTGTGCAGAGACAATCAATACACTCTTTGGGGTGTCATAACTTGACAAATAGTCAGTATGGATTTGGGGGGGAGATCCACAAACACAGCTCTAGTGGAGTTCAAGAATTTAGTGACAACTTCAATGAATGATGGGAGGAACACTGGGACTGTGTTTATGGATCTGAGCAAGGCTTTCGATCTGGGTAACTATAGGATCTTATTGCAATGACTAAATTCATAGGAGTCCATGTGGAGCCACTTGAATGGTTCAGGTACTATATGACAGATAGGAAACAATGTGTGTCGCAAAGATATATTATTACATCAATCTTAAGAACAGTCCAGAGAGGAGTCCCACAGAGGTCCATTTTTGGCCCTTTGTTTTTTAACATGTATGTAAATCAGCTTCAAGTCTTGATGAGACACTGTGCAGTCAGGCTGTATGTAGATGACACAGTTCTAGTTGCCTCCACGGGCAGCCTGACCTCACTGGGTCAAAAACTACAAAAAGATTTCACCTGAATGAAGTCGTGGTTTGAGATCTCAAGTCTCCTAATGAATAGCAAAAAAACTCACTGCATGGTTTTTGTGCCCAATGGAGGTAAACAGAAGGCAAAAAGGAAAAAAAAATACTTACCATAGTAATCTTGTTTCTTCCCAGTGATGCTCAGATATTCATAACTTTATGCAGTAAACCTGAGGGGTTGGACTGCCCAGAGAGATGGAACACATGCAAATGATGGAACACTTTGCATATGAGCATCTTTCAAACACTGCCCCCACTAACTGCCTGTGTTCTAACCTCCTCAGATTTTATAAAGGAGCCTGGAAAGATAGGCCTAGACTAATGTAGTAGTATAATTTATCATTAAAATTGGTGTTTTCCCAACAATGTGAATTTTACAAAAACAAACCTCCAACTGGAGGAACAAACAATTCAATAAAGTTAGAACAAAGTGCCAGAAAATACCAAAAAGATAACACAATGAACTCTGTTCACCTAACTAATACAGGTGCAGAGGAAAAAAAATCACTCCAAGGGTGTATTGTGACTTGGTAGCACCAGCATGTGAAATGCAGAGGCTGAAGTTCTGGAAGGGGAGGTAGGGAGGGAGGGAAGTTATGAATATCTGAGCATCACTGGTAAGAAACAAGATTACTATGGTAAGTAATTTTTTCTTCTAATCCCAGTAATGCTCAGTATATTCATAACTTTATGCAAACTACCAAGCAGTACCGCTGGATGTGGGCACAAAACTCTATTTTTGAAACAGACTTTGCAGGACTGCTGTGCCAAACCTAGCATCACTCCTAGATAAAATGTCCAGGTTGTAGTGTTTGGAAAGGTGTGTGCTGTTTTCCAGGTAGCTGCTTTACATATTTCCACCAAAGGGACATCTCTGGCAGCTGCCAAAGTAGCAGCTGTCCCTCTTGTAGAATGAGCCTTCAATCCTGATTTGGGCTCCCTACCAGCTTTAGTGTAACATAATTGGATACACTGAACTATCCATCGAGAAATGGATCTTTTTGAGGTTGGATTACCTTTTCCTACATCCCCATAGGTCAGGAACAATTGCTTTATATCCTGTCTAAGGTCCTTAGTTGTTGTCATGTAATAGCTGAGAGCCCTCTTTACATCCAGACTATGAAGCCTCCTTTTACCAGAAGTGGCATGATCGGTGAAAAAGACAGGGAGAGTGATGGACTGATTTAAATGGAATCAGAGACCACCTTGGGGAGAAATTTTATGTTTGTCTTAAGGACAACTTTATCCCTATGATAAGAGATATAGTCCTGATCTATACAGAGAGCCTAAAGCTCGATGATTCTTCTTGCAGAAGTCATTGCCACTAGAAAAATTGTTTTCCAAGTGACATATTTCAAATGAGTTGTAGACATGGGCTCAAACAGAGCAGACATGAGCTTAGCTACACAAACATTCAGATCCCAAACTGGCACTGGTGGCCTGTAAGGGGGATGCAAATGATTCAGGCCCTTAAAGAACCTTTTAAAAATAGGATCTGAAGCTAATGTTTTCTTTTTCCCAGCAGAAAGGTAAGCAGACACTGCTGCAAGATCAACCCTCAAAGAACTGGGCTGTAGACCAAGAGAATGTAAATGGGTGAGATAATCCAATACCACTAGTAATCCAGCATGGGCTGGTACCAGCATCTTGCCTGAACACCAGATAGAAAATCTCTTCCATTTGGAAGAATAGATTTTTGTAGTAGAAGGTTTTCTGTAACCTCTTAAAATATTTAAAACTGGTTCAGAAAGTTTTAAATTAGCATATTCTAAGTCCTCAAGAGCCAGGCTTTGAGGTTGAGGGACTTGAGATTCAGATACAACAGAGTTCCCTTGTTGGAGATCAGTAAGCTCTGCCTCCGAGGGAGATGCATTGGTTTTGCAACAGACATGGAGAGCAGAAGAGAGTACCAAGGCTACCTCGGCCAATCTGGAGCTTTTAAGATCAGTGATGCTGCATGGGATCTGAGCTTGACCGGTTCTCTATAGAACAGAAGGAAAGGAGGGAAAGCATAAAGGAACCTTCCTGACCAATCTAGTTTCACAGCATCCAGAGGAAGCAGGTGGTCTGCAACAATACTGTGGCAGGTGGTGGTTCTGGTGGGATGTGAACAAGTCTATCTCTGGAGTGCCCCACCTTCTGAAAATAACCTGTACCACCTGTCTGTTTAGGGTCCATTCATGATGGGCCTGATTTATTCGACTCAATGCATCTGCCAGGGTATTGTCCTTCCCTGGCAAATGGATTTCCTGCAGAGATACTCTTAAGGAGTAGACCAGAGTCCAAATATTTATGGCTTCAGTGCAGAGGAACCCTGACCTTGTGCCTCCCTGCTTGTTTATGTAATACATTGTGGTGGTGTTGTCTGTTCTGATCTGTACCACCCTGCCCTGTACTAGGGAAGAAAAAGCTTTTAGAGTTAGCAAAACTGCTCTGAGTTCCAATAAGTTTATGTGCTGAAGGGACTCTGCAGTTGGCCAGGTGCCCTGGGTTGTGTGTTCTCCTTTACGGGCACCCCAACCCAAGAGAGATGCATCTGTTGTGAGAACCACTGAAGGATTCTCTTTCTGAAAGGGAACTCCCTGCCTTAAATTGGATTCCTCTTTCCACCACAGGAGGGCCTGTAACAGTGCCCTTGTTACTAGAATGAGCTTTGAAAAAGGATCTTTTCTCTGACTTCAGTGAGACCTGAGGTAGAATTGGATGTCTCTCATGTGGAATCTGGAACCCAGCACTGTGCCTGTGGAAGCAGCCATGTGGCCTAGTAGCTGGAGAAACAGCCTTGTAGTTCTTAAGTTGTGCAACCTGAAAGAGCTTGCTATTAACTGAAAACTCTTTACCCTTTCCAGCGGCAGATATGCTCTGGCTTGTACGTTATTGATTTCTGCTCCTAGGAACTACAATACCTGTGCAGGAATGAAGACTGACTTTTTGTAATTAATCAGGAATCCCAGAGACTCCAGGATGTCCTGGGTGACCTTCAAGTCCTGCTACACCTGCAGGGGAGATTTTCCTACGATCAGCCAGTCGTCCAGATAAGGCAAAACAGATATTCCCTGTCTCTGAAGATGTGCCACCACAGCTGCCAGGAACTTTGTGAACACCCTTGGGGCCGAAGAAAGGCCAAAAGGCAGGGTTGAAAACTGGTAGTTACCTGAAGGGAGTCTGAATCTGAGATATTTTCGGTAAGATTCCTTTATGGGGATGTGGAAATAGGCGTCTTTCAAGTCCAGTGATGCCAACCAATCTCCTTTTTGAAGTGTTGGCAGAATCAAAGCCAAAGTTACCATTTTGAACTTTGGTTTCTTCAGAAACTTGTTTACAGCTCTGAGATCCAATATAGGCCACCACTCCCCACTTTTCTTAGTGGTTAGGAAGTACTTGGAATAAAAACCCCTTCCCTTCAGAGATTTTGGAAATTGTTCCACTGCTCTTAGCTGTAGCAGGTTTCAGACCTCTGCCTGTAGCAGTATCTTTTCTGCTAGGGAGGGAGAACTGAAAACTCTGGTCTTTTGATCAGGAAGGGACTTGAATTCCAGTGACAGACCTTGACCCACCACCTCCAGGACCCACTTGTCTGTGGTGATGTTCAGCCAAGCCTGGAGGAAGTGGGATAGTCTGCCTCCGACATGTAGGGAGGAGGCAGCCTGTGGCTCAGGGGGTCTGCTTAGTCTGTGGCTGAGGCTGAGTTTGGGATCCTCGCCTACAGCCCCTTCTGCCCCTGCCCCTGGAGTATCCCTGCTGTGGATACTGCTGGTACTGGGGCAAGGCCACTGATTGGAAGAAGGGCCTGGTGTAAAAGGACCTGCCCCGGCCTCCTCTTCCATAAGGCCTGGTGGATGGAGAAGCGCTCTCTTTGGCAGAGTTGCTTCTATAAGTGGTCTTATACTCATCCACCTTCTTCATATATGCCACAGTGGACTACCCAAGGAGAGAATTTCCCTCTAGGGGAAAATCCAAAGCCTTTGATTGTGTATCCTGAGTGAGGTTTGTGGCTCTGAGCCAAGCAAACCTCCTCTGTGTCATCATATTCACCATTCATCTGACTGCAGCGTCATTAATGTCAGCAAGCATTTGAAATTGTTACTTAGCTGCCTCTAACCCAAACCTGGCAGTTTCAGCCAGGTCATCTGACAAGGACGAGGGAGCTTTCTGACACATGGCTATAACTGACTGCCACAGAGATTTCTGATACTGTGCAGCATATGTCTGGAAGGTAGCCTGACGCCTAGCCAGAGAGGCAAACAGGTACCCTCTTTTGGCCATACTTTCGATTTTCCTAGAGTCCTTGTCCAGAGGATGTGAGGACAGAGGGACTCTAGCCTTGTCACAGGCAGCTTGCTGTATGACTCCCTGAAGGTTGGGGTGGGAGAAGAGAAAATCAGCTCCCTCCCTCCCTCTCCAGCTGATACTTCTTGTCCATTCTCCTGTCTATGGGAGGAATGGAAATTGGTGCCTGTAAAATCTTTAATGCATCTTTTTTGAAGAATTTATAAACAGGGAGGAGGAGAGCCTTTGTGTGTGTTAGCCCCATCATTTCTAAATACTCCACCTCCTCCTCATTCTCAATTTGTTCAGTGGTGGAGATGTCCAATGCATCTGCCATCCTCCTGACAAAGGTAAAATGGGATGAAAAATCCTCAGACGCCCTTGGAGGAGAACCAAATTCCTGTTCAGGGGACACTTCTGGTTCTATTGGTCCATCCTCCGTGTAATCATCATCATAATCATCACCAAAAGGCTCCATTCATTCTTAAGGGAGAGGATGCACATTACTGCCAGCCTGGGGACCCTGAGGCTCAAGCTTGCTTCGGTCCCTTCTCCTTTCCTCTACCCACCCTGGAGTTTTAACCCTGTTGCACATCTTTGTGTCATTTGCATGGACACACAACTTCCTTTCCAGACCCGCTTCAATCCTGCTTACAAAGACATTAAAGGGGACTGGGTCAAGCACCAATCCCTGCAGGACCCCACTAGTCACACCCCTCTTTTCAGATTGAACTCTGTTCACCATCATCATCTGTGTCCTATCGCTCAGCCAATTCTAGATCCAGTTTACCATCTTGGGACCCACTCACAGGCTGCCCAGCTTGTTTACTAGCCTCCTATGTGAGGCGGTGGTGAATACCTTACTGATATCCAGGTAGGCCACATTCACGGGCCCTCCCTGATCCAGCTCCCTAGTCAACCATTCAAAGAAACCTATCTGATTTGTTTGACATCTTCCTGCTGTGAATCCATGTTGCCTCAAATGCCGTGATCCACTGGATTCAAGATATGTCACAAACCTTTCTGACTATCTTCTTTGACTGTGTCACTAAGGCAGTAAACAGGGGGTACAGTCTTAAGCTGAAGGCTGGGAGGTCAGGAAGCACTTCTTCACAGAGAGGGTGGTGGACACTTGGAATGCACTGCCGGAAGAGGTGATCTCATTGAAGACAGTGGGCAACCTCAAGAGAGGCTGCGATAGGGATAGGGGAAGGTAAGGATCATGGCTAGGGAGGATGGCAGGAGTGGGGAGGGGTGGCACCGACAGTAGCTCAAGCTGTGGACCCTGCAATAAGAGCAGACTAGACAGAACAAATGACTTTCGTCTGCTGGCTTCTTCATATGTTTGCATGTTTAGCACCGCTTCCATTAGTTTCCCCACCACCGAGGACAGGGTGACTGGCCTGTAACTTCTTGCCTCCTTCTTGTGAACACTTTTGTGAAAAGGAATTACATTTGCCCTCCTCCAATCCTTTAGTACTTCACCTGTTTCTAGTGAACTGTTGAACAGAGCTGTCAGTGGTGGTGCCAGCACCTGAGTTACTCTGTGATGTATCCTGCCTGGCCCCATTACCTTATCCACTTTCAGATTAGTGAGTTCATTTTCAGATTCTCTCCTCCTTAAATGGATGGGTGTCCCCTTCCCTCCCAGTGGTGCCTAACTTTTGTCTTTCCCCTTTTGTGACTACTGAACAATACTTGTTCATGATTTCTGCTTTTTCTTTGTCCCCTTCTGCACACTTCCCTTCTTCCCTTTTTAGTCTCACAATCCCACCCTTACTCTTTTTTTCTTTCATTAACGTACCTGAAAAAGTTATTGTCCCCTTTTGTTATGATCTGGGCTGTTTTTCTTCTGTTTGTGCTCCTGACTGCTTTCTCTACCTCCATCTGCTTTTCCAGATACAGTTCCCTTTCTTCTTCCCTCTGTGTTTCTGTGTACTTCCTAAATGCTACCGTTTTTGCCCTTACCTTTTTGGCCACTTTCTTTGAGCACCATGGTGTTTTTTTCTTTCTCTTTGTTTTGCTTACTTTCCTAATGCAATATCGTGTTGCCTCCGCTATGGCTCCCTTTACATTCTCCCATTATTCCTTCCCCCACCTTTTCTCCTTCCCTGACCCCGATTTCCTAAGACATTCCACCATCTTTGTAAAGTTGGCTCACCTGATATCCAGGACCCTTTCTTTCATGTGGTTTGACTCTTCTGCGGTTTTCACATTAAACCACACTATACTGTGATCGCTTGATCACAGAAGGCTCCCCATTTTTACATCTATCATTCTGTCCCCATTTGTGAGTACCAGATCCAGAGTTGCTCCCTCTCATGTGGGCTCCATCACAAGCTATCTAAGTCACACCCCCTGCACGGCTTCCAGGATGTCTCGTTTCCTGGCTGAGGCTGCACCCAGGGAAAGGCACGTTGAGTAGCATCAAGAACTTGTATGCGAGGAAAGTGGGCACTCTTCCTTTTTTAGAAGAGATTGTTCTAAGATCACACTCTAATCTGAAGGTAAAGGTACTTGAGTTGATGGGGTGCATCCAAGAGCACAGGGTGAACTCCCAGAGGTACTGTCTGCAACTTTGACACAATTACTTAACAGTCTGCTGCACACTAGAGTAGTTCAAGAAGACTGGAAAAGGGCAGAGGCAATACCACTTCTCTATAGTAGTAGCAATGAGGAGGTGGGCAGCTATTTTCATGTCACACAGACAATGTAGGTAAGGTACTGTAAACACTAGTCAAAGGAAGCATAGTGTAACGTATGTAATCCAAAGGATTACAGTGCCTGTGGTCCTATGGAATCATAGTGGGAATGCCATGACAAAACAATGCATTAGATCTCCTAGCATGGGTAATGAAGGATGTAGATCAGGGTGAAGCACTGCATGTAAACTACCAGGATTTTACTAATCCTGTCAACAACATTCCACCTAGGAAGCTAATGATTGTGGGGATCAGTAACAAAGTGGTAACATGGCTAGGAAACTGAATAGTGTACAGAAGAAAGAAGGCATGGGTAAATACAGTAGTCTCCAACCATGGAAGGGCATACAGATGAGCACCTCAGTGTTCAGTGGTCCTATGTAATGTCTTTATTAGTGACATACCAGTGGGACTGGATGGAACAGTCTGCCTCTTTGAGGAAGACATGAGGATGTGCAGCAGGCTGGTCATGGGGGATGAATGGGCAGGGATCAGAACAGAAGTAGGAGTGGTTAATGGTTTGGCAGCTGTGATTTAATGCAAACAAGTGCAAAAAAATGCACTTCTGCTGTACAAACTGGGCAAATTGGGTTAAAATGCAGTTTAAGTCATACAATGAACAGTCATGAAACATACCTAGGTGTAATCACATCACAAGACCTAAATGTTGCCAGGCAAAATGCCAAAGCAGTCAATAGGGCTATTGGCATGTTGTGGTGCATAGGAGGGGGTATCACCAGCAAAAAAAAGGGAGGTGGTTTTGCCTCCTGAAATGGATAACTATTAACTCCACACCTGAAGTACTGTATCAACTTCAGGGTTTTTTGCTGCTTCATCTCAACATTCCAAAAGGGCTGTTGCATGGGCAAAGAGAGTTATCACCTGTGCATACCTAGTATCTGTGGGAAGGGTGCCTCTACTCATGTTGGAAGTGCTGTTGTGTCATAGGCACAGATGACCCTCTTCCTGCCTCTTGGTGAATTGGGCTGATGATGATTGTGCCCCACCTATCCTCTATTGCTTGGTTCAGATTTCATTACCAACAGTTCACCACCTGGATTAAGCTGTACTTAGCCCAAGAGGACCTAGTGACAAGCATCCATCATCCCCTGGCAACTATCGCCCCATTTCTCTCCTCCCTACCCTTGCCAAGCTTCAAGAACACATTGTCCTCTCCCAACATATCTCTTTTCTATCTGACACCTCCTTTTTCACCCCTTTCCAGTCTGGTTTCAGGAAAAAAACACTCAACCACCACCTCCTCTCTCCTACTGCTCACAGACTCCATCCTAACTGGGATGGACAATGGGCAATTACCGTTGCCATTTTTGTTGACCTGGCCAAGACCTTTGACATTGTCTTTCCTTCCCTTCTCAACTCACTCCCAGTAGCTGGCCTATCTCCCTCTGCCACAAACTGGTTCAAGGCCTACCTTATTGGTAGAACCCAATCAGTTAAGATCTTGGATGCCACTTCCCCACCCCTCCCAATTAGCACTGGAGTCCCCCAGGGCTCGGTATTAGGGTCCCTCCTATTCTCCATCTTTTTAAATGACCTCCCCTCTGTTTGTTCTCCATCTTCCACTATACATACGTATGCAGATGATGCAGTACTGTATGCATCTGGCTCCTGTTCTGTTGAGGTTACAACCAGCTTACAGCAAGACTTTGACATGGTTCAGCTCTGGTTTGCTAACCATAAACTTTTCCTCAGTGCCAAAAAGACTGTCTCCATGACCTTTGGCACAAGGCAGAGACTCACTAGGCTTCTCTCCCTACCCACATTTTACACCCTTGAGGGGACTTTACTTGAGGACACATTCTCCTTCAGGTACTTCGGTGTTTGGTTGGAGCAACACTTAAACTTCTCTGGATATAGTGACGCCATACAGAAAAAATCAGCGTCCCAAGCTTGGTGCCCTGTTCAGGAACCATAGTTGCATCCCTCCTACAGCTAGGCGTGAACTTGTTCAGAAGATAATACTGCCCATTTTCAACTACAGTGATGTCATCTATGGTGCTGCCACTAAATCCTCCCTGGTCAGACTGGACACCCTCTTCAATTACTTCTGCCGCTTTGCTCTGGATGCCTCCCCTCACACCCATCACTACAGTCTTTTATCATGCCCTATCCTTTCCCTCTCTTACAAATAGGTGACTCTCCCACTGTGCTAAATTCACCTCCAAGCACTGGTTGGGTGAGCTCCCTTCCTACCTCACCACCTCCTTTATAACACCCCTCCCATTTCCTTAGATCAGCCAACTCCCGTATTCTCATTGTCCCCCACAGATCCACCCAAATCAGCCAATCCAGTTACTCTCACCACCTCCGAAAAATGTGGAATTCCCTCACCTTTATTTTATGCTGTGCACACCCAAACCATCTCCCCGTCCCCCTAATTGCTCTCCCTTACTAAGGGGCATGTATCACTAATCTAGTTTTTTCCCCCACCATCTTAAAGGAGTCTCCCTGGGACCCTGATTTTTTCCATTTTCTGTTTTCCCCCCAGTCCCCTTGCAGGGTTCCTCGTATCCTGAAGGGATCTCCAGGGGCATGATTCTTCCCCTTCCCCCACATCACCTCTCCCTCCCCTTTCCCCTTTTTCTTTCAAGTAAGCACTTGTTTACTTATTAACCCGGCACTTATTATTGTCCCATCTTTCAACACGTTATGAGCAACACTATTGCAACACCTGCCTTATAACTGTATGTTAATGTTGATCCTGTAACTTGAATGAATAATGTCTCATTCCAGTTGTGCCCCTTCCCCCCAGGTCACACCGGGAGATGAGTGACTTGTTGCTCATTGTGTCTTCCTGGTGAAACATTTCAATAAATAAAAATAACCGCTGCATTGTACTCCTGTAAAGCTCTTCACTTATGGTCATGTTGAAGTTTGCTGAAATTACTACTGCTGTTGAAGAATGATGTGGCCTGGATGACAGTAGACGCTGCATACAATGGCCCCATCACGTGGGTTTTGTGTGGCCAGCACTGTCTGCCTTTTTGGTTGAGCATCACCTTCAAGATTTGTCTGGTAACATACCACGACATACCTGATTTGAAACAGGACATGAAAGAGCTACTGTTACCTTCCCTAAGAACCTGTCAACCATTGCCACATCACTGATGTAGTTTCTGTAGTTGTCCCTCCATCCTGATTAACATCTCCATGCCACAGAGCTTTTAGAGTGGCTCCTCCGTTGTTGTTAAATTTGCTCCCATTGACTTTTGTATAGCAATTTCAGTCAAGGACATTGAATCCTCATAGAAATTGACAGCAAATAAAGGCAGCTAGGCCCATTTAGTGTGCCCATATAACCTACCTTTATTAGTGGCCACCGACCCAACTTGGTCATCGGCTTTAGCCAGTCCTTTCCACTTCTATGGTTCCCTTATGCCTGTCCCATGCATGTGTAAATCCCCCTACTATGCTTTCCCCCACCACTTCCTGGGGCAGGCTATTTCATGCACCCACCACCCGTTCCATGGGGGAAAAAAATTCCTCACCTTTCCCCTTACAATGTAAAGAGGAACTACATGTGCCCACCTCCAGTCCTCTGGAACCACTACTGTGTTGAGCAGCTCACTGAAGATGGCTGCCAGTGTGGCACTGCTAGTTCTTTCCATACTTCCTTGAATATCCTGGAATGTATGCCATCTGGTCCCATTGCCTTGTCAACCTTCAGTTTACCGAGCTCCTGTAGGACTTTCAGTATTGTAAATGGACTAGTGTTCACCTTGGCCCCCCCCCTTGTAGCTGATATCCAGCTGTGATCCCTGGCCCTCTCCTTCTTCAGTGAATACTGAACCGAAATATTTATTCAGTATTGCTTACTTTTCCAGATCATTGTCGAACCTAGTTAATTGAAGTCATTATGAATATTAACTTAATTGTGTTGCATTTTGTCTTAATCCACTGTGATGTTAATGGATTTGTTATTCCTTTTTTTCTAAACATGTTATGCAC
This sequence comes from Neoceratodus forsteri, assembly GCA_016271365.2. Taxonomy (NCBI): domain Eukaryota; kingdom Metazoa; phylum Chordata; order Ceratodontiformes; family Ceratodontidae; genus Neoceratodus; species Neoceratodus forsteri. The sequence goes on along the minus strand of CM028133.1, from coordinate 519,338,050 downwards.
TTAGACCTCTGTGGATCTGAGGCTAAATAACTTTGCCTGGCCTTGTTTAAATCAACTAAATATGTATACCCTGGAAGATGATAGGGGGGATGTCACAGAAAAATACAAATACCTCATGTGGCTTTATAAGTTACAGGAGAACGTTATTTTTACAGAGAAAAGGGTGCTCCAGAACAGTGTTAATGCTATGAAGCTGGAAGGGTATCAATTCAGGAAAGCTACATAGACACTGTCAGCAGATAAGGGCTTATGGGCCTTCCAGTCTGCCCATTTAAGCTTGTAAGTTCCCTTTATGTTTTTCTAGAAGTCTGTTGCCTTTTACCCAACCTCTAGAATTCCCCTATGTCTATCCCATGCCTTCTTAAATCCCATTATTGTTTCAGCCCCCACCACTTCCTCTGGCAGGGTGTTCCACTTGTCCACCACCCTTTCTGTGAAAAAAGTCTTCCTCATGTTTTCCTCTGCACCGCCCTCCCTCCAACTTCACCTCATGCCCTCTAGTCCTGGAACATTTTTTTTGCTGGAAAACAGTATATTCCTGAACTCTGTAAGGTGCTTGTATGTCTCCAACATATCTCCTTTCCCTCCTCCCCTCCAGAGAGTACATATTCCAGTCCTTCAGCCTGTCCTCATAGGACTTGTGATGCAACCCTGTACCATCTTTGCTGCCCTCCTCTGAACCTTCTCTACCCTGTCTATGTCCTTATGTAGGGAAGGTCTCCAGAACTGTACACTATTCTCCAGGTGGGGCCTCACTAGTGTCTTGTATAGTGGAATTTATGACCTCCCTTTTCCTGCTGGTGATGCCCTTGCCTATGCATCCCAGCATCCAATTTGCTTTACCTGGTGCCTTGTCACATTGTTTCACCACTTTAAGGTCATCAGAGACGATAACCCCATGGTCCCTTTCCTTCTTGGTGTATGCTATATCTTCACCCCGATATGTTGTTCCAGGGTTTTGTTTCCCATATGCACTTCTTTGCATTGAATTTCAATTGCCAAATCACTGACCATTCTTCAAACTTCTTCAGGTTCCTTCTCATTCTGTCTACACCCTCTGGTATGTCCAGTCTGTTACAGAGCTTCATGTCATCAGCAAACAGAGAAATTCTGCCTTCTAGGTTCTGCGTAATGTCGCTGATGAAGACGTTGAATAGGACTGGTCCCAGCACTGATCCCTGTCGTACCCCACTGGTCACTCTCCACTCTGTGGAATGACAACAATTTACCACCACCCTCTGTGTCCTGCCACCCAGCCAATTATCTACCCACCAACCTACTGTCCACCCCACTCCCATATTCCCCAGTTTATTTAATAGCCTTCTATGTGGCAGTGTCAAAGGCCTTGCTGAAGTCCAGATAGGCCACAGCCACTGCTCTCCCCTGATCCAGGCCACATCCACTGCCCTCCACCTGATCCACATTCCTTGTCACCCAGTCAAAAAATTCAGTGAAGTTCATCTGGCATGACCTCCCCCCCAGTGAAACCATGCTGCCTGGGATCCTGTAGTCCATTGGCAACCAGATGTTCACTAATCTCCTTCAATAGTGTTTCTATGATCTTCCCCACTACCAAGGTCAGGCTGACTGGTCTGTAGTTCCCCACTTCCTCTTTGTCCCCACTTTTGTATAAAGGGACTATCAGCTGTCCTCCCGTCTTTGGGTACCTCCCATTTCCAGTGATCAGCTAAACAGGATTGCTAGAGGTTCAGCCACTACCTCTCTTAGTTTTTTTAGGACATTGGGGTGCACCCCATCTGGCTACATTGCATTATCAACTTATTCCATCCAGGTGTTTTAGGACCCTTTCCCATGTAAAGGGACTTGTGTCCATGTCTGTGCCTTTCCCACACCTTGTACTCCCTTCAGGCCCATTACCCTCCTCTTTCTCAGCCAAGACAGAGCAGAAATATCGGTTCAATCTTCCAGGAGTCGTTCAGGAGGCTGAGATGCTGCCCTGTTTGCAAGCAACTCTCTGCCCTGAAGGAGGAGGTTGCCCATCTTCAGGCCACACTGGACAGTAGTAAGGGAACATCCCCCACCCAGGGAGCACCAGGGCCACCACCACTACCTCAGAGATTGCCAAGAAAGCACAGCAGTTGGATGACAGTGGGATCAGGGAGGGTGAGGGTGGTGGAACAGAGGCACATCCAGTCAGTTGTACCACTACACAATCCATACACCATTCTGATAGAGCATAGTTCCCCTTTGAATTCTCCCGCAGAGGAGACTAAGGAGGTTGCAACAACTGTCACAAGGGAGCCTCACAGGAAGAAGGCAGAGGACACCACAGGGAAAGGAAGCAGCTCCTGGTAGAGGACTCAATTATTAGGGGGATAGAACTGTGCGGAGCACAGAAAACTGAAGTAAGGTGCCTGCCTGGCACCATGGCTTGGAGGGACAGGATAGGCATCCTCAGGATCACGAGAACAGCTGCACGGGAGACTGAGCTGGATGTCATTGTCCACTTAGGGATGAATGACTTGACTCAACATGAGAATAGAGCAGTGCAGGAGGAGTTTGTGGAATTGGGGAGGGGCCTAAGGCAAGTCGCACACATGGTATCCTTCTCAGAAGTGCTGCCTGTCTATGGCAAGGGTGAGGCGAGGGTACTTCGCACCATGCGAGTCAATGAATGGTTGAAAAAATGGTGCAGAGCACAGAGGGGTTGGCTTCATTGGGGAGTGGGGTTCCACCTGGAGGGATACCAGCCTACACTGGCAGGATGGTCTGCATCTGTCCAGGAATGGAGCAAGTCTTCTGGGCGATTGGTTTAAATGCTTCATTGGCAAGCTTTTAAACTAGTCAAGGTGGGAGGCACTGATAAGCAGCAGGGAATTCCCAGCCTTCCCCTACAAAACAGGGTACTAAATGAGGCAAAGACCAAGTTAGAAAGGTCAATGGGGAGCAGGGCAGGGGTAAATGGAGAAAGCAAAGTCAATGAGGACAGGGATGTTGCTACAAGAAGTAAAGCCATCAAAGAATGGAGAGCAATGAGTACCAATGCCCATAGTCTGGGTAACAAGCTTCCTGAATTAGCAGCCTTGATGGAGGAGGAACATCTGGATAGTGTGGGCAGTCACAGAAACATGGTACACCCAGAACCATGACTGGGACGTAAACATTCCAGGATACACCATCTACAGGAGAGAAAGTGAGGGTAAAAGAGGAGGAGGAGTAGCTTTTTACATAAAGGGAAGTAATCAAAGCAACAGAACAAAAGGGTAAACAGGGAGGAGAGGAAGCACTGTGGGTCAATTTGAAGACAGGCAATGGCACCGCAATCTGCACAAGGGTTGTATACAGACCCCCATCTCAGGAGGAGGAAATGGACAAGGAAATGATAGAAGGTATCCTTAGAATGGCAGAAAAAGGGTGGCTATTGCTCATGGGGATCTGAATATGCCAGATGTTAACTGGAGTGTATTTGCAGCTGCCACTTTGAAGAGTGGGGTCATTCTAGATGCCCTACAGGGGGCATGTCTTAGACAACTAGTATCAGAACCCACTTGAGAGGGAGCAAGCTTAGACCTGATACTCTCAAATGGAGATGGTGAGAGGCTCACAGATTTAGAAGTGTGTAGCCATCTGGGAACTAGTGACCATCGAACAGTATGGTTCATGATAAACACAGCAGTAGAGTCAAGCCATACAAAGGCAAAGGTATTGGACTTCAGGAGGGCTGACTTTGCCAAAATGGGTGAATGCCTGAGGAATGCACTAGCAAATGGGAAGGAAAGAGGGGTGGAAGAACAATGGGGAATAATCAAAACTGCCATCACAGAGGCAACAAGCCTTTGTGTGAAGCAAATAAACAAAACAAAATGATGTAAGAAACCACTATGGTTCTCAAAGGAGGCGGTAGGGAAGGTTAGGAAGAAAAAGAGCATTCAGGAACTACAAGGAATCACAGAAGGAGCAGGACAGAGAATTGTATCAGTTAAAGCAAAAGTAAGCAGGAAAGGCAGTCAGAACAGCAAAGGCCCAAACCGAGGAAAAGATAGCTAACTCAGATAAGAAGGGGGATTAAAACCTTTTATAGGTACATCAGGGAGCGAAGGAAGACCAAGGGAGGGATAGTGAGGCTTAATAAAGGGAGGGTGGGTGGGCAGAAGGTGACTGTGAAAAGGCAGAGATACTAAATAAATATTTTTGCTCAGTATTCACAAATGAAGAGGGGGAGGTACCTAAACGAAACAATAGAAACACGCTGGATATGGGGGTTAATACCAGCCCATTGACAGAAGAAAGGGTTCTGAAAGAACTCTTAAAACTGAAGGTGAATGAAGCAATGGGGCCTGCTGGGATTCATCCCAGAATTCTAAAAGAACAAAGGGTTGAATTAGCGACACCACTGACTACCCTCTTTAATAAATCAAGGGAGGATGGCGTGGTACCTGAGGACTGGAGGAGGGCAGATGTCATTCCACCTCACAAAAGTGGGAGCAGGGCAGATGCAGGAAACTACAGACCTGTTAGTTTAACCTCAGTGATTGGGAAATGATGGAATCACTTCTGAAGGAAATAATTGTTGAGTACCTACAGGCCATAGGGGCACAGGACCCAAGGCAGCATGGATTCACAGCAAGAAGGTCATGTCAGATGAATCTAATAGATTTCTTTGACTGAGTGACCAAAGTAGTAGATCAGGGAGGGGCTGTGGACATAGTCTACCTAGACTTTAGCAAGGCATTTGACATAATCCCACACAAAAGATTAATATACAAGTTGGCCAGCCTGGGAGTGGGTTGAGCTGGCAGTATAGCCTAGAGGTTAGAGGAATGAGGTGTGAATGAGCTTGACATATCCAGCAGACCAGACCTGAGTTTGATTCTCACAACCTCCACTTGCATACTGTGTGACTCTGAACAAGTCACTTAACCACCCAGTGCTCCCAGGTCGCCCCTGAAAACTGGCACTTGTGCCTAGTGGGCCTAACCCGGTTACCAAAGACTAAAATAAAATAAAAATAAAAAATAAATAAAAAAGATGGTAGCCTGGGTAAAGAATTGGTTGGAGAACAGGACACAAAGGGTGATAGTAAACACAGTCCACTCTGAAGAAAGGGGGGGTTACTAGTAGGGTACCACAGGGTTCAGTACTAGGACCGGTCCTCTTTAATGTCTTTATAAGTGACATTGCAGAGGGACTGGAAGGAAAAGTATGTCTCTTTGCAGATGACACAAAGATCTGCAACAGAGTTGATTCACAAGGTGGGGTGGAAAGGATGAGAAGGGACTTGGCAAGGTTGGAGGAATGGTCAAATGTATGGCAGCTTAGATTTAATGCTAAGAAGTGCAAAGTAAAGCACCTGGGAAACAAAATCCCAGGGGAAGAGTACACAATGGGAGGTTTGATACTAACAACAACAAAAATGGAAAGAAACTTGGGGGTAGTCATATCAGATGGCCTAAAGGTGAACAAGCAATGTGAGAGGGCAGTAAGGAGGGCTGGAGAGATACTGGGATGCATAGGGAAAGGCATCACCAGTAGAAAACAAGAAGTTGTTATCCCTCTGTACAGACAGCTGGTGAGACCCCATCTGGAGTACTGTGTGCATATCTGGAAACCCAATCTCCGCAAAGACATAGACAAAATGGAGGCAGTCCTGAGGAGGGAAACTAAAATAGTGCAGGGTCTGCACCAGAAGACATATCAAGAGAGTCTTAAGGAGCTTAATATGTATAGCCTCGAGGGGAGGAGGGAGAGGGGGGGGCATGATAGAAACTTTCAAGTACCTCAAGGGAATCAACAAAGTCCAAGAGGGTAGCATCTTTCAGAAAAAGAGGTGTGCAAGAACAAGGGGGCACAATTTGAACCTAGAGAGGGGATGACTCAGAGGTAATGTGAGGAAGTATTTTTTCATGGAGAGGGTTGTGGATGCATGGAACAGCCTTTCTGAGGAGGTTGTGGAGTCAAAAACAGTGGTGGAATTCAAGAAAGCATGGGACAGTCATAAGGCAATTCTAGGGGGTGGGGGTAGGAAGAAGTAGGCTGTTGGTTAGCTAGGATCTGCAACTTATCCATTAGGTAGGGAAGTGGGCAGACTGGGTGGGCCAAGTGTTCCTTATCTGCAGTCAAATTCTGTTTCTATGTTTCTATGTAGTATGTCACTTTACTGTTGTCATCTTCCACGTGGCCCCACCCTCCCCCTTCAGTTTCACTATCCCTCCCTTTGCCCTTTTTTCACTTGTGTACCTGTAAAAGGTTTTGTCCCTTCTACCCACTGATTTTGTGAAGCACTCTTCTGTCTGGGCTTTGGCTCACATTACTGACCTCCCTGCCTCCCTTTGCTTCTACCTATCCCCTTCTGCCTGTATCTTTTTGTACTGCCTGAATGAAATCTTTTTGGCTTTCCCTTTCTCTGCTACCTCCTTGGAAAACCATAATGGCCACCTCTTCCTTTTCTCCTTGCTAACCTGCTTGGTGTATAATTATGTTGCTCTTGTAATCCATTTTAAATATTTCTCACTGTTCCTCAACCTGATTCCCTCCCCATTCCCAATAATGCCTCTTTCAAGCATCTCCCCATTTTCCCCAAAGTCTTCCCCTCTAAAATCCAGGATACGGGTTTTTGTGTGGTTTGGTTCTGCTCCTTCTGTAATTTCAAACCACAGTGACTGGTGATCACTGTTTCCCAGATGCTCCCCCACTGTTACCCCCATCACACTGTCCCTGTTTGTTAGCACAAATGTCCAGTATTGCCTTCTGCTGAGTTTGTTCCATGACCATTTTTCTTGAGGAAGGCACCTTGAAGGGAGCCCAGGATAAATCTGCTCCTGGTTGATGCTGCTGCTGGGAGGCTCCAGTCCACGTCTGGAATATTGAGGTGTTCAACTAGTAGCACCTCACCCTTGCCTGCCATCCTTTGGATGGCTAGCATCAGCTCCCTATCTGAGATGTGAGGAAGCAGCTTTTCGCATAAAAGGGTGACGGAGACCTAGAAGTACCTTCCAGTGGAGGGAGCACATGATAAATTTGCTATCGGTGCAGCATGTGATGTTGCAGAAGCCCAACCGGCAATAGGTGTTGATGTGGTGGTTGCACCTACCTAACTGGCCAGTAACCACACAGCACATCTTATTGCCAGTTATTACTTTCTTACTGCCTGACCAATGCACTTATAGATATATGTTTTGTGCTTAAGCTCACGCTGTTTTAACACTCTCCCACTAGCACACACACCAGTACAGTCACTTACTGACCGGAATACTACTTTTATTTTCATACTTTTATACATTAAGTATTGCATTTGAAGAATGGGTTTGATGTATAAATGTGCATGGTTCCCCAAGGAAAGGAATGCTTCTCCATGATTCATAACACAGATCCATAGTATGTTGGTGGCCACATCTAATATTTTCAAACCCAGCCCATGGGTTATGAGATCAAAATTGCCCATGCACAGGGCAAGCGATTTCCTCACTTTGTCCACTTATAGTCTAGAAAAAATTACAATAAAAAGACATTGAAAGACTAGAATGCAAATATTGTTTGGCACTGTTTTGACTGCGTGCAACATCAAGAGCATGTTTTTCTTTTTTTTTAATTCAAAATCTTCATTGATTTTATCATGACAAAGCCAGCATAAGTACAGTAGACAGGCAATGACTCCAGCCAACATAAAATGAGCTAACTACCCATCCTCCCCCCCTCCGTACCCCCCATCCCTCCCCAGGAGTGTGCCCGATATGAGAAATAAGGATATCAGCATGGTAATGGAATGAACCACATGAAGAGTTAGCAAGACCAGACATTGTTAATGCAAATATAATGCGTATAACTTGCCCCATTTTTTATTAAAAAGCTTGAGCCTATTACGGGATCCTGCAATCAAGCATCCGGTTCTGAAAGTCGTTGAAAGCTCATTTAACCATTCACTATAAGATATGAGCAACTGATCCAACCAGTGTTTAAGCACAAGCTTTTTGACAACCATTGAGATTAAGGACACATGAAATCTATGCTCCTTAACCCTGATGTTGGTATAAATGCCCAAAAGACAGATTTCCATGGTGAAAAGCCCCTCTAAACCCAACATAGAGTCCATCCTGGATTGAATAAGTTGCCATAAGGGAGCAACTTTTTCACACTGCCAGAATATATGCAACAGATTCCCTTCTGATTTACCATATCTGGAGCAGGTAGGATTGGGCAGATGGTCTATTTTGGCCAACTTAATTGGTGTGAAGTATATGTCATTTAATATATGATATTGGGTAAGTCTAAGCTTGTCCTGGGAGATATAAAGGTATAGATCTTTCCAGATTTGTGTCCAATTAAAGTGTATATCAGGTAGCAAGGAGGTCCAGACCTTGGAACCCAGAAGGGGATCTGAGTGGCCAATAGTTAAGAGACCAGTGTATATCAAGGAGATGCAATGAGGTTTTGAGGATAGATCCTGTAACTGGGCTAGAATGGGCCCTACTCAGGATAACTGAGGGGTGGTACCGAATAAGTGACCCACCAGGTGTCTCAATTGGAAGATCTTGAAAATGTGTATCCGAGTCAAATTATATTTCAGGAGGATATCTACAGAAGAAAGGAGGGAGTCCTGGGAATAGAGATCCACCACTATGGCTTCCCATAGCTGAGGTAGCCAGCCTGGAGTGAGCCATATGCCATCAGTCTTGATGGTGGGATTAGAGACAATAGGTTGGGCAAAATCTTGCCATGGGGAAATCTTGAAAAAAGAGCAGCATTGAGAGAAAACCTTCAGTGAAGTGCCAATCACTGATTGACATAGAGGCGTTGGCAGAGCTTTCCATGAAGAATAGAAGATGGTTGAGGCATCTAAGTTAAGCAATCGTAAGAGTAGGTTTTCTAATTGAAGCCAAACTGGTACATAGTCACCTTCAGGATTGGAAAGCCATCTACCAGACTTCGAAAAATGGCTGGCCCTGTAGTATAGGAGAAAGTTGGGAAGACGAAGGCCACCAGATTCTTTAGAAGACTTAACATAAGAAAAGAGCATCTGGGGTGTTTATTTAACCAAATGAAACTAGAGATAATGGAATGTATATGTTGGAAGAAAGAGAGAGGAAGCCAAATGTTCAACATATTTAAGGGATAAAAGTGTCTAGGGAGATAAGTATGTTTTTCTGTGGTAAACTACTATGTCCATTACAGACCTAAATGTGATTTCTAGTGTGAAGGTTGGAATCAATCGAACCTTACCTTTGCCATACCATTTAAACATTTAACAAGGTGCGAAAAGCTACAGAACAAGCATCAAAGTGGAACAACAAGAGTGAGGACAGACAGAAGAGTGTGTATGTTGATTGTATCAGAACAATACAGTGGCAACCAGTGTGACAATTCCTCATAACCGTGACATTTACAGTGTGGCAACAATGAGGCTTACTGATGACATTTTTGAGGCAACAGTTGTACCACATATCAAGAATGTAGACAGACCTCTTGGTGGTGTATGTTCTGTTTATCTCTGCCTGTACAGTTAAAAATATCATGATTTAATGTACAGCTGCATCAACTGTACACAGGTTTACCTAAACAGATGCACAAATAAACCACTATGGTGGTGTCTTGCAGTGATCCACCAAGGAAGAGTGGAGGGGGCCAGGAAAAATCATCAATCCTGAACAAATATTTATTTTCAGTTTTCACAGAGCAAGAGGAAGGGGAGGGACCGCAGCTAGGAATGAGGAAAGATGGGGAGGTGGACAGCAGCCTATATAAAGAGGAGAGAGTCCTGTAAGAACTTAAAAAAACTGAGGGTAGACAAGGCAATGTGATCAGATGGGGATTCACCCTAGAATATTAAAGGAATTGGGAGAGATACTGGCTGCACCACTGGTGGCCCTTTTCAACAAGTCACTGGAAACAGGGGAGGTTCTGTGGGATTTGAGAAGGGCTGATGTGGTGCCTCTCCACAGAGGTGGGAGTAGGGAGGAGGCTGGAAACTACAGACCTGTTTGTCTTCAGTCATGGGTAAAGGAAAGGATAGTAGCACACTTAGAATCAAGTGGTGCACAAGATCTGAAGCTACACGGATTCATATCAGGAAAGTCATGTCAAACTAACTTGATTTCTTTGACTGGGTCACTAAGGAAGTGGATTAGGGGGAAGTGGTGGATGTAGCCTACCTTGACTTCAGTGAGACTTTCGACACCGTTCCAAATAGGAGCATCATAAACAAGCTGGGCAGACTGGGACAGAAGATGGTGAACTGGGTTGGAAACTGGCTAAAGGGTAGAACAGGGCAGGTAGTGGTAAATGGGGCTAAATCTGAAGTAGGGAGGGTGACCAGTGGCATGCCGCAGGGTTCAGTTCTTGGACCAGTGCAGTTTAATGCCTACATCAGCGACATTGCAGAAGGGCTGGAGCGGAAGGTGTTCCTTTTTGCAGAGGACACAAAGATCTGCAATAGAGTGGATAGTCCAGGAGGGGTGGAGAGGATGATGAGGGATCTGGCTGAAATGGAAGAGTGGTCAAGACTGTGGCAACTACTATGGGATTCAATGCGAAGAACTGCAAAATCGTGAACTTGGAGCGCAGGAACCCGGAGGAGGACTACACAATTAAGGGGAAAGATATTAGTGGCCACAAAACAGGAGAGAGATCTGGAGGTCATCATATCTGACAATCTAAAGGTGACCAAACAATGTGCCAAAGCAGTGGGGAGAGCCAGTGGGATGCTGGGGTGCATAGGGAGAGGTATCACCAGCAGAAAAAAGAACTGCCACTACACAGCTCACTGGTGAGACCTCATCTGGAGTCCCACAGAAGGTGATGCCAGAAAAGTACCTCAAGGCCCATCTAGTATGCCCCTTGCCCCCCCCCGAGTCCACCCTACCATATCTTAAGACCTCCCCTTAGCTCCATGTGTCTGTCCCAGGAGGACTTATATCCCTCTATGTTCTCTGAATTCACCACCTCCTCCGGAAGCCCATTCAAGTTCTCCACCCTTTCTGTGAAAAATTTACCTCTCACATTAGAAACATAGACTTTGATGGCAGATAAGGACCGCTTGGCCCACTCAGTCTGCCCATTTCTCTACCTATTGGATAAGATGCAGCTTCTAGTGTACCAACAGCCTACTTCCTCCTACCCCCCACTATAACAGCCTTATGGCTGTCCCATGCATTCTTTAATTCCACCACTGTTTTTGACCCCATAACCTCCTCAGTAAAGCAGTTCCATACGTCCACCACTCTCTTCGTGAAAAGATATTTCATGTTGCCCCTGAGCCGTCCCCCCTCTAACTTTAAATTGTGCCCCCTTGTTCTTTCTTGTCTCTTTTTCTGAAAGATGCTACCTTCTTGGACTTTGTTGATTCCCTTGAGGTACTTGAAAGTTTCTATCATCTCCACTCCCTCCTTTCCTCAAGGGTCTACATATTAAGCTCTCTTAATCTCCCTTCATATGGCTTCTGATGCAGACTCTGCACCATTTTCGATGCCCTCCTCTGGACCGCCTCCATCCTGTATATGTCCTTGCAGAAATGGGGTCTCCAAAACTGCATGCAGTACTCCAGATGGGCTCTCACCAGCTGTCTGCATAGAGGGATAACAACTTCCTGTTTTCTACTGGTGATGCCTTTCCCTATGCATCTCAGTATCTCCCCCCAGCTCTCCTTACTGCCTTCTCAAATTGCTTGCCTACCTTAAGGTCATCTGATATGACTACCCCCAGGTCCCTTTCCATTTTTTTTGTTGTTTGTACCCCCATCCCACCCCATTGTGTACTCTTCACCTGGGTTTTTGTTTCCCAGGTGCGTTACTTTGCATTGAATCTAAGCTGCCATAATTTTGACCATTCTTCCAATCTTGCCAAGTCTCTTCTCATCCTTTCCACCTCCCCCCTTGTGTATCAACTCTGCTGCAGATCTTTGTGTCATCTGCAAAGAAGCATATTTTTTTTCCTTCCAGACCCTCTGCAATGTCTCCAATAAAGACATTAAAGAGGACTGGTCCCAGTACTGAATCCTGTGGTACCCCACTAGTAACTCCCATTTCTTCAGCGTGAGTTCCATTTACTATTACCCTCTGCATCCTGTTGTGCAGCCAATTTGTTACCCAGGCTACCACCCTGGGACCCACTCCCAGGCTGGCCAACTTGTTTATTAATCTTTTGTGTGGGACTGTGTCAAATACCTTGCTAAAGCCTAGGTAGGCCATATCCACAGCCCCGGTCTACTACTTTGGTCACCCAGTCAAAGAAATTGATTAGATTTGTCTGACATGACCTTCCTGCTGTGAATCCATGCTGTCTTGGGTCCTGTGCCCTGCAGGCCTCTAGGTACTCAACAATTCTTTCTCTCAGAAGTGATTCTATCACTTTCCCTACCACTGAGGTCAAACTAACAGGTCTGTTATTTCCTGCCTCTGCCTTGCTCCCACTTTTGTAAAGGGGAAACACATCTGCCCTCCTTCAGTCCTCAGGTACCACCCTATCCTCCCATGATTTGTTAAAAAGGGTAGTCAGTGGTGTCTCTAGGTCTCCCCTTAGTACTTTAAGAATTCTGGGGTGAATCCCATCAGGCCCCACTGCTTTGTCCACCTTGAGTTTTAGGAGTTCTTTGAGAACCCTTTCTTCTGTGAATGGACCAGTGTCGACCCTCCTCTTGAAGTGCGCCCCATGGAGTCTCAATCCATGCCCCCTTGTTAGGTTTCCTCCTTCTTGTGGAACAATTTCCCTGGGTCTCCCTTGTTCATCCTTTTGGTGTATCTAAAGGATTCGATCATGTCCATTCTCCAATTCCTGGTCTCCATTTTATATAGCTCCAACACGTTGCACCTTTGTTCATATGGCTTGCCCTTCATCCCTTGCACCATCCTGGTCACCCTACACTGGACCCTTTTGATTGAATCTATACCTTTGCGTTAGTAAGGCCTCCAAAACTGGATCATGTACTTGAGGTGTGGCCTCACCAGGGCTTGATACAGTGGCACCAGGACCTCCCTACACCTCCTGGTGATCCCCCTGCTGATACTTGCCTGTATCCCATATGCCCTCCCAACCACCCTTTAGCATTGCTTCCCTGCCTTAAGATTGCTGAAGACTGTTACTCCCAGATCCCTCTCGTCCTCTGACACCCTGACTCTCTCCCCTCCCAGTATATACTCAGCCTTTTGGTTCCTGTGTCCACGGTGCATAACAGCACACTTCTTGATGTTGAACCTTAGCCACCAGGTCTCCACACACTCCTCCAGTAATCTCAGGTCCCTTCTTATGTCCTCCCCCCCCGGGGAGTCAACTCTTACAGATTTTTGTGTCATCCTCAAAGAGGCCACCCTCCCTGTCTGTCAGCTGCAATGTCTAGTACATGGATATTAAACAGGAAGGGTCCCAGCAGTGATCCCTGGGGAACTCCTCTCCTCACCTGCCCAAACCCAGAGTACACCCACTTGCATCTGGTCAATGGCTTCCACCAGAGCCGGGTCCAACTCTACCCCCCCACCGCACTGGAGGTCTGCAAATCACAGCAGTGAAAATTGTGGCTCTGTTCCCTATCTCCAAGGTGACCCACAGTACCTCTTATCCTCCCTGTATCTGTCGATTTTATACTTTCCCTCACATAAAGCACAACTCCACCTCCGTTCTTTCCCACTCTGTCCTTCCTGAACAGAGTATAGCCTGGTATGGCCACATACAAATCATGCTTTTCAGTGCACCATGATTCAGTAATGGCCACAATATCCAAGTCAGCCTCTGCCATTGTGGCCTCCATGTCTGTAATTTTATTTTCTGGACATCAAGCATTTGCAACTATCTTGCTTGTTCACCCCCTTCTTCCTCAATTTTACTCTGTCTTCTGACTTCCTCTGAACTCATTCTCATTCTCATCTCCCTTCACTACTACCACCCTGCTTTTCTTTTTTAATAGGTACCCTTGAGGATTTATCTCCTTTCAGGCTCTCCCTATTGACTACTCCAGCCTATGGAGAGTGCAGTGTATGCATCCCTGCTTTCTTCTGCCACACCCTTCTACTAGTGTAAATGTTCAAAACATTTAAACCATCCACTGTAGATGGTGGTTCCCTCCCTTCCTGAATGGATGCAGACCATCTTTCCTGAATAGGCTTTTATCCCTCTAGGTAGGTCCCCAGTCCGCAATGTAGCCAAACCTCTCCCCTCTAGACCACTACTTCAACCATGAATTGAAGCTCTTGATGCAGAAATCCCTTTCCTCCCCTTGTGAGAGACAGGCAGCACCTCAGCAAACGCCACTGAGCATGATACCTGCTTGAGACCCCTTCCCAACTTCCTGAACTCCTCCTACACTTTTTCAGTCCCATCCCATGCCAAGTTATTAGTCCCTAGGTGGACAATTGTTTAATTTATTTATTTAACAGATTTTAGGATTACAACCTTTGAGTCAGGGACACATTTACAAAGGCTCCACACGTCAGAAAAACAAACATAAACACTTAATACATATAGACATAGAATGGCAGCTAAAGGTTACAGTTTTTTTAGTTATACAATATTGCAGAATGAAGATCAGCTATACATTGCATTGAACGTGTTACCGAGAGCTGTATTTTACAGTTTTTTAGAGAACAATAAGTTTGCTGATAGAAGGAGGGAGTAACAGGTTTGATATTTACAGCGAAGTGGAGAATTAGAAAGATATCTTGTGAGTGCAGCCAAAGGAGGCATTGTCAATAGGTAATGTTTGGTAGCCCTATCGGTAGGAGCTCAGTGGTGGGGTGGTCCCGTAAGATGATAGATAGATGACCCAGCACTAGCTGGTACATTGGCAGTGCCGTAAAGCGCGAATGTGCTCTTTGAGGGCTGACTTGAAAGGTCCTAATTTGAAGATGGAGGAGACATCAGAGGGGGAGTTCATCGTACCAGGCTGGGGCCTTGTGTGGGAATCATCTTTGGGCTAAGGAAGTTCTAACCCTCGTGATGGACCACAGCTGTTGGTTGGCAGTGCGGGTGTTCACCGAGGCATGGGAGGATAGGAGAGAGGCAGAAACCCCCAAGGGGTAAGCCCCAGGTGTATTTTCTTTGTGAGGTGACATGTTTGATAAAATAGCCTTTCATCCAGGGTAAAGAGATTTGTTAGGGCATATAGGGTACAGGTATGGGTACGCTTGTCTGCACCGGTGAGGAGTCTGCATGCTTTGTTTATGGCAAGGTGGATTTTGTTAAGGGCTATGTGGTCAGCAGTCGAGTAGTTAGTTAGCCCATAATCAACTAGGGAGAGGACTGAGGAGGTGACAGCCAGACTAAGGGCTTCTGGAGGTAGGCAATCCTTGTGCCGATACAATAGGCCTATACGGACATTTATGGCTGATGATAGAGTGTCAATGTGTGAATGGAAGGAAAGGCTGGAATCAAATGTAAGGCCCGAGTATTTATATGTATGGACCTGTTCTAGAGAAAGGAGAGAGTGGGAGAGGATTGTTAGCTGCGCATTCTTGGCCTTATTCTGTCGATGGGCAAAGAGCATAGTCTTTGTCTTTTTTACATTGACCACAAGTCTTTGGTCTATGAACCAGTTTTCAATCTGGCATGTTGGAGGGAGGACTGCAATACTATGGGATCTGGGTGCGAGGCAAAAATAACCGCGTCATCTGCATAGAGTAGTAGGTTGCCAGAGCAGGAATTGGGCAAGGTGTTTAGGTAGATGCTGAATAATAGAGGGTTAAGGATGGATCCCTGGGGAACCCCAGAGCAGACTGTCAGGGTGGTTAAGAGGGTGTTGTTTATTTTGACACTTTGTGATCTAGCTGTGAGGTAACTGGTAAACCTGGAGATGGGTCCTTGGGACAGACCTATGTGGCGGAGTGTGCTTAAGAGTGAGGGGTGGGAGATTGTATCAAAGGCCTTTGACAGGTTGATGAAGACAGCTCCAGCTAGGTGTTTCCTATCCAAGGCAGAGTGAATATAATTAATTAATTTATTTATTAAAAATTGATAACCAGGAAAGGCACACTGAGCTGAAGCTCATTTCCAGGTGCGACCCGGCTACAGAGCATACACAGAAGTGAGAAGAGTTTCACAAAGTAATTTCAAAAAGACACTGTATACACAACCATATTTCATACAGTACACAAAGTTTTACAGTCACAATAGAGTCAGCCAGTATACAGAAATAGTGTTCTGGATTGCTGCAAGAATTTTATCATAAGGTGGTAGGGCTTAGGGGGTGTTCTGGGAAATATTGGGGCAGTTGGGGCAGGAGTGGGGTTGGGAGGGCCTGAGGTTTTTATGGATGAAAGAGGAGGTCTGGCGCAGATCAGAGGAAGGCTGCTCCAGAGAAGGGGGAGCCGGTGCAAAAAGGTAGCTTGGCCGGAGACATTTTGTGGGTGAGGAATGTGAAAAGAGCACAAGTCCCTGTGTCGGAGAGGGTAATCAAGGGAGTTTGCTGGGGTCAGGAGGGAAGTGAGGTAGGGGGGAGGGAACTGAACCAGAATTTTGCTATGAAGGAGATGCTATAGATGGTTCTTCTGTGAGAGAGTTGGGCAAGGGAAAGTGGAGCATAGAGGGCGCAGTGGTGAGTGCGTGGGGGGAGCAGTGGCAAAGCAGCAGAAAGAATTGAGTAGAATGTCCAGTTTGGAGAGAGATGAGGTTGGGGCTGTTCCATAAACAATATCGGCATAATATAACACTGGCAAGATTGTTTTCCGTAAAAGCTCACACCGGGTGGGAAGGGGTAGGCTGGCTTTGTGCCAATAGAGGATGGCAAGTTTTGGCCAGAGTTTGGCCCAGATAGTCTCAATGTGAGTGGTGAAACTGAGGTGGCTGTCCATCCAGATGCCCAGGTACTGGAAAGCTGGGACCAATTCCAGGGCAGAGCTGTCCAGGGTGGTGATCACAGGGGGGGGGGCGGGGAAGGAGGCACGCTTCTGTCTTGATCCAAATGCCATGGTGACAGTTTTATTGGTATTTAGTTTTATCTGGTTTTCCAGGAACCAGGACTGGATTCAGTTGAAGTTGGCCTGGAGATTGGGAAAGATGCTATGGTAGGAGTGGCCAGAGGCAAAGATGATAGTGTCATCTGTGTATCATATAAGATTTTGTTAGTTTTTCCAAGTACATCCAACCAAGGTAGAAGCATGTGCCATCTGTGTAAAGATGCACATTTGAGGAGAGGCAGGCAGAGGGAAGGTCATTTATGAAAGCTAGAAGAGGATGGGGCCAAGGATAGAGCCTTTGGAGACACCAGATAGGATAGGGAGAGGAGGGGGGAGGGTGTCGCCTATTTGAACTGACTGTAGTCTATTTAGGAGATATGAGCAGAACCAGTTGACAGCAGGCTGGGCTATGCCAAAAGAGCTGAGTTTGTGGAGTAGCAGTGGGTGGGAGATGGAGTCAAAGGCTTTTGCCAAGTCAATAAAGATGGTGACAGAGGTTTGGCCATGATCCATGGCCGAGAGTAAGGAGTTGGTAACTCATAGCAGAGAGGTGATGGTGGAATGGTGCTTTCTGAATCCTCACTGCATGGGTGAGAAGGAGTTATTTGAGGAGAGAAAGTCTGACAGTTTGGACAGTATGAGGGATTCCAGGACCTTTGCAAGGGAGGGGAGGAGCGAGATGAGCCTGTAGTTCCCAGGTAAAGAGGGATCTCCACCTTTGTGCAGAGGGATGATCTTTGCCAGTTTTCAGGCTGCTGGAACAGTGGCTGTGGATAGAGAGAGAGAGAGAGAGAGAGAGATTTATTATGTGAGTCAAGGGGGCAGCTATGGCAGTGGCAGATATACGTAGCAGTATGGGGTGCAACCCATCAGGGCTGGATTTGGATTGGTTTAGGGTGGCGATTGCATTGAATACTTCTCATGGCGTGAAAGGAGGAAAGAGGAAACCAGGGTAGGGGAGGCTGGTTCAGTAGGGTCATGGTTGGGTGAGAGGGGGGTGGGCACGGGGGTGCGGGCACAGCACTGGAGGCGAAGAATTTATTGAAGAGTTCTGCTATAGACTTTGGGTCAGAGACAGATCTGCCCTCAAAGTTCAGGACAGGACATGCTTGCTTAGACAGGGGGTTGAGAAGGGAGTTGATCAACTTCCAGAAGGATGCAGGGGAGTTTTGGGTTTGGGAAAGTTGTGCTTTGAAATAAGAGGATTTTGATAGATGGATGGCCTTCGTGCAGTTATTTTTGATATGTTTATAGGATTGGAGATCACGTGTAGCATGGGTGGTCTTCTACAGCCTCCATGCCTTGTCTCTAGAATGACACAAAGCAATAAGACTGGGTGAGATCCAGGGGTGGTGGTAGTGTTTAACTCTGCATTTCATGAGGGGTGCATGGAGGTCCCAGGTGCACTGGAAGATGTCACAGAAGTGGAATAAGGCAATGTCAACATCTGTCGCCGAAAGGACTGGTGACCATTCAGCATTTGTTAGGTCTTGGAGCAGGGCAGGCTTGTTGAGGAGGTGCAGGGAGTGAGACCAGATACATTTTGGACAGTATGAGAGAGCATGGTGAGTGGATTTTGCGGATGCAATAGGTAATACAGTGGTCATTGAAAGCATCTGAGAAGATGCCTGAGGCAAAGATGTGGTGGGGATGAGAGGATAAAATCCAGTCCAGGAGGGTGTGGTTTTGGGACCGGTGATTTAGGTGGGTAGGCTCCTGGATAAGTTGGGAGAGATTGAGGGCTTCTATCATTAGGGTGGTGGGTTTGGCGGGGGAGGAGAGCCAGTCAAGATTGAAATCACCTAGTAGTACTAGCTCTCCTTTGGATATGCCAGAGGAGATTGAGGAGATGGCTTTGACAAGGGAGTCGGCTGAGGTCTTTTGTGGGGCATAGAGGACCCCAATGTAGAGGGGAGTGGAGGAGGAAAAGGATAGATGTGCAACAATGGACTCATGGGAGGAAGGGCAGGCTTCCTTGAATATTATAGAGCATGTGATAGATTGCCTGATGTACAGTGCTACACCTCTGTCTCGCTTTCCATGGCCTTGGTGGAATAAGTTGAAGTCGGGACTAGTGAGAGAGGAGTTGGGGGTTCTGGGAGCTAGCCAGGATTCAGAGATGGAGAGTACGTTGGGGTGGTACAGGGCGACCCATACCGTGAGGGCATCCAGTTTAGGGAGGAGGATCCTTGCGTTGAGGTGAAAAATACGGAGGCCCTTGGGGAGAGAGTTTGGGGTGTGGTTGGAGGGTAGTCTGGAAACTGCAGGAGGTAGGGCTATGGTAGATCTGAGCATTACAGGGCCAGGGATAGGGTGTATGTCGCCCGCTAGGAGCAAGAGGAGAAGGGGAAGGGAGAGTAGCGGGGGGTGCTTTGATCTAGCGGGACTCCACCTGGAGGGTAGTCTGCAGAGGTTAAGGCAACGGAAAAGTGCCTCAAGATTGAAGAGGTTTGAAGGGAGCAATGAGGATGTATAGATGGGGAAAGTTGTAGGGGTGGGGGTGGAGTGTGGAAGAGGGGGAGGAGAGGGAGGTGTCAGCATAGGTGTGGCCGGGAGGAGGGCTGGATGACTCATGGAAGATAGAAGGAGTGGTGGAAATGTGGGTCGGGGTGAGGGGTCTGTGGTAGGGGGGCTACAGTGAGGGGCAGCTGGGTATGAGGATGGGTGAGCTTGTAGGAGAAGGCCAAGGAGCAGGGTTTGAATCATAGTGGTTAAAAGTTGGCAGGGGGAAGGAAAAATGTGGATTGCAAGGGATAGCGGCCACGAGAGGCAAAAGCAGATATTCCGCAGTTGGAAATGTACACTGATAGGTTTTAGTGGTCATGTGATGTCTACTATATATTTGAAAGTTGACCAAGGGTGGGGGTGGCGGGGTCTTCTCCCATCGGCTGTGGAGACCACTTTGTTCGTGCTTGTGCATCTTGTTTAGAGAGCTGTGGGGGAGGGCTCCTTTTCTGCCCTCACGACCCTCGGGGGAGCCGCACTGAATCTGGAAGCAGAGGAGAGAGAAGGAATTTAAATACAGGCACAAGAATGATTGTTCAGCAAGGAGGGGCTGCAGGGCAAATGGAGGTGGGGGACTCGGGACAAAAGACTTTCCAGGGGTTTAAACAAATTGAGCTGCTGATTGCTGAGTTACAGTTTATTTCTCCTGCTAGGCTAATTTGGATTAAGGGGAAAAATGTCCAACTAAATGAAAAGTGAACAGACAGTATTATAAATTGTTCAGGACAGGGTCTGATTTAAGTTAGCTTTAAGCAACAGGCAAATAAAAAGCACTAGGCTAAGAGATCACATGATGTTTCTGTGAGATGAGCAGCTCCTAGACCAGGCTCCTGCTCCAGCTATCATTCATAACCTCAAAACAGCTAACTAATTTCAGTTATCTACTTACCTACCAGCGGATTGTGTACTTAAAAACTCCCGGTGCGATCGGTAAGCAGTTCGGGCGGCTGGCACTGAAAAAATTAAACTTAAACGCCTGCTGTTGGATTCAGGGCCTACCACTACAATGGAAGTCAAAATGTGCCAGGCCCTACCAAGGCACATGCCCCCACAGACCCCTGAGAAAGGGTCAAAATGATCTAAGGGCCATTCGGGGAGTCCCTCGAAACCTACTGCCTCCACAGCAACTCAGCAAACGCTGACTCCACTATCCGAACAAAAATTTATGGAGGAAGTACAACCATTCAAGGAGGCTCTACAAGAGATTACTGGGGAAATCAGATCACTCACAGGGGAGCTTTCAGACACAAACCGGGCCATTTCTGACGTTGCAGCCCATACTACCTCTTTGGAAAGCTGGAAGGACAGAATGGAACCCGAAGCAGTAAATATGAGGCAGCGGCTACACAAAATAGAATCCAAACTAGAAGACCTGGAAGGCCGAAGCCACAGGAATAATATCATAATCTTTGGCCTTCCAGAAGATGCTGAGGGACCCACTCCCATCTTAGTCCTGCAAAGGATGCTCACAAAAATCGCTGGGCCTTCCCCCAACAACACTACTTACATAACAGAGAGGGCTCATCACCTGTTGAGCCCCAAACCAACAGCTGGGAAGCCCCCAAGGCCAATTGTTATAAAATGTCTTAATTTCTTGGATAAAACATATATTCTTGAGCAAGTCAGGAGTCTTCAGCAAGTACTATGGGATGATCACCAACTGAGATTTGTACAAGACTTACCAGCCACAGTGGGACAGAGAAGATCGGAGTACCATCCCTTAGTTTCAAAACTAATTGCAGCAGGGATCAAGTATAGGGTACAATATCCATCATGCTTGTCCGTGTTACATGCTGGGAAATTGCATTCCTACGATACTACACAACAAGCAAATCCAGCTCTACATTCTCTGCTCCCCGATTTATTCATTACCCGCTGATGCTA
Source organism: Neoceratodus forsteri (assembly GCA_016271365.2). Lineage (NCBI taxonomy): Eukaryota > Metazoa > Chordata > Ceratodontiformes > Ceratodontidae > Neoceratodus > Neoceratodus forsteri. Next base: position 519,316,829 of record CM028133.1, on the reverse strand, counting down.
CTGGAAGAGGATCTCCCTGGAATTTCTTTTCATTCCATGCACCTGAAAAGGAGGACGGTTCACCTGGGTGACTTTGAGCAATTTTGTTAAATGTCCATGAGAGGGTGACAGAGACCACGACTTCACAGATGAGAAGCTGTGTGTATTCTCTGGGTTACTTGCAAAGCTCAATCCGTAGCGAGTTTGTCGATTGATACTTCGAGCTGCACCAATCCTTACTAGGAAGGACTTTCGATAAAATGATAAGTAAGCTGGTAAGCCTGTTGCTAAAGAAAACCAGTCCATTTTGATTTGTGACTTTCCCCCTGTGGTCTTCGTCCTTTTTTTTCGTGCAGGAGTGCTGTGTGATGGGTTTAGTTTTTATTAAGTAAAACCACAAGAGGGCAGCAGATATTCACCATGTGGACATGGCCTTGTAACACCCTTTTGTATCAGGCACTGCAATCTTCATTTTTTTTATAAGTCCCACGGGCCTATTTAAAAGTGAACCTTTCTTTTCCTTCTTCATTTTTGGACATACTAAAGAACCTAAAGATACAAGTCTATACTAACTGTTTAAACCATTTGGTTGAAATATAAGTCTGATGGGAGCTTGTTTTCTGATGTTTTCACTTTCTTTTTTCTTTCCTTTTCTCCCTTCCTACGCCAAACTTGTGATTTTCTGGGCTTATTATGTCACCCATATTACTGCTCAGTTATGATGATATTTAAATCATGCTAGTTGCATTATCTTTGTTGGGGTTGGGGGTGGCAAGGTCTCTGGACCATTCTGCAGCCTAATCAGTGCACCATGTTCCAGCATAGGGTGGGGGGGGAGTTCCATAACATGTGAAAATGCTTGGTCTCAATGGGTTGTAATAAATATGTTTCTGGGGCTGTTAAGCATTATGGTCTATGCACCCACACAATCCATTAAGGATACTGACTACCTTGGTATGGGAAGGATGGAAGTGGTTAAGTGGTTAAGAATGGGTTAGTTGGGTCCTTTTAGTAATTTGCTTTCTTCTTATGTTCACTTTTTCTGTGCCTTTAACAATTATGTATATAATACATGGTGTGGAGGGGGGTTGGGTAAGGGGGAACATAATTACCTGGGTATTGGAACTAACATTATGGAAGGGGAATGGGGAGGGGATATACATTGCTCACCACTGGATGTTGATGTTACAAATTACTGGAGATCTGGAAGTTACTTTTATGGGCTTGATTCTCTTTTGCAGAGTACTATGGAATATTTCACTTGGTCATGGCAGCACCCTTAAAGTTCTGCTCATGGAATGTCAAAGGTGCCCAATCCCCTACTAAAGGAGCCAAGATCCTTTTACATCTCCACAAACCCAATGTTGATGTGGCCTTTCTCCAAGAGACACATCTACCCACAACACAGATTCTTAGTTTAAGATGAACATAAGTGGGTGTAGCTCTGGGGGCGGGTCTGGACACACGCAAATGTGGTGTTGCTGTACTGGTAGCACGACGAGTACCCTTTAAATTGTTACAATCAGTAATCGATCCCCAGGGAAAATATATATTACTGAGAGCTATTTTGGTCCACATGGAGCTTATATTGGGCTCTGTCTATGGCCCTGTAGAGGATGACCCACAATTCTTTACTAATCTCATGACCAGTCTGGCCCCCTGATCTATCCTTCCAGTACTAATTGGTGGGGACTTGAATTTAGTTTTTTGTAATAAACTGGACAGGTCTAACCCAAGACGCTCCTCTCTTACCACTGCACAATTGGAGCTGAGGGAAATGATGGACTTCATGGGCCTAGTAGACCCCTGGAGAACCCTCTTTCCTTCAATGAAAGACTACTCATTTCACTCCCTGCCTCATAATACACTTTCAAGGATTGATCACTTTTTGCTGGGGATTGAGCACCTATCAAGGGTCCAAACCTGTGTTTATCTAGCTAAAGTGATATCTGACCACCACCCAACTCTTTTACAATGGTCATTACCTACCTCGCTGGATTATGATAAAGTCTGGAGGTTTAACTCCCAATTATTGAAATCTAAATACCTAATGGAGCAACTTAACAGTTTTATAGAGAATTTCTATGAACACAATGCCCCCACCATGTCAAAACTGGACGTACTATGGGGGGGACACTGAAGTGCTCACTGAGAGGAGAGGTTATTCGCTTAGCTTCAATCAGGAAAAAGAAAATTTCCCAAGAATCTTCTCAACTGTTACAACAAATCAGAGCTTTAGAACAACCCCTCTCTGCCTATTCTAACCCAATAAAATTTGAAAAACTAGAGAGTCTCCGTTTCCAATATAATACCCTTCTCAGCGATAAAGCCGAACACCTCCTTTTCTGCTCAAAAACCACCTACTGTATTTTGACCAAGGAGACAAGGCTGGGAAACTGCTTGCTATGAGGCTCAGGGCACAGGTGGTGAATAGAACTGTTTCAATCATATGGGACGCCTTGGGTACCCTCCATATGTCTCCCAGGAACATTGCCTCCTGTTTCAAATCTTACTACCAATCTCTTTATTCATGTTCCCCCATACCTTTTAAAAAAATGGTGTTAGACCATTTTCTTCAAGGTATAGATCTCCCAAGTCTGTCTCAACAATAAATAGCTATTTTGCAAGCCCCCTTGACATTATCAGAAGTTCATAAAGTCATTGATACACTCCCATTAGAAAAAGCACCAGGCCCTGATGGCTATACGTCCAGTTTTTACAAATCCTTCAAAGTCTAATTAGGTACTAAACTCCTCAACTTCTACAATTACATCTATAAGCAAGGCCTCTCAGACCATAGTTTTACCTCTGCTATTATTGTGGTGATTCCAAAGCCAGACAAAGACCCTACAATGCTGCCAAATTACCGTCCAATATCCCTTATAAATGTTGATTTGAAGATCCTAGCAAAAATCCTAGCCAATCAACTGGCTCAAGTATGACAGACTCTGCTAAGTCCTGAACAAGTGGGCTTTGTGGCTGGGTGCTTATCAGTGGATCACCTGCGTAAAATTTCCTATCTTATTTCTACGTCCAGCGACTCTAATATTCCATCAGCTTTGGTGTCCCTGGAGGCAGAAAAAGCTTTTGATCGAGTGTCATGGGATTATCTATTTAATTTACTTCCAAAATATCATATCCCTGTACAATTTATACAGTGGATAAAACTTCTCTACTCTCAACCGTCAGCTCGTATTCTTTGTAATGGAGTTTTCTCCCCTTCCTTCACATTACAACAGGGCACCCGACAAGGATGCCCCCTTTCCCCTTACTTGTTTAACCTATTCTTAGAACCTCTTATCAGGAAAATAAATACATCAACATTAGTCACTGGTATCCCAATCAATCACCTTCAGTACAAATTATCAGTGTACACAGATGATATTTTACTTCATATTACCCACCAGTCTAAATCTATACCGGCTACATTGGATATTATCCAGGAATTTGGGCGACTATCCAACTATAAATTGAATTTGTCCAAGACAGAGGTTATGCCATTAAATAACCTGACTTTAAAAGTGGACATTCAACATCTTGGACTCTCCTGGGTAAAAGATGAGATGAGATATCTGGGCATATATTTGTCACAATCTAACTCCAAAATGAAGCAATACAATTTAGATCAGCTAATAGCACAAATTAAGATAGACTTGAATAGATGGGCATTACTTCCCATTTCCCTGTGGGGACGAATTAATATTATTAAAATGAATGTCTTGCCCCGTTTGCTGTATCCCCTTCAGTTGTGTAATCAGTACCTCCCTAAGGCCTGGTTCAATCATGTCCATGGCATTATATCTAAATTTATTTGAAAGTATAAAACCCCTCGTAGGGCAATGTTTAAACTACAGAGATCAAAAGAACTAGGAGGCCTACAAGTCCCCAACATTTATCTTTACTATCTTTCCATTAACTGTTCAGTTGTCTCTCAATGGTTGAACTCTGCCCCAGATTCCTGTTCGGACCATTATTTTCCATTGTGGTTACAAATAGAAAAGTTGCTCTGTGCCTTATCTGGTATAGATATCAGGATATTACCATATTTCCCCCTTAACAAGGTTCCTGGACAGCTTAAAACCATTCCCATTATAAGAACCCTTCGCACTCACAAGCAACTTAGTAATACTTTAAGATGCTCCCTGGAAAAGGATTCCTCTCAATTCATTTTGGGTAACCCCAACTTTAAAATTGGAGGAGGAGTCATTAATCACATTTTTTGGCCGGATGGAGTGAGGAAAACAGTTATAGATTTAACAGAAAATTACAGGTTGCTAACATTCCCAGACATAAATGCAAAATACAATTTGCCTACTTCTTTCTGTTTTATATATCTTCAAATTTCCCAGGCCCTAATACGGCACTTTGGTAATGGCCCATGGGACCATCACGTGGCTGGTCCCATTCTTAGTACACTCCCAACGTGGCCTACCTCTCACCTAATTTCCTTTTATTATAAAGAGCTGCACAAAACAGTTATGGAACTAGATGGTACTGCTCACTACGTATGGGATAGGATTCTCCCTCCAACACCCACGGTCCTCCAACAATGGTCACAAATCTGGAATAGGCTGTATAAGGATGTCAGGTGAGATCACTACAGACTGCTCCAATTTCATATACTACAGGATCTATATTATACTCCTGTAAAACTTTGTAAAATGGGAAAGCTTCAAACAGATTTGTGCACCAGATGTTGGATTCAGGGAGGTACGCTGTTTCACATTCTGTGGGAATGTGCTAAAGCGTCCTCTCTCTGGGAAAGTATCCGCTCTAGACTTGATCCTCTATTAGGACTGCAAAATGCTTTTCAACCAGAAATTTGCATCCTAGGGGACTCGGGGGACAATCTTATTGGAAATCAAAGGAAACATATGACCTTAATTTCCCTATGTGCTAAGAAAGTTACACTACGTCGCTGGTTGGACCAACAAACCCCTATGTATACAGAATGGCACCAAGAAATCCTCTTTGCTTTACAAGCAGAACACCTCTTAGTGAGCATTTCTAAATGAAGTAAGAAATATCAGAAGATCTGGGCTCCTCTGCACACCATATTGTCATCTTAACATTCTTCACGCCCATATTAAGGTCGACTTGGTTATACCAAGCTGAGCTCCGTAGACATTAACAGTTCCAACAACAATAATCTACTTTGTAGATTCATTTAACTTATCCCTAGATTCATGCAGCATAATTTGGATCTTTTTGATGCTTCCTTTTCTCTCTCATCTGTTTTCTCCAGTGGTGAATGAAGGGGGTGGGAAGGTATTGGGAGGGATTATATTTATTTTTTTTGTTTTTGTTTTTTTCTTTCTTCTCTTTTTTCCTTTTTTTCTTTTCTTTTTTCACCATTAATATTCTAATTGCATTATAACTGATTCCCTTTCAACATATCTATGATTCCTATTAGTAATACTGGTATATTGGATCTAATTTGTCAGATTATTGTCTCTATGCATTCCTATGTAATGGTGTTTCATGCATAATTTTGTTAAACGGAAAACACAATAAAGCTTACTAAATTTAAAAAAAAAAGCACTATGCTGAAAAGCAGCTAGTCAGATTTAAGTTCACCACCACTTCTACAAATACAGTCTGCAATTGCTAGAATGTGAGTAGAAAATAAAACTAACAGCACTGGTATGGTTACAGAAATTAGCACATAAAGCAGATTAAAGTTTGATTTAAAAGAGATTCAACAAGTTTTCCTATTGCAAGCCATCATTGTGTTGCTATTCCCTTTTTTGGTCTATTCGTAATGCTGTTTTAATGTAAAACTACTGAGTTTGCGAAATAAAATTACTTGTTCCACTCGCAAACCCGGAAGTGTCTGTGTTGTTATTTAAATTAGTAATTAGTCTCTTTAGCCCCATCCCCTTTGCGACATCACCTCAGGTGGATTTGAGATATCAGTTTCTGTCCAATTCATTCATCCATTCATTCTTCAGTTTCTGTGTGTGTCTTTGGTTTGCATGCCATGTCTGACAGTGATTTCTCCGGGGCAGATCGTGACAGTAACAGCTACTCCTCTAGTGAGAAAGAATACTCCGATAGTGAAACGGGGCCAGTTCATCAGAGACTCACTGTTTTACCCCTATCATGACAATCCATATGCCACCAGTGACAGCGATTTGGACAACAGCACTGGAAGCCGTGCCAGCAGTCCTGACCCATTGGAGTATGGCAGTGAACATAGAGTCGGACACAACGGCTGGTAATTCTCCAAATTACTTTTTTATCTAAGTTCCTGGTGTTGGGACTCCTCTGGTGATGTAAAGTTCTTGCCCAATATGTGGTTGTTGTTGGCTTTCCCACCCATTTTGCTGTTGGCCCCACTGTCTCTTAATTATGCCCAGTGGCTGTGTGTCCTTACAAACTGAATCATGTCAGCCACATGGTGTGGGCATTATGCTTGTGGAGTCTGGTACTTGGTTATATTTGGCAGCAATTGCCCCTGCAGAACCGACACACCACAAGTGGCATGGTCACTTTAGCAAATTATTTATTTCACATTGTGATCTGCTGTGCACAATTGCTGTTTTCGACCAGATCAAAAAAGCAAGGCCATTTTTGCTCCATGCATCTGCTCCCATGGTAGCTGACTGTCCGCAGGCTATAGGTGCACTAATTACCAGCTGCTGTCAGGGTGCCGGTGGAGATAATTGAAATCCCTAGCAATCCTGAGCAAATACAGTGACTGTCAAAAAAAAAAAAAGAATGAAATCCAAAACCGCACTTCAACGATAGTTACCATTGTAAAGATCAACTGTGGCAATCATTGTTTCGGATCCATGTGCAGTCTCTGTCTTTGCTTTGGATTGCTATTATCCATGCATCAGGCAGAATTGCATAGTAGGCTTCATTTTGTTTGGGGGGGTACCATGTTTCCCGAGCATCACCGTACAACTGATATGATGTGTGTCAAGTCTGCATGCTATGACACCCCCCTCCCCATTTTGCAAACAGTGCACCTTCCATTGTGATGTTTTCCAACATTCCGTTATGTGTCAAAACCGTTATGTGCACTGGATTATTCAATATCCTATGTGTGCTGTTATTATAATTTAGCGATCTTGTCATTATTCATTTTCTATGACAGCATACATTTTAGTAAAGCCTGGCACTTCAGGTGAGAGAGAGAGAGAGAGAGAGAGAAGAGAGAAGAGAGAGAGAGAGAGAGAGAGATGCCAGAGTGCTAAATATATATAATGTTCTATTAGTATATAGGGATAACAGTTCAGAGGCACTTCTTCACAGTGACAATACAGTAAGGAGCAGCACAATATTTATATGTTGCTAACAAAGGGCACTTGGTAATCACATAAAATGCACAGAGTGATCTGTGCAGAATTATGCAGAATGGCAAATAAAATGAAATTTCCAGATTTACTCTTGTTGCTTTGCTAATTGCCGCTGTATTACTCCTGCATATATATTAATTTTCACATTAAACACCTTTAAATTAACCAAAGAATTCTATTTGGATTGCACACCAAGAAAAGCAGAGGCAGGGGCACAGTAAACAATACTATCCACAGGCTGAATGGCTATATGACCGAACGTAGTACAATGCGACTTCAGTGCACAATTTAGAAAGTTTCCGGAAATCCGCTCACACAACCCTCGCAAAGAAACACAATATAATTGTAGTGGATGAACTTACTATGTTCATCTAAACCAGGAGCTTGACAGGAGCACCAACCTTCTTTTTTTTTTTTTGAAATTAGCCTTTTATTGATTTTTTTTTAACAATTACTACAGGACATGACACTGGTACCAAATGAAAGGTTTACAAAATTATATGACATACAGTTCAAGGACAACAGTGACATGTCCCCCCTCCACCCACCTCCCTCTACCTAAACCCTCTCACTTACTATCCCCCCAAAAAAAACTTCTACCATGCTCCCCTCCCCTTACCACCCCCCACAGCTTAGATGTCTTTAGAACAATCCATACAGGAATCAAGAGGCAACACAAAGAAGAGCATTGTACTGATTTGTACCAAAAGGAGTATTCATACGTATACAATAAGGAGAGGTACTATCCTGACATTCCCTAAACTAAGTGAACATCAGTTTGAAGCATGTAAATTGTATGCATACCAGCCCAAATTTTTTTGTATCTGGAAGAAGAGTACCCCAGAACTATTTTGAACTGCTCCACATTCAAATTAAACAAAAGGTCTTGAAGCCACTCTGTATAAGTGAGCTTTCGTGCATCAATCCAGTGCCTTAATACAAGCTTTTTCGATGTCATTGCAATCATTTCTTTATGATATCTATGCACTCTAACCTTGACCTTGGAATAGTCCCCAGTAAGGCATATTTCTGGAGTAAAGAGGTCTTCCAGACCTAACAAAGGGTCAGCTTTATCCCGAATTTCTACCCAAAGGTTCTGGACAGGGGGGCAGTCCCAAAAAATATGTCTGAAAGAACCTTCTCCCTGATTTCATCTGTTACAGATCGGAGTAGGGGTCCTACCAATCTTGAAAAGTTTTAGGGGTGTCCAATACAAATTACGTAAAAATTGAAATTGTGTAAGATGCAGTCTATCTTGGGATATATAAATGTAAGTCTCCTCCCAAATCTTATTCCAGTTAATGTTAGGGTCTGGGAATTAACCAGCCCAGAATTTGGGGGCATTCTCCTGATTGGTAGGAGAAAAATCTGAAAAAGGAACCATACACCTGGGCAATTGCATGTGGAAGATGTACTACTTCCACCATGGAGTTGAAAAAATCATAACTTGTCCTCTATGAAAAGTTGTCTATTGAGTCAGCCTAATAAATGAGACATTTGGAACACCTTGAAAATCTGTCCTGAACCTAGGGAGTAATTATTAACAACAGCAGAGACAGGAATAAGTTTCCCCAACAGGTCTAGAAAATCCTTCATCTTTATGTTCTGGAACTGGGGAATCCATGATTTAGGAATCTTTCTGCCACCTATTTTAAAATTTGGATTATCCATCAAAGGTTGGTTCCAATCTTGGGTATGTCTATATTTTAAAAACACACATAACTGAGTATGGGCTCTTATTGAAATCCCTATAGGAGAATGGGAAATACTTAGTGGTATGTTTTTAACTGTGTTGTACAGTAAAGTTAATATGGATAAATGCTCCATAGCTAACATTCTCTTCTCCAGTATTAACCATTGTGATACGTATGGTTGTCGGGGTAGCATTTCTTCACTGGACATCCACTTCAAATATTTAGACATCTGACTGGCCCAATAATAGCCCCAATATGTGGTAGTCTCAAACCACCCTTGGTCTTGGTTGCTGTCAGTTTTAAATAAGCTCTTCTCTGGGGTTTAGCAGCCCAGATAAAGGAAGAAATAATAGAGTGGACATTTCTGAACCAACAAATGGGTAGCCAGACATTAAGCATATTCAACAGGTAGAATATCCTAGGCAGGATATTCATTTTAACTATATTGATGCGTCCCTAAAAAGAAATAGAGAGGGGTAACCATCTAGAACAATCTTGCTGAATAACATGAAGGGTATCATCAAAGTTAAGTTTTTTCATCAGGGAGTCTGATTTAGTAAGATAAATGCCTAGGTATTTCAAGAATTTAGGGGTCCACTGAAACCCCAAGTGTGAAATATCGGTTTTCAATAATCTGTAATTTTAAGGGGAAAAGTCATGCTGTTTTCCAAATTAATTTTATAATTAGAATAAGAACCAAATTCTAAAATAATTTGCAGAGTGGCCTTAAATGCCACAACAGGATTAATGGAATGTAACAAAATATCATCTGCATAGACAGACAGTTTAAAATCAAAACCATACATAGAGATTCCGGGGATCAAGGAGGAACCCCAAAGTTTAAGGAGTAAAAGTTCTAAATAGATATTAAAAAGGAGTGGAGATAGTGGACACCCTTAACGTGTTCCCGAGTGGAGAAGGAATCTTTCTGGAAAAACTCCATTACAGTAAATACGGGCCTTGGGATTCCTGTAAAAAAAGGCAACCCAATCAATAAATACCTTTGGGAACCCAAATTTGCCCATTGTGGAGAATAGGAAATCTCAATTTACCCTATCAAAAGCTTTCTCTGTGTCTAGGGACAACAACCCAACTGGAACCTCCACGTCCCTACATGCGGAGAAAATATGTGATAGTTTCCTCAAATGATCCGAGGAACTCCTACCTTTCATGAAGCCTACCTGATCCAAATGGATTATGGAGGGTAAAACCACTGCCAATCTATTTGCTAACAGTTTGGCTATAATTTTCATATCATAAGTTAATAGGGAAATAGGTCTATAGTTAGTGACCATTTCTGGATCCCTACTCGATTTATGTAAAACAATGATATAGGCTTCTAGAAAACTGTCATCCATTTCTTTCCCTTCCAGGAACCACTTATACAACTGATTTAACCAGGGAGTTAATTGCTTCTTGAAGGATTTGTGAAAATAGGGAGAAAACCCATCAGGCCCTGGAGCTTTATCAGAAGGAAGATATCCCACTACGTTTTCCACTTCTGCCTCAGTTATAGGAACTACTAACCTTAACTTCTGTGTACTTCCAATAATTGTGGCAATGGGAGGGCATCCAAATAACTATCCAGATTTTGCTTCTCGGGAGGATTAGACACTGGGCCGTAGAGTTCTTGGTAATAAGTAACAAACTCCTGGGTTATTCTTTTAGGGTTTACCTGTATCTTGTTATCCCACTTGGAATACCTTTAATAATTCTGGAGGCTTCCTGAGATTTCAACCATAGAGCCAACAGCTTGCCAGATTTTTCCCCTTGATCCACATAATTAATTTTAGTGCACATTATAGCATACTCAGCTTTGCCAAATAGAAGGGAGCTATATTGGGCCCTTAAGCCCATTAATTTGATTCTATCATCTTCTGGGATGGAAGGTGATAACCTCTTTTCTAGTTGACGAATCTGGTTTAGTAAAGTAAGGGCTTTTTGTTGTTTAGCATTTTTCTTATAGGAAGCTATTTTAACAATTTCCCCCCATATAACACACTTCAAGGCACACCATTCCAAATCGATTCTGCCTGTCGAGCCAAGATTAAATTCAGTATATTGGTCGATCACCTTTGAAATATCCTTAATAACTGCCTCTTCACGCAATAGTTGATTGTTCATCTTCCAATTGGTTTCTTCGGGAACGTTGGGGGTCAAATTTAGTGAGCACTGAACTACTGTGTGATCTGAGATAACTCCTGGTTCTATGGCACTATCGATGAGCCCGGTTAAAAAACTATGACTAAGTAAGAAATAATCGATTCTAGTAGAGGTTCCATGGACAGCCAAGCGGAATGTATATTCCTTCAAAGAGGTATGTAACACCCTCCAGGGATCAATCAATCTCAACTGGTCAAATACATCCCGGAGAGTTCTCTGTGCTGGGGAAAGATCAGATCTTTTAATTCCTGACCTATCCTGGTCAGGAGTGAAGGGCAAATTACAATCTCCTCCTATAATCAGAGGAAAGGAAACATAGGGAAGTAGGTCCAAAAGTAATTTAGAGAAGAAAGCTGGAGAATCAGTATTAGGACCATATATGGAGAATAACACCATGTCTGTATGGTCCAATAAACCCTTCAAAATTAAATATCTACCTCCTAGATTTTGTATACAGAGCTCTCAGGTAAAGGGTACATTACAGGAAAATAGTACAGCTACCTCTCTACTTTGAGTACTGTCCCCTGCATTGAACACTTGCCCTATAAATTGCCTTTTAAGAAGTGAGCCCTTTGAAACAAATAAATGAGTTTCTTGTAGAAATGTGACTACCCCTCTTAAACAATTAACATGCTTCAATATCTGATAGCATTTAACTTTTTTCCTTGCGCCCCTAACATTCCATGTAAGTAATTTTATGTTACTCGCCATCTGATATTACCTGTTTCCTAGAAACATAAATCAGTATGCAAGAACAGTGACCCATCATTAATGACATCAAGCCGTGGTCACCCACCCCACCCTCTCCCGAATACCCACACTTTTAATCCCATTAGAAAAAACAAAGCATAACCCAAAAACCTGTGGAGTAAATCCTTGCAACACACATTTTTGTTCAACTTTGATTATACTAAAGAACAAAAAAAAAAGTACCCCCCACCACCCTAATAGTCTCCAAGTACGTGATAAACAGAAATAACAATTGCCGCTCCCCCCCACTCACTCGTGCTCTTACCAAAATTTGAACTACTTTAACACTAGATCCTAACCTTAGAACGCTATAGCAACTAAGCATAAAATAATAAGAATTATAATATCTTCTACCAGTTAGGGAAACAAAGCTTATTTTATCTATAATCTGTGTGTGTGTGTGTGTGTGTGTTTAAGAGATTACAAGTGCTGTTTCCCCAGTCCAGTGACACCACTCTCTGCTCCAGTGAACTACTGAACTACAGTACGGCTGCGTAAGAACTTACCGTAACAGTAGGTCTTCGAGAGTATCTCTTACAGCAGGTCATAACACATGAGATTACAGCTGCAGGCTTCATTTCCTCAGGATGACTTCTCAGCAGTCAACCCTGGGACCTCCCCCAGCACCACCAGGTGGTATCTACCCGGCAAGTATAAAAGGAGGAGGCCCCAGCTACTCCTCAGTTCTTTTCTATCCTGGCGATCAAATATGAAAACAAGTCCTAGGCCTCCGATGGGAACAGAGGAGGGAAATATAAGGTAGCAGCTCATGGAGTCATAAAAGACAGGTGCAAGTAACATTTCCATAATAACAGCAAGGGGGAAGGAGGGTGGGGCTGCATGACCTGCTGCAAGAGATACTCTCGAAGATTTACTGTTACGGTAAGTTCTTACGCAACCATGCTATCTTCTTCGAGGCAATGTCTTGCAGCATGCCATAATGCATGGGAACATTCCCAAGCAGTTATTATACCTAGCGGGAGGAGGAAGCGACTCATCGGGACTCAGGACAGGAGGCCAGCTAGAACAGCCTGTCACAAAAATGGACAGTTTCTGGAGAAGCAAAATCTGGATAGCACTGTGTTTTGTTTTATATTTTTAATGTGTTTTATTATTACATTATGTACAGCGGTTTGATATGTTTTGAATTGCATTTTACAAATAAAGTTTATTACTATTATAGACTAATATATGGTGAAGATATGTACAGCAGACCATGTTGCGTCTTCTCAAATATCCAAGGCAGAAATGCCCAGAAACATGCTATAGAGGCAGCCATGCTCCTGTTAGAATGGCTTTTTGCAACCCCTGTGAGATGTTGTATTTTGCATAGATAAATGGAATGCTGCCGGCCACCCATGTGGAAAAACAGAGCTGTGAAACACAGACGCCCTAGTTATCATGGCGAGAGAAACAAAAAGTTGCTCAGCATGGCCAGAACCATGAAGCACGGAGCAAGAGAATGCTCAATGTGCCATTCAAGGTGAGAGGAAGAAGCAGGACTTCCCCGCGGATTTGTAGGCTCCACACAGTACACTGGCAGTGGAATGGTCCGATTTAAAGTAAAGTAAGAAACAACTGGAGGGAAAAATGACTGGTGCGTGTGTAGACATCCAGTTGTCAAGGAATCGTGAACATGGAGGTGTGCACACCAGTGCGTACAATTCCTAGACACATCTGCCTGATCTAATGCAAACTAAGAACAGTTTTGACAAGAAAGACAATGGAGGGGACCAAATTCATCCAGCTCCAATGAACTCATAGGCAATTTGTCAACGACTAAATTCAAATCTTACACAGGGACTGGATCCTGGATAGGGGGATGCTGGTGCAGAAGATGTTAAAAAAAGGTTTGAATCAAAGGTAACCTGGGCAAAGTAATATTGTCCACATGTAAATGAAATGCTGCAATGTCTAAAAGGGGGACTGGCACAGTAGGAATATTACTGGTCACCCACCTACAAGGACAGCAAATAATCCAAGATGCACTGAGGGGAACTCTCAGAAGGATCGAAGTCCAGCATATACACCCACATGAAGAAGTGTTTTCCATTTCGTGGAATAGGAAGAAAGTAGACTACATACTAGCAGCCTGAGGACATTTGCCATGTTTGGGGACACCTGGAAGTGCGAGAAGACCATGTCCTCATGAGCCTGGTGTGTCAGTTGGAGGGAGCGAAGTTCCAGGTGTAACAGGGAGCTTTATGTCAGGGACAGTAAAGCCTGGCAAATTGGAAGTAGTCCTGTTTCTGAGAGCTGTATAAGTAGCAGGAAACACACTGTCTGGTCCAGAATGATGCTATGAGAATCACAGATGCCCCAGCCTGGATCATGTGTGAGTAGTACTCTGTGAGTGAGTGGAATAGACGGGGGGGGGAATCTTCCTGTTTCCAGGAAAGAGCGTCCCGCCACACAATTTCAGGACCTCACACGAGAGAACAGTAAAGCGGCAGTATTGCATTTTGTGGTGAAGAAAATGGGTGCCACTCCGGTCAGCCCCAACAAGTGGAAGACGTTGGTTCGAGTGTCGGATAACATTCCCCATTCATGGGCCTACGCAGTGGATCTTCTAAGGGTATCCACCAAGGTGTTTGAAAACCCTGGGATGAGTACTGCCAGAAGATGAATATTTCTCTGGATTGTCCAAGACCACACCCTCATTGAGTCTCTGCAGAAAGGGTATGAATGTGTGTCACCTGGTTTGATTAGGTACTGAATTACCACAGAAATGTCAGAGTGCACTTGCAGGCAATCAGGGGGGAAGCGAGTCTCAAATACCTGTAGAGCATAGAGGATTGCCTTTAGTGTCATGACATTGATGTGTAGGTGGGCCTCCACAGGTGTCCATGAACCTGGCGATTGGATGCGCAGAAGAAGCATGTCCCACCCCATCAAGGTGGTGCCTGGAGTCAGAATGAGACACGGGACAGGAGAAGGAAACCGCATGCCTCTTATGAAAGTGGTCATGTACTTCAATCATTGTAGTGCTCGAAGAGCCAAGGAAGACATGAGGACTGGAGCACTGCAATCATTCTCCTGCTGGTCCAATTGGACTGTCAGTGACCACTGAAGGACCCAAAAGTACAGCCTGGCATCAGGGACTGCTAGTGGAAGGGGGCCCAAATGTCCCAGGAGATGCCCAATATAATCAGGTGGGCAAATATGCCATCCTGAAGGAGGAGGAAAGCATGCTCCAATATACTGGAGGCATTGTGTGGTGGCTAGTGTGGACATCAGATAGTTTGCTGCCATCCCATCCAGGGTGAACAACTGCAGGGATACTGGCCTATGGCGAGAAGATGCCATCAGGAGCAAGTTGTCCAAGTAGGTGAAGGACAATGAGGCCTGCCCTATGGGACTACTGTGAATGTTTAGGATACCCGTGGGTCTTTAGGAAAGTGCCAAATGGTGAGGGTCTGAACTGGTAATGATGACATGGAAACAAAACACGGAGAAACTGGCTGTAAGTGGAGCACATCAGGGTATGGAGGTTTTATGCTTCCATCATATCCAGGGAATAGAGCCAATCTCTCCTGTCCCGCAACGGGAAGAGTCATAGAGACACCATCCAGAATGTTTGGAATCTAAGAGTGAAGTGGACACCTCAGAGATCCAAATGTGTCACATGTCCCCCTTCCATTAGGGAACCTGAAGGAAACGGGAATACAATTCCACCCCTCTCTGTGTGAATACTGGGTTGATGGCTTGTTCTATGAGTAAAGCATCTATTTTGGCATGTTATGCCAATGCATGGTCGGGGGATAAAGAGATCTCTGTAGGCCACAGAGGGGGTACTCCATGAGAGTAAATGCGTGACACGATTGGATCACATAGAGGATCCCAAGATCTGAAGTGACCACAGGACTCCATAGGAGGTCATGTTCATCAATGAGACACACCACCCTGCAGAAAGCATGCCCCATAGGGAGAGCCAGAGTATAACGTAGGTCACTGGAGCAGGGGGCCGAGACCTATGAAAACAGCCACTGAAGGAATCGCTGTCAGCCGGATGCCCATGAGTTCAACGCATGGTGCAAACAGACTGAAGCAGTTTTGTAAAGCCTTCAAGTCTGAGGCCCACTGAAAGAGCTCTTCACCCGTTAAGGGGTGGCAACGATGGACTACTGTATATCCAGTTGGACAGATGTAGGCCGTGTGGGGTACCCCTGCAGAGGACGCCCAAGCTGTGATGTAGCAATGGCAGGTATAGAGGGGGCCCTAAGCAGGTGGAGGCTGGGAACAGTATTATCAGTAGGGAACTGAGCCCCAAGGTCTGTTAGTATGGTCTCTTGATATTTGAGGAGGCAGACCCTGTTATTAAGATGGAAAGACAGCTTAGGAGACACCTCCCCAATGCAAACGTGGTGTTACCCAGTAGGGCAACAAGAACCCACACCTATAGGAAGGGTTGTGGCAGGGTCCCATCCCTTGGATGAAGACCAGGGAGAACAGGGTTCTGTGGCAACTGCGAAAGACCCCTTCTATCATCACATCCATGATTCACCCCCTCCCTTTTCCTCTTCACTGCATGTCAGCACAGGCTCGTCTTTCCCGCTGGTAAAAACAGAGTTGAAATATTCAAGACCTCTGCTGTCTCTCTGTTCTCTTCTACACACCTGTATCCTTTTGAAAATTTGACAATTCCATCCTGCTTGTCCCTTTTCTCACTTCTGTAATGGAAAAAGGCAGGCAGCTGCTCCAGGCCATTTAAAGTACATTAATGCAGACATTAGGGTTGAGGAACGCAAAGTGCACAAAGTACTGTAGGTTGAAGAACGCAAAGTGCACAAAGTAGGTAGTTTTTGGAGCCTCCATAGTCTTGGTGAATCAGTGGTGGAGTGTTTCTTGGGGTAGTCAACCCTAATGCTAACCCCACCCCCACCTCCCAGAAGCTGTAAACCAGTGCATCACAGTGATAGAGCCTTCAGAGGCAGAGAAGTATGGCTCAGTCATGTTGCCAGCAAAATTGGTTGTTGCTTTCTTCATCTAGGACTGTACACAAAGAAAAGAAATGAGGTCTCACCTAGTTAACTCAGGGGAGGGGGTGGAAATTAGAGTCGACAACCGCATCACTGATTCGCCAAGACATCGGCGAGGCAAAACCCTAACATTTTTTTCCATTCCCTATTTTGCACACTTTGAGTTCTTCAATGTTAATGTCTGCATTAAAGTAGTTTTTTTGCAGTAAATTTCCCAGTCTTTTTCAGATACTGGAATCCTATCCTCATTGTGAAAATGAACTGAATTTGTTCCATCCTCTCTTAAAATGCCCACCGTCTTCAAGAATACCACCTCCTCCGCCCTGGCACCACTCTCTCTGAAATTGTGCCTTCTTATTTGCTTTCCATATCTACCACTCTCCAACTTTAGATTTTGCCTCCCAGTGTCCCTCCCTCTCCTTAATCTTAAAATCTTTATTTATGCCTTTTATATATCTGAAGGTTTCTATCATGTCCCATCTACCTCTTTGTTCCTCCAGGGAGTTCATGTTGAGCTCCCTCAGTCTCTCCTCATAGGGTTTGTCCTCCATACAGAGGATTGTCCTGGTTGCTCTGCACTGGACCCCATCCAGCAATTTAACATCCTTTAGTAAGTAGGGGTGCTACAACTCCATGCAGTACTCCACCTATGACCTGTGCAGTGGCAAGATGGTCTCTCCTCTCCTGGACGTGATTCCTCTGGCAATATACTCCAGCAAGTTATTAGCCTATGCTGTCGCTTTTCTTTTTTACTTGGAGTTGCACCATTACACTGTACCATCCTCGTCTACGGTGCATACAGTACTTACAGATTTTTTACCTGGGCCCTAGGGATTATGGGATGAGGTTTGGGTGGCTTGAGGGAACATTTACTCATACGTGTAAAATAAGAATAGCAATGGAATCACAAAGGATCTGCGGTTCCTTAGTAGTCAACCGTTACGAACAAGGTACTCTAAACACAAGACAATAATTATCTGATACACGTGATCAGTGTTCTCTAATGCTGGAGCTAGCATCTGTAACACACTGTGACTGGACTTGCTGTAAGGAGGAAGCATCTGGGACAGTGGAAATTGTGGATTATCTCAAATTAAATTGTCCAGATTCCCTGGTCTGGACAGGGTAGCGGGTTTCTCTGCCTCCGGAGGGCGGTGGGGTTAGCTTTGCTTCCTTATTGAGAGAGGGGTACCATCGGAGGGTGGTTCAGTCTGTCTCATTGCTGCGAGGGTCAGGTTGAGTCTGGACTTTTGGTCGATGCTTTCTCTGGATGCTTGCAGGATTTTACTGAAGTCGGATTTGTGTGGACTGTGGTGTGGACTGCTACTTTGGTGATGTATACCTGAACTTTCATTATTCTCAATTTATGATATTTTGGGATACGATTGGGAGGACCAAAACCTGAGTTATTTAGTCTAGTCTTGTGAGAGAAGACTGTCTAAAAGTTTTTTGGGCCATACTAGTGATGAGAGCACAAAAAGTGTGGATATCAAGAAGAAAAGACCTTGAACTGTTGTTTTGGGTTTTGTTTAGTATTGTGGAAAATTAAATTCTGGGTCAAACTTTAGGGGTTTTTGTGTAGGTGGAAAAATCCTTTTCTGCAGTGGTGAGAGCACTGTGGGAGGTGGTAGATGGACAAGTGCTTCTGATACATTTATGTGTAAGCTCGAACAGATTGTTATGAAATGTTTTATGCCTGATATTGGAATATAATGTTTAGTTTTTTAGAGTATTTTGTTAGGGTATAATTTTAGTTAGTTTTGTTTTGCTTAGTTATAATAGTTATATTCTGTTATTTGTATGTTGTATTTTAAATTCTGTTATTTATATATTTTGGTGGGGTTTTGTATTAGTTGTGTTACTATGTGTTGGAATGAAAATAGGACAGTCGGCTATTATTCCCCCTCCAGGCTCAGGGATCTCTGTCCCTTCTCCTGTCCCCCTGTAGCCGGGAGTCTATAGAAGGTGTAGGGCTCTGGGGATTGTGAGGGGGAGGAGGAGGAGGGTTGGGGCTGGGCCTGGGGGGATGGAAAGGAGCGGGCGGATAGGGATTGTGAGGTCAAGGAGACACCCTGGGGTGAAATGGGCTCAGGAGAGGGGTTCTCCCTGTCTTGTGCCCATACCCAAGGGTTCTGGTTACCAGCAGGTAACGCGGTCATCGTCGGAGGCCCATCCTGCACGAGTGGTGTTGTGCAATGCTAGGTCTATTAAAAACAAGACGGCTATTATAGCTGATCTTGTTGGGTCAGCTGACCTGGCTTGCAGCACCGAGACCTGGCTGGATGAAAATGCTGGGCCAGTATTAGCCGCAGCAGTTCCAGCCGGGTACTCGGTGATACACCGCTCAAGGCAGGATCGTAGGAGCGGGGGTGTTGCCATTTGTTTTAAATCAGAATTGGTCCTGGTGGAGGTACCAGTGGAGTCACCAGATCCTTTGAGTGTGTCTTAGGCGAGGGTGTGGGGTGCAGGATGCTTCTTATACCGTCCACCAGGTGATCGGAGACGCTTTCCTGCGGGAAGTCGTGAGACTTCATTGTCGACCTGACATTGGGGTCCCCCAGATGGTTGGTTCTGGGGGACTTCAATGCCTGGGTCGACGATGAACTCTCACGTTTTGGTCAAGACTTCCTCCAGTTGATGTTATTACTGGGCTTCACACAGGTAGTTTCCTTCTCGACCCATATTGGTGGGCACTCATTGGATCTGGTGTTCCTTCTGGGGATGGGGGTATCTGATTTGGTGGTGGAACCACTCGGATGGTCTGACCATCACTCCATTAGGTTCAATTTTGAGGCCGCCCCTATTAAGTCAGCCCCTTCGGAAATGGTCTGGTACTGCCCATTGAGGGGTGTGTCCCCAGATGACCTGATGGCGGTGCTGGACCTATCGGACCTTCCGATAGATTGTTTGGATCCAGGTGACCTAGTACAGGCCTATAATAGGGCGGTTACAGGGGCCCTGGATTCTATATACCTCTGTTCGTGTTCGTCTGCTCACTCTTAGCCCCAGGTCTCCGTGGTTTGATGAGACCATGAGGAGTTGAGGAGGGTAGAGACGAAGGCTGGAGGCGTTAGGCGGAAGTCGGTCTGGATGATGACAGACTTAGTTTGATGGACCATTATACGGCCTATCAATCCGCAATCTCTCGTAAGAAGGCAGAGTTCCTGTCCAGGGAGATAGTGGCTGCACAGAATAGACCAGCCCAGCTCTTTCGGACTGTGGACAGACTGTGCAATCCAGTCTGTCTTCAGCCCGGGAGGGCCCTTTCCACAGAACGGTGTGAGGAGTTTGCTCTTTTCTTTGCAGATAAGGTTGCCAAAATCAGATCGGACATCCGCTCTTCCCTCTCCAGTGGGGGTAGTGATGGTCGGCCAGAGATGTCAAACACCCAGTTTGCATGGTCTGACTTCAGCCTCCCCAAAATCGAGGATATTGTGATGGTCATCCGAGCGCTACGACCAACCAGCTGTGATTTGAACCCTGGCCCCACATGTCTCTTAGTGGATTGTGTGGATAAAATTGGCCTAGTCCTGGCTTTGATAGTCTGGAAGTCTTTGGAGAGGGGGATCTATCCTGAACCCCTTAAAGAGGCTATAGTTAGGCCTCTTTTAAAGAAGCCCTCCTTAGACCCAGATTGTCTAGCAAATTACAGACCAGTCTCTAACCTACCCTTTGTGGGTAAGGTTATTGAGAGGTGGTCGCACTGCAATTGGAGGATCATCTGACCAACAACAATATCTACTATGTTCTCCAATCTGGATTTAGGAAAAAGGCATAGTACCGAGACAGCACTTGTTTGTGTACTAAATGACCTCCTAATAGCGAGAGATCGTAGGACCCATTCTATCTTGGTACTTCTTGATCTCTCTGCAGCATTTGACACTGTTGATCATGGGGTGCTGTTGGAGCGTCTGCAGTCCATCTGTGGATTATCTGGTATGGTCCTCAGGTGGTTTAGATCTTACCTCGAAGGTAGGACTCAGAGGGTGGTGTCGGGAATTTTTTCCTCGGCATCAGTCTCCCTGCCTTGTGGGGTACCGCAGGGCTCTATTCTAGCGCCTATGTTATTCGCGGTGTATATGCTGCCTTTGGGAGCGATTATAAGATGACACGGACTGGGTTTTCATTGCTATGCCGATGATACCCAGCTGTATATGTCTTTTGTGCCAGGCCAGGATGCTGCCTTGTCGGTATTTAATAACTGCCTTGCAGAAATCCAAGACTGGATGAATGGGAGTTGGTTGAGGTTAAACCCCCGAGAAAACTGAGGTGTTGGTTGTGGATATAGGTCGCTGTGAGGCGGGTTTGCCAGCTGGATCGCACTCTGGCTTATGGCTTGCAGGCATTCCACTGATAACCTCAGATCAGGTGCGGAATCTTGGTGTAATAATTGATGACCACTTGACGCTTAAAGCTCAGGTGTCAGTGGTGGTCAAAACTTCCTTTTTCCATCTGAGGAATATCGCCAGGGTGAAGCATCTGGTTCCTCCAGAAGATCTTCCAACATTGATCCATGCCTTTGTTACCTCCCGCCTTGACTATTGCAACTCCCTGTACCTAGGGCTATCGGGGGTTGAGCTTCGCCATCTGCAGCTAGTGCAGAATGTGGCAGCCAGGTTGTTGACTGGTTCTTCTAGATCCAGTCATATAATGCCTGTGCTCCGTGGACTGCACTGGCTGCCAGTATTTTGGCGAATCACCTTCAAGGTTGGTTTGCTGACCTATAAAGCTCTACATGACCAGGGACCAACTTACCTGAAAGAGCTCCTTTGCCCCTACTGTCCCTCCGGCCCCCTCCGATCCACAGACGAGGGATTGCTGGAGATTCCCAGGGTCCATTTGAAATCTTCAGAGGCTAGGTCATTTAGCTTTATGGCCCTGACCCTGTGCAATTCTCTACCTCGTCAGGTGCGAAATAGTCTGACTGTCCTGAGCTTTAAAGGAGCCTTGAAGACCCACCTTTTTAGTATAGCTTTTAATGATTTATAATAGTTTTAAACTCTGTTTATTTATTGTTTTATGATATTGTGCAGGCGCTTTGGATTGAAGAAAAGCGCCTTTTATAAATAAAAATTGATTGATTGATTGATTGATTGATCTTGTCATCCTTCCACCGGACCTGTAGACAAAGTGGAAAATGAGTTAGCTATGATTAATAAAAATGCCATTGAGCTGCACCAGATTAGAAAGGGATTGTCTTTAGGATTCAAAGTGGGTTGATCAGGGGTTACATACTGATATCACAATAGTAACAAGGTTCATTAACAGACTTGGGTCACGCATAATGGCCAGCCTTGAGAATGTGGACAGGATTCAGTGTCCGTGGAACCACTTTTATCTTGGAGGGCAAGTTGCTCCACTCATCAACTACCACCAGGGCAGGATTAAGCCACCACCATTTGCATGCACTGCAGCACCGACAGTGCAATGGACTTCCAAACTGGCTAACAGTCAAGGGAGGAGGATGTCCATCCCCCTCCTATCCCCATCATGGGGGGAATATGGGGGGTAGACCAAAGGTAAAAGCAAGTTACTGAGATGGGGGGCAGGGGTGACAGGGCTGGGCAGCTAATAGTTCCATATGTCTGTGACACCGTGTCCCTGCTGCACCTCTCGCTCTCTCCTGGGTGCCCAGTGCTGCTTGTTTCTATAAATCTGCAGTCCCATTGCTACCTGTGCTCTGTATGGTGGCACCCCACCCACCCGCACTGTGGATCTTCAGAGAAAGAGTCCACAATGGAAGCTCCCACAGTTCTGAGAGAGCATGAGAATGATTCGGTGGGGATTCACTGCTGGCCACCATTTCCAGAAATGCAATATCAGAGAGAGCGACAGTGACAGAATGGGCTCCTCCTCTGTTGACCCCTCTGTGACCCACTTCTGTTGCTGGCAGACTTTGCTCCAGTAGACAGCCACCCAGCCAAGCATGTCTGCTTCTCCGTCGACAGTCAATACACTGCACTGAGAGAGTTTGACACAGCATTGCACATTCAGTAGAGAGTGAGCTCTCCCCTCCCAACTTGAGTTTGTCATCTGCTCCCGACCCTGCACCATCATTGGCTGGAAGTCCGCCCCTGGAGTGGTCTATTCACTACTCATGCCCAATACCGTATTGTTACTCATTCAGGTTCCCCAGTAAAGCAGTGACCCCCCCCCAAGGTGTGATCTCCTGTCAGTATCCTCAGTGTGGGAGCAAGCAAGACACACAACACATCACCAGTTCTGCAATGTCTACAAATAAATCGTGTTGCTGTCCCCCAGTTGTCCTGCCAAAGCCTCAGACATGTGCAGCAATAGATGGTGGTGAAGTTAACAGCTGTTCCAATTCTTGTTTTTGACTGCAATCTTTACTTGCACAGTAAAACCGAGCATGTGGAGAGAATGTGGACTACAATAACTTGTGCCACCGCATGTGAGCAAGGAGCTGCTTGACAGCTGGAGCAAGAGTGACAGCAACAGCACTGTGCTGCCAGATTTCAGGTTAATGTCTCGGTGTGATGGCATGTTCTGTGCCTGTGTTGTTTCTGAGGTGACTGATAGTGACACTAGGATTGTTCACATGACTGACTGTGAGCCATTGTTAGTGGCTCACATCAGCAGGATCGATGCCCCTACACACGTGTGAACATTACCATTGTACAGAGTTTCCATTGCATGCCATTGCCACCAAGATACCTCTTTCCCTGGGTTTGCAGAGTGATGTTGATGGGTTTCCTGAGCCGTGTGAACATCCAAACCAGCTGCGACACCACAATTCCCCACTCACCCAACACTAACTGGGACAACACTGGAATCGCTGGAAAGGTAAATGACAGCAGCAACACCAAGGCAGTGTGAACGCAGCTCTCTAGTGATTCTTTAGAATTTTTTAGAATGATTAGAAAGTACCTGATGCAGTAAGACACAGTATGAATGAGACTGATAGGTAGTGTGTGGGAGCGATAGCTCAAACGGTCTTGGGACATGCATAACTGCACATGCTGCTGGGGTGGGGGGGCACCGTGTCTCAGAAAACAACATTTAAATACCTGTAAATTTTCTTTCTCTGACAGCTGGTCTCTGGGCTTCCATACAGATGGACTATACCTCCTGATGCAGATACAGATAGGCAGGCAGGAACGAAGATCTGCAGCTGAGGATATCCAGCCCTCCATTTCCTGTTTACACCAGTTCTTCTGAAAGTGGTCCAAATGTGGCAATACTATTAGTAGTACAGGCAAAGATACTGGCAGGTTCTGTATGTGTTTGAATTGAAGCCAGAACAAGAATTTCCTCCAAGTTCTGTAACATACTTTAGAGCAAGAGGTGCGGCTGAGTTCACCATCATTTCAATAACAGGAGCTGTGTAGCCTAGCTCTTTGAAAGTTTCCTGCTTAATTTCCAGGCTGAGAGGGATAGGTTGCTCAGATTGGGGTGCAGAATCAGACCCTGATGGAGAAGGTCCGACTGATCTGGAAGGTTACATGTTGTCGCCTTAAAAGATGAATGACAAGTGGGAACCATAGGCGACGAGGCCATCAGGGACAGACTAGAATCAGTTCTGCCCGGTCCAGAGCCACTTTGTGGAGGACTCAGGATAGAAGCAGTATTGGAGGAAAGGCATACTGGAGACCGAACTGACCCCAGTCTAGGGAAAAGACATCCTGAGCCACCGCTAGTTCGTCCTTAGCCAGGGAGCAGAATTGCTTTACCTTAGAGTTTTGCCAGCAGGCAAAAATATCTATTGGAGGATTTCCTCACCATCCTGTTAGAATGTGGAAGACATTGTCCTTCAGCTCCCATTCCCCTGGTAGAACATTTTTGTGACTGAGCCAATCAGCTGTGACAGTTTCCTGCCTAGAATGTACACTGTCCTTATGCTTGCCAGGTGGTGCTCAGCCCATTGAAAGAGAAGCAGGGACTCCTGTGGCATTTTTGAGCTTCTTGTTGCACCCTGATGGTTGATGTATGCCATCGTTGTCCAATTATTATAATCAGAAAGTTCTGACTAAGAACTTGCTGTTTGAAGTGCATCAGGGCTAGGCATACTGCTCTCATCTCGAGGACGTTTATGTTGTACCTTGTTTCTAACAACGACCACTTGCCCTGAGCTGACAGCTGATGCAGGTGAACCCCCTGCCTGAGGCTGGCATTGGTCATCATTCGGATAGCCCAACTTGCGACCCCTCATGACATTTATCCTCAGAGTCCGCCACTGGAGGGAAGTTTTTATCGGTTGAGAAACTGAGATCAGTTGGTGCTGGCTGTGTCTGGTTTGGGACCACAGCCTGAGCAAGTGTGCTTGAATGGTCCTCATGTGGAATAAAGCCCAAAGGACTGAATCAGCCAGTGATACTAGAGTCCCAATTAGCCGCATGAAGGAGTGAGCCGGCAGCTGAGGAGCTGTGTGAAACTTCTTGATGAGCTTCAGCAGGTCCCTGAATTTTGCTTCTGGGGGAAAGACCTTGTTGGCTTGTGTCATGAAGTCTGTCCCCAGGTGGTTCAAGGTCTGGCTTGGAGTTAGGGAACGTTCTCCCCAGTTGATGTCGAAACTGTGGGATGACAGGCACTGGACTACCTCCGCCACTGCTTGGTCAAGCTGTGGGGCCTTGATGAGAATATCATCCAAGTAAGGGAAAAGTTGTACCCCTCATTTCTGAAGGTGAGCTGTGACTGCTACTAGCACCTTGGAGATTGTCCTTGGGGCTGAAGAAAGCCTGAATGGTAGTGTTTTCAATTGGAAGTGCTGCTCCCCCACCTTGAACCTGAGATATTGCCTGTGTAGTTACTGAATAGGAATATGCAAATAGGCATCTTGCCGATCAATGTATCCCAGAAAATCCCCTTGTTACAACTCTCTGATGATTGATAACAAGGTTTTCATCTTGAAGGGTCTGCTGCTGAGAAAATGATTCAGGAATTTGAGGTCTAGGACTGGCCTGACTCCTCCCCCCTGTGCGTTTTGGCATGATGAAGAATAAGGAGTAGACACCCCAATCTTTCTCTGTGGGAGGGGGGGACTTGCTCTATAGCCCTTGCTTGAAGATGGTCTGTAATTGCCTGTAACATTTCCTGTCTCTTGGATGGGTTGCCAGAGATAGGGGAGGGCACCACATGAGGTAGTAGGGGCTTGGATTGGAATTCGTTTAGGTAACCCTTGCTGATGATGTCTAGGATCCAGCTGTCCAATGTGGTTTGGACCCATTACTCAAGAAATTTTGAAAGTCTGCCCCTTACACAAGGATGGGTCCGGATAGCTTCATTGCGTCTGGGGCTGAGGACCATGATTTGACCCTGCCTCTCGACTGGGGCATATGGACTTTAGCTGTTCCCCCAGATTCCTTCACTGCCTCCTTCAGAGCTGAGCCAAACATGAGATTACGTTCATAGGGGATGTTTACTAAATGGCTCTTTGAAAAAGTGTCTGCTTGGCTGGCCCGTAGCCGAAGTTTGATAAAACATGGTCTGAGCGGCGCACCTGACTGCCTCCTCTGATAAGTCTGCTGCATCAGCCGATGCCAAACCCATTAATTGTAGCTGATGAATAATATACTTGTTCTTCTCAGGGTCCTCAGCAAATTGAAAAGCTAATTCTGAGACTCAGGACAGGCAGCTCTGGCTGAAAAAAGACTGACAGTTGCCAACGCGCGACATTGTTTGGAAGGCCTTCTTGAGTGAGGCATCCACTTTCTGGTCCACTAGAGCACTGAGTGATGCTCCTCCCATGGCTGAGATGACCATCTTCTTGGTGGGGTTCGAAATTGGAGAGTCGAATCTGGGGCAGTAGAGCCACTTATCAGATTGTTTCTTGTCAAGGAGCTTAGAGATCCACCAGGGCACTGAATAGGTGTGTTCTGGACCTTGCCATTCCTTTTTTAGCAAATCCTCTATGGCTGGAAGAATAGGGAAGACTGTGGCCAGTTCGGTGGCAGATGACAGGCAAAAGGCCCGTTTCGGCTATGCTGGAGGCACTGGGGAAGAATCGAGATGAATTTCAATTATGCCCTTCTTGATGAAAAAGTCTAGGTCCTCCAGGTCAAAGTTTCTGGATGGGGAGTCATCCGAGTCTGAGGATGAGTTCCTGACCTCCCCCTCTTCTAGAGAAGAAGAGCTAGAATCTGAGGAGTCTGGGGAATGGTCCCGGATGGTCCCTTCAATGCTTCCCCTTATGGGTGCCCCTAGATCTACTTCTTTTTCTCTTGTGGCATGAGGAATGCTGATCCTCCTCATCCGAGATCTGTTCCTGTATTGGGATTTTTTTTTTTATCATAGTGATGTGTGGACAACTGCCCCTCTTCAGATGAGGATGGGGAAGGGGTCCTCTTTCTTTCTTCCTTCTTGTGAGGCCTCACATCTGGTGAACATGGAGGTTGCCAGTCAAAGCATGCAGGGTCCAGAGCAAAGGCCCTATTTAGCTTGTGTATGAGGTCTGGGGCTAGAGAGGGGGCTGCGGACTGCTGAGTCTCCCTGGTGGCCACTGCTCTCTCAGACCTGATGGCTGCTGCTCGCTCAGACCTGTCTGTCTGTTGGCTATCTGTCTGAGCCAAGGAAAGGGAGGCCTCCATCATGTGCTCCCCATTTGCAGATGCTGCCTTCTCACATTTTAGGCAAAGTGAACCTGTGAAGGTGATTAGAAGAGGGGATTTGCAATGCTGACATTTTCTGCCCCTGGCAGGCTTGCTTGAGGCCATGACTGAAAATGGCTCTAATCCCCTTTGATTCCTCATACCCCACTCCCCCGAAGGATTCCTGATAATACTGGGGGGGCTGTCTGGAAGAATGCTGAAGCCCTGATGGAACATTGCTGCTTGCACTTTAAGGGCAACAAGCTGGGCTTTTAAACTGTTGGTTGATTAGGTAATATTTTCATGCTCCCGTAGTGCTGGGGGCCTGCAGTATACATGAGAAACTCCATTTATTCCTGAGCAGCACTCTTTGTAAAATGCAGCACTCAATGAGATAACACTGTAACATCGACAACAAGTGACTGAATTAGAGCTGCAGACCCACCGTTGACGAATGGCTGAAAAAGTCAGGAAGCCATCCGTCGACAGGAGAAAATCCTCTCAGAGCACTGAGGTGCTGATACTGTCCGATCACCATAAAAACTGCATCCGTTGAACTCAAAGGCTGCAATGAACACTTTGTTGGGCCCAGAATTGAGGGAAAAACCTCTGCCCTAAAGTGGGTCCAGTCTGTGCAGTCTGCAAGCCTGAGACTGGGGCCCATGCAGGAGTGCTCTAAAGTGTTGAGATTCTTCAGCAAATCCAATAAGAATTAAAGTTTGTGACTTACAGTCTGAGATCTTCAGCCCTGCCACATGGCTATCAAGCACAAAATTCAAATCCCAGATGGGGACTGGATCTCTAATAAGGGGATGCAGGTGCAGGATACCTTTTAAAAAAGGTACTAATAGCTGGCCCAGTGGTGCTGAGGGCTGAGGCGATGGTCACCGCACCTCACTCCATGCAGGTGACCAGTGTTCAGGAATGAGCACTGGTCAATGGGGGTCGGCTGGGGAGAATGATTGAGCATCCGAAGGACTGTTCTCCTTCTGCGGGGAGGGGGGTCCACAGCAGTCAGTGTGTGGTTGCCTCCTGGCGGAGGCTGGGAGACTACACACTCTGTTGCACACATGGGTGGAGCTGAGGGCAGACGTCTGGAGGGAGTACACATGGACGCGTGCACGCCCCCCCTCCGGCGATGTCATTGCATGCCTTTGGCTCCAGGGGTGAAAACCGTGTGCCTAGTTAAGTGGCTTGATGTCAGTCTGAGAGCTTCGCTTGGTGGCCAGGCACCCAGGCTGGATCCGTGTTCCATGGGGAGTCGGGGGGCTCCCTGTGGCCCTGCTGCAGAGGATACTACCACAGGGGCATATGGGTGCCTGGGACTGACCAGGTAGAGGTGGACGGTGGCCATAATCCCTGGACCAGATGCCGGGACAAGAGGGGAGCAGACTGAGGTGACCAGAGAAAAGGTGGTAGAAATTAGTAATAAAAAAAAAAGGAATGAATCATAGAAACATAGAAACATAGAAACATACAAGTTGACGTCAGATAAGGACCGCAAGGCCCATCCAGTCTGCCCATTTCTTTTTCTGCCTTATAAATGTGCCATCGGCCTTTGCTCTGTCAGTGGCCTATCTATTCATAGTCATTTGTATTGCTCCCTTATGCCTATCCCATGTCTGTTTGAAGCCCTGCACTGTAGTCATAGCCACCACTTCTTGTGGTAAGCCATTCCATGCATCCACCACCCTTTCTGTGAAAAAGATTTCCTCACATTCCCCCTTAATTGGCCTCCCTCTAATCTCATGCTGTGTCCTCTTGTCCTGCTATTATTCTTATATTTAAACATGTTAGACTCTTTCACCTTGTTTATGCCCTTAAGGTGTTTGAATGCCTCGATCATATCACCTCTCTCCCTCCTTTGCTCAAGGGTATACATATTAAGCTCTGTTAATCTGTCCTCATATGTCTTCTGATGCAGTCCCTGCACCATTTTGGTTGCCCTTCTCTGGACTGCCTCAATTTGGTTAATGTCCTTGTGAAGGTGTGGCCTCCAATACTGCCGCAGTACTCAGATGGGGCCTAAACAGTGTCTTGTACAGAGGTTATTACCTCCCTCTTACGACATGATACCCTACTAATACACCCTAACACCCCCTAGCCTTACCTACTGCTTTAGAGGTCTGCTTGGATGATTTTAAGTCATCAGTGATGATGATGCCCACGTCTCTTTCTTCCTTTGTGACTGCTAGCAACTCCCCTCTCAGCCTATAGGTGGCTTAAGGGTTTCTCTTCCCTATGTGCATGATTTTGCACTTCTTTGCATTAAATCCCAGTTGCCACTCTTCTGACCATTCTGCTAGTTTATCCAGATCTCTTCTCATTCTGCCCACCCCATCTAGATCATCTACTCTGTTGCAGATCTTGGTGTCATCTGCAAACAGACAAGCCTTACCCTCTAGTCCATCTGCAAGGTCACTAATGAAGATGTTGAAGAGGACTGGCCCCAGGACTGATCCCTGAGGTACCCCACTTGTGACTTGCATCTCTTCTGACTGTATACCATTTACCACCACTCTCTGTTTTCTGCCCGTCAACCAGCTTGCCACCCAGTTGACCAACTTCTGACCACCCGAGCCTACCCAGCTTATTTATCAATCTTCTATGTGGAACAGTGTCAAAAGCTTTGCTGAAGTCAAGGTAGGCGACATCAACTGCTCCCCTTGGTCCACCACTCTGGTTGCCCAGTCAAAGAAATCTATGAGATTAGTTTGACAGGACCTTCCTTTGTAAACCCATGCTGTCTTGGATCCTGTGCCCCTATGGTTCCAGGTGTTGCACTATCCTTTCCTTAAGGAGTGCCTCCATAATCTTGCCCACTACTGAGGTAAGACTGACCGGTCTGTAGTTCCCGCCTCCTCCCTGCTACCACTCTTGTGGAGAGGGATCACATGAGCCCTTCTCCAGTCTTCTGGGACCTCTCCTGTGCTCAGAGACTCACTAAACAATTCTGCTAATGGCTCTGCTAGTTCCTCCTTTAGCTCCTTAAGTACCCTGGGATGTATGCCATCAGGTCCCATTGCCTTATCCACCTGAGCTCAGCAAGCTCTTGTAGGACCCTTTCTTTTGTGAGGGAGTAGTGCTCACCTCCCTCCCCTGTGTCCATGATGCTGAGCTGTGGGCCTGCCCTACCTTCTCTTCAGTAAATACTGAGCAAAAGTATCTATTTAGGATAGATGCCTTTACAGGGTCCTCCTCCTCCTCACATGCTCCCTTTTCTCCATTAAGCAGCAATCCCCTCTGGACTTTCTCCTTTCACTAATGTATCTATAGAAAGTCTTGTCACCTTCTTTTACTGTTCGTGCTAGTGTTTCCTCAGTTTGGGACTTTGCCTGCCTTACTGCCTTACCTGCTTCCCTTAGGGCAGTTTGGTATGCCTCCCTATCTTCATCCCGCTGTGTTCCCTTATATGTCCTGAAGGCCAGCCTTTTGGCTCTGACCTTTTCTGCTACTGTATTTGAGAACCAAAGTGGTTTCCTTCTTCTTTTGCACTTCCTTTTCTGTCTAACACAATGGGATGTTGTTTCAAGTATGTGCATCCTTAATGCTTGCCCACTTTGCCTGTACCCCCTCACCTGTGTTTTTTTTTGCCAGGGCTAGCTTAACTCTGTTGGCCATCTTATCAAAGTCAGCTCCTCTGAAGTCCCATATTTTTGCCTTGGAATGGGATGATTTAGATGTAGTAGCGAAATTGAACCATACCATGTGATGGTCACTGGCCCCAGGTGACCTTCTACCTGGAGATCTGTGATCCCTTCCCTGTTAGTCAGTACTAGATCTAGGATAGCCCTGTCTCTTGTGGGTTGCTGTACCAGTTGTTTGAGGCCCTCCCCCTGCAGGGAATCCACTATGAGTCTAGTTCTGGCAGATGTTCCTGCTGGTATTGACCAATCTGTATCCGGCGTGTTGAAGTCTCCCATTATCAGAACCTCCCCTTTAGCTGTCATGTTTTGTATATCTTCTAACAGTAATGTGTCTATGTCCTCCCTCTGGTCTGGGGGCCTGTAGACAACCCCAGTTCTTATGGCTGTCCCATTTCCTGTTTCCAGGGTGACCCACAGTTCTTCTGGCTCCTTATGTGTATTCTGAATTTCTGTAGCTTTGATATTTTCATTGACATACAGGCCACTCCTCCTCCCTTTTGCACCTCGGTCTCTTCTGAACAATACATAGCCAGGTACTGAAGTCTCCAAGTGTGGTTACTGGTAAACCACGTCTCACTAATTGCTACTATGTCCAGTTTAGCCTCTGACATTGTGCCTGCAGGTCTGGGATCTTATTTCCCAGGCTGTGAGCATTGTGTACATGATTTTCCATTGGCCAGATTTTGGTGTGTTAGTTGTTGGGTGAAGTTTGGCATTACCCCTGTGCGTGATGGAGACAAACCTTTTTCTTACCTGGTGATGCAAATGAGCGGCAAACATGCTGAATTCCTGTTTGACCACTAGCTGAGGGGAGGGTGTTCTTCCCATTCGACGTATGGGGTGCTGCACCCTCTCCCCATTTGCTAGTTTAAATATTCTGCAAAGATGCCAAACTTCTGCCCCAATGCACTGACTCCTCTTTAGTCAGATGCAGTCCATCAAATTTAAAGAACTTTGCTCCCAGAACTGTTGCCAGTTCCTACAAATCTGTGTCCTTTTCCTGGCACCAGCCCTTGAGCCACGTGTTTAGCTCCCTATCTCCCTTCTCTGACATTCCGTCCATCTGCTCCCTCTCCCAGACTGGCAGGATCTCAGAGAAGGAGATGCAGATGAAATAGATGATAGTTTGTCACCCAGCCTAGTCAGGTGTTCCTTGGTCTCCACAACTGACCGGCTGGCGAGATCATTAGTCCCTATGTGTACTAGGACATCAATGTTTTCTCCTGCTTTGCGAACAATTTTAGCAATACGGTCAGTGTCTCTCCATGCTGATGTACCTGGGAGACATCTGACCATCACCCCTGGCTGGAGATGGGTATCAACTCCCCGAATCATGGAGTCTCCTATGATCAGAAGTTTTTTGTATTTCCTTTGTGCTTGTTTTGTTTTGGTTCCTGATTTGGGTGAGTTTTGTTGTGCTAGCTCCTGTGCCACAGTGTCCTGCTCTGCAGTGTCTTCTGCCTCTTTATTTGATTTCAGAGATAGAGGCAGATACCTGTTTGTAGTGTTTATATGGTTTTTGGAGGTAATGTGTTGGAGAGCATAGAGTGATGGGGCACCTGATTTGCTCCTCCTAACCACCTGCCAACCTCCTGGACCAACTACCCTCTGCGGTCAAGGTTTTTCTGTTGGATGCTGGGGAAATGGCAACTGGGACAAAGGAACATTGCCCACAGGCAAATGAAAATGCGGCAATATCTGAAAGATGGACTTTCACAGAGGAATATCATAGTCCACCGTCCGACAAGTAGAATAAATAAGCAAGGATGCGCTGAGGTTTACACTCATAAGAATCCAAGGCTTGAGGCGATGCCCAAGAAGAGAAGTGATTCCACTTCAAAGGATAGGAAGACTGAGTAGAGGGCTTCCTAGCAGCCCAGGGAACCTCCGCTCCCTGTGGTGACACCCAGAAGCACAAGAGGACAATGTCCTCAGGAGCCAGGCGTGCAGGTGGAGGGAGCAAAGGTCGGGTGTAACAGGGAGCCTTGTGCCTGGGACAGCAAGGCTTGGCAAATAGGCAGAGGGATCAGTTCTGCGTTCGAGAGCTGGAGAAAAAGAGGGAACCAAATCTGTCTCAGCCAGAACGGTGCTATGATAATCATAGATGCTCTGTCCTGGACCAGTTTGAGTTGTACTCTCTGGACGAGTGGAAAGGGCAGGAAGGCATATAGCAATCTTCCTGTCCAGGAAAGAGATAATGCGTCCCACTACACAATTCCAGGACATCGCACGAGAGAGCAGCAAAGCGGCAGTTTTGTGGAGAGGCAAACAGGTCCAACTCTGGTCAGCGCCAGACATGGAAGACATCGTTGAAAATGCCTGGCAAGATTTCCCACTCGTGGGCCAGGGCAGAGGATCTGCTCAGGGCATCCACCAGGGTGTTGGACACCCCCGGGATGTGCACTGCCAGAAGATGTATACGTATCTGGATTGCCCAATACCATACCCTCATGGATTCTCTGCAGAGAGGGTAGGAATGGGTGCCACCTTGTTTGTTTAGGTAGCGAACTACCATAGAATTGTCTGACTGCACCTGTAAGCAGCCCGGAAGGAGGCGCACCTCAAATGCTTGCTGGGCATAGAGGACTGCCCGTAATTCCAAGACACTGATGTGGAGGCGGACCTCCACTGATGTCCAAGATCCTTATGATTGGATGTGCAGGAGGCGAGTACTCCACCCAGTCAAGGAGGCATCTGTCGGGTTAGAAGGAGACTGGGGACGGGTGAATGAAAAGGCATCCACCGGAGGAGATTGTCCTTTGACTTCCACCACTGCAGGGCTCAAAGAGCCAGGGAAAACAGCAGGACTGGAGCATCAAAATTGTCCAGATACTGGTCCCATTGGACTCTGAGAGATCATTGAAGGACTCTTATATGCAACCTGGCATTGGGAACCTTTGGAATTGTGGCCTCCAAATGTCCCAGGAGAAGAGGATAGCCTCTTGCAAAGATCCGATTGCAGGATTCCCAAATGAGCACAAAAGTGATCAGGGCAAGCCTTCATTTCCAGAGAGCAGAGCCAGTCGCCTTTGTTCAGCAAAGGAAGAAGTGTCGGAAGGGACAGCATGTGGAACTTTTGGTAAACGATGTAGAGGTTGAGACCCCTCAAATCCAAAATGGGGCGTAAATCCCCATCCATTTGGGGACCAGAATGAAGTGGGAGTAAAATCCCTTCCTCTTCTTAGGAAAGGGAACTGGTTCGGTAGCTCTTTTTGATAGTAAGGCAGCGATCTTGGTCCATAGGACCAGTGTCTGGTCTAGAGGGTAGTGCGAGACCCTGGGTGGCAATGGAGGAGGCATCTCTCTGAACTCTAGTGTGTGTCCTGTACCGATCAGTTGCAGTAGCCACTGGTCAGAGGAGAGGGCTTGCCACCCTTGCAGGTGCAGGGAAAACCTGCCTCCGATGGCCATGGGTAGGGCATCTATATCCATGACTGAAAACCCTCAGGTGGGAGGCAAGTCCTGCTGAGGGGCAGCAGGGATGTACCGGGGCCTAGGGGCATTCCTCAGGCCAGGCAGTTGTAACTGGCTCTTCGGTTTACTGACCAGCTGCTGATTAAATGGGGGGATGGCCTCTGCAGGGGTGACCCCTGGAGGGACCCCTGAAGGGTCATTTGGCCTTAGGGCAGTAAAGGGTCCATATAAATTGTAGTGTATGACTGTAGTCCTGCAGGTCTTTTAAGATGTCCTGCGTTTGCTAACCGAAAAGTTGTACAGCTTTAAAGAAGCATTCAAAATGGATTTCTGGACATCCTGGGAAAAATCAGACACCCTAAGCCAGGCGTGATACCTGAGACATACACCAGCAGAGGACATACAAGACCGTAGTATCCACTGCATCGTAAGAGGCCCATAGCAGATGGCGGCCCACTGCCGCCGAGGTGGAAAATTTCACCGTTAGGTCATCTTGGACAGTACCAACCAGGAGGGACCGGACTGTGGCCTGGGAGGCTTTAAGAATTTTCTCCTGATATTTAAGAAGGTGTCCCATGTAACTAAGGACCCAGAGGGACAAGGCGGCTGGGCTGAGGGGAAAAAAAAAAGTTTTCCCTCGGGGTCCAACTACTTAAGACTCCGCATCCGGGGGCTTCGCACTCATGTGCTGAGGCCTGGAAGACTAATCATGAGTGGCATTAATTACCACAGAGTCTACCTGAGGTGGAGACGTGAAATAGGGGTGAGCCACCAGAGCCTGATAAAGCTTGTCTGCCTTCCTTGGATTGGAGGGAATCTTAAACGGTTGCATCCAGGAAGCCATAATAGTCTCTTCAAAGGTGTTCACCAATGGGGGGATAACCAGAGTAGGGCTTTCAGATATACCCAGGTACTGAGCCAATATCTTGCGAGAAGACTCCTGTACCGAGCCCAGGAACCTGAAGGTTCTCTGGAGGAGGAGCATGATGTCCACAAACGTTGGGTCATCCGATGGGGAACAAGGGAGGCAAAGATTAGCGTCCTCCTGGACATTGGTGGCAGAGGAGGACTGAGGGAATAGCTCCTGGTCCATACCATAATCCTGTTCCCTGCTTTCTGGACTCCAGTCTTGCAGAAAAGGGTCCTTTATGTCCACTTCCTGGGAACACAGACCCGGGGAGACAGGAGAAGAGATGGCCGTACACTGGGCCGCAAGGGGCAGAGCCAGAGCAGTGTTTAGTGGTGACCCACTTTATGGGGGCAGTGGGGCTGAGTGAGGTCTAAGATGTAGGTAACCAGAGCCTGGATGTCATTCATGGTCATCTGTCCAGAGGTGGTAGACCTAGTGGAACAAATGAGCACCATAGATGGAATAGCGAGCGGCCATGGGACCAAATGAGCAGCTGTTGACGGGGGCATATAGGACCCCAAAGACTTTAAGAATGGCACAAGGCTGTTGACACTGGCAATGTATCCCCCGTCCCAACCATCAACGAGAACCTCATCAATAGAGGAGGCAGCGATGGAATGCAGAGCAACGTCGATGGGCCGTGGCACAGGGCAGGCGACGGGTCAAAACTTTGAGCCATCGACGGACCATGTTGCAGGACTGTCGATGAGAGGGTTGTCGACAAGCTAGAGGTCATTGTCGATGGATGAGGGCCATGCAGCAGTGAAAGTGGGGGCAGCATTGACAGCTGCAAAACAACCCCAGAGGCGCTTATTGATAGAGGAGCCTTCAATGAGCCCAGAGAGGAGCCCACAATCATCGATGGTAGAGAAGATGATAAATGAGGGGCTACCTGCTCCATACTCACAATGTTTGTTTCTGAGGACAACATGGGAGGAACAGACATGCTTGGTTTTAGATGTATGTTTCCTACCCTGATCCTGTGCCAAGGTGGAGGGGCCTCCCGTGGAGCAGTGAGACCCTGAGGAGGATGCCAAGGAATCCCTTGCATAGGAGCGTTTGTGCTGCTTTTGCTCCAAGAAGGCTACCTTTTGCTCCTTGAGATACTCTTGGAGCTGTTGCAGTCATCGGCATTTTGTGGCTCTGGAAAAAGTCTGACAGAAGAGACACCTCATAGTGCCATGCTCAGAACCCAGGCAGCAAACGCAGACTGTGTGGAGGTCTTCCCTAGCAATACTGTGGCCACAAGCCCAACCTCAAAATAAAGGATCTGAAGACATAAGTTCATGGTAAAACAAAAAACACAAAAAATGGTCAAATGGTTTTCTAAAACTATTCAAAAGACGACTGTGAAGCAGGAACTCCGAAGGAGGACTTGTTGCATACATGTCGCAGTTGAAAAGAACTGAGGAATGCCTGGGACCTCCCCCTTTTATACCTGCCAGGTGTATGACACGTGGTGGTGCTGGGGGGAGGTCCCAGGGTCGACTGCTGTGAAATCATCCAAAGATAAGGATGCCTGTGGCTGAATCCCACTGGTTATGACCTACTGCAAGAGACTGCCTCGAAGAAGATCAGTGTTTTGCAGCTTGCCAGTGAGACAGTGCACTAAATCCCCTACTGTGTGAAGTGAAGGAAACACACACACATATGCACACACACACACACACACACACACACACACACACACATATATACACACACACCTGCATGTGTGTGTTTTTGGGGGATGGTGTTGGCCTCGGTACAGGACGTAGGAATGGTAAGGAAGCATATTTTGCACCTGAAATGTCAGAAATCATCTCTATGGCATATTTCTAACATTTCTATGTGCATAACAATGCAGTCTACATGTTTTGTGACAGACTATTTACAAGGTGGCAGGATACAGTACATTTTACGCTATTTAAACTGCAAAAAAAACACCTTTCTTGGCAGCCGGAGTGAGAGTGACAGCAACAGGATATTTTTTTGTTTAAGCATGGCCCATGTTATGAGCATAGTAACTCAGTCAAGGGTGCGCAGTTATTGGGGGATTAATCAACACCCTTGGCACTGTGAGGACACGGCCTGTGGCCTCGTGCCTCACAATGCACCTGGGGTGTTGGTTAATGCCCAATAACCGCATACCTGGTGTGGGTTTTTGCTTAATATTTTATTAAACAGATAAAATAAGAACCAATTTATTTCCCATCTCCATTAACTAAAGAGACTATAAAAATGCCCACAGACTTACAGAGCAGTCAAGAGTCCTGAGAGTTGGAGTACCCTCGCTGAAGTAAGGTAGGGGTCATGGGGAAGAAGGGGACCATTATTTCTGGCACACCGAGTGCTCCAGCTTTTACATGGTATGGAGAAATAAAGCCCCCCTCCCTCTTCCACCCATCTCTAATCCCATTCTCCTTACCTTTGTTCAGTGAAGGTCCTCTAGCCATCAGTGACTGACTGTAAAATCTTAAATTGGCATATATTTTTACTTCTTCCAGTTCAAACGTGACACCCCTCAACAGCACTGTGCAAGTGCATGCAAGCAAATGCTGTTATTTGCCCATCCCTGCTTCCCAAGGAGAACTCCCTCTTCCCAATAAAACAGCCAGTCATCCATTGTCCTTCACCCTTCTTCCAGTATGGACAGCCCGCTACTTGTCCATCACATAGCATCTTTTCCAGTTACAGACCAACTGATACTGGCCTGTCTTGCACCCTCTCTGCAAAACAAGACTGACAGCACACTACGCTACCCCTCTTCCCAGCACTGACAGCCAATCACTGACCTGTCCCATACACCACTCTCCCCAAGTACTGACATATACTAGCTGTCACACACACACCCTCTCCCATGCATCACAGTTCCTCGGTAACAGCATCCCTGAGGGATGGGATAAAAGTGGACAATGCTATATCTGATGCTGGATAAAGCAGGCTCCCCCTGCATGTCCCACTCAGCAGACCATGGCAGGAAAGCCAAGGGAAATCAGGAGCCTGGGCTATGTACCCAAAGAAGGTGGATGATGGGGTGGGGAGGCACTGATGGGCCAGGCCAAAGGATGCAACAGTCCACCACCACACCATCCCACACATGATCAGCTTGCAATATTGTCTTTCACATCCCATTCACATAAAAACAGACTTTGATGGCAGATAAGGACCACTTGGCCCACCTAGCCTGCCCATTTTTTTTTTTATATTTTATTTATTCAGTCTAGGATTACAAGTACCTTTGAGCGCCAAGCAGCTCATTTACAAAGGTTGCACGTCAATAGGGGGTACAGATCCATAATGGAAAACAGACTGGTTTCACAAACAATTAAGCAATTTGTATTACAAAATACAGAATAAGAAAACAGCAAATAAATACACATTAGTTTAGCACATGATTCAAGGCAGGGAGTGAGAAGAGGAGGGAATTAGGAGTGGAGCCAGATCAAGGAAGGGGAGAGCAACCAGGTGGCATTGTCAAGTAGCAGCTAGGATAGTAAGGGACGAAAAGCAAGGAAGACAGTGGTGGGGAGAAAAAGAGGGGGAGATGGAAGGGCAGGAAGGGAGAGGAGAGTGAGAGGGCAAGACAAGTAGAGAGAACAGTGGAAGAACGGTGGGGGGGTGAGGTGAAGTCCCAGGAAGAGGGACAAGGATGTTAAGTGGTGCAATCACAGGAGTTTCCAGTTAGGATGTGCTGACAAAGTTTGAGTTTGAATTCACTGAGACTAGTAAGGTTAGCCAAACCATTGTGGAGGCCATTTAACCAGTTTGGCACTTTGATACAAAAGGAGTGTTGGTATTGGGCAGTCTGGCACATCGGGACTAGTAGGAGTGCGGAAGATGAGGTGTGCATATGTTGGGTCTTGGGGGATTTGTGAAGTAAGCATCCTAATCCCCAAGGCATGAGTCCAAGGAGAATCTTTCTGGCAATTAAGCAGGTGTGGTATTTAATTCTCCCATCAAGTTGAGCCAACCAGCCTGCATATAGACATTGCAGGTATTGGTGTGGTGTGGTGCACCAATTAGGAGTCTACAGGCCTTGTTTAGTGCCACAGTGAGCCTTTTAAGTGAAGTGGTGGGAGCAGTTCCATAAATGACAAGGCCATAGTCGATTAAGGAGAGCACCGAGCTGTGGACAGCAAGATTTAGAGCTTCAGGTGTTAGAGACTTTCTCAGTAGATAGAGGAGCCCAATCCTGGTATTGATGGCTCTGGCAACATTTTTGATGTGCAGTGAATAGGTGAGGTGTCTATCAAGGATAACCCGTAGGTACTTGAAGTGCTGTATTTGTTCAAGGGGGTCACCTTGGGAATATTGGATGGTAAGAGCATGCTCTTTATGTCAACTTCGGGCTGAGGAGAACAACAGGACTTTTGTCTTCTTGTAGTTTAGTACTAGTTTATGGTTGTGGAACCAGTGCTCAACTTCCGTGAAGCCCTTTTGAAGGTTACTTTCAAGGAGGTAAGGGTCAGGGTGGCTTGCAAAAATGACGGCATCATCTGTGTAGAATAGTGTTTGCTGGTGGCAGGCAGTCAGTAAATTGTTAAGGAAGATGCTGAAAAGGAGTGGACCCAGGATTGAGCCCTGGGGTACCCCAGACCGAACAGGCTTCTGGTCAGAGATAGCATTGGAAATCTTCACACGTTGAGATCTGTTCCCAAGATAGCTTCTAAACCAGGGCAGTGTATCAGGGGAGAGACCAGTTTGTGAGAGTTGTTTAAGAAGGAGTCGGTGATTAACCATGTCGAAGGCCTTGGTTAAGTCTGTAAAGACTGCACCCACAAGACTGCCTTGGTCAATAGATTGCTGGATGTAGCAAATTCTAAGAGTGCGGTGGTGGTGCTGTGCCCTTTCCGAAAGCCATGCTGTTGTTCACACGGTAGGGAGTATCTATCGAGGTAATCCACAAGTTGGTTGGCAACAATACGTTCAAGTATTTTAGAGAGGGGTGGGAGGATTGAAATAGGCCTATAGTTGCTGTGTAGTGCACGGTCTCCAGACTTGTGAACTGGGGTAACAATGGCTGTTTTCCATACCTGTGGGAACTGCGAGAGGGTTTGAAAGAGGTTAAGTAATTTAGTAATAGATGGAAGTACTTCCTCCATGGTGAGCGTGATTAGCTTGAGGTCTAAAGAGTCACCACTGTGCCTGGACTTGCCCAGGACATTATTTAGTAGTTTCCTGACCTGGGCCACTGAGACATGTTTAAAGTAGAAGGGGGGGTGATGATTTGTCTTGGTCTCAGGATAATGTGCTGCCATGAAGGTGGTATTGTCAAAGAAGTCTTGTGGTAGCACACTACTTAGGTCAGTGAAGGCATCATTAAAGGTATTCGCTGTTGTGAGTGGGTCAAGTATGGCTGTACCATCAAGGTTTAACATCTTGGGAGTCTTTTTTGGGTCTTTCCCTAGAACATCATTGATATTTGCCCAGAATTTCCTGCTGTCACCCCAGGTATTGGTAAGTTGCTCCTTGTGGTGATTGCTTCTTGCTTTACGGATTTTCCGAGTGCAGGAGTTTCTTGCAGCTTTATAAGCTTGCCAGTCCTGTAGCTTGCCATAAGATTTAGCATAGTACCAGAGGTGGTCCCTCCATTTCATGCTGTCTATCAGCCCAGGAGTAATCCAGGGATGAACAGTGCCGCGCACCTTCATTTTCTTGAGGGGTGTGTGAACATCACAGGCAGCTCTGAACATAATGATAAGAAGTTGGAGTGATACATTAATGTCTGTAGGGGAGTCAAGTAGCGACCAGTCCTGACAGCTCAAGTGTTGTTTTAGGAGTTCCCTACCTACTGGATGAGCCGATGATCCTAGTTAACCAACAGCCTATTTCTTCCTACCCCACACAAGAATCGCCTTATGTCTGTCCCATGCATTCTTGAACTCCCCCCATTTTTGACCCCACAACCTCCTCAGGAAGGCCGTTCCATGCATCCACCACCTTCTCGGTGAAAAACTACTTCCTCACAGGGCATTGGACAGGGGCCATGCAGTAGACATCCTATATTTGGACTTCAGCAAGGCCTTTGACTCGTGTCGCATGGGAGGCGGAGGGGAGAATGGAATATATTGGGGTGGGGACAAAAATGGTCAACTGAATCACCACCTGGCTGGGGGGTAGGCAGCCAAGGATAGTGGTGGTGGGGGTGGACTATCATCACCAAGGGACTTTACGAGTTGGGTATCACAGGGTTCAGTACTGGGATGGTGCTATTCGGAATATTCATAGCCGATATCTCAAATGAGATCCAGTCTTTTCACAGATAATACTAAGATCAGTGCAGTGGTAGAGGACAGAGGAGTGGAGGGGGCTGCAGGAAGACCTGATCAAACTACAGGAAGGGTTGGAGACATGGCAGTTGGGGTTCAATGCCAGGAAGTGCAAGGTACTGTGCTTCGGAGCAAGGAATCAGGGATGGAAATATCAGTTGGGAGGGGTACAATTGGAAATCACAGTGGAGAAAAAGTATCTAGGGATACTAATAATGGGGAGTCAGTGCAGGAAGACGGCTGCAAAGGCAAACAAGAAGCTGGGGGTGCATAGCAAGGGGAATCTCCTCCAGGCACAGAGAAGTGATCCTACCCCAGTACA
Source organism: Neoceratodus forsteri (assembly GCA_016271365.2). Taxonomy (NCBI): domain Eukaryota; kingdom Metazoa; phylum Chordata; order Ceratodontiformes; family Ceratodontidae; genus Neoceratodus; species Neoceratodus forsteri. The sequence goes on along the minus strand of CM028133.1, from coordinate 519,274,872 downwards.
GGTCACTGGTCAGGCCACACCTGGAATACTGCATGAAGTACTGGCAGCCATTTCTGAAGAGGGACATCAGATTGCTGGAGGGGGTGCAGCGGAGGACAACAAAGATGATACAAGGACTTGAGGGAAAATCATATGAGGAGAGGCTGGGAGAGCTGCAAATGTATTCCATGGAAGAAAGAAGGGATGGGGGGATGTGATCAAAACCTTTAAGTACCTAAAGGGTATTAACAGGATTAATACAGAAGGGATTCTTCAGATCAGAAGTGGGGGACTCAAGAAGGTATCGGCTGAGATTGGAGGGGATTCAGGAGGAAATCAGGTGGCACTTTCACAGAAAGGATGGCAGATAAGTGCCCAAGGAAGTGGTATCACGTAGAATGGTAGGAGGATTTAATACAGCATGGGACAGAGTGGGGGTAGTTAAGAGGAGGGGGGAGGAAGGGCAGTTGCAAATTGAGGGCTAGCTGCACAATCAAGCAGATTCGATAGACCGTGAGGCCTGTTTCTGCTTGCATTTCATATGTGAATGGTTCCTCACCTGCTGGAATGCCTGCAACCCAATAGAGATCCACCACGACCCACTGAAACGCAAAAAGCCCACCAGAATTTGCATCTGATCCAGCAGAATACTGTCCACTTACCACCAGCTTTTTGTGCAACACCCCCCCACAGTTTCAGCTAGTTTTGGGGTACAAATCATGCCAATTTGCCCTCAATTTATGCTGAAAAACAGTTTAAGAGTTCATCCAATGGAAAAGTCATTTTTAAAGACTAAATAACATTGCCTCTAATATTTAATACTCATCAGCAGTGCACGTGGTAAAGTGCAGTGATGGTAGTACATGTAGTACATGTGGCACAATGAAATGAGAGTGCATGAAGCATAGCGCAGTGGTGTCAGTGCATCACAAACACTGACAGCAGTTTTTTTTGCTGAGCTGCCTTGCCAACATGCTAGATTTAGTGGCGGGCTCAGGAACTGGTTTGGTGACACAGAATGGCACCAGGGAGTGGTACTGTGTGGTAACTCCATCCAGGGAGGGTAGGCACAGTGTTCAGGCACTCCAGCAACAACTGGGAAGCCAGAGAGCTTGTCCTAAAACAGGGGATATTACTGTATAGCAAGATAAACTTAGTACTGGAGATGAACTTTGGGTGCAGACATTAAAGGAAGTGCTGGCGTTAAAGGAAGTGAATGCTGACACTGAGCAACAGTTGCCGCTGCATTGTTACAGCATACCCACCAAGCATAGGTATGTGATTTCTTACCTGGGTCCGGAGGAACCTGCAATGGGAATCTGAAATCATTGCCAAGTCATACCTGTAAAATTAAAATAGCCATGGGGTCACAAAGAATCTGTAGTTCTTTAGAAATGAGATCGATAGGGATGGTTAAACATACAACAATACTTCTCTGATGTGCAGGGGATATCTATACTGACAGAAGTCGGTGGCCTGTCAAACATGAAATTGTGGAAAAAAAAGAAGATATTAACTTCATACTTTTCATAATTTCCATTTCTGTTGGTGCCAAGATAGTCAATGGGAAGTCACTACAACTGGGTATAGTGCACCCCCGCCAGGGGAATGGCATGGACCTAACCTTAGAATGCTGTGCACATGAGGATTCCAAGCAGCAGCAATCTTCACAGCGATCATAAAGTCCATTTATAAATGAGACAACAAAATACATAAAACTGAAAAAAACTGAATACACTCTACCTTCTAACTGAAAAATAGAAAAAACCTTTTACCTTGCTGATGGAAACTAAACACAATTTCAAAACTACCAGTAACAAGGAAGCCACCAAAAAAGGGGTACACTGTACCTGTTAAGATGTGTGGTGGTAAGAGTCTAGTGCACATGTATACAGGCTTCAAGGCACCAAACTCACCCTTATTAAAAAGGAAAACAGGAAGTCCTGTGAAGTTAAACATAGTATGCCATCACAAAACACCATTTTGCCCCAGCCACCTCTGACATCCCTAACAGCCCAGGCCAGATCCCACATAAAGGTTACTCCCAAATGGGTACTTAAGTCCAGACATTACTGTGGCCAGGATTAAGGGGAATAAAGGCAAACAAGCAGAGTACCTTCTCTAATGTATAGTGGGTACTTGGGTCCCATTGTTGTTAAGGTGCTGTCATCAGAGTCTGCATTGGAACCTTTACATTTGGTCCAGAACTCCCTCTCTAGTCTACCCACCATCCTCATTGCCTCACCAGTGCCAGCAAACTGATATGCCTTTTCCCCATAGATAATTTTTAAACTGGCCAGCATTAGCAGAACATGATGGACTCCCATCTGGCGTACTCGATCTCTGACTCAGTCAAAATTTGGACTGTAACAATGTTGTACTCACTTTATCGTAGTGTGCATGCTTTCACTATGTGCCTACCAATCGGATATTTGTACTGTGTTTTGTATACAGTTAAGTAATAAAGACAAAGTTAAAAAAAGATGCATGGTGGCAATCTGATTGAAAATATCTTTTTTCCTTGTTTTCTTAATAAAACACTGCAGCAAAATAAAATAGAAGGATTCCAAAGACAAAAGGGGTTTTAAATATACTAATGGACATCCTCACTGACATATCAGATAGTATAGTGCAGTGGTTTAAGGCTCTGAGCTACAAACCTGGAGACCTGGGTTTGAATCCCACAGCCTCCACTTGCATACTGTGTGACCCTGAGCAAGTCACTTAACTTCCTTCTGCTTCCAGATCGTACCTGTAAATATGCTTTCAGCTTAGTGTCTCTCTCCAGGTTAAAAAAAACATTTTCTCCTGCAAGAAATCTTAGGTCTGTGGAACTGAAGCCTTGGAAGGGTGGAGCTCCTCCTTTGCGGCCCATGCCGAAAAGGTGGACCATACACAAGCATAAGCTGTAGAGGAAGTCTTCCTTGCAGTCATTAGTTTCCCACTACTTTTCTGGAAAAAAATAGTCTTAAGAGTATCCTCCTTTCAGGAACAAGGCCATGAGCTGCATCGCCCCTGGGTTTGGGTGCAGAATGGGACCATGAGACAGATGGTCTCCCTGTAATGAAAGAAGAAACAGTGCTTGCTGAGCTAGGTTCACTAGATCCAAGAACAATGATATTCTTGGCCACTCTTGAGCTATTAAAAGAAAACTTCCTCTTGAGTGTCTCATCTTTTGTGTGACCCTGGCAAGAAGAGGCAGCAGAGGGAAGATACATGCTCTGTTGAAGGCCCTCTCCTAGGACAGAGCATCCACTGAAATCATTTGCAGACACCAATGATGGCTGAAAAACCACTGAGTCTGAGCACTGCAACTGGAGGCAAACAGATCGATCAGAGGCCAGCTGAACCTCTTCCACAGAAAGTTGAACACCACCAGGTTCAACCGCCACTCTCCCGGGTGAACATTTTCTCGATTTAGCCAGTCTGCTTGAATGTTCAACTCTCTTGCTTTTTATTTTTAATTTATTTCATTTATTTATGAATTTGGAGACATACCTCTGAGCAAAGCTCTTTTACAAAGGTTCCACGTCAGGTAGATGGATGTTAGACACAATTAACTCTAGTACAATGTACCACATTGGGTTTAACAGACATTAGACTCAAATAACATCAATTGGACAGAATAGGTAGATATCTAACAGTTGGTTACAGAATAACAGTGTAGCAGAGACAATACTAGTACCATGGCTGAGTACATCGTCAGTATGGAAAAGATTAGAGAGGTGTGTGTATGTACCTAGAGGACAGCGAGAGAGGGGGAGAATAGGCAGATAGCTAACATGTGGTTAAAGTGTAACAGAAACAATAATAGTACCATAGTTGAGTACATCATCATTATAGAAAAGATTTGAGAGGTGTGTAAGTACTTGGGGGGGAGAGGAGGGGAAGGAGACGCTTCAGAAAAGCAAGTCAATAAGGACGGGGAGCAGTCTCAGAGGGGCAACTGTCAAGTGGGAAGAAAGTATTGGGAGTAATGGATGGTGGTGTGGAGAGAGGGGGGTGGGGATAAGGGGGATGGGGGAGTGTGGGATGAGTGGAGGGGAAAGGGGGACAGGGATAGGGGCAGAGTCACCCCTCCTGGAGCAGACATATGCTCAGGAGGGGAGGGTGGAGAAATAGGCACTAGAGAGGGAGGCTTGGTGGGTGAGTGGAGGGCGGAGTGCTAGGTGGACTGCTAAGAGAGAGAGAAGATTCTCCTCTGCCCACCTGAGAAGATTGGAGGCTTCTCTTAGCATCTCACTGCTCTTTGTACCTCTTTGATTGTTTATGTATGCCACTATGAGGGCCCCCTCCGCTGTGCAATGAGTTTGGGAAGGAGGAGATAGGGTGCCAGGAGCAAGCCTGGGGGGTGGTGAAGAGAGAGAGAGAGACACACGGAGACACACTGCTGCAGCATTTTGGGTTTTTATTGCTTGGTTTCTGATCGCGACTCATGTAGAGTTCCCCAGTTGCATTGTGTCATCATCCTCAACCCCCCCCAATCTCTCTCCTATGACTGAGGGCGATTCAAGCATGTTCTGGTTTATCGGGATGAAGAGGAGGTGGCTGCCGGCAGCAGCAGTGGTGGAGGGGCAGCTGGGGGCAGCCGTTGTGGCCATGATGAGCAGGAGGAGGCTGATGGAGGTGGTGGAGGAGGTGGCTGGCAGTAGTAGCAGCACTAGCAGCAGCACCACCACTTTGTTTGCTTCTCATTGTTATTGAGGTGCAGCAGCAGGCCTCACTTGCCTATCTGCCGACTTAAAGGATACCTAAACAACATTTTGACAACAAACTATTCAAAAATCTGACTCCGTAGGTGACTAAAGGAAAGGCTGCTGTATTCATTAAGGCTAAAACTACATTTATATAATTTACCTAAATGTGGTTCCAGAGCATTTGAATTTTGTAAAATCAGCCTTCTAATTTCAAAAAAACGGTCTTACCTGCTTCCTAAAATGGCCGCCAAATGTGTTATGTGATGACATCACTAGAGCCAAAGTCAGAAAGATCTATGGCTATCTATAGTGCTAACTAGTTATTTTTTCCCTTTGTATAGAATTGTTTCATCCAAATGGTCAAAACCATGTGTATTATTTTGTATAATACACACGTTAGGCTATGGTTCTGTTCATTTTGTCTATTTTAACATGCTGAAATTGTGTTTTAATCCAACCGACTTTCTCTGTGGCAAACCACAATACAGTACAAATCTTGAATAACCTGGTGGTCTAGTGGTTATGGTGGATCCAAGATGCTACAGTGGGGGTGCTGGGGTGGTGTGCATGCTTGATATGCACTTTTTAACATTTTTATTAAACCTTTATATTTTCTGCTATTCTTTTCTTGTACGTTTTTGACAGAACCTACAAATGTAATCCATAGTTTGAAAGTAAATATTTGTACAATCAATAAATCAGGCTTCTTCAACAAAGTGAAATGCAGCAGCAGCACACAAGTACATTATCTATGTGTGTGTGTGTGTGGAGGGGTGCAGCCACACCCTTCACCACCCCCTAGAGCCACCACTTTTTTGTAGCAAAGTTCTTGTTCAGTCCAATGTTAGAGTTTATACTTTCATGAAACTCAAATATATGCTTGTCTTGTCTTCTTTTTCCATGGGAAATAATAATAATAAGAATCAGCATTTCTATAGTGGTTTTCATACACATTGTATTCCAAAGTGCTTTACAAGCAATACTAGACTGGTAGCGAAGTGACTGAACATGTAGTGGCAGCCATTTCATACATTAATATCCACACACAGCCTTGGACAATTGAATGAACTGGTTTTATGGGAAGGGGAATGTTGGCCAGGACAACAGGGTCAGGTAGTGATCAAGGTGCTGGCAGCCCACATCTTATTTCTCACAGTAATCTGCTCAGATTTCTCTCCTCTGTCTTCCCCCTTCCCTGAATATAGCAGTACCTTGCAAGAATGGCCTTCTCAGTCCCCCTCTGGTATTCATTCTTCACTATTCCTCCTCACACCGAAAACTGGTGAGCTCATCACCCTTCTGCATCATGAATGCAAGCAGTAGAGTCCCTGTTTTATTTTGACATATCAAATATAAACATATCTTTCCAGTAAGTCAGGCTGATAGCAACAGGGAACAAGGGGAATGATGGGCTTTCCTATCCTTAAAAGATCTAGGCTACCTTTGATTACACACTGCTAAATGATGGGTGTGCACATCATTATGCACGTCATTTAATAGTGCCTAATCATAGGTGGTTTAGATCTTACATGGGTAGGAAAGCCTATTTTTCCACTTGTGCAATGCAGGTATCAGCCTGGCTTACCAGAACATTATGTTTATTATTAATATGTAAAAATAACATGGGAGACTGTACTAACCACATTTATGATGCAGAAGGGTAGTGAAATCACCAGTTTTTGGTGTGGGGAGCAGGTGAGAAGAATGAATGCCAGAGAGGGACTGAAGAGGCCATTCCTGCAGGGTATAGCTATATTCAGGTTAGTTGAAGACATGAAGTAGGACGTTGATCAGATCACTGTGAGATCTGAAATGTGGGGCTGCCAACATTGACGTTTGTGAGGACAGTATTGAGGGAGTTGTGTATAGCTCATTCAAGATTTGGAAGGGTGGTAGCCAGCCAACTCGAATTGCTGAGTAAAGCACAGAAAAGTACTGGAGAAGAATTGCTGGGAACTGTCCTGTGGGGTTCTACAGATCACAGGTAAAGGAGTAGACTGACACTGGAAGTCGGGTGGATTCGCTCAAGGTATTAGTATGCCTTTCCTGCTAATAATATTGTTATCCATTTTAAGTGCAGCCCTCATGAGCGCATGAACAGCAGTTTTTCTGGTGGGTCATGATGCTTATTGCATGGCCCTCCAGGAAGACCAAGTTGTTGGTTAATGAGGTGGGAAAAAACACAACAGGGGAACTGTACATACTACCGTCACTGTGCAGAAGGGTAGTGATCCACTCAATGTTTACTGTGGGAGCAGAAGTCAAACACTGAGAATGTGGACTGGAGAGTGATTTGGGAGGCATTTTTTAACAGTGCCAGCTGATGATTCATATTGGTATAGGTGTGCACAACTCTCTGAGGTACAAGATTACAATCTGAGGTATGATAATTCTCTTCATGAGACCGAGTGCTAAGGACAGGGTATGGATGGTGGGGTGTTCAGCAGAAGGCAGGCTAGATGCAGAAGGTTCACATGGAAAAAGAAAGCCTTACTTGTGGATTAGCAAAAGAGCATGGGCTTTGGAACTGAACCAGACCAGTACTTTGCTCTGCGACCCTGACCAAGTCATTACACTTCCTTGTGCTCCCAGGCCACAACTGTAAACAAGTTTTCAGCTTAGTGTGTCTCTCCTGGTTAACAAAAAACAAAATTCAGTGCATCACATAACCACTAGATCATCAGGTAACTGAAGTGTTGTACTGTAATGCAATTTGCCATGGAAAAAGTCAGCTGGATTGCAAAATATTTTCTGCAAGTTAAAGTAAACAAAATGAACAAAATCATAGCCTAACATGTGTACCGATCAAAATAATCCACGAGTTAATACATGGTGTTGATCATTCTGGTACAACAATTCAAAACAAAGAGGGAAAGAAGAACTAGTAAGCACTATAGGAATATATGTGGGTCTCTGTCTTTGGCTCAGATGATGTCATCATGACTCATCACTTAACAGACTTAGCAGACATCTTAGGGAGAAACCAAGGCTGTTTTTTGAAAGTGAAAGGCTGATGTTTAAATTTTCAAACACTATGAAACTGCATTTATATTATTTACATAAATGCAGTTTTAGCATAAATGTAAACAGCAGCCTCTTCTTTACCTTGTTATGAAGCCAGATTTTGGAGTTTGCAGTTTTAAAAAAAACTGCTTGTTTAGGTACCCTTTAACACTATAGTGTATGTGTGGCCTTGGACATGGACGAGATAAGTTTTTTTTTTGTGCTCTGCGTGTGCTTGGAAAACATTTAAACTTGAAACTAATTTATAACGTAGTTTTGTAAATTTGCCTCCACCTTCCTTCCCCCTTCTATATCTGTCTCTCCAATTTAATAATATTACTAATAGACAAGCATTTGTCAATGCCGAATGTTTGCCTGCTGGCATTGGCATTGGTAGTGTAGGAGTTAGAGAGCTGCATAATAGGAATGGCAGTGAAGTATTGAACTGAAGCCAACCCCCCCACCACCCTGCAGAGACTGACAGGCATTGGGGTGTGCCTTTGGGTCATCAGGCATAACGGCCATGCCATTTCACCAAATCCTACCCTGCAGACACCAACAAGTGCCACGGTGTGCCTTGGGGTCTTTGGCCCTTATGCTCACCCCATTCCATCAGAAAATACGGTGAGATGGGTGCTGTATAGGAGAATGGGGTGAACTTTGGGGCCGAAGAGTCCAAGGCACACCTTGATGCCTCTCACTGGCTGCAGGGTATGGAATGGTATGAGCATTACAGGCGAAAATCCCAAGTCACACCCCTGATGCCTGTCATTCTCTACAGGGTGGGGCGTTATGGTCGGAAACCCCAACATCTCAGGCGTTCATTGGCATTTTCACTCCAAATTTTCAACATGGGTTTTTTGTGACCCCCACCTTATGAACAGTGGCAATATCAGTTCATTAGCTGAAAGTTGATTTTGCACAGCGACTATGCCATTTGGCACCACAGGTGCGAAAACACATTTTGAACAGGATGTGAAAACTGACAGCTGTACTGTTCATGGGGAGGTGGAAAAAATGGCAATGTTGAAAATCTGCAGTGAAAATATTAAGAAAAAAACTGGTGAAGTCACGAGCGTGTATAGAAACTGTGCAATGCACACCCATAATGCAATTAGTTTGGGGATTTTTTTACAGCAGATTGTCAACACAGACATTTTGAAACCTCTGCTCATGAACAGTGTCACTGTGATTTTCTTAATCTGTCCCGAACAGTGATTTCCTACAGCGACCACGCATTTCTACACTGGAAGTGTGAAAACACATTTCAGCCATGGTGTGAAAAATGGCAGTTGTACTGTTCATAAGGAAGTGTGGAAAAATGCCAGTGGTGAAAATCTGGACTGAAAATATTAGAAATCCATGAACTTACAAGGGTGCATGGAAACTGCGCAATGGTCGGTCGTAAGACAGTTATTTAATGGACTTTTTTCACCACATTTTTAACATAGCCATTTTAACACCTCTGCTCATGAACAGTGTCATTGTGATTTTCTTAATCTGTCCCGAACATTGATTTTGCACACCGACTGCGTCATTGTGCGCTACATGCGCGGAAACACATTTTGGGAAAAATGTGAAAAATGACAGCTGTACTACTCATAAGGAGGTGTGGTAAAATGCCAATGTTGAAAATCTGGAGTGAAAATATTGAAAATTCGCGAACATACGAGCGTGCGTAGGAACAGCGCAACATATGCTCGTAAAACAATAATTTGGAGGAATTATTTCAGCAAATTTTCAACATAAGGTTTTTAGGGGCCTACCTCATGAACTGTGACACGGTCATTTTGTGAATCGGTCCTGAAAGGTGGTTCCATGCAGTGACCGCGAAATCACCTTCCGGGGCCTATTAACAAAATGACAGTGACAGAATTCATGAGGTGGGGTCCCCAAAACCCCATGTTAAAAATCTGGTGAAAAAATTCCCCAAAATGCCTGAGATATGCATCAAAGTTGAAAAAACCCTATTTATTCCATTGTACAGGTTACCGGCATTTCCTCAGTTCGCGGTCAGCTTTGAAGAGTGCAGACGTGTTCCCTGTCTACTGATTATCGTCGTGCCAGACTCCGGAGGTACGTATGGAGTGAGGGGGTGTGGGAAGGCAGGATCTCTGAAGGGTGGGCGTGGGTGGGGAGTGGAAGTCAGGACAGTCAGTGAGGAAGGTTTTCTCTTTCAGGTTTCTTTTCTTTTCTTGGATGGACGGGACTTGTGCCACACTGGGGTGGGCTCCCAGCATGGCAGCTAGAAGGCTGTAGTGGGCGGGGGACAGTGGAGCCAATGAGGGATTAGGCACCCCCAATGGCCATATGGACTGTTGCCACGCTGGGGTGGGCTCCCAGCGTGGCACCCGGTTGTCTGTTGGGGGGGACATTGGAGCCGATGGGGGATTGGGCACCCCCGTCTGCCATACAGTGTGTGGGGGGAGTGCATTAGCAGGCAATATGCGTGCATGCATGTGTGTGCGGGGGGGCACATGCGCAGGCAGTAGCTTCTCACTGCTCACTGAAGCGGAGCTCTGCCTTTCAACAGTACGGCACTGCATTTTCAACTGCTGTCATAGACAGCTGTAGCATTCATTAACGAACTGTGGCCGCACCTACAAACATACTGACTGCATTGGAAGACGGGTGCCACACCTATGAAAACTTGGAAGATGGCATTATGTTTCTTGCTCATGCTTGCAAGCAAACATACAAATGGCAGAGAATGTGGTGGAACAGGACCTGCCTTCAGCCAAGCGGCCTTAACTCTTGTCGCCGGCCCTGTCGGTCTCCATCAGCGACCAAATGGATTTTGGGTCTCTGATCTGGAACATGACTTACCTGATGAACTGATCGATTCAACAGGCTTCGGCCTAATCAAAGTCTATGTTGTCTGACCTTATTTTCACTGATTTCAACTGCAGCCGATTTTGAAAAATGAAGATACGTTAGTTGTACTATACCACCCTTATTTCCAGAACATTTATGTAGAGATGTTGTTCCTGGACTGACCAAGTCCCTTGAGTGGGTAGTTGATACAGGACTGCTCCCCAACTGATCAGACTGGCATCTGTTGTTAAACTCAGTTCTGGAGACGTTCTCAGATTTTCCACTCCTCCAGTAACTCAGGGAGTGACATAGCCAAGGGGAAAAGCAGATTCTCACTTGATAATCTTCCAAGTCAGATCCCAGGCCATCAGTAATCCCATCTGTAGAGCTGGCATATGAAAATGAGCCAAGTGGACCAGATCTACTGCTGCCACCATGAGACCCAAGATGCACAGCATGCTGAGGGTTGAGTCCAATGGCTCAGCCCTGAGCCACTGAACTTCTTTGAGAGAGTCTCCGTCTGAGACAATAACAGGAACACCCTTATTTGTCTTGTGTAGAAGACTGTACCAAGGTGCTCCAAGGTTTGAGATGTTTTGAGAGAGCTTTTCTCCCAGTTCACCACCAAGCCGGGGGAATCTAGTATCTCCAATGACCCAAGCACTGACGTTCTTCACAAGAACAACCTTCATGCAGGGATGACCAGATTATCCAGATATGGCTAGACATGATGCCCTTCCTTCCACAATTGAGCCACTAGAACTATCAGAACTTTTGAGAAGACCCTGGGGGCTGTTGAAAGACCAAAGGGAAGTGTCCTGTACTCAAAATTCCAGCCCAGTATTGAAAACCCGAGATAGACCAAACCTTCTTCTGATGGCTTCTTCATGTGTTAGTATAATGTCTGGGTGGTGTTAACGGTAACATATACCCCCCCCCCGAGCTGACTGAATAAGCAGAGCCAGCTGTAGCAGGTATGGTGTGGGAATGAGGATGCAGTGGAGCAAGCTGTGACAGTGTCTTCCTGCTTCTGACCACACTAGATGGTCCGATCTTGATCCTGTGGTCCCAAGCTGTCTGCAGTGCAGCAAGCTGCAACGGTGTCTGCCCTCTTCTGATCACCCTAGATGGTCCGATCTTGATCCTGTGGTCCCAAGCTGTCTGCAGTGGGTCAAGCTGCTACAGTGTCTGCCCTCTTTTGACCACCCCAGATGGTCTGATCTTGATCCTGTGATCCCAAGCTGTCTGCAGTGGGGCAAGCTGCTATAGCATCTGCCTCTTCTGACTACCCCAGATACTCTGTTCTTGATCCTGTGGTCCCCTTCAGTCGTGATCCCATACTCCTGGCTCTGGTTTTCTGGCAATGGATTGTTGGGGCTGGACTGCTGGTTCTGTAGCACTGAACATCTGGTTCTGGACCTCTCTACTTATTCCACACTGGACACTTGGTGCTGGACCGCTGGTTCCATGATGCTGAACCTCTGGTACTAGGTGTCTGGGCCAAGAAAAGGGGGGGGGAAATTCACAGAGCAGAAGATGCTCAAACACAAGCAACATAACTTGACTACTGTACTTGGCTTTGGTCCCCCCCCCCAAAGGAATTAGTTAAAAATTGCAAAATGTGGGGAGCAAGACAGTCCCACACAAGAAAGGTTCACATGCAGTAAATTAGGAAAAATTATGCAGTGCGAATTGGCAGTCTTAAATTCGAGTAGGGTTGTCAGAACCCTCTGAAGTTCTGGGTTCTAGTTTTAGTCTAGAACTTTAAAAAAAATGCTATGGTTCTAATCTTTTTTAGAACTTTTTAGAAATTGAACCCAAATTTTTTTAATTGTGTTCCCAAAATGAAGATAATAGTGAAATGCGTGTCATGAAACTATGGGCAAAAACAAATAAATCTGTTCATTATAATGGGAGAAAGAAGATCATGAGTTACTTTGTCAGGATTCTAGCTGTGGTTTCCTCTCCTTTGCTAGTAGTAAAAGCCAACCACTTACAGGTGCTTACAGTACCACCGACCCACCCACCCATATGAAATACCATACAATTAGTTGCCAGTTGGCACACGGTCACATACTGGGTACAGTGCAGCCAAATGGAGCACAGCAGAACAAATGGCAAGTACACCATTAAGGAGTCCTATATAATTTTTAAATGAATAATGGATTTTGCTCTCCTCTCCAGTCACCTAAAATATTTCTAGGATTTATTTATTTGTGAAATACCACACATTTAATGATGGGTAGCACATGCACACACTGGGTATAGTCAGTCAGTGTAGCCCCAAGAGCACAGCAAACATGGTAAGAAGTTTACCACACAGGAGTCAAAGATATTTTTAAATAACTGATTTTCTCACCCTGCTCCTGTATAGTATTATCATCATTAGGATTCCACAATCTGCTGCCACCCTACTTGCCCTAGTTCTCACGTCCCTGCATTCTCTGTGCCCAAATTCTCACATTTCTTCCCCTTCAAGCCCCAGTGCTCAGTCTGCCCCAGTTTCCACATACAGTACCTGTTCACTCCCTGCCCCACTTCTTACATTTTTGCCTGATGGCTCACAAACAATATAAGGTTACATGCAGTTAAATCCACTAGGCTCATGGTGTATAAAATAATTCAATCACCAAATTAATGAAATTCATATATATAATTCAATTGAGTATCCAGTATTCTAAAGAGATTTCACATCTCATAAAATCCATAAATCATGTGCCAGGAGAAAAACTACTTTCGTACAAATATTGTGACACACATGCATGGTGCTAGAATCATGTACTCAATAACTAATGTCCAAAGAAAAAAGCAGAAAGATACATCCAGCATCAGAAATCCAACATGTATATCAGGAAATGCAAGGGTCCAAACCAGTTCTCTTCAGCTGGGAGGGTACATCAGAAGGTAATAAATGGCTTACAAAGGGGTCATATGCAACCAATAATTAGCTCCATTAATAGAGGACATACCACCTCAGACTTGTGCACCTTTATGTACCAAATTAGAAGCCACTATGACCAACCAGCTGTCTGTAAATGCTCAGGTCCAGCACAGATCCTTACAAGATTTGCTAAGGCTGTTATATTCTGTAGCATACTGCTATCACAAGTCATATGTCTTTTAGTGACCAAAAGTTGCTAGACTGCTTTTCACTAATGACAGCTATGACCCCATAAAAATAGATAACAGCTATTATGTCTCATATCAAATGTTAGGCAGCACAAAAAAACAGGTTTCCAATTATCGCCAAAAAACTGTTCAGTGTTTCCCCAGAAATAATAGCGACCCCATTCAGATGTGAATGCATTTTGTAAAACTCATATTCTGAATTGAGTAACTGAAGCATGTACTATAGGAATGACTATAGCATTGACAAATAAACACAATAACTTCGCTGTAGCTGGATGTTGCAATGTGTTGAAATTCAGAAATTCCATATGAAGTCTGGACTCTGTACTAAATGAAATAAGCTCCAATCTGGCCCGTGTTAAACTACTGTACTGTGAACAAACTACTGATGCCATTTACTCACTTCTCTGGTTGCTCCCACTCTTTGTCGACACTATCGATTCAAGTGTGTGTAGAGAGCAAGAGTGGAAGCGCAAGCGGAAGTCATCAGACATGGGACTGTGTCTTTTTTGTTCAATGGGGGATTTATTAGCGTGGCGGTTGCATGATGTCAGCACAAGGGGCAGCAACTTGGTGAGTCAGAAGTAGTGAGTCGGAAAGTTGTACAGGCGTGAGTGGAGGATGTGGAGGTCAGCAAGGGACAAAAAAAAAAGATCCGAACCCTTTTGCGAACCCTCTAGTGTTCGAGTTCTAATTTAGAACTAGAACATCAGAGTTCAAACAGGGTATGAATCTTTCTAGAACTAGTTCTGACAACCCTAAATTCGAGTACCATCTCTTTAAATCATGCAGTCAGCTTTCAGTTTCCAAGCAAGCTGTAGTGCTTCACAATTTGCATAAATTAATACTGATGAATACTGCTGAGTGCTATGTGGATTCTAACGGCTAAGAGGATCCCCTCCTCTTCTGTGGGAAACTACCATTTAGTGATTTCCTGATAAACAAGCTCTGCCCCCTGGGCTGTGGGGCCAGTCGCAGCTATGCTGTTGTCTAGGGACCCTTCAGTAAAGCCATGCTATGCTGTCCCTGTAATGTAAGCCCTCCCTAACGGCTCTGGCTGGCAATGGTGCTGCCTGCACCTGACTGGGGCAAAATGTATGCCCCTGAAAGTGGCTGGCTCGAATGACAATAATGTGAATTAAAACAGGAAGACAGCACCTGACCAGCCCACTTGGTGCTGCTACCGACTCACCACCCTGACCATGGTGAAGTTCCTGTGGTTCTGGAGGTTGTAGCTCTTTCCACTGCTGCTTCTGGATGTGGGGAGGGAGAATGGATTCAACCGCAATCACTGTCTCACTTAAGGAAGGGAAATACTGACAGCTGTACTATGGCTGAAGTGGGTCACTTAATGAATTTTAAATAAAGGAGATTAACAGAGTTCACACTGTGGCTAGCTGATTGCTGCTCCAACTTGAGAGACTGCTGACTGGAGGAGACATGGTACACAGATGAGTTCCTGGTATGGCTTCAACATCCAAGTTAAGCCTAGCTGTCCCCACCAACTCTTCGTGTCCTCTCTCTTCCCAGTCCAGCTCAAACCTGCTCAAACCAACAGTCACACATGGAATCCTCCTAACTCAGGAGTTCTAACCCGTTGGTCAGGAGCCGACATTTGAAAAATGAGTCTGGTCTTCAATGTCGCACTGGAGAACCTGAGCCCTGTTCTCCTCGTACCTCCTCAGCTCCCATGGCCACAAGAGCACTAATAGAAAGAAAAAAATGGGAGAGGGGTGTGGGTGAAAGTCAAGGGAATGGGGTGTAGTAATTTTTGTTACAGCACTTGTAGGGATTTAAAGTAGGAGATGCAATGACATGTCCTGAGTATATTTAACAGGTGATAACCCAAGACTCTGGTCTATATGGTGTAGCTGACAAATAACTCCTGTATATCTGCGACATGTGCCATCACATGACATGGGAGATACAAACTGGAGATGTGGTGACCTTGAGTTTGCTAATGGAGCACTAGGCAGAGAGAGTGGTTCCATACATCAGTTGAAGAGTATTTTAGGAAGGCCAAGAGACAGAGGGCCACTCTATACCTTTTATAGTATATGCTGACATTAGGGTTGAAGAATGCAAATGCACACACAGTAGGTAGTAGGGTTTTGGGTCTCTGGAATCTTGGCGAATCAGTAGTGGAGTGTTCCTTGGGGTGGTCAACCCTAATGCCCACCTCTCCCCACCAGCCCATAGACTCCTGTCCAAAGCACATGGTACATCTCCAAGTCAGTGCCTCATAGTGAAACAGCCTTCAGATGAAAAGAAGTATGGCTGACAAATGTTGCTAACAAACTCTTTTGTACCTTGCTTCACATTGGACTCTGCACAAAGAAATGAGAGGACATCTCACATTGTTTGCTTAGGGAAGGGGGTGGGCATTAGAGCTGACAACCCCAAGGAACAGCACATCACTGATTCACTAAGACTTCAGCGACCCAAATCCCTAATATTTTTATTTCCCTACTTTGCATACTTTGTGTTCTTCAATGCTAATGTCTGCATTAATGTTTTTTTTTGCAGTGACCTGAAACAAATGAAACAAACATAATAGTGGAAATGTTTCAAATTTTTAACCCTGCTTCACTAACCAAGAAGTGAAAGACAACAGTGTCTTAATATGTCTTGTGCCGTTACACTGTACCATTCTCACTTACTTTACATGGTCCTATCGTTACCATTACATCCCCTTCGGATGCTGCTTGTCTTAAAGGCATGAGTTTCTGGCATGTTAATGTCTGCAGCCTCCTAAAAAAGTTCTCCATGATTCAGGCGTGGGTCAGTCATACTCAGCCAGATGTTCTGGTACTCTCCAAATCTTGGCTTAGGCCAGCCTCCCAGGACAGGAAGATTAGTATTCCTTACTACCAGTTATTCAGAATGGACAGGCCTACTAGGGGAGGTGGTGTGGTGGTGTACATTAATGAAAGGTTTACAACATTCTGCCTGGATTCTACTTCTGTCAAAAATGAATTTGAGTGCTTGACCCTGAAGATGGATTTATCTACTTCCCTTGCCCTTAGAGTGATTGGTTGCTATAGACCCCCATCTGCTGGTACACTCCTTCTTACACATCTTGGCTCTATTATGGAGAAAGAGAACTTTGAAACTATCATCCTATGGGACCTTAATTTCGATTGGTTATCAAAGACTGCTTCACCCTTAAACACTTTCTGGTGGTGCAGAGGGCTGAGGCACTGGATGCCACACCTCGAACCACACTAGCAACCCGGGTTTGGGAATGGACTCGGGTCATCGGGGGCTGGCTGGGAAGGAGAGGATTGAGCATCCGGAGGACTGCTCTCCTCTCCTGGGGTGGGTTGGGTGGGAAGCCTCACTCTTGTAGCAGCTCCTGGTGGAGACCAGGGGTACTACATGCAGTGGAGCAGGAGGGATAACCAGAAAGCCGGAAAAACAACTTCAGCAACTACAGGATGACAGCCTCCATATCCTTCACACTCTTGAAACCCTCCAGGAGCCTGCCCCTCCACAGCAGCACCCGCGAGGCTATAAGGATAAAAAAAAAAAAAGAGTGCTGGGGCTTCCCGAGCCCCCGGTGCCTTCCCCCTCGAAGAAGAGGGACCCGCCCGGAGATGGGTTACTCCAGGATGACTCGGTGGTTGGCTGCAATATGTGGCGAGAGCAGCGTTCAGGAAGAGGATGGCCGGGAGTGGAGAGATACTAGGAAGGGCCTGAAGGAGAGGTGGAAGCCGGAGTGTAGGAGGAGGTAAAAAGATCAATCAAAAAAAAAAAACACTCTTTGTGATTCCCGTGGGTTGATGCAACTAGTTCATGAACCCACACATCCAAACAAAAAGAACATGAGCAACAGCACACTGCTGGATGTTATCTTAGTCAGTGAGCCTCATCTCTTCTCACATGCTGATGTCAGTGACCATTGCTTCATTGCTGCAGTCAGATCATTGTATCATACAGGACCTACAGCTAAATTTCTTACAAAAAGGTCCCATTGTAACTTTGATGTGGCTGCCTATATCTATGAGTTGGAACATTCGCCATATTAGCAAGACTTCTACTTAGCTAACATGGATGACTTGGCATATATTTTCCATGATATACTTGTTGGAGCCCTAAATATGTATGCCCCTATGGTAAAAATTAATGTAAAAAACTAAACATGTCATTGGTTCTCTGCTGAGCTGAAAGCTGCATTGCTTGGTAGGGATAAGTTGTGGAAAAAAGCTCGCTGGACTAAGCTTGACTCAGACTGGTGTCAATTCAGAAGGGCACGCGATGCTTGTACGAAAATGGTCAGGGATGCTATGGCAGCATTTTATCTTACTGAATTGGATTCTGCAGCAAAGTGCTCCTACAAATTCTGGAGGACAATCAAGGACATGTCCGGATATATGCCTGGTAATTCCTTGCCACCTAAGATTACAACTGGGAGTACTACTATCAATGATAAACCGGGAATCCTAGATGCATTTAACAATCATTTTGCCACAGCTGGTCTAGCTTTCGACAATTCCCCTGCATCACTGTTCCACTCCCAATTAAGTGTCCCATGCTCAGACTCTCCTGCCCCGGTACCTGGCTTCTCGTTCCACCCGGTCTCTCTGAAGGAGGTTGAAGACCTCAAGCTCCATTGGATATTTAGAAAAGTGCTGGTGCTGATTCTCTGGATCCTTATTTCCTTAACATCACCTATCATGTCCTAGCAGTTCCTATCACCCACTTATTTAACTTATCATTGTCCCAAGGGCTTATTCCCCAGATCTGGAAAATTGCTCATGTCATCCCCTTGTTTAAATCAGGGGATCCCTGCTACCATAACAATTATAGACCAATTTCCCTCCTCCCAACTTTGTTGAAACTTCTGGAAAAGATTGTCAGCAACCAACTAAGAGACTACCTTGAATCTAATAACCTACTAAACCCTATGCAATCTGGCTTTAGAACTAAACACAGCACTATTTTGGTCCTTGCCAAAGTAACAAATGATTGGTACTGAGAACTGGACAGCAGAAACTTTGTCTGTGCTGTATTTCTAGACCTTAGTAAGGCTTCTGATACAGTGGATCATAGCCTGCTTCTCTCTTCTCTGAAGAGTATAGGCCTGGACTCAGTTTCTTTGCATTGGTTTACTGAGTACCTTGTAAGACTGCGTCAACAAATTAAGGCTGAGGGTGAGCTATCCCTACTCAGACCTCTACTGAGGAGAGTACCACAAGGATCCATACTTGGTTCCTTACTATTCACTATCTATGTTAATAACATTGATGACAGTATTAACAAGGCCAACGTTCACCTGTTTGCTGATGACACGGTTGTATATATAAGTCGTCCGACACCTGAAGCCTCTTGTGCTGACCTCCAGGAGGAATTTAACCAGCTCCAGAAGCAGCTCCTCCATAAAAAACTTCTTCTAAATGCTAACAAAATAAAAGCAATGTTGTTCTCGCCCTATAGCCGTGTGATTAATCCAGCCAGCTCTGGAGCACTACCTCAGATTATCACAATTCTTGGAGAGAAACTGGAGTTTGTCTCAAAGTTTAAATACCTAGGTGTGTGGTTAGACCATAATCTATCATTCACTGAGCATGTCGAGGACCTTGTAAAGAAGTTAAGGCAGAGGTTGGGGCTATTCTTTAGAATTAACCAGTTTCTTACTAGAGGTGCAAAAATGCACCTTGTCCAAACTGCTTTTCTTTCACTGATCGATTATGCAGATTTCCTTTATAGTCAATGTCCCAAAGCCTCGCTTGCAAAGTTGGATACGCTTCACCACAGGGCCATCCAGTTTATTACTGGTCTCCCCATCTCTACCCATCATCGTTCCTTGTACAAAGCCATAGGGTGGTCCTCTCTTATGTTTAGGTGTAATAGAAACACAGTCCTTTGGACTTATAGAGTCTTCTTGAAGCGACTTCCACAATATATAATAGACTGTCTCCCACTAAGTGAGCCAGGAACAAATGCCCTAAGGAGCACATCCTACATCACATTATGTATCTCCAAGGCTTCCTCTCGCTATGGCAGAGTGGTCATTAGTTTCCTGTTGCCAACATTGTGGAACAAAGTACAAAAAATACTGAAATTAAGCTGCCTCCGCAGTATGAATGCCTTTAAATCTCTATATGCTCGGTATGTGTGTGAGCCATGCAATTGCTACCCCAGACCCTAATTTTTGTCTGAAGCATCAGGCTGCTGCCCTCTGAGCATAGTTGAATTTATGATCGCTTGTAACCTTTGGTGACCTTAACTCTGTGAGCGTCTCATGCCTTAAATGTTTTTCCCCTCTAAAAATCCCTGTAGGGTTATTATCTCTTCATGGCTTTGCGGCCAGTACACCTTATTCAACCTGCTGTCTTTTACATATTACTTAATCTGTAGCTCTTATTCCCCTACCCTGTACCATTTAACTGCCCTATTTCATCTTCATATTCCCTTTCCACTGCATTCCACTCTTACTATCTCTTTCCTCTGTCCCCTCTCTTCCCTGCCATAGACTAGCCCTTCAGAGGCTCCCTGCCCCTCAGATGGGAGAAATGCAGATACTGGGCTGTTGTCACTTCCATAGCCACCGCCTGAGACACCTAGACCGGACTCCTTATTGCGAGGTGCGGCATTGCCAATACCCAGTCGGAACGTGAGCGCTTTTCTGCTCTGGCATCTGATTAGCTTCTGCAGTCTGCTCCTGTGTCTCCCTCAATACTAAGCTAAAGTCTGATTTTCTGTCTAACACTTGCACAAAAAAGCGCTGTACTTACTTACTGCCTAACAGTTACGACCTCTATTTTTTCCTGTTTAGAGTGTCAAGAGTTGGGACTCTGTTTGATTACACTCCTTTCTGAATTTCTGTGGTTGGGCCAGTCTTTAGGCATCAAGGAATACCCAGTTCTGTTGTCCTGCTGTTTTGGTCCTCCCACTGGTTTAGGTGTTCCTTTGTCTGTGGCCCAGTACTTAATACTGACCCCTTCTTCCATCTCCTGCCAAGGATATGCTCTCCACGGGCTCCCTGCACATAGGCGTGGGACACCTGGGCACCGGGTGGTCAGCGCTGCCTCTACCACCACCCGAGAACCTAAGCTTGGACTCCCCATTAGCAAAGCAGGGCATTAGCAGCCATCCAATCAGAACGTGAGCGCTCTTCGGTGTTGGCTTCCGATTGGTTCCTGCAGTCTGCTTCTGTGTCTGTTCTAAACCAAGTATAAATCTGATTTCCATGCCAAAATTTGCCAAAAAAGAGCTGTAATTACTTTTCCCTTGACTGTTAAGACCCTTATCCTTCTGTTTAGAGTGTTACATTTAGTGATGCTGTGTGATTACACTACTTTTGAAATTCTGTGCTTGCGTTGGCTCCCTACACGAGCGGCCGATCACTTCTCCCTACTGAAGTTCCTACTAAGCCTCATCCTATGTCCTCCTTAAATATTACAGAAGCACTATTGTAAATATCTCTGTATGCACTGTACCATTTGACCCGGAGCTAACCAGGTCCATCTTGTAGATGAGCTTGCTCAATGATGTTCGCCTGGATAAATAAAGATTTTGATGCAGTGCTAATAATAAAAATGTCTTACCTGGGTCCTAGGGATTATGGAATGAGGTTTGGGTGGTTTAAGGGAACATTCAGTCTTACCTGTAAAATAAGAATAGAGATGGATCACAAAAGATCTGCAGCTCTTTAGTAAATAACTGGGGCAAACAGTGCATTGTAAACATAAAGCAATAGTTATCTGATACACATGGGCAGTGTCCACCAATGCATAAGCTGGCATCTTGTCTTCCTCTTTCCACTGGATCTTTCTACATCATGTAAAATGTGTTAGGAGGAGTAATAAAAATACAGATCAGCTGTACTTGATAGAATGAGACTATAGTTTGTTTGGGGGATTTAAAGTGGGTTGGTTGGGAGGGTAGACACTGGTACCAGTGCAGTGACCCAGGTTCAGAAACAGAACTGGGTCACTTGTGATGGCCAGCATAGAAGATCTGGACAAGATTCAGTGACCTTGGGCCCACTTTCATCATTGCTTTGCTCATCAACAGCCACCAGGGCAAGATGAAGCCATCACTATCCACATGCCCTGCTGCACCGACAGGGGGACGGACTGACAAACCGGATAACAGGCAAGAGTGGAGGATGTCCATCCCCCTCCAAGCCTCATCATGGGTGGAAATCAAGGTGCAAGCAAGTTCCTGAGATGGGGGGGTGAGGAAGTTGGGTGGCTGATCACAGGAAGAGGACCATCATTAGTGGAGTGACTGCAAGTGACTGAGAGTCTTTTGCTTACCCTACCAAGAGTATGGGAGGGGGGGATGCATTTTTTGCAACTCAGACCAATTAATGTTCTTTCATCTCAGCTTGCCTTCTGATTACAGTTCTGAGGACACATATCACCAATATCAATGTTTAGCAGTCAGTATTCGGCCCCCCAATCCTCTTTCGGTGCTCTCAGGAAACACACCCAATGCGCAGGGAAGAGAATCAGCAATGATGCACAGCTTCAGCATGTAAACAGAACAGGCAGCGGTGTCATCAGAGCCGATTTAGGCAGCGACTCTCCAAGGACAGCTATATGTAAAAGTGCCTAATGTGAACATTTGTTCAGGGGTTGTGTGTGTGTTTTGGGGGGCAGTTTTGCACAGAATTTTTATTTTATATTTGTTAGAAAAAAGGTCAATTGGCCAGCCCAACCAGGAGAATTGTCAGAATTGGTGGGGGGGTTGCATTTCGCACAATAAGGCATATGCTTAACTACCTTGACGGACCCCATGTTTTTATCAGACCCTTCCCACTCCCAACCAGCTCTCCATTTCTACTGACTGAAGCTCCCACAAGGTCTCTCCTCGCTTTGCTATGAATTATGGCA
Organism: Neoceratodus forsteri; assembly: GCA_016271365.2. Taxonomy (NCBI): domain Eukaryota; kingdom Metazoa; phylum Chordata; order Ceratodontiformes; family Ceratodontidae; genus Neoceratodus; species Neoceratodus forsteri. Next base: position 519,252,407 of record CM028133.1, on the reverse strand, counting down.
TGAGGAACTTACTCTGCTGGAAGGCAGCCACTCATCCCACATACCACTATTCATTGGCTACAGACACAGCTAGACTAAAGATAGTCTTTGTCCATCTGTTCAAGGGTTAGCTCCTGGTCACACCATGGCTACTGTAGCGATTTGGCATAGTTCAAGTTGGGCCATCAGAGTAAGCATATCCACTCTGTCTCCACATTTCCATGAGGAGTAAGGCCACAGGGATCATTGTTGGGACTGGTCCTATTCATTGTCTTCATAGGCAATATTGTGGGGTAGCTTGAGGGGAAGATGTGCCTCTTTGCCGATTATACAAAAATCTTCAACAGATCGACACACTCATGAAGAGGTGGAGAGAATGAATAGTGATCTGGAGAGACTGGAGGAGTAGTCCAAGGTGTGGCAGTTGGGTTTCAATGCTAAAAGGTGCCAGGTCATGAACTAGGGCCCATAAACCCTGAAGCTGTGTATGAGATGGGGGGGAGTACTTGCAGTCACCAAGAAAGGAACCTCAGGGTCATCATATCTGATGTCCTCCAGGTATGCAGTGTAACAAAGCAGTAGGAAAGGCTACTGGGATGGTGAGATGCAAAGAGAGGGGAATTTCTAGCAGGAGCAGGGAAGTGGTGTTGCCGCTGCATTGCTCAGTGGTGAGACCATTCCTGGAGTATCAATATCATGATATGATAATATATCATGATAATTATCACTGGCAATTTATCGTTGTAAAAAACTAATATTGTGATTATCATGCAGCACGATATACCACAATATACAGTGATAAATCACCTCAGCTTGCATTTCCAGCAGCACATCCCTTTCCTGGTGCAACCATGATTCCCAATTCCCCATGATCCTATCAGATTTTTAAAATGTTTCCTTAAAATTAAAAATGCAGTTCCAGTGGTGCGGAGTGCTGAGGGTCTGGGTGCCTCACCTGTCACCACATTGGTAAACCAGGCTCAGGAATAAACCTGTGTCACTTGAGGGCTGACTGCGTGAAGGGGTGCTGAGCATTCACGGATGGCTCTCCTTCTTTGGTGAGGGCGGACAGTGCAAGCCGCTGCTTGGTCACCATGTAGCAGAGGATGGATGATGCAACAGTAACAGCCTTCTGAATGTCTAGGCACAGGGGCCAAGTACATGCAATATCTTTATGTCACACACCAGCACCATCACATGTGCCAGGCTGAGGGACGGTGAAAAGAAATGGAGGGAAAGGTATGTGCACCAGTCAACTTACTTAACGGTGAATAAGAGCACTTGGACCTCTCCCCATCTTGACTCCATTGGTGAGACAGCATGGGGAGTGGTGGTTGGGTTGGGGCACCAGGACACCCGAAGGCTGGCACTGAAGACAACCGGTTTCAAACATCTATATGGGGTGGAAAAATTAAAATTCTGCTGATTATGATAATTGGTATATCGGTATACTAAAAATCTGACATTGTGACATCCCTAACCTGGAGTACTGTGTCCAGTTCTGGATGCTGCTCCTCTGCAAGGACATTGACAGGGAAGAAGTGGTACATAGGAGAGCTACTAAAATGGTAAGGGGGCTACACGAGAAGCCATATGAAAAAAGGCCGGGCGATCTCAACATGTACTACCTGCAGGTGAGGAGAGTGAGAGGGGACATATTTGAGAAAAATAAGTACCTCATGGGGTGAAAAAAGTGCAAGTACTGTAGGGTATCTCTCAGAGGAAAGAAGGCACTAGAATACAGGGACATGCAATGAAGCTGGGGGGTAGGAGAGATGTGAGGAAATAGTTCTTCACAGAAGACAGTTTTATGCACAGTGCTTTATTCTGTAGTTTTGTATTTATTAGGTCACGGTGGTGATGGTGGTGGGAGAGGGAATGGCACAATGTGGCATATGCTTAATGGCCTTGAGGGGGCCACCATGTTTTTATTAATCAAACAGGCCCTTACCACTCCCAAACAACTTTCCATTTCTAAGGACTGTGGGTACCATATGGCCCTTATGCACTTTGCTCAGAATTGTGGCATGAGGAGCTTACACTGTTGGACAACTGCCACTTACCCCACCTACTGCCACATACTGGTCACAGACATGGTTAGCAAAGTGAGTCTCCGTCTGTCTGTAAAAGAGTGACCATCTAAAGTTAGCTCTCATTCACACCACAGCCACCATGATGATTTGGCAGGTGCTTATCGACTCAGTCTTTACTGTTCAACTTGGAGCCAGGCCTGACCTCTTCCCTAAAGACTATTGTAAGAATGCATACAAACTTACAATGCAGTTTGAGCCGTGAGAGCCAGAGGACCCTCACTGAAGTAAAGTAGGAAGCATGGGAGGGAAGGTGCCAAATTTCTGGCACACCAGGCACTTCAGCTTGTACTTGGTAGGGAGAAAAAGCCAACCGTCCTCTAGCCACCGGCAACTCTCACTGTAGTACAAGTCTGTATGTTAGCATATATATTTTTTTCTTCTAGTTCAGAAATGATACCACTCCACAGCACAGTGCAAGTGCATGAAAGCAAATGCTATAATTTGCCCACCCTCCTTCACAAGTACAGTAATGAAAGTACAGTAAGTACCCATCCTGAGCTCCCTCTCCCCTGTAGGAACAGCCAGGCAGCAGCTGTAGAAATAAAAATGCCAATACAGAGGCCTGCCAGATGAACTTAGTCCAACTACACCTGCAGGATGATACCATCCGAATGCTCCTGGAAAAGACTGATGCTCTAGAGTGCCTGAGCCACTGAAATAATCTAAAGTTTCTCGGGTTCCCTGAACAGGTGGGAGTTAGGTGACTGTGCCACCTTTCTGTCTCATGTGCTCCCACAGATACTGAAGTTACAGAGAGAGAGACCCCGGTTTCACATGAGAGGGCCCACCAGTCAATGGCCCCTATGCATAAGCCAGGAGACTGACCAAGGCCCAGAATATCAAAATTTTTAATGCTTTCCTATAAAAGAAGATATTTTGAGATGAGCAAGGGAGCTAACAATTATCATCGACTGGCAGGGGCACACCATAATGATATTACCATATTATTTGAGGGAGCTGAACAATAAAAGGAAAGAGTTCACCCCAGTCAAACATGCCCTACACAACCTGGGGGTCCATAGAAACAGACTTTGATGGCAGATAAGGACCGCTTGGTCCACCTAGTCTGCCCATTTCCCTACCTACTGGATAAGCTGCAGATCCTAGTTAACCAACAGCTTATTTCTTCCTAACCCCCACAAGAATTGCCTTATGTCTGTCCCACGCATTCTCAAATTACCCCACTGTTTTTGACCCCACAACCTCCTCAGGAAGGTCATTCCATGTGTCCTCCACCCTGTCTGTGAAAAAATACTTCCTCACATTGCTCCTGAGCCATCCCCAGTCTATCTTCAAATTGTGTCCCCTTGTTTTTGCACCTCTCTTTTTCTGAAAGATGCGAACCTCTTGGACTTTGTTGATTCCCTTGAGGTACTTAAAGGTTTCTATCATGTCCCTTCTCTCCCTCCTTTTCTCAAGGGTATACATATTAAGTTCCTTTAGTCTCACCTCATATGGCTTCTGTTGCAGACCCTGCACCATTTTAGTTGCCCTCCTCTGGACTGCCTCCATCCTGTCTATGTTCTTGCAGAGATGGGGTTTCCAGAACTGGACGCAATACTCCAGATGGGGTCTCACCAACAGTCTGTACAGAGGGATAACAATTTCCTGTTTTCTACTTGTGAGGCCTTGCCCAATACATCCCAGTATCCCCCCAGCCATCCCCACTGCCTTCTCACATTGCTTGCTAACCTTTAGGTCATCTGATACGATTACCCCCAGGTCCCATTCCATTTTTGTTGTTACTACCTCCCCCTCATTGTTCACGCTTCCCCAGGGCTTTTGTTTCCCAGGTGCCTTACTTTGCACTTCTTTGCATTGAATCCAAGCTGCCATACTTCTGATATCCTCCAACCTTGCCAAGAGGTTGAGGGGAGATTTACTGCAAGAGGCACTATTTCACTATATGTAGGAGGTTGTTTTAATGCTAAGGCCTGTTCTATCTTATTGATTGTTATTGTCCTGGCTGCATGTATTCATTACTACTGACTGCTTTGACCCATACTATTGTAATTTAATTGTACTCATGCTATGTACCTGTCTTTGATTGTTGTACTGTCCCGGGCCATGCCTGAGAATAGTCATTTCATGGCTAGTGCACCTACCCGGTTAACAAAAATTAAATAAAATAAAATCTCCACTACCCAGCACAGATGAAAATAATGTCCAATGGAACATCCAGATGGTTTAATTCTCCAGCATCGGTGATGGAGTGCATCCAACAATGGTGGCACAGTCCCCGAAAGAAGAGCAATTTCAGAGTCCGGCCCAGGGAAAATGAACCGTCACTGGCACCCAGTAGAGAGACAGCAGATCACAGCAAAAAGCAGGGGTGTTCAAATAAAAATTTTTATGACTTGCCCAGGCATGACTGTAGCTGAATTTTCACTTGCACCCCTATTCATTACAATGAAATTAGCTCTCTTTTTGTACTTGCCCTTCAAGGAAATTTTACTTGCCCCAGACAGGGAGCAATGGGATTTGCACACCCCTGACAAAAAGGCATTTCAACAACCCAAGCTCCCACTGGAGACCCCTGGGAGTTGCAGCCCATAAACATATAAAGGCAAAGGAAAAGGAAATTACTCAAAAGCAATTTTGGCTGGCGAGACCCAGGACCTGTCCCCAAAGCCAGAACCTCAGCTCTCAACAAGACCCAGAGGATAACATCAGAAGCTGAAACAGGGGAGCTCACTGATGGTAATAGATCTGCTGTCCTTTCGGAGATGGAAGTCTAACACAACCTGACTGAAGAGGGCTAATTTGCACTCCAGGGAGAAGAACTGAAAGAACACTGTGCACCCATGAAACTGACAGAGTCCTGCTTTGAATGAAACTGACAAACCCAAAGCTGTCAAAGTTGCTGCAACACAGCCTGGCCCGGAGGATTCTGAGAGGCCTGACAAGCCGAAGAACAATGCAGGGGAAGAGCTGTTAATCACAAATAGTACCTGAACTGATTCCAGTAAGAGGCTCCGTTTTTCTTCACAGCCAGAGTGAGGAAGGTAACTTCCTAACTGGTCAATGGGTAACTGCAGTTGTGTTTTTGTTCTTAATCAGAAGCTACCATTCGATCAGCCTGGTATGTCACAGCAAAGTGGCTTTTGTCGCAAGAGGGGCAGATGTAATAGTGCTGGACCGTAGTGTTTAAAGTTCATAAAAAAAGGCCACTTCAGGCCACTAACAGTTAAATCAACTTAAATTAGACTACTAGCATTTTAGGCTGCGGGGGGGGGGCGGTTACGAATCTTTTATTCTCTGTTAGCTGTAAGTGAAGATCTTAGCTTCTTAGGGCCTCATGGGAGAATAAAATGGATTGCTTTCAAGGGCCTCACGAGGTGATGCAAAGGTCATAAAATATATGTTCTGTAGCTCTGATGCGAAACTTAGGGTAAAGCCTCAGTAAAGCCACATGTACAGCATGCAACCTGCAGCTAGAAATAACCTAAGTAATTTTTAAAGCAAAAAAAATAGTATGAATTCAACTATAATGACAAAACACTTGGTGACCCTTTGCTCCATGTAACCCTACAGAAAGGCCATCTGTTTCTACTGTTATGCACAATTAAAAGATCTTCAATAAAAAGTTAAAAAAAAAAAAAAACAGTATGAGATGTCTTGGGGGGTTACGGCCTTAGGACTCGGCAGATACAGTAGAGTCAGTGGTGCTGACAAAGGGAATATTTTACAAATGCCATGTAGGAGACATTACGATCAACCTGAAGAGGATGATAATGTTGGAAGGCCATCCAGCTGGGGGAGGCTGGGGAAGGGGGCTTTACTGCAAAAGGCACTATTTGACTATATATAGGAGGTTGTTTTAATGCCAAGGCCTTTTCTAAAACATGAGTTTTTTTGTGCCAGCCAACAATAAAAAGGAAAAAAATTTAAAATATTTTTAAATCAAACACTCTCCTCCTCAAAACCACGGTCAGAGTTATGACTTAGCTCCTTCAAACTCAAGGTACACACTTCTTCTCCATTAGCTTTCTATACTACCAAAAAGAACAACATGACCAAACTGCGCTCTTCAGCAAAAACAAGATGGAAATCATATACAATACATGGATGCCTCAAAGTTTTCTCCGCCCCTGGCAGAAAAGTGCCACAGTTTCAGCACCATGCAGAACATCCAGCTCACTCACCATGATGTCTTCAGCTGTGGAAACTGTTGAGAAGCACTCACCTAGGCTTGCTGACTGACTAGACATAACCTCACAATGTTGCCCTATTGACTATGCTGCCTCGCTGGCTCCAGTCCCTTCTCCCTTGTGCACTGGGTCATTCAACCTGCTCTGCCTAGCTGATAGGGTAGATGGCGGATATTGGGAGTGCAGGTTGTTCTCTGATTTGCGAACAAAAACAAAACAAAAAAAAATGCTAGTCAAGGACACAACAGGCGAGGATGTCCAACCAGTTGTCTGACCCCTGCTCCTGTGCTCCACTAACTACTAAACTCAGACCCTCCCAGTCTATTAATGAAGCCTTTTGCTTGGTGCTTTCTAGACAGTCTTTTGTTTCCATTTGTTATAACACTGTCCATACCAAATGAATCTTCTCCAGTTCCCAACAATATGAGCATAAGAAAAAGCCAGTAGAAACAGAAATTAGTGGTCTATCTAGTCTGCTCGAGTGCGCAGCTCCTTTAAATCCCTGGACTCTTTCACCTTCATTCTAATTCCACCCACCTTCCAGTTCCCAGTACTGCCTCCTCCTGTCCTGTCTTTTTTACCCTGTCCCACCCCTCCTGAAAACTGGCCATCTTTGCCTCCACTACCTCCTCTGGTAATTCATTCCCACCCCCTCACCACCCCTTTCTGTGAAAAAGTGCCTCCTCATTTACCATTTGAATCTTCCCCACATCAATTTCAGGCAGTGTCCCCTTGTTGCACTCTCATTTCTTAACTGTAAGATGCCCTCAGTTCCAACCCTGTTTACACCCTTAAGGTACTTGAAGGTTTCTATCACATCCCCTCTCTCTCTCTCTCTACTGTCCTCCAGGGAGTACATGGTTAGCTCCCTCAGCCTCTCTTAATATGCTCTGTCCCCCATGCCCTGGATCATTTTGGTTGCCCTATGCTGCAGCCTGGACCCCATCAAATACTTTGATGTCCTTCCTTAAGTTTGGGCACCAGAACTTAACACAGTATTCCAGGTCTGGTCTCACCAGTGATTTGTACAGTAGCAGTATACATTCCTCCCTGCCTCCTAGAGGTGATTCCCCTGGTGATGCAGTCCAGCATTTTATTTGCTGTGGCTTCTGCCTTGCAGCACTCTGCTGTGTCTTTCCTATCATCCCCTGGCTATTACTCCAAAGTCTTTTCTCTCCTCGGATAAGGACAGCCATGTTCCCCCAAGCCAGTAACTGGCCCTTGGGTTCCTGGCTCCCAAGTGCATTACTTTACATTTTTTTTTTAGCATTGAAATCCAACTGCCAGATGCCTGACCATTTCTCCAACTTAGCCAGATCCTCCCTTAAATCCTGTCTGTCCTCCTCTTTGTCCACCCTCACACAAAGCTTAGTATCATCTGCAAAAGGGCAGATCTTACCACTGACCCCCTCTACTATGTCACTTATAAATATGTTGAACAGCACAGGTCTGAGTACTGAGCCCTGCATGACCCCACTGGTTACAGGTTTTGTTTGGACAGCTCCCCTTCTACCACCACTCTTTGGTTCCTGTCCCTTAGTCAGCTCTTGACCCACTCCAGCATTTTGTCCCTTAGTCCCAGATGCCCTTTGCTTAGTGATCATCATGCCATGTAGCATTGAATTGAACACCTTGCTAAAGTCCAGATACAGGACATCAACCGCCTGCCCCCTGTCCTGTGACTTTGTGACCCAGTTGAAGTTGATCATGGTAGTTTGACAGGAACTCCCATGACAAACTCATGCTGCCTATCGTCATGGAGCCCATTCTCCTCAAGGACACCAGTCTTTCCTTTAGAATTGTCTACATTAACTTCCCCACTAAGAAGGTTAGGCTGACTGGCCTTTAGTTACCCAGCTTGCCCCGGGACCATTCTTGTGGACAGTTACCACATGCACTGTCCTCCAGTCCTGTGGCACACAACCCTTCTCCAGTGAGGTGTTAAATAGGTCTGTCAGTGGTGCTGCCAACTCCCTTAAGACCCTCAATGTACCCCATCTGGGCCTGGTGCCTTGTCCATGCACAGTTCTCTTGGTCCTCTTAGGGCACGGTCAACTCAATCAGTTCCTTATACTGGCCCCCTGTGACCCCCCACCCATCTCCTCCCCTGTGGCATACACTCATCCACTTCCCTGGAGAAGACATCAAAAATACTCATTTAGAGACTCTTCTTTATCTTCCCCTTTTTCTGCCCCTCCTCATCCTAATTATCCCATCCTTTCTGTTTCTTCTGTATTGTACTGGAAGAAGTTCTTCTCTCCAGCCCTAATCCCCTGTGCCTGCCTTAGCTCCTTCTTAGCCTTGGCTACCTGGATCACTCGTCCTGCCTCTAGAGATTTCTCAGTGTAAACATCTTTGTCCTCCTCCCACAAAGTATGTTTGTACTTCAGGAAGGCTGTCCTCTTTTCTTTCACCTTATCCACCACCTTTCTGATAAATCACCTAGACCTCTTGGTCCTGGCCTTCGTACAAACGTTGATAGCCTAGTTTATCCCCATCTTAATGGCAGACCATTTCTGAATCGCATCCATTTCTGATTTTAGCTTTGACAGGTGCTCCTCTAATATGTTCTCCATGTTTATGGAAAACCAAACCATGTGGTGGACATTGCCTGTAAGGGGTTTCCTCACTTCAAAATCCTGGACATGCTCCCCATCTGATAGCACCAGGTCTAGTATGGTCTCCTCCCTTGTTGGCTCTGTGACTCCCTGTGTCAGGAAACTCTCCTGGACAGCATCCATGAAGGCCCGTTGTCTGCTACAGAAGGTCTTTGGAGCACTCCATTCTACTCCAGGTAGATTGAAATCTCCCAATATTACACTGTCAGCCCCCCCACCCTCATGATCTATTCCACTAGCTCCCTATCCAACTGTATTCTTCTGTAGGTCGTCTGTACACCACCTTCAACTGAATTGTTCTTCCAGTGGTGTTCTGGAGCTTTGCCATATAGGGCTTCATCCATGCCCTCCATCCCCTCCTTCCTTGTGCACATTATTCCTTCCCTCATGAACGCCACTCCTCCTTCCATACCCTTTGCTCTGTCCTTTCTATATAGTTGGTACCCAGAGATCTTGAGGTCCCAGTCATGGTACTGAGTTACCTATGTCTCTGTGATGGCATTGATGTCCACTTCACCCTCTGCCATCAGCACCTGTAGATCCACCGACTTGTTAACCAGACTCCTTGCATTTAAGGACACCAACTTCCAGCATGTCCCCTGCTTCTCTTTGCTAGTGATCTTTCTGTGTCTCACTTCCCCCATTTGTACTATCCCATCACTATGCCCGCCCTACCTTTTTGTTACCTACTTGGGGGAGAGGCCTAGAAGCCTCCCTCACCTGTTGCCGAGTTACTCGCCCATTGCTGCCCACCCCCCTTCAGTTTAAATTCAGCTTGTCTTCTATGTATCTTTCCAGATTATCTTTCATGACCTTTGTGCCCTCCCTCATTAGATGCAGACTGTCCGGTGCATATAGGTCCTTACCATCACTTGTCTTTCCCCAGTCTCCTAGCAGCCCAAACCCTGATGCTTCATGCCATCCCTCCAGCCATGAGCTGAAATCTTCAATCCTTAGTTTTCTAGTGATGCTGCCCTTGGGACTGGCAGCACTTCTGAGAAGGTTGCTGTCTTCCCCACCTCTCTACAGATCTTACTTAGTTCTGTGAACCTTTCCTGTACCACCTTAACTCTGCATCTCACCAGATCATTTGTGCCCAAATGAACCACCATGTGAGGCTTCCCCTGCACCACACATTTAGGAATTGCTCCCACCTTCCCTGCCATTATGCCTGGCAAGCACTCCACCCTCCTTCTATTCTTTGTATATTTGTTTTATCATACTCCCTTCAGAATGGAGTCTCATACTATTACTACTATCCCACCCCGGACTCTTACTCTCCCATTGCCTACCCTGCTGCCCCTCTATCCCATTTCCTCCATTATGGCTTCCCTCCCATATGAGACTCCCCTTTCCTGTACTACCACTACCCCATTTCCCATGCCTGCCTCTGGTTTGCCTCTGGCCGAGAGCAATCAAGAACCCACCCTGCTCTACATGACAGGTTGGTCAACAGCAGGCAACCATGCAATCAGGCTACCATGTGTCTTTCTTCTGGCTCAAAAGGCCACTTTGCATGTAAATTCTGCACCTACTGTACAGTCATCTTTCCTGGCAGTGATTTTAAAAATTCACATACTAGAAAATTATTCTCCATCATATAGCTATTCATCTGTGATAGCCAAAGGAGGGGGGTTTATGTAGCCATGTGCAAATGTGGAGGTTTATATGTTGGAAAGGCAAAGCACCAGTTTATGATCAGAGTGGGGGAACATTGTCGAGCAATTGAAAATATTAATGTGGTTTATGTTACTGCCCAGTACATTATTAATGTAAATGCAGAAAAGACAGCAGAGCAAGGGTTCACCTATAGGGTTATTGACAACATTAGTCAGAACCCGAGGGGAAGCAGCTTTGACAATCTCCTACTGAGGAGAGAATCGATTTGGATTTTTTACTGGGGGGCTTGTGGGTACCCAGGTTTAAATTATAATTTCAACCTAGCCCCATTTTTGAAATAAAGGATGCAATGTGCAAGCTGTGCATAATGAGAAGGGTTGAGATTTTATATTGTTTGTATGATTAATAATCCAGTTTTTCATACTGACTTACTGATGTGTTTCTCTATTTTTTCTCTCTGTATTATATTGGTCTGCACCAGGACACTGATTCAGTTCCTGTTTGTGGTGGCAAGACAAACAGCACTCTTTCTTTTATCTATACCTCTACTTTCAGTGGAATTAAATAATTTACTAGGAGTATGTGATCCATAATTTATGCAGCAGATGCACTTTAAATTTAACTTTATGGTCCTTACTTGGGTGATATAATTGTGGTTTTAATTTGTACAGTTATGTAAATATGTCATTTAATGTATTTATATATTGATGCATGTATTGTCTGTTTGTATCAGAATGTTTTTAACATCACCATTATTTACTTTGTAAATTGAATATTGAGTTTAAATATTTTTTGGATTGCCAGGTATAACACAGGTGAGCTTTGATATCATTGAATTATGATGTCATTATTTGTACATAAGGAAGTGTTTTTGTTACCTGTGTTAGCCACCTTTGATAAAGGAAGTTTTCTGAAACACGTTAGATGTTTTATGTGATCCTTGGTGTGGCACTGAATAAAATGACACTATTTGCACAATAAGCCTTTTTTGAGCAGCATCATTTTTTAGCCCTAAGGGGTAGTGGGTGTGAGTGCTCAATTTTTCTGGCTGTATTGTAAAGAAATTTAATAGCTGAGGAGTTTGGAAGAAAGCAATAAACTGTGCATCAAACTGAGATTGGGTCTCTTATATAGAAACAAAAGGAATTTTGATCAGAAACAGGAAGCTTGGTTGCCTAATTCTGTTGTTGACTAAGAACTACAAATATGTGCTTCAGCAGTGGATAGAGTATTATGCAGACTGAAGGTGGCATATAATCAAGTCTGCAGATTTGTACATGAAGCTAGAAGAAATACTTACCACTGTGAACTTTATGAATGGTGGGGTGGTTGCCCTTAGTTCTTCGCATTATGTATTTTGATGGCATCAGGTGTTGGAAACTTTTGCACAAACAATGTACTCAAAGGTTGTATGCAATGCTGTTGAAATGCTCAAACTTGTACACTACAAGATCATCAATGAATTTGAAATTGCTAATACCCAATAACAGAACAAATGCGGGACAAAATAAAAAATATATATATATAATGAAACAAATGCATGGAACTCATATTCTGTGAATGTATTAGATATGGTGCATTTTGGGTACTTTAAAAATGGTCTTAGAATATATCTTCAAGATCTTGATATCTGCAATTGTTTAAATGATAATGAGTAATGCTTTTACTGCAGGTAATGATGAAGTATACAGTAATTTATACTGTATGTTTCATGTACGTTAGGTATTTGTACTGTTATACGACCAAGTTACCTTTGATTTTCCCCAAGCAATCAAATATAAAATCCAAGTTGTTTTGTATATAAGTTACACAACCAGTTTCAAGAGTTGTGGCCCCTGAGCTTTGCTCATGGTGAATGTATGTCTGTCTCTATTTAAGGAAAATCTAATAAAGATATATTAAAAAAATATATATATATATATATATATATATATAAATATATATAAAATCCTAACAGGTTGAGAGATAGGAAGCAAAGGGTGGTGGTAAACAGCTGTCACACAGCAGATGAGAGAGTGACCAGTGGAGTACCAAAGGGATCGGTACTGGCCCTGTCCTCTTCAGTGTTTTCATAAGGGACATTGCTGAGGAACTGGGGAGGAAAGTGTGTCTCTGCGGATGACAAAAAAAAGTCTGCAATAGGATGGACCCCCCCCCGGAGGGGGTGGACAGAATGCAAAGGGATTCGGAGAAACTAGAGGACTGGTCTAGAGAGGGGCAGCCGGGTTTCAATGCCAAAAACTACAAAGTCATACACCTAGGGTGGGTAACTCAGGGACTTCAAATAAGATGAGGGGGAGGCATCTACAGTTATCAAGCAAGAGAGGGTTCTTGGTGTGATCATATCTGATAATCTCAAGGTGGCAGGGCAGTGTGACAGGGCAGTAAGCAAAGTGAGCCTGATGCTGGTATACATAGGAAGGGGGATCTCTAGCAGGATAAAGGAGGAGGTGCTGCCTATGTATTTCTCAATAGTGAGACCCTACCTGGAGTACTGTGTCTAGTTCTGGAGGTCTCACCTCTGCAAGGACATCAACAGGGTGGAGGCAGACCAGATGAGGGCTACTAAAATGGTGTGGGGTTTACATGAGAAGCTTTATGAGGAGAGACTGCTGGAGCTGGCAGGTATAGAAATATAGAAACATAGACTTTGACGGCAGATAAGGACTGCTTGGCCCACCTAGTCTGCCCATTTCCCTACCTACAGGATAGGCCGCAGATCCTAGTTAACCAACAGCCTATTTCTTCCTACCCCCCACAAGAATTGCCTTATGTCTGTCCCATGCATTCTTGAATTCTCCCAGTTTTAGACGTCACAACCTCCTCAGGAAGGCTGTTCCATGCATCCACTACCCTGTCTGTGAAAAAATTCTTCCCACATTGCCCTGAACAGCCCCCACTATCTTTAAATTGTGTCCCCTTGTTCTTGCACGTCTCTTTTTATGAAAGATGCTACCCTTTTGGACTTTGTTGATTCCACTGAGGTACTTAAAAGTTTCTATCATCCCCCCTTCTTTCCTCAAGGGTATACATATTAAGCTCCTTTAGTCTCTCCTCATACGGCTTCTCTTGCAGACCCTGCACCATTTTAGTTGCCCTCCTCTGAACTGCCTCTATCCTGTCTATGTCCTTGCGGAGATGAAGTCTCCAGAACTGGATGCAGTACTCCAGATGGGGTCTCACCAACTGTCTGTACAGAGGGATAACAACTTCCTGTTTTCTGCACCCCCTCAGGTACCCCCTGAAAAAGAGGAGATCAAGAAGGGACATAAGTGAGACCTATAAGTCATCACTGGGGTGAAAAAGTACAGGGGGAGTCACTTTCAAAGGAGGAGGAGGAAGATCAGTACTGTACATGGGGGCATGCTATGAAACTTGAGAAGGGAAGTTTAAGAGACATATGAGGAAATTCTACTTAGATATGAACATATGAGCGTGCCAGCAGATAAAGGCCTTATGGCCTATCCACATTTTTTTTAAATTGAATAAACTTTAAGTTTCCAAGATAACAATAACAACCATAAAACACAAAGAACCAAAAAACGCCTTCCACAATCCCTCGACTCACAAAATACCCTCCCCCTGCCCCCCCAGACAGCAGCATAGCATTAAACACTGTATTGTGCCTAAGTTAAACAAATAGTTACAATCTCTAACCGAAATTAAAACAATAAGTAATCAGAAGGGGAGACCAGGACCAGCCCGCTAAGTGTAGAAAGTATGCAATTTGCCCCAAGTTTTGTCAAACAACAGAAGACAATTATGTAGACCCACACTCAGCCTTTCAATCCTGAGGTTAGAAAGGAGCTCCTGCAACCACTCACTGTAAGATATGGTCCCCAAATCACACCAGTGATGCAGGGCCAAGCAATTAAAGCCAGGAAATATCGGCATTCGTGGACATGCACTGTAGACTAGTCCCCTACAGTGCAAATTTCTGGGGAGAGGTGGTCACTAATTCCTGATAAGGGATCAGCCTATTGTCCAATGAGTGACCATAGTGGGGCAACATTAGGGCATTCTCAAAAAATGTGATATGGAGTGCCTTCTCCTTGCCCACATCTCACACATATGGAGGATTGGGCTCTACCCATTTTGACTAGTTTAATCGGTATATAGTATAAATTATTAAGAATTTGGAATTGCATAAGTCGCAAACAGTCCTGCATAACATAGGTATCGCTGTCTTTCCAAACCCTAAGCCAGTTAAAGGAAGACTGTGGAAATTGAGAGTTCCAGTACCCAGAAGCCCCATCAACTTGTGGGCAGGCCTTTGTATATAAATTGGCATATAGTTTGGAAACTGAATGGAGCAAATTGGCCAAATCAAGGAGTGATTGCAGGAACTCACTGGCATTAGTGTGAGCAGCATCTGCAGCTATGTTGTGTCCCACCACATGGCAGAACTGGTAGACTTTAAAGATAAAGGGGTTACCCAGCCTATACAACCACATAATGTCCACCAAGGAGAGACAAACACCATCCCTGATCATGTCACAAACCTTTACCTCCACAAGCTGAGGAAGGGGTGATTGGTTTGCCCCTGATTTTAAAGTTGGGATTTCAAAAGATCAGTTGTGAAATGTTCTCTTTGTGTTGATATTTCAGGAAAGCACATAAATGGACATGCACCTTGATCGACACTGCAGTCACAGAATTACATAAAGTCATAGGCAGCTCCATGGAACCAATGTGCAAGAGGGCCCGAGGGGACACCCCGATGAAGTAATCAAATCCTGCTCCAGAGTCAACCAGACAGGAACATACAAGGATGTGCCCTTCCCTGAAGGAGAAGAGAGCCACCTCATGTATTTGCTTGCATAGCTGGCCCAATAATACAAACCGAAATGGGGCAGCTGAAGTCCACCCCATTACTTAGGCACTACCAGCTTGTAGTATGCCCTTCTTGGGGGCTTGCCTAGCCAAATGAAGTCAGAAATAATAGAATGTAACTTTTTAAACCAGAAGGGGGGTAACCAAAAGTTCAACATATTAATAGGGTAAAACAGCCAGGCAAAATGTTCATTTTAATAAGACTGATACAGCCTCAAAGGGGCAAGTGCGGTGCCTTCCATCGGGAGAGATCCTGGTGGTACAACCAGTCTAAATATGCCAAGTTGAGCTGTATCATCTGGGCTTTGCTTCTACTGAGATAGATACCTAAATATTTAATGTGGTTGGGGAACAGGACAGGCCAAATTTAAGTATATCTGTTTTAAGAACACAGGAGTTCAGGGGCATGACTACAGTCTTTTCCAGGTTAATTTTGTAATTTGAAAAAGAGCTGTACTCCCTGATAGTCTCAGGAACAGCAGAAACTGAAGTGTGGGGATGTGAGAGATGAAGCAGAATGTCATCAGCATACGCTGATGCCTTCAGGTCAGAGGTACCAATTTGGACTCCACTAGTAGAGGGATTTTCTTTAAGCTTGATAAGCAAGGGTTCAAGGTAAAGGTTAAACAGTAGTGGGGACAGGGGGCATCTCTACCTAGTGCCTGAATGTAAAGTAAATTAAGAAAAGAAGATACCATTTCAATATATATGGGCACTAGAGAAGGAGTAAAGAATCTTGATCCAATTGATAAATTGGGATGGGAAACCAAAATGTTGTAAGGCGATGAATAGAAATTGCCAGTCCACCCTATCAAAGGCCTTCTCTGCATCCAGAGAGACAAGAGCTACAGGATGCTCACAGTCCCTGGATGCAGAGAAGATGTGGGTTAATTTCTGGAGATGGTCTGAGGATGAACGGGTAGCCATAAAACCTACTTGCTCAGGACCTATGAGTGTTGGTAGAACCCATCTGAGTCCATAAGCCAGAATTTTTGCAAAGATCTTAATATCATAATTCAGAAGTGAAATCGGCCTGTAACTGGAAACACTCTCCAGCAGTGTGTCTGATTTATGGAGCACCACAATCAAAGTCTCCAAAAGAGACTTGTCTGAGAGTTCAGAGGGGATTAGGCATTGATACAGCTTGTGAAGCCAAAGCACCAGTTTATCCACAAACTTTTTATAGAAATTAGGAAAATAACCATCTGGGCCCGGTGCCTTGTCTGTTGGAAGAGCCTTAATTGCCGACAAAATTTTGCTGTCCGATATCGGGGCTGTCAGGAGGTCCCTTTGGGCATCAGTCAGGACCGGTAGTGGGATGGTGGCAAGATAATCCTTAACCAACTGTGGGAAGGGGAGAGGAGTCATTTGACTATACAAAGTACGATAGAACTGTTAGAACTCAGCTGCAATAGCTTTAGGAGTTGTTTTGAGGGAGCCGTCCATAGAGGACTGAATGACATTTATTAACCGGGAGGCCTCCTGCTTCTGAATCCTCAGGGCAAGCATGCACCCAGCCTTTTCCCCCTGATCAACATATTTGGAATGAGTCTTAAGAATGGCAAACCCAGCCTTCTCTCATAATAACTCAGCATATTGATCCCATAGCACTAGCAATTCTTGCCGAGTAAAGTCAGAGGTAGCAGGAGATAAGTCTTTCTCCAGGACCCTGATACGGGTAAGCAGGTTAAGTGCCATTTTCTCCCACTTCCACTTCCTAATCAAAGCTAAACGCATGAACTCCCTATGAAGATAGCTTTTTAAAGCACCCCACTCTCAGTCCAACTTACCCAGAGTGTCCAGATTGGTGGAGGAAAACACATCAATACGCTCCTTAATATATGTCACCACCCGCTCGTCTTTCAACAATTGGTTATTGAGTTTCCAAATGGTTTCCTTCTCATGAAGGGGTGTTAGTGCTAGTTTGCACCAGACTAGGGAGTGATCTGAGATGACACCAGGGGCTATCTCATAGCCCAAAATTCCCAACAGTGAAGATCACCTTATAAAAAAATAATCCAGTCGGGATGAAGAACCATGAACTGGAGAGCGAAAGGTGAACTCTCTCTTCAGTCAGGGTGTAAAACTCCCCAGGGTTCACATAAACCCAGAAAATCCACCAGGTCCCATAGGAAGCACTGTACTGGGGACAAGCCAGCCCAGCGCCTGTCCAATCTGTCCATGTGAGATACAAATGGGAGGTTCCAACTGCCACTTTGAAATATAGGGAGAGACAGGAAAAGGGACAACCGGGAAAGTAAATCTGTGAAAAAGGAGGAGTATCTATATTGGGTCCATAGACGCAGCCAAATTAGACCTCTACCCAGTCCAGGGTCCCTCTGAGGAAGAGGTATCTGCCTTCTGGGTCTCTCAGGCCCTGCAAACAGACAAAGAGAGTTCTCCAGGAAAAAAGAATAGTTCCCCCCCACTCTGAGTACTATCCCCAGCTACAAAAACCTGACCTATGTTCTGTCTTTGGAATAAAATGGCATCACTTTCAAGGAGATGGGTCTCCTGCAGAAAGGTGATGTCCCCTTTAAGATGTTGGATGTACTTGATAATTTGGTACCTTTTAGTTTTAGTATGAGCTCCCCTAACATTCCAAATAATAAAAGTATGAGCGCTAGCCATCCAGTATAGTGAACAAAAAAGGATAAACCAGATACAGTGCTGTCAACAACATGTGCCTGTTGAAAGATATACAAAGCCACACTGCTGCCCTCCCAACCTCCCCCCACCAAATCCAACACCCTCTCTCCCCAACAACATGCCCTCTATTAGGCAAGCCACACCACATAACAACATTTTGTCATAAAATGAAGATTGGCATAAAAAACAGGGTGAAAAACTAGCCCCCAAACTAACTAACACAAGGTTTAAAAGCATAAACCAAGACAACAGTACAAAACCCCAAATCCCCACCCTCCCTCCAAATAATACAGCATAAGGCCCATGATAATCACTACCGACTGCTAAATTCTCTGACCCTCCCACCCCCAACAAACAACTCCAGATACTTTTAGGAAGGCTTTGGGTCACATATTAAATGTTAACATTCATTTTCAAAATACCAGCAAAAGGAGACACCATCACCACCCGCCAACCCCCAAAGTCTAATGTTACAATTCTAGTAGATAAGGTCCTTCCCCCATGAGACCACTAAAGAAAGTCCTGTAGGGCACCTGCAAATAATTTGAAAAGGCCCCTTAATACTGTATCATGAACAGTTGTGTGAGATCCCAATGAGATACTGGTATATAAACGTAGCAATAAGTCCATTTGGTTTGCCAACTGTAAAAATAAAGCAAAGCACAGAGAGCATTTGTACAGTCCAGATCTTGAGCCTAAGTATGTCCAGGAGAGACCACAGATGAAAGACACAGGTGGAAAATGTGGTGTGCCCCTCTAATCAGTTACTGTACTTTGCCATCCAGAAAAGAGATCCTGTACCTAGATGTCATGAATAGCAAATCACATCTTCTGTGTGCAGGAGAGCTCCAAACTCTCAAACCACCAGAGGCAGACTGGGGGCACAATGGAAAGTCCCTGACCACTCTCTGAGGGTAGATCTGTAGAGCCACTTAATCGTGCAATACACTGAAGCACTCCAGCCCAATCTCTTGCTGTTATGAATGCGCTAGGCAATCCCGCAGCATATAAGTCCCAAGAGTGATAATCATCTGCAGATTGAAATAGCAGTTGGCCAAAGATGTGCAAGTTCAGCAAGCATTGTTGGGGATCCATTTTGCAAAGTCCCAAAAAAGCAAAAGACCTTTAGGGGGAATCAGGTGAACTCCTGTGTCAAATATCAGCAGTCCTGTTCAACATATATGGCCCAGATTTATCCGCCGATAACAGTCCCCTCAAATTATGACACGGAATGCCCCACCATAACAATTAACTTCACAGCAAAGGAAGGGAAAGAATCACCACTTTTAGCTTTTGTTCAGCAGCCAACTTCTGACCCACCCAACAAGCTTAGCCCCTACCCCAGGTCTTCAAGCTTCCTGACCAGTTTCCTGTAAGATACAGAGTCAAAGGCCTTGCTGAAGTTCAGATATAGGACATCAATCACTTTTCCCTTGTCCACTGTCCTGGTGACCCAGTCAAAAAAGACTGTTAGGTTAGTCCGGCAGGACCTCATTGATACAAACCCATGCTGTCTCACATTTTGGAGCCTATTAACCTCCAGGAAGCTCACCAATCTCTGTTTCAGGATGGTCTCCATAAAATTGCCCACTATTGAGGTTAGGCTGACCTGCCTGTAGTTCCCTGGTTCATCTCTCAGCTCACTTTTATGGAGAGGTACTACATGTGCAGTTCTCCAATCCCTAGGCATGCTTCCCAGCTCCAGAGAGGTGTTAAAGAGGTCTGCCAGGAGACATGGCAGGGCCTTCACCAGTTTTCTTAGAACCATTGGGTGCACACCAACTGTCCCTGGGGATTCATCCACATTCAAGACCTTTAGGCTCTTTAGCACCATGCCAACCTGAATGATGCAATCCATAGTTACACAGAAAAGGTGGTAGAGGCCTAGAACTGCTTGCCAGAAGAGGTGGTAGGAGTGAAGACAGTGAGGAGCTTCAAGCATGGTTGGGATAGGCAAATGGGTAATATAAGCAGAGGTAAGGGATGAGGGAGGGACACCTATGACCAAGTAGAAGCCAGGGTGTAGTGTTAGGCAGAGAAAATAGGGTAGACTAGATGAGCCTACCTGTCCTTTTCTGCCAGCACTTTATGTTTCTATGTATGGACTCTGGTACTTTGTGCAGTACTCCAGATGTGGTCTCACCAAGGATTTGTATTGTGGGAGGATTACCTCCCAGCTTCTGCTGCTGATTCATCTCCTTATGCATCCCAGTATCCTATTCACCTTCCCCACAGCTTTCTTAAAAGCGTGCAGTAGAGCTAAGGTCATCTGATCTTATGGCCCTCATGTCCTTGTCCTTCACCATGCTTTTTAGTAACCCCCCCTCCCGACTGCATACTTCACACTTGGACTCTTTTTCCCAATGTGCATTATTTTGCATTAAAACTCAGTTGCCAGATCTTTGACCATTTCTCCAGCCTTCCCAGATCCTCCCTTGGTACCATTATCCTTTCCTCAGTATTTACCCTTGCACAGATCTTCATATTGCCTGCAAGCAGGCAGATCTTGCCATTTATGCCTTCCTCTATGTCACATACTGTATGACTACATTAAAGATGAAACAGCCCTATACTAATCCCTGTGACACACCACTCGTGACCTCTCTGACCTCTGAGAACTCTGCATTTACTGCTACCCTTTGTGTCTTTCCTATTAGCCAGCTGTCTACCCTGTCAATCTTCCCTCTGCACCAAGATCCCTCAGTTTTTTTGACCAGTCTCCTGTGGGGAATGAGTCAAAACCCTGCTGGTATATAAGTAAAGAATACTTACTGCCTTCCCTTTGTCAGCCCTGTTGAAGAAATCAGTAAGATTCATTTGGCATGACCTACTCTTTGTGAGCCCATTCTGCCTGGTGTCCTGCATCTCATTCCTTTCTAGGAAGTCCACCAGTTCTTGTCTTAGTATAGTCTTTATTACCTTCCTAACTCTAGATGTCAGGCTAACTGGTCTATAGTTTCCTGGCTCATCTGTCCTTTCAACAACAGGATCACATCCACCATCCTCCAGTCCCTGAGGACTACCACTGTATCCAATGAGCAGTTAAAAATGCCTGCAAATGGAGTTATTTCCTCCACTGTCTCCTTGAGTATCCTAGGATGCAGTCCATCTAGCCCCATAGATTTGTCCCCATTCAGCCCTTTTAGCTACTTCAGCACCCTTTCTGTTATTATACAGCCTATACTATTTGAGCACCCCCTTTCCTTCCCCCCGCAACCGGAATTCTGGCAAAGGCCCATCTTCCTTCCTGGTAAATACCAGAAAACAGTATTGGCTCAGTATCTCTTAATTGCCTGACTGTTCCCCTCCTCCCAGCCATCCTCCTTTTTCAGCTTCACTATGCCCCTTTGACTTTGCATTTCTCCCATAGGTAAATGGAAGAACACTTTGTCACTCTGCTTCATCTTCCCTGTAATCTGAGTTCTGCCTCCAGCATGGTCCTCCAGAATCTCCTGCAAGCCTCAGATCTAGATATTTAGGAGAGCATACACAGTGCAGGGAGGGTGCACTGAAATGGGCTGGTTTGCCCAAAAGAGAAACTTGATTTTGTACAAAATCTCAAAATTTACAGTTCACACAGGGAGAGGCAATAAAAAATAGAAAAATGGTTTCAATAAACCAGAGAATCATAGTTTTTCGCTCATTTATAATTTCTGTTTAATGTGCTTTTCCTTTTCGGTGTAAAATGTCACCATTCATAGTCAATGATCCTTTATAACAATACAAGCAGGCACCACAACAGAGCAAAAGAACACATTTACCTCTCATCCAGTAGCTGCCTTACCTCAGCCCTTCACCCAAACTTGGTTTTTTTTCAGGGGCATGGTTCAAGGGTAGAACAGATGACTTTCATACCACACAAATAATGACTTAATTGCTTCTAGATAAGACCTCAACAATTAGTGTCAAAGTTCAACTGCTTCCAGCTGTTTTAAGTGCTGTTTTCATAAATATCACCAAAGTGCATACTATGTGCTAATCATCAAGTTATCATGAAAAAGTAAAATTTAATATAATATTTCTAAAGTAATACAGTATAAATCTATATATAAATGTATTCAGATTTCAAAAGAGGGGATGAGTGAGAGCAGAACAAAACAAAACAAGCAACATGCTTAATGCATTTTTGGAGGCTCAGTAAAGTTCTCTATATAATTCTCAGTATCAGAGTAGCCCTCCAGTGCATATGACTTGTGGATCTATACTCGGCTTTGACTTCTTGGTTAGTGACCAAACAGCACTTGCAATGCACTTCAGTAATCTCCAGTGAAACAAAGATATCATGTTAATACAGATAAGACATCAAGTATATCAGAGTAGTCCCAACTCAAATGTTTGCAACCAATTTTGGATCATTAACAGTATCGATGGAGGTTGTACTGACAATCACAATGGAAGGGGGTTCATGAAGGAACTGTTGCATAAAAATGTAATTCTTTTACAGTTCTACTACAATGGGAGAATTGTCACCATAGTAATGCAGTCTTGTACATAATCTAACGTTCAAAGGTCCTTACTCACATTTACTATAAGAGGGGATTCAAATCTATCATGTCATTGCATCCCAGTGGTTTAAGGCTATTAAACCAAAACAAAATCCACTGAGTCTCTTTCCATAGGAGGTTCTGTAGCTCATTTCCACCTCTTTGGTGTTGTTTTACCCATTCTAAGCCCATGAAAGAGATCTTTTGACTGTGAGCCATGGAATGCTTTAATATGTGACCCTTTTTGTGTTTGTTCTTTGCCCCTCAGGATACTCCTTAAGTGTTTTTGCATCCTCTCTTCGAGAGGAGGAATCATCCTCTCTTTGAGAGAATGAACCATCCTCCCAACATAGAGTTTATTATAGGTGCAAGACAAAAAAGGAAACCACATATGAGGTGTCACATGTGATGCACTCTCAGATTTCAGATTTTAAATTTCCTTCCTTACTCAGGGTGTTCAATTAGTTTTCCTTTTCTGCCATACAGACACATATTACATCTTTGGCACGTATGGAGTGGTGGTAACCAGGTTTCTAAATGCCAGTTAAGTGCTGTCACCATTGTACTGTGAATGGACTAGTTTGTCCCATGCAGCAAGCCTCCTCGGTTGCCCTTAGACATTCCTCCCTTTCCTCCTCTCTTTGGCTGTCCTTATACTTCCTGAGAGCTCTGCTCCTTATTTGTGCTGCATTCTTCACATCTGACATGGACCACGGTGGGCCTTTCACTCTTTTACCACTTGATGACCTCCCAATGAAGCCTGCCACTGCTTCTAGCATTCATTCTTTGAATGCCTTCAGTTTTTCCTCCACTGATTCTAACTGCTCTGTTCTTCTCATGCTTTTCTTCAGCAGCCCACAGATCTTATCATGGTCTGCCTTCCTGAAATTCCACATTCCCACATCTTCACCAAACTTGTCTCCTTATGGCCTCCAGTTAGCTTTCCAGCTTCACTGCCTTGTGGTCACTGCATCATAGTTGTTCCTGGATTGAACTATTTTGGATCATCTCACTGTTTGTGAGCACCAGATCTAATACGGCCCCCTCACTTTTCAGGTTCTGGGCCAGCTATACTCAGAATGTCTCCTGCATGCTTCCACCAGGTGCTGATTCCTTGTACTTGCCATGACTTGGACTTTCTAGTCCACATCTGACATGTTAAAGTCTCCTAGTATTACTACTTCATCCAACCATATAGTCATCCTCAACAACTCACCTAGTTCCTCATCTGCCCTTGGTTTTGGCTAGGTGGTCTGTGATCAACTGCAAGCCTAATTTGTTTTCCTATTCTCTGTTGCTACTAGCAACTGCAGAATCGCTAACCCCCTGAGTTGTCCATGTTCTACATCTCAGTCGCCTGGATTCCTTGCCTCATGTATAGTGCTACCCTGTCTCTATTACCTTTTGCTCTGTTCTTTCCAAACAAGGAATAACATGGTATCTACATGTCACACTCATGGTTATGGTTTGCTACACTTCTGTAATAGCCATCAGGTCAAGCTTACCCTCTGCAGCCAGTGCTTGCAGTTCTGACTTTCGCCCAGACTTCTTGTATTGGTGCATATCATCCTCCAGTAACTGGTTGTGCCCTTCCACTTACTTTCCCACAAGTTTTGTTGTGTCCAATTTATTCTTTCATTGAGGGAAGAACGCAAGGCCCCCCTGAGCAATGTCAGTAGTAGTGTTTCTCCTGCCTTGCTCATTAGGGTGCTGGCCATCTTTTTTGAATAGCCTCCAAGCCCCAGAGTGGCCAAGAAGGCCATAGTTCTTGTATAGTAAACCTCTCAGTTCAGACTCCATTTCACCTCCCTTGTCATCAGAATCTATTTAGTCACGGTCCAGTTCTACATCCAAATCCAGGATCAAAGTAACTGGCAGTCTGACTCTTGAAAGAAGAAGACTTCTGAAGTAAGGATTGTTCATGAAAGTCATGAATACCATGATGTCCTCAAGAATGTTTCCACCTCGGCAGCTTACAACAAGGTAAGGAGTCTGCCACCGGAACACCCATAAGAGCCCCAGGAACACCCAGCTCTTACCTTTCTCCTGCTCCTGCCTCTAGAGCTACAAAGTGACCTGTGGGCGGTGCCATGCTGCACGTGGTACAGCTTGTCTTATCCTTCCCTCCCTCTCCAACCACCCTCCCACCCAGAGTTGTGTTGTGTTTTAAAGAGTAATAGGGCTGAAATAAGCAATTAGCCAAGTTCTGCACACCTGTTTCTTGGGATCACTTGTTTTTTCCCACCCCTCCTCTAGCCTAGCCTGAACCCCATTTGGTATCTCCCAACCCTAGCAGTCCCATTACACTGCCTCTCTAACTTCAGATGAAGTACCCAAACAATTTTCAGGCTGACCAGTCCCCACTTTGCCTGTGCATAGACCTTGTTCTCACTGCCCTACTGTAGTAAACCATACTCCTTACTTAACTTTTTTCAACCCCTACCCCCCCCATCCTCTCCATCTCCACTACTCCTTGCACTCTCCCCTGGGTACCACAACTGGTACCCCCACTACTGGTTGATAAATCCCACAGGCAATTTCTATCTCTTTTCTCAAGCTCTTTCTTTCTAGCTACCCTGGACCACTCTCCCTTGCCCCCCCCCCACTAAACCATGACCACGCTAAGACAGACAGGCTTTCTACTCTCTGCCCTGAGTTTGCTACTTACGCTCTCTGACTCTGTGCCCCCTGACAAATGTCCTGGTGACAAGCCACCATCATTATTGGATTTCTCCCTTTCCAGCACACTTGTTGCCCCTCCTATCAGCCCCCACAACTCACTGTAACTAATTCTTAAAAAAATGGTTTTCCATCATACTCCACTTACACATATATTACAGGCATCAAGTCTATTCATGGTCCCACAATTTGCATTTGGGTGTCTCCTTTCTCTCACTATCTCTCCCTACTCTTAGGTAGAGATATTGAACCCAACTCTGGGCCCCTCCAGGCCACAAAAAGGTCTCCACATATTCCACTTGAATGCTAGGAGTCTTCTACCCAGACTGGATGCCCTCAAGGTTTGGATCACCCAACACACCCCTGATGTCTTGTGCATCACCGAATCCTGGCTGTCGGCCAGGATTCCAGACCCATCCTTTTTTATCCCCAAATACAACCACTTCCACCAGGACTGTGGCAAATGTGGTGGTGGTGTAGCCATGTATGTGAGACAGTCTCTATCCTGCTCCATCACAGTAAAGGAATGCATTCCCGCTTCACACAAATTCCTAGTTGTACTTCTTTTCCTCCCCTTCACCATCCCTATCTACATCAGTGCACTTTACTACCCCCCCCAAAGTGGCACATGACTCCCTCATTACATGTGTCTCTTCCATCTTATTCTATGCAGAAAAAGGTGAATTTATTCTACTCAGTGATTTTAATCTAGACTGGCTTTCCCCATCTGCTAAATCCTCCCTTCTCAAGATCGAGTGTGTAAACCTCACGCAATTAATCTCAGAACTATCACAACTAAATCCACAAATCATTCCCTCCTTGCCTGGGTGCTTTCCTCACATCTCCACATGATCGCAGCTGCTGGCATTCTCCCAGATGCACTCAGTGACCACTGCATCACCTATTATGTTAGAAAAGTTGCTGTCCCCCTCTCAACTCCCAAATATATCTGGTACCACCCACTATGTGCCCTTGATTCTGCTACTCTACTCCAAGACCTATCCAGTATCGACTGGTCCCCTTTGTTCTCTGCCTCTGAAGTTGACTTGGCTCTCTGTTTTTTCTCAGATGCCCTAACATGGATCTGAAACACCCATGTCCCCCTGAAGAGGGCCAGAGTAAAACGTCTCCACCACCTGTGGATCACACCAGACAACTTATCCCTCTCCAAAACCCAGGACAAATGTTGGGCACAATTTAAATCTTTCATGTCCTCTGCATTCCTTCTTCTGTACAAAGCCCACTGAAATGCATGTACCATGGCTATTTGTCAGGCTGAAGCTGCTTATTTTAAGTCCCAGATCCAGGCTAACCCTGGCTCCACCATAACTTTCTGGAATGTTATCCATTCTCTCATTGACGCCCCCCCCAGCTTCTCTTACCCCCACTAGTCCTTAACCTAGATGGCTTGGCTATCTCTGACTCGGCCACCATAGCCAAGACTTTCAACAAATTTTTCACCACCTGTGCCCTACCTGACAACCCCATTGCCTCCCCACGGGCCTCCCTTCCCCTCCTCCTGTTTCTTGCTACCTTCTCCCTCTCATCTTGCCCACTGAGATTTACATAGTACTAATGTCCCTAAATCCAGAGAAATAAGCCAAGATGGTTTTCACCCAAAACTCTTATGCATCTCTGCCCCAGTCATAGCCTACCCCCTAGCCTACCTGCTTAATCTCTCCTTCTTTACCGGTACTGTTCTCCAGGCCTGGAAACTGGCAAAAGTGATTCCACTCCATAAAGAAGGGGTACCCGACTTCCCCTACCAACTATAGGCCCATCTTTCCTGCCCTCTCCCAAATTGCAGGAGTTTCTGGTTTACTCCAGGGTCTTGGACCATCTCACAGTGTCTAGCACTCTCTCCCTTTTTCAGACAGATTTCAGAAAATAGCATTCCGCTATCATCTCCCTGCTCGAGGTCTCTGACTCAATACACTGCACAATTATTGCAGCCATTGTTATAGACCTAGTAAAGGTGTTTGATTCAGTTTCCCACTGACTACTGATCTACAAACTCTAGTCTCTCTGGATGTCCCAAACTATAGTCAACTGGGTCACTCCTACTTCAACAATAGACAGTAATCAGTCCAAGTCAGCAATGCTCTATCCTCCCCCTCCCTATCCTTGCAGGCATACCCCAAGGCTCTATACCCAGTCCCATCCTTTTTTCAATCTTAGAAATGACCTCCCCTCCATCTACTCTGTGTCCCATGTACATACTGTATATATGCCGATGACACAGTGGCCTTCTCTTCTGATTTCTCCCTAAATGATGTTGTTATCCCTCACTAGCAAGACTTTAATAAAGTACAGCACTGGTTCCAGGCCAACCAGTTAAAATTAAACTCCAAGAAAACTATTTTTATGTTCTACTTCTCCAGACAGAGGCTGTCTAGACTTCAGCATACCCTCCATGTTCCTCACTCTGAATGGCTCCCCCTAGAGGTGGTCTACAAGTTCAAGTACTTAGAAGTCTGGCTGGAGAGTAACTTAGATTTTACCTCCCATATTGATGCTGTCTGCACCCAACTCCAACCAAAACTTGTCATCCTCTACCAGCACAAAGATTGCCTCCCTTTACCTACTTGCTGTGACCTTGTTACCAAACAAATCTTACCAGTTTTTGATTATGCTGATGTTGTCTATGCATCTGCCCCTGTGACTTCCCTCTCTAAACTTGACACTCTCCTAAACTCTTTCTGTCACTTTGCAACCTCTCCCTTCCCCCACTTAACACTGTCTACTCTGCTCGGCCCTTTCCATTGCTCCTCTTTTCCACAGGTGCCTGGTCCACAGCATCTACCTAATTGTCAAATACTGTTTGGGACCCTCCCCCTCCTATCTCTCCTCCCGCTTATCGCCAACTCATCTCTCTTCCTACTCCCTTTGCTCCAGGGATACTCGCTCTTTCTCCTTCCCCCCCACTCAGGAGTGGGGACATCTGATTTTTCCTATCGACTCCCTTCCCTTTGGAATCAACTTCCTAGAGAAGCCCACTACTCCCCCATGCTCACTTCCCTGAAGTCCTCCTTATGACTTATCCCTCACTCTGACTGCTCTTGTCTCTCCTCTATCCTGCCTCTCTTATCCTATCTTACCATAATCCCTTGCCTATGCCTCCATTTGTCTACTTCTCCCACTTTGACCTCCAAAAGCACTTAACGTCTCCTACTTTTTCTAGCCCTAGTCTCCAATTACCTATGTTGTTTACTATAATTTACTTTATTTACTATTATTTTTACTGCACTTATTCTCTGCCAGTTTTGAGATTATTGTAACCCTCTTGTTTTTCCAAAGTTTGCATTCATTTTAAATTATCTTTCACTGTACTCACATTGTAATCAGTGACCTGCCTGTTTTTGCTGTTTATGAAAAATTACAATTACAGTGATGCACTCAGGCTAGAGTTACAAAATAACATTTTTAAAGTGCTTTAAAGTACGAGACTATACCCGGCACTTCAAGGGTACAATCCCTCTTCATTGGGGGGAGAGGGATGCTGCTTACCTGCAATTCTATGTTAAATTTTTGTTATCCTCCTCCTCATTCATTTCCTTGGGTTGCATCTGGAAATGAGCCTTGGCTCAGTGTGCCTTTCCTGGCTATCACATTTTAAATAAAATAAATATGTTTTCTCAGATTGGGTCATAGCCCAAGGAGTTAAGCCCACCAGGACAATGGTTACGCAGATTAAGATTTCTTCCGGTCTGTATTAGATGCAGGATTAGTTTTAAGCACTTTACAAGGTCAGGTGCTGGCTATCGGAGCTGTCCTAGGACCAACATTAGGTTCTTCCTTAGGAACCCAAAGGATAACATATATGATGAAAATAATAAATAATATAAACCCTACCTTAAAGATGATAGGAACATTTAGAAAATGGATAAGGGAATCCCAGCTTTTGGATTGGCTAGGACACCAATCTTGGCAGATGGATATTTTTCAATAGAGTCCACTGACTAACAAGCTCCCATTTGGGTTGCCCCATTACTTTGGATATTCTTGGGCACCCCAAATTTTTAGACAAGCTAACCGCCATTGTTTCTGTCTCGCTTAGCAAGACTCACCTCAGCAGACACCATAAAATGACCCATACCATGGCCATACACAGGGACACCAAAAAAGAAATAAAACA
The DNA here is from genome assembly GCA_016271365.2 of Neoceratodus forsteri. Classification (NCBI taxonomy): domain Eukaryota; kingdom Metazoa; phylum Chordata; order Ceratodontiformes; family Ceratodontidae; genus Neoceratodus; species Neoceratodus forsteri. The sequence continues at coordinate 519,223,166 of CM028133.1, read as the reverse complement.
TATTAAATAATCTCCAAAAAAGAAAGCAATCTTTGTTTTTCATTCTTAATTAAGCAGCAGCATACTATCTGCTCTTTCTCATGGCCTGCCCCTTGCCTCTTGCCACTCCAGCCTCTCTCTCTCACTCTGTTCCATGCTAGCAAAAAAAAAACAAAGCAGAAAAACATTCCGGCATCACCTTTCTTATTAATAAAAATATAAAGGTACCTCTTCCCTTTTCATTGTTCACCACTCCCTTGCTGTGCTCTCCACACTGCACACTAATACATGATGTGTGTGTGTCAGGGGAACAGACAGAAGGACCAATAGCACATAAAAAAAACAAAAAATGATAACATAAGGGGGGGACACTCAACTTTTCTAAACAAAGCAAGTGTTTCACACGATCTGTGTGTGAGTGTGTGTCTGTCTGTTTGTGTGGAGGAAGGTAACCATGACAATCAGCTCCAGTCCCAGTATGGAGGCTCATCTAGGACAATAATCTGCACCTCAAAACACACACACACACACACACACACACACACACACACACACACACACACACATATATCATTGTAACACAGGCAGAGGAACTATTTTATTTAAAAACTTATTTTAAACACATTTTTTATTAACCTTTTTTAATCAAACCAATTTTTTCACAGTCTCCATTTTCTAAGTGCAATAATACCCTAGAGGGTGGGTGGTTTTGGGAAATACCAAAACTTCCTGGGTCTATAAGGCCCACCGCCTGCAGCGTAGGGCCTCATTATGCCCCTGGGTGGTCCGGTATTTCCCAATACTACCCACCCTGTTGGGTATTATTGCTTACTTGTGACACCTCTAGATGACCTACAGTTGTCCTTGTAGTGTCTGTCCAACATTCTGATATCTTTTTGACCTTGTTTTGTTAAATAAATGATTTAATTTTGTTGTCTTTGTAACTACCCTGAATCCCTCTTTCCACATCATTTGCTGCTCTCTTTTTTCATGCTGCCTGAATATTCTTTTACATCAATAACACTTCTTCCAAATCATTCAGATGAATAGCATGGAATGGTGCCCGTGATGCCATAAAACATCTTAGAAATATGATAAGAAAGAGCAGCAGCTGGTGAGGGGAGTAAACTCTATGAAGACATGAAAAAATCAAAAGTTAGATAATTTATTTATCAAAAATGTGCTATGGGATATTAGAATACCTAACTGGCATAGAACAAAAGATAGACTGGCAGTTAACCATATAAAATTAATTTTCTATCTCTTTTAACCAGATGGTAACATCTCAGGGCTAAATGTCTACTTGCTTCTCTCTAGAGAAGCTGCTCAGGATTTCTTTAGTAAAGTAGCATATAAAACAAGTTATACAACTTAATCACTAACACTTGACCTCAACCATAGGTGGGGAGTAGCCATACAGAACCACCCAAAATTTGTGATAATACCCAGCTTTGCTGACACACTTTAACAATATTTTATTACCAAACAAAATTCACTTACACCTATGTTCAGATACTGCTGTCAATCCAAAACACCATAAATGTTGGCTAGGACTCTGAAAAATCCCCTACTCTTGCAAAATGTGCCTTGGGTTCTTTTACTTCTACCTGGACAACCAACAGCACAGCACCCGAGATGGGTATAAGGGACCTTGGTTTAACATCTCATCAGAAGGATGGCACACCCCAAGAGTACAGCAGCCCCCCAGTACTGCACTCAGATGCCAGTGTTTATGTCATACGCCCAATCCTGAAGTGGGTATGATTGAAAATAATGTAAGAAATCAGGACATTGGAACAGTGTTCTTATAAACAGTATGTTCTTATACATTAAGTGGGATCCACTGACTGAGTATAGTTATAATCATATGTAGTCAGAGCTCCTAATCCTAGTTTTAGAAGTGTTTTTCATATACTCATTAATCATAATATTAAATGCATTTTATGACTTAATGGCAGTGATTTGGCAATAGTAAAAACTTGTAACATTCTACAATATAGTATGTACACAGATGAGTTATTCACAAGACTTTATTATCTGCACATAGGTGATATAAAAATGACACGTTTTAAACAAAATATAAAACCCACATCAGAAACTGAACATATCTATCACAAAACCTTCCAGTTATTTTTATTGTCATTCAACTTCACAAAACAGATCATGTGTCATTATGTATGTTTTGTAAAATAGCTTAGATGCCAAACTGATATTTAGCTTGATAATTAAAGACCAGAGAAGCATAATGTTTTTGTTGTACATACATTCTAAAGTCCAAACGATAATCATTTAGGAATAACTAGTTTTAAGAAAAAAAGACCTGCCTCATCACCACTCATTAGCATAGTAGATGTGATCCCTTTCAGTGGGCCACATCTGCATCTGAGTTTTTTAAGTATAACGCACTGAGAATAAATAATAACAGTAGTCATGAAAAACCTGTGTTAAAGACAATGCATCAGTGAAGGACCATTTTCAATCATCCATTTACTGTAAAAGAGCCTCAAGAAGTATTTTGTTTCTAAACACAAAAAGTGTTTTAGTATTCCTATATAATGTACAACAGCCTTCTAATCAATTGAACCATTGCCTAAGATTAATATAATATGGCACAATTGCAATTATTTCATATTGCAGATCGTAGAATTACATAGGTGACCCCATCACAAAACAAAGTGTGAATATTGGCAAACTAGCTTTACAGGTTACTGTGCTGGGATACAGGAGTCTGAAATGAATCTTAGTTGCCTTGTATCTATATTGGTATTTATACACTGGATATGAGACTCATTTAAGGATCTGCTGTTCTTTAGCGCTAGTGCTTTGGAACAAGTTAGAGATTAAACATGTGTTGGTACCATTCGTACCTGCAAATTTTGGAAGAAAAAATACATTGAATTTTTATGCCCTTCACTATGCTCTGACTATAATCTGCTGTATGGTGGCAATTCTGTAGGCTTGCTATAAAATCACATTATGGTGGATAACTTTATGCAAATGCACTTAATTTACTGCAGAACTTCTCTTTAATGTGTCACCTACTTGGTATGCCATTACATTAGGGTTAGGATTTACTTATTACACAGGAGCTGCTTTAAGACTTGCTTATTAGACTGATCTAATTTTAAGTGCATTCATTTTCACAGAACACCACTAAGACTGATTTACAAAAAAACAGAATAAAAAAATGTCCTAGCATATACATCCTTGATGTGATGACTGAATTTTCAGATACACTTAGATTATGGAGTCACAGTACTTTCCCGATCCATAGTACAGTTCACTGCAAAATTAGATAGTAATCACATCAGAGCAGATTTTGGTCCCTACTCGTTGTAGTAAAACATTTTTTTGCAATTCAGATAAGTTATCATTTTAATTTCATTCAGTTTCTTTATTTATGATTTACTACAAAATGCCTTCACCAGTATTGATGCTAAACCTAGAATCAGCATAGATCTGCCATATTATACAGTTTTATATATTATGGAATGACAATTTCAGGGTTTAAGCATAACAATTTAAATATACAGTGTATATTCAGAATGTTCATTAAGTGATAATATACCTACAGTATTTCTTGTATACAGAAAATGTTACAAGTTGTACAATACTATATTTTATAGTCAAAAAAGAAGAAAATAAAGCCAAATTGTTAGACTGTCTCCATTATTTTCTTTAGATTTTATGTAGTTACACTGATTAAATCAAGGAACTTGGTCTACCAGTTAAATGAGATGGCTTTCAGCAGCAGTGAAAACATTTATTTTGCAAAAGCACATTTGCAGTATTGAGACTATTGTATACAACCAAAAAACATAACTACAGTATACTATTATTTACAATAAACTCTATGGCAACCTTAGTACCATCTTAATCTTATTGAATGTTTAGGCCCAACCTCACTAGATGTTTGAAGGAGTTGTATTAGGTCAGCAAAAGCTGATAAATGTATAGGAATAACATGAAAAGACAACAAAGTATATGTGTTATGTCTCTAGGATGGAAATAATTGGTCCTGGTTGGCTTGGTGTTGCAACTCCAAATCACCTATACAGATAAGTGATTATCATTGCTAATAATTGTTGGCCAGGAGACCTAGTAGCCAGGGTCTGGCCGCATGGAGCAGAGCAATCTATTTGCATTGCAGACATTTAGGAAGAACAGGGATTATGATAAACTAGGTGTGTGTGTGTCTTTGTCCACTGTTATCAGAAATGATTCACATAAATGTGAAACTTTCTTAAGAACAAATTTGCTCATCACCTGTTGTACTAAGATTAACAGGTTCTGTTTAGATATTCTGAGCATTTTTCATATATTGTAATTTATTTACCTAGAACATTCCATCTAAGGTGTACAGTAGTATCTTGTGCTTCTTAGATTTCAGCTTCTGACTTTTGTATAGTTTTACTGCTGGATAGACTGAAACAATAGAAAGTCACATTACATGCTCAACATCACACAGTGAGTAGTGGCTGTGATGGGCTTAAAACACAGTGTAGCCTGTATCAGGACTCAGTTTAATAGGCTCATACTGAAAACGTGAGTATTTTTGTCATCGGGGCATCACCACTAATATGTTTCTGCATTCCATCTTGACCTGTTGCATCCTAAAAATTTGGACAGGGTTAAGAGCCACAATAGTAGAAAACACTAGTTTGCATGGAATACCTTATTTTTTATCCCTGCTAATGAATAGTACAAGGACGTGATGGAGCTAGAGTATCTTCTGACCTTGAATTATTGTGTTGCTATGTAACTAGCGATAGGCCAAACCAGAAAACAAGAACAGTTGTTCAGCTAAAAAAAAAAATGTTGTACTGAAACTATCATCTAATCCAACTGTGGCCATGTTCTAGTTGAATATGGATGAAAACTGCATTACGCACATTGAAGAAACATCACTAATGTCATTTATAAAGCGTATCTTTTTTTTGTCTCAGTGAAAGTAAAAGGGAGAGACTGTAGCACATGAAGACATACAGTCAAGAGGTCTTCATGTGCAACAGATTTCAGTTGTATTAAGATTCTATAATTCTGCATTCTACAAGTATTTTTTGTGTTAGCCTCATTTGTTGTTTAACCACCAGTGGTGATGGTTCTCAGATCTCATGAATGTGGTATTGTATCAATGCCCCCCTCCCCATTGAACCAAGATTCCAAATCCATTTCAAAAATCATAACAACTGGGTAATCACAGAATCCTAGAACAATAAAAAATTGAAGGCTAATGTAAAAATAAATTTAAGAGGCTGAGCTGCTTGCCCTTCATTTTTTGTTTCCCCCAGTGATCATGTCTATTTAGTCTTTTTCACGGATCTCAAAATAAGTTCAGCCATGAGAAAAGTAGCAAATTATTTCATTAGAACTGCTCCACAATATTAAGTAAACCTTTCATGAGTGTTGTCGATTTAGATTCCATGCACCAACACTGTGTCCAGCCAGACTAAACATTTTGCAGCCTGGGAAACAGGATGGAGGAGGTTGATTTGAGTACATAATTAAAATGCTGAGGGGTGACTGTATCTCCCAAACTTTAACCAAAATAAGACATGCTTAATCAAAACGTAATTGGGTTTGTGAGATGTGTTGACTTATCAAGAGAGTCATCTAATGATTTTTTAGGGTTTGAGAACTGCAAAGTGAAGCTAATCCTATTGCAGACCTGTTCTAGTGGAGTATTGGGAAGACTGCATTATACAGCTTGAAGTAACATCATTATCATTAATTCTTTGTGTATACATATTGCCCAAATGTCCTCTTTCAATCTATCTGGTTGCTTAGTACTAACAAAAAAACCCCACCAATGTTATAATTTTTTTTTATATTTCATATGTTTTGTTTTTAGTTATACACTTTGAATAACAAAGTGTAAAAATTCAGACAAGCCAAAGCAATTCTGAATGGAAAGAAGATCAACAAACTCCAAACTAAAACATCAGTGATTTAGTCCAATTTGCTCAACAGATCCTAATAAGAACACATTCCATTTTCAGAAAAGTACTGTTATTATAGACATGAGGAGAAAATTGTGGCTGATTTGATAGCCCATATGTAATTTGCATTTTTAAGTTAACGCTTTAAAAATGTTCTTGTTTAATTGTCTGATTTCTTTTATTGTTCTGCTGAGGCATGGGGAAAGTCTACTTTTTATAATTTTAATTAAGAGCGGTAGGAGATAGTGGTACTGTAAAGCAAAGTTACTGTAATTTTTTTTTTTAAAGAATACACACATTCACTTGCTGAAAAAAGCTAAATTGAACAGCTGATCAGGTACAGTAGTTTAATGGGAAACCCATGCAATAGGAAAAATACTCCCTGTGCAGTAATGCTATTATGCTGCCTTCACCAGGTTGCTCTAATCATCTTAGTGAATTGTGTACTCTGGAACCAGTAACCTCTATAAGATAGAAATCAACAAATGGATCTAAATAAAAACTCGCATCCTTAAAAAAATCACTGCTCCTTTTTAACCCCTAGGGGTTAGCCTTTGCATTTGTTTGCTGCTGTTGACGTACAGTAACAACACAATCCAAGAATATGGGCTTTTTTGATAAGAAGGCAATCCTATCTGAATCCTTACAACCAATACAGAGTATTCAGCAGCAGTCAGGAGTATAGCTGGGGTCTTTTATTTTATAATGTGCAGAATGTCGTCGTCTCTTCTTTGGCTTTACATTCTCTAGCTCATCTAATGGCCAAGGGAACCCCATGGTGTCTATATTGCTGTTTTCATTTTTGATCTCTTCTGAATCTGAGGCATCTCGTTGTGGCTTTAAAAATGGCTTGTCTGGATATAGTTCCATCAGTTTTTCCTCAAAATACTTTGCCAGTTTTCTGCCAGCCTGGGCGACCTCTGAATCTGGCTGCAAAGGGTTCCATAATAAAACATATGTTAACTCATTAATACTTGACCTTCACTAAAAGGCTCTCTAATGAAGGCTGGCATACATTGACTGTAATAATCATTATACTCTTTCATATTATAGAGAACAAGTAGCCCAGTTTCCAGGAACATATTCATGTTATTCATTTATTTAGTTTGTTTATTTACTCTAGACCTTCTTACTGAGATGCAACATCTTGTTTTCACCAGAATTCTGCATCCTCCTGATATTATAGCTGGGCAGATGGAGCACACATAGGTCAAAAGACATGCTCAAGGTGATATAGCAAGTCAGTGGTCATGGTAAGGTTTGCACCTGTGAATGCCTACAGTATTCATGGTTCTGTGTTGTCTGGGCAACAAGCTCCCTGAACTGGTGGCCTTGATGGAAGAGGGATGCCTGGATATTGTAGCAGTAAGAGAAACATGGTACACAGAGAACCATGACTGGGATGTTAACATATCAGGGTACACAACCTACAGGAGAGACAGGGAGGGAAGAAGAGGGGGGGAGGAGTAGCTCTCTATGTAAAGGAAGGGATAAAAGCAATGGAACAAAAGAGTAAACAGGGAGGAGAGGAGGCACTGTGGGTCACCTTAGAGACTGGAAATGGCACCACAATCTGCACAGGGGTTGTATACAGACCCCCATGTCAGGGGGAGGGAATGGACAAGGATATGATAGAAGGCATCCTTAGGATGGCAGAGAAAGGGAAGATACTGTTGATGGGGGAACTAAATATGCCAGATGTTAACTGAAGCACCTTTGCTGCAGCCACATCAAAGAGCAGGGCCATTCTCAATGCCCTACAGGTGGCATGCATCAGACAGCTAGTTTTGGAACCCACTCATGAGGAACAATCTTAGACCTCATACTGTCAAATGGGGACAGTGAGAGGATCTCAGATCTAGAAGTGGGTAGCCATCTGGGAACAAGTGACACCAAACAGTGTAGTTCATGATAAACCCAGCTACAGAGTCAAGCCATACAAAAGTGAGGGTACTGGACTTCAGGAACACTGACTTTGGCAAGATGGGAGAGTGCCTTAGAAACGCACTAGAAAACACGCTAGAAGCAGGGGTGGAGCAACAATAGGGAAACATCAAAACTTCCATCACAGAGGCAACAAGCCTTTGTGTGAGGCAAATAAACAAATGAAAATGAAAGAAAAAGCCACTATGGTTCTCAAAAGAGGTGTCAGGGAAAGTTAGGAAGAAAAAGATAGCATTTAGGAACTATACGGAAACACAGAAGGAGCAGGACAGAGAACTGTACCAGTTAAGGCAGAAGGAAACAGGGAGGGAAGTCAGAATAGCAAAGGCCCAAAATAAGGAAAAGATAGCCAACTCAGTTAAGAAGGGGGATAAAACCTTTTATAGGTATATCAGGGAGCGTAGAAAGACAAAGGGAGGTGTAGTGAGGCTGAATAGAATGGACAGTAGATGGGCAGAGAGGGACAGTAAAAAGGCAGGGATACTGAATGAATACTTCTGCTCAGTATTCACAAAAGAGGAGGAGGGGGAGGTGCCTAATTCAATTAACAGAAGCACTCTGGATAGGGGGGTCAATCCCAGTCCTTTCACAGAAGAAAGGGTTCTGAAAGAACTCCTAAAACTGAAGGTGAACAAAGCAATGGGGCCTGATGGAATTCACCCCAGAATTCTAAAAGAGTTAATGGGAGAACTAGTGACACCACTGACTACCCTTTTAACAAATCATGGGAGGATGGTGTGGTACCTGAGGACTGGAGGAAGGTGGATGTGATTCCCCTTCATAAAAGTGGGATCTGCACAGAGGCAGAAAACTTTAGACCTGTCAGTTTGACCTCTGTGGTAGGGAAAGAGATGGAATCACTTCTGAAGGAAATAATTGTTCAGTATCTAGAGGCCAGTGGGGCACAGGACCCAAGGCAGCATGGGTTCACAGCAGGAAGGTCATGTCTGATGAATCTAATTGATTTCTTGACTGGGTGACCAAAGTAGTAGACCAGGGAGGGGCTGTGGATATGGCCTACCTAGCAAGGCATTTGACATAGTCCCACACAAAAGATTAATAATCAAATTAACCAGCCTGGGATTGAGTCCCAGGGTGGTAGCCTGGGTAAAACATTGGCTGGACAACAGGACACAGAAGGTAATTGTAAATGGAGTCCACTCTGAAGAAAGAGGGGTTACTAGTGGGGTACCGCAGGGTTCAGTACTGGGTCCAGTCCTTTTTAATGTCTTTATAAGTGACATTGCAGAGGGACTGGAAGGAAAAGTATGCCTCTGCAGATGACACAAAGATCTGCAACAGGGTTGATACACAAGGAGGCGAGGAATGGATGAGAAGGGACTTGGCAGGGTTGGAGGAATGGTCAGAAGTACGGCAGCTTGGATTCAATGCAAAGAAGTGCAAAATAATGCACCTGGGAAACAAAAACCCAGGGGAAGATTACACAATGTTGGTGGAGGTAGTAACAACAACAAAAATGGAAAGAGATCTGGGGTAATCATATCAGATGACCTTAAGGTTAGCAAGCAATGTGAGAAGGCAGTAGGGAGGGCTGGGGGGATACTGGGATGTATAGGGAGAGGCATCACCAGCAGAAAACAGGAAGTTGTTATCCCTCTGTACAGACAGTTGGTGAGACCCCATCTGAAGTACTGCATCCAGTTTTGGAGAACCCATCTCTGCAAGGAAATAGACAGGATGGAGGTGGTCCAGAGGAGGGCAACTAAAATAGTGCAGGGTCTGCGAGAGAAGCCATATGAGGAGAGACTAAAGGAGCTTAATATGTATACCCTTGAGGAAAGTGGGAAGGGGGGACATGGTAGAAACTTTTAAGTATCTCAGTGGAATCAACAAAGTCCAAGATGGTAGCATCTTTCAGAAAAAGAGATGTGCAAGTACTAGGGAACACAATTTGAAGATAGAGAGGGGACAGCTCAGGGGCAATGTGAGGAAGTATTTTTCCAGAGAGGGTGGTGGACACATGGAATAGCCTTTCTGAAGAGATTGTGGGGTCTAAAACTGTGGGAGAATTCAAGAATGCATGAGACAGACATAAGGCAATTTCTGTGGGGGTAGGAAGAAATAGGCTGTTGGTTAATTAGGATCTGCAGCTTATCCTGTAGGTAGGAAAATGGGCAGACTAGGTGGGCCAAGCGGTCCTTATCTGCCATCAAAGTCTATGTTTCTATGTTTCTATGTTAGACCATTCTGCCTGCCTGTAAGTTATATCCGCTATTACCAAGATGTCCCTATATACAGAAGCAAACTCAGAAGAAACTGACTTTTGTCTTTAGGCTACTAAAAGAAACATGCTCCAGATAGTTGGACATTTATCTTACAATGCAAAGGGTTCCTTATTGCCCAATGCTCTATGAAGGAGATAAGGTAAGAAGCTTGGAGGAACAATTTCCATTGCTGAGTGTTACAAAGTGACTGGAAGAAAGGGAATTCCACTACTATTAACATTATGCAACCTTCATTTCATATTTTAACCTAGTACACAACACCAACATTTTGTGGTGAATATCACTTTATCATGGTGTACAGTGGTGGTCCCTTTTCTCATATTGTAGGTTTTCTCCATAGAGACAGCATATGTCATGTTACATGAATTATCAATTTCTCTTAAGGGAGTTTGATGGCTCTCCAAGTCCACCTATAGTGTTTTGCATTTCCCATACTTACCAAAAAGGGCTCTGTCTGCTAATGTTAGTGTGGAAATTATGCACTAACACTGCTGAAACAACGATTGCTAAAATTACTGGAAAAGTGAGATCAACTCTAGTACTAGAAAATTAACAATATCCTCAGGTAAAAAAAAATTATAATGTTCTATAGCATTCCAACTACACACCTACAGGTTATACTTTCGGAAAGCTGAATGACCCAAAACATTTTACTAACTTCTTCAGAGATTCTGCAGAATTGAAAATGGTAAAGGTAAACCCTTACATTCCTTAGCATATGATTATTTGTTGGACTGTTCATGACTACTTAAATCAATCATGCAGTAATTACTTACATAGTTGAATTTTGCACAGTTTTGAAACATAAGACGGACATCTGATACAAACTCCTTAGGAACAGAGTAGTGCAATGGATTGTTTTTCTGGAGTTTCTCACGGATGATAGACAAGTCCATGGGCTTTTTGATAATCTGATAATAATGACGTGCCTAGGATGAAAACATAAGGTAGGTAGATCTGCAAGGAAATTATACTCATCCTTGAGAAGTTCAGGTTAAGTAGCAGGGTGGATACAATCAAAAGGTAGTCATGTTATTGCACTGTACTGTATGTTGTGGTACATTAGTGTGTAAATCTTGGTCATTCTGTAACTACTGCAAGCTGGGTGCAACACTTGAGGCAAGAGTTAGCATGACTGAGGGTAAACTAGCAGCACTCCAGGATGCTGAGATGGGAGAGTCATGGGCTGGGTCCTTGGCAAGGGGGATGAGAAAGTTACCTAGGCAAGGGGAATGAGAAAGTTACTTCCCACTGTCAGAGATGAGGAGTGGGTTAAGACAGACATTGGGTGCAGGGATGGGATTCTGAGGTGAGGCAAGGATTCCATTGTTTGGCATCCAAAATTGGTTTACCCATGTTTCATTCACTTTTTTTGCATTGAAACCCAGCTGCCGTACCCTTGACCACTCCTCTAGTTTTCACAGGTCTCTGCACATCCTTTCAACCCCCCTCCAGTGTGTCCACCCTATTGCAGATGTTGGTATCATCAGCAAGGAGGCATACCTTTCCTTCCAGCCAAAAGGCAACATACAATCTAAAAGAAAATGATATTTGCAGACATCTTCAAAATAAGGGCTGCTAGCTGCACAACCGAGCAGGCTTGGTAGACCGTGAGGCCTTTTTCTGCTGGCAATTTACATATGTTCGTATAATATACAGTATATCCATGGCAGCAATGTACTGTAGTTCAAACAGAAATACAAACCTAGGCAACATGCAAACTGAATCTACATTATGCCTCCATAACATGACCAGCCCACAAGATCCCATATATCTGCATTTAGAAGAGCCTAAAAAACAGCAACAGGTTTTACTCAAGGGTGAAAAATAGTTACCAATGTACACTACAGTTCAAGTTTAAAATGTAAATGTTGGTGCACATTTATTTCCAATAAATCCAGTCAGTATCAGCCTCCTGATGAAGCTCTGTTTGAGTGAGATGTTGAGGCATTTTGGTGGTTCAACCAGTGTAACTTGACATTCAGTGTAAGCCTTCTGACGAAGCAATGTTTGCGTGAAATGTCAAGGCATTTTGGTGGTCCAATCAGTGTAGCTTGGTATTACTTCACAATGTTTCTACAGTGATGATGATGCTTTATTGCACTTTTTACAGTCATGGACTAGACTGATTACAAATAATTTGCACCAGCATTTACATTTTCAATTTGGACTGTAGTGCATACTTTTCACCTTAAATGTACCCTGCTGCTATTTTTTAGGACTGAGGCTGGCTGTCCTGGGATACATGGGTCTCAAAACTTTGAGTATGTTTCAGGCTGTCCTTTGGACTTTTAAAACAGCCCCTCATGACTCCTGATCCATGACTAGGGGGATAATAATGTTTGAAATTGTCGCTATTAAAGTCCCAGATCTTAGAGTCGGTACTGTCTTTTTACAGAATCCTTCCCTGACCCCTGATCCACAGTTTGGGCAGGCCAATAGTCCAATGATCAGTTAGCTTAGCTGTCATTCTATCTAACTCATGTCCCATGCCAGAGTCCAATTGACACACTAAGTAAGCACATGCTGGGAGGGAGGGAAGAAGGGGTAGGGCATCATTGATGGTGCTAAGCAGACCAACCAATCAGTTTGCCAAGCACTAAAATGATGCCACCGGCCCCACCACCTTCCTCACTCCCTCCCTAGCTCCACTGTGTGCTTACTCAGTCTGTCATGACTCACTATGACTGTGGCACAGTTTAGGAAAGGAGTTACTGAGCTAACCAGGCATTGGACTTTTGTCCTTACAATCATGGATTCGGGGATCAGGAGGGGGCCATCTATCCAAAAAAAAGTGGGTTTTTTGGGGGGGCAGACTAGGGAGGATGGAATCTATGAATAGCCAAGGTTTGCATGTGTGCCTAGATTTGCTTTTGTGTTTGAACTAAGCAGCTACCATGGATAGACACACATGCAAATTAGGCTATTATTATATAGATACTATTGATTAATATTACTACTGCAGTAAAGCAAATTCTGTCTACTTGCATAGACTAGAAGGTTTCTGTAGAAAAATGTTTTTCCCTAAAGCAGGCTTGTGTTTTCATTCTGGTCAGTGCTCATTTTTTTTTTTTGAGCCATTGTTACTGCTAACTGTTCTCTACATCCCCTAGTGGTTGTTTTGATATATGCAATTTCTTACCAGTGGACTGACCGGCTCATGGAATGGAAGGCTGAGGCTGTTGCAGTAGATATAAAGTGCAAGCTTTTCACATTTCTGTAATGGTAAGACAGACAATTAAAGAAGAACAGATATTTAAGTTCACCTTAAAAAGAAATGTTAACTAGAAAAGATTAGTACCAAATACATACAATAATTGTACAAATTGGATACCTACAATAACTGTACCAAATGAAAAATTAGGGATTAAAACATTTATTTCAAATTGATTACTATTCAAGAGACTCATTAAATATTTTGTGAAGCTAAGTCCCATCTGCTCCCAGAGAGTTATCATCTGAACTCCCTCTTAAATTGTGATATCAAGATCTTAACTAAAATCCTAGCTTTACGCATACGAAAAGTATGGTCTCATTTTCTAAGTCCAGAACAGGTGGGATTTGTCCCTGGTAGATCCTCCATGGATCACCTTCGAAAGCTTTCTCATATTTTCAATGCAGCAAGAGTATCTCAAACCCCGATGGCCCTAATCTCATTGGATGCCGAGAAGACCTTTGACATAGTGGACTGGGACTTCCTCTGGCTGACTTTAAGTAAGATGGGCTTCCCTCCCCATTTCATCCAGTGGATTAATTCCATATATTCCTCGCCTTCGGCAAAGATCTGTTGCAATGGAGTATTCTCTTCTCGATTTCCCCTTTATTCAGGTACAAGGCAGGGTTGCCCCCTCTCACCTTTCCTATTTAATCTTTATTTAGAACCCTTAATTCATCATATCAAACAGTCTTCCCAAATACAGGGAATTCCAATACTCAATCACAACCTCATCCTCTCTGCATATGTGGATGATATCCTCCTCCATTTAGAGAATCCTGCTAAATCCCTGAGACAAGTAATGGAGGTAATATCCCAATTTAGCTCACTATCCAATTATAAACTTAATCTGAACAAATCAGAAATATTTTCCCTAAATCATTTCACTCACAAAGCTGACTTCAATGGTTTTGACCTAAAATGGACTCCTCATTCACTTAAGTAGCTGGGCATTCACCTAACCACGGATCCTCTTCAGACCAAGAAACTCAATCTCGATAACCTAGTGACAATCCTTCAACTTGATTTTTAAAGATGGGAATCTCTTCCATTATCTCTTTGGAGATGCATAAACATAATTAAAATGAATGTCCTGCCTAGACTTTATTATCCATTACATATGCTGAACATGTGGCTCCCACTATCTTTCTTCCAGAAGGTATACTCTCTCATCTCTGGTTTTATGTGGCTACATAAACAACCCAGAAAATCCTTTATTAAACTGAGTCTCCCCAAAGCATCGGGGGTCTCTGACTCCATAATTTTCTTCTTTATTATTGGGTGAACCACTTCTTTAGGATGGGAAAATGGCTTACAGATCCCATAGATGAAGTCTCTCCAATTTGGCTGCAAATAGAAACCCAGATCTTACAACAACACCACTTGCTTTCCCCTGCCATTTACTATATTCACCTGAAAAAGCTGATGGACCCAATCGGCCAATCAGTAATTGGAACCTCCCTGAAAGTTTTTTCTCAATTTTGCTCCTCTTACAAATTTTCACCTTGTCAAGACCTCACACAACCTCCCATCTTCAACCCCAACATTAAGTAGGTAGGTAGCACTCTCCTCACACATACTTGGTTACCTCCTCTATAAAATGCTAAAATAACAGATCTCTACTCCTCCTCGTCTCTTCTCTCCTTTTTCAAAATCCAACACAAATTTGGCCTAAATGCTTCTCATAATTTTAAGATCTTCCAGTTGAGACACCTAATAGCATAAGTATTTGGTACTGCTTCCCTAGAATCTAAGCTTCAACATATATTGGAAGGCTTCCATGATCTATCTTCCAAGCCACACTTCTTGTCCCTCTTATACAACTACATCCTCTATATTGGACACACAGATCCTGTACCTAGTTCCAAAATCTGGTCCTCTCTCCTTCCAGGCACAGTCATTGAATGGTCAAAAGTCTGGCAAGATTTATATACATACATCTCCCAAGATAAACTGTGACTTACTCAGTACCATATACTACATAACCTATGTTACACACCAGTAAAATTAGCCAAAATTGGCCACCTGCCGAACTCTAATTGCTTCAGATGTGGTAAAGGTGAAGGAAATCTAGTGCATATATTCTGGGACTGTGCTAAAATTGCCCCCTTGTGGCTGTCGATTCAATCCAAATTGGACCCAATACTTGGTCTAGGGGGACCTCTTTACTGTGGAGATCTGTATTCTAGGGATTTACAGCACTATATGGATTAAAGAATGGAAATATCACATGGCACTAATTTCCATGGTGGTAAAGAAACTAGTGGTTAAGCACTGTTTGGATCAATTACCTATCTTCTATAATGAATGGCTAAATGACCTCTCAGCCTACTTCAGGATAGAGTGCTTGATTGCTGGCTCCTGTAATAATCTGGCATCATTTGATAAAAAATGGGGCAAATTGTATGCCTTATAGCTACACTGAGGTTATTAACATTTAATTTTTCCAGGTCCATCTCAAGATGTTTCTATGTACCAAATATTTCTTTCAGGTATTGTACTATATGTATTGGCACACTCCAGGGGGCTTGGGGAGGGAGGAAAAATGGGATGGAGGGGTTCCTTTCTCTTTTTCATTGGCTTTCCATAATATACGCTAAGTGGATGGTTGCATCTATGTATACCTGTTATGAATACTACTATGTTTATAATTTAAAACCAATAAAGAAGTTGAATTAAAAAAATATATATTTTGTTCAGCTAGTAAGTAATATATTCTGAGTTGAAAGTAATGCTGAACATTTTGTAGAAAATTGCTATGCAAATCCAAGGACGGTGTGTATTTTAACACCCTCTCTACAGTTGTGTCAAGTCTATTGCCATCTGAACATACAGTGGAACCAGCCAGGATGCAACACAGTAACTTGCATTATAAGTCTAATTCATTATTCATGAGCTAAACTAGCTCACTGATTGGCTGCCATGCCAGTCTGAAATCTTTAAAAAATGCCCAGCAAGGCAGTGACAGTCAGCACCTTGTGCGTGCCACGCTGATAGCAGTGGTGCCAAAACAAGAACTGTTTTTGGTGCCGCTGTCACTAAAAAGCTAAATTATTGCAATTAGACTTATAATCGCAATAATGACCTCACAGCCAGTCACTTCCTGGTGATTAACAACCGGCTGGGTGGGGTTGGCCCACAGCTGCTCCTTGGGACACCCTCCCCCCAAACCAGTTGATAATCACCAGAAAATATCTGTCTGTTTGGTTATTACTGCTTAAGTAAATGACATAGAAACATAGAAACATAGACTTTGATGGCAGATAAGGACCGCTAGGCCCATCTAGTCTGCCCATTTCCCTACCTACAGGATAGGCCGCAGATCCTAGTTAACCAACAGCCTTTATCTTCCTGCCCCCCACAAGAATTGCCTTATGTCTGTCCCATGCATTCTTGAATTCTCCCACAGTTTTAGACCCCACAACTTCCTCAGGAAGGCTGTTCCATGTATCCACTACCCTCTCTGTGAAATAATACTTCCTCACATTGCCCTAGACACGCCCTCCTTCTATCTTTAAACTGTGTCCCCTTGTTCTTGCAAGTCTTTTTCTGAAAGATGCTACCCTCTTGGACTTTGTTGATTCCTTGAGGTACTTGAAAGTTTCTATCATGTCCCCTCTCCCTTCTTTCCTCAAGGGTATACATATTAAGCTCCTTTAGTCTCTCCTCATCGGCTTCTCTTGCAGACCCTGCACCATTTTAGTTGCCCTCCTCTGGACTGCCTCTATCCTGTCTATGTCCTTGGAGATGGGGTCTCCAGAACTGGACACAGTATTCAGATGGGTCTCACCAACTGTCTGTACAGAGGGATAACAACTTCCTGTTTTCTGCTGCTGATGCCTCTCCCTACATCCCAGTATACCCCAGCCCTCCCTACTGCCTTCTCACATTGCTTGCTAACCTTAAGGTCATCTGATATGATTACCCCAGGTCCCTTTCCTGTTTTGTTGTTGTTACTAGCTCCCCACCCATTGTGTATTCTTCCCCTGGGTTCTTGTTTCCCAGGTGCATTATTTTGCACTTTTTTGCATTGAATCCTAGCTGCCATACGTCTGACCATTCCTCCAACCTTGCTAAGTCCCTTTTCATCCTTTCCACGCCTCCTTGTGTATCAACCCTGTTGCAGATCTTTGTGTCATCTGCAAAAGGCATACTTTTCCTTCAGTCCCTCTGCAATGTCACTGATGAAGACATTAAAAGGACTGGACCCAATACTGAACCCTGCCGGTCCCCACTAGTAACCGCCCTTTCTTCAGAGTGGACTCATTTACAATTACCTTCTGTGTCCTGTTCTCCAGCCAATGTTTTACCAGGCTACCACCCTGGGACCCTCCCAGGCTGGTTAATTTGACTATCAATCTTTGTGTGGGACTGTGTCAAATGCCTTGCTAAAGTCTAGGTAGGCCATGTCCACAGCCCCTCCCTGGTCTACTACTTTGGTCACCCAGTCAAAGAAATCTATTAGATCAGTCTGACAGACCTTCCCGCTGTGAACCCATGCTGCCTTGGATCCTGTGCTCCACTGACCTCTAGGTACTCAACTATTCTTTCCTTCAGAAGTGACTCCATCACTTTCCCGAACCACAGAGGTCAGACTGACAGGTCTGTAGTTTCCTGCCTCTGTCTTGGTCCCACTTTGTGAAGGGAATCACATCCACCTTCCTCCAGTCCTCGGGTACCACACCATCCTCCCATGATTTATTAAAAGAGTAGCCAGTGGTTTCACTAGTTCCTTCCTTAATTCTTTTAGAATTCTGGGGTGAATTCCATCAGGACCCATTAGCTTTGTCCACCTTCAGTTTTAGGAGTTCTTGCAGAACCCTTTCTTCTGTGAAAGGACTGGGATCGACCCCCTATCAAAGAGTGCTTCTGTTAATTGGATTGGCACTTCCCCTCCTCTTTTGTAATACTGAGCAGAAATATTCATTCAGTATTCCTGCTTTTCACTGTCCCCTCTGCCCACCCACTGTTCATTCTATTCAGCCTCACTATCCCTCCCTTTGTCTTTCTATGCTCGCTGATGTACCTATAAAAGGTTTTATCCCCCTTCTTAACTGAGTTGGCTATCTTTTCCTCAGTTTGGGCCTTTGCTATTCTGACTTCTCTCCCTGCTTCTTTCTGCCTTAACTGGTACAGCTCTCTGTCCTGCTCCTTCTGTGTTTCCTTATACTTGCGGAATGCTATCTTTTTCTTCCTGACTTTCACAGCCACCTCTCTTGAGAACCATAGTGGCTTTTTCTTTCATTTTGATTTGTTTATTTGTTTCACACAAAGGCTTGTTGCGTCTGTGATGGCAGTTTTGATAATTCCTCATTGTTGCTCACACCTCCTTCTAGCCTGTTTGCTAGTGCTTTTCTGAGGCACTCTCCCATCTTGCCAAAGTCAGCCCTCCTAAAGTCCAGTACCCTCACTTTTATGGCTTGACTCTGTAGCTGAGTTTAACGTGAACCACACTGTTTGATGGTCACTTGTCCCAGATGGCAACCTACTTCTAGATCTGAGATCCTCTCACTCCCCCGTTTGAGAGTACGAGGTCTAGATTGCTCCCTCATGAGTGGGTTCCGAAACTAGCTGTCTAATGCCTGCCACCTGTAGGGCATCAAGAGCAGCCCTGCTCTTGGATGTAGCTTCAGCAAATGTGCTCCAGTTAACATCTGGCATATTCAGGTCTCCCATCAGTATCTCCCTTTCTCTGCCATTCTAAGAATGCCTTCCATCATATCCTTGTCCATTCCTTCCCCAACATGGGGTCTGTACACAACCCTGTGCGGATTGGTGGTGCCCTTTCAGTCTCAAGGTGACCCACAGTGCCTCCTCTCCTCCCTGTTTACTCTTTTGTTCAGTTGCTTTTATCCCTTCCTTTACATAGAGAGAGCTACTCCTCCCCTCTTCTCCCCAGCCTGTCTCTCCTGTAGGTTATGTACCCTGGTATGTTAACATCCCAGTCATGGTTCTCTGTGTACCATGTTTCTGTGACTGCTACGATATCCAGGCATCCCTCTTCCATTAAGGCCACCAGCTCAGGGAGCTTGTTGCCCAGACTACGGGCATTGGTACTCATTACCCTCCATTTCCTGATGGCCTTACCCCTTTTTGCCCCATCCCTGTCCTTCTTGCCTTTGTCACTTTCTCCATTTACCCTGCCCTTCTCCCTATCGACACCTCCATGTTAGTGTTTGCCACTTACTACCGTGATTGTTTGGGGGGCTAGGATTTCCTGCTCCTTTCAGTGCCTCCCCCTTGGCTAGTTTAAAAGCTTGCCAATGAAGCATTTAAACCTATCACCTAGGATCTGGTGTCCCTCCCGGACAGATGCAGCCCATCATGCCAGTATAGGCTTGCATCACTCCAGGTGGACCCCAGTCCCCAATGAAGCCAAATCCTGAGCTCCACCAGTTTTCAACCACTGATTGAATCCCACAGTATGGAAACATCCTAGCCTCTCCTATGCCATAAGATGGGTAGCACCTCCGAGAAGGTTACCTTGCATGCTACTTGACTAAGGCCCTCCCCAATTCCACAAACTCTTCCTGCACTTCTCTAATCCCTTTCTTAGCCAGGTCATTTTGTCCCTAGGTGGACAATGACATCCAGCCCCTCCTGTAGCTGCTCTGGCAATCCTGAGTTCGCCCCTGTCCCTCCAAGCCTTGGCACCAGGCAGGCACCTTACCTCCCTCTCCTTCCTTGCCCAGTTCTACCTTCCTAACAATGGAGTCCCCACCAGGAGTTGTTTCCTTCCCCTGCAGGGTCCCTGCCCACCCTCCTGTGGGTCTCCTTTGGAGGTTCCCAGCATCCTCCTTGGTCTCCACTGTAGGTGCCTCCATAGAGGAACCACACTTTTCCAGAATGGCATAGGAATTGTGGAGAGGTACAACTGGAGGGATGTGCCTCTGTTCCACCACCCTCACTCCACTGTGGTCCAACCGCTCCTCTTTCTTGGCAACCTCTGAGGCAACGGAAGTGGCACTGGTGGTCCCTGGATGGAAAAGGAGGTCCCACAAATCTTGGCCAACTCAGCCTGGAGATGAGCAACCTCCTTCCTCAGCCCAGAGAGGTGCCTGCAGATGGGACAACACCGCATCCTCCAGAACATCTCCCGGAAGACTGCTGCTCCACAGCCACTGCACTCCACCACCCAATCATGTCTTATTTCTGACCCCTTAACTGTTTGCAATCCTTACTCTTTCGTCTGTTTTCTCTCTCTCCTTCTTACTTTCTGCCTGTGTGCCCTTTTAAGCTCCTGATTGTCCTGTTCTGAGACAAGAATATCCTATATTTCTCAGTAGACCACTTACTTGTTCAGAGGCAGACCTCCAGCACCTAGATGGGGCCAGAGGCTACTCTTGCCCTTCTAGGATGAGTGAGTCCTTGGTGGTTCTGTGATCACTCACTTCCTGCCCCTAAACAGGAATGGAAAAGGAGGTCTCTGAGGCAACGGCAGTGGCACTGGTGGTCCCTGGATGGAAAAGGAGGTCCCACAAATCTTGGCCAACTCAGCCTGGAGATGAGCAACCTCCTTCCTCAGCCCAGAGAGGTGCCTGCAGATGGGACAACACCGCATCCTCCAGAACATCTCCCGGAAGACTGCTGCTCCACAGCCACTGCACTGCACCACTCCAATCATGTCTTATTTCTGACCCCTTAACTGTTTGCAATCCTTACTCTTTCGTCTGTTTTTTTCTCTCTCTCTCCTTACTTTCTGCCTGTGTGCCCTTTAAGCTCCTGATTGTCCTGTTCTGAGACAAGAATATCCTATATTTCTCAGTAGACCACTTACTTGTTCAGAGGCAGACCTCCAGCACCTAGATGGGGCCAGAGAGCTACTCTTGCCCTTCTAGGATGGTGGGTCCTTGGTGGTTCTGTGATCACTCACTTCCTGCCCCTAAACAGGAATGGAAAAGGAGGTCTCTGAGGCAACGGCAGTGGCACTGGTGGTCCCTGGATGGAAAAGGAGGTCCCACAAATCTTGGCCAACTCAGCCTGGAGATGAGCAACCTCCTTCCTCAGCCCAGAGAGGTGCCTGCAGATGGGACAACACCGCATCCTCCAGAACATCTCCCGGAAGACTTCTGCTCCACAGCCACTGCACTGCACCCCCAATCATGTCTTATTTCTGACCCCTTAACTGTTTGCAATCCTTACTCTTTCGCTGTTTTTTTCTCTCTCTCTCCTTACTTTCTGCCTGTGTGCCTTTAAGCTCCTGATTGTCCTGTTCTGAGACAAGAATATCCTATATTTCTCAGTAGACCACTTACTTGTTCAGAGGCAGACCTCCAGCAGCTAGAGGGGCGGAGAGCTACTCTTGCCCTTCTAGGATGGTGGGTCCTTGGTGGTTCTGTGATCACTCACTTCCTGTCCCTAAACAGGAAGTTCCTGTTGTCAGTCAAATCCTGTGCCTATACAAATAAAACTAGCTTTGGGTGGGGGGGTGGAGGGAAGGGAAATACTGCATTACAACAGGGCTTAACTGCCACTGACTTACACAGTCCCCTGTAGAATACTACAGCATTGTGCAGTAACACTACAAGTACCTAAGGGTGCCCTTTAGTTTTTATACTTGTACACTACTGAGTTCAACTAGTGCACTGTATTGATGTGGCACTCAAGTAAATAAATAATCTCCTAAAGGAATTAAATATCAGTATCTATTTAAATGTGCTAACATCAGCATTTGATTGGTTATTCTGGATAAAACGGTATGTTTGGATAAAGCTGATTTTCGGCTTCCTTTCACTTTAAGAAATAATCAAGGAAATGAATGTTCAATCAACAACATAAAATAAGAAAGTTTAGAAAAATGGAAACACTGTATATTTTGGAGAAATAATTTGTCATTTTGCAATGACATTTAATTACCCCATGGAAAACTAAACTAATGGTATTATGTGTTCAGGTATCTAGTACTAACTATATTAGGAGAATATGATTTCAGTTTAACCAGCATTTTAACTCCATCATTCCATAGCGGCTCATTTTTGCACTAGAGAAAAGGAAGTTGTAAAAAAATTCAGTTTTATTTTGTTTCTAATTCAGACTAGAAGATATTTTTTTACAGTTTATTTACCCAGGATAGCCCTGCTCTGGTGTAATATAAAATTTTCAGTGGAGTTTTTTTTCTTTCTTCCCACTTCCACAGCTGGGTGGACTGGAGTACTGGGAGGTTAAGTGACCTTTCCATGGTCACACTGTGAGTATTTAGCTCCATTAGAGGTTTGTACCTGTGATAGTGTGGTTCCCACTCTAACCACTAGATCATAGTACCACCATGTTGCTGTTTTTGCTCATTTTCAATGACCTCTGCACTTTTATTTATTTAAAATTTGGTGACTGAGATAAGCATACTGAGCTGGAGCTTGTTTCCCGGTGTGACCCGTGAGAGATGACACAGCAGGGACTGAAACAGCAATAACAAAGTGACAATAGTGGGTGCATTTACTGTACATGAACAATAAAATCAAAGTACAAGTAACACATTCCATAAAAAGAACAGAACAATGTAAATGTATGCAAAGTTCACTACATAGGTTATGGGGGTACCCAGAATGAGAGCTAAAGGAGAGTGCTGGCAACATATGACAAGATATTTTTAACAGAATATTGGTGGTGGAAACTTCAAATTACATAATATACTGTTTTATTTATTTCAATTTATACACCTTCTGCTTATAGTAGCCCCCTTCGTCCATGACCCACAGCTCATCACCCACTGTCTCATTGCTTATTACCTGGTTGGGTGAGTGGGTCCCAGTAGGTTGTGCATAGCCTGTGAGGTTGATAGGAGCATCCTGCCACCAGAGAATATTATCTTACATTTTCAACTCCCTTTCCTGGCTTGGGCAGATGCACATGCAAGGATATTCACGCACAACATTAAGATGCTGTATGCCTTAGTGCCTGCATGCAACTGATGAAAGTATGCAGCCATTTACTGTTGCCACCTAATATCTACTGACTGGCAGCCAAGCTGTGGCACACTCAGTCTCCCCTCTCCAAAGGAGAAGAACAGTCACCAGATGCTTGATCCTCCTTCCCTTGACTGGCCCCTGAGTGACCCAGGTCCATTTCCAAACCCAGGTTGCCAGTGTGGTGGGAGGTGTGGTACTACAGTACAGTGCATCAGACCACAGCGCCAGTTTGAGTATACTGTGTTTTATGCTACAGTAGTGCTAGCCAGGTTGCAATGCAGTATATATCAAAATTCTACATTATGCTGCAGAGAACAATGTATTTAAATGGAAATTATGCCCTTTTTGTCATGTGGTGTTTTGTGACATGTCATATATTGCAAGTTATTGCATTCCATCCTGACTGGCTCCACTGTATACAACAGAGTAGAAGGACAGATGGGTAAACAGTGTGAGTGGTGGATAGGGATGGCTTGTTGAACTGTAGAGAGAAAAGGAGGAAGGCTAGCTGCAGGTACATGCATTTAAGAAGTATGCAAGTAGGAGTGGTTTGAGAGAGTGCAGGGAGGAAGAGAGATGGATTGGGAGAGGGAGGTTGTTCCACAGTGATGGAAGGTAAAAAGTGAAAACTGACAGACCTTCTACAGAGTTACTGTTTGGGATATGAAAGTAAAAAGCAGCAGATGATCAGAGAGAGAAGGATGAGATAACAGGGTTGATGAGAGACTAGAAGTAAGTGATAACAGTGGCAAACCAGTATTTGGCCAGGAAGGAGGAACAGTATGAGAGATGCCCAGACCTCAAGATTGAGGAAAGAGAGATTAGCATATATAAAAGCAGTGACTGGTGAGGGATGGAACACTAAGGGCAAAGGAACAGAAGAAATGAAAGAGGGGGGCCAGCCTGGCAGGTGTAGGCTTTGGGGCACTACTGTAAAACATCTGCATAATCAAAGCATAAACACTGGTGAGGTCATCCACCACTTTGCAATGAGGAACTTCAGCTGACATGGCAAATGCTCAAACACAGGACGCAAAATAATGTCCTCAGTAGAATGGCAATAGGAATACTGCTTCACATCTGGATTGCCAGAACTCCCTGTATCCTAAGTTCCTCAAAAGCTGCTAAGAGCTATCATAAAATGAATAGGAGAAAGCATGGCCTCTAATTGCCTGAGGAAGTCTGGCACACATGCTTTTATTTCAATACTGTCAATAAGGGAAGAAGCACACATGCCAGGTTGCCTAATCGCTGCAGAAGTCAATCTGTCATTCCTGGAATTTTTAGGGTAAAATAAGATGCCATTTTCTGGGTGGGGTTCCCGCATTTCTAGGTAGCGTAGGTAGAGAGAAAAGTTTATGCTTCTACATAAAACATCTATTTCTACTATATATTGCAACATTTAAAAAACGTTATCACAAATATAATTTCAAGACATCCCTTGCTAAAAATAACAAATTTATCTTTATACTTTTAATACCATATTTGATCTTACTGTCAACAATTCCTGAACTGTTCCATTATCAGAATTCTTTAATCATGTATTCTACATTAAAAACTTGAATTTGCTCTCTTCCATTCTCTTGATCTATTTGTTCTAATTATATTTAATGGAAACTATGACAGGGTGACCCCTGTCATAGTGGACACACCTGGGATAAGTTGAAACCCCTTGCCCAAGCAGTTTAAATGTTTTTTTTATAATGTCCAACATGCTGCTTGGCTGGTTATTACAAAACTAAGAGGGCAGTTTTAATAGAAGAATAACAACAATTTTTGTCTGTTTTTTTCTAGATGTTAACAGCCTCCTTCTAAAATATATTTTACAGCAGACAGCATGAGGTAATATGCCCCTGCAGGAGAGTTTAGGAAAGCACAGAATGTTCTGACCTTGGGTCTGACCTTTAACAATGTTGTAAACAAGTTATGTTTGTGCTTCAGGTGGCTGCCAAATAACTGTTCCCTATGGAGCAACAGTGGCCCCTAGTGGCTAGTATGTTATGTCTATTGTTAATCAAAAGGCAATGGAAAATGTTTCCAACTTCTATGGAAAGAATAGAAAGCCCTACCTCAGTGCTGAGAGAGGATATATAGAGTGATCAGTTGGATACTGACTGAGGAAGGTGGAAGACCTCCTGGTAGTGTGTGCTTTCATACTGCTAGGCTGAAGAAAAGCCTTAGAAACTGTTGAAGCTAAGCAGTTGTCTGACTTACCATTTTGCTTTCTGTATATTTTATTTGATGGAAATAAAATGATAAACACAACCATACATTTTTCATGCACCTGACTAGTGGTCTGCCTGAAATTGGGTTATCCTAAACCCACACCTGGTGACATATGGTGTCAGAGTGGGATATGACTGAATGTCCGAGATAACAAGGGGGAGTTCAGTCAGTTGGGGCCAGACCTGGTACCTAGGATACACAGCAGAGGTGCATGGCACCAGCAGAGATAAGGAGAACAGCACCTGATGGAGATGGTGACCTGGGCAAGGCAACATGAATGGGATGAGATGGACCTGATGGCCAAATGGAGACTCTGATATGGCTTCTTCACTGGATGAGTGGGTGACGGCTGGAGGCTGATCGACACTGAAGAGAGGCTGAGTTCAGATGCCAGGAGCTTCTTGAGAGGTCCCTTCAGAGGATGTCAAGGAAAAATCAATGGAGCAGGATCCATGGGCTATGGAGGAGGAGGAGGACCCCCCCTTATGGAGCACTTATGGCCAACATTTGTGGAAATCCCATTATTGCCCATTTTCTGGGCTGCAATTTGGTGGAGGATGGTGCACAGGAGGAGGAGACCCCAGGTAGGACTTTGACTGGCAATGTATTACTGGGGCAGAAGACTTCAAGCAAGACGGAAGAAGCCATTTTGACTGTAGGGACTTTTGCATGTTTCAAACCTCCTCCTATGAAAAAATGATTGTTCTCCTGATGTTGGCTGGGGAAAGTTGCAGGTGGGAGATACTGAAGTTACCCAGTTAAGGGAGTATGTAGAAATCAAGGTTGGGAGACAAGTTAATGTGGTGTGAGGGACAGGTTATGGTGGTATGAACTTAGGAAGGAAGTTCTATATCATGTGAGGCCCAACCCCTGGATGAAGCAGGTGAATGCCCAGGTAGTGGTGCCCATGGCATATAGAAAAAAGGTGGTGAAGAATGTGCACTCCAGTCACTCAGGGCATCTGAGCCATGAGAAAGTTTTGGCTAGGCTAACCCCATATTTCTATTGGCCAGGCATGTACAGGCAGGTGGCAGCACACTGTAAGACCTGTTATAGGGGCAGACAGATAGTGACCCCTGATAGTGATGTGGGAGGAGTAACCCAGAGGGTGAAGGTCAAGAGATGGCACCCTTGCAGGAGGAGGAGACTCCCACATAGAACAGAAGAGACTAGGTGGTAGCCAACACCACTAGTAGTGTCTAAGATTTGATACATAAACCCAGAGGTTAGGGACAGGCTGTTAGGCATACAGCATGGTATGTTACTAGCCTACCTTTAAATGTCTAGGTGGGGCTAGAGCAAGGTAGTTTCCCCCCAAAGACAGTTCTACTGAGTGCTGGATGGTCCAGCCGTTTGAGTGCATCTGGTTAGGGGAAAGTCAGTAGATGGCATAAAACTGTTGTTAGTGGCTCTTTCTCCTAAATGCATGTGATGCTATTGTACTCTACTAATGGAGAGACTACTTTCAGAATAATTTTAGATGTCTCAGGGTATTTGTATTGTTATGAATAGGATACTTTAAAAATGTTTGTTTTGAAATGGACCCTGAAAAGGAACTTCCAGTGAGAGTGGGCCAAAACTCCACCCCCATTGCAGGATGTTAGTTGAAATCTGGACAACTGTAGGATGGTTGCCCTCTTATGTGGGGGGATGTGTGACGGGGGACCCTGTCATAGTGGATACACCTGGGATAAGTTGAAACCCCTTCCCCAAGCAGTTTATATGTTTTGTATAATGTTCAACATGCTGCTTGGCTGGCTATTACAAAACTAAGTGGGTAGTTCTAATAGAAGAATAACACATGTTTCTGTCTGTTTTTTCCAGATGTTAGCAGCCCCCTTCTAAGATATATTTTACAGCAGACAGCATGAGGTATTATGACCCTGCAGGAGAGTTTAAGAGAGCACAAAATGTTCTGACCTCGGGTCTGACCTTTAACAATGTTGTAAACAAATTATGTTTGTTCTCCAGGTGGCTGCCAAATAACTGTTCTCTATTTAGCAACAGTGGCCCCTAGTGGCTAGTTTTATGTTATGTCTGTTGTTAATCAAAAGGCAATTGAAAATGTTTCCAACTTCTAGTGATCGAATAGAAAGCCCTACCTCAGTGCTGAGAAAGGATATATACAGTGGTCAGTTGGATACTGACTGAGGAAGGTGGAAGACCTCCTGGTAGTGTGTGCTTTTACACTGTTAGGCTGAAGAAAAGCCTTAGAAACTGTTGAAGCTAAGCAGTTGTCTGACTTACCATTTTGCTTTCTGTATATTTTATTTGATAGAAATAAAATGATAAACACAACCATGCATTTTTCATGCACCTGACTTGTGGTCTGCCTGAAATTGTGTTATCCTAAACCCACGACTGGTGACATATGCTGTCAGAGTGGGATATGACTGAACATCTGAGGTAACAAGGGAATTCAGTCAGTTGAGGCCAGACCTGGTAACTAGGCTACACAGCAGAGGTGCATGGCACCAGCAGAGATAAGGAGAACAGCACCTGATGGATATGGTGACCTGGGTGAGGCCCCATGGATGGGACGAGATGGACCTGATGGCCAAATGGAGACTCTGATATGGCTTCTTTACTGGATGAGTGGAAGATGGCTGGAGGCTGATTGACACCGAAGAGAGACCGAGT
The DNA here is from genome assembly GCA_016271365.2 of Neoceratodus forsteri. Classification (NCBI taxonomy): domain Eukaryota; kingdom Metazoa; phylum Chordata; order Ceratodontiformes; family Ceratodontidae; genus Neoceratodus; species Neoceratodus forsteri. The sequence continues at coordinate 519,195,073 of CM028133.1, read as the reverse complement.
GTAGATGCCATGAGCTTCTTGAGAGGTCCCACTCAGAGGGTGTCAAGGAAGAATCAGTGGAACAGGATCCATGTAGGAGGGGGAGACTCCCACATACAACAGAAGACACCAGGTGGCAGCCAATACCATTAGTAGTGTCTAAGATTTGATATGCAATCCCAGAAGTTAGGGACAGGCTGTTAGGCATACAGAATGGTATGTTACTAGCCTACCTTTAAATATCTAGGTGGGGACAAGGCAAGATAGTTCTCTCCCCAAGACAGTTCTAGTGGGTGCTGGATAGTCCAGCCGTTTGAGTGTATCTGGTTAGGGAAAGTCAGTAGATGGCATGAAACTGCTGTTAGTGGTTCTTTCTCCTAAATGTATGTGATGATATTGTAGTCTACTAATGGAGAGACTAATTTCAGAATAATTAAAGATGTCTCAGGGTATTTGTATTGTTATGAACAGGATACTTTACAAATGTTTTTTTTAAAGGGACCCTGAGATGGAGCTTCCGGTGAGAGTGGGCCAAAGCTCCACACCCTTCCAGGGTATTAGTTGAAATTTGAACAACCGTAGGATGGTTGCCCTCTTATGCGGGGGTTGTGTGGCAGGGTGACCCCTGTCATCGTGGGCACACCTGGGATAAGTTGAAACCCCTTGCCCAAGCAGTTTATATGTTTTGTATAATGTCCAACATGCTGCTTGGCTGGCTATTACTAAACTAAGAGGGTAGTTTTAATAGAAGAATAACAAAAGTTGTGTCTATTTTTTCTAGATGTTAGCAGCTCCCTTCTAACATATATTTTACAGCAGACAGCCTGAGGTAATATGACCCTGCAGGAAAGTTTAGGAAAGCACAACATGTTCTCACCTCGGGTCTGACCTTTAACAATGTTGTAAACAAATTATATTTGTGCTCCAGGTGGCTGCCACATAACTGTTCTCTATGGAGCAACAGTGGCCCCTAGTGGCTAGTTTTATGTTATGACTGTTGTTAGTCAAAAGGCAGTGGAAAATGTTTCCAACTTCTAGTGAGCTTATAAAAAGCCCTACCTCAGTGCTGAGAGAGGCTAGATAGAGTGGTCAGTTGGATACTGACTGAGGAAGGTGGAAGACCACCTAGTAGTGTGTGCTTTCACACTGCTGGGCTGAAGAAAAAGCCTTAGAAACTGTTGAAGCTAAGCAGCCTGACTTACCATTTTGCTTTCTGTATATTTTATTTGATGAAAATAAAATGATAAAAGCAACCATGCATTTTTATGCACCTGACATGTGGTCTGCCTGAAATTGCATTATCCTATACCCACACTCTGTGACAGAAACAATTCCTACAGTCCTATGTAGATAGTGAAGATCATTCATTTTGTTCTGTTTTACTATCTTGCATATTACTGTTTGCTGAACCCGATATTCAAAGAACAAGGTTAAGTGCAGTGCAGCTGTCTACAGTATACATGTTCACTGGCAGCTTGTACTTTTATCAACAGTGGAGGTAAGAGGAGGGCTGTGCCAGTTGCCATATGTAACTGTGAGGAGCACTAGACACCCGAGTAAAGTGGGGGTGCAGGGAGGTGGGATGTAAGTGGGCAGGTCAGGTGGGGGCTGTTTGAGGGGACACTAGACCACCAGGGAATTCTGTACTAATGTATACTGGGGGACTGGGGGTGGGGGTAAACACTGGACACCAAGTAATAACTAAAATATAGAAAACTGGTAATTGTGGGGGACCACTAGACCAACAAAGAGTGCTGTACTACACTGTACTGGAAGCTGGGTGGGCAGGTGGCTGCAATATACAGTAGCTACCCTGCCTTTGAGGGGTGGTGCTTAGCACCCAGTTATGAGGTGGTTTTGGCGGCGGTAAACAGCACTGATGGGGGGGCTCTTGATTTTGACTTTAATTGGAAGCCTATCTATCCAAGTAGATTTTCTTGTCTTTAAAGGCTTGAATTGATTCAATTGCATCTTGTCCTGTAGTTTTCAGGCTGTTAGCCTTAATGGTAACTAGAGAAGGTATAGTAGATGAAGGACACTTTCTTGCTGGTCATAGAATAGTTCACTAAAATATGTAAATCACTCTTAAAGTTCTGTTTGAGTTGTCATCTCTGTAGTATAATTTTTGTCCCTTTTACAACCAGGATTCAGAATTTAATTGCACCTTCTGACTGAATTACTTTCGCATTTCACTCCATATTATTTTTCTATAGATTAATTTCTTCATTTCCAGTAATTGTTTTCTAGGATTTATGAAAGAATGGTCACATATTTCCCAGGGCACTAAACTAAATGACATTACAACAAGCATGGACAGATTACTGAATAAAGACGGGGATAAACCAAAGCTTTTATTACACATTGGAAAAATGATATTGGATGAAGCAATGAAAATGAAATTAAATAGAATTTTATAAAGTTGGGAAAAAATGAAGTAATCATGGGTAAACTTCAATCTTCTTAGAAATTTTACAAATACTGAGGGCATCCAAAATGAAAACAAGGATTATTATGAATATTAATAAATGACTGAACACTTGAAGATTTATACTGTACCTTTGAAAGAAATGGGATTGTTTTTATAATAACAGAACATTATATGTTAAACATGGGATGCATTTAAGTTCAAAGGGGGCAAATATCTTGGGAGAAATATTAAAGAAAAAATCAAACTCTTAAGAATGGGTGAATCTGTGGGAGAACAAACAAAAAAGGGGATGAGAAATATGAAAAACAAAACATTTAAACAGTTAAAAATAATGGGCCAGATCGTCAAAGGAAGACTTGCCACCAATCCATTTTTGGCAAATCTCTGCCAACATCTTTGCTGCAACTGTGCCCAATTTGGGTAGTTTGGGTGCAGTGGTGACATTTTACCCACTTTATGGCAGCTTGCACTAAATATTTGGTGCACGTCCCATAAAAAGGGTACCCAGGATTGGCACACGCTAGACCAGCAAAAACCTGGTCTGACTCTTGGCAATCAGCATACAAGATGGAAAATCCTGATTGCCGGCCAGGAGAATGCTGCTAGCTCCATGTGTCATATGTTTGGCACACCCAGGGCTTGCAGCATTGGTAAGCTTTTGAAAATCTGGCCCAATTTCCCTAAATTCAAGAAACTTGGTAAATAAATTTGACAGCTACTAAATTTTCCTAGCTAAAAATGTAGCCAGATATTGCTGCAATAATAGATATATGGTGGGATCCTGAAGTCAAGCGGGACAAGAACATAAAAGGATACAACATAATTCATAAAGACAGAAATGGAAAAACAGGAGGTGGGGGTGGTGATGTGTTTTACGAAAGATCTTGCCATAAAAAGTATATTAAAAGATAATATTTAATCAATAAGGGTGATACTAAACAATGTAAAACCCTCAAAATGAATAATAGGTAACTGATATTTATCACTGAGCATTAGTAAAGAGGACTTCTCTGACCATTTAAATGACATTAGAGAAATTTCGGACATGGGGCTTATAAGTATTTATGTATTTATTTTATTTATTTATTATTTAGGAAAGTATCTTTGAGCCAAAGGCTCTTTTACAGAGGTTCCACATCATAGCAATCACATAACATATGTACAAATTCAAAATACAGAGGTTACATATACACAATCATCAAATATTCAGTTTACAGTAAAGCAATGTTACAATCAGTAAAAGTATCAAATGAGGAGTGCAAAATACTGAGCAGAAAATGCTAGAACATTTTCAGTTGGTAAAGTTATGCCCTTTTGCAGATATAAACAGTTGCTTTGGGGTCAGGGTATACACAGTAGTAAAACCAGGACAAGGTCACTTGTCCCAGTTAAGAAAATAAGACAGTTAGCAATATAGGATGTTTCAGGAAACACAGTGAGCATCAGAACTAAAATTAGGTAAGCTATGAAAACACTTAACTAGGTAGCCAGAACATGATAAAGCATCAGTACTAATGTCTGAAATGCTAATAAGAATAGACAGCAGGGAGGCTCATGTCACCAGGGTGAGAAGTGACAAGGCAGAGACCCTGAAGCCCCCCCCCCCCGGGTGAATTACCAGGGTGGAAGGGGGAAGTGAACATAAGTAAAACTGAGAGAGAAGGATAACAAGAGAAAATTGAGGGAGATGAGGAGGGGTTGGGGAAATGAGAAAAAGGGGGAGATGTTAGAGATAGGGGCAGAGAGGGCGGAGGGTGGGAGCAAAGGAATGGTTATGGGTAGAGATGGAGTGGGAGGATGGGAGATCATGGGGAAAGCCTGGGGCAGAGAGGTGGTGGAGGTGGGAGGAAGGGGCGAAACAAGGGGAAGAAAACAGGGAGGAGGTACACAGGGGAGGAAGAGGAGAAGGGATGAGGGAAATAGGAGTGCCACTGGGACATAGGACAGTGGGGCAGGAGGAGAACAGGGGGGTAGAACAGAAAGTAGAGAGGGGAGAGGAGCAAGATTAGAAGGCAAGTAGGAAGGTGGAAGACTGATGACAGGAGAGTAGATGGGAGTGGAATCAGGTCCCACAATCACAGTTGCTGTTTGAGGTTAGGGCTGTACAGAGTTTAGATTTAAAAGGTCCTAACTTTACTTCTTTTGTAATGCCTATATCAAGTGCTTTGAGCCATAGCGGCACCCAGTACTCATAGGACTGTTGACCTTGCATGGTTCAGTAGAAGGGGGTTGCTTAGGGTCAAACTGTTTACCCTCCTAATGCATCTTGTGGTGTTGGGCCAGTTAAGGAGGTTTTGCAGTCCTGGAGTGGCAAGTCCAAGTGTAGATTTCTTGGTGAGAAGGCATACTTGATACTGAATACAGCAATCAAGGTTGAGCCACTCCTTCTGAGAGTATAGCTCACAGGTATGGATGAGACGGGGTATACCTAGGACTAGACAACATACTTTGTTAAGCGCTGTTCTGATACATTTTAGCAAGGATTGGGAGGCAGCCCCATAGACTGCTAGACCACAGTCGATCACTGAGAGCACTGAGCTGTTTACTGCAATTTTTTAGTGCTTCAGCAGTAAGACATTGATGATGTCTGTACAGTAGTCTCAGTTTTGCATTGCATGACTTTACAGCTGAGTCAATATGTTGGCTGAATGATAAGGTGCTGTCTAGTGTCACTACCAGGTATTTAAACATTTGGACCATTTCAAGGGGAGAGTTCTGACTGTTAAGAATGTGAGGTTGGTGAGTTCAGTGTTTGTTACAAGATGATGTGAATAACATGGTCTTGGTTTTTTTGTAACTAAGGAGTAATTTGGATTGAAGGAACCAATGCTCTACAGAGTAGAAATTAGTTGTCTAGGTGATTGCAACCTAGCAGACATATCCTGAGAAAACAGAGCAGTCAGCAAAAGGGGCAATGCTTTCTTAGACACACTCCAAGAAAATGGACTGAGACAGGCAAAAAAGCAAACAAAACACATGGCTCAAACATACTGGACCTTGTAGTAATGAACATTAAGGGATCTCTAGGTAGTAGTGACCACACAATAATAGCTGCAAATGAAAGACGTCGAGCACTCACCACCTCATGTTAGAAATACTCCAGGCCATAGATGTTGACACCAACATTTATTGGTTAAAAACAATAAAAGTGAGACATGCAGGCAAGAAACATGCTGCTTTTTACCTGCTTGTATCACTTTTATTGTTTTATATTCCTTTTTTATTGAGGTGGGAAGTGCTCGACTTCTTTTGTTTGCAGTTTGGATTCCTGTCTTGAAGCACCACCAGCCCAGTGAAACCCTTTTCTGTCCTGTACGCCACACAATAATACAAACTTATATGGAGAGTAATATTGTAATTAAATAAAGGAAAACAGTGGTTTAACTTATAAAAAAGGAAATATGATTGTACAAGGGATGCAATTAAAAACTGGGACTGGAAACCAAACACGGAAGGAAAAAACTGAGGAATGCCGGAAGGGGGCATTTAAAAGCAAAATGCTGCAACTAAGGGAGAAATACATATGCGGTAGACAAACATACAATAAATGGGAAAATACCACCATGATTCACAAAAAAAAAAGAATTATGATGAGAAAAAAAATGATCAGCCAAAGTGTACATAAACTATCCATGTGAAGGTGATAGGAGTAAAGTAAAAAGGCAGCACAAACCTTATAGAAGAAATAAGGAGAGCTAAGAGACATTCTGAAGTGAAACTGGCAAGTAACAAACAGAATTCAGGAGCATTGTATGAATACATACATTCAAAAAAAGGAAGAAACAGGAATAGGTCCACTTAAAATCAATGACAAACTGATTACAAAAGAAGACATGATAGCAAATGAATGAAATGTTTCTGTTCCTTCTATAATCAGGACATTCAAAAAAAGACATAGTACAGATAACAAATATATAATTTCAAGGGAAGTGGTATTAAGCAAGCTAAGCAAATTACATATGGATAAAGTGGGGGACCAGATAAAATAAATCCAAAATTATTAAAAGAAATAGCAGAGAATAGTGTATCTATATTACAACATCTTTAACCTATCCTAACAACCGGGGAGATACCAAGGGACTGGAAGTCAGTGGAGGTCATATCAATTTTCAGAGAGGGTGATAAACACTACCCCCAAAATTATTGATCTATTAGCCTTACTTCAGTGTCTGGAAAATAAAGGAGATGTCAATTAAATACATGATAGAGGAAGAATGCAGAAAAAGGGGAAATGAGGATACTATGCAACACCTCTTTAGGGCAAGAAGAGCCTGCATTAAAAATATTCTTACATTATATGAATCAATAAGTAGGGACCTACATGATAGGAATACAGTTGGCATATAGAAAATAATACATTGGCAACCATACACAAGAAGGCTGTGTTACCATGAAGGGGTTGTCATGACAGCGCATGAACCTTGAGAGTGAAGCTCGAGAGGCCCATGCTGTCATCGCAGCCCTGAGAAGGAACTACATGCTGAGTTGTGTGTGGTTACCCATATTTTATTTGATAAGTATGTGGTGTTTTACACAGGTGTCACAGACCCTTCCCCCCCAACACACACAAAGTGACAAAAAAAGTGCCATTCTTTGTTCTGTTCCATGATCATAATCAAAATTAGCAACTTTGTATGATAAAAGGTACAACGTTTGGGCACTGGGTGGTTAGTAAGTAGTTGTGTGTGTGGGTGAATAAGGAAATTAAAATGTTATGATCTTGCAACTGTGCATAACAAATTTTATGACCATTCACAAGTGCACACCAGCTGTTTGAAATGCACACACCACCATTTTGGAATGTGCACTATGATTTAGAATAAGCACAACGAAGATTTTCAGCAGGCTGATTTTTACACTGAACAAAGGCTAACCATATACTATAATTTGTTTTTACTTAAGCAAGGATTTCAACATAGTGTTCATGTAAAATTAAAAGGAAAAAGATAAATTAAGAATCAACTGTAATATTCTAAGATAGTAGTGAAATGGCTTAACAACAGAACACAGAGGGCCCGATTCCAGAACAGGTTACGCATGTCACAAGGTGGATTGTGCCAAACCCAATGGTGCAAGTTGCACCTTGCGACATGTGTTATGCCACCTGTTATTCTGAAAGGTGGCCTGCGACATGGCACAAGCTGCCTGTGCCAAAGGCGGGCTATGCCTGAAACCCCCTGTGACATGGTGCAAGAGGGTTTCTGGCATCAGTTACAGCCCTATTCCAGGTGTGCAGCTGAATGAATGGCACAGCGCTATTCCAGGAGGGACCCTGGCAGACAATGATCTGAGTATAGTTAGGCCAGCTATTAGCGGGTCTAACCATACCCTATGTCCACTGGGGTCACACCTCTGTGCCTGGTGCCCCTATAGCTGACCCCCCCATGGTCCCACATAGGTCCCCACCACACCACCAGTTGCAGGGCAGCCCCCTGTGGGCAGCTGGCACTGCCATGCCTCCATCCCTGAGCAGTGCCCTGTAGGGCTGTACAAATCCACCACCTGCCATGATCAGCAAGGGCGTCAGGTGGCCCCCTCAACCCCTCCCCAGCCCTGTGGGGCATTGCCATGGTGTCTGGGTGTGGGGCTTTGGGGGGCCATGCCATGTGCAGCTTGCCCTCTGTGGGTGGGCATTGCTGCAGCTTGTGGCATCCAGATCAGGTGTGCCCTTCCTGTGGTACTACCCTGGAGCTGCCGCAAGTCACAGGGTGTAGGTGCCAGGGACCCTGCCTGTTCTGGAATCTGGTGCAGGGTCCCTGGCATAGCGGAGTATGCTACAACTCGCATCCGCCAGCAAGTTGCACCATATATCCTGGAATCGGGCCCAAAGGGTCAGGTTAATGGGACATAAATTGGAGGAGTGAAGTGTGACAAGCATTATTTCCCCAGAAATCAGTACAGCACTACTTCTTGGGCTCTTCATAAGTGACCTGGGTGAGGGGGGGGTGACCAGTGTGTGCAATAGATCTGCAGATGACACATGACATAACTAGGTGGCAGGGAAAATACAGAGGAAAAAGCAAAAGTCTTAGAAGACAATTTAGACAAACTGGTTGAGTGGGTGAGCCAGCGGAAGATGAAATTTAAGAGTGGGACATGCACAGTAATGCACCTAGGTAAAAACAATAAGAAAATAAATTACTATATTAATGATGATGAATTAAGAACAACTCGTATAAGAAAGACCTGGGACTGTACATATCCAATGAATTGAAAAGTAAGAAATAGGTGAATATAATATATGCAAAAAACAATTTATTAAATACCATAAAAGGATATTTTATTCATTGATCACAAAAGGTGCTACTACCACTATATCCCACATATGTAAGGCCACTAATCAATTATCGGTCACAAATGTGTGCATGGGGGAGTAACTAAGGTGGAAACATAAAATAGAGAAAATACAGCAAAAAGCCAAGAAGAATGATATGGGACTTGAAGATAAAAGCTATGATGAAAAAGCTGGCCCTAGCCAACTGATAGGACTACCTTCATGATACTCAATGACCTGGGTTTAGGAACAAACCTAGGAGCCCTGGAGAGATGGCTGGGAGGAGAAAGTTTGACCTCCTAGGGATGTACTCCTTCTTTGGGGAGGGAGGGTTGCCACTCCTGCTGCAATGCCGCCACCTGGGTGCACACGGGTGGGGGTGCAGCTGGGAGCACCATGTGGGAAGGGGGTACGGTGACTGGGGTCCAAAGTGGATTTGCATCTCAGCATGAGAATGACTCCTTGGACCTCTTCGGATGTTGCCATCCTCAGAGGCTGAGAGAAAAAATGGAAAATGGTATTGCTTCCGTGCCTGGTGATGGGCTTCGGTGATGAGGTTATGGACAAACCCTGGTGCCATGAGGGACCGTCCTGACACATTGGGGTATAGGCAGGGAGGAAGCTGTGCCTCCATCCTTCCTCGCCCAGGGGGTAATCCTTGGCAGGATGGGGGCCATTCCTACTGGAGGCACTTAGAGGTTCAGCCAAGCTTGCAGACACCATGGAAGACCCTGAGGAGATGTACAGTTGTGGAGATGTAGGGGGGCTTGATAAACAATGTATTAGAAAAAAGCTATGAAGAAAGACTAACACACTTGGGCCTGCATACACTAGAACAACAATGAATAAGGAATAATAAATTATTACTTTACATCATACAAAAAGATCCAGAGTTAGTGAACAATAGGAACATGGAATGGGGCCAAGAGTGCTACACTTTAAGGAGACATAACAAGCAACTTGAAACATCACATTATAAAGCAAATGTCAGAAAACATCTTTTCACACAAAGAGTGGTGAATATTTGGAATGATTTACCAGTCAAGATAGTGAACTGCCAAGTTCAAAAGGGGAACTGCCAAGTTCAAAAGGGGACTAGACACATGGAGGGAAGATGGGAAATTAAGGATTTATATACATTAATTTAGGGATGGACATGAATGAACAGCTAATGTCTTACTCCATCCCAGAAATTGGAATATTAACCAAAGCATTTTCTGTTTTTATTTAAAATATGAATATTTTCTAATTTAAGGGCTGATTAGTATTTGATAAATGTTTTTGAGCCCTACTTTCTGAGTCAAACTATGTGGTGGTCTTTTTTGTACCAAGAAATATAGATTTGTAGTATAATTAATTCACAAATACCTTCAAATAGTCCATATATAATGGGGAACTTATTTTCAGCCATTATTGTCATCTCGGTCCCTCTCTTTTGAAATCAGAGTTATAATATTTTCCACAATTTCTCATCCTGTTTAAAGTCCAAATGTATTACTTCTTTTATTCACAATTTCAACCCTTAACTCAGTTAGTTGTCTATTCACAATTCAGTCAATTGCCCTATGCTGAGACTCTGATAGTCTTATATTTTTCAGTGCTAGATGGTCATTTTCAGATCTTTATGATATTTTCATTGCAAGACACATTTATTTAAATCTAAAACTGGAACTACTGTATGACATAATCCATCAAGCAATGGCTGAGTTACAGGGTGGAACAAGTGGCCCTTATCTGCCATCAGATTCTTTGGGCTTGATTTTCAGTGAGCTGCTAGATCAGTGCATGATGCACCAATTGCCAGCTGTGGCAAACTCCAGGTGCCCCAGGGACCCTGTGTCTGATTTCAGTACAAAGGGGGTCCATGCACCAAAGTCCTGAGAGTTGCCACAGTCGGAATGTTGCATCAAGGATTTGACACACTGGAGTGGTTTGACATAGGTTCCCATCAAGCCCCCCACTTGGCAAAATGCCAGTTCAGACCATGATGTTGGAGGGGGAAGGAAGCCTAGTATGTCATGGGACAAAGTAGATGGACCAGTGGATGTGCCGTAGTGGGTGGAGGGGGCACAGTGGCTATGACAGGCTACACAGGTGGCACCGGGTGGATTTGCCCTGGACAGCTGGACAGACCCGCTAGGACAGGGTACTCCCTGGTAGTCAAGCATGGACCCTGTCCCCGACCCCAGGTTCCTCAGTCATGGCAGCTGTCCCGGAGCTTACTCACTCCTCGTGAATGTAGTTGGGCATCAGCATGGCACCACATGGCAGGCTGTGCAGCAGGGAAATGTTGCGGTGCCTGTAGTATGTCCCCATCCACCGACTGCACCTAGTACCGTGCAGCCATTGCCTTCTGAAGCATGTCAGGGACTGTATAAGATCCAGGAAAGCTGCAAGGTCTGGTGACACCATGGGGGTCTGAGACAGAGTCAGTGCATGACTACTATTGAGTACCCTGTCTTAGTGGTTCTGTCCAACTGTCCAGGGCACATCTGCCTGATGCCACCTGTATACTCTGCCACAGATGCCATGCCCCCATGACCCACTATGGCACCCCCACAGGTCTATCTGCCTTGTCCCACATCCTTGCAACCTCCAGCACTCAGCTCACTCCAGACCTCTGGCACAGGGCTGTTAGATCAGCTCATGGCTGGTCCAAACTCAGCCTCAACTTGTGTCCATGGAGGGCCTTCCAAAATCCAAACTAGGGGGATGCAGCATCCCCGCTGTGATGCAAGTCCCCTTATGACCTGGTGCACCAGCACTTGTGGCACAGGAGTGGTGAAGGGCTGCTTTAGTGTATGGCATCCCAGTTTTGACGCAGCCTATATTCAAAAATCAGGATTGCCTTAACATTTGGCACAAGGTGCCACTTGCATCAATTCTCCTGGGTGCAGACCCCTTGCACCAAATTTCATCCTTTGAAAATAGGGCCCTCTGTTTCTATGTTTATTAGGCCTTTGTGAGTAAAATGTCCTTCTTGGTCTCCTGGTAACTTTCCATTTATTATTGTTACTTGTTTCTGTTAGAAATATCTATTAATGATTGCCCAATCTTATTTAATGTACTGTCTCTGGTTTCTCTTCAGAAAATATATTGATCTTGAAACAGAAAAACTTAATTCTGGATTTAGTAACTTACAGTATCTCATAGAATCCATGTCTGCAAAAGAGCATGGTGAAAACCACTTCATTTTAATTGCAGAAGAAAGAAGATAGAACAATAAAAATTAGCGACTGCATTGAATCATGAAATAGTGATTGCATTTAACTGCTTGCCTTTTGTGGATTTGATTTGATTTTTTTTTCTTTTTGAGGTTTCAGGTAAAACAGTTACAGAAGATGCAATTTTTTATGACTGCATGTTTTAGGATATTTTTTCCTTGATGTGGTTTTTACTCATCTCTATTTTACGTGGATGCACTTCTTTCTTTTGCGTTATTGATGGCACTGTTATTGGCAGTGCTGTCATTGTTTCCATAGTCTTGATGTGGAACTATAACTTATTAAATGAGCCAAATGATTGTTAACATCTGAAACAAAATGAGTGGTAATGTCGTTGATGATTCACGTACTGTATCTGCCTCTAAGTATTATTCCTTGAGTCTCTATCTGATTTTGAAGTAAATTCCATAACATAAAAGTAAAGTACTTCAATGTTATTCGGGATATCTATCTATCTATCTATCTATCTATCTATCTATCTATCTATCTATCTATCTATCTATCTATCTATCTCTCTCTCTCTATATCTCTCTATATATATATACTGTATATATATATATATATGTATAAGGTTTCTATGTCATAATAGCGAACACAGAATGGTGATCGCTATTCACGACAGTGTATATCACCGAAAAGCAAATCGGTGATATACATACCAGCAAACCAACACACGGCATTCTAAAGTGTTTCTGCAGGGGCCTTTGCCCCCTACACCCCCCAGACTAAGGATTCCTAACTCCAGGGGGTGCATGTCGGGGAGGGGGCACAAATTCAGGGGAAAAAATTAAGCCCAGAGCCACAGGCAGTGGAAAACTTTACACCCTCTCATCCCCAGCCCTGAACCTGGTACCTGCTATACCACAATCAGCCTCCCTCAGCACCACACCACATGGCTGACTCAGCAGCAGCAGGCACAGTCCCTTTCAATAACACTCTTCAATCCTCTTCCCCTCTCCAATCCCCTGTTCTGGTCACCTTCCCCTACCATCGTGGTACACCCTAGTCACTACCCTTGCAGGTAGCCCTTCCCAACAGCACTGAATATGGAGTCGCTGTTTTGACAGGTGCCCATATTTGGTTGCTATGATCACTGGATACCATATAGGGATTTTCATATGTGTGCATATATATGTATATATATATATATATATATATATATATATATATATATATAGACATTCATCAGAACAGGTTCTTCACTTCCTAGCAGTAGTGGGATGCATAGGATATGGCTACTTTTTGATTTTTATACCTTCTCTGGTTTTATTATTGTTATTTGGCCTCCCACAATAAATGTTTTCCTTTCACATCCCATATCTTTGGTGGAACTGTAATTGTAGACTGTCCATTCAGGGGGGTCAATGTCATCTTAAACATCACATCATTTGTAAATCTATGTAAAACTGGGAAAGCAGTCATATTCTTTTCAGCTAGTTTGTTCTGTACTCTTATGATATTCTAGGACAATTTTGATCCAATCTGATTATGTATAGATTCTACTATTATTCTTTCTATTTTTTCAGGAACAGGTTTGATTGATTTAGTCATCCTGCAAGAACTTCAAAACTGATATTTAGGGAAGGCAGAGAATTGTTACTGCTTTGGTGTTTTTATTTCTGTTAAATGTGATCTAGTGACAATATTAATTTGTTCCTTTTCTATAGTAACACTCAACATTTTTCCAAAGTGAAAGATCATTAATATTAATGATATTTACTTCAAAAGCATCAGCTTATATGATTCATTTAAAATGTCATTTGCAAGTTTTCTTGCCTCTGACCAGGATATATCCCTGGTCAGTTTCATTAAAATATGCCATATGTCTTTTTAGCTCAATAATTACTCTTCTCTTTTCTTTAAGTCTATTTCCATTAGATTTTTAAAACAACAATACACCGATTTTAGTAAAAAGAAGTCATGTTTTCTGGGCATCTTTTAAAATCTATTTATTAATATCCCCTGGAGTAAGGAGTCCTCTGGATTTTGAGCAGTTTTCCTCTGTCTTTTTGAAATCAATCAATTACTTTTACTAAATACCCTATTTCAAGATCATCTTTTTTTTCAGTTCAGGGAACATTGACTCTAAGTTAACTAAAAAATTAATTGGGAGTTCCATCCCCCAACCCCCCCAGTATTTATCTTTTCTTTAATAATTTGGTACAGTTTTCTACTCCATCTCATAATGTTTATGCACTTCACAGAGTTTCTTTTTTTTGGTGAGATCCAAAGTTCACCTGTTAGAAGGTAATGGATCTTGCCGATTAAATGATTTTTGTATTCCTTTGTACAGAGTCCCCTCTGTTTTACTACTGGTTCTTTACCTGTAAAAGTATTAAGCAACTCTGTTTATTGTTATGCTTAGTTGTTTCTTAATTGTCTGTTTCCTGCACTATTTCATTTAGTACCAGATTCACATAATTTGCTACTTGCCCAGCTAGTATGTCTGATTGTCCTTTTTTCTGGTTCAAAATTCATGACCTCTAGCCAGCCCGGTGGTGCTAAGAGCTGAGGCACTGGATGCCTTACCTCATGCTGTGCTGGTGACCCAGGTTCAGGAACAAACTTTGGGTCATTAGGAAGCCAGCATGGGGGGAGGGACAGAGAAGGATTAAGCAGCTGCAAGGTGGCTCTCCTCTCCTGGGGTGGATGCTCACACCCTCCATAGTTCCTCTCCCACTGGGTGGAGGTTCGGTGGGAAGCATAGGCATAAGGGTGTGGCAGCAATAGCCATGGGTGGGGCAGAAGGGGCATAGCCAGTATCCAGCATGCATGTGTGCCTCTATGCACATACATGTACATGTCTACCAGTGTCCCAGGTATGGGAGAAAAAGGGGAAAAATCAATAAAAGTACTAATTAAAAAAAAATAATAATTCATGACCCCTAAATTATATTTATTTGAAACTGTACATTATTCTCATCCTTTGTTTTCTTTTTCTCATCCTTTGTTTTCTTTTTTCCCTTTAATATTTTGTCTTTTTTATCCTCAGCACAGTATTATGATCATGTGTGTGGGGGAGGGATTTATTTACCTTATACCCTTTTAAGTGTCCCCCTTTGTTATTGAAAGTTTTGGATCTAGACTCTCAGATAGTACAATAGGCTACAGTATTTCTGTTTAAACGTGGTAACAAAAGCAACTCCACTGCCTAAGAGGGTGTGAGCTGCAGCCAAAATCATACAATTATTTCAAGAAGTCACACTCCTCAGCTGAATAGTTGAATAAATACTTTTTTATTAAATAAAGCACACAAAAAAGCTTTAAAAGGAGCAAACTGCCAGGTAGCTCCACAGAATCAATGAAACCCCAACTGGTATCATATTCACTCTCTGATGATGAAGTGAATAAGAAAGTGGCCAGGGCTTCATTGATTCTATGTAGTTGCCTGGTGGTTTCCTGCTTTTGAAGCTTTTTATGTGTACTTTATTTAATAAAATAGTATTTATTCAGCTATTCAGTTGAGGAGTGTGGCTTCTTGAAATAATTGTATTTCTGTTTGAAGTACAGTTTGTGTTATGTGTTTTAACATTGGCATTTGTAATTGCTATTTGTTCTCTTTAAATGAAAATTTCATTTTAGGTTTAATTATTTTACTGGTAAGATATGTGTGGTTAGTATTCTTCTGGTCCCCACTCAGTCTTGTTGCTTAATTGTCAAGCTCTCTTTTATTTCTCTCCCAGCTTTCACTTTTCTCCCTGACTTCTCTGTGTTAAATAAGTTTGACCAGTTGTAAGAACCCATCTCATTGTAACATAATTGAGGGGTTTGAATCTTATTATTGTTTGTTGTAACTCTTAGTGAGCATTGTAATTATTTCTACATCATCTGTTTCTAAACTTTGTGATGGTGGCTGCTCTTTGTCTGAACCTGACATGTGTTGTTCCAAGGTTATTTTTGTCTCTGTGGTTTTCTCTATTTATCCCATTCCATTGACTCTGTCTTATTTTTGTCTTCATTATTTACTCATAGGTCAAGGATGCATAATTACTAAGATTCAGTGTAGCAAAAAGTTATTTACCTGGAGGTTCCAATATTGTTTAGGGCCAGATTTCCTGCATTCTCTCTATTGCCCCCTATAGGGGACATACCTCAGACAGCTAGTGTTGGAACCCACTCAGGAGGGAGCAATCTTAGACCTGGGACTCTCAATTGGGGATGGAGAGAGGCTCTCAAATTTAAAAGTGGGTAGCCATCTGGGAACAAGTGATCACCAAACAGTGTGGTTCATGATAAACACAGCTGTAGAGTCAAGCCATACAGAAATGAGGGTACTGGACTTTAGGAGGGCTGACTTTGTCATAATGGGAGAGTGTCTCAGAAAAGCACTAGCAAATGGGCAAAAAGGAGGGGTGGAGGAACAATGGGAAAACATCAAAACTGCCATCACAGAGGCAACAAGCCTTCGTGTGAAGCAAATAAACAAATCAAATGAAGGAAAAAGCCACTATGGTTCTCAAAAGAGGTGGCGGGGAAGGTTAGGGAGAAAAAGATAGTATTCAGGAAGTATAAATGAAGTAGAACACACATTTTGCAATACACAATTGCTAAGCAGTAAGACTCCTTCCAAAAAACGAACAAGGTTAGAGGAAGCTGATGATCTCAATGACGACAATTGGTACACTCTACAGGGAGCGAGACCAGCAAAGAAAAAAGGAAGGAAGGCAGAGGGTTTTAAAATACTACAAGCAAATAGTTTTGATCCTTTGATCCAATTTCTAGATGAAGAGTTTAATGTGAATGCAATTCCTGATACACAGAAAAAATCAATAGACCAAATAGCATGTGATCTTATTAACTCCCCACATCCCTTATGTTCAGAAGAAATAGGAAGGGACATCAATACCATAACTGAACCAGATGTTAATACTTGCAGTAACACATTTGAGAAAAATACTGAAAGAACACAAAGGGATCCAAACGAGTATGAAAGTATGATGGGAATTATTAATCAGGACAATGAATCACTATTTAATGACTGTAGAAATGTGACCAATAACCAAACTCAAGCTACGATGCCCAACCAGATCTATATATTAGGAGATTCTATCACCAAATACACTGACAGATATACTACTAGAGGGAATAAGGAATGTGTTGCAAGTTGCAGTTACAGTGGAGTGACTGTAAGAGATGTTACAAGCATGTTACCTGGTATTTTTACAGAACATTAGAAACATCAAAACAGCTATCATGCATGTAGGTACAAATGACTTTGGGAAACAAAATGTTGAACAAATATCAAAAGATATGGAGCAAGCAGTAAAAACATTAAAAGAGCTAGATGTTACACCTATTATCTCCAAAGTATTACCAGTACCTAGAGCAAGTAATTACAGGACAAAAAATATTAAGGCCTACAACAACTGGCTGTGAAGATGGTGTCTTAAAAACAAAATTAGGTGTATACCTACGTGGGAATTATTTGAGGGGAGAAATGACTTATATTGCTTTGATGGCCCACACCTGAATAAGAAAGGTTCAAGAACTTTAGGATGCATATTGTTTAATACAATAAATAACTTGACAACAACAAAAAACTAAATCATAGGGGGCAAAGGGAGACTGTAATTATAAATCCAATTAATATACCAGTAATACAAACAAACAAAAAAAAATAATTCTAACAAAAAGAAAGAGAGTCTGAAATTCTTGCTTTCAAATGCAAGAAGTCTTCATTCAACAAAATTTGATGAATTAGAAATGTTGTTACATAGGTGTAGTATAGACATAGCTGCAATTACGGAAACATGATGGAGTGACAAATCCAATTGCAATATTAACATTAATGAGTATAACACTGTATTCAAACACAGAGAGACCAAAAAGGGTGGTGGCATAGCATTTTTTATAAAAAATAACATCAAATATAAGACCATTAATGCAAATGAGGATGAGAGTTTTAGTGAAATCCCAGTGGATTGAAATAATAAGAGATAGACAAAAAAATATATTAGTGGGACTCTGTTATAGATCTCCTAACATTGACCCAATACAACATCAAGCTATGCTAAATAGTATAGAAAAAGAGTTGAATCAGTCAGACACTATACTGTTAGGGGACTTTAATGTTCCAGGTAAAAACTGGAAAAATGGTACTACTAGTAACAAAATGGAAACCACCTTTATTGAATTATTGGATTCATACAGTATGTCTCAATTAATAAGTACACCAACAAGAAAAAATAACATCCTAGACCTATTAATAACAGATAACCCAGAGAATATTTTGAATATAAAAACCGATGACCCACTATTAAACAGTGATCACTGCATTATTACATTTAGCATTAAGCTGACAATAGAGTGTAGTTGTGGAAAAACTATCTTTAAAAATTATGGCAATGCAAATTTTGCTCACATTAATAAAGAACTAATGTCATGGGAGTGGAATAAGGTGTCCACTTTACCAGAGGAACTATGGCAGTTGTTAAAAAGTTGAATAATCAAATTAGAATAAAAACATGTTCCAAATAAAATAGGATATAATAACAAGGGAAAACAACCATTATGGGTGAGCCCAAACATACTCTATTTGATAAAAAAAAAGAAGAGCATATAGAGACAAAAGAAGATATAATGCTTATAACAATAGTAAGTATAGTGCAGCACCAATTAAATGTAAAAATGCAATTAAAAAGGCTAAAGAACAATTGGAATTTAAGTTGGCACATATTAAAGATGGGGGAAAAAGTTTTTACTCCTATGTAAATAATAAAAAATAAACTACTAGAGTTATTGGGCCTCTGGTTATAGGAGATAAAACAATACCAACGCCACAGGAAATGGCCCAAGAATTTAACAAATTCTTTTGTTCTACTTTTAACCCAATAACAAGCATTGAACAAAACACTAGTAAGGAAAATACTAAAAATACATCAGGGCATGATATATTTGACATAAATAGACTGGAGATAAAATGAAAATTGGAAGCAATTAACATAAACAAATCTTCCGGTCCTGATAATTTGCATCCTTGATTATTGAAAGAAATATCTACCTGGTTGATTATTGAAAGAAATATCTACCTGGTTGATAGAACCATTATACAAACTGTTCAATATGACTTTAAAAACTGGAATAGTTCCAAGTGACTGGAAGACTGCAGTAATAATACCAGTTTTCAAAAAAGGTAATAAAGGGGAATTATCCAACTACAGACTTATTAGTCTGACTAGTATCCTGGGTAAATTGTTTGAGGAAATTCTCAAGACTGGATTAGAAGAAGATATAGCCTCCAAACATCTCTTAGATAGGAGCCAGCATGGATTTACCAGTAAAAGATCTTGCTTAAGTAGTAATCTGTTTTTTTATGAAAGAATAAGTAGCTTGCTTTACCAAAGAGAACCAGTGGATATTGTTTATCTGGACTTATGCAAGGCATTTGATAAGGTGCCACATAGAACCTTGTTGAATAAGATGACAACACTTGGGATACATCCGGTTTTGGTTAAATGGGACCATGACTGGTTAAGTAAACGTACACAGGTAGTATGGATAAGAGGTTATACTTCAACCATGGGTACCGTTACTAGTGGGGTGCCACAGGGATCAGTTTTGGGACCCATGCTATTTAATATTTTTGTTTCAGATATGACATCTAACTTAGAGAATCTGGCTACTAAATTTGCAGATGATACTAAACTTGTAGCCAGGGTGAGAACACATAATGACATCGTGGAATTATCCAAAGATCTCCTTAAACTTGAAACCTGGGCGAATAAAAACAATATGGTTTTCAATGCTAAAAAAAGTGTAATTGTGCATTTAGGAGATAATAACCTCAATGTTGATTTTGTGTTAAATAATACTAAATTAATATCTGTTAATGAAGAAAAAGATTTGGGAATAATCATTAATAATAATTTTACTTTTACATCACATATGAACCATATTAGGAAACAAGCCAATAAAATAGTTGGTTGCATAAAAAGATCTTTTGTGTCCAAAAGTAAAGAGTGCATCATTCCATTATATAGAGCCTATGTGCATCCCCATCTCGATTATTGTTCCCCCTTATGGAGTCCCTATCTTAGGCGAGACATAGATGCAGTGGAGGGGGTGCAGAGAAGGGTCACCAGGATGATAGATGGGTTGCAGCGTAAATGTTATGAAGAACAGATTGCAGATCTGGATTTATATACCTTGGAAATGAGGATGATAAGGGGAGGTATACTAATGATGTTCAAAATTGTTAATGATGAGGATCTTATGGCACAGCTTGGAATGACCTTCAACATAAGAGAACGGAATCACAGAAGTCACAAATTTCAATTAACTTTAACATATCCCAAATTAGATTGAAGACATTATTTTTTTACCCAAAGAATTATACCAATCTGGAATAGACTACCAAAAACTTTATTTAATTCAACAAATATAGAAACCTTTAAAATTAACCTTGACAAATTCTTACTAAATAAGGTATAAACAAGTTCCAGGATCTGGAGGTGTAATTATATGGGCTACGGCCTCCTGTGCATCTATCACTTTTAGTATATATCTTAGTATAAGGAAACACAGAAGGAACAGGTCAGAGAACTGTACCAGTTAAAGCAGAAGGAGGCAGGGAAGGCAGTCAGAATAGCAAATGCCCAAACTGAGGAAAAGATAGCCAACTTGGTAAAGAAGGGTGGATAATACCTTTTATAGGTACATTACAGAGAGAAGAAAGACCAAGGAAGGGATAAGGAAGCTTAATAAAGGGGAGGAGGGTGGAGAAGAGGTGACAGTGAAAGAGCAGGGATACTGAATGATTACTTCTGCTCAGTATTCACAAAAGAAGAGAGGAAGGTACCCAATCCAATCATCAGTAGAAGCACTGGATAGGGGGATTGATACCAGTCCATTCACAGAAGAAAGGGTTCTAAAAGAACTCCTAAAAACTGAAGATTGACAAAGCAATGGGCCCTGATGTGATTCACCCCAGAATTCTAAAAGAACTAAGGGAAGAACTAGTGACACCGCTGACTACCCTTGTTAACAAATCATGGGAGGATGGTGTGGCACCTAAGGACTGGAGGAGGGCGAATGTGATTACCCTTCACAAAAGTGGGAATAAAGCAGAGACAGGAAACTACAGACCTGTTAGTTTGACCTCAGTGGTAGGGAAAATGATAGATTCACTTCTGAAGGAAAGAACTGTTGAGTACCTAGAGGCCAGCAGGACACATGACCGCAGGCAGCAGGGATTCATAGTGGAAAGGTCATGTCAGATGAATCTAATAGATTTCTTTGACTGGGTGAGAAAAGTAGTAGACCAGGGAAGGGCTGTGGACATGGTCTACCTAGATTTTAGCAAGGCATTTGACACAGCCCCACACAAAAGATTAATAAATTAGCCAGTCTGGGAGGTGGTCCCAGGGTGGTAGCCTGGGTAAAAAATTGGCTGGACAACAGGACACAGAGGGTAATAGTAAATGGAGTAAATTTAAACGAAAGGGGGGTTACTAGTGGGATACCGCAGGGTTCAGTACTGGGTCATGTCCTTTTTAATGTCTTTATAAGTGACACTGCGGAGGGACTAGAAGGAAAAGTATGCCTCTTTGCAGACAACACAAAGATCTGCAACAGGGTTGATACACAAGGGGGGTGAAAAGGATGAAAAGGGACTTGGCAAGGTTGGAGGAATGGTCAAAAGTATGGCAGCTTAGATTCAATGCAAAGAAGTGTAAAGTAATGCACCTGGGAAACAAAAACCCAGGGGAAGAGTACACAATGTCGGGGGGTACTAACAACAACAAAAATGGAATGGGACCTGGGGTAGTCATATCAGATGACCTAAAGGTAGGCAAGCAATGTGAGAAGGCAGTAAGGAGGGCTGGGGGGATACTGGGATGTATAGGAAGAGGCATCACCAGTAGAAAACAGGAAGTTATTGTCCCTCTGTACAGACAGTTGGTGAGACCCCTTCTGGAGTAATGCATGCAGTTCTGGAGACCCCATCTCCACAAGGATATAGACAGGATGGAGGCAGTCCAGAGAAGGGCAACTAAAATGGTGCAGGGTCTGCACCAGAAGCCATATGAACAGCAACTAAAGGAGTGTAATATGTATACCCTCCAAGAAGGGGGGGGGGAATGATAGATAATTTCAAGTAACTCAAGGGAATCAACAAAGTCCAGGTGTGCAAGAACAAGGGGGCACAATTTGAAGATGGGGGGGACCACTCAAGGGCAATGTGAGGAAGTATTTTTTCACAGAGAGGGTGGTAGATGCATGGAACGGCCTTCCTGAGGAAGTTGTGGGGTCAAAAACAGTGGAGGAATTCAAGAATGCACGGGACAGACATAAGTCAATTCTGGTGGGAGGTAGGAAGAAGTAGACTGTTGGATAACTAGGATCGGCAGCTTATCCAATGGGTGGAGAAATGGCAGACTGGGTGGGTCAAGTGGTCTTTATCTGATGTCAGAGTCTATGTTTCTATCCTGTTATCTGTTCCTGTTATATTAAAGGGAGTATAAAATCATCCACTGAGCATAATAAATTGTACTTAATGCTAATTAGTTTCAAAAGGAGTTGCTATGAATTAATTCATAACAGTATTTATTCATTGTTGTAGTTTTATTGTATTGCTAAATCTATAAAGGGTATACAGTTGTTCTCAGCTTTGGATCTGGCACTTTAAATGTTTTAGTTTTTGGGGAATTTTGGGGAGTATAATCCTGTCCTTGTAAAGATCCCATTTTACTCTTGGTGTACATCACCATTATTAAATACATTTTTGGTTTAAGATGATTTTCACTGGATCTTATATTTTTTCTCTCATATTGTATCTGTTTTCTATGTGTAGTTTTTTTTTTTCAGGAAACAGAGCTCATTTATATCCATAAAGAACATATGTTTTCCTTATTAATGAAACAGCTTGTTTTCAGCTATCATGGCCATCAATACCATCTAGAATCTAAAATACCTTCCCTATACAAAATATACAGCACACTATGCAATGTACTGGAAACAAGATACCATTAAAACTAAACAGTATACAGGAGACTTGTAGAAAAGCAATATAATCGATTAATTTGTAGCTCTAATAAAATACTGATTTTGACCAAGGGCTTCTTTCTTCTTCTGCTCTGTTAGATATCATGTTGTCTTTCAAACATTAAGTAGAAAATAAATAATATTTTGTACCAATTCTTTTTTATTTAAATATTTCTTCTCTGGTAAACTTCACTGGTCTAAGCAATGCAAAATCAAGTTCTGAAACTTTATAAATTACACAGGTGTTTTGCTGTGATTACAATTTTTAACTGGCATTTCTTTTTTTATTTTCTGGGTATCTTTTTCAGCTCTCAAATAGATACAGCTGTGTCTCAAGGGTATCAAGAAATGAAGCATCCAAGCCAAATAGTATGCAACACTTCCATGTATTAGTACAATAATGCTGTCAATGAAAGTTCCTAAGGCCAATTTATGCTCCCTGACCACATACAATTCAGTCTGAGGCCTGCTCCATACAGAAAGAAAAACTCCATAATCAGATGCTAATTAGGTTTAGGACACAAAAAGTCTCACTTTGCATTTAATAACTATGAAAGATGACAATTTCCATTTCTTGAATTAAGAAGCAATTTATTTTTTTCTGTTCTGCTTAATCCCCCTCTCGTCACCCACTTCTGACTAATAATGAGATCAGACTTTTATGGGAAAGGAAATCTGGACTATGTAAGCAAATCCTCCCAAATGTAAAAGTATAAAACTTTTAAATATGCTAAATACATTTTTTTTCTCCTGCTGCTTACTGGTTTTATCTTATGCTTCCTACACCTACTCCCTCCAATATTAGTGTCATGATATCAGAAAAAGTGCTTCCATATATTGTGGAACCATTTTGGGATGTGCATAGTATTAATAATTGACACTGAAATATAAAGAGATTGAAAAAATCAGTTCTAAGCACAAATGTCAACTGGACTAAACTAAAACTAAACTCAAGGCACATTTCAATTGTTGAATTGTCAGTACAGTGCCCCTTGGGGGTAAAGGTCACTTGCAGAAGAATTAAGCTACATAAATTGGCAAAAGATTTGAACTGTATACATTAATTTTTTTTTTATTTGTAAACTCCAGAATTTTTTTCTTTAATTGATCATACCAATGTTGTAGGGTTAAAATATAGTGCTTGTAATTATAAAACAATTTAATGCATTTTCCATTTTTTGCAGTATATTGGCATTTGAAAATCTATTAAAAAATTAAAAGTGTTTTATTTACATATCAACTGTAACCTTACATGCTATAATTATGTTTTCAATTTACTAATTTGAATCTATGTATACTTAAATAAATGTATAGCAGCCATTGTTGGCTGAAGCTAACTCTTGTTCATTCTGTTGTCCCTGTTTGTTCTTATAAGATCCAGTTCTTCCTGCTTATTTAGAATTGTTTTATTGACCCTGGTGACCCTGGGGTTTCTCCCAATATTGTATTATCCTTCTATTAGTTTAAATGCTGACTCATAATCCTATTTATGCTTTAGCCCAGTAATCATGCTACCTTCTTGTTTGGATACAACCCATCAGTCTTATAGGGGTTACCCCTGTGCCAAAAGCTGTCCCTTGTCCTCAGAATGGCAAACCCCTCATACTTGTCCAATTTTTCAACCAGGCATTTGTCAACTGTATCACCCACTGCCTTCATGGTCAATATCTTCAGGTCTTCACTCCATTTCCTAAAATCATGCCTAATGTTCACATACGTTTCATACTTGGATTCATACTCAAAATTATTAGACAGCAGAAGACTTCTATCCATATAAAGCTGTCCCTCCACTATTCTGTGGTAATAATCCTGAATTGGAACCGTATCCATGAATGTGTCTACTCTAGATCTTAAAGTGATTATATTGTCACTACAGACTGCATAATCTGCCAGGGAGTTCTAAATGCCCAAGGCACAGTGGGTTAAAAAATCACTTTCCTTTTGTTGTTTTGAAGTTTTTTTTATTCTGTTCTTGTAATCCAAAATGATTATTCCTGAATCTGAGCTGCAAACCACCTGTGAGAGAATCATCATTAAGGATGTTAAATACCATCATAATGTCTCCCCAGTCCTCCTTCTGTACAAACGATATAGTCCCAACATGTCAAATCTTCTATTAAAATCCATATGCTCAAGGTCATTAATCTTTGTACAGTAGCTCTACTTTATGCTCTTTCAATTTTTTTTTATCACTCAAGTTCAGACCACCATAACATTGTGAGCAATAGTCTGTATGGAGCCTTTCATACTTTTCATATAGAGGACATAATATATCATGTGATTTATGAATTAAATGTTTATGAAATCAAATTTAGGCGCTAGTATGTTTCATTAAAGTGCTTCCTATTTTTAAAATCCAACATTATCATAATACTCTGGTCACTCTGTTCCATTGTTTCTTTGAGATTATGCCCCTTAACACAGTAATGATGTCAGGAGAGTAACCAGCCTTTAAAAATGTGCACATACAGGGCTTGAAAATTAAAACTATATGCTGTGGGTCTGTGGGCTAGCTAGGCCACCAGAATTATTTTTTTTGCTGGTGCATTGTGGGGGTCATTTGAAACAGAATTTGCTATCCTGCTACCCCATTCCCCATGCCAAATAAGTTGCATTTTAGCCCCCTCCAAGAGTCTCCAAAGTCCTGTATTTTGCCCAAGCCAGTCTTCCAATAGGCCAGCCTCATGTTCCAGTGCAAGATCCTTGGGCAACCATGAGCCCAGCAAGTTGCACTGTAGCTCTCCTCCCAAGAATCCACAACCCTCCCCCCCAGCACAGCAAGTTGCATCCTAGCCTCTTGCCTAGAGTCTCCAGCCCCTCCAGTAAAGTAAAGTATTTTGCCCTTTCCCCCAGGCCAGCAAGTTGTCCCTAGCCTCTGGAAAAGGATAGGGATGTGGAGCAAGGAGTGGTTGCAAGAGAACAGGGTGGCAGCTATTGCACTGATTACTCTTTACCTTGGCTTGTTGCTATGTAAAATCCCAGCTCAGCTATTACTGTTTATTGGTTCCAACTTGGTCCAGCTCCAATCCAATAGTGCAGGAGGGAGCTGGACCAAGCTGATTGAGGTGACAGCCTATAGCAACAGAGTCCTCCACCACCATGACCCAAACACAGAATGCTGATCCTGCTATGACAGTGCACAGATGAGGTGAGCCATATGAAATCTGGATGGTTGGCAGGTTCCACAACTACATGGGTAGTACAGTATGGTCCATGTTGATTACAGAACACCTGAGTCATTGCCACTCAGTAGACTCCCCTATCTTCTGTAGGTTCAAAACTTTATTCACTTCTATGGGATTTAAACACATAGCCAAGTCTTTCAATAAAAAGTATATGAAATTTTCATTAAAAGTTCAGAAGCTGGATAAGTGTACTAGAACGATGACATAAAAAAGAAATTAACCCCCCCCCAAAAAAAATTCTCAGAACCCAAGATCAAAATGCTCCACTATTTCAACATCTTAAAGGTTTAGTGCTGGAACAGGAAATGCTACAAGATCAATTGATATAAAGTTAATACTGACAAATAAGAAAAAACATCAAGCATTACACTGACAGTGCACAGAGTCACCTCCTTAGCTTCACACACACTATGTGGTAAATTAGTTTTAAGAAAGTTACTTGAATGAACTGCCTTAGCTGTGCACCTTTCACTGTTCTACACATTTTCAGTAGCATGGCATTTAACCTATCAGACAACCCAGGGATGGTTCAAGTAGCTGTATTGTGCGGGGTCCAAAGAAATGTAACCAAAATGGCCGGGACCCAAAAAGTTAGCATCTTTGGAAGTGTTCTGGTATATTATTTTCATCTTTTACAATGCTTTCTTAATATAAATAACTTATGCCTTTTGTTGTATATTTTCAAGAATGTTTGCTGGAAAAAAACAATATAAAATGCATAATAACATAAAATATTTACATATAAAAAAATATCAACCACAAAGTACTGTCTTCTATGCACCCATGAGGAATAGTGTGTCCTCCAACAGACAGCTAGCATGTGCCCTGAGCTCAGAAATAGTAAATTCAGGTCTATGATCCTCACCAATCTGGTTTCCTGAAGAAGTGTAGTACCGAGATGGCCTTGTTCAGGTACTCAATGATCTGCTGATAGCGAGAGATCGGAGGAGCCATTCCATCTTGATGCTTTTTGATCTCTCTGCAGCATTTGACACCATGAGCCATGGGGTATTGCTGGAGCACCTGCGGCTGTTCTGTGGACTGTCTGGGACAGTCGTCAGATGGTTCCATTCTTTCCTCATGGGCAGGACTCAGAGAGTGGTGTCAAGGATGCTTTCCTCAGTCCCTCTCCCCCTGCCCTGTGGGGTACCGCAGGTCTCCTTGTTGTCCTCCATATTGTTCGTGGAGTACATGCTGCTGTTGGGAGACATTATAAGGTGGTACAGGCTGACTTTTCACTGCTATGCAGATGATACTCAGCTGTACATGTCCTTTGTGCCTGAACGGGATGATGCTGTCTCAGTCTTTAACAACTGCCTAGCCAAAATTCAGGACTGGATGCGTGCCAGCTGGTTGAGATTGAATTCAGATAAGACCGAGGTGTTGGTGGTGGACCCAGGTTGTATGGTACAGGGGTTATCTCCTAGTCAGCCATCCGATCTTATGCTGGGGGGCAACCAGTTGAGATCTTCTGAGCGGGTGTGGAATCTGAACTGTGTGTTTGATGGTGAGCTGACTCTTAAATTTCAGTTGCCAGCAGTCATCAAGTCCTCTTTTTACCATCTGAGGAATATCACATGGATAAAGCACCTTGTTCCACCTGATGATTTTCCGATGCTGGTCCATGCCTTTGTGATCTCCCACCTTGACTATTACAATGCTTTATATCTAGGGCTACCAGGGCTGGACATCTTTCACCTGCAGCTGGTGCAGAACATGGCAGCCAGGTTTCTGACAGGTTTGACGCGATCTAGCTGTGTCTCACCTGTGCTCCATGAACTGCACTGGCTGCCTGTGTGGTGGAGGACCACTTTTAAGGTCACTTTGCTGACCTATAAGGCCCTACACAGACAAGGACCGCATTATTTGCAAGATCTCCTATGACCCAACTGCCCCCTCCACCCACTCCATTCCTCTGACGAGGGATTGCTAGAGATTCCCAGGGTCCATTTACAGACCTCTGGGGCCAGAGCCTTTTCTTTTGTGGCCCCGACCCTGTGGAATTCTCTGCCTCATCAGATCAAAGAGTGCCTGTCCACTGAGACTTTTAAGTCAGCATGAAAACTAAATTATTTGACTTAGCTTTTGCGGATACTGCTTAAATGATAAGTTATTGCACTGCCTGTTTTAATGTGTGCGTTTTAATTGTGAGCTTTTATATTTTTAGTATGTACAAGCGGTTTGGTATTTGAAAAGCGCTTTTTAAAAATAAAGTCTGACTTGACTTGAGAGGTAAGATTAGGAGGCAATTTTATACTAGAGGGCAGTGAACCTAAGGAACCACCAACAAGTGGAGACAATCATATTATAATGATGACAGTATACACCTTCAAGTAAGCCAAGAAAAATTTCTGTTTACAAAGGGAATCACAGGGTGCACTGAGAAGTAGAGGGATGGGAAATCTCTATAAATGAGTTCATGGTTTTGCAGCATACTTAATAAACACTACTTATTAAACAGGGAAAGACCATGAGTCCCTTCCAGCAAAGTTACCATGTTACAAGGGGTCCTCACCAACATAAATGAAGTCATACAAAACATTTCACAGTATACATTACAAGCAGTAGTTCATCATCTGGCCCAGTCATGGCACCACTAATGTACAATTGTATTTATACATTTAATTAACTGAGTGTCTGCAATACAAACAATAACAGTGAAGATTACAATAGCTTGTAATGGACTAAGACAGGTTATAACTGTCTCACAGTAAGAAGGTATATTTGTTATTCACCTCAAATATTCTAGTGAAGTCATTAGAAGTTGATGGGACCACGTTTTTTAAGTACTTTAGGAAAAAGCTTGTACATCATTGACCATCACCTTCATTACATAACAAGTAGAAATTCACAACAGTATTCAAATGCTCCTGATATATTACATAATTTTTCAAAATGTAACCCACACATTAAGTTCTTACTAGAGTTTTAATATTTAACCCACAGCCACGGTTTAAATATGGAGCAAAATGAACTTAAGAAAATGAAGTACCACAATAAAAAAAGGAAAAAATTTTTGCAGAGAAGCAGTTAAATTAGAACCACCTGGTCCGGGGTTCAACTCTACATCACCAGCAATCAGCAGTAATTGAGTAACTTGCACAATATAGCCCAGATTACGCATTGAGGACTGTGCATCGTGCATAGAACCTTTAAATCCCCAAAACCCACATAGTCTCAATTCCACAGATTTAGTGAACAGCAACTGCCAGGAATCAATTACTACATTGTTAACCACCACACAGTTAGAAAACAAAAAGTCATTTGTTTCATAAGCAGCACCTCCTACATTACCAACAACCTGAAAAGGAATATTATCGATAAGCAACAACGCTGCCCCTAACAAACACACACACACACATACACACACACACATCACTTTTATAGCCCCCATTTTAAATACAGCTACTTGCTCATTCAGACCACTCCCACTCCTAGCCTCCTCAGACTCCCTCAGACTCCCCTGCACTTAACTTACTTAGCTGCATGACCACTGCTAAAACACCACTGTGTTTAGTGGGTCAGAGGTTTAAACCCTCAACCCCAGCTGATAGGCTGCCACCACTAATCAGGGGGGAGGAACCGTTGCTAATGGCCTGAATGTGGATTGGACAGGGATTCCTTCACAGAAACAAGAGCTGACATGATGATTTAGCAGCTATGACAGAATGTTAAGCAGCAGTAGAGCAAGTGGTTAAAGCACACTTTAGCAGAGCCAAACAAGTAACCCCAGAAACAAACAGCAGCCAGCTTATTAAAATGTTCAGAGCACAGTCAGCTAGTGCTCCACAGTTCGATAAAACTTCAGTGGTTCAATGCAGGCAACTATAGCACACTTAATTAAAGGTCAGCAGAATCAAGTCATTCCTCCCACCAGGCATACACACAAAGCAGACGGATGCACAGTAATAGCTATGGTTATGTGGGCCACAGAGATTAGCAGCCTGTCTTCAGCCCTTCAAGCATCAGCAGCTTGTCTGCAAGATTGTTCCCAGGAGATTAGTCCAGCCAGGACAAGCTAAGCTCTTTTGAACTGAGGACAGGCTTCCCCAACCTGCCTATCTGGAGCCAATCTGAGATTTGTCACCCAAAAATGCAAGAAGTTTGCTCGATTCTTCTTGGATAGGTTCCTCTACTTGGATCAGGATCTCTCCAGGTGGGCCATTACAGCCTAGCAGAGTGGAGCCTATGTGTCTTAGGTGCAGTCAGTAGTCATGGGATGTGTTTAGACTGGTAACAGTGGATGAGGTCAGTGGGGTGATTTCTGAGTTGCAGCTGACATTTTGTCAACTAGCTCCATGTCCGAAGCAGCTACTTGTGAGCTGTGTGAGTCAGCTCTGTCCAGTGTGCACCGTGATTATTCAGTGCTCCTTATCAAAGAGGATGTTGCTAGATGCATTTAAAAAATGCATTGGTGAGGCCCCTTCTGAAAAAAAAAATCACTGGATGCAGATGTTTTAGTGAATTACCAACCAGTCTCTAACCTGCCCTTTTCCGGAAAAGTAATTGAGAAGGTGGATCATGCTGCAGGTTGAATCATACCTCACTGTGATCTATGAGCCTTTCCAGTCTAGTTTTAGGTCAAAGCATAGCACAGAGACCTCCTCAGGGCGAGAGATATATGGGAATGGTCAATTCTTGTTCTCCTTAGTATCTCCTCAGTTTTTGACACCGTGGACCATGGGCTGTTATTGGACAGGCACAGGGAGTATGTGGAGCTTGCAAGCAAAGTCCTTTGCTGGTTTGAGTTCTATCTCAGTGGCAGGACACAGAGGGTAATGTTGGGAGGTGTCTCTTCATCCCCAGTATCATTGCTCTGTGGCATACCTCAAGGCTCAGTCCTTTAACCCATGTTGGTCATGAGTTATATGCTACCCCTTGGGAGGATTATTTGACAGTATTGCCTTGGGTTTCACTGCTATGCAGATGATACCTAGCCTTTTTTGTGTTTTACACCCAGATTTCTGGGTGCTGTTGATGTGCTGAATATGTGCTTGGATGTGATCCAGGACTGGATGTCATCGAGCTGGTTAAGACTTAACCTGGACAAGACTGAAGTGCTGGTTGTTGAGCTGGTTCAAAGAGTGGGTGTGTGGCCACTGGGCAAGGGGCTAGGCTTTGGCTTGGTTCCACTAGTCTGGTAGCTGCCTCTATGTTGAAGAATCTCATCATTCTGGATCTAACAGTCTCACATTTGAGGCTCAGGTGTCAGCAGTAGTCCAGAGTGGTGTCTACCATCTTAAGGACATCGGCCAGATAAAATTCTATATCCCCTTGGAGACCTGGTGGTGATTGTGCATGCATTGTGACTGCCAGGCTTGACTACTGTAATGCTCTGTACCGTGAGGTCAGTGGGGGCATGCCTGAGTGCCTGCAGCTTGTGCAGAACACAGCTACAAGGTTGCTGACTGGCCTTTCAAGCTTGTGTCATGTCTCCCAGTGCTGTGTGATCTGCACTGGCTGCTGGTTATGTGGCATATCTCTTTTAAAGTCAGTTTATTTATTTATTATGAATTCGGATTACACCTTTCAGTCAGGGCTCATTTATGGAGGTTCCACGTCAGGAGCAGAGTACAAGTAGGAGCAAAATACAACAAGGGTGGGTTACAAAACATATTCTTAGGTAGACAGAAAGAGCCACCAAAGGTGTCTCACATTGCAGTTAAATAACTTTAAGCAACATGTCAGTACACAATAACTTTAAGCAACAAGTCAGTACACCAGGCATTGTTTAATCAATGCAAGAGGAAATAGCTTTGGGTGAAATTAGGGCAGAGGCAGGAGATGGTGCCGAGAGCATCACCAGTTACTAGTGGAGTAGGGAGGGAGAGAGCTGCCCAGGGGGCATTGTCAGGGTGGAGAAAGCAGCCCCAGTGAGCATTGTCATGGATGGGATAGGTGACAGTATGAGGGTAGGTGAGGGAGGGTTAGTATAGAATGTGGGAAGGGGAGTAGGAGAGAGGAGGAGGAAGGGTCAAAGGGGAAAAGGGAGGTGGGAGGGAGATGAGGCTGTGAGAGGGAGGGGAGGTAGTGAGAATGGCAACAGCAGAGACAAGGATGGGATGGAGATAAAGTGCAAGGGGAGGGTGGGGAGGAGAAGGTGGGAGGGGAAGCATGATATGGAGCAGACATAGAACTAATTATGTGAAACAGTCACATGAGGCACTAGCCACAAGGTGCAGACAAATATTGCGCTTAAAGGCACCAAGTGTGGCAATGTTGGAGATTTCTGATGGAAAAGAGTTGAACCAGTTAGAGTCTCTAATTTTGTAGGAATGTTTACCTTATGTAGTCCGGCAGTGGGGTACAGAGAATGTTAGATCATCAGAGGTTCTGGTTGGGCAGGAGATAGTGTGGAGTCAGTATAGTCTGAACCTCTAGGAGCAGGAGACCCGTCAAGGACTTCTTTGCAAGGATGTAGGTCTGGTATTTTAGTCTTCCTGTTAGCTGGAGCCAGTTTGCCTGCTCGTAAACATCACATGTGTGGGTAAGGTGGTCGGCTGAGGTGAGGAGCTGACAGGCCTTGTTAAGGGCTATGGCTAGGAGCTGGAGAGCAGTGTTAGTGGCTGATCTGTAGAGCACAAGCCCGTAGTCAATAATTGAGATAACTGAGCTCTGAATGGCAAGATTAAAGGCTTCAGCAGTAAGGCAGTGCTTATGCTTATATAACAGCCCTATGCAGGTGTTCACCGTTTTAGCAATGTTATCAATATGTTTGGAGAATGCCAAAGAGCAATCAAGGGTCACACCCAGATATTTAAACAGGTACACCTGCTCAAGTGTGGAGCTGGTGCTGTTGTTGATTGTTAGCTTACAGACTTTATGCTTGTTATGGGTTCCATGGAACAACATTGTTTTAGTTTTTACATAATTAAGGATACGCTTGTGCAATCTGAACCATGCCTTGACTTCATCAAAGCTGTTCTGCAGGTGGGATTGAAGTAAGGGGAATCTATGAGACAGGTGTAGATTACTGCATCATCAGCATATAATAGGAGTTTATCACATCAGGAGGCAGGGAGTTTGTTCAGAAATATGCTGAAAAGCAGGGGTTCCAATATAGATCCTTGTGGAACTCCAAAATTGACCGAGACGGAGGTACAGAGAGATTCCCCAATCCTAAACTGCTGGCTTCGGTCACTGAGGTAACTTTGAAACCAGTGGGTAGCGTCTGTTGAAAGTTCTAGAAGAGATAATTGTTGGATCAGTAAGGAGTGTTTGACGGTATCTAACGCCTTTGTCAGATCGTTGAATGTAGCACTGACCAGGTGCCCCTGATCAAGAGCACTGTGGATGTAGGAGGTGAATTCAAGGAGAGCAGTGGTAGTACTATGCCTTTTTTGAAAGCCATGCTGCTGTGGACATTGCAGGTTATATTTTCCACTTTGTATGCCTTATACGTTATGACTTCCAAGACCCTTAACAGGTTGGGCCTGGGCTATCAGGGCTCTGTATTTCTTTTAATTTGCTGCAGGATTTCCTTTAAAGGCATAAACTGATGTTAAATTCCAAAAAGTCTAAAGTTATGACGTTTGGTAATTATAGTAGAGTATCATTCCCTAATGAAAGCTTGGACATTGTTACATTTTCTTGGGACAGACTAGAACAGGTCATGTCCTATAAATACCTAGGCTTATGGATAGATGAAGGTTTCTGCTGGGATATACATATTGCTCAAACTGTTAAAAGTATAACTAGGATTGGGTGTGCTCTATCATGTTAAAAGAGAATTGCCTATAGAAGCTAAATCTAGAATTGTGGAGGCCATGCTTTTGCCTACTACAGATTACGAGGACATTATCTATGGGGGAACAGCAGGTACAGAGTCGTATAAATTAGATATTTTACACAATATGTTAACTAGATATGTGTTCGACGCTCCATGTAAAAGACATCACTGTTTTCTTTATAATGATATGACTTGGGTAAGACTGGAAGATCGTAGAAAACTGCATATTTTAGGCGCAATGACTAAAGCCTATAAAAAATGTCTTCCAAATTACTTACTGGAAAAAACAGTAATTAGAGCAAGTACACCAAACTTAAGATCATCCATGGGCAATGAATTCTGTGTACAGCCCACAAGAACAAATGGGGGTACAGCCTCCTTTTTATGGCTGCAGTGGGAGGAGCCTGCAGCCATCTTGCTGTAGCTGGAAAAGGGGATGCTGAAGCACAAATTTTGAGTTGCAGTAATTCCTTCTACAACTCCAAATTAGTGCACTTATCCCCCCCCCCCCAGTGGGTACACTACTTTTTCTGCCATCAACTACTGAGCTTGCTGAACTCACAGCAGAACACAGCACTGTCCACCATGTCCAAAATGGCTGCTGGAGCTCAGTGCACATGTGTGAGTCATCGCGCATGTGCAACTTTACTTCCATAGTTCTGGTGCAGTCATGCATGCGCAACAACTCACACCTGTGCACTGAGCTCCGGTGGCCATCTTGGACATAGTGAACTGCTGTGTTCTTCCATGAGTTCAGCGAGCTTGGCTGCAGCCATATTAGCTCTGGTCAGAATTTATTTTATAGAGAGACAGTTCAGTGGAATTCTTTGCCAATTCATCTTAGAATGAATGCAAAACCTTTTTTTCTCTCTCCCTTCACTTTGGGGTAGACACCTCTCCTACTGTCTCTCCTTCATTTACTTGCACCTGTTGGTTCCCTTCCATGTTTTCCTTACTATCTTGTTTTACACCCTCTCCTGCTCCCCACTCTGTTCCCCAGACCATTGCTCTTCTATTACTCACACCAAGACCACTGCAGGGCAGTCCACTTTCAGTTACTGACTCCCCCAGCTTTAGTCTAGCCGCTCCCTCTCTATCTTATTAGCTTCCTCTCCCTCTGGCCTCAAAGCTGTCCTCTGTGACCAAATCACTCATGTCTACACTTGACCTGTTGCATGCACCTCTGACTACCCAGTTTGACCAGTCCCCTTCTACACACTTCTGTTCAATATTTCTACTCCAGTTACTGCTTTTCATCAGTTGTATACTGATCACCAGTAGTATTTAGCTGCTTTTCACCAACTGTATATTGTTGGTGATCTACAGTATTATACTGTGTACAATAAACTGTGTGCTGCGTTACATTTTAATTTCATGGTTTAAACTTGTTGCATTACTTGACTGTATGTCACTCTTGATAGTACTGCTCATTCTATTTTATTGTACTGTTGAACTATCTGTACTTCTCTTTCTCCCATGTACCTTTCCCCAGGACACCTCTGGAAACAAGCTGTCCTTAGCTCAATAGGCCTTTCTGGGTGAAGGTTTTATCAATCAATCAATAAATCAAACAATCAATACATAAATCAATATATTTTACACTATCCAGCTAGACTAGTTTTCAAGACCCAATGTAGCTGCAAACATTCTTTCTTACATACTGTGTGTTCCCCATTTTCTTCATTTTTGCACATTCTGTGCAGCAATGCTGAAATATGGGAATGGTGTGAAGGATCTCATATGACAGAATAGGCCCATGATAAAAAAAAAAACTATGAAAATTTCTGAAGTAAGAAATAAACTTTCTTCATAAACAGTATGTTTGCTATACCTATTAGATATTTCATCAATGTGCTACATGAGTGAGTTCCTTTTGGATTCTCTGTGACAATCTGCCAGTCTTCACTTTGTGATGCCAGGCAGGCAGCACTCCCCTGAGTGCCCTCCTCCCACTCATAGACTGGAGTTAGGTGAGGGCACTACAAGGCACATACAATGTTATGCCCGTGAGGAGCATAGGGAATGTTAGGTTAGAAGGAAGATGTTGATTTGAAAATGGAGTGGGGGGGTCTAACTAAGTAGCTGAGATTTACCTTTATTGTCCACCCCATCATGGATGGGGGCACAGTAGCAAGTATTATTTTTTTTAGGAGAGAGTTGCTTATAGAGGATCTGGGTTGGGTTAGGGAGGATGCTACTGAAGGACTGGCATTATGACAGAGATTATTTTATTTATTGGTTTATTTTTTTGTTCACACATCAGGACCAGTGAGTAAAATGAGAGGTGAAAGATGTCAGAGGGGAAGGTGAGGGATGGTCATGGGACTAGCCCTGGCCACCTGGGAAGGCAGAAAGGTTTTTTAAACCCTTTTTTGTTACCTACAGTATTTTTGGCCAAATATTGAATATGAATGCTAACTATCTGGGGCCCCTGAATATGAATACTTGGTAAGCATTCATGAGAAAGTACTCAAAGAGATCTACTGTGCTATGGTACAGGAAAACTTTACCCAATTCAAAATACGGTGCCAGCTGTATGGACCTACCCTTTTGTCACCTAATGTAATATACAGCAGCTGTACAGTATGTACCTTTTTTGTGTTACCCAATACAAGATACTGTATCAGCCGACTGTACCTAACATTTTATCATTCTGCACAACAAAGCATACTTACCATCTGGTCAACAAATGAGAGCCCTCGCATGGCTCTCTTCCCTTTATTCTCTTGATAATAGCATGCATTTTCACAGTCATATTCGACCTCTGGATTCATCAGATTACAGCACAGAGTGCACACCCACTCTCCTCTGCAACACAATAGAGCAAGGCTTAGTTTTATTTGCTCAAACAACAAAAGAACAAGGTGCACTCTGGATGAAGTGGTGGTGCACAGCAAGGTGGCCAGCCTGCTAAAAGATATTTTGTACTGGTGGAGCTTAATCAAAAATAACAAACAAAGCTGTAGTAGCCTAAAGGTTATTTATGAGTAGTATGAGTCACAGGCTAAGTCCTAAGCCCCAGCGCTTCAGTCCACACAGGAGGTTCATTAGGGGTCAAGTTATTATTGCTATCTTACAGCATTTAGGGGTTTCATTTTAGTATGTTTATGTCTTACTAAGACACCAGTGCAAAACCAAATGTAAGCACAGTAGAGTCCACAAGGATGCAAGGCAGTGTCACAGTTCCCTGCATAACAAAAGGGATTCCCTGCCATTGAAACTGCTTTTGTTTCCTGCAGTAACTATGCAGAATTCTACAGAATTGCATTACATCCTGGCAGGTTCCACTGTATCCATGCTAACACCAGTTCTAGTTTTCTTGCATGCTTATTATCACAAAATACCTACCCCAAATGGCTTTTAGAGAAAATGTTCTAATATTTATGCAGAGGTCAGCAGAAATACTTTTTAGAAAAGAACAAACTGGGTTGGGGTTACCAAATCAATCTGTTATATGTTCCTTTAAAATATACTAGTAATTAAGTTATAACAACACTAATCACATTTTTACTCAAACTATATTTCTTGTAGTAACTTGTGATACCAGTGGTAGGACTCCTTCAATTAACGCATATAAATATTGCAGTAATAGGCAGAGATAGCAAATCTATTAAAGTTTTCTTGTTTTTTTGTTCTTAGTAAACCTTTATTTTAAGTTATGAATATTTTGGTCTAATTTTCAGAAGGATTTCACTCCACATTATAGTTTTTGAAGTGAACAATTTCATAATAATTCTTTTTATAGGAAAATAAATACCTATAAATACCTTCTCACACTTTGCAAGGAGATAAACCAAATTTACATGTGCATTAGAAATGCCTGGTATTATGGTTCCACCCTCGGGACGTGCCAGCATTATGGTGCCGTGCCATTAGGTGCCAGTCAGCAATGCCATTGACCACTGTTTTGCGGGGGTACTGCACCTTCTGCACCCCTCCAGCTGTTGATACCAACTCTGAGGGAGGCAGACCTTGGGGAGGGGGTGGTGAATCCCAATTTTGGTGCCCCAATGCCAACGCCCTGAAAGCCTGCAGTGTGATATTATTGCAGACAATGTTCATGCAGTGATTACTCTCCCAAAAAAACTGCATTCTGCAATTTTCTTTCCAAATCAGATCTCAGTTGGCTATGTGAAGATTTTGGTAGGTTTGTTAGAAATCCTGTTAAACCTGTTTAAACCTTGACTGAAGCCTGAGATCTTCAAAACTATGTACAGAGGAAACATGGATCTGGGACCTGGCATATTCCTTAGAAACAAATATATTTGCAGTGCATCTGCCAGGCAAAAACAATGTCATGGCAGATTCCCTAAGCAGAATCAACCAGGGAAATCATGAATGGACCATAAACCAGCAGGTTCTGACCGCAGTGTCAGGCAAAAACATGATCCAACAGGAAGACATTTTGGGGCTGCTTAAAAGACCTCCTAGGCATCAACATCAAAGCATCTCCTACAATGCTAACCTCCAAGGGAAAAAGCAACACTGAGCCTTCTGAAATAGCGAACATCTTCAAAGAGGCTTTCACTGACCTGACCACATTCCTCCCCCCTGGACCAGGCTCAAAGTAGCAACAAAGAGGAACACACTGTGCATAGCACTTCACCTGTACCTGAAATAGATCCCCAAAGTTCTACTTCAAGCAAATCACCATGAAGGAAACCGTTAACTATATTAAAAATGTCCTAGGCAAGACAAGAATGGGTGGAGACACGGTAGATATGAAGCTAGTGGCACAAACTCTGGATGTATTAGCAGTTCCCTCGTTCAAAATCTTCAATAAGTCCTTACAACTCTCCCAGTTCCCTGAAACCTGTAAAGATGCCATTGTCACACCGGTCCACAAAAATGGAGATCGCACCAATGTAACTAACTATAGACCGATCTCTATCCTCTCCCCTCTGTCCAAGGCTCTGGAGAAAATTGCTTCTGATCAATTAGTCTCCTACCTGAACAAATACAGCCTGCTCTTTAAGCAACAACATGGCTTCCAAAAACCCCACAGCACCAGGACCACACTGACTGAGTGCACCAACTATGTAGACATGGCTCTCGACAAAGGTCGGTTGGTAGGTGCTACATATAGAGACTTAACAAAGGTGTTCACCCTTATAAATCGCCAACTGCTTCTGGACAAGCTAACTGCACTTGGCCTCTCTACTGAAACTCTGTCTTCGTTCACATTGTACCTCTCAAAGAGTTCAAAGAGGGTCAAGGTCGATGGGGTACTCTCAAATGTCAAAAGGGTCACAGCCAGGGTACCACAGGGATCAATACTTGGCCCTCTCCTCTTCTGTCTCTTTATCAACAGACTTCCTGAAGCATGCCCTCATTTCAAAATACTACTATATGTCGATGATGCGGTAATTTACAACATTAACTTCCAAATGGCTGCGGTAACCTATGATCTCCAAAACAGTTTCAAGTCACTCAAAGAATGGTTTGAAGGAAACAAACTTGTATCAAATTACAAAAAAACTAAGTCGATGTTGTTCACGGGGCAGCATAGCAAGAAGAAGGCACTCCCACTGGTCATCCTCAATACACACGGCACAGTCCTGGGACAAGTTGAAACTTTCAGGTACTTAGTTATCACTTTAGATGATACCCTCTAATTTGCCACACATGTTGACAATTTAACCAACCAAAAGCCCAGAGCACTCTTCAGGCAAAAACTGAACCTAATCCAAAAAGTGAGACATCTTGCGGTCTCCGCAACAATATCCCATCATATACTATTGTCTCCCCATTTATGGTGTAGCCTGTGAGACAGTACAAAATAGGATATACACAGTCCTCAACAAAGCATGCCGCTTTGTTAGTAATGGAGGCAGACTAACGCACACCTGCTCTCTGTGCTCTCAAACTGGATGGCTCCCTCTCCAAGACAGACTAAAACACTAGACTAGACTCCTGGCTAGAAAAACCCAATTGAGCCTCACCCTAATGGCAATCAGTGACCTTCTTTGCCTGGTTAATAATACTTACTCAACCAGGAGTATGTCTAGACAAGCCCTCGAAGTCCGTAACTGTAAAGCCAGCCTGGGGAAGTGCTCTTTTACTACCAGAGCTGCGTGCTGGTTGAACTATCTCCCTGAACCCATAAGGGGCTTACTCAAGAGCTTGCAGTTTAAGTCAGCCCTGAAAAAGAAACTTGTAAAGATGGCCACATGCTGTTGCTACACATGATAAAATGGCGACTGCCAATTACATGTTACTCATACTCCACCCTGCCACCTCTGGTAGCACCCCCCCCCAGCAGTTAAGCCTTAATTCCCTGGTGCCCCACAGACCAAGCCCCACCCGGGCTAGCATTATATCCTCATAATGTACCATTGTCAGGGGGTTTACTAACAGCACTTTTAGAAGCATCAAACTAGGCCCTATCAGGGCTATTACTGAATCTGTTCTAGTTTGTTCAATGTACAGTAGACCAAGCTCCTCCTGAGCTAGATTATGTGCCTTAAATGTAATATACCTAAATGTTATTATGTGCCCTGAATGTAGTGTGGCTTAAATGTTACTGTAACTGACATGGAACCTTTGGAAAAGAGCACTTGTTGCTCAAAGGTGTATTTCTGAGAATGAAATAAATAAATAAACAACTAGAAGTAAAGCTCAGTGCTATCCAAAATGAAAATTAGGCTTGAATATTGTTCAAACAGAAAAACAGAACCTTTATGTAAGAATTGTCTACTCACACTGGGAAGCGGAGCAGAGCGGGAACATGGCAGGAGAGGTGGAACACCTTTGGGCAATGGTCACAGCACAGCAGCTCTCCTCCATTTAAACAGACTGCACAGAAATCTTCATTTTCTATAGAGCTCACTTCTGCTGTCACCTGGTCATTATGTGTGCCAACAGTGTCTTCTTTCAACTTCTTGTCTGCAGAAGGTAGTGCCCCAAAAGAATCATAGGAAGCTGGCATGTCTATTGGGTTCTCATTGCTGTCATGGGAATCAGTAGCACTGATGTCCGATGTTGTTTTGGCATCATCTTGAAATTCCTTTAATGAGAGAATGAACAATTACAGTAATACTCTGCTTCAAGGTATATCACATTTTCTCCATAGAAACATAGACAATGGCAGCAGAAAAAGACTAATAGTCCATCCAGTTTACCAGTACTTCACTATCAAACCCTAAGCCTATTGTCCACACAGGGTACTAGCCATCACTATCCACCCCCCCATTCCCCTGCCTACTACTACTGCCCTGAGTAACCACCATACCCTTCACTCTGTCCCAGCCATGCTTAGACTCATTTATGGTTTTGGTGCCCACCACCTCAGCTGGCAGACTGTTCCATGGTTCCACCATCTTTTCTGTAAAACACAACTTTATTGTATCCCTCTTGAACCACCCTCCCATCAGTATCCACTCATGCTCCTGTGTCCATGAACTGTTACTCATGCTAAATAATTCTTTGCAGTTCACCATGTTTATTCCTTTCAGGAATTTGAAGGTCTCTATCATATCACCCCCCTTGTCTGGTCTCTAATGAGTACATGTTCAGTGCTTTGAGACAAAATTTGTAAGATCTGCCCTGCTGACCCTGTATCATCATGGTCATCCTTCCTTGCACTGTCTCTAGCCTGTCCTTATGTTTCCTGAGGTAAGAACTCCAGAACTGGGCAAAGTACTTGAGGTGCTGCCTCACCAACAATCTATAAAGAGGTAGAAATCATCTTTTCATCTACTGTCAATACTCCTTTCGATACAATCCAGCATCCTGTTTGCCTTACTATTGGCCTTGTTGCTCTGTCATTTTTTTTTTTTGCTCCGCCCAGCTCCGGGACGGCCTCTCCTTCAGGCCCTCCTATACCCTCCATGCCACACTACCTCAGTACAGCCACCTCTTCACTCTATATTGCAGCCCCCGGGTAACCTCCAGACGTAACCCTTTGTGGGGTGGGTCCCCCTCCTCCGAGAAGGAAGGCACCAGGACGGTGGCCAGCACCATACTTGCCCTGGGTGCTGCTAGGGTGGTTGTGCACAGCCCGAGGTCTCGTGGCAGCAGGAGCTAGTGACCATCAACTGGTTGGCCTTGAGGCTCTTTCCCGTTTGCTCTCCAGAGATGTGGCCTGCCACTAACTTCAGGCTTATGCAGATGTTCGCCTTGTCCCATTGATTAGTGGGACCACCACACATTGCCGACCCCCAGCCTCTGTCAGGGGTCAGCAATCACCGGGTTGTGTCCTCACCCTCCCCCTGAGAGAAGGTGAGCAGTCATCTGATGCTTCAGCCTTCTGTCCCTGGCCAGCCCTCCAGCATCTGAGTCCATTCCCGAACCCGGTCGCTGGCATCGCAAATGGAAATCCAACCGCTGCGCCAACGGGCTGGTGTGTTGCTCTGTCTTTGATTGTTTGAGGGAGTCACTAATGATGGCTCCTAGTTCTCTTTCTTCAGCCATCATGCTCAGCTTTACCACTCCCATCCAGTACTCTGTCCTCGGGTTCTAGTTCACTAGGTGCATCACCTTGCACTTTTTGGCATTGAATTTTAACTGCAAGACCTTAGTCCACCTCTCTAGTCTTTGCAGATCAC
This sequence comes from Neoceratodus forsteri, assembly GCA_016271365.2. NCBI lineage: Eukaryota > Metazoa > Chordata > Ceratodontiformes > Ceratodontidae > Neoceratodus > Neoceratodus forsteri. The sequence continues at coordinate 519,152,725 of CM028133.1, read as the reverse complement.
TCTTAATCTCTCTAATTCCCTTGTTGCTATTTTACGTTCCAAAGAACTTAGTGTTCTCTGTGAAGAGACACAACATATTCCAGTGTCATTGATGAACATATGTAACAGTTAGGACACAGAATGGATACCTCTGGAAATCTACTCATGACCTCACTCTCTTCTAATTTGATGCCATTAATCACAACCTCTGCTGCCTTTCTATTCAGCCAATTCCTACTCATCATATTATATCCCTTGCTGTAGCTGGATCCTCCATCTTCTTCTACAGTCTTATGTGAGACATAGAGTTGAAAGCCTTGTTGAAGTCGAAGTGGAGTAAATCTATGCCGTGGTCCTTATCCAACACCCTCAACACCCAGTCAAACAAAATGATCAGGGAGATCTGATAAGACCTTCCTTCCATAAACCCCAGCTATATCTATTGCCCTGTTGTTCTCCTAGTGGTCCACAAGGTCCTCTCTGACCAGTGACTCCATTAGTTTATCCACAACAGAGGTAAGTCTGAAAAGTCTGCAGTGCCCCACTTGCTCCTTGTCTTCCCCTTTATGGAGTGGACCTATGTCCACTACCCTCCACTCTTTTCACAGTTACCCATATCTGTAATAACCTAGTGAATAGCTGAACCAGGGGTTCAGTCAGTTCCTTGAGAACCCTAAGATGCATCCCATCAAGCCCTGGAGCATTATCTATTTCTACGGCTGCTAGCCCTTTATGGACCATTTCACTGGTAAAAGCTGGCTGACTCATCTCTGGGAACCCTTTTGTAGCTGCCTGGAGGCCACTCTGTGGCAGGGGTCCACTGTTTTCCCTTGTGAAGACAGAACAAATATAATAATTAAGGATGGCTTCCTTTTGCATGTTCTCCTCTAGTACCATATCTCTCTCAGACAGCCAACCCATTCCCACACCTTTGTTTTTTCCCTAATACACATGAAGAACTGCTTTTCCCCACCCTTGACCCCCTCCACAATATGCAGCTCAGTGTCTGATTTTGCCTCCCTAACTGCCCTCTTTGCTTTCTTAGTTCTCAGTTGGTATTCTCCTCATTCTCCTCCCCTACATTTCCTTGTACCTGGTGATGAACTGTGTTTTGGCCCTCACTGCTTTCCTGACCCTTTCCAAGTACAGTACCATGCTGGTCTATTGTACTTGTTTCTTTTGGTTACCATTCCCATGCATAACTTAGTTGCCTCAAGAATAACCTGTTAATAGACCCCCATCTCTTTTACACACCTCCAATGTAGTCTACTCTGACTAAGTTTACCTGGACCAACTCCTTAATCCTGTTGAAGTCTGAATTCAAGGACCTCAGACATCAGGCTTTCCAGTCCCATGGGTCAGGTTAAACCAAATAGAGTTTTGGTCAGTGGACCTTAGTGGTTTCCCTGCCCACACCTCCTACTACCTTCAAGTTGGTGACACCACATCAAGAATGGCAGCCTGCCAGGTGGGTTCCTTAACCAGCTGCACCAGCAGACTGTTTTGTAATGCATTAAGCAGTGCCAGACGTATGGTGCTTCTGACAGCTGGAACATCCTGATCAATATCTGGTAGGTTCAAATCACCCACCACCACTACCCCCTCCTTTGCCAATCCCCTTCCAAGTTCTTCCCCAAGCTCCCTAGCCCTCTCTTCTGTTTCTCCTGGTGGTCTATAGATCACCTTCAGCCATAGTTTCATGCCTGAGGCATCTGTGAGCTGCACCCACAGCAACTGTCACCCTATTACTTTCCCTATTGTAGCTATCTTCCACACACTCTGTGCCTTCCCTGACATGTAGGGCTACATCCCTTAACATTTTCCTTGTTCCCTCCTAAATATTGTGTAACCAGGGACAGTCATTGTTTTCTGAGCCCCACATTTCTGTGATGGCTACAAGGTCCATCATTGCCTGGAGCTTGCTGCTTTTATTACCCAGACTCCTGGCAGTAAGGTAGACCTCCTTCCATTAAGTCCTGATCCCCCTTTTTTTTTTTTTTTGTCCTTCTCCCTTATTCTTCCCAAATCTCCTTAAGTTTTTGTTTTTAGTGCTGATTGCAGGCTTTGTGAGCCCACCCTCCTTAGTCCCTCTCCCTATCCCAGTTTGAACCTCAACCATATTTTTCCCACTGTGCTGCTACAAGCCCACAGATTAGAGGTAGTACTAGCTAGGTTCCCTTTTCTCTCTCCTACCACTATGGTTCCCCAGCCTCAGTCTCCCATGCATTCAATTTACTGCAACTGTTCAATGAAGACATCAAACATTTGCCCCAGTGTACAGGCCATTTATAAATGGTACTTTTTGTGTTAGACAATTTTGGATTATATGCAGCCTTTTTATGGATACAGTAAGTCAAATGATTTGCTACTGAAAGGCAGTCTCCATTATCTGACATTGTATGAGGCAGTCCAGTTCCTTGTGGGCAGGTGTCCATATCACAAAACCAAAAGTAGAAATGGCACCCATTGGCACTCTTGTTGGCAGTTAAAGGACTAACTGAGCATGAAATCTTCATTACCCTCTCACTCATGTGATAGTCCCTCCATGAGAGGATTGAGGCACATTGGCGGAGTAGCGTGGGGAAGCTTACACTGTGAGCACCCATTCTGCACCTGTCATGTGGATAAACAGAGGGATTTTGTTTCCAGTGCTGACCAAAACCAGTGACAGTTGACCGGAAATTTGCAACACAGAATCAGAATGTTGTAAGAATAAGGGGGTGAAGTCCAACAGCCATTTTCTACAAGGGTACATAGAAACATAGAAGTTGACGGCAGATAAGGACCGCAAGACCCATCCAGTCTGCCCTTTTCTTTTTCTACCTTATAAATGTGCCATTGGCCTTTGCTCTGTCAATGGTCTATCTATTCATACTCATCTGTATTGCTCACTTATGCCTATCCCATGCCTGTTTGAAGCCCTGCACTGTATTCATATCCACCACTTCCTGAGGTAGGCTGTTCCATGCATCCACCACCCTTTCTGTGAAAAGAACTTCCTCACATTACCCTTAATCAGCCTCCTCTAATCTCATGCTGTGTCCTCTTATTTTTCTTATATTGAAACATGTTAGACTCTTTCACCTTGTTAATGCCCTTAAGGTGTTTGAATGTTTCGATCATAACACCTCTCTCCCTCCTTTGCTCTAGGGTATACATATTGAGCTCCGTTAATCTGTCCTCATATGTTTTCTGATGCAGTCCCTGCACAATTTTGGTTACCCTTCTCTAGACTGCCTCAATTTGGTTAATGTCCTTGTAAAAGTGTGGCTTCCAGTACTGCATGCAGTACTCCAGATGGGGCCTAACCAGTGTCTTGTAAAGAGGGATTATTACCACCCTTTTATGACTTGTGACACCCCTACTAATACACCCTGACATCCCCCCTAAACTTACCTACTGCTTTAGTGGTCTGCTTGGATGATTTCAGGTTATCTGTGATGATGATGCCCAAGTCTTTTTCTTCGCTTGTGGCTGCCAGCAACTCCACTCCCAGTCTATAGGTGGCTTCAGTGTTTCTCTTCCCTATGTGCATGATCTTGCACTTCTCTGCGTTAAACCCCAGTTGCCACTCTTTTGACCATTTTGCTAGTTTATCCAGCTCTCTTATCATTCTGCCCACCCCATCTGGATCATCTACTCTGTTGCAGATCTTGGTGTCATCTGCAAACAGGCAAACCTTATCCTCCAGTCCATCTGTAATGTCACTGATGAAGATATTGAAGAGTACTGGCCCCAGGACTGACCCCTGAGGTCCCCCACTTGTGACTTGCATCTCTTCTGACTGTATACCATTTACCACCATTCTCTGTTTTCATGCCCATCAACCAGTTTTCCACCCAGTTGACCAACTTCTGACCCACCCCAAGCCTACCCAGCTTATTAATCAATCTTCTATGTGGAACAGTATTGAAAGCTTTGCTGAAGTCAAGGTAGGTGACATCAAGGGTGTATAGCAATCACTGTGGTGTCTGATATTATGATGCACTTGACTTTATTGCTATTGCTCAATGAAGCAACCACCAGGTTCAAGTGGCAGGGAAGAGATAGAGTTCCAAATAGCTTTGAATATAATTGTATGCCTTTCAGTTTTTATTCTCATTTTTTACAGTATATATAATGTATGGTAAGTGCCTAGTAACCACCATAATCAGTAGTCACACAGCTTTGTTATGCACTGTTTAGAATTTTAAAAGTTGTTACCCGTACTTTGGAACTTCCAAACAGTGGCATAACAAAAAGAATGCACCAGAGTTCCATAATTCTTACACATGGAATACAAACAGTGTTTTTTTGACCATACACTATATAAGATGATGGCTGGGGATCGAGTTATAACCACGCTGAAATCACCTCTCGTGGTTGCTAGGTCTACAGTAAACCTCTCGAGCTACACTCTCGAGGTTTACCATGTTGCCCTAGCAACCACTCAAGGTGATTACAGTGTGGTTATCACCCGATCCCCAGCCATTATCCTCTATGTTTTAACATGACTAGAGAATTAGGACGTGTTTTGAAAAAGCTTAATTTTATAACTAAATTTATATAAAGGGAAGATTATCTGACAGTTTTTATCCTCAGAGTTTCCAGTTCCTGTGCCCTCACTCATGTCTTCCAATAGAAGCAGACCAGGGTTCTCAAAATAATCTGCAATGTGGAATCTAACTTGACAGTGAATACATGTGGGTTCTAGAGATACAATATACATAAACCAAACAAATTGGTTATTTCTTCTTTCCTAGCATCCTTTTCGGGATCTTTCACACTGTTCTTCTTGCAGACTGAATCTTCCTCGCACTACCTCTGAGTGTACTAAATTCTGATTTTCTCTGGGAATGACTTGGTACTTAACATAGACGGTGACTGTACTAGAATGAGGAGTCCCAATGGGACAAAGAATGTGTATGTACTCCAGTGAATGTGTGGCTTGGAGTTGGGTATCAGTGGGACAAAGAATGTGTATGTACTCCAGTGGCGTGTGGCTTGGAGTTGGGTACCAGCACAGAAAAAGGACAACCATCTGTAGTCTGTCATTCTCATACTGAATCAGATGTTTGTAGTCTGTCATTCCAATACTGGATCAGATGTTTGGCAGCCTGTCTGGACCAAAGATTTGCATACCCATGAAGTCTAGCAATACAATGACATGTTAGAGTGTATTTGAATGGTTTGAAGATATGCACAGAAACCAAACAAACTGAATATTTCTTCCCTAATAGCATCCTTTTGTGGATGCTGCACAGTACTCTACTTGCAAACTGTCTCTTTGGTGAACTGTCTCCAAGTGTACTAATGACTTGTAATTAATCTGTAATTTGTGATCTGAATATTTTTTCAAGTATCTAATTACAATAGGGGATTACTGTCAGAAAGAGACTAGATTACGTTTGGTCCTTATCTGCCACCACCACTACCTAAGAGGTTGCGAAGAAAGCACAGCAGTTGGACCACAGTGGGCTCAGGAAGGGTGAGGATGGTGGAACAGAGGCACACCCAGTCAAGTGTTCCACTCCACAATCCATACACCATTCTGGGGGAGCATAGCTCCCCTATGGATGCACCCGCAGAGAAGACTGATGACAACTGTCACAAGGGAGGCCCACAGGAAGGAGGCAGAGGACACCACAGGGAAAGGAAGCAGCTCCTGGTGGGGGACTCAATTATTAGGGGGACAGAACTGGGAGGAGCTGGGAAAACTGAAGTAAGGTGCCTGCCTGGTGCCATGCCTTGGAGGGACAGGAAGCGCATCCTCAGGATCACGAGAACAGCTGCAAGGGAGTCTGAGCTGGACATAATTGTCCACCTAGGGACAAATGACTTGGCTCATCATGAGATTAGAGCAGTGCAGGAGGACATTGCAGAGTTGGGGAGGGGCCTAAGACAAGTAGCACACAGTATCCTTCTCAAGAGGTACTGCATGTCAATGGCATGGGGAGGCGAGGGTAATTAGCACCATGCAGTTTAATGAATGGTTGAAAAAAATGGTGTATGGAGCACAGGGGGTTTTGGCTTCATTGGGGACAGGGTTCCTGGAGGGACACCAGCCTAGCTCTGTAGGATGGTCTGCATCTGTCCAGGAAGGAACAAGTCTTTGAGCAATTGGTTTAAATGCTTCATTGGCAAGCCTTTAAACTAGTCAAAGGGCAGGCACTGATAATAAGCAGGAAAATCCCAGCCTCTCCCTACAAAACAGGGTACTAAATGAGAAAAAGACAGAGGTAGAAAGGTCAGTGGGGGATGCTGCAACAGAAGGTAAAGCCATCAAAAAATGGAGAGCAATGAGTACCAATGCCCATAGTCAGGGTAACAAGCTTCCTGAATTAGTGGCCTTGATGGAGGAGGAACATCTGGATATCGTGGCAGTCAGAGAAACATGGTACACACAAAACCATGAATGGGACATAAACATACCAGGATACACTATCTACAGGAGGGACAGGGAGGGAAAAAGAGGAGGAGGAGTAGCTCTTTACATAAGGGAAGGAATAAAAGCAACAGAACAAAAGGGTAAACGGGGAGGAGAAGAAGCACTGTGGGTAAATTTGGAGACAGGCAATGGCACCACAATCCGCACAGGGGTTGTATACAGACCCCCTTCTCAGGGGGAGGAAATGGAAAAGGAAACGATAGAAAGTATACATAGAATGGCAGAAAAAGGGGAGATATTGCTGATGGGTGATCTGAATATGCCAGATGTTAACTGGAGTGCAGTTGCAGCAGCCACTTCGAAGAGTGGAGTTATTCTAGATGCCCTACAGGGGGGCATGCCTTAGACAACTAGTATTGGAACCCACTTGAGAGGGAGCAGTCTTAGACCTGATCCTCTCAAATGGAGATGGAGAGAGGATCACAGATGTAGAAGTGGGAAACCATCTGGGAACTAGCGACCATCGAACAGTATGGTTCACAATAAACACAGCAATAGAGTCAAGCCATACAAAGGCAAAAGTACTGGACTTTAGGAGGGCTGACTTTGCCAAAATGGATGAGTGCCTAAGTAATGCACTAGCAAATGGGCAGGAAGGAGGGGTGGAAGAACAATGGGGAATAATAAAAACTGCCATCACAGAGGTAACGAGCCTTTGTGTGAAGCAAATAAACAAAACAAAATGATGTAAGAAGCCACTATGGTTCTCAAAGGAAGTGGCAGTGAAGGTTCAAGAGAAAAAGAAAGCATTCAGAAAGTACAAGGAATCACAGAAGGAGCAGGACAGAGAACTGTATCAGTTAAAGCAAAAGGAGGCTGGGAAGGCAGTCAGAACAGCAAAGGCCCAAACCGAGGAAAAGATAGCCAACTCAGTTAAGAAGGGGGATAAAACCTTTTATAGGTACATCAGGGAGCGAAGGAAGACCAAGGGAGGGATAGTGAGGCTTAATAAAGGGAGGGAGGGAGGGTGGGCAGAGGGAAACTATGAAAAGGCAGAGATACTAAACAAATATTTTTGCTCAGTATTTACAAATGAAGAGGGGGAGGTACATAAAATAAACAGTAGAAACACTCTGGATACAGAAGTTGATACCAGCCCATTTACAGAAGAAAGGGTTCTGAAAGAACTCTTAAAACTGAAGGTGGACAAAGCAATGGGGCCTGATGGGATTCATCCCAGAATTCTAAAAGAACTAAGGGTAGAACTAGTGACACCACTGACTACCCTTTTTAACAAATCATGGGAGGATGGGGTGGTACCTGAGGACTGGAGGAGGGCAGATGTGATTCCCCTTCACAAAAGTGGGAGCAAGGCAGAAGCAGGAAACTACAGACATGTTAGTTCAACCTCAGTGATAGGGAAAATGATGGAATCACATCTGAAGGAAAGAATTGTCGAGTATCTAGAGGCCAGAGGGGCACAGGACCCAAGGCAGCATGGATTCAGAGTGGGAAGGTCATGCCAGACGAATCTGATAGATTTCTTTGACTGGGTGACCAAGGTAGTAGATCAGGAGGGGCTGTGGACATGGCCTACCTAGACTTTAGCAAGGCATTTGACACAGTCCCACACAAAAGATTAATATACAAGTTAGGCAGCCTGGGAGTGGTCCCAAGATGACAGCCTGGGTAAAGAATTGGCTGGAGAATAGGACACAGAGAATAATAGTAAATGGAGTCCACTCAGAAGAAAGGAGGGTTACTAGTGGGGCACCGAGGGTTCAGTATTAGGATCGGTCCTCTTCAATGTCTTTATAAGTGACATTGCAGAGGGACTGGAAGGAAAGTATGTCTCTTGCAGATGACACAAAGATCTGCAACAGAGTTGATGCACAGGGTGGGGTGGAAAGGATGAGAAGGACATGGCAAGGTTAGAGGAATGGTCAAATGTATGGCAGCTTAGATTCAATGCTAAGAAGTGGTAATGCACCTGGGAAACAAAAACCCAGGGAAGAGTACACAATGGGGGTGAGATACTAACAACAACAAAAATGGAAAGGGACCTGGGGTAGTCATATCAGATGACCTAAAGGTGGGCAAGTAATGTGAGAGGGCAGCAAGGAGGGCTGGGATGCGTAGGGAGAGGCATCACCAGGAGAAAACAGGAAGTTATTATCCCTCTGTACAGACAGCTGGTGAGACCCCTTCTGGAGTACTGTGTGCAGTTCTGGAGACCCAATCTCTGCAAAGACATAGATAGGATGGAAGCTGTCCAGAGGAGGGCAAGTAAAATGGTGCAGGGTCTGTACCGGAAGATATATGAAGAGAGACAAAAGGAGCTTAATATGTATAGCCTCGAGGAAAGGGGGGACATGAGAGAAAAGTTCAAGTACCTCAAGGGAATCAACAAAGTCCAAGAGGGTAGCATCTTTCAAAAAAGAGGTGTGCAAGAACAAGAGGGCACAATTTGAAGATGGGGGGGGCTCAGAGGTAATTTAAGGAAGTATTTTTTCACAGAGAGAGAGTTGTGGATGCATGGAACGGCCTTGCTGAGGAGGTTGTGGAGTCAAAATCAGTGGTGGAATTCAAGCATGCATGGGACAGTCATAAGGCCATTCTAGGGGTGGGGGTAGGAAGAAGTAGGCTGCTGGTTAACTAGGATCTGCAGCTTATCCAGTAGGTAGGGAAATGGGCAGACTGGGTGGGCCAAGCGGTCCTTATCTGCCGTCAAATTCTATGTTTCTATGTTTCTATGTTGGTGCAGAGCATGTTAAAATCAATGCTTTTAAAAATAAAAATGTTACAGTTTTCTGTTTCCCATGCCCCTTCGATTTGTGTAGGCCCCACCTCAAATACATCTTAGATGTGCTTCAGACTCACTTGAGACAGTACAAAAACTTCCAAAAGTGCAGGTCTCCAGTTGACTCCAGTTAACAGAAGCACTCTGGAGAGGGGGGTCGATCCCAGTCCTTTCACTGAAGAAAGGGTTCTGAAAGAATTCCTAAAACTGAAGATGGACAAAGCAATGGGGCCAGATGGAATTCACCCCAGAATTCTAAAAGAATTAAGCAGAGAACTAGTGACACCACTGACTACCCTTTTAACAAATCATGGGAGGATGGTGTGGTACCCGAGGACTGGAAGAAGGTGGATGTGATTCCCTTCACAAAAGTGGGACCAAGACAGAGGCAGGAAACTACAGACCTGTCAGTTTGACCTCTGTAGGGAAAACGATGGAATCACTTCTGAAGGAAAGAATTGTTGAGTACCTAGATGCCAGTGGGGTACAGGACCCAAGACAGCATGGGTTCACAGCGGGAAGGTCATGTCAGACGAATCTAATTGATTTCTTTGACTGGGTGACCAAAGTAGTAGACCAGGGAGGGGCTGTGGACATGGCCTACCTAGACTTTAGCAAGGCATTTGACACAGTCCCACATAAAAGATTAGTAGTCAAATTAACCAGCCTGGGAGTGGGTCCCAGGGTGGTAGCCTGGGTAAAACATTGACTGAACAACAGGACACAGAAGGTAATTGTAAATGGGGTCCACTCTGAAGAAAGGGGGGTTGCTAGTGGGGTACCACAGGGTTCAGTACTGAGTCCTGTCCTTTTTACTGTCTTTATAAGTGACATTGCAGAGGGACTGGAAGGAAAAGTATGCCTCTTTGCAGAAGACACAAAGATTTGCAACAGGGTTGATACACAAGGAGGTGTGGAAAGGATGAGAGGGGACTTGGCAAGGTTGGAGGAATGGTCAGAAGTATGGTAGTTTGGATTCAATGCAAAGAAGTGCAAAGTAATGCACCTGGGAAACAAAACCAGGGAAAATTACACAATGGTGGGGAGGTAAAATAATGACAAAAATGGAAAGGGACCTGGGGGCAATCATAACAGATGACCTTAAGGTTGGCAAGCAATGTGAGAAGGCGGTAGGGAGGGCTGGGGGGATACTGGGATGTATAGGGAGAGGTATCACCAGCAGAAAACAGGAAGTTATTATCCCCTGTACAGACAGTTGGTGAGACCCCATCTGGAGTACTGTGTCCAGTTCTGAAGACCCGATCTCCACAAGGACATAGACAGGATGGAGGCAGTTCAGCGGAGGGCAACTAAAATGTTGCAGGGTCTGCAAGAGAAGCCATATGAGGAGAGACTAAAGGAGCTTAATATGTATACCCTTGAGGAAAGGAGGGAGAGGAGGGACATGATAGAAACGTTTAAATACCTCAGTGGAATCAACAAAGTCCAAGAGGGTAGCATCTTTCAGAAAAAGAGATGTGCAAGAACAAGGGGACACAATCTGAAGATAGAGGGGGGACGGCTCAGGGGCAATGTGAGGAAGTATTTTTTCAGAGAGGGTGGTGGACACATGGAACAGCCTTCCTGAGGAGGTTGTGGGGTCTAAAACTGTGGGAGAATTCAAGAATGCATGGGACAGACATAAGGCAATTTTTGTGGGGGTTAGGAAGAAATAGGCTGTTGGTTAAATAGGATCTGCAGCTCATCCTCTGGGTAGGAAAATGGGCAGACTAGGTGGGCCAAGTGGTCCTTATCTGCCATCAAAGTCTATGTTTCTATGTTTTTATGTTAATGTAATCCAAATTACTTTTAGTTAATTTATGCACATGTTTTACCTAAATGAATCAATATTTAGTGGTTGATATGTGTCTTATACAAACATTTTGTGGCATTTTATCAGACAAAAAAAGACACATTTACAAAATAATATATACTGTACTGTAATGTACTGTACAAAACTTCAATGTATTCCGCAGGTTCGGTGATCTGTCTTTGTTGTTCACATAAAGAAATGTTTGTGGTGTTCCTGTGGATTAATTATTTGATGCAAAATGAATCCAAAAATAAGAGTTGGCTGGTACCACCAATGCCATATCCTGCAGTGTAACTTCATATGTGTATGATGATTTGTGGCTGTGTCTGGGTTGGGGCAAAAGAAACAAAGTGTGCAGATGCATAAACAGTGTGCAAATGGGGTATTTAGTACTGTGTTTTAAAACATTAGGTCAGCCACCCAAAGAGATATTGTTACAGTCTATTGTTTATCTCACAAAATACATTTGTTTTTCCTACCTACATAAACATCTGCACAAATGTAAAATGTTCTTAATGTCTGACTCTGTAATAGTTGATAAAATCTTTACAGCCATGCTTGGCTTATCTGAATCTCTCCAGACCACATGCAAAGTTTCTACAACTATGACAGATTTCTGTATTTAAGTGTCGAAGCCTCATTTTCTAAGGCTTTTATTTTTGCCACAAGTACTAGAAAATATTAGTTGATCACACAGTTAGTCCACTGACAAAAGTTACAGTCTGTGCAATGTTCAAAGGTATATTTGCAGCCACTGGTTGGAGGCACATCATGTGGCAATGACTGAAGCTGCTGCCAGCAATTAGGTTAAAAGGCTTGATTAGGGACACTGCTTAAAATCCCAGCCCTTGTCTATGTAAAAGGCCCTGTGAGGGCATACTGAGAACTAAACCATTGGCTATGGTAGGGGACAAAATAAAAACAGAGCTCAAAGAAAAAAGAAAAAGAGGTCCACAGACACCAATCAGGGACAGACTCTCTGCCTCTGAAGAAGCAACACTTACGACCCTGTTCAGTGTTAGCAATTAGCAGGGTGACCTTTATTGCAGTAGCAGAGGAGGATTCTGACTTATTCAGTCATAGTGGGGGGGGGGGTCAGGATAGCAGAGCCCTTCAAGTTACTGCCTGCCACCTGTAGCAAATAGCTAAGATGCTGAAATGAGCAAAAGATTCCTTATTAGAATGGCTGAGGAAAACAACCGCCCAACATAGGATAATGGATAGTATGAGTGACCTTAATGTTGCTGCTGCACTGTGTTGGTCATGCACTATTGACCATTAGGAAATCTATGCATCCCATGCACATGAATAGTTGGGGCTTAATGATAAGGAAGGAAACTTGCAACTTCTGGGACGATTTGAAGAGACTCTGGAAATTGTAAGTCAGTGGGACCTTCCTCACCAATGGATGCATACTATTAAAATGACATTTTGTGGCATCTGCTATTGCACACTTGTAGGTTTACGCTGGGGGAGACTGTGAACTATTTCTAGTATGACTGCAGCACATCTGGGTGCCAGTTATAAACCTCCCCCAGACTGATCAAGGTCTTGGCTGGATAAAAAGCTAGCTATGGTACAGTGAGTGGTGTTAATTAATTAAAATATTGGGATCAAGATCCAAGGAGGGAGTCAGTACAGGGATAAAGATGGATGTAAACAAACAAACATTGGGACTGGAATCATTAGATGCAATTAGGTGGGTCTGGCTTGGATCTCTCCTCTACAGGCATGCATTCTGTTCTGTGTCAGCACTTACTGTCCTACTGGATAACATGCCTGGTACTAGCTGACTCCAATCCCCACTTATAGCCATCCCCCCCAAGTCATCTTTTTTCAGTCCCCATCCCTGTTACGAGGACAAAGCCTGTACTATGGGCTGCTGAGGTCCTTGTCTCTGTGTTCCCCTATAAGCTCATAGTCATACTCTATTTAAGGTTTTTGGCATTAGCTTCAGTAGCTGGTTACTTGTTATTCTGTATTTATATTCTGCATTATGTTTCTCTGTTTGCTTTACCATTGCAGTGTTTGTTAAAATGTTTCCTGAGTTGTTTTTATTGTGTACACTCCTTCCCATGAAGTGTGAGCCACAGAGGGGGCAATTCCTCCTCTGTTGTACTGTGTATGCCATGTACTTGATGCGGAACCTTTACAAAAGAACTTTCACTCAAAGGTTTTTTTCTGAACAATGAAATAAATAAATAAATTATTGTTGGAGGGAATTTAAGGTATTTTTTTTTGAAAATGTTAAGTTTTTTTTCTCCAAAGTGTTGACACACAAATACAAAATAGTATTTTTTTTTACACACAAGGAGAGTTCATAATTGTAAGACATCAGCAGCACAGTTAACCATCTTCAAAGAGACTGATATACAGTAAGGCACAGTTCATGGTTCAGGAGCAAAAGAAGAGGCAGTAAAGCTTTAACAAACATTAACATCACCCTTCCCAGCCAGTTCAGTTTTTAGTCAGACAAGGTCTTTCATTTAATTTGTGAAATGACCTTCTTCAATTGCCTTGACGTGTGAATACCATATAACTGTTCAATAACAGTCTCATATTAAGTTCGCTTCAACTTGAGACACAGCTGGAGGTTCTTGGACCAGTGCATAATTGAGTGTGGATCCCCCCCCTCCGCCATCCAGTACTGAGCTATGTTTTTTCTGGCATCTGCTAGAGACAGGCTTCATAGCAAGTGTTTTCTTACTGGATATAAGCATTTATTGGCCCCCAACATGAACTCCAAAGTGAAAGCTGGAACTGATTGCCCAAAACACAACACATAACTTTATGGATCTCATTCCTGAATGAGGTACATGGGAACATGTCAGTACTAGATACAAGAGTGTGCACTCTACATCCTTACACTTAGGACACAATGGGTCCATGTCCAGTTTCATATGGTGGAGTTGTACAGGATTGTACAGGAGGCAGTTGGACAGGGGCCATGCAGTGGATGTTCTGTATCTGGACTTCAGTAAGACATTCGACTTGGTGCCACATGGCAGGCTGGGAAGTAGGTTAGAAGGTACAGGGGCAGGTGCAAAGCTGGTGAGATGGGTAGGAAACTGGCTTCAGGGAAGTCAACAGAGGGGGGTGGTGGTGGGTGGGGCTCTCTCATCCCCCAGGGTAATGATGAGCGGTGTTTCACAGGGCTTGGTGTTGGGACCTGTGTTGTTTGGGATATTCATTGCAGATATATCATCGGACATCAAGAGCAAGATCAGTCTGTTTGCTGATGACACCAAGATGGGAGCGGTGGTGGATGACCTAGGGGGATGGCAGGGGTTGCAGGATGATCTGGGAAAGCTGAAAACCTGGTCAGACACCTGGCAAATGGAGTTTAATGCCAAAAAGTGCAAGGTGCTGCATTTTGGAGTGAAGAACCCAAGGAGGAGTTACAAGCTGGTGGGAGTGCAGCTAGCCAAGACAGAGGAGGCAAAGGATCTGGGGGTGCTCATTACAGGGTCAATGAACAACTCTGCACAATATAGGAAGGCAGCTGCAAAGGCCAACAAAATGCTGGGTTGCACTGCAAGGGGTATCTCCTTGAGGAGGGGGGGAGGTGATTCTGCCACTGTATAGATCATTAGTTAGACCACATCTGGAGTACTGGTACCCGTATCTGAAGAGGGACATTAAGTTACTGGAGGGGATGCAGCTCAGGGTGACAAGGTTGATCAAGGGGCTGGGGGACTTGCCATATGAGAGGAGTCTCAGGGAGCTGAACATGTACTCGCTAGAGGAGAGGAGGGACAGGGGAGACATGATTGAAACCTTTAAGTATATGAAAGGAATAAATAAGACAGGTACAGAGGGGCTGTTCAAAGTAAGGGAGGGAAGGGGAGGGATACCTCGGGCCATGATATGAAACTGGAGGGAGGAAAGTTCAGAAGGGAGATGAGGAGACACTTTTTTACAGAGAGGGTGGTAGCTGGGTGGAATGCATTACCAGCAGAAGTGGTATCTAATAGAACAGTGGACTGCTTCAAAAGGGGCTGGGACAGGGCAAGGGAGGTCAATGGAGGAAGGGTGGAGGAGGGCAGCTGCAAAATAAGGAGTGCTAGTTGCACATTCGAGCAGACTTGATAGATCACTAGGCCTTTATCTGTTGGCAAATTTTGTATGTTTGTATGTTCATATGTTCATGTAGTAGGACCTCTGTATAAAGGAATATTGAATCCGTCTGAGCGTTTTACTATGGGAACAATTATGGACATTAGTTTTTGCCACCCTCCACATGTCTTGTTTCACATCTAGTTGGAGGTCACCACTCCACTAGAACTCTAACTTGTGCATGGGGGAGAGTGAATGCCTGAGAAGCAATCTAGAGAAGTATGTTAGAGGTTTCACCCCGAGACATGATCCATAAGGATAGCCTCAGTGGGGAAAAGGCAGGAGTTTGAGGTGTCAAATCTTAAGCCCAGACAAAGTAGTTCCATACCTGGAAATAGGCAATGAGGGAGTGTGGAGATAAAGAAAATATTCTTTTCACTGGTAGGAACATCCTTCAAATACTGTAGGTCTGAAACTGTAGGTAAACCTGTTTACCCAATCTCTGTAACTCCTGGTGAAGGAACACATTATACCTTGGAGAGCTCTTAAACTCTTCTGTCAAGTCTACCCTCAGAGAGAGAGAGAGAGAGAGAGAGAGATAGGGGATGTTTAATTAGCCTATGCTGCTGAAACCACACAAGCACAGTTTGCTTGGTGAAGAGGTTCCGGATTCAGGGGGGAGGGGGGTCATCAACCAAAGTGCTGAGGACAGGCACCCCATAAAGTGTGATCTTTCCAGGTCTAACTTCTCCATTTCTCTCCATACCAGCATGGTACCACTTTGCCACCTCCCCCAGAAAGGCTATCTGGGTTGTGAAACACTTGAGTAATATTTGGTATTAGGAAATGGGAGTCCCCCAACCTTTTCAGTCACTTGCAAAACCATCCTTCATATGCATGCAGGCTTGGCTCTTCACAAAAAGGAGTTAATCATACCCCTCAGTGATGTGAACATTTTATTTGGGTTGCATATGGGCAGATATTAAAAAACGTAAAGTGGTGAGGAAATATGCACATCTTTACAGTATTTATGTGGCCAATTAATGGAAAAGGAAAGGTGGTCCAGTGTTTACTCTCCTAACCTTAGCAATTAAGTAGTGGGAATGATGATAAATTAAAAAAATACAGAACAAGATACAGTAGGATCAGGGCTGTGGGAAGGAGCCTGCAAATGGAAGGAAATTTAAAAAACAAATAATTGGGATTGGGGTTGGAAGACAAGAGAGCCAATGGGAGAAGGAAGGAATGGAGTAAGAAATACTGTAAATACAGTAAAATTAAAAGAAGAAATACAGGACTGGAATCAAGGGTAGATGAAGGAACAATCAGATGGCTGGAACCTAGCCCAGTAGATCCCTGTACTGGGGCTTGAAGACTAATCCCAGTTAGTTTAGTCTGCAGGTAAAGTGACATTCAGCACCACCTGGCACCTCCACAAAGAAAATCCAGTTAACATAAAAATGCAAGGCACTGTACTACTTCCTACTAATTAGAAAGGGGTCTACAATTTTGATACAAACAAGCACTGTTAGAGCAGATATGGAGTGCAAAAGACTTTGCTGAACTTATTATTTATAACTGGTGGAAAACAGCCTCCAAATCAGTTTTCCAAATGTGTTTGCGAATCTTATGTCATCTGCCAGTTAATATTTTTGTTAATTTTTTGTTGTTGTTGTTTTGTTAAATAAAACAATGCTATTTACACCTTGAATCTTTTTCAGTGGTCTGTCTGTACCTCCTTACGCAGTCTGTCACAGAGTGCATAATATACTAAGAACACCATATTTAAAGGGTTTGTGTCTTCTAATTGGGGCTTTGTACCCCATTTCACGGATGCAAACTCTTAGCAGTTGTTAGTTCCATATGGACAGTATTAATGAGCACTTTGTAACAACCTTTGCACACTCACAATGATGTCTGTGAGCAGCTGCTACAATGCTGAAGGGGATGAGCCTAGAGTAATTTACCCGTGTTGTATACACATATTAGGATGACATGCCACCCTCACAAGTGCATTATTTTCCAAAGGATGTGAGGAGCTCTAACTCCAAGGGGTCAGTTCTAGAAGGTGAGTGAAGGGATTGCACCAAGCCCAGCGTCTACTACCAAGTTTGTCACAGCTGCGCCAAAGCCCTCGGATGCAACTCAGTCCAATTCCAGAAGGGCTGGTGCAGTTGCAACAGTTTTGCACTTTACTGCAGCTTGCACCAAAGGTTTGGCACAAGCCCTGTACAAAGGCTGCCCCCACTGATGCAAAGTTAAACCGGGGGAGCTGATCTAACTTTGCTGCATCTGGGACTTGTGGTAGCCAGCATCCAGAATAGCAAATTTCCCCCTGTCTGATGCAAAATCAAATCAAATCAAATCATCTTTATTTTTATAGCGTCTTTCAAAATCAAGGCGTTGTACATAAAACCATACACATAAAGATAAAATTTTAAAACAAGCATAAAACAAATCATCCATCACTAGGAAAAGCTAAACTAAATAAATAAGTCTTTAACTCCATTTTGAATCTATCGACGGTTGGGCATTCTCTCAACCAACGAGGTAGAGAATTCCACAGGGTTGGCGCTGAAAAAGTGAAGGCATGAGATACTGATGTCTTTAATTGAACCCTGGGAATCTCCAGCAATCCCTCATTGGTGGAACAGAGAGGATGGAGGGGGGCAATAGGGTACCAGGAGATCTTTCAGGTAACCGGGTCCCTGATCATGTAGGGCTTTAAAGGTTAATAAACCAACCTTAAAGGTGATCTGCCACCAAATAGGCAGTGAGTGCAGTTCGTGGAGCACAGGTATAATATGACTGGTTCTAGAAGTCCCAGTCAAAAGCCTGGTCGCAGCATTCTGCACCAGCTGCAGGTGGCAGATATCAACCCCTGGTAGCCCTAGGTAGAGGGAATTGCAGTAATCAAGACGGGTAGTGACAAAGGCATGGACCAATGTTGGAAGATCACCTGGAGGAACCAGGTATTTCACCCGGGCGATATTCCTCAGATGGTAAAAAAAGGATTTGACCACAGCTGATACCTGAGATTTTAAGGTCAACCCATCGTCAGAAATAATGCCCAGGTTATGCACCTGATCGGAGATAGTGAGCGACTTACCACCCAGTAATAAACCTGATGGTTGTCCAGACCCCAAACCCGCCCCTGGATGACCTGGGTCCACTACCAGCACCTCAGTCTTATCTGGATTTAGTCTGAGCCAGCTGGAACTCATCCAAAGTCTGATTTCAGCAAGGCAATTATTTAGCATGGAGAGTACATCATCTTGCCCGGGCAGAAAGGACAAATACAGCTGAGTATCATCTGCATAGCAGTGAAAACCCAGACTGTATCACCTGATGATATCTCCCAATGGCAGCATATACACTGCAAACAGCATGAGGGCTAGAATGGAACCCTGTGGTACCCCACAAGACAGGGAGTGAGCGCCAGAGGAATAAATTCCAGTGGCAACTCTCTGAGACCTGTCCATGAGGTAAGAATGGAACCATTTGAGGACTGTACCAGACAGCCCACAAAAGAACCGCAGGCGCTCCAATAGCACATCATGGTCTACAGTGTCAAATGCAGCATAGAGATCAAGAAGGACCAGAATGATACGTGCCTTTTGATCTCTAGCCATTAGGAGATCATTCAATACCCAGACAAGGGCAGTCTCCATGCTATGCTTCTTCCTAAAACCGGACTGGAGAGTATCATAGACATTGTGAGTTGTAAGATGATCATCCAATTGCAACACAACTGCCTTTTCAGTAACCTTACCAACAAAAGGCAGGTTAGAGATAGGCCGGCAGTTGGCTAGACAATCTGGGTCCAGTGAGGGTTTTTTAAGGAGGGGTCGAACGACCGCCTCCTTGAGGTGGTCAGGAAAGATCCCCCTCTCCAAAGACTTCCAGACAATGTCAGCAAGGATCAGGCAGATAACTTCTACATATCCCACTAGAAGGGGTGTAGGACCCGGATCCAAACTACAACTGGTTGGTCGCAGTGTTTGGATGATCTTCACAATGTCAGTGAACTCCAGTCGGCGAAAATCTGACCAGACAGACCGAGTGCATGCCACTTCCTGTTGACCACCACAATCCCTCATAGGAGAGGTCAGACCAATGCCAGACATGATGCTGGCAACCTTATCTTCAAAAAAACGAACAAACTCCTCGCATCTCAGCTGAGAAAAAGCTTCTCCAGGCTGGAGACAGATTGGATTGCACAATCTGTCAACGGTCTGGAAAAGCTGAGCTGGTCGATTCTGTGCAGCAGAAATCTCCCTGGACAGGAATTCTGCCTTCTTACAGGTGATTTCTGATTGATAGCCATCATAATGTGCCATCAACCTAAGCCTGTCAGCATCATGGCCGGACTTCCGCCAGACTCTCTCCAACCTTCGGCCAACTCGCCTTAACTCCTTCAAGGAGCCATCAAACCAAGGGCTCATTGAACGAAGGGTGAGAGGCCAGACATGAACAGGAGCAATCTTGTCCAGAGCATCTCTCACAGCCTTATTATAGGCTAGCACAAGATCATCTGGACTCATGTATTCACCCGACAAGCCCGATAGATCCAGCACCGCCTTTAGGTCACTGGGGTTAATACCCCTTAAAGGGCGGTACTGAACCATCTCCATAGGGGCAGACCTATTCGAGGGAGCCCTAAAACTGAACCTTATGGTGTGATGCTCAGACCAGCTGACTGGTTCCACCCCCAAATCAGCAATCTCCATACCCAAAAGAAAGATCAGATCCTGTGAATGACCCCCTACATGGATCGAGGAGGTAACCACCTGTGTTAGGCCCAGCGACATCATCAGCTGGAGGAGATTTTGACCAAAGTGCGAGAGTTCATCGTTGACCCAGGCATTGAAGTCCCCCAGAACTATCAATCTGGGGGACCTCAACACCATGTCGACGATGAAGTCTGTTATCTCCTGCAGGAATTGTCCACCATCTCCTGGTGGATGGTAGATGAGGAGAATCCTGCAACCTACACCCTCTCCCAGGATATATTCAAAAGATCTGGTACTTCCCAATGGCACATCCACAAGGCCCAGCTCAGTCTTAAAGATAATGGCTACACCCCTGCCCCTACAATCCAACCTTGGATGGTGTATCACCGAGAACCCTGATGGTGTTGCCGAGGCCAATATAGGGTCTGGATTTTCATTCAGCCAGGTAGCAGTGATGCAAGCCAGATCAGTTGCCCCAACAAGATCAGCTATAATAGCTGTCTTGTTTTTAATAGATCTGGCATTGCATAACACTGCCAAGGTGGGATGAGCTGTCGGGGAAGACCTCGGCACCTGCCCACTAAAGTCGGAGCCCTTGGGTATGGGGACAAGACAAGACAAGAATCACCTCTATCTTGACCCCATTTCGCCCCAGGGCATCTCCTGGACCCCACAACACCAATTCGCCTTCCCCTTTCCTGTCCCCCACCAGGCCCAGCTCTCCACCTTCTTTTATGCTTCCTAAGAATGCCCAAAGCATGACACCTAAAATAGGTGTCGGATGACAATGGTGGACATTCAAAGGGACATAATTCCCTGATCCTGGTGGTGGAATAATGCCCAACCATCACTGAACCTCCCCAACACATTATAATAGAAACCAAATAGTTTGTAGAGGAGTAAAAAATAAAATAAACAAAAATAATAAACAAAACAAAACCTATCACTCTCAAGTAACAAAAAATAATAATTCACTCCTCTGCCTTCTCTCATGGGGGGGGGGTCAAAACCAAGACACTGTTACACATTAAAAAAAAAATATATATAACCAAACACTTATTCAAAAATAAAATAGAGCACTAATTCATTCATAAATCCCAATAGTTCAGCACTTCCTAGCTACAGGCCACTTAAAACTGTTATCCTTTAAAATAAATAATTAACACAATCCAAAGCTCTGGAAAGAAATCTTATAAATCACAAAAAAGAAACCTCATACAGAATCCACTCTAAAGAGAGTTCAAGTCCCGGAAAATGACATAATCTCTACTTTTTTTTTTTCTTTTTTTATTTATTAAATTCTTGGATTACAAATACCTTTGAGCAGAAACTACTCGTTTACAAAGGTTCCACGTCAAAGGATGAGGGTCAACATACATACAAAGGTAGTAAAAGAATGCACAATAAACAACCAAAACAACTAAAAGAAAAAATAAAGATACTCTGTTATAACATACTTTGAGATAATATTCATATAACGAGCAGCTTGAGTAGGCAGCTGGCTGCAGTAACAATAAGAGATAGAGGGCACCATAGGCAGTTAGTATTGCAGGCGTGCGACTGGGAGAGGAAGTTGGCAGGCTAATGGGCCACTGTCTGATGGTGGTGGAAAATGTCTTGTACCAGTAGAGATGACACTTAATAAGAGAATATATTTAGATAAATAATAATAAATACAGTTTCACTTTCAATCCCTGGTACTCTCACTACCCTGGGAGTCAGTACTAAACCAGGCACTGTCACTGCCTAGATAATGTAATAAAGATGAGTATTTGAAGTTCCCAGGCACACACACACTACCTGGAAAATAGAAAGATAATTCGGGCACTCTCACTGCCCAAAAAACAGTAAAGATAAGTTCAAACCAAAAATATATTTCCACCAAAGAGTCCAGGAAATGTTCTCTCCAAGAGGGTACCTTAACAAACTCAGTTCTTCTTTAGGCTCACAAAAATATCCAATCCCAAATCCAAATGAAGTCAAAATTCAAATCTCCTGCCTTCTGAAAACACAAGACGGCACTTGTGTCAAATACCCATCTGTACGTCCCTGCAGTGATCACAGCCACTTCCAGAATTGGCCCCCAAGTTCTTGAGCCATTAGTGCATGGCATATTGAACAGACAAATGGCATTTCATACAACTGCCAAGCAGGTGCACTGTGTGAGTACATAAAAGATGCTCTGGTCTGTTCTTCGGTATACTGCCACAATTAGTTATGGATAAAGAGGCACTGTAACATTAGAATAATTAAAGGACATTTTTAACTATTGTTTGAAAAGTAAGCTTACCTTTTTGGGCAGAAGCAAGGACAGACCCTCACATTCTGTCATTAACTCCCCTGCCTCTTTCTTCACATGTGGCTGCAGTTTAAACACTGGATGCTCACCCAACGCAGATGTTGAGATTTTTAGACGTTCTAAACGCACATAAGGGACCTTCATCTCCTTGATGTAAGTGCTGAAATAAAAGTGGTCTGTTACTTAACTGGCAGTTTGAACAAAGCTCTGACAGGAGTGGAGGAGAGAGAAAGAAAGAAAGAGAGAAAGAAAGAAAGAAAGAAAGAAAGAAAGAAAGAAAGAAAGAAAGAAAGAAAGAAAGAAAGAAAGAAAGAAAGAAAGAAGAGAACAAGGATATGGATATCTGCATGCACTTCACATTTTGGGAAGTTATTGGGTAGTAACCTGACATGCAAGCAACTTTGGTTGTTCATATGCACCTGCAGCTACAGAAATGAGGGGAAGGATCTCATTGTTCTGTGTAGGCAGGCCATATTCAATACTCTTGTCCAGCTAGAGCGGAGGGTGGGAGCAACCATGATCAGAGTTGTACAGTGACACAGTTGCAGTCAATTCATTAAGTTATCACCAGAGATTCTTTGGATATACCAAGAGGATAAAAATATCTTGGACTGTACGTGCTGCAGGGTATCATGAAAAAAAATCTCCTTAGAGATCACCAGAGATTTCACAAAATAACTTCCCAAATTATTTGCAACTACTGAAAATGGCCAAAGGGATGGGCACCAGTCCATGTCCACACTAGACTACAAATATAAGCTTTTTTTGGTACAACTTAGAATGTTGTAGAACAATAAAAGTTTTGCTAAACTAATGTAATTATTATGATTGGGGGATGGAGCTCTGCAAAATGTTTAAATTTTGTTTCTGATGGAACTCCATGGAATTTCAAAAATTCCACCTAATACTGCAGAATTCCATCAGATGTGAAGGTCTGAAATTTTAAAAATACTTAAACCATGGATCAGTGTTCAACAGTTTAAATAAACCATGTGTTAGGGTTTTGCAAACTGTGCAAAACTAATCCATGCTTAAAATAAATCATAGAAAACTAATCCACAGTTTACTTTAAAAGACTATTAAAATTTGATAGAATTTAGCAGCAATTCTGAAAAGCAACTTGAAAACAGACTTGCCATTACTCTTGAATTCCAAGAGCTCATTAAGTTGCAGGCAAAATACAATGATCTGATGGGTGAAAAAGTGGAATATGCACTTCTTAAAACCAAGTCGGCCTATGCGGACCAAGGCGAGAGAGCCGGGAAACTCCTGGCCCCCTGTGTTAAGCTGCAGGAAGCATCAAGGCTCATCAGCACAATTTAATTCACTAGGGATGGCTCCCTTTTGACAGGGCCGAGGGACATTGTCAAAGAATTTGAGACTTTTTACAAACATCTCTATAGTGCTAAGCCAGACTTCCCCTCAGTAGAATGAATAGATGCTTACCTAGCAAATATTCCTTTACCCACCCTCCTCCCCAAACAGCAAGCCTTATTGACTTCCCCCTTCACAGAAGAGGAGATAAAGCTGGCAATATGGGCTTTACCTTTAGGCAAAGCCCCTGGACTGGATGGCTTTTCCCCAAACATCTATAAAGAGTTCATAGAAGGGCTGGTCCCATGGTTACATCAAGTGTTCAATGCCATCCTGTGTGGAGAATGCCAATACCATCACCTGTTTGAGGCTCTAATTATTGTCTTGCACAAGGAAGGGAGGGATCCAGAGCAGGTAATGAACTACACACCAATTTCACTGTTAAATTATGATATAAAGATACTGGCCAAGCTCATAGTAGATAGAATGAGCCAGGTCTTACCTTCTCTGATCTCCATGGAGCAGGTTGGATTCATGGCTGGTAGATCACCGACAAACCACTTAAGGAAGTTGTATCACATTTTCTCTGCGTCCAGAGATGCTACATCCCCTGTGGTTTTTGGTGTCTCTGGATGCAGAGAAAGCTTTTGACATAGTGAACTGGCACTTCTTGTTTAGGACTTTACATAGGTTTGGGTTCCCTCCCCTCTTCATACAATAAGTTAAAGCATTATACTCCAATCCTAATGCCTGGATATACTGCAATGGAGTTCTCTCCTCCTCTTTCTCCTTTCCCCTTTCTTCTGGCACTAGGCAGGGATGTCCCCTATCCTCTCTATTATTTAATTTATATTTAGAGCCCCTGCTGGTTCAAATCAAGATGGAGCCAGGGATATGAGGGGTATTAATAGGGATGTAGGAGCTCAAGTTGTCAGCCTACATGGATGATATACTCCTTCATCTCGCTAACCCTAGGTCATCTCTTGGCAAAGTCTTGGATTTGATTACAGAATTTGGTCAGTTCTTGAATTATAAGTTACATTTTGAGAAATTGATAGTTTTTCCACTTAACTCAGTTACCCACAAACAAGACTTAGCTGATTTAGGTCTAATATGGGAACCCAGGAAGTTAAAATACCTGGGGATTTCTTAACTAGGGAGCCTAAATTTTCAAGGGAATGCAATCTGGATGCCCTCCTCCAGGTGATACAATAGGACCTGAATAGATGGAATGTAATACCACTATCACTCTGGAGCAGAATAAATCTGATCAAAATGAATCTTTTGCCCCGTGTTTTCTATCCCCTTAACATGATAAATTTATGGCTTCCTCAAGCCTAGTTCTCCTGATTGCACTCCCTCATCTCTAATTTCATCTGGAGGAGCAAACTGTCTCGAAGGGCCTATTACCAATTGGTAGCATCCAGTGTGACTGGCTAAAATGGGTGGATCACTCTCTTTGACCTGTAGACGTTGCATGCAGGATGAAGGCTCTCTGTACCACATTTTTTGGGAGTGTTCAAAAGTAGCTCCACTCTGGTCCCTCATTAAACAAAAGGCCGACCCTTTGTTAGGTTTATCCAACCACTTGGTACCTGAGGTTTGTCTGATTGGGGACTATTCCCAAGTACCTGTTACAGAGCAGAAATTCCACTTGGCTCTGATTGCAATATCGGTTAAGAAATAGGTGCTTCGACATTGGCTCTACACAGAGACCATCACTTACTCAGAGTGGTTGCAGGAACTTCTCTCCAACCTTTTGATTGAAAAAATGATTGCTAGTGTCTGTAACCACTTACCTAGATTTAAGAAGAACTGGAGTAAATTACAGACTCTCTATACTATATAACCGGTTACACCCTTTCTAGAGTGGCACCTTACCTTATGTGTATTACAGCGATACCATGGAGAGGGGGGAGGGGTGGGTTTTGTGTATGATTGTTTATCTTTGTTTGTGTTATGTTGTGATTTGTTCTTTGTTATTGTGTATGTAAAAGGGGCCACCTCGTAACTAAACCTGGAAAGCTAATGAAGCTTTTTGAATTAAAAAAAAAAAAAGAATACTTCTTACTAACTGTACTTAGCATGATAGGTGGAACAGTATTCTACCTGGTGACTGGCATACTTAGTTCTATTCCTCTTACAGTAACACCTCATCAGCACTGTAACCTGACTGTGACATCACAAGTGACCAGAAAGAGCCAATCACAAGCTGCAAGATCAGGCAATTGTGATATTGAAGTAAATGAGGTTGTATTGCTGATGATGTATGAGGAGGAATAGAACAAAATAAGTCAGTCTCCAGGTAAAGTATTGCACATCACACCACACCTAACACAATGACCTAGAAAAGATAATGAGAAAACAGGGAAAAAAAGTACATCGGAAATAAAAAGTAGCAACTGGCTACTTTCGAAAATTAATAACATATTCTGCCTACTTTTTTTTACTGCTGTTCACTCTTAAACACAAGTTACAATATGATGTCCATCCATACTGCAGGTAACCTGGGTTAAGAAAACCGCATTTGTCTAAAATGGTGTTCTAGCCTATCCCCTAGCAGGGTCAGAACACAGTTTTACAGTAGAGCATGATTTGTAGCACTGTTTTTACTGAGTTACAGTCTCATTACAAACATTTCACAGAGCTAGCAGAGCAACAAATAGGAGTCAGAAAATTTTATTTTTTAACCAGTGTAATTTTCTTTGTCCATTTGCACAATAGAAGGTCTTCCTCCCAACAGCATTTGGTGTGATGTGAAAAGCCATACTTTACATGGAGACTGACATATCTAGTTCTATTCCTCTTCATATGTCATGAGCACTGTGACTTCATTTATTGTGACATCACAAGTAACTGGTCTGGAATCAGGTGATTGGCTTTCATTGGTCATTGAGGTCACAATGATGATGAGGTGTGAAGAGGAATAGAACTAAATATGTCAGTTCCCAGGTAGAGTACTATTCTACATATCACACTTAGTACTGTTAGAAAGTCTTCTGACTAACAGAAGGGGAAAGAAAAAAAATACTTCAGGTATAAGAAGTTATAGTTGGCTGCTTTTAAAAGGTAATATTAATTTCAGCCAGTACACTAGTTCTTTAAGGGCAGTGTGAGCATATTATAGCAGTGAAATGCCTGTCTACACAGACCTCTAGCACAGTATTGAAACATATGCTATAGCCTGTAGTGGTCTAATAAAATAAACCCTATTCATCAATTTTCAGTGTGATCTGCTCTCATGAGTATCCCAGAATGGATTGTGGCACCTGTAATGACTTATACATGTGTAGAAGAGATGCTTGTAAACTCAGTTGGGACAACACAGTGGTGGAGCAGATTGTAGATGCTCAGTGCATGGTGTTTTAATTTGTTTCCTGGAATGTTTCCAGTGATGTTTCCTCAGTCTATAAAGTGCCTCATTCATTGTTATTTTGTGCAGAAAACCGAATTCTTCTACAAGTGGACATGTGTCACATGATGTGCACAAAAGCAGGATGAAGGAATCAGGAAGCAGCCCATTACACCTTTTACTGCTGCAGTTTTAAAAAAAGTTTAGTTCCACTGTGTTCACACAAAATGTCCAATTGTTTATATTCACCTTCTTTTTTATCTTATAGTATATTATAACATTTGGGATTAATCTGACTATCCATCTCAACATCTCATGTTCAAAGAATGGGTAGGTGCCATGCAAAGTCCATTCTTATTTTATTCTGTGTTAACCAGGTAAGGCCCACTATGCACAGGTAATTACTTTCAGGAACAGACCAAGAGCTTTTTGGGGTGGTTTAGTGACTTGCTTAGAGTCACACAGTATGCAAGTGGAGGTTGTGGGAATCAAACCCAGGTCTGCTGGATGCACCAAGCTCATTCAGAGCTTATAACTCTAACCTCTAGGTTATACTACCAGCTCTTCTACTAGTGCTATTGTACATGAGGGGCAAAAGATGGTGTATCTGTAGAAGTGCAGAGCAAACTGTGATTGTGCAAAAGATGTATAAATATACCCCCAGAGTGCAATGCAAAGTACGGTACTAACAGGCTTGTCTAGTCAGTCATAAAGCATAGCACTCTGCTGATCAATGATGGTACTGACACTGGCAGTTCACACATGAAGTGTCAGCGTATCCAAACATATTAGGACTGTTGTGCCAGTGTGCTACATTTGAATGTGCCTGTGCAAATGAACCCATTCAAGATGCTAAGAGGTTATTATAAGCTCATTATGCATCCATTTCAATCTCATTAACAGAACTTTGCTTATTGGAATGTGGGGAGGCTGGGCCAGAGCCCACTTGTTTAACAGATGGTTATTAGTGCTGCAGTACAATCCAGTAATTAGTAGCATTGCATCCTATAGCTCTCTATGTAAGGGAAGGGTTAAAAGCAACAGAACAAAAAAGTAAACAGGGAGGAGAGGAAGAACTGTGGGTCACCTCGGAGACTGGAAATGGCATCACAATCTGCATAGGGGTTGTATACAGACCCCCATCTCAGAGGGAGGGAATGGACAAGGTTATGATAGAAGGTATCCTTAGGATGGCAGAGAAAGGGGAGATACTGTTGATGGAGGACCTGAATATGCCAGATGTTAACTGGAGAACCTTTGCTGCAGCCTCATCCAAGGGCAGGGCCATTCTTAATGCCCCATGGGGGGACATGCCTCAGACAGCTAGTTTTGGAACCCACTCATGAGGGAGCAATCATAAACCTTGTACTCTCAAATGGGGACAGTGAGAGGAATTCAGATCTAGATGTGGGTAGCCATCTGGGAACAAGTGACTACCAAACAGTGTGGTTCGCGATAAACTCAGCTACAGAGTCAAGCCATACACAAGTGAGGGTACTGGACTTCAGGAGTGCTGACTTTGGCAAGGTGGGAGAGTACCTTAGAAAAGCAGTAGAAAACAGGCTAGAAGGAGGAGTGGAGCAACAATGGGGGAACATCAAAACTGCCATCACAGAGGCAAAAGCCTTTGTGTGAAGCAAATAAACAAATCAAAACAAAAGAAAAAGCCACTATGGTTCTCAAAAGAGGTGGTGGGGAAGGTTAGGGAGAAAAAGATAGCATTTAGGAAGTATAAGGAAACACAGAGGGAGCAGGACAGAGAACTGTATCAGTTAAGGCAGAAGGAAGCAGGAAGGGAAGTCAGAATAGCAAAGACCCAAAATGAGGAAAAGATAGCCAACTCAGTTAAGAAGGGGGATAAAACCTTTTATAGGTGTATCAGGGAGTATAGAAAGACAAAGGGAGGGATAGTGAGGCTGCATAGAAAAGATGGTGGGTGGGCAGAGAGGGACAGTGAAAAAGCATGGATACTGAATTAATACTTCTGCTCAGTATTCACAAAAGAGGAGGGGGGAGGTGCCTAATCCAATTAACAGAAGCACTCTGGATAAGGGAGTCGATCCCAGTCCTTTCACAGAAGAAAGGGTTCTGAAAAAACTCCTAGAACTGAAGGTGGACAAAACAATGGGGCCTGATGGAATTCACTCCAGAATTCTAAAAGAATTAATGGGAGAACTAGTGACACCACTGACTACCCTTTTTAACAAATCATTGGAGGATGGAGTGGTACCTGAGGACTGGAGGAAGGCAGATGTGATTCCCCCTTCACGAAAGTTGGAGCAAGACAGAGTCAGAAACCTACACACATCTTAGTTCAACCTCTGTGGTAGGGAAAGTGGTGGAATCACTTCTGAAGGAAAGAACTGTTGAGTACCTAGAGGCCAGTGGGGCACAGGATCCAAGGCAGCATGGGTTCACAGCAGGAAGGTCATGAATCTAATTGATTTCTTTGACTGGGTGACCAAAATAGTAGACCAGGGAGCTGCTGTGGATATGGCCTACCTAGACTTTAGCAAGGTATTTGACACAGTCCCACACAAAAGATTAATAAACAAATTGACCAGCCTGGGAGTGGTTCCCAGGGTGGTAGCCTGGGTAAACATTGGCTGGACAACAGGACACAGAAGGTAATTGTAAATGGAGTCCACTCTGAAGAAAGGGGGGTTACTAGTGGGGTACTGCAGGGTTCAGTACTAGGTCCAGTCCTTTTTAATGTCTTTATAAGTGGCATTGCAGAGGGACTGGAAGGAAAAGTATGCCTCTCTGCAGATGACTCAAAGTTCTGCAACAGTGTTGATACACAAGGAGGTATGGGAAGGATGAGAAGGGACTTGGCAAGGTTGGAGGAATGGTCAGAAGTATGGCAGCTTGGAGTCAATGCAAAGTAGTGCAAAATAATGCACCTGGGAAACAAAAACTATGGTGAAGATTACACAATGGGGGGGGGGGGAGGTAGTAACAACAACAAAAATGGAAAGGGACCTGGGATAATCATATCAGATGACCTTAAGGTTGGCAAGCAATGTGAGAAGGCAGTAGGGAGGGCTGGGGGGATACTGGGATGTAAAGGGAAAGGCATCATCAGCAGAAAACAAGAAGTTGTTATCCCTCTGTACAGAAGACAGTTAGTGAGACCCCATCTGGAGTACTATGTCCAGTTCTGGAGACCCCATCTCCATCAAGACATAGACAGGATGGAGGCAGTCCAGAGGAGAGCAACTAAAAGGGTGCAAGGTCTGCAAGAGAAGCCATATGAGGAGAGACTAAAGGAGCTTAATTTATTTATTTTTATTTATTTGTGAAATCAGTTTACAACCTTTGAGCCAGAGGCTCATTTCCAAAGGTACCTCGTCACATTAAAGACATACATAGAGTTTTAGGTTACACTGTTAATACTGTATGTGTACACATGAGGAAAGGAGGGAGGGAGGACATGATAAAAACTTTTAAGTACCTCAGTGGAATCAACAAAGTCCAAGAGGGTAGCATCTTTCAGAATGTAGATGTGCAAAAACAAGAGGACACAATTTGAAGATAGAGGGGGGACAGCTCAGGGGCAATGTGAGGAAGTATTTTTTTACAGAGGGTGATGGACACATGGAACAGCTTTCCTGAGGAGGTTGTGGGGTCTAAAACTGTGGGAGAATTCAAGAATGCATGGGACAGACATAAGGCAATTTTTGTGGGGGCGGCAGGAAGAAATAGTTTTTTGGTTAACTAGGATCTGCAGCTTATCTTGTAGCTAGGGAAATGGTCAGACTAGGTGGGCCAAGCGGTCCTTATCTGCCATCAAAGTCTATGTTTCTAAGTTTCAGATACTTCTGTGTGTTGGGGGATATATCTTGGATGTATATAAAGCTACTCTAGGACCTCAAAATTTAGTGTCATGCTTTCTAATCAGAACAACTGAATTATTGTATACTACTGTTTGGTGAAATGTCACACCAACAGTGGTCATTCCTCTTTTTACCTCAAGATGTCTGACATCACATATTAAATAAACTTTAGAATTATGGACATTTACTGAAAAACAGTATATTATGCAAGAGTAAGGATTGCTGTACCACAGTACAAAAGCAAACAATTGATATGTCACAGTAAAACTAATCCAGAATCATGGTGATTAAATATTGAGGTACAGCAATCCTGGAATTTATATCATTGCACTGGACAGCAGGTGTTACAGTACACAAGCTTTCATGGCTGCATAAGTCCTTTTGTCAGGTATGCCAGCAGACTGAGCAGAGGAAGCAGGTTTTGTAACAAAGGTTGATGTTAATGAATTAGCAATGGAAAGGTCTGGAAGAGCTTTTAAACTTTATTTATTACAATTTCACAATGCTAGAAGGTTCATTAAAACCAAAATCTTGTTCACAACGATATCCTGGTTGGGAAAGAAAACAGACATAACAAACAAAATAATATTCAAGAACAATACAAACTAGCAAAAATGTATACAAGCTTACCATAACATTCACAGGCATTGCTGGGAGATGGTTTCGGTGGCTATATAAAAGATCTAAGGTTATTATACTTCCTCAAGTTGGAAGACAGACAGTTCCAACAATGAGAAGAGGTGGAAGAGAAAGATTTTGAGCCATAGTTAGATTAACCTTTGATAGACAAAAGGTTCTATTTGAACCATCTCTAGCTGTATATCAAAGAAACAGAGTGAAAATTGTTTTGAAGATAAGCAGCACTTAAATTATTCACAGCCTTATAAAATGAAGAGTTAGAGGAAGGCAGAGTTCATGAAACTATAGACTACAAATGCAGATTGAACTTATAAAATTGGATCCTGTTGAGTTTAAAATATCTTGTATAACTGAAGAGCATTGAGCCCAAGTGCAGTATATAGAACTTAAATAATGCTGCTATTTGTCTATTAACTATTGTTATGTTATGATTGTCAAAAGGCGAAGAAACTATGTTTTGTATATATGTTTGCTTTTGCCCAATAAAATTAAGTTTAAAAAAAGAATCAATATTATGTCAATTAAGGTCACAGTCTTTTACAAAGAGTGATGTTGTATGATCAAAATTTAAGAAAACACATTAATTAACTGATAACAACATTAAGTAGATGTAGAGAAGTTGGGTTACCACAGTAATTAATTTCTTCACCTTACTATATGGCAGACTCAATGGCCTGACAGAAACTTTTCTTGTGATGAACAGTAGAAAGACAAGGTAGGGGAAAACATTCTTGGAGGTGCCATAAAAGAAATAAATGAATCCAGTATAAAATCCAGAGAACTGAAAGATGAAACAGAGGATAGTGAAATACCCTGAGAATAAATTTTATCAGAAGAGATAGAGGGCTGAGAAAGGAACAGAAAGAAGAGGACCCAAACAACATGGTTTTGGTCTTCCTTTTATTAGTGTTAGAAAATTGTCAGTAAACCAAGACTGCCATTTACTGAACTCAATTTAAAATTGGGAGGTAATAGACAACATGAGGAATGAGAATATAAAGTAATGGTATCATCAGCATAGAGTTTTGTTGAGCAGAGTGAGAAACAGGAAAGGTGTGTGGGGGGGGGGGGGCTATAAAAAGAGAAAAATGGATAGGACCCAGAACTGATTATTGAGAAACATGCATAAATATAGACAATGGAGGGAAAGAACACCATTCCATAAAACAAACTGTGAATATTCGGACACATTAGAGAGAAACAGGAAATTATATTGTTTGTAAAGTCACAGTGGTTTACTTGGGAAAAGAATGCTGTGATTAATTAGGTAAATAAATGTAGATAAGTCATGGTTAATTATAGAGGTGTAAGAAGTGTCAAAGTCAGGGAGGTAACTCAAGCGAAAATAGCTAAATGTTTTGGGGAGAGAGAGACACAAGGTTGTACTAAGGGAGTAAGGGTGTAATTAAATGTGTCTGAGATCCCCATAGGGGTCCCAATTCACAAATGAGTTGGGATTGCAGTAATTACACATGCTTTTTGCTGGTCTAACTTGAGGCAATCTTGGGACCCTTTTTTATAGGGCTTGTGCCAAATATTTGGCTTAAGCTGCCATACAGGGGAAAAGTGTTGCAAATGTGCCCTGTCTTTTTGAATACCGTGCTAGTTGCTACAGTGTGTTTGGCACAGTTGCACCAAAATATGGGTTTGATGCTGGGCATGAAGCAAGCTCTGTGCCACCTTAGGGAATCAGGCCCACTGTGTCATTAACCATGTGTTTCTGTTCAGTCTATGTTGTTCTGAATCAAGTTTCTTAACGGACTAAAGCTAAGTTATACTTCCTTCATGGGGCCACGTTTTCAAAAGTGGAAACTGTGCACATGTGGAAAAAAATATATGCAAGGGAGAATTTCCTTGCATAAGTGCAATTTTTTCTGCATGCACTCAATTTTCAAAATGATTGCCTTTTTGCAACCTTTTCCACAGTTTATGGCAGCTTGCACATATTTATTTTTATGCAGCTGTGGATAAAAGGAAAATGCAGCACATGGGCAGAAAAGGCTAGAAATAGTTTGTTCACAGGTGCTGGGATATTTCCCTGCACCAGGGAGTTGAGCACAGGGGATGGATTTTAAAAAGGCCTGATATGGCCCATGGACTAAGTCCCTGTGCGTAACTCCCTGTAATAGGAAAAACTCCCTGCACCATCACTAAATGCTATTTTTAGCATTTCGTGCACAGGAATATTTTCCTTTTTTCCCCTGCAGTTGCATAAGAAATGGTATGCTTGGTAATACCAAGGATAGTATTTTCTCTGCATCTGCACATGAAAATGCACATGCTTCCATAAGGTGGAAAAGGTTGCAAAAAGGCAACCTTTTTGAAAACTGAGTGCATGTGGGGAAAAAATATTGTGTTTTCATAAGAAAACCCTCCCTTGCATAACTTTTTTCAGCATGTGAGCAATTTTTCCATTTGTAAAAATCTGGCCCAGGGACTTAGTCTATGGGCCATGCCAGGCAACTGAAAATCTGGTCCCTGAAGTTGTCTTTAAGTACTAGTACTGGTAAGTCTAGAAGTGAGTGACTAAGTTGGGTGTAACAGTGTTACACTTACGTACTGGTTATTTTACTAAAATATAGTGTACCAGTGGATATTCATCCTGGTTTGAAAGTGTTGTTTACTTTCTCACACGTAGCATCCTTCTGGGGATTTTTGCACTGTATGATGTAAGCCACATTGTCTGATTTGCAGCTGTACAGTGGTTTCCATGTATTTGCATTACTTTTTCTGTGGTGTTCTGATGGTGGTTTGTGTGCATTTATAAAATATGTAGAGATTTGCTTATTTGCTTGGATCCAGGAACTGGGATAGCACCATGCACGAGTAAATAAAATGCAGGCAATCAGGACAGAGTACAACAAAAAAATCTATTTGCAGTCTGCTGAGTTTTTAAATTTAAATGGATTCCATTCTTTTCACACTTAAAAACATACTCATAAAGTTATCACTTATGTGCAGTAATTAATTAGCCAAGGACATATTTTCTTTAACACTGACTATTTTTTTTTTTTATGAAACTATATTTTCTTCCATAATTATCTGCTCACTTTCATAAATATAACACTTCAGGATACTGTTCCACCGCTGATCTACATCAGCTTATCTCATGCCCCACCTCTCTGCCACTAGCTCTCTCAGCCACTTGTGTATGAGACCTTTGTTTGGCTGACCAAATCCCTCATTATAGCCTAATGTGACACAAAACAATGCCAGCCACCCATGATAAAACTGGTGCTCTAGTAAGAAATTTATTTTTTTAAATTCAAGGAGCAGTATTGTTAGTCAACAGAAAATGTCATGACATAGTTTGTTTTCAAAACTGTATTTCTGACTTTCTTAGATCGATCATCAGTGTATTTTTAATTTTCTCAGGTAGTTTTAAAACACCTTTTGTAGCTAATTTTGTTATTAATGACTTACATAATTAAAGATGGCTGCCACTCTCATTTAAAAAAAATGTCTTCTGTTGAGGTTACCTGTTAAATGTACAGTACATACTGGATTTGTGCTGTTGGAGTATAAGAATGGTGTTGACACGTTTCTGATGGTAAACAGCACAGCACTATACCAAGATACTGCATTTAATGTTTCCATGATGAACATGATGCAGGACCAGGAACTTTTAAAAAATCTTAAAATCTCATTGTGCCACACCTTGCATCTTTCAAGCTTCAGGAATTCAGCCTGCACCAGTGGGGGGACTGCTTGTGCTAGTCGGGCTTGCACCTTCCTTGTAATGGTTGCACTAGTGTGCCATAGCAGAAGGGGGCATGTGCAAGGGTGGCACTGCAGCATCCCCTTAAATGGGATTCATGAAGCCCCCCCACAGGGTGCATGGTCCACTAAAGTTAGACCATCCTGGAGCTGGACTATTGGGCCATGTGCCAGCCCTGGAGCCATCACTCACTGCATCCCATGCCCATGCAGGACCCTGAGAGTGGCAGAGTTGCACTGGAGCAGCCAGCAGCATCCCACTATGACAGGCACATGCCCACACGGTACTCCCCATAGTGCTAGATGTCTGGTTGCCCCTCCTGGATAGCACAGGCACAGCAGTGGCCAGCTGATATGTCCATCGCATATATGTTGCCATCCCTCCACCATCCAGCTGTACCATACTGCACTTCTTGTCCCCTGACCCATCCCTCAGGACCCTTGCAGCCAGCAGGTGGGTCTCCTCAAATGGGAGCCACTGCCACCCAACTGCCCTGCAGTTTGTGGCAAACTTCTCCCTTGTGCTTTGCCTTTGATACATGGCAGCAGCTGCCAGGCTTTGGCCCCAGCACCTTCCTTATAGTGAACTGGGTGAAGGTCCCTGGTGCACCAGTGATCAGCACAAACTGCTGTTTGCCACAACTAGCACTGATCTATGGGTGACTTTCTAAATCCAGTCCCATGTCTTTATTCAGGAATGAAAGAAAGCAAAATGAAAAATTGGTATATTGAGATTTTGGCCCGAAAACTATTATTTCTGAAAATAATCTACATGGTGACTACCAAATACTGCTGCTTTAAGATATACACCAGATGCAAGTCAGGCTAACCCAGTCGAGAATGCATTTGGGGAGGCTTGAGAAGTATAAAACAAATGGTGATCTGGCAATGCAAATGAGCTGCTGCAAACATTTAAACTTACAGACACTATGCACTTAGCAATGGTCTGCATGGCTACAACACAGCTGGAGCAACAATAACTAATAGCCTTCAGCCTGTCCAATTCTACTCACTCCCTTACTTGTTCTGTGCCTACCCATCCCCCCACACCAATGCTCACCTTCTGGTAGCTAAACTGTAGATAATTAAATTACAAAACAGAGTGCAGTTTGCCATGCTCCCGCCCACTGATCTGCAAATGCACTCAAATTAATCTTCAGTCCTTCTCCAAGATAAAATTGCTAAATTAGAAATTGCCTCCTAATGACAGCTATCTGTGGTGTACTGTACTGTTTTACATAAAAGTTAAACCAATTTCTTTATTATTTGTAATCTTTTTGTAATTGTTCCTTACTTGTTCTGAATATTTAACCTGGTTACTCATTTCACAAGTGCAACAAGACACTCTAGCGTCTGTACTGTGCCAGATAACCACACTTCAAAGGAACTGTAGGCACACCACTTGCAGTAACATGCCTTACTACAGTATACCCCTGGGCATGTGGTTATCTTAACACAATGCGCACACCATCATGTCTTATTGCTTATATAATATCCCAGGTACATTCCATAGACTCCCCAAAGTTCACAAAGTGAGAACACAGCTTGTCCCATCATTTCTGGGGTTGGCACACTTACAGAAAACATCGCAGGACTTATCAAAACACTATTTATGACTTTCAATTCTCATTTTTATAACTAAAAATGTAATAAGCTCAAACTGCATTTGTACCAGTCAGCACAGATGAGGTGACCCACGAAAGGCTAGACCAAAGTTTTTATTTTGTAAATAAGTATTCATTAAAAATTTTCCTGAACTCTCACCCTAGCATAGTAAAAAGAAATTCGGGGGTTTGGTACTAGTCTGTTTGTCAGAAAGCAAAAATAGAGTTATCAGACAAAGAAATAAAATTAAATAGCAAATCAAACCTCAAGAAAGGAATTATTTGATTTCCAATAGAACTTGCTTCTCTCTCATTACTCCTTGTAGTACTTTACTACATTCTGTATAGATAGAGCAGCACAAGGGCACCAGGTGCTCTGTGACTAAAAAATACCTATTTGGTGTCAAATCCAGTCATGGCACTCTCCACACCTCCAAATTAAAATCCAGAGGCTGATAATTTAATTAAGTTTGTAAGCCTTTACTTAAATAATAACACTGTGGACTAAATGTGGGATATAATTAAAAACATTATTTTGGGCCTGAGCAAACAATATGTTCCTCAAATAAAGAAGAACAGAAATAATGCTAAATGACCTATGTGGCTTACTAAGAAAATAGAAGAAAACTAATCAAAAAGAAAAACAAATGTTATAAAAAACATCAAAAAAATTAAAATGTGGTAACAGTGAATTCACTAAACCTCCACAAAGAGCTTGTAAAAAGGAAATTAGAACAGCAAAAAGAGAGGAAGAATTTAAATTAGCACAGAATGCTAGGAAAGATAATTATAAAGCTTTCTATGTGTATATTAATTCCCTGAAGAAACTACAAAGTAAGGTGGGGACCACTAACACATGAAAACAACACTGTGTCTGCTAATGGTGAAATGGCATCCCTCTTTGATAACTAATTTTGTGAGATATATGGGCCCAAGGTCTCAAGAGCTTATGACACTAATAGTTCGAATAAAAATAAAGTTGAATTTGAACTAGAAGACATCAGGCAACAGATCTGTAAACTTAAGCCAAATGCATCACCTGGCCCAGATAAAATCTCAGCTCAGATATTACAAATAATGTTGGATCAAATAATCTATCCACTCAAAATATTATTTGAAACATTTATAAATTCAGGACAAATTACAGCAGAATGGAAAATGGCGTATGTGGCACCTACATATAAGAAGGGAAACAAAGCTAATGTCAGTAATTATCGCCCTATCGCCTGACTAGTGTTGTATGTAAAATATTAGAAGGATTTGTCAAGGATGAATTGACTAAATTAATAGATTCAAATGACCCAGATTAACATGGCTTTAAGAAGGTCAGAAGCTGCGCAACCAACCTGCTCTGCTTTTATGAAAATATAAGCAAGACATTAGATTAAGGGGAACCATGTGATGTGGTATTTTTAGACTTAATTAGTAAAGCCTTTGATTTGACCCCACACTGGGCACTGATTGAAAAATTACATTATTTTCGAATTGATACCATCATAATAAGCAGGACTGATGAGTGGTAAATAATAGGAAACAAAGAGTTCTAATAAATGATCACATGTCAGACATTGGGGAGGTGACTAGCAGTGTCCCTCAGGGATTCGTATCAGGGCCTGTCCTATTCCAGATCTTTATTTCAGACCTAAAAAATATTTAAACTGCTGGGTGACAGAATATGCCAATGACACAAAAATAGGTGGCCCTTGCAGTACAAAACAGGAAAGAAGTTATCTACAACAGGAGCTTGACAGTGTATCTGCATGGGTTAATAAATGGCAGATGTTATTCAATTTGGAAAAGTGCAAGGTAATGCATATAGGTAGAGCAAATAAAAAAGTCAAATATTCTTTGTGTGGAACAACTTTAACAACATGTTCCACGGGAAAAGACCCTGGGTTCCTTGTATCTGATACATTTGGTACAGATGAACAAACACAGGCAGACATAAAGAAATGTAACAACATTATATGATCCATCAAAAGAAACATAACTATTAGAGATTGTTCTGGGATGATCCCATTATATCAAGCCTATGTTCATCCCCAACTTGAGTATGCATCCTAAATCTGGTTTCCATTCCGGAAAACCAAAAGAGATAAAACTGAAAGGGTACAAAGGAAATTTACAAAATGCATCGCAGGCCTGGGAGAGATGAAATATGAAAACAGCTTAAAAAAACTAAACTTAATGTCCTTAGAAACAAGGAGGATACTTTCTGACCTCTTATTTATGTATGTGGGATCCTGTTTTGCTATGCGATTTGGACGTTTCATTTAATCCTGACACTAAAGTCACTAGAGGCCACCTGTTACAGATTAGAAGAGACAGATTTAGACATAATCAAAGAAAATATTTTCATACATCTAGGATCGTGAATCCATGGAATTCCTTGCCTGAAAATATAATACTGAGTAAGAGTATGAAAGAATTCAAACATAGTCTAGATAAATACATCTTACTTGGAGCATCTTTAATTTATTTCCATTAAGTCTATTGGACCATATATGGGCATTGCCTACTAGCGCCATACAAACCTCAGTATGAACCTCAGTATTAAGCAGCAGCAGCACATCCAAAGCATACAGACACAGTAAAATCTTCTCACATTTCACCCAATCATGGGCTTTCTCAAAAAAAGCCCACAGTTGGGTGAAACATGAAAGATTTACTGTGTCTGTACTGGATGTGCTGCTGCTGCTTACTGAAAGTAAAGGCTTATAAACTTAACTAAACTGTCAGCCTCTGGACTTTCATTTGGAGGTGTGTGGAGGGTACCGTGACTGGATTTGACACAGTACTTTACTACATCTCAGCTTTTTTGAGGTGACAGAGAGGGCTACAAAATGACTCTTGTACATACAGGCTCAGATATTCAAAAGGGTTGCGCATGGCACAACAGTGTTGCACCAAGTGCAACCCATTGATACGCCCTGGCGCAATATTCAAATGGGGATTGTGCCTGGCACAAGTCCCGATGCGCCGGAGCGCATCAGTAATGTATGTGGCACAGGTGGGGGGGGGGCGAGCCCATGCATACTCTGCATAGCCCGATATTCAGCCCGGGATGTGCTGAATCCATGCATGCGCAACCCCTACTTGCACCGCACACAGGTGAGCCAAAAAAAAAGGAACAACGGCTGGCCACCCACGGGTGAACTGCCATATTGCAGGGTGCAACACGGCAGCTGCCACCTGTGGGTGACCACCCAAGCTCCGGCTGCACCTGGCGGCACCCCCCAATGCCTGATCGTGGGCATACATAGAAAAATGACCCTCCAAAATCCCTGGTGATCCAGTGGACCGCTGTCAGCCTGATCGTGGGCATGTGTAAAATAAAATAGATTCCTATATCCCTGGTGGTCCAGTGGACCACTGTTAGCCCAATCGCGGGCTTAAGTATAAATAAAATAAAGTCCTATATCCCTGGTGGTCCAGTGGACTGCTCACAGCCCAGTTGCAGGCATTAGTATTAAAAACAAATGACATGCAATATCCTGTGTGGTCAGCAGACGCCCCCCACCCACCACTGGGCCCCACCGCCCCCCCAGTCAGTGGCAGGAGGCAGCACCCCACCCTCCTGCTGCCCGCTGCCCGTCAACTGACACTGTAGGTAGGGCTGTATGCCATTGGTCCCAGCATGAGCCAATGGGCGTGCAGCATGCTGTACTACATTCCAGATATGTGAATGGATCCATTCACATATCTGGAATATATAATATAGTATGGGCTGCATGCCCATTGGCTCACACTGTGGACCAATGGGTGTACAGCCCTACCCACGGTGTCAGTCGGCGGCGGCGGCGCAGCAGGTGGGTGGTGCTGCCGCCACCACTGATCAGGGGTGGGGCAGGGCTCAGTGGGCGGGTGGGGAGGGGATACCGCTGATTACCAGGGATATTGAACATCATTTATTTTTAATACAAATGCTCGTGATCGGGCTGCAAGTGGTCGACTGGACCACAAGGGATATAGGACTTTATTTTATTTATACTTAAGCCTGCGATCAGGCTGACAGCGGTCCACTTGACCACCAGGGATATAGGAATCTATTTTATTTTACACATGCCCGCGTTCAGGCTGACAGCTGTCCACTGGACCACCAGGGATATAGGAGTCCATTTTATTTTACACATGCCTGCAATCGGGCTGACAGCGGTCCCCTGGACCACCAGGGATATAGGAATCTATTTTATTTTACACATGCCCGTGATCAGGCTGACAGCGGTCCACTGGACCACCAGGGATATTGGACACGATTTATAGTTACTAAAGCCCACGATCGGGCTGTGGGGCACATTGCCGCACTGTGCAGGGGGCGTCGGTCCCCGATGGCTGCTGCCAGGCAGGGTGCCAGGCGCAAGTCGTCGGAGATCGGCGCACCTGCATGCAAATGGGGCCATAATGACATGCAAATGGCCCCATTTGCACCTTGCATACATTATGGCCCCATTTGCACATGCACTTTTGAATATCACGGTTGCTGCACATAGCGCAACAGAACTTGCGCTAACGCATCCCCCTGCTCCACTCTGGCCACTTGTGCTTGCGCAGTGCCACTGCGCCATGCACACTGTGGGTGGCCAGGGTGCAATATTCAATGATGCTGTGCCATGGCGCAGCTCCGTTGAATATCACCCAGTCAACACCCCTGGCAGCTAAGTTGTGCTGCGCCCAGGCTTGCACTACAGCCTGGCGCAGTTTGAATATCTGAGACACAGAATATAACATTAGAATTTTGATAGTCAACATTGCAAGTTGAGCTTAATTGTGAACTATATGAATTAGGGTATAAAGACAAAAAAAAACCTAAGCACAAAAGTGTTGAGATAAGGGATACCCCTGATGATGCACTAGTTGACCTAAAGATGGGCAAGCAATGTGAGAGGGCAGCAAGGAGGGCTGGGGGGATACTGGGATGCATAGGGAGAGGCATCACCAGTAGAAAACAGGAAGTTATTATCCCTCTGTACAGACAGCTGGTGAGACCCCATCTGGAGTACTGTGTGCAGTTCTGGAGACCCAATCTCCGCAAAGACATAGACAGGATGGAAGCTGTCCAGAGGAGGGCAACTAATGGT
Organism: Neoceratodus forsteri; assembly: GCA_016271365.2. Lineage (NCBI taxonomy): Eukaryota > Metazoa > Chordata > Ceratodontiformes > Ceratodontidae > Neoceratodus > Neoceratodus forsteri. Next base: position 519,111,138 of record CM028133.1, on the reverse strand, counting down.
GCAGGGTCTGCACCAGAAGTCATATGAAGAGAGACCTAAGGAACTTAATATGTATAGCCTCGAGGAAAGGAGGAAGAGGGGGGACATGATAGAAACTTTCAAGTACCTCAAGGGAATCAACAAAGTCCAAGAGGGTAGCATCTTTCAAAAAAAGAGGTGTGCAAGAACAAGAGGGCACAATTTGAAGATAGAGGGGGGGCGGCTCAGAGGTAATTTAAGGAAGTATTTCTTCACAGAGAGGGTTGTGGATGCATGGAACGGCCTTCCGGAGGAGGTTGTGGAGTCAAAATCAGTGGAATTCAAGCATGCATGGGATAGTCATAAGGCAATTCTAGGGGTTGGGGGTAGGAAGAAGTAGGCTGCTGGTTAACTAGGATCTGCAGCTTATCCAGTAGGTAGGGAAATGGGCAGTCTGGGTGGGCCAAGCGGTCCTTATCTGCCGTCAAATTCTATGTTTCTATGTTTCTATGTTTCTATGTTGCAAAACCGGTCTGGGTTTTGTATCGCTGCCACTCGATAGTATGTTGCAGGCATTTTGCCTTTCTTAAAATTTCTGTAATAAAGCCTTTATAGCTCACAAGTCTGGAGCAGTGCTGATTTTGTTGCCTAACATGTTGATTTTTGATCTGTGCACACTCCTCAGCAGTTAGAGCTGTTCGTTGCTGCATTTATACACTAAAAGGGCATTAGCAACAAAACCAAGTTTCAAAGAAATACAAAATCACACATACTCTCATAATACAAAGAATCATTGAGTTTATTTTCAAATCACCATGACAATTTAGGCTGGTTTTGCTTTAAGCAATAATGTATAGTGCCAAAGGACCTCTCACATAATCTGCAAAGGGTGAGAACAGAAGACACAGACACGTGTTTCGTTCTACACAAGACTTAACAATGTACCTCATCTGTATCATACCCCAGGGGAAAATGAGTCAGTCCTAATGTGGGTCTTATGGGTTGGGGTCATGGTGGGCCCAAAATAAGAAAGCAAGCTAAAAAGACAACTTCAGCACAAAAGCACAGAAGCAAGGGTTACCCAAAAAGGGCATTAGCAATAAAGCCAAGTTTCAAAGAAATGCATAATCAGACACACCCCCATATTGCACAACACCATGAATGTTTAGGCTGGTTCCACTTTAAGCTGGAATGCATGGTGCCAAAGGTTCTCTCACACATTCTGCAAAGGGTGAGAACAGAAAATACAGATGTATGTTTCATTCTACACAGGATTCATGAGGATGCCTTGTCTGTATCACACCCCAGGTTAAAAATGAGTCAGCCCTAATGTAGTCTTAAGGGTTGGGGTCATGGTAGGCCCAAAGGTAAGAATGCAAGCTAAAAAGACTGAGACCCTCAGCACAAAAGCACCGAGGCAAGGATTACCCAAAAAGGGCATTGGCAACAAACCCAAGCTTCAAAGAAATACTAAATCAGTAATACCATCATAATGCACAGCATCATGGGATATATATGCAAATCACCATGAGAGTTTAGTCCTGTGTGGGATGAAACACATGTCTGTAACTTCTGTTCTCACCTTTTGCATGTTGTGTGAGAGGCCCTTTGACACAATTAATTCCTGTTTAAAGCAGAACCAGCCTTAACGTTCATGATGATTTGCATACATATTCCATAATACTTTGCATTATAGAGGTATGTGTGATTTTATATAAAATAGGTACAGTCTACAGTGACTAACACATGTTTTTGTATATTATTTTATTTTATTCACCAGGTATGTGGACTGAGATAAGCTCATTTATAGCCATCCCTGGTAAGTTTTGTTTTAGTAATTTGTAGTTGAGAATTATATGCATCCATTTTAAAGAGAAGTTCATCCATTAGTAGGCAAAAATAACAGATTTTATAACAGGCAATGCCATTTATGCATGTAAAAAACTTTAGATGTCTGGAAACAGCATTTCTTGAGAAACTGAAGTACATGCCTTACAGCAGAATTACTGTGCCTTGAAAGAAAAGGAGAATCATGTGGATCTGGTGGATTCTGTACATAGTACCAAAGTCCATATAATGTACTAGTAGCACATCCCATTAAACAATGGCTGAAGGTATTCTGCATGATACTGAATGCTGCAACTGTCTGGATGGCTGGAGACAAACAATATGGGCTTCTCATCTTTTTTCATCTGGCCTTCCTACACTATGTTCCTATCTAACTGTAATGCACTGTACTATGTTTTATTTTATAATTCATTTACCCAGGCTAGCCCAGTTGAATGCAATATTTGATTTCCAGAGGGATCCTACTTGTCTTTTACCCATTTCTGCAGTTGGGTGAATGGCAGTAATGAGAGGCTAAGCACCTTGCTCAATGTTACCCAGTGAGAATTTGGCTGTAGTAAGGTTTGAACTTGCAACCTCTCAGTTCCCAAAGTGGCACTCTAACCCTTAGATTGCACTGCCTCAGTAACTTCTTAGATTAAGCTGATATATTACTCAATATGCTGCTTATGTTGGAAATGACATTACCTGATGCTTGTCTCAGAGATCTTCTTGGGTGTTTCAACATCCTCCGCTTCAGAGTTACTGGTATCTGGTACACAAAAAGAATTATGATTTGAAAATCAAGCATGTATCTTATGGTGGCACAAACAGAATAGCCAAGGTAGTTCTGCATAAAATTGTATTTTCTTTTTCCCTCCTGCATTCTCCAGCAACCCCTACTCCTTCAGGCAGCCAGTTCCTCGACTTACCCCCCTCCATTCTCACATTACAGCCAACCCCCGAGGTATCCTAGCATAACCCTTCGCTGGATGGGTCCCCCTTCTCCAAGGGGAAAGGCACTAACCAGGGGGGATAACCAGCGTACTCTGAGTTAGGCCTCAGGGTGCTGCTGAGGTGGGGAGGTGGCTTCCTAGAGAGCCTTTGGCAGCATCAGAGTGCGACAGCCGTCATCTGGCGGTCCTGGAGCTGCTTCCATTTTTCTGGGTCCCCATCACGCCACTTATGCAGTGCCCCAAGTCTCCACTAGGGACCACTGCCGAGCAATGCCTCTCTCGATCCCACCCCAGGAGAGGAGAGCAGTCCTCCAGATGTTCAATCCTCTCCTTCCCCAACCGACCTCAGCGTCCCAAGTCCGTTCCCGAACCCAGGTCACCGGTGTGGCTGAGGTAAGGCACCAGCGCCTCAACCCTCTGTGCCACCGGGCCAGCCTGCATAAAATTGTTAATGAAAGACAAGTTAAATTAAGTTAGATTTGCTATTCATTTACCCAGGATAGCCAAATGGTGACACAGCATTTTGTTTATTTTATGGCCCTGCTGCTCTACATTTACAGCTGGGCAGGTTAAAGAACAGGGAGGTCATTGACTTGCTCTAGGTCACAAAGTGTTTAACCAATTGGATTACAACCTGTGGTCTCCCATTTCACAGTTCTGTGTTCTAACCACCAGACATCACTGCCTTCCTTAGGATGTGTAGTAAACTTAAGTTCACCTCTTTCAATGAAACCAGTCTGAGGCAATGCTTAAAAAAATTAGATTAAGTTTTTTTTCTGTAAAATATATTTACTGGATTTCCAGCAGAGCACAGCTGGTATAACAAAAATCAGTCACCTTGCAATGCAACATTATTACTTCATACTTGCACGTACAGTAAGAATGGCCCTGTATTCTGCTTGTTAATAACCCTTACAATACTTAAGACATTGGAACATGACTAAACAACCTCTAATGCAAACAGGAGGGAAAAAAGAAAAGGAATAAAGGACCAGAACATTGGTCAGTAAATGCATAGTAAACAGTCTTAGGAGCTGGGGAATTATGTCATTTGTCTAAGAAAAAAATTGTATTGGTCTTAATATAACAGTAGCACTAAAATTATTTAAGTTTACTTGAGTCAACATTACTGCAGCTAATAAAATTCCAGATATTGATTATTATTATTATTGACAGTATTGAAGTTTGTGAAATCATTACATGCAATGCACTTAAAAAGATGATTATTTTTAAACCTGTAAGTCATGTTTCTCTGCAGAAGCTATTTCTTTTTAAGTACTGGTTCCAGTGCCATTACTGTTCCATGATTACTAACCTTTGAATTAACTCAGTCAGTGTTTCTGATTTAGCCACAGACGGTAAGACAATTTTAAAACCTTTTAAGTAGCTTATGTCCTCTTCAACCAACTAATTTTATAGTAGAAGACAGATGCATTGTGATAACAACCTAAGAACTTATATAAGAGCATAAACTACACCCCCAAAAATTAAAAATGGTGCTTACCATTGTTGTGCAAATCAGAAACACTAAGTAAATGTACAAAAATGCCTGTTATAATGGAACATTAGAATAACAATAGTATTCATAAAACAGCTACTACAGGAAAAATAGACTTACAGGGTTATTTATGTCATTATTTTATTTAATGTTTCACCAAGCAGCTTTAGATAACTCATTTCAAGGTGCATCCTAGGGAAGAGGGAAGTCTGTACATAACAACAAGTCTATAAGGGTGTACAAAAAAGAACAATGAATTAACTCAAACTATAATGAATGTCCTAAGAAACAATCATAACTAGCTGATGGCAAAAGATATAAATCAAAAATTAAAAGGTTCAATACAGAATTTACCTAGGCCAGGGTTCAAAAAACTTTGCCCAGGCACAAACCCAGTTTACCCAGGGCAAACTGGGTTTTGTGAATAACTATATTCACAAAACCACTTTACCCCATAAACTAAGTTTGCACTCAAACAAAGTGGGAGGGAGGGCGCAATTCTAATGAAAGGGAAGTGACCTGAATATCCCCACAATCCCATTCACTAACATTTTGCTTCATGCAAGGGCCTTTGCGAAGGTCCTTGCATGGACCAAAATACTGCCCAAAAAAACCTGGTGGTAATCCGTGCAACCCTAGTGGTTGGTGGAGGTACTGCTGCCCCCTTCCACACCCTCACCGATCCCCAATCACTCATCCGATAAATACAAAGTAATTTTCCATAGTGTAGTGTCCCTCCCCCTTCCACCACTGATCACTGCACTGTAATAAAAATATACCCTGTTTTTCGTAGCAAAGTGGCCCCTCCCCACCACTGATTGCCCACTGTAATAAAATATACCCCTTTTCCATAGCATAGTGCCCTTCCCCCCCTTCGCTACTGATCACCGCACTGTAATAAAAATATAGCCCTTTTACCATAGCATAGTGTCCCTACCCCACCACGGATCTCTGCACTTTAACAAAAATATACCCCCTTTTCCATAACACAGTGTCCCTCCCCTGTCACCAATCACCACACTGTATTGTAAAAATAAAACCTTTTCCACAGTGTAGGGTGCCACTCCAGTCCCCAATCACCCACCCATGAATAAAAAAATAAGTTTCCATGGTGTAGGATCCCTCTCCTGTCTTTGATCCCCTGATCCCCCACCTGTTCATAATATGATTATTTTCCGTAGTGTAGGGTCGCAACCCATTGTCCAATCTCCTACCTGATATGAAAATTAATATTTTCCCGCAGTGTAGTGGTCCCCCCAATCACCCACCCACTATGGTAATCATACACCACCCTGCTCCCTCGCCCCAGCATGGCCATCAGTCGGCAAGCAGCACAGCCCTCCTCACACCTCCACAGCTGCCCACCAACTGAACTGTTAATGACAGTGTACAGTATACACTACAAGCCCATTGGTTGACATATCGAGTGGGAGATCAGGCAATGCAGTGGGACCCTATACTATGGAAACTATTTGTCTTGTGAACAGGTGGGGGATCAGGGGATCAGGGACCGGGAATGGAGGGATGGTACACTATGGAAACTTATTTTACTCTTGAGTGGGTAATCAGAGACTGGGGAGGGACCTCAAGTGGGTAATTGGGGACTGGGATGGGACCCTATACTATGGAAAAGGTTTTATTTTTACAATACAGTGCAGCAATCAGTGGTGGGGAGGGGTGAGGGACACTATGCAATGGAAAAGGGGGTATATTTTTATTACAGTGTTGTGATCGGTGGTGGGGAGGGACACTAAACTATGGAAAATTATTTTGATAATTAGCGGGTGGGTGATCAGGTGATCAGGGACTGGGGTGGGACCCTACACTATGGAAACAATTTTTATTATTAACAGGTGGGACATCATGAGATCAGGGACAGAAAAGGGACCCTACACTATGGAATAAACTTTCTTTCCGAATTGGGTCCACGACTGGGGTGGGGGAGAGCACCACTAGTCTATGGGGGAATGCGGATGCATGGGGCTTGGGCTGGTGGGGGGGGTGCACACTTCCACACTAATGGAATGCAAATGAGCCCATAATGGGCATGCTAATGGCCACTAGCACCTTGCATGCCCAATGGGCTCATTTGCATGCCTCCTTTCATGAATTGCACTTTAGTGCCTGAGTGCTATTGGATGTGAGGTCATATTCCTGGCTGGCTATGGGGGCAGCTCTACTGGCTATTCCATTGCTTTTCCCGGGTTAGCACTGTCTCCAGCTGCCCCTATTCACAGTTAGACAGTGCACTGCACTATCTAACTGTGAATAGTTCAATTGCCCAACAGTGCAGCTGGAAAGTGCAGCACAAACCTTTGTGTCCACTTTGCATTCCGTTTGTGAATCTGGCCCCAGTTTTCCAGCAAGGGAAGAGTAAAGTCAGTGACCAAGTGTGAAGTCAGTGACCAAAGAGAAAAAGAAGCTGAGGGACCAGTAGCAAGAGGAGGGAGGTTGAGGTAGAAATTGGCAATCTGAGACAGGCCTGACTTTGGCTCATGTTTGACCTCTACAAGCAACTAGTACCATGGTCAAGCTGAGTCAGCTACAGTATGTTCAATACAAGCAGTGTCAGTGGTTCAGCAGGTTGCACACTCGCCTCTGAAGTCAGAAGTATGAAATAATGCTGGTTCCATCTCCTCACCAGGAACATGAGTTAAATCCCATTACTGACACTGTAGTGCAGCTTGTGGGTGGTGCTCCACTCCTGAGGTGCCATCTTTCACTTGAGATTTTAAACTGAGGTCTGTTCTGCCTGTTCTGGTTGTTGTTTAGGTGGATGTTAAAGGTCCCATGACACTCTCTGAAAACAGTAGGGGAATTTTCCCGGAGTCCTGGCCAAATTTTCCGCATTCACTAAAAATACCAACAGCTTAACCTGGTTCAGTGTTAGTTGGTTTCTATCAGTATCCCTTCCTTCTCTGGGACAATGCTAAATATAGGCAGAATTGCCTAGTTGCTGTTTCCTGGTCAACATAAACTAAATAAAATAAATAATAAATGAATAAAGCATTTTTGCCAGCTTAAACACTTAGTATAGTGGCAGTAAACTTCAACTTCTGTCATGCAGCATATGAGGAACACTGTCAGTATAGTAGAGAACAGTCTGTAGCAGCCCTGGCTTGGCTCTAGGTCAAAAATCACTGGCTTGCCTTCCTTTAGGTTAACGGCAGGAACATGCATTTTTCTTTATTTAGTTTTTGCTGACTAGGAAAGGACAGCTAGACAATTCTACCTATTTTCAACCTTGGTCCAGGGAAGGGGTGGGGAATACGGATGCACAGCTACTGAAATTGAACCACATTAAGCTGTTGGTGGTAGTTTAGTGAGTGGGGGAATTTGGCCTGGACACCGGGGAAACTTCCCTACCCTTTCCGAGAAGTGTCATGGGATCTTTAATGTATACCTGAACAACTATCAGAAATGGCAGAGAGGACCTTGGTTGAACATCTTATCCAAAGGATGGCAGACCTCAACAGTACAGCACTCCCTTAGCAATGCACTCAAGTACCAGCTTATGGTATGTGCTCAATCCTGATTTGGGACTATAATTCACAACCTTCTGGTCCAGAGGCAGATATGCTACCAACTGCACCATGCTAACACTTATTGTAGAAAACCTTTCCCCTGCATTTAGTAATCCCTAGACTTTGTCCTCTAGCACACCCTCAACTTCAGCACATAGGCATGGTGAACGTAATTATGCAGGGCAAGCTTACATGTTTTGAGATTATACTACTGTATTGTACAGTAACAATCAGTGTACCTCAATTTGCAGTCTGTGTCAAGTCTTTTAAGCCTGATGATCATCATAAAATATATGTTTTCTTGTCCGCTGCTCCAGTCATGTAGGGATCCATGTAAAACAATGGAGCAATAACAGCATTACAAATGTAATGTAAGCCTAGGGCTAACCTTCATGTCAGATTGTCATAATATTTAAATAAAAGGAGCTGCAATGGGATAATACTTTCATCACATTAACATTTCATCTCCTTTTCTTGCTATATTTATGTGATTTAATTCACTTGAATATAATTTCATACATCTTCATAAGCCCTTGTTGTATCTGTACTCCATCTACTGTGCTACAGAATGTAATGAGGAGGAGCAGCTTGCCTCGTGGACAGCCAGCAGTTTCTCTGCCTTAATCAAGGATAGAGCTCCAGGAAGGTTTTGTTTGTTAGCCAAGATTAACATAGACCTGCCTTGATTTTCAGCAGTCTTTATGATTGTATGAAACTCAGCTTTGGTTTCTTTCATGTGTTAAACCTCCGTAGAGTCCACAACACAAACAATGTCATCAGTCCTCCTGATGTAAGAGTTCCATAAAGGTCTCAGCTTCTATTGGCCACCAATATCCCAGACTTGGAAGGTTATACACTACAAGATGCTGACAGCCACTTTTATTTTCTCCATGTTAAAACCCTTGGTGGGGATACTTTTTGCAGACTCCCTGAATCTAAGTCGATAAAGCAGTGAAGCCTTGCCAGATGAATACTGCCCAATAAAAGCAACTTGCAAGGAGTGGAAGTTGGCAAGAAAGGCATGTTGGGGGCCATCTTGTAGAGATGGTTCCCCATTTCTGAAAAAATGCAATCTTCCATTTAAGAGGCCTCAACGATACACCCTTTAATAAAAATCCTGGAAAGGTGGCACTGGAGCTCTTTAAGGCAGGAACTAACCACAGAGTCTTTGAAGCTAAAGTGGCTAGAGGCCCATATATGGGAGGCATAGTCTCAAAAGAGACACTTTAGGGCAGTTTTGTACATGAAAAATCAGAGAGGATGGAAAGTTTGACCATAGTCTGGGGAGCCTGAAAAAGAATGCGGCCTGATAAAGTTATCAGGGCAGGATGGAAAGATAGGAGCAGGAGTCAGATTTACACAGATAATGGGGAGAACAGAAAACAGAGTAAAGGTAGCAGGTAAGGAAGCCAAGCCAGAACTGTGAGATGAGAGAGGCAGAGTGTGAGAGGCTACTACCACAAAGGGAAGGGAAGGAGAGGGAAGAGTAGAGGTAGCAGTGATGGGTTCAAGGAGGACAGTAAAGATGAAGCAGCAGAGGATTTGATAAAAGTGAAACCGCCGCTCCACTAGTAGGGACCCTATTAATGGAGCGGTGGCTTTCTCTTTTATCAATTGGTGCATTAAAGGGTTATAAAAATGTTTTAAAAATGAGCCCCATTAACTTGTGAGGGGTGCATTCCTGCACTCTCCCTGGTACCACGTCACAAAATGGGGGAGCGTGGGGGTGGAACAGGCATACTAGGATATGGGAAGGGATCGGTTGGCTCACAGTTTGGCCAGAATTATGATCCCTTCCCAAACTTTACAGAGCTGGTTAAAATTTATGATTCTTACACAGAGGGGCCATCACCACCCCAGAGTAGTGGGGTCTGAAGCCCCAAATCTTTTTTTCAATCACACATTTACTTTAAGCAGAAAGAAATGTGTTACTTTTTAAAGACTGTTTAGTTTCATTCATTCAGATGGCAACCAGTTGAAGAGGTGAGAGGAAGGCTGTTTTAGCCAATGTCTTTTTTTTGTAATTATTATTGGACTGAGATGCTAGTGGACTTGGGGTGCAGATGGTTGTATGACTTTGTGTTGGGGAGATGGCTGAAGAGAAAGGTATGGATGTTAGTGAGTGGGGGAAGGGATTTTTTTTATTATTTCTCTTGACACTGGGGTTGGGCATGAGCCTGTTAAATGGCACCAGGGTTGGGCTCCCTGTGTCCTCAATTTTTTTATTTTTGTTCAGAACTTCTAAGCACTTTATAAACATGTATGTATTTCCTTATACAGCAGCACAACATAATGGAATGCCATAACTTAGCAATATACTACCAATAATGAAATAACTATAACATGAAGATCTCTGTACTTGATGAGTCACATGTAGACAAATCTAGTGTTCAAAGTAGTATATAAGCCACAGCAGCAGGATGCTGTTTCTGTTGTCCTTTCCTTTAGAAATCGCTATAGCCACAGAAAGGGGGAAGGGAAGGGAAGAGTTTACAAAGAGAAAATGACAGAAAGGGTGGACTAAAAGAAAGGGAAGAAGTTCAATATCCCTATATGCCAGCATCTCCACCTAATACACCTAGTAGATATTTCAACCATGGGCCCAAACCTTTTTGATAGTATGTTAACTCTCCCCTCCCTCTATGGGATATTCTTAGAATTTTCACTGTCATAGTAACTTTTGCAAACCATTGGCCAAGAGTTGGACAGAACACTGATCCCCAATGAAACAATAACTGCCATTTTTCCTCAAGTGAGAGTGCAAATATTAGATTGTTATATATTTGTACCTGCTGTGGGGTAGTGACACCTCTCCCAGTATCCAAAGAAGCAGTGATGAGGTGATGGGAACACGTAAGTGATGTTGGCAGAAAATTATTACTTGATTGTACAACAGTTTAATATTGGGACAGGGCAAAAGTATATTTAAGGTGTATCCAGGAAAATGCCTGTATGTCTAACATTTGTCATTGAACAGCAGACCCATACATTTTATTTCTTCTGGAGTATGGTGCCACATATTGAATACCTTTTTCTGTTTCATTTGATATTTAATATCAGGGCACATGATGAGGACAGTGGTTCTACACCTGTTCCATGAATCCTAACTGTCGGTTTGTAATTCCTGTTACCATTTTAATTTATATTTTTCCAGAGATGGTTTGGTCTGTTGTAGAATGAAATTATACATGGATGCAGCCATCCCTTTTTTTCATGGCAATCCAGCCATTTATTGTGCTAGGCAAATCCATGCAAGGAACCATGTAGATACTGTATTGTATATAGTGCCATCTATTTGTCCATGAGAATGAGAATTTATGCCATAAGTCCTTAAAGGATTTTAGTGTGTTTGCCATTGGGCAGATCAAATGAAACATCCTGATTATTCCTGAGACCTTCCACCTGGGCCAGGAGAGGTTTTTGTTTTCTCAATAATAAATTTAAGATTGTTCCAAAGAGTCTCAAATAATTCCAGCAAATGCCTAGGCCATTGTCCTATCTTTACCAATTTGAACCATGAAAATTTAGTATATTTCGCTGTCAATGAGGAAGGATGCTTGCAATAGAAAGCCTACCAGTACAGTTCCACAGAGACTTTGTGCTATTGTTAGAAATACAAGAGAGGATGCCTGATCAGTCCAAATTCAGTGGAGGATCTGCATGATCCCAAAAGCTACATGATATGCCCAAGACCAAGGAAAACTCCACCTCCCTTTCATACAGTTAGCCTTAAGGAAGGTCTTGCTAAACTTTACAGGGTCCCCTTGCCATAGAATGGAGATAATGCAGTTCTCCAACTGGTGCCATAACTTGGTCTTAAAGGAAGAGAAAAGATTACCCAAACAGTAAAGTAGTTTTAGAAAAGCCATCATTTTGAAGGCTACAAATGTCCTAGGTATAGACAGATTTAGTTGTTAACGTTTGTCTTAATAAAGGGATTGTTCAAAGATTATGGGAAGCTGCTTTTCCCATGCCATGTTCTTCAATGATGAGGTGATGAGAGTATCATTCAGATTATCAGTATGCAACCTGTAAGTCGCTTCCCTGTCTCATATCAATGTTTACCACCTGCGGTCACCCTATGTGGCACCCTTGTATGTATATCCAGCCTGTATCATGTAACGTGCATTTCATGTATATACTGTTATTACCTATCTGTGTTTGTACTTTAAGTGTTTATGTCACAGGACCTCCTTGTGAATGAGCTTGCTCAATGGAGTTTTCCTGCAATGAACTTGAGAGTACCCACATTTCTGATGTTCTGAGGGGACCACTTACAAGAATAACCCAAGGGGAAAACATGTGCAAGAAACATTTAGCTATGGGAAAATTTTAAATTTTGGTTCAGTTAACACACAGATCTGCTGTACTACTGAACTATTGCAGTATATCAAGGGTGGTTGGTTGAGATTCATCAGCATTAGGGGATAAGAGGTTGTCAGTATGGGGGAAGGCATTGGTCTCAACATCCCTAGCCCATATTCAATAAACTAAGGGCCAGATTCAGAGAAGCTAATGCAGGACGCAAGGCAACCTGCGTCAGAAAATAAGGAGCAAGTCGCACTTGCGTCCTGCGTTACATCTCTGCAGGATTCACATAGGCAGCCTGTAACATGTGGCAGGCTGCCTGTGCTCAACAGCACCTATGTGCCTGAAACCGCCTTGCGACTTGGTGGAAGTTTTTTTTGGGCAGCATTTGCACCCTATTCAGGTAGGGTGGCCACTATGTCCACTGATGGGATTCAGAGACAACCATCAGTGAACATCTGTCAAAGACCAGTTAGGCCAACAAAAAGATGGTCTAACTGGTCTTTGCTGTTCACTGGAGGTTGCCACTGTGCCCCAGCCGCACAACCCCTGTGGGTTATTGACCACCCATCGGTTCTGGGTCCCAGGCATGGCATGGCATGCAAGGTGACAGGCAGGGTGTGTGGCACACCCCAAATGCTCAGACCCCCCACACACACACATTGTGAGCCCCCATGCCCTGGGACATGATCTCCTACCATCCCCGTAACCCCCGGTAGTCTAGTGGCCCCCCACCCCACAGTGTGAGCCCCCCAGCACCTCCCAATACCCCAACAGTGACTGGCACAGCCCACCCTCATCACCAGGGACAGTCACCAATGCACCCACTGGGTGTGTCTTTTGGGGGAGTGGGGGACCACTGGGCCAGCAGGGCAGGTATGGGTCCATGTTCTTGGGGAGGGTTCATTGCAAGGGGGCTTGGAGCTGGCACCCACACTGTACAGGACCTCAAAGGTGGTCATGGGATGTCATGGTGGCCCTCACCAGTCGCAACTGCTGTCCTGTGACCTGCAGCATTCCCAGTGCTTCGCCTTGCCTTGCACAGCTACTGCAAGTCACAGGATGCAGACCACTGCACCGGCTCCGATCTTGAATTGGGTGCATGGGCCAGGGTGCAGGGCAGGTCACCACAAGCTGCCATTGCTGCAGCTTGCAGCAGACCTCTCTGAATCCAGCCCTAAGTCCCTCTGACAGATTTTAATTGCAGTATATTCCATTACAATTACGAAAGGAAGGGGTGAGAGTGGACACCCTTGATGGGTGCCTCATTCAGGTTAAACTGTATCTTAAACAGGTTTGACTTCCTTGCCTGTACATATTGTATATATATTTTTTTACTGAGTATTCTGTGTATTACTTGCACACTGGATGATGCAGTCACACATTGTACACTGTGCCTACGATTTGTTTGTTCTGTACCAAATCTCCTAATGTCCGATATTGAAATCTTGTATTCACTGTTCTCAAATGGACCTATGCATCAAACCTGTATATTGTGCTTACTATTGTTGCTTGTATCAAATCTGTTTCATGTGTATTATTGTTACCTTGTACTCCACTGTCACCCTGCACCATGTGTTATGGCCCAGGTCGTGCCTGAAAGCGGTCCCTGGGATCAGTGCACTCACCCGGTTATCAAAGTCATAAATAAATAAATAAGGGGAAGAGAGAACGCCATTGGTAAGGACACTGGCTCTGGATGAGGCATACACTGTTTTTGAGCCCTTGAGCAAAGACAAGTCTAACCCCAATCAGTTCAAAGGCTTGATACAAACAGACACATTCCATTGAATCAAAAGCCTTCTCATCCTCCACCGCAATGAGTGGTCAGAAGCTCTGATTCTCTTTTGCCACCTATTTTACATCCAACACAGTTTTATTGTTATCAGTCCCCAATTATTCCTTCATGAACCTTTTTTAAGATGTATGTATGGTATGAACGACAGCTTTTTCAAGCCTGTTGGCTAATACTTTGGCTGGGATCTTCATATTCATTTTTGATTGGTCTATAATTGCCATAACTGGGGCCTTTCTGATGTTTAGGCAAAACCATGATTACAGCCTCCTGCATAAAGTTTATAATCTGGACACATCTTGATGGGCCTTTTAAAAATCTATGAGCAACTGGGGAGACATACAGTAGTATTAGGTATTACTTGCAACAGATCAATGCTTCACCCCCCCATCCTGGGGCCTTGTCCTTGGCTAGGGACTTGATAGCACTATTAACTTTTGTGTCAACAGTGGGGAGCCTAACATGGAAGCCACTCCCCATGGTACTTGAGGGACAGGAGCATCTGCCAGAGAGACTCTAAACAAGCCTACCAAGTCCCCCCTTTTAGGTGAATACAGTCACTCATAGACAGTCACTAATAGTTATCCCTAAATATGTTAGTGATCTAGTACATCAGCTGGGTTTGTTGTGAAGGACACATCCCATTTAGGTATTTTACTAATGACAGACTCTGCTTTTTTTAATTCAAACAGCTCCTAACTCGCTGGCTTGCCACTCAGATTCTGTATTTTGTTTTTCAATTCAGTGTGGGCACTATGTTTTGGAATTTGGGGTGGGTGAGGAGGCTTCATCAGCATCGGTATTCGGATCCCAGTGTCTGGAAAGGTTTTCTTTTTAATTCAAACTTTTGACACCAGGACTGGCCACCCGGTATCACAATGAGGAGGGGTGTGTCTTATGTGGCCCCATGAATTGGCTAATTGTGTTGGCAATTTTTTTTTCAAATGACTTTAAAGGAGGTGAGAGGGCTAGAAATGCAGTACTGGTGGTATGGATGGGCTCCCTGCTGCCAGTCACTCATGTGAATCAATGATGTCTTCACAGTTAGCTCCACAGCCCTGATAAGGGCAATTCATTTGCCTCTGATTGCTTAGCATATAGCAGAGGCAATAGTGTATAAATTGCCCATATTTTTCTAAAAGTTGGTAATTTTCACATTTGTTGCTCAGCTCCAGTCCCCCCCCACAAAAAAAAAGCACTGCACCAAATTTTACCAAAATTGGCAATCAAGCAATCCTGTGCCAGAGTAAACACTTTTTTTTGAAAATGTGAAATCTGTTAAAAAAATGGCTGATAAAAGCAACTCATAATTGCAATTAAAGTGCTTACCTAACCCTAACTATATTGGCACTACAGAGTGATTATAACAAGTTTTAATGCAGCATTCCTTTTTTTTTCTATTGCTATAAAATAGGCAATAACTCAGCTGGCACAGCTAATGCATTTCTCATTTAATAACCCAAAGATGTGGAATGAGTTAACTCACAATATTACTTAGTCCTTTATAGTCAGTAACTCATCCATTCCTTACCTTCTTCTGTCTTCACTTTAGAGACTGCAGGAGAATGCAGGTAGGGTGTACTACTGACTGGCACAGGAGAGAAGGATGGTGGCTCACATTTTTTGATTGACAGATTGATGGGTTCATCTGGTTCAGCCTCTGAATGAACTAATTCCTTGAAGGCACATGCGTGTCCAAATGTTTCATCAATGGAGATGCAGTCAGCTTCTATCTAAAGAACACAATGATAACTGACAAGTCAGTTGATTCTGTACAAGTATTGTGTAATCTGAAGTAACTAATGGAAGACTAAATAGATGCCAATCAAATTCAAAATAAAAAATGAATGGCAAGGCAAGGCAACGTTTATTTATAAGGCAATCATTCCAAAAGTCTCTGAGTACTGTACAGAATAAACAAGATAAGTAACAATATTAAAGCAGTATAAAATATGTATAGATAGTATTTAATCAGGAAAGGCTTTCCAAAATAAATAAGCGTTCAGGGAGGCTTTAAAGGCCTCCACCAAACTGGTTATTTGGATATTCAAATGAAGTGTGTTCCAGAGCTGTGGAGCTTCAAAAGCTCTGTCCCCAGACAGTTTCAGTCTAGACTGGGGGGACAACGAGCAGGCCCGCATTGGTGGAGTGGAGAGGGTGCATTGGGTGGTAGGGAAACAAGAGGTCTTTTAAGTAGTCAGGACCCAGGTTACGTAAGGCCTTATAAGCCAACAAGCAAATCTTGAAGGTATTACCCCAATGTAACCAGTGCAGCACACATAGAACCAGTGTGATATATTGGCGGAACTCACAAGCAACTGTGCGGCCACATTCTGAACCAGCTACAGGCATTGCATCAGACACCCAGATAACCCTAGTACAAAATTTTACAATAACCCAATCTTGAAATGATGAAAGGATGGATGATTGTTATTAGGTCGTCCAGAGCAAGAAATAACTTGTTCCTGGTGATATTCTGAAGATAATAAAAGTCAGATCTGACAACAGAACAGAATGCTGAATACCATTAAACACAAATATCTTTTATTATGGAACAGTTCCATTTCATAACATATTTTCAAATTAGTTTTAATGGTAGTTTCCTTTATCTTCCATCCAACCTTGAATTTTGCAGAGAAAAATATTGTAATTTCTATTCCTTTATTGAGACAGTTTTAGAATTGCAGTGAGCTCACCCAGTTATCAACATCAAAACAACTAACTAACTGACTACCCCATGCTCTGTTGATTTTTAAGTTTATAAATATCAATCAATCAATCAATCAATCAGTCAAAGTCTTTATTTAACCAGGTGATCTCCATTGAGCAAGCTCATTTTCGAGGTGAACCTGGTTTAGGCATGCATACACACTACATATTTATGTACATTGTTTGCATGGCCTGTCCCCAGTGGTGGGCAGTTTTCTACCCTTATAATACAAATTTGGAATTTGCTAACACAATTGGGGGAAGAGTATGCCATTGCTGTATTTATGGCCACTAATTAGTGTTGCTATTTAGGACATACTATAATCGGTTTAAATGTACTATATCTGTTTTGTACAAAATGAAATAACATTGTTCTTTCATTCTGCAGACAGTTAATCAAACTTAAATTATCAGCTTGTATTATAAACTTAATATAGCCTCCAGTTACAGAATAACACTAAGCACACTCACAAAAAAGTCCTTCTTAGATGTAGCATGCACCGTTTATATCAAACACTATCGGTATACATGAAGGTGTCCACTATAAACGGGCTGCTTTGTAATGTGAATTTTTAAATTTTATACCAGATTTCTATTATGTGTTAAAAAAAGCAATAATACATGATGACACACAAGTGGGTTGGAAGAGCAGTTGAAATGAGTGCATGCAAAACTGAAATTTCTGGCTACACTCCTGAGGTGTTTCTCCATTTTGTCTTTCACCTTCATTGTGCCTACAGGAAACCTCCAGGCCCAGATATCACTTTCTAGTTCTGGGTACAGTGCGGAGCCCAAGAATACCCATGACTGTTGTTCTAACAGCTGAAAGCATTGTTGTCTTTCACCCGCCACCCTCACTGGGCCATGCCATGTCCTTGGTGGACCTCATCTGCATGCAGCTTCCCTTGCAAATTATGTGTATGTCCTTAGCTTGACACGAGGGTCACTGTAACTGCAAAATATTGTGAATACCTCCCCCATTTGAGGGTGCATTGTAACAAGCAGCACCCCTTGACCCGGTAACCCAGTCACTAGCATTTTGGTCTCATTTCCAAACTTTGATGTCATACATTGGTCCTACATTCCCACATAAATCTCTTCTGCACAAGATCTCCTTCCCCCTTCTTTTGATATTCATAGGCAACATCAACTGCCATCTGAGTACTAACCTGACCTTATCCTTGATGTTCAATTCTGTCCCTTCTTCTTTTTTCCTCTAGTAAGTGGCTAGTTCTTGCTGCCCTTAACCTCTATTGACCCTCCCCACTTACTAAAAATTCATCCTTTAAATACAATCCCTTAATGTCAGTCAACTGATCTGTAATCCCATGCACCTCAGCCCCAAATTCTGCAACCTTGCCCTCATTGACTGGGTCTTCTCATCCCACTACAGAGCTACATAGATGAGTGTAACTCTACTTCTTTTCTAAAGAGGATTCCTAGCATTCTGAGGAGATGGCTGTGTGACCACATGATCCCCTCAGGATCAAGTGATGCTGTAGTACCTGAGTAACACCAGTGGGATGTTGTGACACAGTCACATAAGGGTCGTTACCTTTTAAGGGCATATTAATGAGACAATTCATGAAAAAAACTTAACAATGCATATCACAGCCCTGGAAAAAGAATATAGAGTGGAGGGGGATGTAGGAGGACCTGACCAAACTACAGGAGTCGTCAGATGCATGGCAGTTGGGGTTTAACATCAAAAAGTGCAAGGTACTGCACTTTGGGGCTAATAACCATGGGAGGAGCTACCAGCTTGTGGGTGGGGTACAGCTGGAATGCACTGAAGGAGGAAAAGGATATAGGGTTGCTGATAACGGGGAGTATGAACAACTCAGTGCAGTGCAGGAAAGTGGCAGCAAATGCCAACAGGATGCTGGGGTGCATAGCGAGGAGAATCTCCATCAGAAACAGGGAGGTGATTCTGCCCCATATAGGTCACTGGTCAGGCTGCACCTGGAATACTGCATGCAGTACTGCTGCCCATTCCTGAAGAAGGATATCAGATTGTTGGAGGGTTTACAGTGGTGAGCGACAAAGATGATCCAGGGATTAGAGGGCTACTCCTATGAGGAGAGGCTGTACGAGCTAAACATGTATTACCTAGAGGAGAGAAGGGATGGGGGGCATGACTGAAACCTTTAAATACTTATAAGGGATTAACAAGACTAGGAAAGAAGGATTTTTCAGATTAGAAGGGGAGGGTCATGAGGCGCCAGCTGAGAGTGGAGGGGAAGATTCAGGAATGAATTCAGAAGACATTATTTCACAGAGAGGGTGGTGGATATTTGGAATACTCTGCCTGAGGAGGTAGTAGCCTGTAGCATGGTAGATGGTTTTAAGAGGGAAGGGACAGAGTGTGAGAGGAGGTAATTAGGAAAGGGGAGGGTGGGTGGGACAGCTGCAAACTGAGGGGCTAGCTGCACAATCGAGCAGACTCGATAGACCATGAGGCCTGTGTCTGCTGGTATTTTCGTATGTTTATATGTTCATATGTAATATATAGCACAGTGGCAAATGGACCTAGACAAAGTGGCAAGGGGTCATGAAACATACTCCTCCTATTTTGTGGATGCGTATGGTGAAAAAAAAAACTTAAACATTCTCAAAAAAGGAAGTGGAGTAGCATATAGAGTAGTCTTAAATGGGAAATTATCATTGGTAATAGAAGTCACCTCTGGGGTCCTCAAGTCATTAGTCTAAGGCCCAGTACTTTTTAAAATCTTTATTTGTGCCATAAGGAAGGGATACAAGGGAATATGTGCCTGTTCACAGATCACACAAAAATCTGCAGTTGCAGTTAAGTGGGCAGCCATAAGGGGGTCATAACATTATAGGATGAACTGATGAGACTGCAGAAATGGTCAGGGGTCTGGCAACTTAAATTCAAATCAAAAATGTGCAGAGCTATACCCATAGTATTCAGGAACCTGAAGACAAAATACAGGATGGGAGATGTAGTGTTAGAAAACCAACAGAGGAGACAGAGATCTTGGGGCCTTATTAGCAGACAACTTAAAGTAGTTAGTACAGTGCAACTGAGCAGTGGGGAAGTTAAATAGGACACTTGAGCACATAATGTAGGCAGGGGAATCATCAACACACAGTATGAGGTGATCCTGACCCTGTACAAATCCTGGGTGCAGAAACATTTGGAGTATTGTGTGCAGTTCTGGAGTCTGCATGCAAAAATGACAAGTATAAGGTTGTGCCAGTGCACAGGAGAACAAACATGATTCAGAGGCACCAGGAGAAGTCCTATATAGAGAAGCTCAAGGATCTCAACATGTATGCACTGCAGAACAAGAGGAAGAAGAGAGGGGACATGATTGTAATCTTCAAGTTTCCTGAAGTGGTACACATGTTCACAGTGGCTATGCACTGTGGTGCACTGGTACACGTGAGAGATGTATAGCCAGCCCATGCAGCCCCACACCATCAGACAGGCATGCAGGACTCAGCATGCTCAATGTCAGCCACTGCAGGGTGCCTGTCCATGGCCTTGTCACCCCAGCATGCTGGTGTATGGGGGTCAGAACGGTGGACACAAGCAGGCATCCAATCAGGTGCCAATCTGGTCTCAGAGTGGATCCCCTGCTCCATGAAGAGCAGTGGATTGTGGGACAGCACATATCTTGAAATCTAAAAGTGTTGGGCAAGTACCCAATTGGCTGTCCCAACCCTTCTTTCTTGACCAGAAGACTGGGGCAACATGACAGGAGGGTGTTAGGTCCTACCGCAGCCAGCAGGTGTATTTTTTTGCAGGCATGCAGTGGCTATGGCACAGTACTTGCCCATGTAGCTTGAGCCCCTCTTGCCCAAAACTCTGTACCTTTGTCAAAGGCATAGAGAGTGGGAATACTGTCTGGACACACCTCCCTGGACTGTCTGCACATTTAGTTGTGCAAATGACCACGGAATTGAGCATAGAAGGGGTGAGTGCACCTTTAGTGCATGCTGTGGGGGTCTGTGGGACCTCCGATATGTGACTTTTAGTTGTAGGGTTGCCTACAGGCTATGGATTCATGGTGCGTAAGCATTTTGTTTGTGCATAGGGGTTAATAAGTGGAAATACAAGCACATAGTGGAACTCGAAAAAGCTGGTGAGACAGAAATACAGGAAGGACATCCAAAAGTATTTCTTTACAGAGAGGGTGGTGGATAATAGAACAGGCTTATAGAGGGTGTGGTCTGCACCAAATCAATGGAGTGATTCAAGCAAAGACTGGAAAGACATATGACACTGGTGTGGATAGCAGGGGATGATGACATGGAGGATGGGGAATGAGTGACCACTGGGGTATTTACATCATACTATAGGCAAGGCAAAGCACACTGGATGGGTCAGTGGGCCTTTTTTGCCACAAACTGCTGTTTCTATGCTTCTATGTTTCTTTCTTTTAACTGTCTAAGGTCTGCAGCCTTATCAGCTTGGAGCATGATCATGTCAGATTTCAGAAGCTAAGCTGGACTGACATAATCTAAAGTTGAATGAGAGACCTCCAGTGACTATTAGGTGCTGCAGGATCGGGTTTTGGTAGCTCTGCAGGGTGCACAAACCCGTTGGTTATAAGTAACCATATCAATGCCTCAGCATGGTGTTAGGGGGATAATGTACTGTTACGCAGTGCCATCATTTGGATGCGACATTAAATTGAGGTCCCACCTGCCTGTTCTGATGGTTGTTCAGGTGGACTTTAAAGATTCCATGGCATGTCTTCAGAAAATTTAAGCAATTTGGCTGATGCCCTGGCCAAGTTACCAATCAGTACTTTCTGACCCCCACACACACACAGCTCAAGGCTGAAACTGACACGTTTTTCCTAACTTTCCTTTCCTTATCAACAAAAACAAATAAATAAGTGGACATGCATCAGTGCTATATTATGTTTCTACAGTAATAAACTCTGTAAATGCATTGTTTGCATAATCTGTTCTTTTGTGAAATGCTTGTTAACTGTTGTACACGTACTCTGTGATAGATCTGCCTGCAATCAGTCCTTGGTGTCTCCTCTGGGTCGCTCCTGAAAATGGGCTTTGCTCCCAGTGGGTTTACCTGGTTATCAAAAACCAAATACTGTAAATAAAAGCCCTGATGGCTCTGGACCCTAAACGTCTGTACCTCCCTGCTCTTTCTATTACTGCCCCTATCTGCCTTCCCTTCTCAACTTTCCCTTTCACCAAAGGTCTGTGGGTCTCAGAAGTATGCTAATGTTTTTTTTTCCACAAAGGGGATTAACAGCTCCTTCCCAAAGAACTGCCATCCTATCTCTCTTCTCCCTGCTCTTTCTCAAGTAAAGAACAAATAACTTGTTCCATACCAGCATTCCCCCTTTCTTCACTCTTCCACCTTTCTCTCCCCTTTTTAGTGTAGTTACTGCAAATCCAATTCCAAGACCTCATCTTTTCTACGGTTCACTAATTCTTTCCTGAATGAAATAAATCAAATATAGTTTACTTCTCCCATCCAGACAAATCAGTAAATCATCAACCATGTTTTTTTGAAGGCTAGCCTTGACTGACCCTTATTAATCCATGTTACTTTTTGATCGTAAAATGAGATCAAGGCCTAATATAATTATCTAAATGATTATTTAATCCTCAAATATGTAACTTGCAAATCACCTACTAATGATTATTCATTAATTTTGTGAGCTCAAATCAGCATTATAGTTTTTAATGATCTGTGGATGATGAAGTGTTGATCATTGATTATATTAGTTCTGTACTGTAAGACTGTAAGGCTCATGAGTAATACTTGAAGTTTTTTTGTGTTACTTATATAGATACATAAATGTCAAATATTAGCAAATGAAAATTAAGTATAATGTCAATAATGTGAAGCCAAGTTTGAATCCATTTAAGAAGAGTATTTTCAATGTTAAGTATAATATACAATTTGCCTAACAAATTTGCATGTTTCAAATGCACAGTTTATAGACCACTTTATTTTGCCTTGACAGTTTTAGTTTGCAGGCCGTTAGAAAAGGTTATGAGCACAAACCATGTACTTTTAGGAACTCACCACAACCATAAAAGGAACCACTGAATGGGCCTAAATAAACAAATTTGAGCCTTTATAACACTAGTAACAAATAAAGTGTCTCAGTAAGCAAGATTCACGTTAAAGAGGCATTTAATAGGTGGTTCTCCACTGATATCAAAGACTGGATTAAGGCTAGGAACTTGACATGGGAGAATTACAAATTATCCCCTTCTATTTTTCTTTTGGATAGATACAAATTTCACGAAACAAAGTGCCTGCTTTGGTTAAGAATGCCAAAAAAAAAAAAGAGTTATATCAAAAACAGTTTGATGAGAACTTATGTAATCCTAAATCTTTTTGGAACTCTGTTAATCAGCTACAGTCACCAAAAGAAAAAAGTTTTATTCAGAAATTAATTACTACAAATGGGATTGTAACCGATCCTACCAAAACATCAAATTTATTTGGGTCTAGATTTTCTGATTTAGCTTCTTATGGATCTGGTAGTTAGTAGTAAATTGATGTGTCAAACCCAGCATCATCATTTCTTGGAAGATCTGCTTCTTCTTTTTGTAAAATAACACAAAAAGATGTTTTGAAATTACTCTTAACTATTCCCAATAGACATAGTGATTGTGGTGAGAGATTGGATTGTCATTTTGTTAGACTAATTGTCCCTTCTATTGCAGGTCCTCTATGTATGATCTTTAATTTGTGTTTGGTCACTTGATCATTTCCTCTTTCTTGGAAATGTGCCAGGGTAGTTCCTATCCTGAAAAAACCTTGAGCTGAATGTTTGGATGATTTTCAACCAATTTCCATTTTGAATCCTCTAAGTAAACTTCTGGAAAAAAAAATGTTTCAAATCAAATTAATTAATATCTTGAGTCTTATAATGTGTTGTGTTCCCAGCAACATGGTTTCCGCAGAAACCACGGAATGGAGACTGCATTGGTCAGGTTCATGAATGCAGCCCTTAAAGACTTTTATGATGGTCTTATGTTGGGGTGGTTTTTGTGGACCTGACAAAGGCATTTAATCTTATTGATCACTTCCTGTTATGAACAAAACTGGGTAAACTGGATTTTTCTGATAATGTTTCATGATTTAATGATTATTTGCTTAATAGAACTCATTTTGTTAATATCAGTACTGCAAATTTTTCTACTTATCCAATTGAATCTGGTGTACTGCAGGGCTCCATTTTGGTCCCCTTATTATTTTTCCTTTTTGTCAGTCAGCTACCTTCCCTTTGTAAATCCTGTGACTATTTACTTTATAAGGTATCCCGTGTACAAGGTGACCGCGATTCAGTACTTTCAAAAAGGGTGACTCAATCACAGCACATGTGCACAGGGCTACCTGGCAGGGGTGACCAGATAGGGGGTAGGTGAATATAGTGACAGGATGTTGCTATGTATACACACCTGTGGAGGAGAGGGACCACGCCATGCAACTGGTGGAAGGGGAGGGAGGGTTTGTGAGGAGTAGTGCAGCAGTGGGCTGCTGAGCTGGTCATGTGGCATGATGGGTTGTGGCAGGCTGGGGTTGGGAGGGTGCCAGGTTCAGTTTTGGGCACACTCGTGTTTTTGGGCTGGGTCGGGTTTTGTTTTGTTTTAAGTTTTGCACCCTCCTGACATGCACCCCCCTGGAGTTGAAAATCCTTTAGTAGAGAGGTGTAGGGAGGCAGCCCACCACATAAAATAAAAAAAAACATGGATCTCGGGCTCCCTCTTGCAATTCGCCGTGAGTGTTCATTGCCGAAATTCATTTTTGGTGATGTACACTCACCCAAATGGCGATCGTCGTTCCGTGATCACTGTTATCACATGGAACCCTTTATACAGGTGACCTTATTATTTTTCCCAAGCTAAAAATATTAATCAGCTAACCTGTCTTTGAATCTAGAATTTGTGAATATCTGTAACTGGTTCAAGGCTATTTCCCTAATTTTAAATATCAAAAACAAAAAGTCCATGCTATTTGGACCTTTCTTTATCTTAAAGAATAATCCAAACTTAATAATTCATGATGAAAAAGGGATGATTATAGAAGCAAATTGTTGAGTGTAGCCACTTGCGTGCTTTGCTTGATCCCTGTTTGACCTTTCAGTCTCTAGTTAAAACTGTTTGTTGGACAGTTAATCAGAAATTGGGCATATTATATTAACTCAGAAAGTGTTTCTCATTTGATACCAGATGATCAATAGCCACTGAAATTTTGTTATTGTATTTAAACTATGTTGGGAGTTTATATTTTAAGTTGTTAGTGAAAGAAACTAATGCTTTAACAATTGTGTATAACAATATTTGTAGATTTGCTTTGAATATTCTTTGACATTCTCATCACTGTTTATTGTATTCCTATTTTGGTGGGCTATTCCAGTTTAATTTTTAAATCTGTATTTTCTAAAGATTTATTTCCCTTGAGTGACTTAGTTTTAGTTCATCATACTTCCCTGGATCTTAGGTCTTATAAGGGAATTCTTCTTCAAGCCCAACCTTTTAAAACAAAGGTTAGGTCTTATTTCTTTTCTGGTTGCAGCACCCCTCTCTTTGGAAAGCCTTACCTGAAGAGTTAAGATGTGCCTCCTCCCTGCAAAATTTTAAGACTAAGTTGAAAAGTTTTCTACAGGAATCTGATGTTTGTAAATGTTTTACATAATGTTTATTTTTTGCTGTGTTTGTTTGTATTTTAATTATATCTTCATCACTGTCTATGTTTTGTATTTCTCATACATCAAGTCAGACTTGAAAAAGGATGTGTTCCAGTGTCCCGACCCGGTTAACAAAAGAAAACTAAATAAACAAAAGTAAAGCATAACTGAAAGCACTGTGTTTGTATTGAAGATGTATCATAACTGATTATTCCCAAAAATTGCAATAATTTTGATAATGTGCAATCATGAAAAAGCATGATGATAAGAAATCATCACTAATCATAATCACCATTTTCACAACATCATGGTTTTTGATTGGCAGCCATTTACAGCTATTTATTATTCATGTTTAATCATTGTTAGTCACGATCACAATGATGGTATTTGAAGCTTGAAGATGATCTTTGAACATAATTAATAATGATAATTTTTGATACATCATTATTAAATCATTATTTTTTCAGCTAGATGTTGATCTTATCAATTCCTTCCGCACTATGGCCCACTTTATCTTGTTTGAGAAACATGTAGGAGAATGGCTGTCAGTCCTTTTGGTCAATTGGTTTTGTCTCTATTTGTTAGACACGGTATAATCAGTCTAAATAGGTAATACTTTCTCTCCATGGCATCAGATGTCAGGGCTCAATCCTGGACACAGTCCTGTTTTCCATCTTTCTAGTTGACCTCTCCTTTGTCTGTGTCTCCTTGTACATTCATATGTCTATGGCTGATGCAGTAATTTGTGCCTCAGATGCCTCAGTTCCTGAGCTGCAAATGTCACTGCAGAGTGACTTTGACACTGTCCAGTGCTGGTTCTTCTAGAACCAGCTCTTGCTTAATGTCAGAAAGAAAAACAGTCTCAGTTGCCTTTGTCAATAGGCAGAGATTCATGAGGCTCCAAAAAAACACTGTCTTCAAGGCTCTGTATAGTACCATCTGTGAATAAGTTGCCCACTTCAAGCACCTTGGTGAGTAGCTGCATTTCTATCAATGCCATCCATAACAAGTGTCTCCCTAAATGTGGCATGTATCACAATAAAGTCTGCCTTCCACTCTCTCAAAACAATTCTGACCCAAGATGTTTACATTTTATGGGTGTAGACTTTGTACCACCACTCTCTGGAGGTGGAGATAGTGTAAACAAGTTGATAAAACTAAAAGTTGAGATGGATTTTGGAAATGGACTGCCTTGCTCCTAAGGAACTTTTGAAATCATGGATTTGAAGCCTTTTTAATAATACCTATATCTCTTTCTCACTTACCTGAATTAGTTGTTTAACTGTATTTTTTGTAATCTTTAACAATGAAGTATAATAGAGTGAGTAAGTACAGTTTTAGCCTAGGTTCACATTATCTTATGAGGGTCATTTATTATGAAAAAGATGTTGCCCTAGTAGATTTTTTGAGGATGATGATACTTTTTACTGTCAGTTAGTCTTGTATGGTTTCAGATTTAATAGGCAAGCATGTCATATTTATTGTGCACAGGGAAAATTGTTATAGTACAGGTTTCTTATAAATTCATATTATTAACGTTATGTGAACTTGTGTCATATTTTCAACTGACATGGAATTCAATATTGAGGATTGGATTTGTAAGGGCTTAGTAATATGTATAAATTTATTATTAGTTGACATTAGCAGAACGTTTCTTTGCTTGGATTTTAAAGCACTTCTAATCTGTGTGTTGTCTGCATTATTAAACTGTTCAGATTTTATGATATGGCACTGAGTGTTTTTACAGAAGATTCTGTTTCCTTTTACGTGGCCTTTGATCATATCTTGATTGGAAATTTTAAGAGACTGTGTTAATCTTTGATACTGAGTGCAGTGATTCTTATTCCAACCATTACGATGCTTTAGTCTCTTGGCAATCAATATGGGTTTATAAAAAAAGATATGGAGCTTATTATTAAATTATTAATTAGCAGTGTTACCATGTGTTAGTAATTAGTCCACTATTTCACAGTACTGCACAAAGCTGCTGTAATTCTTCCTCCCTGAGGAAGGCCAGGTGTTTTGGCCAAAATTCTGGGGTGTTTTTTCGTGTCTGTTACCTTTGGCATGAGTATTATTAATGCCTTTAAAATAAAACATTTTTACATACAGTCAAATATTTTAGCTGTTGTTTTTCATGAGTGCAGCCTACATTTGTTTCTTTGTGCCTCCCTCTCTCTGTCTGCTCTGACAATGTCCTGAAAATTATCCTTCCAATGTTTGATTATGTGAACCTGACCTGCACTGCTGTCCTAAAACCTACTTTGCTAGGTTGGACACCCTTCTTCTCTCCTTCAGTCATTTTACTCTCAACTGTTCTCCTTGAACAATCAATTGCTCCCTCTATTCCATCCTTTATCTCCTGTCCTCAAACTCAAGCAACTCTATCACTATGCCACTTTCTTCTCGAAATGTTGATTTGGCTGTCTTCCATGTAACCTCTCTTCACTCCTCTAACCATCCCTACCCTCAGCCTAGTCCCTCCACTCCTTTTATTTCTGATCTTTCTCTATTCTTGAATGTAAAACCTCCCTTAGGCAATATCCCTTCTTATTATGCCCCCCTTCATCAGAACATCCCATCCACTCTCCATTCCTTATCTTCCCTGAATTCCTTCAAAGCCTTACTTAGCAATCTCTCCAAACATTCCTGCTTCTACAACTAGCTCTTACTCTTCTCCTTTCTATAAATTGTTACCTGTCTCTTCCCCCCAATCCCTTCTATGTCCCTGTTTTTCCTGCACCCTCAGTTGCCTCCTTGTATGGGGCTCACCTTTGATGTGCCTCCATCCTGTTTTTTTTAGTCTCTAGTCCACCACCCCATATTGTTGTGTTCCCCATTTACTTTAACATCAGCCAGAGTGTTCACCTTTATAAGCACACCATTTTTGAAATTTGCACTGTCTCAATTTGAATAAACTGTATTTGTGCTACTTGCTTCTTTTTGATTATTGCTCTTCATTTGTATTTTTTGGACTTTTAATCTGTATAGCATTATTTTTGCTGGGTCCAAATTGTGCATTTATTGTTTGAGTTCTTATCAATTACTTAGAAAAGTTTCTTGCTGATTGTCTTTATCCTTTTTGTTACACTTGCACTGTACCATCACGTGTTACTTTTTCTCAACCAGCTATGTTCTACCTCTCCCAGGTTGCAAGTGGAAACAAACCTTGGTTCATCATGCTTTTCAGGTCAACATATTTATTTATTTAGTTTTTGTTAACCGGCTAGGTGCACTAGCCAAGAAATGACTATTTTCAGGCATGACCTGGGAGAGTACAACAAAAGAACAGTGGAACAATAGCAAACATGGTTACAATAAATAAAAAATAAGAGAAACAGTACATCAGAGATACAAGGGTACAATAAGTAGGAACAGCAAACATAATGGCAAGCATTGTACAAAATAATGGCAACAAGGTTTATATTAAGTGCAGCAGCCATGGATTTGATCTGCGGAATAAAACGGTTAATAAGAGAGTAGGGTTAGCGAGATAGAGAGAGAGAGAGAGAGAGAAGTGAGGAAATGTTCAGGCATAACAAGAAAGACTGATAGAAGGAGGTGAACAGATTGTGGGGGGAACAAATTGAATATAGGGGGGGATATTCAGTAGATTAGGGTCACTAGGCCTAGGGTGGTTTGAAACAGGAGAATTTGCTGGACAGGATTAGATGGTTTCTAAATGCCTTCTTGAAAGCAATGTGGGATGAATCCTGGTGAATGGTTAGTGGGAGGGAGTTCCAGTATTGTGCAGAAAGATAGGCAAAAGCACCGGTGCCTTTAGAGGTGGTGTGTCTAGGGACAAGAACAGGGTCAGAAACTGACAAACAAAGGTCATAGAAGGATGACTGTATTTGTGACCTGCTAGGGATTGTGGAGTTTGAGATCTAATAATGTTGTCAGTTATGGAGCCAAAGGAATAAAGCCTAGACTCGTGGAGTGGAAACCATCCAAGGTCAGAGTAGAGGGTACAGTGGTGTTTCAGTCTGTGGGAGGAGGATGCATATCGACAGATGTTATTGTAGGTGACATCCCATTTCTGAAGGCTTGATTTTCATGCAGAGGTATAGGAGGCAACCCCATAGTTAAGTGAGGGCAGAAGTATCCCACGAGCTATGGCATGTCTAGCAGAGGGGGTGAGAGAATAGCTGGTTCGATAGGCAATACCGAGTTCAATATTTACCGACTTACAAGTTCGTAGGATATGGGTGTCAAAATTTAGTGAGGGATCCAGGGTGATAGCCAGATATTTAAAAGAGCTTACCACCTCAATGGATTTGCCACTTAGGGTGGTGACTTTAAAATTGTGGTGGGCTTGTTTGAGTTTACAGTTTAAACCGAATAGCATAACTTGAGTCTTAGACTCATTTAGTACTAGTTTGTGACAATCAAGTCATTGTTGGATGAGTTGAAAGTCATGGGAGAGTCATTCATTGATGTCATCTGTATTTTTAGCACTGGTGTACAGGACAATGTCATCAGCATACAGCAGAGTAGCTGTCTGTGTAAGGTTAGAGGTGATGTTATTTAGGAAAATACAGAAGAGCAGTGGGCCTAGTATTGACCCCTGGGGTACACCATTGTTAATAGTAGACTTTTTCAGGAAGGTAGAGTTATGTTTTATGAACTGAGTTCAGTCAGATATATAACTACCATACCAGTTTACAACATTTGGAGAGAAACCAAGAGCTCTAAGTGTTGTGAGGAGATTAGAGTGATCAACAAGATCGAATGCCTCAGTCATATCGATAAAGATGGATCCAGTAAGAAAAACAGAGTCCATGGCCACTAGGACATCAGAGGCTAGCTTGAGTAAAACAGTGGTAGTACTGTATCCCTTATGGAAGCCATGCTGAGCAGGAGTAAGGATGTCATATGTAAGTAGAAAGTCTATGGTTTGGGTAGCTACAAGTTTTTCGAGAATTTTGCTAAGAACAGACAGGATTGCGATAGGCCTATAGTTGAGTGGGTCTTTGGGGTCACCTTTTTTGTAAACAGGGGTTATCCTTGCCATCTTCCATACATCAGGGACATGATGTTGGCACAGTGAGAGATTAAAAATCTTAGTTAGGGGGCAGCAATGAATGGAGCGGCTAGCTTTAGTTACTTGGGTTCAAGATTGTCTGAGCCCGCTGCTGCATGCTCAGGTATATTCTTGAGTAATTTTAGTATCTCCCATCTAGAGACAGATTTAAAGAAGTTTGGATGCTTAACGTTAGTTGGAATATGAGGGTCCGGACTGACAGGGAAAGAGGAGGTATATTTTGTTAGGTCAGAGATTTGTTCATTGAAAAAATTAGCTATGGTCTGGGGATTGTTGCAGTGGATGCCATTGAGTGACATGTCATTTGGGGTGAGTGAGAAGTTTGAACCCATAAAGAACCTAATGTGGAACCAGAATTTTTTTAAGTCACCATGGGCGTTAATTAAAAGGTCTTTACAGTAGGAGCTTTTGGCCTGTTTGATATCCTTTTTGCAGGAGTTTCACAGGGCTCGGTAGGTGTTTAGGTCAGCTGTAAGGCCAGAGCTCTTGAAGCAGATCCAACTTTTATCTCTTTGACGTAGCTTTTTGAGCAGGCCAGATTTTAGCCACCTAGTTTGTCTGTTTTTTACTCGGTGATTTCCCATTTTACAGTGCTTCTCCTGTGACTATAGGAAGTGGGATAGGAAGGTGTTAGGGGAAGAGTGAGTGTCATTAGTACTTAGGATAGAAAACCAGTCAGTGTTAGCTACATCTAGAAGAAAAGCTTGGGAGTTGAAATTGGCATACTCACAGAAGGTAATGAAATGGGGGTTCTTTAGTAATGGCTTCCCTTTGCCCCAGAAGCAGAAAGTGGGGGAATGGTCAGTAATAGCATCAGCTAGTACACCTGAGGCAACAATGTGCTCAGGATGGTTAGTCATAATCCGATCCAGCAGAGTTCCTGTATTAGAGTGAGGGGAAATTCTGGTAGGTTCTAAGATTAGCAGGTGAAGATTAAGGCTCGGTATGCTCGACAGGGATGCAGGTTGGAAGCTACCCAGCCAGTTTATATTAAGATCCCCAAAGATAAGAACTTCATTTCACCCAGAAAAAAGGGTGGTTTGATCCAACAGTTCCTCCAAACCTTTATGACCACTTCTGGGGGGGGGTGTAGATGCAGACTATATGTAATTTCTTGGAGCCAAGTGTGAGAAGGGTATGAAGCACTTCACAGTGATTTAGGGGGGGCAAGCTAATAGCAGAAAGTTGGAGGTGACTTTTAAAGTAAACTGCTATGCTCCCACCTCTTTTGGGAGGGGGTCTAGCTAGTCTCAAGAGGTTGTAGGATGGGATAGTAAACAGAAAGTCAGGGTGGATTATTTGAGCCAGGTTTCAGTGAGGCAAATTACATCCGGCTTGTAGAGGGATGTCCATGCTTCAAGGTCAGTGAAGTTTTTCTCAAGGCTCTGTATATTATGGTGATCAATTATAAGACCTTTGGCATTTAGACTAGGGTTGGTTATACAATTTACTGGGCCCGGGTTTAGTTGGACATCGCCTGAGAGCAGTATGGCAAGAAAAAGTAGATACCACAGTTTATTTCACAGGAAGGAGCATAGGGTATGTAGACGAAGGGGGCAACTATTTTTGTGGACATGTGCAATCATAAGGATCCATGATCTATTTAATAGCAGAGGAGTAGTGACATAATTAGGTGCAGGCACAACAAGGAGGTTGGAGAAATAAAAATCATTGGGTGTGTAGTGAGGGTGAGCTGTAGCAGCTCTGGGGACAGGCAATACTGATAGGTGAAGCAGTGGCAGTGTGGAGGCAAGAAAAAATAACAAAGTGTGTAACTTCATTGTAGACAGTCTGTGGATTATGGGCATGGGTCAGAAAAACTGTTGAGGATCCCAGGAGTGGGAGGGACCAAGGGAGGAGCAGAGCATACAATAACCACAGGACCCTGAAAAATTGCTTACAGGCAGAAAATAGAAAATGGTAGATTTGAGAAAACACAGATAAGTAGTCAGGTCAGCAGGTGGGCTGAGCTGTAGTATAGAGTTTGAAATGTTAGAGAGAGAAAGAGAGAGAGAGAGAGAGAGGGTAGGGTTAGTAGATCAGAGAAGGATGGGGAGACTAGGGGAACCTGATGCGCAGGACAAAGTGATTAGGGAAGCATAGGCATGGAAAGGGAGGGAAATAGAGGGTAAATGAGCAGAGAGAGGGGTGAACTGGGAATGGAGTATGGCAGTGAACAGAAAACTATTTCGCACTAACGCTACATTGCCCTAACAGTAGGACATATGGAACGTCCGATTAGGAGAGACAATGAGATAGGAGCTATGAGTGAGAAGAGGGACAATATGTGTATTTAAAGGAGGCCTGAGTGGGGTGAGTGGGAAGAAAATACATGAGTAGGATAGAATACTTCAGTTAGCAGAGAGAAAAATGGCTATTTTGTAGCAGGGAGAAAGGCACTCCAATCGGCTTAACCGAGCAGGAAGAGAGGACCAATCACAGTTCAGCAGCCAAAATGCCACACCAATCGGAGAAAGGCTGGAGCAAGGCATCTCTAGTGGTAGTACCTGCTTGAGGGATCCAATGCGGTGAGCTCCAGAGGCAGGCAAGGATGGTGGTCTGAGTCAGGCGGCAGCCACGGGGGTTTCTGTGGGGCCACCTAGTAGTCTAGGGCACTGATCAGGTGCAGAAGAGTCCCTGGGGGAACAAAGAGAGGGTAGATTAAATATAAGCACAGGAGGGGTGGGAATCATAGCAGCAGACACTCAGCAGGGGCTGTGGGAGATTAGGACTAAGGACAAAGGAGCAAAAGCATGTGAGAATAGGTATGGGAGGGGAGATCAGATAGACAAAAGGTGAGGTCAGAGCTCTAAGGAAGGAAAGCAGAGGGGGAGACAGAGGGGGAAGGGGATGAGGCAAAATGAGGCAAGTTACTGGCGTGCAAAAAAAAAATGGAGATGGGTAGGTACAGGGGCTCTAAAGGGGAAGCAGGCAGGGAGAGATAGAATTTTGGGAGAGAGAAATGAACAAAGCAGGTAAAAACAGTGCAGTTCTAAGATATAGGCTCTATTAGACAAACAGTAAGCAGGGTTTAGCATCTAAATTCACTATTATAATTACAATGCTGTAACAACGACGTCGTAGGTAAACAAGTAAAAATTTCAGAACAGTGTGAGCCAGAATTATAGAATACTGACAGAGAAATGGATAACTTTAGGAGTGGCGCCAAAACAAGCAGTAATTCATATATTTGAAAATACACGAGTAGGATAGAATACTTCAGTTAGCAGAGAGAAAAAACAGCTATTTTGTAGCAGGGAGAAAGGCACTCCAATCGGCTTAGCCGAACAGGAAGAGAGGACCAATCACAGTCCAGCAGCCAAAATGCCACACCAATCGGAGAAAGGCCAGAGCCAGGCATCTCTAGCAGTAGTACCTGCTTGAGGGATCTGATGCAGCGAGCTCCAGAGGCAGGCAAGGATGGTGGTCCGAGTCTGGTGGCAGCCACTGGGGTTTCGTGGGGCCACCCAGTAGTCCAGGGTGCTGCTCAGGTGCAGGAGAGTCCCTGCTTGAGGGATCCGATATGGCAAGCTCCAGAGGTGGGCAAAGATTGTGGTTCGATTTGGGCAGCGGCCACAGGGGTTTCTGTGGGGCCACCTAGTAGTCCAGGGCACTGCTCAGGTGCAGGAGAGTCCCTGCTTGAGGGATCTGATGTGGCGAGCTCCAGAGGTGGGAAAGGATGGTGGTCTGAGTTGGTTGGTGCCCATGGGGGTTTCCGTGGGTCCGCCTAGTAGTCCAGGGTGCTGCTTAGGGGCAGAAGAGTCCCTGCTTGAAGGATCTGATGTGGCGAGCTACAGAGGCAGGCAAGAATGGTGGTCAGAGTCGGGCGGCGGCCACGGGGGTTTCCGTGGGGCTGCCTAGTAGTCCAGGGTGCTGCTCAGGCACAGGAGAGTATTTAAAATAAATGGCACTATAGGATTTCTTTATTTTAGTTGCTGCCAGCCTAAAGGCCCAATACATAAAGGTATTAGTGACACATGAAAATGCCTTGTAAATGGTGTGCATAGATACACACTGCATGCCAACTATGCATATCACCACATTTGCAATGATGGTAGTATGTGTTATTGTGTATATAGAGCTCTGCAGAGTGGTGTGGAGCAGTAAGACACTGTATCTGTAGGTCAACTGGCATCCCCACTGACCTCGCTTTGACCCTACCATATAAGGAGATGTAATGTCCCATGCAGACCCAAAGTGAACATCTCAGTTGAGGATCGAACAGCAGTGCCTCCAAGACATTCAATCTTGTGGACCACAAAGTACTCCTCAACTCCCTTCTCCACCTAAACTTCTCTGGTGACACTCTTTAATGGTTTAGAAACTACTTGTGTGACAGGTCACGCAAAACAATAATTGGAGGGTCTCTCTCAGATGTCTGTCTCAGCAAATAAGGAGTTTCTCGTGGTTCCATTCTCAGGCTACTTATATTTTTGCTGGTCGTCAATTCCCTCCCAGAGATACGCCATCACACAGAGCTTATTATTTTCATTGACGATGCCACTCTTATCTGCAAAGATAAGTGTCTCACTACCCTCTGGGATAAAGTGCAGAATGACTTCAGTGAGCTTCACTCTGTATTCTCTGCTCATGGTCTTGTTCTCAGTGCCCCAAAAAACACAAGTCTATGCTTTTTTCAGGTATCAAAAAAAAGCCACTGATTTTGTTTTCACTCTTAGTGACAATGATGGCAACCATACTGAGAGAGTCTCAGAGTTCAAATATCTTGGCATCTTCCTTGCGTGTCACCTCACTTATGAATTTCATATCAATCAGTTTATCGAAAAGGTTCTTCAGAGACTAGATATGCTTTACTGAGTCAAAAGGTTCTTTATCTCAGAAACCAGGGCCTTCTTAGCTAACAGTTTTTTGCTACCATTAATAGATTATGGCTCTTTGGCCTACTCCTCCTCCTCTCCCTCCCAGAAAATTCTTAGCAAGCTAAGGGCTACTTACCATAACATCGTTTGGTTTATCACTGCCCTCCCTAGACAGACCCATCACTGTGACCTATACAAGACAGCAAACTGGCTCTCACTTGAAGATAGGTTGGACTATAACATCCTCTCTTTCTACCACAATACCCAACGAGGTCATCTGCCATTAATCATCACTTTCCTGTTCCAGCAGCCCATAAATGCAAGGGCCACCAGACAGACACCACATATTGCTTTCTCAATTCCCAATTGACACAAAACACAAGGGCAGCATTCCCTCTCCTACAAGGGTACTGAACTCTTCAATAGCCTTCCCCCACCTTTGGCTCTCTGTTCCTCCCAGACTCTATTTAAAAACTACCTTAGACAATATCTCCTTGACAAATATGTTTGTAACTCCCTGAACTCCTGCTGTTGGTATTCCTTCTGACCCCTTGACAATTTCACTGTATTTGCTCCCACAACTGGTGTTACTTTTCTTTTCTCCATCAGTCTAGTATTTCAGATGCACTTGTCTGCCTGTCATTGTAATTTATCTCTACTCTCATTTATTATTGTACATACGTCATGATGCTTGTAAATACTGGTTGCACTTGTAAAAGGGCAGTGTTACTCAGTGTCGTTTCCAGGGTAAACAATGAAATGAAATGAACAGCAGCCTTTGCAATGGTGGACACCTGCATAAAATAATTGCCAAGAAAACTGGAACTGGTGCACCTTGCAGCTGCACAACTCTTCATAGAGTCGAGTTCCTTGGCACACAGCATGGTACACACCTTCATAAACACCTTCCACAGGAATCAGCATCATCCCATTTGGATACTACACAAGTTCATCAATACCTGGATCACTTAACTGGTGCCAGCCATTGTTTGTCAAGCTTGGATCACAAATATATCATCAGACAAGTAGTTCACCCAATTTTTGACTATGGCACCACTGTTTATCAACACACCTTTGATTTACATCTCTGTCCATTAAACACTGTTTATTATCAGCTACTTTACTTTAAAATAAAAATCACTGCTTCTTACTACATCAGCTAAATTGGTTATCACCCTCTTCCAACTATACTTTTCACTGGTAAACTGTTATTTATTTTATTTATTTATTTATTTATTTATTTATTTAAGAATCAGTTTACAACCTTTGAGCCAGAGGCTCATTTCCAAAGGTACTTCGTCACATAAAGACATACATTGTGTTTTGGTTACATAGCAAAGATTTGCAAAACAATAGGTGTTCAACAGAGCGCCACGTCACATTGTGGACAGACAAATACAAATTGGGTACAGGGTACATGTAATTGATAACAGGTGTTCCACAAGTTGGTATCAAGTGAGCATTCTGGTAGGTAAACACTGAAACCGCTGGCACTGGCCAGGTTAAACATAGGCATGGTGTACAGGGAAGTGGTGGAGGGATGGTTAGGTGGACAGCTGCCGGGGCATTGTCAAGAGAAGCAGAGGTGGAGGCTATGTTCAGAGACAGGAGCATTCTGAGTGCTGAAGATGTGGTTCCAAGTGTGGTTTTGAGCGTGGAGATGGTGATGGCATTGGTGATGGTGGCGGGAGAGAGTTAAACCAGGTTGGGGCTCTATAGCAGAAGGACCTCTGGCCACGGCTGGTTCTAGATCTGGGGACCTTTAGAGTGGTCTTGTGGGAAGACCGTGTTGCAACAGTGGGAGGGCTCTGGTGGATGGATGCCGTTACCCCAGGAGGGGAGAGCCCGAGTAGGGTTTTTTTGGTGAGGAGACAGGTTTGGTATTGGAGCCGTTCATCCAGGGTAAGCAGGTTAGCATCGACATAGAGCTGACAGGTGTGTGTGAGCCTGGGGGCACCAGTAATCAATCTGCACGCTTATTCAGGGTTAGGTGAATTTTGTTGAGTGCAGTGGTGTCGGCAGCACCATATACTGGTAGACCATAGTCTACAAGGGACAACGGATGATGTAACAGCTAGCCGGAAAGCATTGGGGAAGGCAGGTTTATGGGCGGAATAGGATGCAAACCGTGTGTTGGTGGCAGATGTTAGGGCGTCGATGTGGTTGTGAAATGTGAGGGCTGAATCGAAGGTAACCCCAAGGTATTTGTAGGAGCAGACTTGTTCCAGTGGCTGGTTGGTACTCGGAAGGATATAGAGTGGGTGGTTGCTAGCTTTGTTTTGAGGGTGGGAAAAGAGCATAGTTTTGGTTTTCTTAAGATTGATGACGAGTCTGCGCTCCTTAAGCCAAGCCTCAGCACTGTTGAAAGACTGCTGTAGGGAGTCCTGTAGGGAGATGGGATTGCGGTGGGTGGCAAAAAGGACAGCGTCGTCTGCATACAGCAGAATTTTGCCAGGGCATGCACTGGGCAGGGTGTTCAGATACAGTGAGAAGAAAAGGGGGCCCAGGATGGAGCCTTGGGGACCCAGAGAG
Source organism: Neoceratodus forsteri (assembly GCA_016271365.2). Classification (NCBI taxonomy): domain Eukaryota; kingdom Metazoa; phylum Chordata; order Ceratodontiformes; family Ceratodontidae; genus Neoceratodus; species Neoceratodus forsteri. The sequence goes on along the minus strand of CM028133.1, from coordinate 519,073,519 downwards.
AATGGGACGGGTATCAGAGAGTGTGCTATTAATTTTGACACACTGAGATCGGGCGTCAAGATAGCTAGCACACCATGCCAGGGGGCCAGCCGAGAGACCAGTGTGGCAGACTGCATTCAGCAGAAGTGGATGGGAGACAGTGTCAAAAGCCGTTCAGAGGTCAATGAACACTGCACCAGCTAGGAGCTGGTATCCAAGGAGGAGTGTAGAAAGTTGGAGAATTCAATAAGGGCAGTGCTGGTACTGTGACCCGCATGGAAGCCATGTTGCTCTGGGCATAAAATGTTATGCTTAGCCAGATAATCAGTGATTTGAATGGCCACCACTTTCTCCAGGGCTTTAGAGAGGGGAGGGAGGATGGAGATTGGCCGGTAGTTGTTGGCCACTGACCTGTCGCCCCCTTTATGAATAGGTGTGATAATGGCTGTTTTCCAAGCTGTGGGGAATTGTCCCAGGCAGAGTGACTGGTTAATTAGGCTTGTGAGTGGTGCAAGGACTTCATCTAGCACCAGCCTGAGGATGCTGGGGTCCAGTGAGTCACTGCTGGGATTGTTGCCATTGAGAGCTTTGATTAGGATCGGTCTGGCTTCCCGGGTGGAAATCTTTCGCAGGAGGAAGCTGGGGTGCTGGAGGACAGGGGGAGGTTGGCTGGGGGGAGGGTCAAAGAAATTAATAGGGACGACTGAGCTAAGGTCAGTGAAAGTGGTGTTGAACCAGTTAGCTATGGTGGCAGGCTTGGTGGAGGTGGTGCCATTTCTAGTGAGCTGGGATGGGGCAGGGGAGCAAGCTTTACCATTGAGTTGCTTAATATTATCCCAGAAGGTCCGGGCTGAGCCCCAGGAGGAGGTAAGGGAGGCCTGGTAATGGTCTGCCTTGGCTTTCTGATGGCCCATGAGCACTTATTCCGGGCTGCATTGTATGCTTGCCTATCAGACAGACGACCTGTTTCAGTGGCAAGGTGCCAGAGGTTATCCCGGTTTCTAGTAATTGTAGGAGGCGGCTAACCCAGGTCGTTCCTTTTACAGGACGGATTTTGGTTAAGGGTGCAAAGAGATCACAGGCCATGTTGAAGGTGTGAGTGAAGAAGGTGAGGGCAGTGTCAATGTTGATTGCCTGCTGAATGGGGACCAGTCTATCTGGGTGAGAGTGCTTTAAGTTTCTTCAGTCCACGGGCGGAGGTGCCTAGCGGAGGGTGGTCTGGGCTTTGGGTTTGGGATTGGGGCTACCGGTGGAATAGGATAGGGGAATGGTCACTCAGGAGTCTGGGAGGACCTGGATGTTTTGGATTTTATGGGATCGGTTAGTTATAACAACATCCAGAAGGGTGCTGGTACCACTCTTAGGGTTAAGTCTCGTGGGCTGGGTGACGAGTTGTGTCAGATCTTGGCGGCAAATGAGTCTCTGGTGGTGGATGAGGAGCTGCTGAGCAATTTACATTAAGGTCCCCACTAGGATTTGTTCTGCCTTATGGTGGAGGGTGGCCAGGTAGTCGTTAAAGATACCAGGGCTGGGTGCTGGTTCTTTGGGGAACGTAGGCTGTGGTAAGATAGAGAGGGCTCCTAGAGGGTCTGGGGTGAGTCTGAGGGTAGAGGCCTGGGCCCCATTTATGAAGGCAGGGGTGGGGGAGTGCGTGTCCAGGTATTGTGTCCCTGGTGTAGGTGCACAGCCTCCCCTCGTTTGCCTCGGTCCTCCGGTATAAGGTATAACCTGGGAGGGAGACAAATGAGTCAGGAGTTGATTTGGACAGCCAGGTTTCAACCAGGGCTATGATGTCTGGTTGGTGAGCCAAGGCCCAGCACTATAGGGCGTCAAATTTCTTCAGCAGGCTGCATATGTTCATGGAGGCTACTTGAAGACCAGTGGGCTGAGTGGGTGGATGGGAGGGGGCAGGGCCTGGGTTGGGATGTATGTTTCCTGTTAGGAGTAGAAGGAGGAGAAGTGCTCTGGTTAGAGGGCAGATGGAGAGTTTACCTGGGAGGCGATAGAATGAGGAAGGGGTTTAGTTGCACAAGGGGTGGGTAGGGTAGCACAGGCAGAGAAGGCCTGAGTGATCAGAAGTGCAAGGGGGCTGTGGGGGGAGGACAGGTAATGTCTGGAAGGGGGGTGAGGTGGAGAGGAGCATATGGGATGTGTGGAGGAGGGAGGGGGAGGAGCAGTGGTAAAGGAGGAGGGGAGGACAGGAGGGTAGGTAGGAACACTGGAGTAGTGAGGCTGAGGGTTAATAGGGATGGTAGGGTTGGTGGAAGGCAAAGGAAGGAGGAGGAGAAGAGATAGGCTGGTGAGCAGGGGATGCATGTGCATAGTTGGGAAGGCTGGTGGAGCTGAAGTGAGGAAAGAATGGGGGGACTAGGATGAAAGAGGGGAGATAGTAGTGAGAGATCACCTTTGAGCCTAGTTGCTGCTATGGTGTAGTGGTAGTGTATGTGCATAGAGTACCAGGTTCAAGTCTTGATCAGGTGTAGGAGAGAGGCTAGACTAGTGGCTGTAGCAGCAGGAGTTGGGTTCAAGGTTTGCAGAAGCACTTAGATAACACTTTAGTTGTGTCACAGGGTTAGTCGTTCTTTATAGTTATGAGTTCCTGCAGTAAAAAATAGGCAGGTGTTCTAGGTGAGTGGTGGAACTGGGGACTTTGGAAACAAGAGTGCAGGGTTCAAATCCTGCAAGGAAGAAGAGGTAAACTTATATTTTGGCAGGTTGGGGGGTAAGTGATTAAAAGGGTTAGAAAGTGAAGTGGTAGCTAGGAGGGTTATAGAGTTGAGAGAGCAGCTAGAATGGAAAGTGTAGTGACCCCTGGTGGTTGGTGTGTATAACTTGCAAATGGGAAAGTCAACACTTAGTAAAAAGGAGGGTAGGTCACATGGCACATCACGTGATGTGCCAGCAGCAATATATGGAGCACTGACCCTGGGTGGGTGGGAAGTGCCTCACAACAGTCAGGCTGTAGTGCAGGACACTTTACCTCTTAAATTGGCTAAGAATCAAACCCCTACTTTTTTACCAGATGGATTAATTATTCATGCTCATAAATACAGTTATGGAGATGTGCCACAGTATGTTTCTCCTTGCCCAAATTTCACATATGTTTTGGTAGAGAATGTTTCTCATATGGGGCCCCCTTTTTCTGGGAACAATTTTCCCCCCAACTTAGAAATTCCTCTGTTGTTGCCACTTTTAAAAAGCTGCAGGAACAATCAATCTGTAATTGTTTTACTAGTTGATTTGTGTATGTTAGTTATTAGATTTATACTTATTGTTCTTGTTTGTAATTTGTTTATAATTATGACTTGGGATTTTCTGTAAATGAGACTTGCTTCTCATGGAACATATCCTGTACTCCTGTAACTTTTAAATAAAATAAAATAAAGTAAAAACCCCTTCTCCCCATTGTATCATAAGTGGCCTGAGGAATTACAGCAATCTGTCCCAGTACTGCTTGAAACCATTAATCATCATCATCATCAAATCTTTATTTATTCAGGTGAACATCATTGAGCAAGGCTCATTTACAAGATGGACCTGATAAGGTCAAGGTTCAACAGTTGATACACAACAGATACATCATACACTTATATAAACCAGTTATACGTATAGGGGAAAAACGTTTAAAACACAGTGATGTACAGTAACATTCACATGATAAAAATCGGTTACAGGAAAGTTAAGCTAATATTTACAGTATATACAGTATATACATATCCCAGTGGAGGGGCCATGGCAAACACACAGCATAATGTAATACTAGGATGGTGAAGGTATTACTGGGTGCCATAAGATGGGGTGTCTGCCTGGAAGGATTTATGCCATATATGGTTAATTTTTGGGAGGGAGATTGTGAGATGACAAAGCTAGCTCTAGCGGTAGCAACTGCATTTCTCTGTGAAGAAGACTGTACAATGCTGTTTAAAGGTTGCAAATGGAATAATATTGGACAGTTTTAGGGATTTTTGTTAGGGTGTTCCATGCTATAGCTAGAGAATAACTGATTGCTGCCCTCCCTAGCCTGGTGTTGAATTTGGGCAATTTGAGCAGGATGTTTTGGGTTCCCACCACATCATCTGGCAGACTGTTCCATGACTCAACCACCCTCTCTTAAAATAAAACTTTCTCACATCCCTCCTGAAATCCCCCACCAGTTTCCATTCATGTCCCCATGTTCTTGATCTGCTATTCCTTCTTAACAGTTCTTCACAGTTCACCTCGTTCATTCCTTTCAGAAACCAAAGTGTGGTTCTGGATGAATACAGGGATGTAAACAGCAAGAACTAAAACTAAAGAGCTGGATTTTAGGAAGGGTAACTATAAGATACTGAAGGAACATCTAGCTGGTTTTAAGAATTGCATGGGTGTGGATCAAAAGTGGACAGTGATCAAGGAGAGGATAGTGGCTGCCATTAAAACCTGCTTTAGGCAAAAGGGGAAAAAACTCTAAAGCCTGGAGACTAAGCTGGTGTGATAGGTGAGTCAGACAGTGAGGGAGAGAGGGCCAAATAAAGAAAGTTTAGGAAATTCTGAAGGGACAAGGAGGACAGGGATACCTGGAGAAAGCTAGGGAGGCTAGCAAGGTAATTGGGCAGACCAAGGCTATAAAAGAGCTACATATTACAGAGAGGATCAAGGAGGGAGAGAAAGCCTTTTCCAGTGCATCAGTGGAAGGAAGAACACAAAGGAGGGCAAAGTAAAGATAAAAAGTAGGGATGAGTTGGTGAAGGGTAATAATGAGAACTTAGAAATGGTGAACAGATACTTCTGCTTTGTCCACTAAGGAAAAGGATGGACCAGCACTGCAAGGAAGAATGAGGGGAGAGAAAGGGGACATGGATGATGACAGTGTAACAAAAGACAGGGTTAGGAAAGGACTCCTGTCTCTAAAGGCAAACAACTTCCGGGGACCAGATGGCATGCACCCAAAGGTGTTGAGAGCCATGGTAGTAGAACTGTTAAGTCTATTAGCATATCTCTTCAATAGCTTATTAAACACGGATGTGGTATCTCATGAGTGGAGAACCATACATGTAGTGCCACTGCACAAGGGTGGGCCTAGGGATGACCCTGGGAACCACAGGCAGATCAGTGTGTGACTGCCACTGTCATGTAAGCAGATGAAGGCCATTCTGATGGAAAGGATGTTTGGATTCCTTGAGGCAAATGGGCTTCAGGGCAAGAGACAGCATGAGTTCATATCATGAAGATCCTCTCAAACAAACAAACCTGATCAGCTTCTTCGGTTGGCAGAGTGCTTGCTGTGGAAAAGCCATATCTCCTGTGGAAGCCAGACATCGGGTTACACGACTACCACCCTGATGAATCATGTGCAGTTCAAGCATGCCAAGGTGTCTAATGACACTAATCATCAAGTTACAAAGCAAGAGAAAACTCAAGCAGACACCAATCACAAGACAAAACAGTCAATGCCAGAGGACTGTACTGCTAAACAAAGGCTCTGGATCTGTGATACTCCTGAGGTTACCAAAAATCCATTATTCCATTGCAGAAATGATCACTATGGACATTGGACATGTAGCCATGCTCTGTGGTGGAGGATACAGGCTGTATTTGACTTCTGAAAATGTTGGAGCCTTGAAACGAACTGCCATCATGCAAGTACCTTTCACAAATTGTTGTACCTGATATGTATGAATGTGTACACCAGCAGCAGACTGGGTCAGAAACTGGCTGAGTGACAGGACACAGAGGGTGATGATAAATGGTGTTTAAGGCCTTCAACACCATTCCATATAGGAAGTTGGTGAATAAGTTGGACAGCCTGGGAGTGGGCCCCAAGGTGGTTAACTGGGTCAGAAAATGGTTGAGTGACAGGACACAGAGGGTGGTGGTAAATGGCATTCAATCCAAGGAGAGGGGGGTGACCATAAAGGGTGCCATAGGGATCCGTGCTGAGGCCAGTCCTCTTTCATGTCTTCATAAGTGACATTGCAGAGGGGCTGAAGGGGAAGGTATGCTTCTTTGCAGATGACATTAAGATCTGCAACAGGGTCAACACTCCAGGAGGGGGGAATAAGAAAGGACATAAACATGCTTGAGGAGTAGTCAAGGGTGTGACTTGTAAGATTCAATGCAAAGAAATGCAAAATCATGCATTTGGGGCACAGAAATCCAAGGGAGGAATACAAAATGGGGGGGGGGTACTGACAGACACCAATAAAGAAAGGAACATGTGGGTTATCATATCTAATAACCTAAAGGTAAACAAACAATGTGAGAAGGCTATAAGAAGACCCAGTGGGATGCTAGAATACATAGGGAAAGGTATCACAAGCAGAAAAATGGAGGTGGTTATACCACTGTTCAGATCACTAATGATACCTCATCTGGAGTACTGTGTCCAGTTCTGGAGGCGACATCTTTGGAAGGACATAGACAAAATAGAGGCAGTCCAGAGAACTGCAACAAAAATGGTGCAAGGACTGCACCAAAAGTCATATGAGGAAAGACTAGAGGACCTCAATATGTATTCCCTGGAGGAGAGGAGAAAGAAGGGGTATATGATAGAGACAATTAAGTACCTCAGGGGTATAAACAAGGTACAGGAGGGTAGCATCTTTCAGAAAAGAAGGTGTACGAAAACAAGGGGGCATGATATGAGGCTTGAGGGGGGTAGGCTCAGGGGCAATGTGAGGAAATAGTTTTTCACAGAAAGGGTAGTGGATGCTTGGAACAGCCTCAGTGCAGAGATGGTGAGGAAAAATATGGTAGAGGAATTCAAGAATGCATGGGACAGACATAAGAGTACTCTCACACTAGGGAAGAGAGGATAAGCCACAGATCAGCTAGGGTCTGCAGTATTGCATTAGGTAAGGAAAAGGGATAGACTCGGTGGGCCACACAGTCCTTATGTGCCATCATCTTCTACGTTTCTATGTTTCCTACTCAAAAGCACATTAACTTTGTCATTCACTGCTGACATGTGGGCACAAGAGAACACCACACAGCCATGCCTAGGTTAAACAGCACACTGAATTTTCAGTAAGTTTAACAGAAAGTCAGTGGTTTTGCATTGTTAAGACTTTGAGGGAAAGCATACAAAAATAGCAATCGTAAATGCCTTACTGAACATGTTTGAGAACTGGGAGATAAGTAAAGAGAGATCCATGTTGTAATTCTTGGTAATGCAGCAAACATTAAAAAAGTCTAGTGACTGGGGCGTTTATAGCTGAGGCTGTTTCACTCACACTCTACAGTTGTGCCTCCATGATGCACTGCAAAGCCAGCATTCTGTTTCTGATCTTATAACAAACAGCAGGAAATTTGTTGAACATTTTAAACACTCAGCATCTGAAGTATCAAAACTTCACAGCATACAAACAGAACTTGTTCTGCCTGATGCATAATTAGTTCAAGATATAGTTACTAGAAGGAGCTCTACTTTTTATATGTTAACATTTCTAACAAAACAAAGGAGCTTTAAGTGTTTACTGTGCTGATGAGTCAAATGTCTCATCTCTCACACCTAGTCAGTGGAGCCTTGCTGAGACACTGGAACCATTTGAGAGGTTGGCAAAAGAAATGAGCTCAGATGCTACCACCATGTGTGTGGTGTTACTAGCTGTGAGGACTTTGAAAATGTACCTAAGCACAGAAGTGAGTGAGGGACTAGAAACAATGAAAGCTGAAATATTAAACTAATTATCTACATAATTTAACAATGTCGAGTGTGAGCAGGGGTATTCTGTATCCTGTTTGATGCACCCACATTTTAAATACCACTCTTTCAGTTGAGATGCCAAATGTTTTGACGCAAAACCAGTCATACAGGGTATTACAGAGGAAAATATGTTGAAAAAAGTGAACAGTGAAAGTGAACTGAAACCAGAGTTAATAAAGCCTAACTTTGTACAGCCACCTGTCAGGAACTGCAGAGTGGACCCTGTGACTTTGTGGAATTGTTGGGACAGAAGAATTCTAATCTACTGTTGTGGATAATGAACTGTCTTTATGCTTGTCAGAGTTGTGCATTCCACAATCTAATGACCCAGCCGAGTGGAGGAAGCACATCTCAGTCATCTTTGAAATTTAGCTGCCACTGCAAGATCATTTTTATCAGCCCAGCCAAGTAGTGCCTTGTCTGACAGACTATTTAGCACTGCGAGAGACATATATGCTGAACAGATGTAGGCGTTTACCTGAGAATGTTGAAAGACTTATTTAAAAAAAAAATGTATTTAACCCATACTAAACCACAAGTATTGATTACTGCATTGTTGCAAGTTTGCAAAGTTTTCACAATTTGAACAATTTTGCTGCTTAATTCTTTAGTGCAGTTTTACTAAACATGTGCAATATGTACCGTATATGCTGCTAAATATCTGTCTCGGTGTATGATATACAGTACTGTTTGATGTATGCTGTAGGGATGTGTGAATACCTTCTTCCAAATATTCGCTATTTGGGCTGGAAAGGTGTTATTTTTAAAATGGTCCTAAAAATCCTTAAATGACATGATTAAACCCTCTTCTGATGTAGTTTTCCATAAACACCATAATGACACCTCAATGACCCACACAGGGCCGGCATGGTGAGCAGAAGAAATGACTGTTTTGGGCAGAATGCTGCCACTACATTAAAAATGTGAAACATGACTGGCATGGTGAGCAGGAGAAATATTTCTGTTAGGCAGAGAGTCGCCACCACATTAAATGTGTGAACCATGCCTGGCAAGGCAAGTGGGAGACATTTTTCTTTTAGGCATAATGCCACAACCACATTCAATTTGTGAACCTTGTCTGACATGGTGAGCAGGAGTAATTTTTTTTTTTCAGGCAGAATGCCACCACCGCATTAAAAACATGAAGCATGACTGGCATGCCGAACAGGAGAAATTGTTCATTTGGGCAGAATGCCACCACCACATTAAATATACAAAATATGCCTGGCATGGCGAGCAAGGCACATTTTTCTGTCAGGCAGAGTGCCACCACCACATTAAATATATAAACCATGCCTGAGACGTTAGCAGGAGAAATTTTCCTTCATGCAAAATGTCACCAACACATTAAATAAACTTCAGGGACAATCCGCAAAGGGCATGTTGCTGATGTCACCCCTACTTTTGCGGGCATATTTAAACTTCACTGCATGTCTATATGTTATCTTCCCATACTGTGGAAACTGTATTTTTGGTATTGTACTTGCAAGTCTCTTAAGGCAATGTCATTATTATCCAACATAAATCTTCCTCAATTTATTTAACCAGATCTGGGCTGGTACTATGCAGTAACAGGATTCAGTTACCCACATTATAAATACCTGAACAGACAAAAAAGACAGGACAAAAAATGATTAGAGACAGACTGTTTAATAAAAGTACTACTGTTCCCCCAAAAGAATAAATAAAAAGGTTGACAATATTTACCTTTGCCAATAGGACACAATGGGTGGGATATTCACAGAAGTTGTGCATGGCACAACTGAGATGTGCCTGCGCAAGTGCAGAAGTGTGCCAAAGAGCGATATTCAGCAGGAGAAGAAGCGCGGATCAAATCGTAGTGCACCAATGTGCAACCCTAATGAATGCATGTGCCAGTGCAGGGGGCGTAGCCATGAATAAGTGGCGCAGTGCGATATTCAACAGCAAGCCGATGGTGCAAGTGTGGAGCAACAGGACATGTGCAGAGCAAACGTGAGGCCATAAAAAGAGAGAGCAAGCTAGGGATGGAGGCTTGCACCACAGGGGAGCAGGAGACAGAGAGACACACACAGGCCAGGTAGGACAGCAGAAGGGGTGCAAGACAGAGGCAGGAAGTGTCACAGAGTGTGGGACAGGGCGTGTGACTCTGAAGGGGCCTGTGTGTGTGAGCGTGTGTGTGTGCATGTATGAGACAGCAGTGGGGGCAGCAACTGCAGTGTGAGCCTGCGAGCCTGGCCATAGGACTGGCAGTGAAAGTGGACGGGAGGGAGGCGGAGGCCACAGCCAACATGCCACAAGCAGGGACCCCCTAACAGGTATGCACCCAGCACAGAGGCAGATGCAGCAGCACAGAGCCGGGGATGCCAGGTGAGACAGCCACCCCGGGGGGGCAGGACATCCCAGGCCATGGCCAGTGCCATTTTCCAGATGGAGGCAGTAATGAAGGGTGTGAGGAGGCAGGTGGCAGAGCAGCATGGCCATGAAAGGGCCCATCGGTGGTATGCCCGGAACAAGTGGTACTATGCCCGCACCACCTCTGAACAGTACAGTGACACCGAGATTGTGGGCTGGTACCACCTGAACTGGGCAATTCTGAGGCAGCTCTGTGAGCTGTGCAGTGATGAGATGCAGGCACCCACAAGACGGAGCCACGCCCTGTCAGTGGAGACCAAGGTCACGGCCGTCATGTGCCTGCTCACCATGCGTACCTTCCAGAGACCAACAGGGGACACCACAGGCATAACACAGTCGGCCATGTCATGGTTCCTCACACAATTCCTCAACACACTGCTGCCACATGCTGCGGAATACATCATATTCCCCAGCACACAGGCAGAGCGTACAGCGAACATGCAGGAGTTCCACAGGGTGGCACATATGCCTGGTGTGCTAGGGGCCATTGACTGCACCCACATAGGCATCCACACACCCCCAGGGCCAGAGGGGATAGCCTACATCAACAGGAAGGGCTACCCCAGTGTCAACTGCCAGGTGGTGTGCGATGCCAAGGGGTGCATAATCAATGTCTGTGCCACACACCCTGGTGGAGCACACAATGCTTTCATCTGGCACCAGTCAGCACTGTGCCATAGGTTCGAGAGTTGGGACATCCTCACTGGCCACCTAGTAGGTGAGTATGCAGCTGGAATGGGCAGCCGAGCACAACAGGGCAGGGAGTGGGGGGACACTAGGCCTGGGGCATCAGATGGTGTAGCAGGGAAGGCGGGGGGGCAGCTACACAGACCACCATGCTAACCACACATGTCAACACACAGGTGACAGCGGATACCCACTCCGGCGCTGGCTGCTCACCCCATACCGGCACCCGTGGACTCCAGTGCAGGAGCGATACAATGAGGCACACGCCAGCACACGGAACATCATCGAGCGTGTGTTTGGGCTGCTGAAGGCATGGTTCCATTGCCTGGACAGGTCTGGCGGTGCCCTACAGTACAGCCCCTCAAAGGCCTGTGGCCTATTCCTGGCCTGCTGTATGCTACACAACATGGCCACTGACTATGGGATAGCTGTTGAGATCGAATAGGGGAACAGCAGTGGGGACGACACAGCCACCAGACCAGGTGGTGGTGGGCAGCCCCCCCAAGTGATGGGAACCCCAGCTGAACAGGATGGCCCAGCAGCAGTGGGACACAATTGCAGCGGAGCACAATGGTGCAGGCAGGTAGATGTACATGACCACAGACAAGTCCCAGGGACCATGGCACAGTACACAGGCATGGAAGGCTGGGCCCCATGACAGACACGGCCGGAAGGTAGTGTGGATGGGTATGAAACCGGACTCCATGGAAGCACCCTGTACAGCGCTGTAGACCCCACCCACACACCCCCACAGACACCCACACACACATGCACATGGGCACCCACACGCGCACACTCAGAGGCCACTAACTGACATGTGTCAGATGCTGCACATCAGTGCACAGTAGCAGCTGGTGTCGTGTTGGCATCATCATGCACATGCCACAGTTGCCAGCGGCCGGGTGGGTGTGCACAAGGTAGGTGTGTGGCATGGTCCATGGATGACATGTCCCTGAAATGCAGACGTACACGCCACACCAATGTGCACACAGGGCAGCAGCAGCCAGCGGATGGGGAGAGATGTGGATCAGGACTGCCGCGCAGTCGCACGCCCGCTGCGGACATGTGGACGGCCCCACTGGGACTGCCCAGCAGACGCAGGCTGTGTGATGGCCACAGGGGGTGTCTCAGGCATTCCCCAAAGTGTGTCACTGCAGGAATGCGACCTGTCCCTCACAGAGGTCTGCAGGCTACCGAACATGCCCACTCTAGGTGTGCCCGGAATGCCCATAGCGGATCCAGGTGTCGACACTGAGGGGGTCACATGACGCCGTGACCGAGAGGTTGAGAAGGCACGCCACAGGGTCTGCAGTGGATGGATATGCACCAGGGTGGCCAGTGGTGCTAGGCTGGCCGTGACCACAGCGGTAAGCCAATCCAGGGCTGCGGTCATGTCCTCCTGCATGCGTGTGGTCTTGGCCAGGAGCTGCTCATAGTCCCGGTCACACCTCCCTGTGGACTGGCACAGCTTTGTGCGGAATGCTCGCACCCCTGCCTTGACCAGCACCTGTTGCTCCATGGAGGCCCGTAGCAGATGGATGTGCTTGGTCAAGGGGTCTGCGCCCTGGGGTGCATGGGCATTGTGCTGACCCATGGGTGTTGCATGACCCTGCAGCACAGCCCCCCTCACTGGTGAGGGCTGCACAGCAGGGCCCCCATGGGGCTGATCAGTCTGCAGTGTGATGGCAGCGGCCACTGCACCCAGCCCCCGACCCCATTCTGCTGCCGCTGCTGCCTCTCCAGCCGTTGCACCCGGAATGGCGCTGGGGCAGCTGCACCACCACCCCCTTCAGAATGCACCACACCATTGGCGCCCACAGCCTCACTGGGTGTGATGGCCGGTGGGTGGACAACTTCCACCAGGGCACCATCTGAGCAGCCATGGCAGGGGTGTAGTATGGGTGCCTCCCCCTGACTAGCAACACCACTATCCAAGATAACAGTCATGGCATCGTCATCAGTCCTGGACCCCACCCCGATCTGTGTCTCTGCATACTGGACACCATGGCTGGCGTCCTGCTGAAACACAGCCAGACCCTCGTCCGCAACCATGCCACAGGCATCCGGTCAGACCATGGTGTAGGGCTGCCTGTGGTCCAGACCCCAGACACCAGTGGAGGTGGATGGACAGTCCTCCTGGTCCAGGACCGCCCCCATGGTGGTCACCCCCACCCCTGCCGCTGCATGCATGAGTTCTGGAGCTGAAATGGAACACAGTCGCATTAGTGCCACTGGCACACACCCCTACCCCTGACCCCCTGCCCCCTTCCCCAGGTGCTGCTGTACCCACCATGCAGCGATGGGCTGCCCCCCCATCTGGAATCCTCTGCCAGGCACAACCTTGACAGCGCTGTGCTGCATGGACGCTGCCACCAACTCCTCCTGTGGCATCAGCTGTGGCATTGTCCTAACAGGCCCACAGCCTGGTGGGTTACCTCTGTAGGATGCAATACTGGTCTGGTGCCTGTGCAGTCCCGTAGCACTTTTATAGCGCTTCACATGCAAATGAGAGGATGCCCAACTGTAATGGGATGCAAATGCCTTCGATCCACCGTGGATATGCTGATCAGCCCATCTGCATATTCTGGCTGAATATCATGAAGCTGTGCATGGCGCATTGGAGATGCACATGCACAAGCCATGGCACAACTGCATGGCATGCGCATTAGGCCTGGCAGTGCACATGCACACACTTACGTTGCATACGTTGATGGCACATCCTACACACAGTGCGCCATACATGGTACAGCACTCTGCTGCTATTGGGCATGTGGTGCCCATGCGCTGTATGGCCTATGGTGCTCATGAGCGATTGGCACATGGACCATGGGGCACACATGCCCCTATTGCGCATCATGCCTGGCGTGCCCTATTGCACTGTTGTGCATGGTGCACATGCTGACCTATGACCCCCCGAGTGTTCTTTGACCCTCCTGGTGCCTGCAGCATGTGCCAGTGCTGCTCCATCTGTATCGCACATCACCGGTGAATGCATGATTGGGGATGGCAGTGCATCACCAAGCGAGTCGCGCACCCACAGCACTTGCGGCTCATGTGCTACTGGTTGCCATTTTGGATTTGCCATTGCAGAATTGGGTACGAAACTGAAGCCAAGTAGAACTGGTAAACCTAGTGGCCCTGGTGGAGCCACATGTGGGTTCCCTGTATGGCCAGGTGCCCCTGGATTGACCTCAGACAGAGGTGTGGCAGGAGGTGGCTGAGGGGTTGAAGGAGGCCACTGGGGCACAACGAAGGAGGGAGCAGTGCTGCCACCGATATGGAGACCTGTAGAGGAGGGATCCTGACAGGCTAAGGTCACTACTGGCACGAGTCCAGAGGGGCACCGTGCCATGTCCAGGTGAGTGCACTATGACCATGTCTGTGCCATTCCAGTGTTCTGTGGGGGCCAGCAGGGTGTCACACCATGCTGTGGAGGGGCTGTGGCTGCACGCTCTGCTGGCCATGGCAGCTCACCATGGGTGTGCTGTGCCACCACAATGCCATTGCACAGGGCCAGAGGGTATGCTGTGCTGGGGGGTGGGGTGCATGGGGTGTTGCCTGGTGCTGACGTGTCCTTCTCAATGTCTCCCTACTAGGCTCTGAGGATTGGTGACATGCGCGGATGGCAGGTGCTGCAGGTGGATGAGGACAGGCCAACGATGGAGCACAGGCATGGATTGCTGGCCATGTGGGCGCTGCCAACAGGCTGGCACCAGTTGCCCCACAGCAAGCAGGTAGGCACTCTATCAGGGTTTGTTGTGCAGGGAGGGGGTGGGACACAGCCCCCTGTGCACATGGCCATTCCAGCTGTGCAGCACCGCCGGGGTCAATTACACCATGCCATGGCTATCACACATGTGTGTGGCTGCTGCAGGTGGACTGTGGGTGCACCCGGGTTCCAGCCATGCTACTGCCATCCCACCGCTTAGCCGTGTTGCCTGACTCCCATGGTTGTGGTGTGCGGCATGTGGGTGGTGTTGGTGTGCAGTGCTCTGTGTGGCTGTGGATGGTCAGGATGGTGGCTCGTGTGGGCACACATGCTGCAGGAGGATGTGTGTGCCATCTCAGAGGTGCATGTCATTGCTGTCCACTGCACATGGTGGGTGGGCTACAGTTGTATGGACATGCACTCATACATGTCCCTTCCTTTGTCCTGGGTGTCCAATGGGAGGATGTGAACACCAGGCTCCTTCGGAGGATACTGCTGGTCTCCATGGCCACGCTACAGGTGGCACAACTAATTCAGCAGGCCCTGTGCAGGCTGCAGAGGAGATGGCACACCAGGCACCGGTAGGCTGTGGATGCCCATTGGACCCATTGGCCTGCACCCCCTTCCCTTCCATGACCCCTCTCCCTTTCCCTCCCTTGTACCCTTACCCAGCCATGACCCCTGTCCCCCTTCCTCCCTTCCCTAGCCTACCGTTTTGTTTGTAACCTCCCCATTCCCTGCTCCCTGTTCCTGTTGTTCTGTAAATAGTCTTTGTAGCTTTGTTTTGATACACTTTTCTATTATTAGCCATCTGTGTCTGTGTCTGCTTTGCAGCTGGTGTGTGGAGCCATGCTGTAGTGGTATGCATGGTGGCTGAGTGGTACGTCTGGGGTTGACTGGGGTATGTGCCTGGTGGTCTGTGCCCAGTGGCTGGTGGGTGTGCCCTGGGGCATATGTGTGCACTCTGTTCATGTTGTGTGGCATGTGTGTTGTGTGCTGTTGGCATTTGTGTTGCCAGCTATGGTCCAGGTGGCATGTCCCGTGCCTTCCTGTGGGTGTTGCCCATGGCTGTTTGCCAGTGGACATTGGTGCCACACTGCTTCTGTGCACCACTGTGGTGTGCATGGTTGGGGGCCTGCAGCCGTGCACCTGCCATGCCTCCCTCCTGGCATCCTCTGCACCCTGGTGGTGGTCTGTCCTGCTCTGGTGGCATGCTCCCTGCTGTGCCTGTTGTCCTGTGTCCTGGCCCATGTGCCTCTGACACTGGCACAGCCCTGGTTGTGCTATGGCACTTGCAGGCTTGCTTCATGGTGCAGCCCTGGTTGCGCTATGAACGCTGCAAGCACTTCCGCGGCATAGCCCTGGTGTGCTATAGCACATCCTGTGATATTCAGCCATGTTGCTGGCATCATGCCGTTATGTGCAACCTTTGAATATCACGTTCGGTGCACACTGGCGCAGTGTACTTGCACTGCGCAGCTACTGCGCCTGCCTCTGGCACATTTCTGAATATCCCACCCAATGTGTTACTCGAACATCAAAAACTTCCAGATCTTGTTGGATTGGTCTTTATTAATATTCATCCTCGTAATTCTTTGCAGATTACGCTTGGTAGTGATACTGGTTTGGATTAGGGTGATGCATCATCATTGTCATCATCATTCTAAAGCAGTTGGGGAGACTGGTGACACAGGTGGGCATAACAGCTGGCTTTTTTCAAGAGATGAACCACTTGGAGAGACTGGTGACACAGGCAGGCAGAACAGCAGGCGTTTTCAGGAGTTGAACCACTTGAAGAGACTAGTGACACTGACGGGCATAACAGCTGGCTTATTTCAGGACTTGAACCACTTGAAGAGAGTGGTGGGGAAGTGCTTGTGAGTTGGGTGTTAATGATTCTGTTTGATGCGAATAAATGTTTTTACATACGTGACTGTACAACAATTGTTTTCAAAGAGTTGGTCACTTCTTCCTGTTATACGATCATATCACAAACAGCTTTTTTTGACTAACCTCTTAATGACTTCAAGGTCAAACATACACTGCATCCCCAAAAAAAATTAATGCATTATTTGCACAATTGTGAAATGCAACAAATAGGAAGTAAACTTGCATGCATCATAATGGGGATTGGGACACCACCAGTCCAGTGGAGGCACTGGAGAAGACAGCATCACTAGTTATGGGGTTGGTGGAAAAAGAGCAATAGTCATGAGTGGGGTCAAATTAATATTATTCAGATGGTGGGGGTACCACCAGTTCAAAGGTGGGGTCAGGACAGCATCACTAGTCATTGTGATGTGGGGAAAAAGAGCAATATTCATGAGTGGGGTGACATTCAAAGTATTCACAAGGTGGAAGCAACACCAGTCCAGAAGAGGGGCCAGGCCAGCATCACTTGTCATGAGGTGTGTTGAAAAACAGCAGTGGTATTTGTGAGCGTGGTGAGATTCAGCACTTATAGTTGAAATCAAGATGTGGTCAATTCAACTTGATGAACAGAAGTTGCTCAACATGTTCTGGGTCTAATGTGGATCTGTGAGGCTCCACCACATCCCCTGCTGTGGTAAACAACCTCTCCAATGGCACACTGGTTGGGAGTCAGCTTAGGTATTTGATGGCCAACTGTGCCAAGTGAAGGTATGATGTCATCTTTTTACACCAGTACTCTAGAGGATCTACAGAGATAGGCTCAAGAGCTTCTGTGAAGAAGCAGTTGAGAACATTGTTTGCAGAAAGTGGATGTTGTTTGGTTCTCTTTCTTTACTCTGTCTGCATGGATGTACTGAGCTGTGCCCAGCAGTTGGTTTCCTCCTCCTCAGGGACATTCTCCTCATGTTGTTCTTTCTGAGATGGCTCAGTAGGTGTCACACACTTTTCACAAATTGTAAAGCTGAGCTCTGAGCTCAGCTGCTGCCGCAAGTAATTTACTTGGTGTGCAGGCATTTCAAGGTGCAGTATCTCACACTTAAACCTTGGGTGCAGCATTGTAGCAAAAACATATGGCTTATGGGCACAAATCTCTGTAAACCTGCTTTATATTTCAAGGCTTAGATTCTCCACAAGGTCCCTCACTGCATGTGTAATATTCTCAGGCTCTTTATCAGCATGACTGGAGAATCTCTGCAGTGACTTTTTTGGTATCTACACTGCAGGGATGACCTGATAGAGTGGTGCAGATTCTGAACTCATGTCATGTGTGCTCAAGTCAAAAGGTGCAAGCACCTTTACTGTGCTTTCGATAACAGCCCAGTCCTGGTGGCTACAAACTCCCCCAATGTCAGCCTCCATATTCAATTCATGCAGTGCTCACTTCTGCTACAGTAGCCTTTGTAATATATAGTAGGTGGAATTCCACCGGGTTGAGACATCCTGTATAAGCCTGAGCTGTGGAATCTGGATGCACTCTTGCAGCTAGCGCAGTTTGTTCATTGCCTTAACAGAATGATAGAAATGACCACACATGCTTCTTGCTGTTTTCCCAACTTAATCCACCTCTGATGTCTTGCTAATGGACTTTGTTCACCAGATTCAAAGTGTGGGCAAAACAATGGGTTCCTTCAAAGTGCCCATCATGCATGGCCTTAATCATATTTTAAGCATTGTTAGTGACAATGAAACCAACATGGATCTTGTTGTCTTCAGTCCACACACTTAGCATATCTTACAAGAATGTCAGAATGTTCATGGCCTGGTGATCCTGAGGCATAACAGCTACATTCAGGAGTGCAGATCTGCTATAAGAGGCTGTGAAGGTTCCACCAGAGGAATGATCAGAACTACCCACACCTGCACCTTTAGTGCCACCAACATTTACTGGGTTTTCTGCACACCAGTGTGCCATCAGCAAGGCCCCTAGAATCCTGCGGCTGCAGAATTTTGCGCAGAACTTGCAATCTACTGCAGAACTTCTGCGGTGCCGCAGAATTCACTCTTCTTGGTGATTTTTTATTAATATTTCTTTTTATCCATAGAATCTGGTTCCCTTCCCCTCTTTTTATATCCAAAACTCCCCTATATGCTCAGAATGTGATGTTATCATTGCTATAACATCATACATTAGCTAATGAAATGGCTGCATTCTGCAACAGAAATGAACAGTCACTTATCTACTACAGTTCCCACTGCCAGAGATGGTGGCGCATCACATCATGCACGGTGATATTTGCTCAACCTGCACTACAGCTTAATACAATTTTCAGTCTTACATTATTGTGCTAGGGCCAGCTTAAACAAATCCTTGTCAATAGCACAGACTTGTTAAGTCCATACCTCACTTTGTACAAACCTATCTGTGCTTTTATGGTATAGAGACGCTATCTGAAAGTGGTAACTGGTAAAATGAATTTAACTGTCATTTTTAAGAAAAATAAAGTAATTACACCCAGAAAAGTGGAATGAAATAATGTGTAGACCTGCTGAAAGACTAAACCTGTTTAATAAATAATTGCACTGTAAGCATTTTTGCCAGGGTTATTGATTACATGTTGTCATTGGTTGACAGAATTGCCTAAAAGTTATGGAGAAATGTTGTGTGCAGGGACAGCTGTTGGGCCAGAGGGTAGCATGCTGTGTTTCTGTGCCGGCAACTCAGGATCAGAGATTAGCTCTGGGAGCTCGCTGGGCAGCACAAGGATTGGTGGAACACATCACTGCTCAGAGCCTGGGAAGGTATGGTGCAGTGTTCTGTCACATGGTGGACACATTGTGCTGGGCTGGAGAGCACTATCTCAGAATCGTTTCACATGCATGTCATGGTCTGATAGTGTTACACAGTGTGTCAGGGTAAGCAGATTGACATGAAAAATGAGTTTTGCAATAACTCCTCTATTCTATTTCCAATGGGACACGAGGAATGAGGATGCAAGTTCATGGAAATTAAAAAAAAAATATATATATATATATATATATATATACACACACACACACACACACACGCACGCGCGTGCCTACACACATATACAGTATCTCTGTCTCTCTCACCACACACACACATTTCTATGTATGTTACAGATTGCATATAAAAATATAAGTGATACACAGTGGGAACCTCGTGAGTGGTGTAGAAAGCACATGCAAATATATAAGTGATTGACAGTAGAGACCTCTTTAGTGGGATAGATAGCATGCATATAGAAATACCTTATGTATCACATAAGATCCCCTCTGCATATGTCATTTATGCAACAAGCTAGGACATTAAGGGAGAGACATTTGTTTTCCTTTTTTAGGCATAAAATTATTTTTATAAGTCTGTTATTTTTTGAACTAGTGTTACTGTGCTTTCCACCATCACAATTGCTATAACCACTGCCATGAAAGTGAAGTCAGGATGTCAATCTGACAATGTGATGTGGTAGTTTGTTAGTGCCACAGAACTTCTGCAGAAATTACAAACCACCACCTCAGAAGTTCTGCGGCAAATGGTAGTCTTGCTGCAGAACTTGGTCCCACTGTGCCACAGAAAAGTAGGGGCCCTAGCCATCAGCAACACATATGCATGGTAGGAGTTGGTGCTGCTCTATATATCTGTGGTACAATAAAACACCCTATCAACTGCCTGTGACAGTTGCTGAAACACTGCTTTGCACACATCCTCATATATATAGGGGACAACAGTATAGGAAAATGTTGTGCAGGATGGTATCATCTACTGGGTGTGAAAATATTGCATCAGCTGCCGAAAACCAATATTTGCCACTATTGAAAATGGCTGCAAATCCAGTGTCACCATTTCCCCAATTAACTGTGTTATCTGTTGTGCAGCTGCAAACTAGGGCTGTTGGCTGCACACTTGAGCAGACTTAGATAGACTGAGTGGTCTGTTTCTGCTGGCATATTAGTATGTTCGTATGGATGTCAGGGGTGATATTTTGTCCTTGCATGAAAGTCTTATATAATGGGGGCCAAAGATGTGTGGTACTGTAATCCTGGTTGATTTTTTTGGAGCATTTCACTGTGAGAGGGTGTGGACTGCATAACAGGCGAATCACCAGAATGCAAAGGAAGAGTCACACTTTGTGATGAGCCTGTTTTGTGACAAACTCTCAGTGGCGTGGAGGAGGAGGAAGAAGAGAGTGTGTCAGACTCTCTGACATGTTCACCATCACCACAGCTTTGTGTTTGTGAAAAAGCAACATCTGGGCCACCAGTACCAGCAGAGGGGCTCTGCATAACCTGGGCAACTCACTTGATCCCTGTAGTGCATGTGCATGTTTCCTCTGCAGATGATTTATCATTACCATAGTTGTGAGGTGCGATAAATGTTTGCCCCTGTCAATAATGCTGTCACACAGACCACACACTGCCTTAGTTACATCATTTTTTACTACACTAAAATGCAACCACTGTGTGCTTCCCCCTCCACTTACACTAACACCTCTTGCCCCAATGGTGCAGCCATGGCTAGCACTTTTCCCCCACTTTTCCCACGAACAGACCTGGGTGCTTCACCCTGTTCTTTCTCCACAACAGCTGTCTTACTAGTAGGATTACCATTACCAGTACCTTGTGTGTCTGGAGCTGACATGACCCTGGGAAAGCTTAATATGGACTGCTTTGATTTTTATGTTTGCTTGCACGCATGCACAAGGAACGTCTTGCAACAGTAGGAGTTTTGGAGGTGTGTAACCCTCCTTGCCAATGCAGTGCTCAGTGTAGCAGGCGGGACCCTAGGGGACCAACACATGCCGAGCTGTGTATGACAGCAGTTTGGCTGTGTTGGTCTTCATTTCTAAGAAAAGGCCCACTGCAATCAGCAGTGGTAGCATTTATGCAATTTGCATACCTACATCAGCCAAACTGCTGTCATGCACAGCTCGGCATGAAATCCCTCCCACCTCCTCCCTCTGCTATCTCCTCCCACTCCCTCATTAGTGTTCTTTCCAGCCCCACATTGTGTGCCAAGGGGGTGCCCAATCCCCCTCGGCTCATACGCCCCCTCAGCACACTGTGTGGCCAACAGGGGTGCCAAATCCCCCATCGACTGCAGCCCCCCCAACAAACAACCAGTTGGCATGCTGGGAGCCCAGCCCAGTGTGCTCATGCCTCCCACCCCACGCACACTATATGGCCTGTGGGGGTGCCCAGTCCCCACCGGCTCCAGTCCCCCCCCCAACAAACATGTAAGTGGCATGCTGGGAGCCCATCCCAGCATGTCAAAAGAGTCCGTTTCTTTCTTTTTTTTTAAAGTCCTGTGAAAGAAGAAAATGGTCCCTCGATGAGTCCCTGACCCCCACCCCAACCCATGCCCACCGCTGTCACCCACCTCCCCACCCCCTACCCCATACTTACCTCCAGACCTGGCGCGATGATCTTCAGTGGGCCAGGAACACGTCTACACTCTCCAAAGCCGACTGAGAACTAAGGAAATGCTGGTAAGCTGTATAATGGCAAACATAGGGTTTTTCCAACTTAGGTGGATATCTTGGTTATTTTTCGACTTTTGGCACCACATTTTCAACATGGGGTTCTTGACACCCCTTCTCATAAATTCAGTCACTGTCATGGCATTATTCAGTCCCAAAAAGTGATTTCACGGTCACTGCATAGAGTCACCTTTTGGCACCAATTAACAAAACAACAGTGTCAGTGTTCATGAGGTGGGCTCTAAAAAAGCCTATGTTGCAAATTTGGTGAAAAAATTCCAAAAAAATGACTGTTTTATGAGTGTGCATTGCACAGTTTCCATGCACACTCATAAGTTCACGAATGTGTAGTATTTTCACTCTAGATTTTCAACATTGGCATATTTCCACACCTCCTTATGAACTGTGTAGCTGTCAATTTTCACATCCTGGCCGAAATGTGTTTTCACACTTCTGATGCAAAATAGTGTGGTTGCTGCTAGGAATCAATGTTTGCTACAGAGTAAGACAATCACAGTGACACTGTTGATGAGCAGAGGTCCTAAAATGCCTATGTTGAAAATGTGGTGTCAAAAATCCATAAAATGTCTCTGTTATGAGTGTGCATTGCACAGTTTCTATGCACACTCGTAAGTTCATGAATTTGTAATATTTTCACTCCAGATTTTTAACATTGCCATTTTCCCACATCTCCTTATGACCAGTACAGCTGTCATTTTTCACATCCTGGCCGAAATGTGTTTTTCTCACTTCCGGTGTGCAATAGCATGGCAGCTGTAGGAAATCATGTTTGGTACAGATTAAGAAAATCACAGTGACACTGTTCATCAGCAGACCTCCTAAAATTCCTATATTGAAAATTTGGTGCAAAAATTCAAAAAAATGACTTTTACAAGCATGCATTGTGTAGTTTCCATGCGCTCTCGTAACCTCGCGAATTTGTCATATTTTCACTCCAGATTTCCAACATTTGCATTTTCCCACACCTCATTATGAACAGTACAACTGTCATTTTTCACATCCTGGCTGAAATGTGTTTTCACACTTCCGTCGCAGAATAGCAAGGTCACTGTGGGAAATCAGTGTTCGGTACACAGCAAGAAAATCATAGTGACAGTATTCATGACCAGAAGTGACAAAAAGCCTATGTTAAAAATTTGGTGAAATAATTCCACTGAATGACTGTGTTACACGTGCGGGTGTGCAGTTTCCACACAGGCTTATACTCTTGAGCACAACCAGGGCATTAGGGTTCCTAAGACAGACACTTAAAAAGTATGAGGGTGGAATGTTAATCAGATGCAATAGGAGTTGCAGAGAGGTACTCTGTTGCAATATGGATGCTGAAGAGACATGGATACAATGGGGGGAGGAGCCTGCATAAATGCCAAACACCAATGCAAATACCAGCAAGAGAACGGTCAGCATTGACAAATGCTTGTTTTTTTATGGAAGGAGGGTTACCTGCTTGTTTGTTGTGCTGGCCACTGTCAGCACCTTTCCTAATTTTCTCTGCAGCTCTTTGATTTTTATTACTCAAATAACATGCATATTTTGACTCATCCTCAAAGTCACTGAGGTGGGTGTCAGTATCGCTCTCAGATGATGATGATGGTGGCAGTTTTTGATGGTCTAGAGCCTGTTCAGAGCCAGATGAGTGCTTTGCATTGTCCTCATCTAAAACATCTAGCACATAAGCAGCATGAGTACTGTGTTTGTATAGCATGACAGGGGTAGCAGTCATGGTCATAGACACTGGGGAACTAGGTGGTGGTGCTGTATCCATGGGCATGGTAGTCAACACAGTGACAGTGACTGCAGTAGTTACATTACTAGTGGGTACTACTATGTCAGTGGAGGTACTTGTTGCAGCAGTGGTGGTGATCACAGTGACTGGGGCAGCACAAGTGGTACTGGTGGCATTGGTTACTGCACTTGTCGTACAGGTGGTGGTAGGAAGTAAACTGGTAGTGGCAAGGGGTGTCACATCTATGGTTGAAGAAGCTGTGATAAGACTCCTGTTTTCTCAATCGGTGCCCTACTGAGCTGTAATGCCCTCCTACTACTCCCATAGAAGGACTGCGCAGCAAAACGGTGGCTGGTACTGGTGGTTACAGTGCTAACAATGTTGCAACTAGAGCTACTTTCTCTACTTCCGCTGCTATTTGAGCCTAAAGGTTTGCTAGGTGAGAAAAATATTTTGGACTGCCCATAAGACCAGATAAATATCTTTCAACCTCTCCATCACTGCTTGGTACAGGTGATGCAGAGGACTTGCTGGGGCTAGACCAAGTTCTTTTATGGGATTGCTTGTTATACATGACACTGCTGGTTGCTGTGCCAATAAGAACTGATGTACAGTGAAGCCCACCAGGATGAAGCCCAACTCTGCAGAAGTCTGCAGTAGAAATACTGCAGCAAGCAATGCAGTTTCAATGGAAGTTAATCCCTTTTGTCATGCAGAAAACCTGTGAGACTGTGCTTCATCCTTGTGGGCTTCACTGTATGCTAATTAACACGGCAAAATATATACTACTATTATTACAGTGCCTGTGTGTGTAATTGTGTAAATATGCTGCTTCTAGAACTGTGAAAGAATAACCACCCCAGACAAAAATTAAACACAATTCAATTCACCGTATGACAAAAAGCAGTAAACAAAAAAGCGCTGTTTTGGTACTATTGGTGACAGTCAGCTGACAAGTTCCCCAGTACTAGAACATGGAACTGAGCCCAGAACCACAACCATACAACAGGCACAAGACACACAACAGTTCATTGTGTCACACCTGACACAATGAAAAACTGCAGCAGTTAAAAAGAAAACTATGTGTAGACAGCATAGGATGCAGCCTCATACCAAAAGAAATATTGCGCACACATAGGCTACACAATGTGCACAGTGAGCTGTGGGATGAGGAGTCAGCTGACACCCTTCTCATTCAGGGAACTGAGCCCAGAACAAATTGATGAAAAGGAAAAAATTCAGTGAGTCAAGCCTGACCCACTGAAAGAAACTGCTGCACTTTTAAAACACAAAGCAATGTGTTTGCATAGCCGTGCAGATGCAGAAAGCACTGCAACCTCACAATATTAAGCACACACACAGTGTGAGTGTGCATGTGTGGTGAGATGTGTGTGTGTGTGGGGGGTACAGTTGACATCCTCTTCAGTCGTGCAAGAAATTGAGCCCAGAAACAGAGGACAGGAAAAAAGAAACACCAAAATCAAAACCTTGCTTTTGCTTCACAAGAAAATCAGATTCACACTGGATTTGTGTGGAAATGAAAACAGTAGGGTTGGGGGATGTCAGCAAATAACCCTCTCTGTTACTGAGCCCAGAAACAGTTCCCCAATAATAAATGTAGATGAAACGTTGTCATAGTAGACAGAAAAATCCCTTCCCATCAACATTCAAAATGCCTTCTCATCCCAAGTTCTTGCCTCACTCCTGCACTCCCACACTACTCCCTCTTGCAACTGCAGCTAATCGCCTGTGATTCCTCCCTACTTTCTGGCCACTCTTCTCTTCCTGTACCCCTTACTCTTCCTCCCCTTACTACATGACTATTGTACCAAGTCCCATGTTAAGTGAATGTAATAACTGTTTTAGCACTTATGTTGTATATGAACTCTGTAATCCATATAGTAGCACTTGCATGTTTTGTTTTTGTACCAATCTTTGTATTCTGTGTATTATCCCATTTCCCTTCCCCCAGGACATATTTGGAAGTGAGTAGTGTTGCTCAGTATGTCTTCCTGGTGAAACATTTCAATAAATAAATAAATAAATAAAACGTCTAGCCTGAGTTTCCTGATCAGAAAGAAACTTTTCTCTGCAAAAATAAATGTGATTCAGCAAAAAATAAATCACACTACAGTTATGTGATTGCAGGCAGTGGGAGAGGTATGTCAAAACACACACACACACACACACACACACACACACACACACACACACAGGCACACTCTCCTCTTTCCTGCTAGTCTCTGCAATTAAGCCCAGTATAGGGACAAAAACACAAAAAATATAGTCCAAACTTTTCTGATGATAATCAGGTATTAAATACTGACAAAAAAAGATTTGCTAACAGAAAAATAGAAAGGTGAGCTACTGCAGACAGACTACAGCTAGCTCTCTTAGCAGACTCTACCAACTGACAGTGAGGAGATCACATAATGTGCAAAGTTGGGAGCTCCAGAAAACAGACTCTGACTGGCCAACAAAGCTCTGTGAGACTTTGAAATCTCATCCACCAAATATTGCTTCTGCAATACCAGCCGAATAGTTGGGTATTCAGAATGTCATTCCATGTTGGACCTGATGTTCACACTGGGTCTTCTGCCCAGTTACCTCATGATTGTTCTGCTCATTTGGTTGGATCATAGCATCATGAGGTTCACGTTTGGGCCCCCCCCCCCGAGTGTTCATCCTCCGTGGAGATGGTCCGGTACTGCCTTTGTGGGGATTGTCCCCAACAGGACTACAAATGGTGCTGAACCCATCGAGTGTGGAAACTGTGTGTAGAATGGGCGTAGAGGTGGCAGTGACAGCCTACAATAGGGCTGTTACTGCTGCCTTTGACTCTATCATGCCCATCCATGTCCGGCCCTTATCTACTTACCAGAGGCCTTCATGGTTTGATGGGAAGTTCAGGGAGTTAAAGATAACGGGCCAAATGTTGGAGCATCACTGGAGGAGGTCTGGGCTGATGGAGGACAAATTGGCTTTGAGGTCACATTATGGTGACTATCAAAGGGCAATTTCCTGGAAAAAGGCAGACTTTCTGGCTAGGAAGATCACTGCAGCAAGGAACAGACCAGATCAACTTTTCTGTATAGTGGATGGGTTGTTGCACCCACCCTGTCTCCATATGGGGGACAAGTTTAAGTACAAGATGTAATGAGTTTGCTCTGTTTTTTGCCAACAGGGTGTCCTATATCAGGACCAAGATCTCCTCCAGTGCTGCTCAAATGGCTTGCAGGGTCAGACCGCAGGCATGCTGGAGCACCCTCTTGTGAGGAGTGAGTTTGATCCAGCTGGAGTGGATGAGGTAGGTGAGATAAAATTAAGGCTGCGACCAGCCTGTTGTGATCTAGACCCAGATCCAACCCAACAATTGGTTGGTTGTGTTGGCCTGATTGGACCTGTGGTTACTGAGATCGACTGGTGTTCCTTGGAGAGTGGGGTCTTTCCAGTGGCCTTGAAAAAGTCCCTGATGAGACCCCTTTTGAAGAAACCCTTCTTGGATCTGGAGTGTCTCACCAACTACAATGAGGTAAAGCTTGTGGTAGCATTATATGCTTTTTTCTTTACTTCCTATTTTGAAGAAATTATTCTGTTCAAAATAGAGTCCCCTTTCTTAGTACAGTATGTACAGCTGTACTTCAATCTGGCAATGTATTGCTTACTGTAAATAATGTCTATATCCCCCCAACTTTGGTCCATCCACTCTAGAATGAATTTCACTTTTTGGGAATATTATTTCAGACATGAGTACTAACTGTCCTGTGACTACAATCCTGCTATATATATGGGGGATTTTAATGAAAAAAAAAATGGTATGTCAGTGGAACCTAAATTTCAAAATTGGAATATTGATGATATTGTATGAACTGTACTTCACTCTGTCAATCAGAGGATACAACTGTAAATAAGAGGGGTCAACACCTGATTAATCTGACAGCTGATTCTTTCCTGAGAATCTTAAATGGAAGGACCAAAGATGGCAGAGCGGAAACTATAACCTTCTCTACTGTTGGAGGGAGAAGTGTTCTTGATTTGGTACTAATAGATGCATATTCATTTGGAAAAGAAAATATGTAAAGGTACTTGAATTTTGGGAAAGTGATCACTTCCCAGTCACTTTTAACTGAGATGGTCAAAGCTATAAAACATATTTAAATAGGAAAAAGTAACTGAATTGTTAAAACAAGAACTGAATGGGGTAGTTGATACTGATGGTATGTAAATAATAAGTAACAATGAAAAAGCCAAAGAAAAATTATTCAAAAGATATGAACAAATTATAGAATATTTATTGAAGAAGGCATCACAAGGTAGAATTATTGGATCCTGCCCTTTGGGAAGAAATCCTTGGTATGACTGAGTGTCAATCATTTAAAAAAGTCATATATGAATAGGGAGAAATTCCAGAGATCATAGAAATATTGAGTTTAGGAATTTTTTTACATTAAGGAGAAAATATAGAGCATTATTTAGATGAATGAAGATAAATTATAAAAATACAATGTGAGGATATTTACAGAATGCAGTTATAAAAAAAATTGGAATTATAGTTCTTGGAACAGAAAATAGTGAAACTTATATTGCAGGAGTAATAGAGAAAACAGAATGGAAAACTTATTTTTGAATGAGGTATGAAGGGGAAAATCAGAAAGCATGTGTTAAAAATCAACATAATTCAACAAAGGAAGATAGGTACACATTTATATTATCTAAAGAAGAAGTAATGGTAGCATTAATGTCAGAAAAGAAAAATAAAGCTCCAGGAAAGGATAATGTCCTTGCAGAAATTTTTTGTACACATCCCAGAAGTTTGAGTGGAAATTTTAGAAACTGTATACAATAATACAATTTAAATGTATTTTACCAAATGGCTGGGAAGGTGTTATTGTACTTTTGCATAAGAATGGAAATATTAATGATATTAAGAACTATACATCGATAGCACTGTTATGTGCAGGTCTGAAAATCTTCACAAGAATAATTTTAAATCATTTAGCAAATTGGGTGGCAGAAAATAGCTTATTGTCAGAGGATCAAGCAGGTATCTGTTCAACCAGGAGTACTATAGATCATATATTTGTATTGAACCAAATTATTGGGAAATATGTAATTGGGAAAAATGAAGATTTGTGTCTGTTTTATTGCTATTCAGGGAGCATTTGACAATGTGACTAGAAGCACCCTTAGGGAAATTTTAAAAGAAATGGATATAGATGTAGGTCAGTTACACCTTATAATCTTGGTGCATGAAATGAAGAAAACTAGAGCAAGGATCTCAATGGATGGTTTCACTATAAATTGTATACATATTAGAAAAGGAGTAGAGCAGGGATGTGTACTTCCTCCAGACTTGTTTAGCTATATATTGAAACAGAGGCAAGTTATTAAAACATGTTGAAGCATTCTCTCCTGCTATAGATGACAGGGGTAGGGATCAGATATTATTCTATGCAAATGATGTGTTAGTTATATCACACACCAGTTTAGGGCTAAAAGAGCATTTTGCATAGTTAAATAACAAAAACTGGCTTTGATTTGAAAATTAATATTTCTAAATATGAAAATATGATATTTGGGAAACAAGGACTAAAAGGGAAAATGGGTGGAAAATAATGATAATATTGAAGATGAGTATACATATCTGGGGACCCATTTTTCATGTTTCAAAAACTGTAAAATCAATATAAAAAATGTAAAAGAAAATGCAATACAATCATTTAAGGGGCAATATAGATTTGCCCACTCCTTTAAGAACAATTCTTTCATAGCTCTAAAAAATACTTGTGAAGCAAACATAAATGCATAGATCTTATATGCCAGTGAAATATGGTGTCTAGATAAAAATATCAACATGATAGAATCTGTGCAGACCTCTTTCTACAGACAGATTGTAGTCCTTCCTTGGGATACCCCATGGCATTTATTTATAAAGAAGTAAACATTCTTCCCCTGGAAGCAAGAGTGCTAATAAGAGCTATAAATTATTGGGGTAAAGTAATACAGATGGGAATGGACCACCTTCCATATAAAGCATGGCAGGGATTTCTAAAGCTTCATAATGACATTTTTTTGTATTATAATTTAGAATAAAACTGCTGTGGCTTCCAAATCTGAGTGACCAATACATATTAGATCATCCACTGTCTTATATTTTATTTATTTATTTTTTATTTATTTCAATCTCAGATTCACACCTTTGAGCTAAGAGCTCTTTTACACAGGTTCCACGTCGTGACACATAGATAAGAGTACAGAACAAACGTACGGTAGGAAGATAAGTGAGTATCAGTACAAAAGGCAATATAGCTAAAAAAATGTGATCAGTAAACTGACAGGCATTGTACAATGTATGCCTGGGCTATGGTCAAACAAAAAGCTAGAACTAAAAAAGAGACTTACTAGTACTAGAGTAACTTACTATTATTGTACATTAAGAGTTTAGCAGCCCGGGAGCCTTGTCCAGGGAAGAATGAGAGATACAGGTTGGCAGGATTTAATTGGGAGAGGGAGTGCATAGCAAGTGCCTGAGTGTGGAGGAGAGGGGGGAGGAGGAGTTAAAGAGTTAGTAGAGTAGGAATCAGAGTAGTAGTTAGAGAAAGGAAGCAAGTGTGGGTGGGAGGGGAAGAGGGGAGGGAGAAAATTGGGAGGTAAGTAGATTATATCGGCATGAAGTATCAGTATGGCAGGGGTAGGTATAGGAAAAGGGGTGGATGTAGGAGCTATGGGGTTAGGGGAGGGTAAGGAGAGGGACATTTGGTGCAGAAATGGAGGCTGAGTGGGAGGAAGCCTGCAACAGCTTTAATTGAAGCAGTCACAAGTAACGTTTGCCACAAGGTGTTCCCAAAGCTTACATTTGAAGGAGCCTAGTGTGGCAGTGTTAGAGACATCACTTTGAAGTGAGTTAACCCAGATGGAGGCTCTGACAGTGAACTATCACTGATCTTGTGAAGTGTGACATTGGGACACTTGAAAGGTGAGGTTTTCAGAGTTTCTTGTCCGTCGGGGGATGCAGTATGGACTGAGGGTCCTCTGAACCTCTGGGGGTACAAGACCAAGAGAGACTTTCTCAGCTAGCAGGCAGGTTTGATAAATAACTCTGTCTTTTAGCTGGAGCCAGTTTGCTTGTGCATAGATGTCACAGGTATGTGAGAGGTGCGCTGCTCCAGTAAGGAGTCAGCAGGCCTTGTTTAGTGCTATAAAGATATGATGCAGGGCTGTGTTGGTTGTAGATCCATAGATCACAAGCCTGTAGTCAATGATGGAGACTATAGAGATTTGAATTGCCAGACTGGGAACTTCAGTAGTTTGACAATGCTTGTGTCTGTACAGCAGGATGATACAAGTGTTCATGGTTTTGGCAACATTGTCTATGTGATGGGTATAGGATAGAGTGCTGTCTAAAGGTCAGCCTGAGGTATTTGGACTGATGTATCTATTCCAGAGCAGTACCCGAGCAGTTTCTGGCTGTTGGTGGGATTTATGTTTGCTGTGAATGCTACTGAACTGCATTGCTTTTGTTTTTTTTATAGTTTGGAATGAGCTTATGTCTATAGAACCAGGCCTCAACATTCATGAAACTGCTTTGTAGCTGATTCTCAAGAAGTAAGGGGTCAGGGTTGCTGGTATAGATAACAGTGTCATCCACGTAGAGAAGGATTTGGTCATGGCAAGAGGCAAGGAGCTTGTTTAGAAAGATGCTAAAAAAGGAGGGGACCCAGGATGGATCTTATGGAACACCTGATCAGACAGATTGCTTGTTTGAGAGGATGGAGATTGGCCTGTAGTTACCATGATGCACCCTGTCACCACTTTTATGGACTGGGGTCACAAGGCTGATTTCCACATTTGTGGGAATTGAGATAGCATGAGGGAACGCTTAATAATCTTGGTCAGGGGAGTCAGAACTTCATCCAGAGTTAGGGCAATGAGTTTAAGATCAAGTGTATTCCCACTGGATCTGGTTTTCCCAAGCACCTTAAGTACTGTATGTACATTTTTGCTTCATCTTCAGTTACCCTTTTGAAGTAAAAAGGCAGATGAACCTGTTGCTGTGCCACTGTAGCCTTATGACTTGTGTCTGAGGGGTCATAATTGAAATTGGAAGGGATTACATGACTAAGGTCTGTGAAGGCAGAATTTAATGTATTAACGATGGTTAAGGGGTCTAGTGTGGAGGTGCCATCAATGTTAAGCATGGAAGTTGCCACTTTGGGGTCCTTCCCTGTAATTTCCTTGAGGTTACTCCAGAATTTCCTGCCATCATTCCAGGTATTGGCTAGGGCATCTCTGTAATACTGTTTTTGTTCAGAACAGATTGCTCTGGGCAAGGCATTCCTAGCTCTTTTTTAGGTCTGAATATCTGCTTGTCTGCCTATGACTCATGCCCGATACTATAGATGATCTCAGGATTTCATGAGATCAATGAGTCCAGGTGTAATCCAAGGATTACTGGAGCTCCTGACTACATTTTTTGTAGGGGGCATGGACATCACAAGCTGCATTGAAGGTAGAGATGAAGTAATCCAGTGCAGTGTCAATGTCAGCAGCAGTATCAAGTTGTGACCAGTCATGTTGATGCAGGAGTGATTTTAGTGGCTCGAGGTGTCCATGGATAAGTACTCAACTAGTAATTGTTTTAGCCAGGGGTTTGATGAATTTATTAGACCAGTTGCACAGGATAGGGGAATGGTCACTGATAGAACCAGGAAGGACTTTTGTATTTGAGATGTGTTCAGGGCAGTTATTAAGTATCCAGTCCAATAACGTACATGTCCCACTTCTATAATTCATCCTGGTTGCGGACTCAACTAGCTGTGTGAAATTGACAGCAGTCAAGGCATACTTGTAGGTGCATGCATCAGGGGAGAGCCAGTTCACATTGAAGTCTCCTAACATAATGATTTCTGAGTTATGTCTCAGATGTGGATGCAGTCAAGGAGAGAGTTTAGGCCCAAGGCAATTTGCTTGGGTGGGATATATACCAAAGTCACAGTAAACATTTTGTTGTGGGCACCCAGCAATATCTTGATGGAAAGCACCTGTGTTTTAATCCCAGTACTGGGTAAGGACAGGGCATGCCCCATTAATGGTTCTTTGAGGTATAGAGCATAACCACCACCTTTTTTTGATAACCTATCATGTCTAAAGACTGTGTAGCCCGGTATTGCAATGGCAATATTAGGGATCTTGAGCGAGAGCCATGTCTTAACAACTGATAGGACATTTGGGTTGTGCTGTGCAATCTATGCGTTAAGGGTATCAAATTTTGAGAGAAGGCTGCAGATGTTGATGCTTGCCAGTGAGAGTAGCCCTGACCTCCTTAAGCCATTACGACTTTGTTGAGGAGGGCCAGGGTTAGGGTGTATGTTGAAAGAAATTAGAAACAGCAGTAGTAACAGCCTTCTAATAAGTTCCTTTAGGTGCATGGTTCAAAGCAAGAGAACCCTTCTATGGAAAGGTTGTTTATCGAGTATTCGCTGTATGATGGAGAAGCCTGGTAGGAGAAATGGTGTGCAGAAATATGTAGCGATACATAGCATGTAGGGATATATAGCAAAGTACTTCAAGGATTGAAAGATTTTCATTATCAAACACACATTTCAAATTATCTAATGTACAGCAGACTTAGATGTATAAGAATAATATTGTGTTGGGGAAAAACAGTACCTGCCTGTCTTACTGTGAGAGTGTTCAACATAGAAACCCACTATGTAGGTTGTGAATTGTAATACTTGACCGTCGACATTTTTTTGTTTGGGAGGCGCCATTTAATAAGCACTGTTTGCAGACTGTGTGAGAGGCCTTTTAGCACCATGCATTTCTGCTTAAAGTAGAACCAGCATAATATTTTATCATGATTTGCATATACATCCCATGATGCTTTGCAGTATGGGGGTATGTGTAATTTTGTATGTCATTTAATTAGGGCTAACCAGGGGTGTAAGTGCTCTGTGGAGGAGTAGTTATCTGTTAGATATTTGGGTCTTTGAATGTTCTTTATCATCTACTGAAAGAAAAACTTTCTTATACTCCATTATTACTTCAGTCCATGATAGAAGAGACATTTAACCCTTAGGCTGCCGACAGAATTAGAACATATAGGAATATTGGATTGATATATCAATCAGCAGCACAGCAAGGGTTAAGAGAATTAGAGTGTTTACTATTTGGGAACTCTGAGATTTGCACATTTGCTATAGTCTCCTTTGTTGATAAGGCAGTGAGGAAGCTGAAATAGTTTCATGTAGAATGTATATTTAACACATGTTTAGTTGTTTGGTTGTGTAAAGGTATCATGATGTAGCACTGTATATAATCATGTATGTAAAATGTACACACTGTCTTTGATTTTAACGTTTGTATGCTACAAACAGATGTTTTTATTGCATACTTTTGAAATAAACTGATTTGAAACATTTCTTATTCTCTGTGGCCCACATTTCTGTAATGGTTATGAGGTCCATCTCTGCCTCTGCCACCACAGTCTGGAGCTAAATGATCTTATTTCCCAGACTCTTGGCATTAAAGTAAATCACCTTCCATCCTGCTTCTGATCCCTTCTTGCTTCTTGATTGATCCTTCCCACTTATTTTTTCCTTAGCCTCTTTAATTTCTTGTTTTTCTTGTTGTTTGTAGGCTTTATCAGCCCGCCACATTGGACCTCTTCCTCTAACCTAATTTGAACTCCAATCTTTCTGTTTTCCTCCCCACTGCTACTAGCCCCTAGTTCAGGGGGAGAGCACTAGCTAGGTTCCCCACTCTATGTCCTTTCTCAGTGGTTTCCCCTCGCTTCATGATTGATTTGTTGTTCTTGGACATGGCATTGGTAGTTTACAGTCCTGTGTTCATCTGCAATTGTACAGGGGGCCTTCAGTACAGTTTTATGACATTATGCAGATGTCACATTGATACCATAGCCCCTGGAGTGCCATAGTTTCTAAGCATGAGAGACGTGTGTGAACACCTATATTATGCTGTGGGTAGGTGTCTGCATGTGCAAACTGTGTGTATGTCCAGGTAGGTCCACATCATGCACTCTGCAAAGCAGCAGTGTGAATGTGTGTTTAAGCCACTTTTGTATGTTGCATATGTGATCTGTGGCTTTCCACTCAGATGCCTAAGCCCATATGCACCATTTGAACCAAGGTGGATCAAGCCCTAAGTCATCTTTTGTCATTTACCCCTTAACAGCTTTGTTTAAAAGTTAAGAAATTAATTTTGTAAAATGTATTGGGCTTCTTTGAGATTTAGCAATGTTAATTTTAAAAGGGCCCTATTCTCAAATAATTTATGAAATAGGCATGCAAATGGAGAAACTGTGAATGTAGCTAGTGTGTTATTTAAATACACATATTAGCAATATCATTGTTCATTGATCAATAGATGGGTTCTTGCTGCTGTACAGTGCAGACCAGGTTGATTTTATTGTACAAATTTTTCTCAACAGTAATTTTACTCTGAATTAATTCTGTACACTCCCCCCCCAAATGGCAGTCAAACCACCTGATTAACCCTACATTTTTCAATAAAATCAACTGCAAGAAGAAAAGGAGTCAACAACCATGCGAAAATAGATGATGAAACCTTGTAATTAACAATTACCTGCTGGCTGCGTGTACTGTAAAGGCAACTATTAAAAGGGAGGGGAATGGCAATGGATCCCAGAGCAGCTCGACTTGCATCCCAAGCCCTGTACTTAAGATTAGATACAGTAAAAATAGAATATTGAAAGTGCTGGTATTCTAGTCAGCCATTACATTTTATTAGAGAACATTAGTTAAATTTCACTTGCTGTTCCCAAATTTTAAAATCATCAAAAAAGTAGGTGACTTGATACCTTTTATTGGCCCAACATTTAAATTTCAGAATAAAACAGGGTTACACGAGGCTGTGTTTGGCCCTGAGAAGTTATGCACGGAAACTTACTTGTTAATACAATTAAAATATCAAATTACTTACTTTATCTGTTTGTAAAAGGACTAATGCAGATATGAAACATTTCTGTACCTGGTGTTGCTGTACACTGAATGCCTGTTAAGAGGTTTAATAGCTCTGCTGATTAACCCCTTGAGTTTGGTACAATTACCAGATCAATATTTCTCTTTGTTTAATCATTTAATATAATCTCATTTAGCAGGATTATGCCTCTTGAGATGAAGCAGCTCATTTACAAAGGGGTTCTGGGGGAAGCATCAACATAATACAATAAAGCAACAGTGCACGTTACCATGAAAATGTTGTACCTTTAAGTTATTATGCTATTTTAGATCACATAGAAACATAGAAACATAGAAGTTGACGGCAGATAAGGACCGCAAGGCCCATCCAGTCTGCCCATTTCTTTTTCTACCTTATAAATGTGCCATCGGCCTTTGCTATGTCAGTGACCTATCTATTCATAGTCATTTGTATTGCTCATATGCCCTATCCATGCCTGTTTGAAGCCCTGCACTGTATTCATAGCCACTACTTCTGTGGTAAGCCATTCCATGCATCTACCACCTTTCTGTGAGAAAAGAATTTCCTCACATTCCCCTTAATCGGCCTCCCTCTACTCTCTACTGCTGTGTCCTCTTGTCCTGCTATTTTTCTTATATTTAAACATGTTAGACTCTTTCACCTTGTTTATGCCCTTAAGGTGTTTAAATGTCTCGATCATATCACCTCTCCCTCCTTTGCTCAAGGGTATACATATTGAGCTCCGTTAATCTGTCCTCATATGTCTTCTGATGCAGTCCCTGCACCATTTGGTTGCCCTTCTCTGGACTGCCTCAATTTGGTTAATGTCCTTAGGAAGGTGTGGCCTCCAATACTGCCACGCGAGTACTCCAGATGGGGCCTAACCAATGTCTTGTACAGAGGGATTATTACCTCCTCTTACGACTTGTGATACCCCTACTAATACATCCTAACACCCCTAGCCTTACTCTACTGCTTTAGAGGTCTGCTTGGATGATTTCAGGTCATCAGTGATGATGATGCCCAAGTCTCTTTCTTCCTTTGTGACTGCTAGCAACTCCTCCCAGCCTATAAGTGGCTTCAGGGTTTCTCTTCCTATGTGCATGATTTTGCACTTTGCATTAAATCCCAGTTGCCACTCTTCTGACCATTCTGCTAGTTTATCCAGATCTCTTCTCATTCTGCCCACCCCATCTGGATCATCTACTCTGTTGCAGATCTTGGTGTCATCTGCAAACAGACAAGCCTTACCCTCTAGTCCATCTGCTAGGTCACTAATGAAGATGTTGAATAGGACTGGCCCCAGGACTGATCCCTAGAGTACCCACTTGTGACTTGCATCTCTTCTGACTGTATACCATTTACCACCACTCTCTGTTTTCTGCAGTCAACCAGTTTGCCACCCAGTTGACCAACTTCTGACCCACCCCGAGCCTAGCTTTATTTATCAATCTTCTATGTGGAACAGTGTCAAAAGCTTTGCTGAAGTCAAGGTAGGCGACATCAACTGCTCCCCTTGGTCCACCACTCTGGTTACCCAGTCAAAGAAATCTATGAGATTAGTTTGACAGGACCTTCCTTTGTAAACCCATGCTGTCTTGGATCCCAGCCCCTATGGATTCCAGGTGTTGCACTATCCTTTCCTTAAGGAGTGCTTCCATAATCTTGCCCACTACTGAGGTAAGACTGACCGTCTGTAGTTCGCCGCCTTCCCTGCTACCACTCTTGTGGAGTGGGATCACATGAGCCCTTCTCCAGTCTTCTGGGACCTCTCCTGTGATCAGAGACTCACTAAACAATTCTGCTAATGGCTCTGCTAGTTCCTCCTTTAGCTCCTTAAGTACCCTGGGATGTATGCCATCAGGTCCATTGCCTTATCCACCCTGAGCTTAGAGCTCTTGTAGGACCCTTTCTTTTGT
The DNA here is from genome assembly GCA_016271365.2 of Neoceratodus forsteri. Classification (NCBI taxonomy): domain Eukaryota; kingdom Metazoa; phylum Chordata; order Ceratodontiformes; family Ceratodontidae; genus Neoceratodus; species Neoceratodus forsteri. The sequence goes on along the minus strand of CM028133.1, from coordinate 519,036,072 downwards.
GAAGGGAGTGCTCACCTCCTCCCCTGTGTCCATGATGCTGAGCTGTGGGCCCTGCCCTACCTTCTCTCTCAGTGAATACTGAGCAAAAGTATCTATTTAGGATAGATGCCTTTACAGGTCCTCCTCCTCACATGCTCCCTTTTCTCCATTAAGCTTAGCAATCCCTCTGGACTTTCTCCTTTCACTAATGTATCTATAGAAAGTCTTGTCACCTTCTTTACTGTTTGTGCTAGTGTTTCCTCAGTTTGGGACTTTGCCTGCCTACTGCCTTACCTGCTTCCCTTAGGGCAGTTTGGTATGCCCCCTATCTTCATCCCGCTGTGTTCCCTTATATTTTCTGAAGGCCAGCCTTTTGGCTCTGACCTTTCTGCTACTGTATTTGAGAACCAAAGTGGTTTCTTCTTCTTTTGCACTTCCTTTTCTGTCTAACACAATGGGATGTTGCTTCAAGTATTGTATCCTTAATGCTTGCCCACTTTGCCTGTACCTCCTCACCTGTGTTTCTTTTGCCAGGGCTAGCTTAACTCTGTTGGCCATCTTATCAAAGTCAGCTCCTCTGAAGTCCCATATTTTTGCCTTGGAATGGGATGATTTAGATGTAGTAGCCAAATTGAACCATACCATGTGATGGTCACTGGCCCCAGGTGACCTTCTACCTGGAGATCTGTGATCCCTTCTTTGTTAGTCAGTACTAGATCTAGGATAGCCCTGTCTCTTGTGGGTTGCTGTACCAGTTGTTTGAGGCCTCCTGCAGGGAATCCACTATGAGTCTAGTTCTGGCAGATGTTCCTGCTGGTATTGACCAATCTGTATCTGGCATGTTGAAGTCTCCCATTATCAGAACCTCCCCTTTAGCTGTCATGTTTTGTATATCTTCTAACAGTAATGTGTCTATGTCCTCCCCTCTGGTCTGGGGGCCTGTAGACAACCCCAGTTCTTATGGCTGTCCCATTTCCTGTTTCCAGGGTGACCCACAGTTCTTCTGGCTCCTTATGTGTATTCTGAATTTCTGTAGCTTTGATATTTTCATTAACATACAGGGCCTCCTCCCCCTTTTGCACCTCGGTCTCTTCTGAACAATACATAGCCAGGTACTGAAGTCTCCCAAGTGTGATTACTGGTAAACCACGTCTCACTAATTGCTACTATGTCCAGTTTAGCCTCTGACATTATTGCCTGCAGGTCTGGGATCTTATTTCCAGGCTGTGAGCATTTGTGTACATGATTTTCCATTGGCCAGATTTTGGTGTGTTAGTTGTTGGGTTAGGTTTGGCATTACCCCTGTGCATCGTATGGGGAGACAAACCTTTTTTCTTACCTGGTGATGCAAATGAACGGCAAACACACTGAATTCCAGTTTGACCACTAGCTGAGGGGGGAGGGGTGTTCTTCCCATTCAACGTATGGGGTGCTGCACCCTTTTCTCCTGTCTTATAAGATGACCATGTTCCTTGTTTTGAGCCTACGTTCACATTTTTATGCCTGCACAGTTAAGTTATGCATGATGCAATGTGTTCAAGAGAAAATAGGGGAAACGAAAGCTGAACCAATGCATACTGTACCCTCAGTATCCACAGAGGAATTAGATCACTTTATTAGTATGCATCAGATCCCTGTGCTGTCCCCCTTTCTTCCCAAGTATCAAAGCATGCCTGCCTTAGATCTAGTCCCTGCTGCTCTCCATGTCTACAATCAAAATAGTCTGACTTGCCAACGCTGACCCAGCCCACCTCCTGATTGCTGCCCCCCGTCCTCATGTTTAGGTACCCCCACTGCATCCCTACTGGTACCCTGCTATTCTTGCCATCAGTCCCACCTGCATTTTAATAGTTGCTCTGGTCCTCCCGCTGCTAATCCCTATTGCCCCACACCCTCCAATTGTTTGTCTGTTCAAATAAAACAACTGGTGTGCTGCTTCCAATCTCGAAGCTAGGTGTGTTTGAATTTATTAAACATTACTACAGATAGTATTATGTGCAGTGCTGCTACTTTGTGTGACCTTTCTCATAGTGCTATGTATAGCAAAGTGTTATCTTCACCAGGTGAAGACTAACCAAAGTGACACCTTCATGCAGGAAGAGTCATTTAATTGAGTTTGGCAATGAGGTTTCAGCACCCAAGAAAATGATGATTACTTCCTCCACCCTTTGTATCACCCACAATTCCACCTTCCTTCCCACCTAAACCTGATCAGTATCATAAAATATCCCCACCCACTCAGCAACACCCATGTGCACCTTCACTCCTTGACCCTGCCCCATGCAAAGTTTAAGTAACAACTAAGGCTGGCCCTCCTCTCCAGCCCACCCACTCAGCAACCATCCACCTACCTTTCCTGCCCTGAAAAAAAGACAACCCCCACGCACTCAGCACCCACCATCCTTCACCAGCTGACTCATGTGTGGGGCCAAGGGCTGGAAGAACCTGTTGACTGCTGACATGGGCACATGCAATTTTTGGAGTACACACTTTAAAGGTGACAGTTTGTGGCAAGAACAAGGAAAAAGGGTCTTTCTGAAAAGATCAGACAAGTACGGAAACCATTTTTTTTGAGAGTGCAACCACCAGGATAGGAGCAGAATCTGTGTTGGAAAAGAAAGACTCTTTTCTAGCTCTATGTCCACAGACTTTAGTGAAGAGACAGCCAACTCCATGCAGTGCAGTACTGATACTATCTTGCCCACCTCACAAATGGGCCTCTGCCCAAATGAAGTCCTACATGGAGAGAGCATTGTCTGCTTCATTGTTTGCTTGGCTGCAGTTCAAGGTTTGCAGTCCTCTGATGTCAGTCCATCTGTGTGTCTATCAGTCCCACTCACTCCACCCTGAGAGACACTGTCTTGGCTTTACTGGATTGCCTGCTGGCTGCAGCAACAATGGCAGAGCAACGCGCTAGCTTCAGGGACCTGTACCAGTCCTTTCCCCAGCTTACTGCTCTTTATCAGTGCACTGACAGCTAGTCATCCATGAGCTAGTGTAGGCTCAGTGTTCAGCCCCTATGCAGTCTCTTGGCTGTCTTCATGTCACCCAGCACCAGCCTCATAAATCTGCTGTGGCACTTGAGCAACTCAGCTGCCACAGGACTTACATCCTGTGTGGATTCTTCTTATGATACTCACAAAAGATGCATGGCCAAGATAATCAGCTACTACCTTGCTGGAAGCACTGCTTATCCTTACCCAGGCAGTAATCCAACATACAGGAAGAATGCTACCCAAGATGCCACAGCAACCCTCAAATACTAGCTCCAGGAGTCTGTGCAGTTTCTGTGTTTTTTTTTTTTAGTTTAGCTTTCTTGCCCCTGAGTTGCCTCTTCTGTCTCACTGGGTGCTGTTGTGCTGGTTACTACTCAGCACCACTCCCTTCCCCCAACCGTCAGTGCAGCAGAGAACTTTGCAAAGTAGAACCAAAGAGTACTGATTATGATCATATAGACTGCTTGGACCACAAATTATTTTTGTCCCCAGTTTCTGCCTAGTCCCTTAGTCCCTCCCTCTACTCCTTGGCAGAAGTATAGCCACTGTTGGCCTTGTGTGTCCACAGCACCCCTGCAGTGACAGCAAACTCCATGGCTCAGCCGCAGGGGTCACTATGGCACTGGAGCATGCTGCCAGCCCTCTTGACTGAGGCACACTGCGGTGAAGCTGCTACCTCAGCTTAGCCTGCCTCCCGACCTGGTGACTCAAGTCCACTCCAGAACTTAGGTCACGGACGCAACTCTGGATTTGAATCTGTTACCATTTAACAGTCTCTGCCATAAGACATGTGAGTCTCTCTCTCTCTCTCTCTGGCTATATTATATAAATTTCATTTCTTGCACTCTGTCTTGAATAGCAATCGTCAAAACAGGACACCACTGAAAATGACATGTTGTATCTGATCTCTGTTATACTGGGTAAATACATCATAAAAAGTGATAAAATCCAGACACCATTGAATACATCATACTGTATCTCAGCTGGGTTATCCTGGTTAAATAAAATGTAAAAATGGGTAAAAGCAAGAAAAAAAAATTATGTTAAGACACTGCATATCAGCTGGATTATTCTGAGAAAATGAATTATAAAAACTGGAAAAAGTATAAGCAGACCCCCAAAGAAAATGGGGATTTTGTGGCTCAGTGGTGCATTACTGGTAAACACATTTAGAAAATGGGTGCAAACAGAATCCCACTGATACCAGGATACTGTATATGAGTTAGGGTGTCTTAAGTAAACACTTTAAAAAGGTGAGTACAAGCAAGCAAGATCCCACTGAAAATTATATTGCATCTCTTCTGGGCCAGCAAAGTTTAATACAGTACAACCTTGATTTTCAGAAAGCTTTGGGAGACATCAGATGTATTTGTAGAATCGAGAGTTTGCATAACTGGGGGTTCCATTGCATTAGGTAAGCCAGAGTTGGGGACAATGTCAAAGTCTGGATAATCAGGAGATCTGGATAATCGAGGTTTGCACAACTGAGGTAGTAGTGTACATGGCAAAAATGAGTGTAATCCCCTTGTAAAGGGGTGCTTGCCTTTGTCTCTCTCCAGAGCTCTGCTACCATCTTCCCCTGCACAGCTCCTTCACCCCAGGCACAGTCCAGACTGCAGCTGTGGGACCCAGGGCTGGACTGGACACTGTCATTTGTTCTGTGTGCTTGTTCACTGCCCTTCTTACTGTGGCCAGTGCACTGCCACCTCTCTTCACTCAACTGGCCCCTAGACTGCATTAAGGGTCGAGGAGCCCCCTGCAAGGTGGTTGCTCAATTTCAAGCTGCACTCAAAGCTGCACAAAGTGCAAAGCAACTTAATTAGTGCATCCTGTCCCTGGAAACTGATGTCTACGTGAATTGTAAGTTGGCTCAGGACTTGTAGGCATGCTTTTCCCCTTTAACTGACAGCCACAGAGAGCCAAGGGTTTAGCATAATGAATAATGTATGACATGCTAGCCACTGATATTTAATCCCTGGATTTCTCTACTAGAGAGAAACGTGCAAATAGAGCAGATTTGTTTGGGAGTAAACTCTGAGGAGAGGAGAGGAGAGCATTTGTGAATAGCTGTCACTTACTGTTCCTGTCTGACTACAAAGTTTTTCCGAAACAGACTTGAGACCCCTGAAAAAGGGGATTGATGCAGCTAGAGTTCTGAGCCTGGGCTCATGCACCAAATTAGAGCTGGTGCTTGCCCTGAAACTTGAGCTGCATCTGGGAAGGTGGTGCTGTAAGAAGTGTATTGGGTCCATTGAACCTGTATTCAGCCTACAGAAAACACCATCTAGCCATCATCTGACTAAGCATGGGATATGTCCCATGGAAACATCACCAGCCTGTCCCCTTGTGGTCATGAGAACTGGTTTTACCCACATAACATTTCATTCCTATTGTTTAACTAGCTAGCTAGATACTTTCTGGGCATTTCTGTATGACCTTAGAATCAAGCCCAAAGTTACAGCTTACAGCCAGGAGCAACTGTTTTATTGTCCATCCAACTGTGTAATTTGCCAGTCAGCAGCTGCAGCCAACAACCAAATCTACAAGGTACCACACTGAGGTCCAAGCGTTATAGGCCTGCAACTCTGCATCTGTGTGCACACTTGAACAGTAATTGGGAGATCCCAGAGGGACTGTGGGGTTAACTGATGCACCAGTGGGGGGGGAGAGGTGTTGAGACATGCCTTACAGTGAGGGTGAATGCAAACTGCTGTCTTTGTTTATGTTTACATTTGCTTCCCTTTTCCCCTACCTTGTCCTCCAACCCCAAAATAAACCTGTTAGTTATTTATTTGCAACTGCTAACATATTTTGCCATTATTGCCTTGCTGTTTATTTGCATGCTTAGACTGATAAGTGGGAAGGGGAGTCTGTTATTGTGTTCCCTGTCACTGAGGGTGGGGGTTGTATTTATTTCCTGTGGGAAACATCCTAGCAGCACTCTGCCATAAGGATGCCCGTAGGTGCAGGCACCTGTCACTTTCAAAGCTCATTATACGTGCCCTGAGGGGACACATTAATATATTACAGATATGGAGGAGTGGGGCAAATATGTTTTAATATGTAAAAACATCTTGAAAAAAACACCAAATGTGCCCATTTCTAGGTTGACTGCACATACTGTAACACACTCTGCAGAAAAAGAGTGTCTTACAGTTGGGACCAGAGAGTCCCTTTCTGGTAGGAAAACTCCCTTGATATATAACACAAGTTATAAAGTAGGATTCTGTGACGTGTATACAGGAGGAAAAGTCCAGATTTGTGAAAAAAATATTTAAATAACTGATAGAATGGGAAAGGTCAAAAACACTGCAGGCAACAGATAAATGTTTCTGAATGTAACTCGCGTGAGTTTATGATGGAACGTGTAATACAAATACAGAGATTTGCTCTTCAGTGCAGCTGCACCTGCTAATGAGTCAGCTCTCTCATTCCGCATTTGTTTTCCTACTGTCTCTGTATGTAGCTTGCTGCCTTGAACATGTCCTTATTCAATCTGAACAGTGTTCAATTTGATGTATGTACAGTATAGTGATTACTCAACAAACTTTTCCTCTGGAATTTGCTTTGATTGTTATAATTTGTCCTGGTTGTAACAATGTAAACTGACATGGAACCTTTGTAAAAGAGCTCTTGTGCTCAAAAGGTATTGTCTGAATCTTCCAGTCAATAAATAAATATTTTAGATTACTTTAACACATTGCAGATAGTCATAGATCTTTCAGTCTTTTATCAGAGTATGAAGCGTGTAAATGAATAATTCTTATACAGCAGCAGGGTACGAATACTTAAAGCCTGGCCTTGAAGCTAGATCATTTTGTATCAAAATCATTCTAATTTTAGTGCAGTAGATCTTACCTTGCACTGAATGTTCCCAAGTTGTGCACTGCTTGTTGCTAGGTTATCAGTAGCCCTGGTGGGCAGCTCCCCCGAGGAACTTTCTACTGCAGAGGTGTAGAATGGCACTTTTTCTGATGGGAGTTCAGCTGCACTGAGTACGCTGTGCAATTGTTGATCAGCTGAGTGAGCTATTCCTTGCAACTGGGGATCAACTGACCTAGACAGCCTGAGTGACGATACATCCATATTTGAAATGCATGAAGAGCCTGCAACACTTCCAGAAATGGAACGCTGAAAAGACAAGAAAAACATTTGTGATCATTGGTGGTGGTGCTGCTGGAGTGAGGGGGTTAAACCAGATTTTGAGATGCTGAAAGCCTGTTGATATAATGTATGTTCAAGATACAGGGCCTAATTCTCAAAGACGGCTGTTAGTGACATGCACACAATAGCGACAATAGCGGTGTACACAAAATAGTGTGTATCCATCAGGGTGCCATATTCTTACAGGGAGGGCACCCTGGCCAGCATGGGCTATTTGTCAGAATGTGAGCCTGTGTTAGTGCAGAGTGCAATGCATCATAGTAACACAGGCCCCTACTAGCAAAAAACTTACAAGGACAAATGAAGGGCTCTACTATAGAATCCAGAAATTCAGTTCCCCGAACTTCACTAGACCGAGTTCGGGAGACTGAATTTCAGCATCCCGACAGGGACTTATGGTCGATGCAGGAGGCTTCACCACCATATTACAGATATGGAGGAGTGGGGCAAATATGTTTTAATATGTAAAAATATCTTGAAAAAAACACCAAATGTGCCCATTTCTAGGTTGACTGCACCAACACGGCCCCCCCCCAGCTAAAACAACCAACTCCGAGGGGCACCGGATCTCAGATTTGGTAAATAAATGTTATGGGGGTAGAATGGTGGGGAAGCAAAAATTGTAGCCACTCCAGGAACAGAACCCAGGTCCACAGAGCCATGCTGGCCGAGCTGCTCCTAACCCAGCCCTACATGCTATGGGAGCAGCTCAGCCAGCACCTCCTTCCTCTCCCTTCTCATGTAGTGAAACTGTGTTTCTCCCATGTGGAATCTTTCGCACATAATTTTGCACAGCGAAATACAATTTTGCCGTGTGAAATTTCTTCGGGCATGGGTATTTCAAGATACTGAAGCTGGCACCATAAGTGTCGGGATTCCAAACTTCAGTATCCTAATACAGTAGTAGCCACAGACATTGCCAGCTATTTTCAGATATTTCGTGAAATTTCTATAGAGTTTCTTTCTGCTGCCCCTACTGTGGAAATGCAGAAAGCAGGAGATTTCTCTAGAAATATCACAGAAATTTCAGGAAATAGCTGGCAATGTCTCTGGCTACTACTGTAGCATACCAAATGAGTTTGTGTCCCAAATGGAGTATTGCCTTTGCTCCTAGGAGCCATATTCTGTGACTGGTATGCTTATGACCACACATGGCATGCAAGGTGCTACAGGATGATTTGCATGTCACCATGTGGCCACTGTCAACTTTGCACAATGGAGTCAGCACTCAAACACCACAGTGTTTTTTATTTATATTTAGTATTTTTTTTGCTGCCAGCTGTTCCTGCATTCAGTGACAGCCCCGGAGAACCTGCCTCGCTTCCCAATCGCCTTGCCCCTGCAGATACCCCCTAGCTTACCACCCAGGGCAGGGCTCAGCACTGAGCAGGCCCATCTACAATGGGAAAAGGTGTCAGTAAACCTACATTGCCTCCCTGGCTCCCCCCCCAGGGTGGGGTTCTGGGTCTGGTGGCGATGCAGAGTCGTCATTGGTCAGCAGTGAGCTACAGAGGCCAAGCATCGGGGGGGGCTTCATTCATGGTGGCCAGCAATTTTTTTGAGCTTCCCCCGGGAGGCACATGCAATGACATCCAGCATCCACCCTGCCAGCTTAGCTTACTGGCACCAGTCACCTGTGGTTCCCCCAGCCTCTGCCAGGGGTCCATCAGGCACTGCATATGCTACCCCTCCCCCCCACGGAGGAGGAGAGCAGTCCATATGACACTCAATCCTTCTCTCCCAGCTGGCCTACCGATTCCTCCGGTCCATTCCTGAACCTGGGTTGTCGGTGTGTCAAGCAGAAATCCAACTGTTGTACCAGCAGGCTGGCATTCACCACGGTGTTTTTAAAACTTAGTTTTTTTCACTAAGTTCATTTATTTGTAGAAAAGGCAAGCATTAACAGTAGAACCGGTGTAAGCCTGTGAGACTGCCACAAAATACCAACGTTTCACACTCTTGTCAAATGCTTTGTCAAGATGTAGTGCACCCCCTAGTGTGTGTTTTTATACTGACCCCCAATCCTCAAGATAATGTTATAATTTCCCTGATTGTCTAGTGACCCTGATCCCTAGATAGTGCTATAATTTCCCTCATAGTCTAGTAGGCCCTCAGTCCCCAGTACAATGTCATAATTTTCCTGATAGTCTAGTGTTCCCCTCCCCAGATTGATTGATTTATTTGAAAACTGGTAACTGGAAAAGGTACACTAAGCCAAAGATTGTTTCCAGGTACAATCGGGGGGGGGGGGGGAGACAGCAGTTCCACGAGAGTCAGTTAAAAATTCCATGATGGTGCAGACAATCTTCTCCCTGATCCACAAATTACTGTCATGATTTCTCTTGTATTCTAGTTTTCCTCTGTCCTGATTCCTGAGATATTGTCATAATTTATCTGGTAGTCTAATGCTCTCCCATCCCAAGATACAGCTGTTTCTACAGTATGCATCTACTCACTCTCTGCCATTTAAACTGCAGCCAGCAGAAGTGGTGTGTGGAGTGTCTGTGCCGGTTGCCATCTACAGATCTGATGATGGACAGAGATCTGTATGGTGAGCATGGAGAAGATGGGGTATGATTTCTATAATAGTGACTGGGTGGAAGAGGGAGAGCACTAGACTATAATGGATGTTTACATTCAGTCAGGGATGAGGAAGGCCACAGCAATACCATGGACGTCATGACAGTATCTTGGGGATTTGGGGACCAATAGACTACCAGCAAAATTATGACACTATCTCTGGGGGGGCACTAGACTACCAAAGAAATTATGACTGTATCCCAGAATTCTGGTGGGAGGGGGATGGATAGGTAGTATCAATATTTAGCAGCAGTGCTACTTGGAGGAGGAAATCACCCACCACTGTATGCATTGGTAAGGGTAAGGTATTGGAAGCATTAAATAGCGTTGCTGAGGCAGTCTTATATCTCTCACAAAATCTAATAAATTTGCCACTGGGTCATGCATGCAAGAGTGTTCCATCATTTGCATGGGTGCAGTGGTGTATTCAGCATGATCACACTGTCTGCTGAGCACCACACACTGGGTCACTTTGAGTATGGCTCCAACCTTGCTCAGACACGTTATGTCCAGGTAGCACTGTGCTACTCATGCTAGCGCTGTGCTACCCCTCTGAATTTCAGGACCACAGTATTTTGGATATCAACCAAAAATGCTGAAGAGGACTTCCTGTTGTATCTGTCTGCTCCTCTGTATCCATGCCTATGTATGCTAATGATAAAGTTCTTTTTGCTTCTGGCTCCTCTTCACATGACCTAACCTCCTGGCTGTGGTTGGATTTTGACAACATTCAGTGCTGGTTCAAGTCTAACAATTGTCCCTCAATGCCAAAAAATAGTCTCCTTGCTTTTTGGCACCCATCAGAGGCTTGCCAGATTTATTTATCTCCTATTATTTAATACCCTTGATGGGACTAAGATAGAAGATATCTCCTCCTTTAAGTACATTGGGGTCTGCCTTGACCAGCATCTTAATTTCTAAGTGCATATTGATGCAATCCACCATATACTGCACCATAAGCTTAGAGCAGTGTCCAGGAATAGAGTAAGTATTCTGCTTCATGCTGAGAAATTGTAGTATGAAATGAGCCTCGGCTCAGTGTGCCTTTCCCTGTTACCAAATTTTAAATAAGTAAATATATCTTTGACTACAGTGACGTAGTCTACAGTGGTGCCCCTAAATCTTCCCTTGCCAGACTGGAGCCCCTTTTCCATTTTTTCTGACATTTTACTTTAGATTGCCCCCCTCATACTCAACACTGGTATCTTTACTCATCACTTTCTCTCTTCATGCTAGGTGCCTTTCCCATTGTGCATCTTTTATATTCAAATCCTGGTTCAACTTCCTTCCTCTATCTTAAATTCCTTCTAGCATCTCCTTCTTCCTACCTTCACTGCAACACTAATTTCCCTCCTCTTTCTACTCCTTCTAGAAAATCTACTGTTGGACACCATGCGTTTTATGTTGGCTTGTGTGCACATGCTGTCAACATTTTGAGGTGGAAGCAGAAATGCAGAGGTGTGTCAGTGTTGGTGAATGCAGGGGATGCTTATGTGGGTGCGTCCCTCAGCCCCCAATCAGTGAGCATGCTGCCGATGACAGCAGTTTCAAAAAGAGCCACAGAGATGAAACAAATGTGCTGCTGCAATCAGAGACAAGCTCATCATTGCAGTGGCAGATGGCACACCTCCATTACCTGCCTTTCCTGGTGAAACATTTCAGTAAAAATGGTGGCTCTTGCCATCTGCCACATAATCTGCATAAAGCCGACATTGGGGTGCCCACCCCATGTCAGCATGTTTGCAGATCCTGCCGCCCACCACACCACAACCTCCCACTGCTACTGCCATCCCCACTCCCTCCCATCCCCCTGACAGACAATGGAACATTCCCGCAAACTCCCACTGCTGCTGTCCTCCCACTCCCTCCATCCTGCCCTCTGAATTGTAGCACTCTGGGACCTCACCCCAGTGTGTCTAATTTTTGTTTTCATTCATAACCTGTAAATGAAGAAAACATTCCCTCACTGTTTTTTTTATTTTTTCCCTGCAAACAAGAAAATGGTCCCCCATTCCCCTCCTCCATCCCCAGCCTCCCTCTGAGCACCCATCTCCCCGCACCCCTCTCACCCATACTTACCCTCTGGAGGTCAGGAGCTGTGATCTTCTCTGAACCAGAATGTGTCTGGACTCCAAAACCGAACTGCAAAGTGAAGAAATGACGGTAAGCTTTATAATGGGAAGCAATGGAGGTTTCAACTTATGTTGATATCTCAGGCATTTTTTTGAATTTTGGCTCCACATTTTCAACATGGGATTCTTGGGACCCCACCTCATGAACATGTCACTGACATTTCATTTCTCTGTCCTGAAAGGTGATTTTGTGGTCACTGCGTAGAATCACCTTTCTGGACTGTTAATGAAATGGCACTGCCACTGTTCATGAGGTGGGGCAAAAAGCCCATGTTGCAAATTTGTGGAAAAATTAACCAAATGACTCCATTACGAGCATGAGTTGAACAGTTTCTACGCACACTCATAACTTCGCCAATTTTTTATATTTTCATTTCAGATTTTCAACATTGCCATTTTTCACACCTCCTTATCAACACTACAGTTGTCATTTTTTACATCCTGCACAAAATGTGTTTTCACACCTGTGGCACACAATGGGCATGGTCGCTGTGTGAAATCAACTTTTGGGACAGAGTAACAAAATCACAGTGACACTGTTCATGAGGAGAGGTCCTAAAATGCCCATGTTGAAAATTTGGTGAAAAAAATTCCAAAAACTTACTGCATTACGGGCATGCGTTGCACAATTTCTATGCATGCTTGTAAGTTCACGCATTTTTCATATGTTCTCTCTAGACTTTAAACATTGCCTTTTTTTCACACCTCCTCATGAATAGTACAGCTGTCATTTTACGCATTCTGCTCCAAAATATGTTTCCACATATGTGGCTCTGAATGGCACAGTTTCTGTGTGAAATCACCTTTCAGGATTCAGTAATGAAATGACAGTGCCACTGTTCATGAGGTGGGGGTCCCAAAAAGCCCATATTGAAAATTTGGAGTGAAAATACCAACAAACACCTGGGGCATTAAGGTTTCCAACCATACACTCACCCTGTAGAGACTGACTGGCATCGGGGGCGTAACTTGAGTTCATCAGCTATAATGTTCACAACATTCTACCCCCACCCCTCCACCCTACAGCCACTGATAGCATCAAGTTGTGCCTTGGGGTCTGTTACCCTAACATTCACCCCATTCTCCTATACTGCACTCATCTCAGCTTATTTCCTAATGGAATGGGGTGACCATAAGAGCCAAAGACCCTAAAGCACAACGTGACACCTGTTGGTTTCTTCAGGGTGGAGTGAGGTGGAATAGTGTAAGTGTTATAGCCGATGACCCAAAGCCATGCTCCCAATGCCTTTCAGTCTCTGCTGGGGGGGCTGATGTTAGTTCAATGTTTCATTGCCATTCCTATTATGAATCTCTCTAACTCCTACACTGCCAAAGCCAGCAAGCCAACATTCGGCATTGACAAATGCTTGTTCTTACCGGTTTCCTAAACTTTGGTCCTCCCTTCCCCTTTCCATTTATTCTGCCTCTTTTCCTTCCTCCCTAAAGTCTCTTCTTTATGACTTTTGATCTCCTAGCTGCAACTGTCTATGAACCTGTCCTCTTCTTATTCCCTTTCTCTATACATATGAGTGTGTTTTATTTTCTGCTTGCATTCATTTATTAATTTGCCTCTAATTATTTATATTTATGCACCATGTATTACTATATTACTGTAACTGACTTCTTATTTTCATCAGTTTACTGTTTGGCTATCTCCTTCTCCCCTTTCCCCCAGGATGCATTTGGAAACAAGCTGTTCTTAGTTCAGTATGTCTTTCCTGGTTAAACTTTTAAATAAATAAATAAAATGTCACTGGCTCTAACAAGAAGGTTTATAAAATGGGCATAAGAAATCCACATCTCTGATTGGCCATTATATCATCTGAGCCTTGTTCTTATCAGATGATATAGTAGCCAACTTGGACTTCTGCCCACCAAGATGCTCCATGATAACAAGGAATCAGTGAGCTCTGCCAAGCAGAAACAGAAAAGCTGACTAGCAGAGCTCACTGAAGTGGCAGCAATACAGCACAACGGCACTCCTGGCAGCACAGTAACCATATGTCACTCACAGTACACAAGCTCCCCCTTCCAACACAAACTATAAATGGCTCATTTTCTTTAACTCACTGGGCCTTTCCTCCTCGTATTACCACCTCCAATCCTGTATCATCCTCCTTTAGATCTCTGTAGTACACACTCAACCTGATACCCCCCCCACAACTTTATCATGTCCTGTAAATCATAGCTAAACAATGCAGAAATAACATGGGGACCAGAATACTTGTCGCTGTAAAGCAAAACTTTCATTTTTCCACACTGTCCGCCCTGGTTTGAAAAAAGCAGAAAATGGTACTCTACGGCACCCTCTAAGGGACATGCTCGCTGCCAGTCACCAGCAAAGAACAAGCTTGGTCCTGACACTGCTGACAAGTCGGTGACTTCACTACCTTTGTTTAAAAAAAAAACACTGTAAAAATGAAATAAAACAGGCAGTCTTTATTTCTGCCAATGTTTGTCACCCTGGGTATGGGGACTTGGGGACAGAGATGCAGCAACATAGTCAGACACGGTGGCACCTCTGAGTCAAAACACATGCTGGCTCTTATGGAAAGGACAGCTTTCTCCATTTAAACATAGGAAAAACACAATGTGAAAGAGGAATCTATACTAATCAAAACAGAGAAAAATAACATGAGAAATGCAAATGAACCAAGTTTTTTTAAAGTGACTTAATAGGGGGACAATTGTTTCTATTTGAAGTATTAAACCCTCTTTTTTATATTTTTTGACTTCTTTATGTTTTTTTCTTTTTACTCATTAAATAATTCTACAGTGGCCCATTTTATAAGTGCAATAACACACTCTGAGGTATGGGTTATTGCCTGATAAGAGCACACCCAAGGACATAAGGCACTCGTCGCAAGCGCCACGTGCCTTAGTACACTCCTGGGCATGCTCTTATCAGGTGATAACCCACTCCTTGTCATGTGTTATTGCTTGCATATTTCTTGCAAATTCCTGATCATGTGACTGACACCCACAGCACTAAAATCTGTAGAAAGAAATATAACAAATATTAACAACAGTGAAGCTGCATTAGACCACAAAATGGAGACTTCAGCAAGTTTAGACATGATGTTGGGAGGGCAAAGAACTAAAGAAAAAAAGGGGTTCTCTCTGAGACAATGAAGGGACAAGAGATCAGTCATGAACTGAGTGCTCCAGACATTAGGAATGTATATGCAGTAACAGATGGAACTGTTCAAACTATTAATAGTACAAATAAAGAATCTCCATCCACATCAGCAATCTCATGTCACTCCATTACCCATAATAGAAAACACAAAACAATGAAGAAAATCTGAAAACAACAAAAGTTAATCGATACAATCGACAACTGAACCAGAAGATACAGATATTTCAGACCACATGGACATTAAGGAATGGGAAGCAACCCCAGCCCCGAAACCCCTTCCCGCCATGGGCTAAAATGATAATTTCACAGCTTACCAAACTCACAGCCAAAATGGAAAATGGTAAACAAGTTGTAAATGGGAATATAGACTCATTCCAAACTGCAATAAATCAGTTGATTTGAGAAAATAATAAACTGTGAACGGAATTGCAATCCCAGTTGAATGCTAACATAAACAAATGGATGAGCAAAGTAAAGATTTCAAGTTAAAACTGATGGATTTTGAGATCAGAGCACCAGGAAAAAACATTAGGGCCCATATTTTCAAAGGAGATGCATGGCATATCCCCACATGTGCCAGCGCATTCCAACATATGCGCCACAACATGATATTCAAAGTATAGAGATGCGTTATGCATCTCCGGATGTGCCGAAGTGCATCTATAATGTATGTGGCACATGTGGAGGGGGCCTTCCCATGAATGTGCCACGCATCACTGTATTTAGCCAAAATGAGTGTCGCAAGTGCAGCACATCCTGAAGATGTGCCATCCAAAGTTAGGAATAAAAGAAGCATGCCTAAGTGCAAGCCACCCACAGGCAGCAAGCTGCATAGCAACAGCCACAGCACTGGATGACTCAGCCTTTCTGATGGCAGTTGTCATGAGGAGTGTGAGGAGATGGGAAGAACAGCAACGTGGCCAAGGAAGGGCCTTTAGGTAGTATGCCCAACAGAGATGGTACCGTGTTCATGTCACATATAAACAACTCAGTGACACAGAGATCGTGGGCCAGTACTGACTTAACAGGGTAATACTGAGACAGCTCTGTAAGCTAGTCCATGATGAACTGCAGGCACCAACACACAGGAGTCCCGTCATGTCAGTGGAGACAAAGGTGACAGCAGCACTGTGCCTGCTCACCACAGGCACCTTCCAGATGCCAGTGGATGACACCACTGGTAACACACTGTCCACCTCATTCTGTCTGCTCATCCAGTTCCTCACTGCCCTGCTGCCACATGCTACAGAGTTCATCCCATTCTCTAGCACACAGGCAGAGTGGACAGAAACCATGCAGCAATACCACAGGGTGGCATGCATGCCAGGTGTGACAGGGGCCACTGACTGCACCCATGTGGCAATCAGGGCACATATGGCCCTGACAGTAACACTTATGTCAATAGGAAGGGATACCACTCTGTAAACTGCCAGATGGTATGCAATGCCACAGGGAGCATCACCAGTGTCTGCACCACACACCTTGGAAGTGCACATGATGCCTATGTCTGGCTTCAGTTGGGCCTGTGCTGCTTGTTCAAGAGTGGGAGGGGGACATCTAGCTGCCTCCTAGAGAGTGAGTGGGGCAGGGCAACATGCCCACACAGCACACTCTGTGGCAAACAACATAGCTGGTGGCAGTATCAGTGGAGAACAGTGACAGAGAAAATGCACTGGCTAGCAGGCATTGTGAACTGTGGAACAGGGGAGCCTGCTGAAGTGGGACCCACAGTCAGATGGGGGGGTACCAGTACATGGGATGGGGCAGGGCAGGGGGCATACACAGCACACCCAGGTGGCAGGGCATGTGGCAACACATGGCCTGAGTCACAGACAACAGCTGTGGCAGGGCAGAGAACCATAGCAGGACAGGACAGGACAGTAGCAGGATGTCCACACAGGCAGGGCTGGGATAGTGCAGGACAGGATAGAAGGAAGCCATGCCATGCCCTAACAAGCAGTGAGCATGCAAAAGACATGGGGAGCCCCCACCAGCATGACTAGGAGTGCACAGGAGGGGAGTGGGGAATGGCAACTAGGTGGACAGACAGAGCAAGCAAAACAGGCAAGGGTGGGGGCTTGTGGTAGGCCCTGCGGATGCCTGATGGAGACTAACATACTGCATTTACCACCACAGGTGACAGTGCATACCCCCTTTGGCCATGGCTGCTCACCCCATGCATTGACCCTCAACTGAGGCTGAGGAACACTACAATGAGGCACATCATGACATGCAGTATCACTGAGCGTGTATTTGGCATGCTGAAAATGAGATTCAGATGCCTGGACAGGTCCAGTGGCACCTTTCAATACAGTCTAGAGAAGGTCTGTGGCATATTCCTGGCCTGTTGCATGCTACACAACATGGCCATGAACCATGGAACAGTTGTCCAGGCACAGGAGGGTGACAGTTCAGAGGATGAGGAACCACTGGCTGGGGGTGGGCAGGCAACACTTGACAAGAGGGACCCATGGCTGGCTGCTACGGCATGGCGGCACAGAGACAAAATTGTGGAGGAGCATTTTGGAGACAGCAGGTGAGTAACAGTGCAGGACCAAGTTGGCCATTCACACACACACACACACACACACACATACACACATACACACACACGGGGGGAGGATACACACATCCACGTGTAAGCAGACACAGCGCAGATGTGAAGGACTGCAATGGAGAGTGCACACAACCACGCACAGGTAGTCACTGCAGTGTCAGCATGGACAATGGGCACACTGTTGCATAGTGAGGAATGACATGGATCAGAAGGACTCCTCTGGCTCACAAGCGCAGCAGACACACGAAGCTGCACTCATCACACCTATGCCACACAGCACAACACCAGTGCCCCCACCCATGACAAATATACTGCACAGACAGCACAGACGTGCTTGCCACTGGAGCATGCATGTGCCATAGCATGTGGCCCCAGGCAGTAACAGCTGGATGTGTGGGCAAAAACATCCACAGGGTGAAATTGCTATGTCGACTGCACCCAGGAGGCATCACTTTTTGCCAATAAGGCCTCCACGGACACATGGGTGGTCATGCCTCAGCTGGGTGAACCCTTCTGGGGTGTCACCCGTCGTAGAGGGTGACTCATCCACCCTAGCTGGGGTTGACCCATGAGACCATGACAGGGTGCTTTTGGGTGTTGCGGTACTGAACCCTAGATGGGAACCAGGGGTATTGGAGATATAGCTGGCAGGGGGCAGCGTCAGCAACAATGGAGATATGCAACTCCCTGATGTGGGAGTGCTGGTGGTAATGCACAGGGTTAGGTGGGAAACCCTGTGGCCATGGGGTGCCATGGCTGCACAGCCCACTTCATTGGCCTGTGCAATCCTCTCAAGACCCACGGTCATGTCTGCCTGCAGTTGGTGTAGCTCACCAATCATCTGGGTGTACCTTGCAGCTGCATGCTCATCAGTGAGGCCCACCTGCAGCCACAGTCCATGACACACCTCTCTGAGCACTGCCTGGTGCTCCATGGATGCCCACAGGAGCTAGGTGTGCTCATCCAGCCTGTCAGCAGGGGACATGTCTACTGCAGGGGGCTGACAGGCAGGGGGGTACCGGCCTGCTGTCCCACATCCACCGCTTGTGAACATCACAGGACAGGCCAATGCTCAGCTGGGGACTGTGCACAGGCAGGCACAGTGGGCCCTGGGACAGTCATACCATGGGCCCCTGCAGAATGATGATGCTGTACAGAACCCTGCTGTATGGTGGTGACAGCTCCATGACTCACAGCAGCGCCCTGCCCCAGGCCATCCACAGTTGTAGCAGCAGCAGACAGCATGTGTGCAATTTGGGGAGGGTCATGTGAAGGGTTAGGATGCACCACACTGCCTGATGCTGTCCATGTGGCAACAGGAACAGTAGCTGTGACACTGATGTGCATATGTTTCCCCAGTTGGGTGGCATCCTCTATATCATCATCATTCTCCTCCATAGCAGATGCAAGCACAGTGAGATCCTCTGACAAGCCAAGAACAGGCAGGGTGTCTAACTCAGCAAGCCAAAGGAAGTCCCTCTACAGATGTGCTCTGTGAGCAGCGGCCACAGCTCTGGCAGATGTGGATGGTCCAGGGTCTTCCTCCTTCAGTCCCACCAGATATGCCCTGAACCCTGCAGTATCCCTAAGGTGTGGTGGAGCTGAAAGGCAGAATGGAGAGCATGGTCAGAGATGCATGGCCATGGTGCTGGGTGACAGGTGGACATGGGGAGGTGTGTATGTGTGCCACAGGTGTGTAGGTCCTGCCACACAGGCCAGAGGCCATCATTGTGGCCTGTACTGCACACACTCAATGGTGGCCTGTGCACTGCACATCTTCTGTGCGATGCACACAGGGAAGAATGTGGCACATGACCTCAGGGACCAGGCTGTGTTCTGGCAAAGCCCCCCCAATGGCATTGCCACAGGCACAGCGGCCACCATGTGGGCCAACTGTCCACAGTGGCTGCACAGTGTGGTTGCCTGACATTGCCAGTGAGGTGTACACACACATGGCTCATATGCCTCTGTGGTCATGGTCAACCACTGATGTCCTGTGTAGCTGACAGGCCTCCATCCCTTGTTGCATGGCATGACACTGGGCCAGCAACAAACCACTCTAGGGACTGTGTTTGTCTATGACTGGGCTGTGCACTGTCAGCAGCTCTCCTCAGCACCATTCGGACACAGTGAATGGCCATGTGTGGCATATCATGCACACCGTGACTGACACATATAGCTCTCCTCATAAC
Organism: Neoceratodus forsteri; assembly: GCA_016271365.2. Lineage (NCBI taxonomy): Eukaryota > Metazoa > Chordata > Ceratodontiformes > Ceratodontidae > Neoceratodus > Neoceratodus forsteri. Next base: position 519,016,333 of record CM028133.1, on the reverse strand, counting down.
ATGACAGATACATACTCACAGTGCTGCAAACAGCTGCTTTCTGTCTGGAACTCACCACCAGGGACACCGTCCACAAAGGAATGGGCTATTGTAGCAAGAAGAAGCTCCTCCTGTGCTGTCAGTGGTGGCACTGTGTGTGGCCCATCCCCAGTGGCCTGCATGGATGCCTTCATTGTGGCCAGTCACTCTCTGGCTCTGGTCCACTCACTGTTCATATGTTTAATTCACTCCTGTGGAATGTGGTTGTACACACTGTGAGCTTTCATGGCCTTGGCCACCTCATCCCAGCCCTTGGCATCCTCCTGCTGGATGCCCGTTTTGTTCATCAGAAGATCCTCATGAAGGAAGTATGCAGTTAAGAGGGCATGTAATTCATCTTTGGTGAAGTTTAGCCACCTTCTCTTCCTTCTCTCCTTGGCTGCCATTATGGTGCCTGTAGAGAAGAAATGATGAGCATCAGCCCTGGTCCATCGCATCTGGTAAGTGTTGCATGTCCAGCTGGCTGCATTACACCAAATGCTGTAACTGGCAGAATGTAGACAAACCCATCTCCAAGGCAGCAGTACCTGCCAGTCACCTGTGGTGTGGGATGAAGCTGGGTGGCCCATTTATGGCTCAGCCCATACAAATAAGGTGGAGTGTGGCCTGAAATGAGATGCTAATGTGTGGACTTGGGCCAGGATTGGGCAGTGAGGCAATCTGCGTATCCTGGTTGAATATTGCAGATTTGCTCCTTGCCCATCTCAGTGTGCACAGCGCATCTATTTGGGCTGTGCATCTCCGCATGGCACATTTATGCGCTTGCAGAGGTAGGCCATACCATCACTGACATGTATGGCAGTGCATGTGTGATGGCACTGGCTATGCATCACACAGATCCACCACTTAGCTGTAATACACCGTTGACGTGCATGGTGTATGTCTGTAACTTTGTGCCATGCGGTTGGCTGCAGGTGTGGCATTGGCTGACCTCAGCAACATGGCCAACCTGCATGAACACTCATGCCTGTTGCATGGGGCCATGACCCTGATGTCCCATGCAGCAGTGCGCTAGAGCACATGTGCAGTAATGTACCATTGTATGGCAATTACACTGTGCAGGATGCGCAGTGCAATCTGTGTGAACCTATCATACATTGGGCATGGCCCAGCCACATATCACCCACACTCCCTGCCTGTCACACCTGCTCCTGCATCCCTGTAGTCAGTCATGCCATGTTCCCAGGCTGGTGGGCTCAGAACCCTGAATTGGACTGATGTGGAGTTGGCAAACCTGGTAGCCCTCATTGCTCCACTGGAGGGGCAATTATTTGGGTCAGAGGCCTGGGCCCAGGTGTAAGCCAGGGTGGCTGAGCACCTGGAAAGGAGGATGGGCATCACACAGTCCAGGGAGCAGCGTAGGCACTGGTATGGTGACCTGTGGAGGAGGGACCCAGAGAGGCTGCACTGCCTGTAGGACCAGGCCTGCAGGGGGGCTGTTCTGCACCCAGGTACGAATGTGCTATGTGAATGTTTTCCTTGCTCGCTAGTGGGAGTTTGTGAGGTGCAGCAGGGGCATATAGCACCACCCACATGGTTCACATAACCCAGGTTGCAGGGCCAGGCTGATGGTGCCATGTGTGCCACTGTATAGCCCTGGGTGCAGTGGTGGCCTGCAGTGCTGATGCCATGTCAGTGTTGGTCCCCTTTGAGTGGTGTCTGTTACCAGGGCATGCATCGTGCTGTGCCCTGCTGCATCATGTCACTGTTGTGCCCTGGGGGGGTATGTTCCTGTATGTTGCTCAAGGTGTTTTTCCATTGTGTCCCACTTGCAGGTCGGGAGAAGTGGTGACAGGCACAGAAATGTGCCAGTAGGTGACAGGATGATGGAGGTGCTGGAGTGGCTGTCACTGGCACACCACCATGTGTGTCACACTGTGCTGCATATGTGTTTTCAGGGTTTAGGGGTGGGTGTTTGCATTGCTCACCATGGGCTATTGTCTGCTTGCTGTGCATGCCCATGTGGTGCCAGGCACACACATGGATTGTTGTCTTGGCACTGTGTGGTGGACCCACTGTGCACCTAGCCCCTGTGAGTTTGTCCCCATTTCATGTGTCCTTTCAGGACCGTGTGTACCCATCGGTGCTCACTTTGGGTTGCCACAGGGCCTGCACACATTGTGCATGCAGTTGTCAGGTTCACACACTGTGGAGAACATGGCCACATGTCCCTCAGCAACATCTAGTGCATGCATATGCCAACATTGCCTGTTCCCTGTGCTACATCCCATTCACTGTGTGGCTCTGTTGCAAGGCATATTGCTGGTTCATTGTGTGCATGGTGTGTTATCGGGCCTATGCAAGGGGACTGGCAATGTCAGGCATGCTCATCCAATCCATCCAGGAGGGGCACTGTGTCTGGGTGGGCTGTGGTACTAATTACGTGTTCTCTGTTTCCCCCACATAGGTTGCCAGGACTCCAGTGCTACATGATGGAGGCCACAGGGGGAGGATGGTGCTGCAGGGAAGGGTTGTCTCCAGTCAGGACCTACTGGTGGTTATAAACTGGTGGCAGGGGATCATGTTCAGGAGGCAGAGGGCTATCCTGCAGGCTGTGTGGGATATCCTGCAGGAGCTGTGCATTTCCAGATGGCCATGCAGGGGATGGGCACAGGACCACCAGGGCACTAGGCCAGTGTGGCCCATTGGAATTCTTGTTTAGTTAGCCCCATTTACAACAAACCAATGCCCTTCCCTTCCCACTGTACATAGTTCCTTCCCTTCATTTTCTGGTCCCCACCCCACCCTGCTCCACACCCATTTTACACTGTTGCTGTTTCTTTTTTGCTATGCTATTCCACCTTTTGTTGTTTGTGTTTGTGTTGCTTGCTGTTAAATATTGTTGACTCTGATATTGTCTGTGTCTGTGGTCCTTCCTTAACTGTTGTTGCCATCACCTTTTGTGTTGCATGGTTGGTCCAGTGCCCCTTGGTTGCCACAGCTCATTTGTGTGAGTGCCGTTGTGCACCCATATGCCCTGTCCACCCTGTTTGGCCCCCACAGTGTTTGTCATGGTTTCTCATGGGCTGCCTCTGGTGTGTCCATCACTGCTGCCCACATTGTCACTTGCATGATGCCCTTGTTCTGGTGCTGTGCATGCCTCCACTATTCTCCTGGTCTCCATGCTACTGTGCAGCACTATTTGCAGTTCTGTGCAGCCATAGGTATGTGCACACAGTGTGGCCTACAGTCACTGGCCTGTGTGCCATTATGCCTGTATCCCACTGTGCCTCTGGTCTGGCTACCACATCTGCCCTGCATGACTCCTCAGCACTGTTGTCATGGTGCCTGGCCAGACCGTGCTGTCCATTGGCACCTCCAGTGCTGTGGCACGTTGTCCATGTCCTTCTGTGCGCCATGTGTACTGTGCCTGTTACAACCCTTGACCAGTGATCTGTGTGTAGTGCTTTATACTCTACCCATGGGGGCTGTGCTTTTACCAGTTTGCACGTTTGCAGTGCCGCTCTCCTTCCTATTGCCTTGGGCAACTGCTCGCCCTGTTTGTGCTTTTGCACACTGCTCATTTCCTGTTTTCAGTCCTGCCTTGCCTTGTTGCTCTGCTGTCCCAGGTTGTGTTGCTCCATTTCCAATATTCAGTCCTGCCCTGATGCATGGCACATATGCAGTTCTGCAATAGTGCATTTCTGGTATATTCAGCTAGGGATTTACCGGCACATCATATGGCGCATCCACTGAATGTTGCATTTATTTGGGGTGGTGCATCTCAGATGCACCACACAGGCACTTGCATGATTTTCCAGGGGACTTTAGAATATGGTGGCCTAGAGTACTAGGCGTACTAGAAGCTTGGGACAAAAAAAACAAAAAACGTTAAAAGAATCTCTGAAACAGATTATGGCAGCTTATATGGATGCAGAGCCTAACAATATACACACAGAATTTAACAGAGTGCACAGAACTTATCGGGAAGATGCAGGTATGAGGAGCCACTCAGACTAATTATCACAAAGTTTTTCAAATCAGAAGAAGAAGCCCTAATGTCCACTGTTTGCAAGCACACAAAAACATCTCACTGTAATGTGAGCTTTGATTTCCATTTTTAATGATCTCCCACCAGATTTAATATAAGAATGGAAGAAATTTGACCTATTGAGAAACAGACTATGGTCAAATAGTATTAAAGCTACTATGATTTATCCGGCTAAGATAGCATGACACATACTATACATTTGAATCCCTTGAAGCCGCAGAAAGAAGCTTAAAGGGAAAAAATGGGCTCTGATTTTGTTTTTTCTCCAACAGATCTTTTGTAGAACAATGTCTGAATGAAGAGTTTATAATGAGCAAATATGATAAAAGGCTTAGTTAATATTAGAGAGACATGAAAAGGAGTTAATATACTAGTCAGAATGAATTATCAGTAGACTAAGTTTGTCAGGTAAAGATGTAGCTCTTTGTAATTCTCCTCTACTCCCAAAAAAACTGATCCAGGATAGGATAATGGAAGATCACACTTGGCATCTTCCGATCCAGACAAGCGGCAGGATCAACCAAATATTTGATATTTAAAATGCTAGCTGTAGAACAAAAAAGTAATTAATAACGATTGTGAGGGGATGAGAAATAGCGGCTCATCAGTAAGCGGAGCCGCCATGTTTAAATATACTGTTCACCCTGCCCACAAAAGAATTTAATCCAATGAAATGGCAGGAAGCAAGTGAATGACAGCCAAGGACCGCGCTCATGAAAGAAAGTTTTTCAGAATGCTGTAATAACTCGTTTTCAGGTTATTACGACGTTTAGGAGAGCTGTGTAAACGGGTTGATAAAGGGGGGTCACCAGTAATTATAGATGCTATAAAAGAATATTGGAGATATAATTACACAGAATTAGAAAATATTACTAATCTATGGGATGCATTTAAGACTATGGTTAGAGGACAAATTATACCACGCCAAGCAAGGCAAAACCAAAAGACTAAAGAAGAGGCTAACAAATCTAATAAAAAACAGAAAGAATTGAATCATTTAATGATTAGAAACTATCATTGATATTACAAAGAATGGTGTGAGATTAGGACTAAAAAATATGATTTAAAGAGCTAGTGTACTACCTGGAAACTACCTAGAATGAATTGTAACTTTCAGATGTAGTCAGTTACTACTTCTTAAATTTTAAACAGTGTGTCTTTTCTGTTTGCTAATTAGAAGATTTTCTACCTGGAAGTACTGGGGTGATGTGTGGAGCAGCACTCTGTCTGGAGGCTAACAAAAAATGAGTTCTGTTCCTCCTACTACATCAACACTGAGATCACACTGACTGTGGCATCACTAGTAACCAAGGAGAACAATTTCTCACTACCAGATTATTCTCTTTCACGTGAAGCAGCAGGGACTGGCTTTTCTTGGTTACTAGTCATGTCACAGTTTCAAGCATTTTGATTGGTAACTAGTGAAAGCCACTGCTCAGACTGCAAGGATTAAAGTGCCTCAATGTGTTTGATCACATTTCTAATGATGTAGTGGGAGGAACAGAACTGACTGGTTCAAACAGAAAATGAAAAAAAAAATACTTCAGATATAGGAAGTGAGAGCTGACTGCATCTGAAAATTACTATTAATTCCAAGCAGTAAACTAGCTCTTTAATAAATAAAGAAACAATCAGAATACTTAAACAAAGTTAAAACTATTAAGTATTAGGAGGTGGACAAATCAGGGAAAATGTTAGCTAATCAATGAAAAAAAAACAAAGAGAAAAATATACTGTAATTGCAGCAGTGAATAACAAGAGCAGTGTCAGTGGCTCAGAAGGTAGCACACTTGCCTCTGAGGCTGGGATATCAGAGGGCTGTCAGAGGGCTGTGGGTTCAATTCCCACACCTGGCAGAGGGGTGCCCGAGGGCTGTGGGTTCAGTTCCCTTACCTAGCACTTGGGTTAATATCCTAATACTGACACTGTAATGCAGTATGAGGGGGGTACTGCACTTCTGAGGTGCCATCTTTCAGATGAGACATTAAAACTGAGGTCCCATCTGCCTGTTCTGGTGGTAGTTCAGGTGGATGTTAAAGATCCAGTGGCACTTATCGAAAAGAGTAGGGGAAAATTTATTAAATACAGAAACTAAATACAATATCCCAACATATACAAGCACAAGGAAACTCTTGAAAACAACCAAAGGGAAAAGAGAAAAAATACTGAATTCAGCAAATACAGCTCTCTGGAGATAGAGAAAAGAAAATACAGAGAGAAGAAAATCCAGTAAGGAGAAACAGTTCCCAATCTGAAAACAAATGCACTATACAAAACCATAATGAAACCACCAAAGCATACTTTATAGGAAAAATGCTCCTATTTATCCCCCCCAAAAAAATAACACATATCCACTATCCAGGCATACAGTATCGTACTTAATCCTTCAGTCCTGTACCCTTCCTTCATGCAATAGGAGTATCAGAGTTTGTGATCCAAGGCAGATCATGCCATCTTCTCAGCCACTGGTTTTCTTGTAATGCTGTCCTCTCCTATGCACAAATAGTTTGTAAATCTTTAGTTATTTTCCCAACTATTTCATCATGAGTACCATGTTTCTGTTACAATGAAAATAGACAACGGGCATTCCATATCTGCCATTTACATATAGTAAAGATCAATGTAACTGTTTCAACTTCCCACACCCGCCATGGTCCTATGACCTCACCAAACATAAGATTATCCATGGACATCAGTGCAAATGTTGGTCACTCCCATGCCCTGGCCAAAAAGGCCCAAACCCCTGAATGAATGTACAGGAAAAAACAAATGGTCAGCAGTTTCTAGTCGTGTAATACAGTCTGGTCTACTACAAATCCTATCCTCTAGCTTTGTATGCTTATGATTACTTTTGACATTAATCCTGTTATGGAAGCTCAATCAATGAAGATCCCAGACATGAGCGGGGATCCTGGGGTTCCATAATAATTGAAAAAGAGCCCTTTTACTACCTTCAGGGCAGTGTTCAAAAATATGAGAAACTGGACACACCACACATAATAACACATTATAAACCCCTTTTCTCTGTACTGTCATAATCCCATGTGTAGTAACCTTCCACTGCCTTAATCTAGTAAATGTATCCCTCCAATAGGACAGTGCATACGGTTGCTGTTTCACAATCTTTAACCCCGCCATCCCATAGTTGAAACCAATACTGTACAGTATTAAATACCCATTGTTCCCAGCCTTTATTCAGATGTATCAATAGAGAGCATAAATTGGTCATAAAAAAAGACTGTTGAAAAACAATAGTGGGTGAATCACATTCAAACCCCCTTGACTGACTGGCAAATACAATATGTTGCATTTTATGGGATTCAGTCAGCTCCCCCACACTGCCTGAAAAAAAAACACTCAATAAATGGGTCTCCAAAGATTTTGGTGGTAGAGAAATATAGCTGAGAAATAGGAAAACTGGTATTAAATATGTCTTGATCAGAAAAACCCTTTTCTTTTTCCCCATTTTCCACTTATTCCAGTTAGAAACTTTACACTGAGCAATAGCAAGTTTGTTTTCCCAGTTTAAAACATCCGGGTGTTGCATCCCGAACTGAATCCCTAAAATCCGAACTGGTCCTTCACACAGCCTTATCCTACCTATCTCTGGAAATGTACTACTATGAGTCCCTAAACCCTTCACCACACATTTTTGTAAATTTATTGTAGCTCCTGCCACATTCCCAAATGCTGAGCAGAGGTATAAAGCCTCTACTATGGAGGCCTCATCTTTTAACAAGAGGCACATGTCATCTGCAGAGGCCATAACTGTTGGGGCTGATACTGCCAAGGTGGCAGTCAGTGGAGACAGTAAAGGGGATGTAGTTATCCACTGCAATAGTTGGTCCAAATAAAGGCATATAGGATCAAGCTGAGGGGACAACCTTGTTGCACTCCTCGCTTAATCCTGACTAGGGGACCCTTCCACTCATTTACTACTGGGAACACTGTCGCCAATTTATACAACCCCTTAAGCCATGAAATGAACACTACTGGGATCTGAAATCTTTCTAAAAGTAACCATAAAAAATCATGGCTCACAGCATCAAATATTTGTTTCTGGTCTAGTGAGAGGATATACCCACTCACCTGGTTTAAATTTCCTTTATCAAAAACTCTTAATAAAATCAGATTATCCTGAATACAGCGGCCAGGAATTGAAGAAGTCTGTGCTGCACAGATTACCCCTTGTGCTACCGACATCAATCTCTTAACCAAAGTTTTTGATAATAGTTTAAAATCCGTATTGAGAAGGCTTATTGGTCTCCAATTAGTTAAAGCTAACTTGTCACCTTTTGATATATATATATATATATATATATATATATATATATATATATATATATAGAGAGAGAGAGAGAGAGAGAATAACAGATAGGTCACTGGGCATTACCAGTGAATAATACCCTCGCGAGGTTCTGGACACATAAGAACCTTGAGAGCGAAGCTCGAAAGATGCCTGTGTACAGAACCTCGAGAGGGTATGTCACCGGTAATGCCCAGTGACATATCTGTTAGTTTTTTTTAATATATGGATGGGATTTTATTGTGTTAGGGGTGGACAGACATTTAAGGACTGTCTCAGTCCTGGCAAAAGCACCCCACTGCATCGCAATGTCTGGTTCATCCTGTCTCTCCCTGCCGGTCACTCACTCACAGCACGGAATAGTAAAATTGGTTGGCAGTCCTACCTTTTCTTCTTTTTGGGAATGGGGAACGCAGGAGCAACCAGATATAGCCATTTTGTGAAGAGAAAGACAGGGACATTTTGTTGACGAGGAACTCTATCGCTAAGCGAGAGACTGGCCGCCATGTTTTGCAAAGTCTTGTGCCTGCCTGCATATGAAAAGCAACCAATCGGAAGGCATGCTTTGGAAGACGTGGTAAGGAAAACTAGAGCATGCGCTAATGTCTTTTGGTGATAATACTATCATTCAGGTTGGAACAATAGTATTATCACTTCTGAACGATGGTATTACCACTGGACAAGTGTGGTATTACCACTAAGTTCTCGATACTATTACCAGGATTTTTTTGTATACTTTTCAATAGTATTAAAAACAGAATCCATATATTAAATATATTTATACAATAGGGGTGAGCTGATAACACATGAAATAAAAACACATATCACTCACCCCCATTGTATAACTAGTCAGTGACGTATGCACTGTGATACCTGCTTACAATTATATACACAGTGCGTACGTCAGCGGCAGATATTCTCACAGTCATTATGTCACACTACTTGACTTCCAAACTACCTCCCTAATCGAATTACTGTTACAAGTACCGAACTACAAATAGAAACTCCTCTTAAACATTGACAACTGCCACGAAAATCACTTCACCAAAAAAAACCCCTCAACACATCAATACAGTAGTAAAACACTAATTTGAACCTTATGTCTGCCTGCACGGCATTCTGTCTCTCAGGATATGACACGGCACTGCAGTAAAACAAACTATGACCCACAGAAGCTCCGCTGTTCTTAGGTGCACAAGCGCTTCACCAGAAATACATTCTACACATGAATTCAACTCTCACAAACACATACTAAAATTATAAGTACCTGAACAGTCTTGTTTCTTTGCTAATAGGAAATGCTGCTGCACAAGTAAAACTATCAGATCCTAAATTCCAACATAGAAGGCATCAAAACACCCCACCCACAACCCAAACTATGCCAATCAGAACTGACACAAAGAGAACAAACAGCAACAATGAATCAAATCACAGAAACAACAGTCATACACCCAACTAACCAATAAAAAATACAGCACTACCAGCCATTCATACACACAGCAGCTAAACCAACAGACACCTGGAAAAGTCATTCAGCCAACAAAATAACACCAGGGGAAACACATCACTTATTACAGCACAAATATTACAGCCCCTATTGTATAAATCGCACACATGATGGGCAGATCATGTGCTATGGCAAAATATTCTCACTTCTGCATTGTGAACTCTGAATACTCTCACTCATGCCTTCAGCACTCTTGAGTATACAGAGCTCAATCTGCAGGAGTGAGAATATTTTGCCATATCACACTCCTGTGCATCATGTATCCCATATATATATATATATATGTATATCAGAGACCCCATATTAAACTGCAGGGGGAGTATCTGCAATTTGCAGTACACTTTTGAAAAACTCAGTCAGTTCTTCTCCTAGTTCTGCTGCCAGGAATTTGTATGCTTCAGAGGGTAACCCTTCTGGACCAGGGGCTGTGTTATTATTTAAAGTGTAGATTGCCTCCATAACCTCTGAAATTTGTACTGTTTCCACCATATTCCCACCCTCAATTTGTGTGATCCCTGGAAAGTCAATCTGGGAGAGTACGAAGTCCGTCTGTGCTGTGTCCAAGGCCATCGGACCATACTTTTCCCCTGAGTATGCAGAAATCACCTCCATAATCTCAGCATTAGTACTAACCATTTGGTTATTTCCATTATATCAGGCTAAAATTTCCTTCTTCCCTATCCTGGATTGGCATGCTTCATATGGACAGACCAATTCCGTTGTTCTAGATGTGTCAAATTGTTGCTGTTGTCTGAGGTAGTGGGCCTTCTCCAAAAGAAACATTCTTAACTTATTTTTTAGGACTTGCAATTAGGAAGTATAGTCCTGTTTAGTTGTTATAGATAATGTCATTAGTCTCTGTAGCCAGGTTTTAGTTGCTAAGTACTCCTTATATTTAATCTGACATGTAGTTTTACTGTACTGTTTAAAAAAATACCCCAACTCTCTTTTAGTATCCAAACACCAAGTAATGGCATCATCATATAAGATAAATACTGACTTCCTATCCTTCAGAAAGTCAGTTAAGGAAGCCTGAAAAATCTTAGCCAACAACAGAAAGGTATTCATCTTTCATATTCCAGGACCTTTCCAAATGGAAGATACCTCTCCTATTTTAACCAACAGTATGTCATGATCTGAAAATTCGGTCACAGTTACTGTGGCCTCTTTGATGGGTAAATGCTGGGATAGAAAGAGAAAATCAATTCTCTTGGCCAAAGTGCCTTAATGGAAAGTAGGTGTATGAAGGCCAATGTGAACTCTAAAGGAGTCCACCAGGTGGGCGGTTTTAAGCATAGATGATAAAAAAAGAGAGAGAGTCCAAGAATACCTTTGAAGTACTAGATGTAGCTGTCTTATATTTTAAAGAGAGACCACAATTTAAATCCCCCCCAAAGATAACAAATTGTGAATTATGAAGAAAAGGCTGAATCATTTTCAGAAGGTCCACTCTCAAAGCCTTGGTCTGTGGGGCATATATATTAATTAGCCTATACAAGATTAGGCAAATCTTAATAACCAGAATCAACACCCTCCCTGGAACTAGGTCATATCGTTTTAACAATTCTACCTCTGGACCATTAAACAGGATTCCCACTCCTGAGCATGCCTCCTGTCCTATGGACCAAAATGAAAATCCCAGGTACCAGGATCTAGAAGCTTGTGTTATTTCCTACAACGTGTGATATCTAACATCTTGTATAAATGCAATCCCCAAAGCATACACAATCAAATAAGAAAATAACAAGTCCCGTTTATCTGGGTTCTTAATGCTGTTTACATTTACTGTGTGACAGTTAAGATGTGCAAAATCCATCAGAGAAGAAAAGGGGGTAACATAAGTTCCTTCTTCATTTCATCTGACCTCTGCGTCCAACTGACTCTCTGTGTTTGGTTTTATCCTTCCATTTTTGCGCCCCTGAGCATTCCATTGATCTCTCTGTATCCGTCATTTGATCCAGGATAGAGGACTGTATTGAAGATGAATCTGAGTCACTGCCAGACTCTGCTCCCTCCATCTGTAGTAGTTCGAACCTGTATCGAATAGAGGTTGTTCCCAGATCTGGTGGTGCCACTCTGGGTGTGTCCATCCTACGCCTACTGTGAGTGATATGAGCTATATTAGCTTGTTCCCCCATTGAGGAGGCTTCATGACTTCAATATCTGGTGTGTTCAAATTACTTGAACTCTGAACAGGATATGTTTGAGGTGGAACCTCCTGTCTTCTGTTGCAATCCTGTAGAGGCATAATTAAACTCCCCTCCTCCCCCTCTTCTCATTCTAGTGCAGTTGCCACTGGGGGGTTATTACTTCTGTCAGTTGTGGCCATACTGGATTCAGTGAATGCTCTACCCTGGGTTTTACAAAGGTGTTTGTACTGACTCCTGGAGTTGCATCATTAGACTCTACGTTCTCATCTCGTCTGGCCTCTTCCATGCAAAAATCAATTTTTTTTTGTGCCAGGGTAATGTAGAGGCGTTGTTCTGTTCCATCTGCCAAATCTAGTTGGTTATGCGCAGCCTTCTGACATGATTGAAAACTGTGTCCTAATCCATCACAGAAGTTGCACTTTTCTTGATCTACACAGTGCAGTCCAGAATGTCCCACTGTCTCACATATTGAGCATTTGATCTGCTGACCTGCACTACTCAGGTGCACCACTGAACCACACCTGTAACAGAATTTAAGTTGTCCTAAGTAGAATAAGACACTGTGATCCCTGCCCAAGAAGAAACTATTCAGCAGATGCATCAACCCTGTGTCCGACATGTGTAGCATAACTCTCACCCACCATCCCCCTGTCCACAAATGTTCTGAATCAAAGATCACCTCTGGGTCTGAGAGGACTGTACAAGGAGCTTTCAACCAATGTGTTAAATCACTCATGCTGACCTGTCACTCTGAAAAAGCACTGTTATGGTTTTTTGAGTTGGTTTAGACAAGGACAAAACTGAAAAGGGGGTCCAAAGTGGGGAAATTTTCAGCCTTTGATATTTAATCCAGAATCTCTCTAAACCTTGTTGTGTTTTAAAACTGACATCAAATGTCATTTCTTCTGAAACGTGGATCAGGGCATGTATTTTATTAGCAACAAGTTTTAGAGTCTTTAAGAAGAACTCTTACCACATACAATCTATCAGGAGCCTCTGACATACCACCTAAAGATCTCAACCTCATGGCATTTTGCAGGATGTGTTTGGGCCCTGGGAAAAGGGCCTTTTGGTCTTGTGTTATTTCTTGAGGCTACTGCAGAATATGAAGGTCTAGGAGACCTAGTTAATGCTGCGACTGCCTGTGGAGATTGTGGCCCTGAGATTCTACATGGAGAGGCATTTGCACCAGTCTGTATCTGCAGAATGGGATTTTGAGTCAACTCTAGTTCTTTAGGGAGTTCTAGATGTGAAGCATCCTTGTCTTGTGGTGGTATAACAAACTCTGCCACTTGTACATCATGTAATACCCCAGGAATATGAATCAGGGCTGTCCCTGAAACCCACTGGCCATTTTTAGCATTCTTCTCCCACCCTGCCACTTTCAAAGCATTTTCAGCAGACCATTCTTCTTCACTAAAAGCCTTTGTAGCAGTCACCCCTTGGCATTTTACATTCACCCATATCTCCAAGCTAGGTTTTGCAAACATTGTCTATATCCCCATTTTGCTTACTGACATTTGCTATGTCACACAGAGAGGCCATGGGGCATTTTAGGCCAGGTTGCACACCTGTATCTTCCATTCTGGATGCTATTCCCACATTTATACAGCCATGCATATTGCTTCGTATGTTTGAACTTTCACCAACCTTATGCTCCATCACATGAGTCAGTATGTCATCTGCCTGTTTTGTGGCATCCATCCCAGGGCAAGCATTCATTTTCATAGCAACCTCCTGCTTTTGTACATCCATTTGTTCTTGTGTCTGGGTTTCTAGCACTGATAGTTGCACCAACAATGTTTGTCTAGGGGTCAAATGTTGTTTCTCTTCAGCCTGTAGTAAGTCATGTACTGTGGCACTTTGGATTGTTTTTTAACATTTAGAAAAATGAGCCCCTGTCTTTTCCCAAGAAAAAACAACCAGGTAGGTGTGCAATACCACTGTTAGTTGTGAACAATTTATACTTTATTTTCCAGCCCCCAGTCCAAAATTGCTCAGAATCAATTATGGGTACAGGATGTTCAAGTACATCACATTGTTTCTTAAGCCAATATATGATATCAGAAATGTCTACTCCCTCATTCTTAAAAAGAACAGCAATCATCCTAACGGCTGGTTTAGTGATAGGAATTGCTAAAAAAGAGGCCCACAAGGGAGAGTCCTTCAAGGAATTATAATTAAGGTAAAACCTATCCAGTGCTTCCACTGTCTTAAAACTAACATCATAACTGCTCTTATCCACATGAATCAGCGCAAATACTTTGGAAGCATAGAACTTTAAGGAATCCTTCAGTAATTTCCTTCCAATATAAACACGGTCTGGGGGATCAGGCAAACCACCTTTATACATTAGTCTAATAGTGTTTCTCCATGGGGCAGACTCCTCAGTAAAAGACTTAAACAAGTCTGCCATTCATAACAAAGGCTTAAACATCCTTTGCTAATTAGGGTCTTGTAAAATAGTAGGGCCAAGCCCCACCGGTAAAGTGTCCGTGTTAGGTAAGGATGTAGGCAAATTTAGGGTTCGAGCAACACCAACAGTACTAGTGCTAACCAGCTCCTGTTCACTAGTGCCAGGGATCGAAATAGTTTGAATAGCATCAGGCAACAAAGTCACATCCAAAGTAGGCAGGGAACCCAAACTAGGCCCTCTCACAGGAGAAGCAAGCCCAACACTGTACAGCATCTGAGAGACGGTCACCAGCTTCCAACAGCAAAGCCCCAGAATCAGTAAACTTCATAGCTGAATATATTTAGTTACTTTTTGATCGGCGGGATCTGGGGACCAACCCGCCTGAGTACGAATCCAGCCTGCGGCCTGTAAAGCCTGTTCCGGCAGTCGGTCTCGCTCCTGCACAACCATAGCAGAATTTGATTTCAACAGTTTCTTTTTAGTAAGCCCCAAAATCTTACCTTATAAACCTACTTGGGAGGTCAGAGAGTCCTGTGGAGAAACAGTGTGGCCCACAACAGTTAGGAAATTCGCTGAGGTACCGGCATTCTCCCGATCCTTACATCCGGGCAATCAAATCTCCTCAGTAGCTCGGGTAGCACTGGCACATACTCCCACTGCAACACTAGGTGGCACATCAGAACCTTCTTGCTCTGGCAAATCAACAACTTCTCCCAAATCTGGACTGCATGAGACATCCACAGCAATAGCCATATTGCAGGAAACAGCCAAAGAAACATCCTCCAAATCTGTAGCAGCTTGCAAAGGACAAGCAGAATCAGTAAGTCCAGACATGTTCGACGAAAAGCTTGCGTCTTGAGCTTGGGTCTCTGGTGTAATCGAGGACGGGGAGGAGACCAGCTCCCCTACCTCACAAGCATCCTCAGTCCTCAGCATCTGGGACAAAGTGGCCATCCACGCTAGGACAGCATCTCCCCCTACAGTCAGAGAAGAGGAATTTCTCTGGTGCCCTGGTCAAATTTCCCCCATTCACTAGAAATACCACCAACAGCTTAATCTGGTTCAAGGTCAGTTGGCACTCATCTGTGTGGGGGTTAAGGGGGAGTGGCAGATGCAAGTGGGGTGCTAGCTGCACATTCAAGCAGACTTGATAGACCATGTGGCCAGTTTCTGCTGGCAAATAGTAGGTAAGGTGAGCTTAAACATAAAGATAAAGAAATTGCAGATACATTCTGTGAATGTTACAAAAATATTTACCAACTGTGACAGGGCTGAATAAGGCCCTGCTCCATTTGTTATGCAGAAAAAGTTTAAGTGCAAGAGTCTGTTCTATCCTCTCCCTTTCTGTCTCTTCTCTGTCTGGTTGTGCAACCAAATGTTTTTGTAAGACCTAGTAATGGATCACTAAGATGGTTTCACAATTCTCCACCTGTCGCTAACTCTCTGCCTTCCCTTGCTATTTCTGTCTTTTCTTCCCCTTTGCATACCTGTGGGTGTAAAAATATATGTGAATCTTTATGTGGAAATGTCACTGATACTCGGATCCCTTTGTTTAAAACTGCATATACCTATACTGTTAAAATAATTGCAAAAAGCTATTTGGAATTCAGGGGGTTAACCTGAATTGCAGTTTTTAAGCCCTTTGCAGAGTTGTCAACAAGAGGTCAGTTCTGGGACACCATGTACTGTTTTGTTGCACCTGCAAGGAATGAAACTTACAAGAACATTTTGTGAGAAGCAGGCTCTCTTAATGAGTTCCTAGACTAAGACTTATAAAAAGAGCAGCAATGCTTTTGCTAGAGAGACAAGGAGAGTGAGAGACTGAGAGACAGAACCATGGAATTAAGAGATACCCTCAGAACAAGGACTTAGTTTTCTCTGTTTGTACTGCCTTTGTAAATAGTTATACTGAATATTTTCATTTATTTATTTAATTATTTTAGTTTGGGATTAATACCTTTAATTCAAAAACTCATTTACAAAGGTTCCAAGTCATACACAGCACAGAACAGGTGAACAGACAACATCAAAATACATGGAAAATACATTTGCATACAAAGTATTACATAAGGTAGCATCACTTAAGTTGCTATTGTCTAGAAAGTCGCAGTGAATTTCACCGTCACATTCAATATCTTTCACCATCACTTCAACATATAGACATGGCTAGTAACAGGCTATTTGGGGGGTTGACTGCCCAGAGTAGGGTGTAGAAGACTTCAGAAGGATTACAGGATAATGTGCAAGGGTAGTGAGAGGCAGCCATATGAGGACTTTGTTCAAGATGTGAGTGTGAGGCAGCCCAGAGAGCAGCCTGGGAGTGCATAGTCCTTGGTGTTAGTGGGTCATTGGTGGAGGGTGAGTGGGGAGAGAGAAGGAAGGGAAACATACAAGAGGTGTGTGGGGGTAATGAGGGGTTGGCAGAGATGGGAGTCAAGGTAGTACAGAGGGGAAGGGGATGTAGCACAGGGTGAGGATTGGTAAGAGGAGAGGTCAGATAGGGTAGGGTGGGTAGTAAGGGGTGGGGAGGAGGTCAATGATGTCAAAAGAGGGGGACTGGCAGGGGGAAGAGGGGGAAAAGGTGAGTGGGTGGGTGGGAAGAGCATGTAGTAGTGTGACTATGGGAGGTTATTGAGAAAAATAAAATGCTATTTGTGAATTTTGAAACTGCTCCTGGTTTTCCTATGCTTCCTGACCTGTGCTTTGATGACAGATGGTGTCAGCCTAAGTGGGATTTATGCTGTGCATATTCTAAGCCAGGATTTTTGGGCATGGATACTAGACCTGGTACCAGGGAGGCATAGAAGAAAGGTATGTATTCTGCAGCAGCAAGTCCAAGAGTGATTACCAGAGGAATGGCAGCCAAACTAGAAGCAGGAACAAAAGTCTGAACTGAGACTGTACAGCCAGCACCAGTCATAGAAAAAAGAGCAGGCAGTGACAGAACCTGAAAGTCTGACTGCATTTTTCAAATGGTGAGCTATACAACAATAAGAGATGGAGAAGCAGAGAAAAGAAGAAATACAGCGACTGGAGCAGCAAAGAAAAGAAGAGAAGCAGCAGAGAAAAGAAGAGCTGCAGTAACAGGAACAGCAGAGAAGAAAAGAGATGCAATGACTGAAGCAGTGATGGCTGGATGTTTTATAAGCTATCAAAGCTGGAGATTCTGGCACAGGTCCAGCAGAGGAACAAAACAACAAGTTAAAAGACCTTAAACTTACAAAGTTGGGTCCATCGGATGATATCGAAGCATACCTGGCAACTTTTGAAAGGGTTGCTGCAGCCTGCCAGTGGCCAAAGCAGCAATGGGCAATCAGACTGGTACCTTACCCGAAAGGGAAAGCCCAACTTGCCTACAGCAATAGGGACACTGCACAGTCAGAAAACTATGACCTCATTAAAAGAGAGGTCCTTTAAAGATATGACATCTCAGGAGAGACCTACAGGAAGAGATTTCAGTCTCTGAAGTACAACTCAGTTGACAATCCTTGAGAAGACTTCACCTAATTCAAAGAACTTCTTATGACATGGCTCCAACCAGAGGGAAAAACACTCCCACAGATCATCAAAACATTTGTATTGGGGTAGTTCATCAACATCCTTCCTACAGATGTGTAGCTTTGGGTAAAAGAACACTGACCAGAAAGTGGGTAAAAAGTTGTTTCTTTGGCTGAAGACTACCAAATAGCCAGACAGATGCCACAGCAGTGAGGTAACAGCCAAGCACTGGTAAGTCAGTCTTTTCCATTTAAATTCCAAGTCTGATCAGAACTCTGGTGGGGGTAACATGCATATGTTGGACTGGATTTGTCTAATAAAGCATGTTAAGTTGCAAAAAAAAAAAAGAACTCTGATGGGGTAACAAATTTTCACTCAAAGACTTTATTTGCTCTAACTGTAATAAGTCAGGTGACACTGGAGCAGATTTGTCCTTAACAAATTTGGGCAAGTACATAACAGATGTGAAGGTAGGAGATACAACTGTGAGACAGACCCTAGTGCGCATTGAAGTGCTGTGAAAACAATGCCCAAAAGGACCAGGTACTGGTGTCATCTGCATCCATGGGGACACTCGATACTATCCTAGCAGTCAAGTGATTCTGACTCTTAATGGGATGTCGCACTAAATGAAAGTGGGGTTAGTGTCTAAGTTACCTGTACCTCTGATTATTGGAAATGACTTTCCAGGATTGACTGAGTTAATCAAAGAGGGAGTAAATCCTGATATTTCAGCAGCTGTGTTGACAAGAGCTAAGGTAAAGAAAATCTCAGATCGTGGGGACTCTTTTCCTTACGGTGATTTTTATTTGAATTTATTTGAGCATAGCTCCAAGATCTAGAAACCTAGGAAAGGAAGTCAATGCCTGAAGAAACAGCTGCAACAAAAAAATGATAGACATAAAGGGTTAACATATGAAAATGCTGAAACTAAACTGATCACCAATTGTGATTTTCTTTCAGAACAAGCTAATGATGTTTCTCTCCAGGGTTATTTTAAGCAGCTGGGAGTAAAATCAAAACAGGATGAACCTAGGTTTAAAAAATGTAATGGGCTACTGTTCAGAGTTTTGGTTACACCTCAGACACAGGACCAGATAGAACAATTGGTTATATCACAAAAGTATAGATCTGAGTTGTTACAGATAGCATATGACAGTCCTATGGCTGGACACTAAGGGAGGGATCACACCCTTGCATGATTGCTGTACAGATTTTACTGGCCTGGAATTCATGAAGATGTTGCCACCTATCATAGTTCTTGTGCGAGTATCAGAAAGAAGCCTCAGTGACTAAAAAAGACAAGGTGCCCCTACTTTTGATAGATGTGCCTTTTGAGATAATTGAAATGGATGTGGTTGACCCCTTAGACAAAAGTAAAAATGGTAATTGATTAATTTTGGTAGTATGCAACTTTGCTACTCGATACCCAGAGACAGTTCCTATGCGTACTGTCACAACCCCAAAAGTTGTAGCAGAGCTTGACAACATTTTCAGCAGAATGGGCATACTTAAAGAGATAATTATTGAGCAGGGTACTAATTCTGGTGCTGCATTACTGAAGGAGCTGTGCTGACTACTAGGTATCACTACCATAATAACCTCCCCTTATCATCCTCAGACAGACAATCCTGTTAAGCATTTTAATTAAATCCTAAAATGCATGTTAAAAAAGTTTGTAAAAGGGGAAGGGAAAGACTAGGACCAATGCTTACCTTACCTGCTTTTTGCTTACAGAGAAGTGTCCCAGGCATTAACAGGTTTTGCACCATTTGAAATGCTGTATGGTAAACAACCTAGAGAGGGCCACTAGATGTAATAAAAGAAACATAGGACGATAATCACTATCAGAAACAATCTATTGCATCTTATATGTGTGCCCTGAGAAAGAACCTGACAAAATATGTTGAACTCACCCACAGCAATCAGGAAGAGGCTCAAAACCAGTAGAAGGTGTATTATGACCATGGAGTAAAACAAAAAGTGCTTGCGCCAGGTGAAAAGGTCTTGCTACTGTTACCCACTACAGCAAATGAACTGTTAATGAAGTGGCAAGGGCCTTATAATGAGCTTAGACGTACTGGCACAACTTACTATCAGGTTGAGACCCCGATAGGAAAAATTATACTAAGGTACCATGCTAACTTCCTCAAGAAATGGGTGGAAAAAACACCAAAAGCTGTTTTGCTAGTTTTACCAGAAACTGATAAAGAAGATATTGATATCACTTATGACAGACTGGAACAAACTGTAACTGCTGATGCTGTAAAGGTGAATGTTTACTTAACCTCTGAACAAATCGCAGAACTTTGTAACTTGCTAAAGACATTTAGTAGTACTTGTATCACAGTACCAGGTTGAGCAAAAGAGGTTGAGCATGTAATAGCAACAAGGAATGCTAGCCCTGTTAGACAAAAGACATACAGATTACTAGAGCGGTTAAGGGCAGACGTGGTTAAGGAAATACAAAAAAATGAAAGAATTAGGTATCACAGAAGAGTCAAGACGTGCTTGATCATCACCGGTGGTGGTTGTAAACAAAAAAGAAGGGGGCATAAGAATCTCCCTTTATTTTAGGAAACTTAATCAAGTGTCAGAATTTGACAGTTATCGTATGCCCAGAATAGATGATTTGGTGGACAGACTGGGAAGTGCCAAGTATATCAGTACCCTCAATCTCACCAAGGGTTACTGGCAAATCCCTCTAGCTAGAGAATCCAGAGACAAAACTACATTTGCCACTCCTATAGCATTCTATCAGTTCATCACCATGCCGTTTGGTTTACATGGCCCACCCACTACATTCCAGTGGTACACGGATGTAATTTTATCCCATCACACTGGTTATTGTGCTGCATACCTCGATGATGTCATGGTGTACAGTCCAGACTGTTAAAGCCACCTGGAACACCTATGAGCAGTTATCCAATCAATCAAAAAGGGGCCAACTGTGCATTGAGCATGCAGGAAACTAGATATTCGGGTTAAATTTTGGGAAATACAGAAATTAAGCCAGAGGATTATAAGATAGAAGCTGTAGTTAATAGCCCTGTCCCCAAAACCAAGAAACATGTCATGTCATTTTTATGGCTGGCTGGTTATTATTGGAGATTTGTTCCCAGCTTTGCCAAGTTAGCTACTCCCCTCAACTGAACTCACAAAAAATGGTTCCCAAATAATGTGAAATAGACCCCAGAGTGTGACAAGTCTTTTCGGGCTATTAAGGCTGCATTATGTTCGGCCTGTGTTTTAAGAAGTCCAGACTTTGAGAAACAATTTCTGTTTCAGACTGATGCATCAGTCTCAGATGTAGGCCTAAGTGCAGTCCTGAGTCAAAATATAGATGAGAATGAACATCCTATTCTAGAGATCAGTAGGAAGTTGCATGACAGAGAGAAAAGGTACTCAATCATTTAAAAGGAATGCCTTGTGGCAAAGTGGGCCATGGAGTCCCTTAAGTTTTACTTTCTAGGAGCTGACTTTGTACTTGTAACAGATCACAATCCTCTCTTTTGGCTCAACCAAATGAAGGATAAAAATTCTCGAATCATCCGGGGGTACCTGGTACTATAGCCAGTTAAATTTAAAGTGATCCACAAATCTGGGAAAGAAAATGTCAGTGCTGATTTTCTGTCAAGATATGGATCAGGAATTCAGAATTCCGAAGGTTGAAAAAATTTAAATTGAAACTTCTCTGTTTGCTATGCTGCATATGCACTGAACTGTAAAGGTTATAAGCTAATGTTTGATGCGAATTTAATAGAACATTTTGGAAACCTGGTTTTGTAAAATAAGTTCCATCTTAAAGAGGGGGGCATGTGACAGGGTTGAAAAAGTCCCTGACCCATTTGTTATGCAGAAAGAGTTTAAACACAAGGGTCTTTTCTATCCTCTCATTTTCTGTCTTTTCTCTGTCTGGTTGCACAACCAAATTTTCTCATGAGACCTAGGAACTGCTGGTTTTGCAATTCTTTGCCTCTTGCTATCTCTCTGCCTTCCCTTGTTGTTTCTGCCTTTTCTTCCCCATTGCATATGTGTGAGTGTAAAAATATATGTGAATCTTTATGTGGAAATGTCACTGATACTGGGACCCCTTTGTTTAAAACTGTATATAGTTCTACTGTTAAAATTATTTCAAAAAGCTATTTGGAACTCAGGGAGATAACATGAGATGCAGTTTTTAAGCTCTATGCAGAGTTGTCAACAAGAGGTCAGTTCTGGGACACCATGTACTGTGTGTTGCACCTGCAAGGAATGAAACTTACAAGAGCATTCTGTAAACTTACAAGAACATTCTGTTAGAAGCAGGCTCTCTTAACAAGTTCCCAGACAAAGATTAATAAAAAGAGCAGCAATGCTTTTGCTAGACAGACAAGGAGAGTGAGAGACTGAGGGACTGAAACTTGGAATCAAGAGATACCCTCAGAAGAAGGACTTCATTTTCTCTGTTTGTATTGCCTTTGTAAATAGTTATACTGAATATTTTGTTTATTTATTTAATTTTTTTAGTTTGGGATGAATACCTTTAAATCAAAAACTAATTTACAAAGGTTCCAAGTCATACACAGCACAGAACAGGTGAACAGACAACAACATCAAAATACATTGAAAATACGTTTGCATACAAAGTATCACATAAGGTAGCATCACTTAAGTTCTATTGTCTAGAAAGTCGCAGTGAATTTCACTGTGCTGTTACTGAGAAAAATAAAAAGCTATTTGTGAATTTTGAAACTGCTCCTGGTTTTCCTATGCTTCCTGACCTATGCCTCAGTGACACCAACAAGACTTAGTCATTGATCAAACTGAATTAAAAAAAAACATCATTCAAAACCTTAACACAACCTAATTTTGATGGCCAGATAATTCAGTCCATATACAAGAAATGCATACAGCCATAGAGTCATCACCAAATAGGAAAACACCTGGCCTAGATGACTTTAGCAATGATTTTTTTTAAAGTGTTCAAAGAAGAAGCGTCCACCTGGTTGTTTAAAATGATACAGCAGTTTGTAGAAAATGACTGCCAAGTTCCACCATCAATATAGGAAGCAAAAATAATCCTTATTCATAAGAAGGGAAAGACAAAAAACAATCCAGAACATTTCAGGCCTATTGCCCTCCTAAACTCAGACTTCAAAATATTTGCTAAAATTATTACAAACAGTTTAAAGATAGGAATATCCTCAATAATGCACCCAAACTAATATGGTTTCATCAAAGGTAGAAGCATAGCCCACACCACAAGACAAGTTCAAACTATCTTTCAGTATATTAAGACCTTGGAGATGAAAAGTAAATATGCATACTATACGATAGCATTAGATTCAAGTAAAGCATTTGACATTTTGAATAGAACATGTATGATGGAAACATTAAAGGCATGGGACATTCCTATTAACATAATCAAAGTCATTCAAGTATTATATAAAACTACCTATGTGAAATTCCAGATAAACAGTTACTTGACACACTTGTTTAAAATGAGGAACAGGGTAAGACAAGGATGCCCATTGACACCCATGTTGTTCATTTTGTGTTTAGAACCTTTCTCACAAAAAAATTGAGAGGACTGGCAGATTGAGGAAGTCCAGATGCAAAAACAGCAAAGGAAAATAAGTGTATTTGCTGATGCTATACTATTGATAGTTAAAAAAATAAACCCATCACTAAAAATATTTTTAGTGATTGTAAATCAATTTTCATGAATTTCAGGATACAAACTAAGTAAGAGCAAATCTGTGATCATACAAATAATTAAAGAAGAGCAAATATCCACCCAAAACTTAAGAATGATTTTACATTTGATGATAAAATTAAATATTTGAGGTTCATATTATTTAATGATCAAAAGAAAAATATAACTATCAGTTTTGGCAAAACATTCAACAAGGTAAAAAAAAATAGAAAATTGGAAAAATGTGGCACTCTCTCTTTTGGGAAAAATAGATATAATAAAAATGATGGTGATGCCACATTTTGCATACACATTACAGAATATGTTGGGATCCCCTCCTTTATGTTGGTTCTCTAAAGCAAAAATAATTTTTTGAAAATTTCTATGGTGAGGTGGTAAACCAAGAATATCATGGCAGAACATTACAATTCCTAGATGCTCAGGAGGCCTAGGATGTCCCGACCCATTAGTATATGCTATGTCAAAGTATTTAGCAATCACTTGGGAATGGGCTTTTTTTTCACAAGGAAGAGCATGTGATACTGGATAGCCTAATGGCCAGCTAGAAATTAGGGCACAGATAGGTAGCTACTATACTTCTATAAATACTGAGTTGACTCCAACACATCCCTTTCCAGGCAAAATTTACCTCCTTAATGAATAAAGCAAAAAATGAGTTTAATAAGAAAGAAATACCATGACTATTCTTTAATATTTGCAAAAATAATTTTATCTGGCCCAAGGTATTAATGTTAAGGTTGACCAGTCTATTAAGAATAAAATACCTACAGTAGATGGAACAATGCCTTGGTTCATGGAAAATTTCCAGAGTATAAAAAATTAGAGCTATATGATTGTAACCTGAAAAAAAATCAGTTAGTTTGGCAATTTACTAATAAAAAAAGAAATTTTAAGAGTTATGTCCCCTATTTAATTACTTCTCTGTAACAGATTTTTCAAAATTAGAAGACATACAAACAAAGCAAATGGCTAAAGAGACAGAGCAATTACTTAGCAGGATTTATAAAAATATAATGCAAACAATACAATAAGAAATAAAGCAAACAAGTGGAATAAGAATATTAAGATGCAACTAATGGATCAGCAATGGCAAAATGCATGCATTTCAGCCAATAAGATATATATATATATATCTGTGCCCAAAATAAATACATTCAGAGAAAAGTTGTTGATAGAGCATATTTACTGCATTTAATATAGCCAGAATAATAAAAAAAAATAGTAACACAGGCTGTTGGTACAGTTGTGGTCAAGAAGCAAGCAATAATACAAGACAGAGTGAGTGGTATTGGTTAATACTTGACTGCCCAGGGGCAGCATCGGGCCATATAGCCTCTTGGCGGTCCGGTATGGCCCAATACCGCCTACCCTGGAGGGTATAATTGCACTTAGAAAATGAGCTACTGTATTTTATATGCTTGGCAAATAAATAATGTTATGTTTAAATGTTGAACCTCTAAGTTGTTTCATTAATACTGTAATAAAATAGTTCCTACGCCTATATTTAAATGCTGTTGATTTTTTATACTGTACTTATGATTTTTTAGTTGCTTGTCATAGTTACACACACACACACACACACACACACACATATGGCTTAAAATTGTTAAAACACTTGTTTTTTAGTGTTTTACAGTTTTTTTATTGATTGATTTTAACCCTTTTTTGTTTATGGATCTGGTCGAGGAGCGCTGGTGCTGGAGGGGCGAGCTGGGATTAAAATCTAAATTAAGATTGTTAAATAGGCAGTTAAATGTTGGTGCTTTAACACTGTTTTGATCTTCCCTTGACAGCTAGATGTGCATTGGGGAATCTGCTGAGCAATGGTGGCGGCAGGTTTCCAGTAACACTAGGGAGTTGACAAGTACACAGAAAGTCCCTATATTCTGTACAAAGGAGTTCACTGGAGCTGGGAGTAAAAAAGAGACAAGCCTGTAAAAAGCAAGTGGATTTCTAGGCTTTTACAGTTCAGATTCAGGTGGGGTACCTCTCCAGGTATGCTATAAAAGTGAACTGATCAGGAGAATTAGCCCAAGGATCGGTGACAAGTTGGTGATTAGTCCAGAGTGTGCTGTTTTTCAGTGGCAGACAGCAATGGGGAGCAGAGTGGAGCCTGGACGGGGGAAAGTTGTCTTGAATAGTGCTCAGCAGGTGATGTTCTAGCACAGTGCTGCTATTTTAAAATACACATTTTATTTCTAAAAGGTACACTATGTGCTAATTGCCTCACCAGCATGTCCCAGATTTACCCCAGCTCTACTGTATGAAGCTCGCTAATGACTTGTTTTTGGGGGAAGAGGGGGCAGCTATCTATCTCCAACTCCCACTCTCTGTCTCTCTCACTCGCTAAGTCGTACTTTTTATTTTAGTCCTCTAGAGCTCAAAAAACCAAAAAGAAAAAGCAGTATATAGGATAGCCATGGCGCTTGGGGCATAGATTTCTTTACATGTCCAGTAATTAAAAAAACAGACTGTTGGGACTTGGGAAGCACTACAGATAACAGTTTCATTTTCGGGAGCCAGAAGGTGGGTGGCTGAAGGAGGGAGAAGCAAGAAACATAGACTTTGACCCAAGATAAGGATCCTGGTTGGCTGCCCAGAGAGTCTGACAATAGGGTACAATAAATGAAAATAATAAAAAAAAAAAGAAACAAAGAAACACAGAACGTGCTCAGCAGAAGCTGATCTGTGTGTCATTTAGGGAACTTTCACTAAGCGAGAGAGAAAAATGGCGGCAATTTGAAATTAAATTAGGTTCTTTCAGCCAATCAGAAAGCAGGCTGGGCACAAAGCTACCTTGCTGATTAAAGGGTACTGGGGCTGGCACTTTTTATTTCCTGGTCCTCTATTGAAAATTAATGTACCCCCCTGGCAGGAGTACCAGCCAATCAGAAACCAGGAAATAAACAGTCCATTTTCTAGGCTAATCTTGAACACTGTTTATGGAGTTGTCCAAAGATAAAAAGTTGGTAGGAAAGAACAGTAAAATATTTTAGAGTGCATTTTGAGTATTGAAACTAATTTAAATCTATCAATATTTTTATTTAATAACTTACCTAGAGTCCAGGATATTGTATCCCACTACAAGACTTTTTATCATTGGGAGAAATGGCCACTAAACATCTGATATTATAAAAATGGAATGTTAGTGTAATGCCCGAATCTGCAGAGGGAAAATGGCAGACTTTAGTTAAGGACCCCTAAGTCATGAAAAATTGTGGTGGGACATCCCATGTGATGAACACAACATCATTGGTGATAGCTGGAGAGCCACTGAAGAAAAGTTCCCCCCATTGTTGAAATTAAGATTTCGTATCTGTTAGATTAACCCTTGTAGAAAATAAGATTTAGAAAATATAGAACGTTGTTACATGGATTATAAGTAGGGTGGGCAGATATTTGACCCGATAAAAGAATCCAATTGGATATCCAGCATTTTTAGATGATCTATTCCAGTCAGACAGTTTCCCCTTTAGACGTCGGATTGTTTTAATTACTTTAATTACTTGAGCAACTGTTAATAAGTGGTGTTTAATCAGTGGTGCCAGAGTGTGGGGAAAAGAGTGTTTAAAATGGGCAGAGAGGCCAGGAGAGAGACCAGGGTGTTTGGAGAGCAACACGCTGTTTTAGTATTCCAATATTGCTGC
This sequence comes from Neoceratodus forsteri, assembly GCA_016271365.2. NCBI lineage: Eukaryota > Metazoa > Chordata > Ceratodontiformes > Ceratodontidae > Neoceratodus > Neoceratodus forsteri. The sequence continues at coordinate 518,989,081 of CM028133.1, read as the reverse complement.
TGTGTAAGAGACAATTGGGGAGATCAATATGATTGAGAGAGCTGTGTGGTAGCGAGTGAACAAGAATGGCAAACAAAAGTCTGGTATGGACATATTTCACTGTTGACAAAGAGACTGAGTCCAAGGCTTAATGCTGTCTTTGCCTTACACCCACATATATTAATTGAGGTTCTACTGTTAAAAGTTTTGGCACGTCTGGATTGCTGAATCATTTAAGAAACAAACATAAAACCGAATACTCAGAATTACAAACAGAAAAGGCAAAAGTTGAATTAGAAAGGTAAGCAGATTTCTGGTGTGAGCCACCTGCAAATACACTGAAAAGGGAGTTTCAAACAATAGAAACCTGCACTGCTCATACACACTTCTTCCCCCATGACCACCCGAGAGCAGCAGAAATAACTAGTGCAGTGGCAGAGATGATTGCTGCAAATGTTTTCGATTGTTGAAAATGCGGGTTTCAAGAAGCTGTTAGCTTTGCTGGAGCACCGATATTGTTTACCTTCATGGGGTCACTTTTCAAAAGTAAAAATCTCAGGAATGTACAATAAATTAAGATCAAGATGCAAGTTGCATTAACCAATGTTACCGTGTTTGGTTTTTACTACTGACATCTGGACTACCAAGTGTTCTACAATATCATACCTACCTATTGCCACACACTGGATTGATGACAGCTTTAATAGACATTCAGCCCTACTTTATCTACAGTACCTCTGACAAGCACACCTGTGAAAATCTCTCCAAAGAGTGTTTGCATGCACTTGACACCTGGGCAATTGTGGCCACGAAAAGGCACCTTTTAATGAGAGATAATGGGCCCAGCATTGCGAAAGCAACAAAACAGTGCTGTGGCCAGTGCTGGATGTATTGCTCACACCCTGCAGTTAATAGTACATGATTCCATTCTTAAGCAGTGCTCCATAGAAGAATTACTTGCTACAGGGTGGGTGACAGTAGCCCATTTTAAACACTCAGCGTCTGCAACAGCAAAGAAGACTGAACTGCGCAAAACACTTCAGGTGCCACAACACCGTTTAATCCAAGATGTTCCAACAAGATGGAACAGTACTTCTTATATATTGGAAAGGCTTTTAGAGCAGCAACGAGTATTGACAGTTTATGATGCTGAACATGAGACCTGCACTGTCACCTTCTCACAGTGTTCATTAGCTGAAAATACTTGCACAATACTCAGACTATTTGAAAATGAAACACAGAGACTGAGCTCTGACAATGCCAGCATCCACGATGTCATCCCAACAGCTACTGTCCTCTACCACTGCATTGAAAGCATAAAGGTGTCGGGACTAGTTACAATCAAAAATACTATACTAATGCCTATGGACAAACGTTTGCTGCACTACAAATCAACTACAGTAAAGAGGTTGTTGTGACAACTGTGTTAGATGCCAGATATAAAAGGGTGGGGGATATGTGGCAGGGAGATCCTACCACTCTTGAGGACCAACCTTTTCTTAAATCTGTTGCAACAGTTCTATTTCTTAACCTAATCTATCCTTTACAATTTCTAGTCCATAAGGTTGGCCACCTATGGCAATCCCTTCCCTTTCTTGACTATGCTATAGTGTCTTCTTTAATTTTCCTTTTCTCTCTCAGGTCCCCATACAGGGAGATCATCGTGGTGACCTCCAAGCTGATGTAAAACAACAGGCGATATACCTGATTTTAAAGAAATGATTTTAAAGTAAAGTACAATAAAACAAAAATATTTACCACATTCCTTGTTTGGTGATGTGATGTGAGAGATGGGGGGGGGTGACTCAGTCAACTATAACCTGGGGGGGGTGCTTGCTCACTACTCTGTAATATGTCAGTGCAAGAGGTCAAATCAGAGTGTTGAGACTTAGGTAATGATATTTCCCAGGTATTTCCCATACATTTTGAGAGCTGATAGATTAACTTTAACCTTGGGTGAGGGGTTTCTTACGTGCTACTGTATCTGACTCGGTAAACATCTGATTCTGGTTGGATATTGATTGTCAACTATCCAGATCTGATATTTGAATGCAATTTGAGATCTGCCCCCCCCCCCAATTATAAGGTAATCCCTGAAATGTGATTATGATGTTTTTAATCACACATTGGTGTTACTAAATGTGGAACTTAATGTATTTGTGTAATATATATGAAACAATATTGACAATGTATTTATGACATATATATGAAATAAAAATATATAAAAAAAATTCTAGGAGGCTAGACCAGTCACTAATGGTGTCCCACAGGGGTCAGTGCTGGGGTCTGTGTTATTCAACATTTTCATCAGCAACACTGCAGATGGGTAAAAGGCAAGATATGTCTGTCTGAGGATGAGAAAAAACTCTGTGGGAGAGTGGACACAGAAGAGTGATGACACAACATTAGAAAGGACCTGGCTGTATTAGAGAGGTGGTCAGGTATTTGGAAACTGGGATTCAACATCAAAAAGTGTAAAGTGAAATGCACTTGGGGGCAAAGAACCCAGAGACAAAATATTGTCAGGGAGGTGTGTAAGTTACCAAGCCAGAAAAGGAGAAAGACTTCAGTGTGATTATTAAGAGTGACCTGAACAACTCAGCATACTGCAAGAGAGCAGAGGCCAAAGAAAATAGTTTGCTGGGTTATATAGCCAGGCATATAACCAGTAACAAAGCAGAGATCATTCTGACACTGTACAGGTCACTGGTTTAGCCACATCCTGAGTACAGTGTGCAGCACTGGAGTTCTTACCTAAAGAAAGACATCAACCTACTGGAGATGGGACAGAGACGGGCAACTAGGATGTTCCTGCAATAGCAAGTCATGCCATGCAAGGACAGATTCAGATTCAGAGATCTCAGCAAGTACACCCTGGAGGATGGAAGGCGAAGGGGTGACATGATTAAAAGACCTTAAATATTTAAAGGGGAACACTTTGCACAAAGGGCACCACATTCACATATGGGGCTGGTCCTCATGTACACTTGTGGGCAAAAACTGTTTGGTTTAGTTACTGTTTTCTGTAGTAGTGTAGATTGAGTCAGATTAATTTCACTTAGTTCAAGGCTGACATTTACTTTACTACAAATCCCAGAATCTCCTGCAGGTGACATCAGAGCAGTAGGCAGTAGTTGGAAAGTCAATAGCTTGCACTGCATGTTAGAGCTTTTATAATCTCTGAACAGATGTTTTCCAAGCCTGGTTTTCTCCAGAGGCTGAGTATAGTCCTCTGTGACTGCACATAGTGAAGGGAGGACAGCAAATCCAACACAAAATAGATCAGAGCTTATATAAACTGTAACATGTATTACAGGTTATTGAATATCTCACCGTTGCCTACTGCTCTGAAGTCAGCTGCAGGGGATTCTGGTATCTGTAGTAAAAGGAGATGTCAGCCTAGAACTAAGCAAAATTAGTATGATACAATCTACTATACTACAGTAAACAGTAAGTAAACCAAATGTTTTTGCCCACAAAGTGCATTTTTGGACTACCCTCACACTTGAGTGTTGGGCACTTGGAGGTGACTGTTCCCTTTAAGGATTTCAACAAAGTGGATTCTGGGGGTCTCTTCAACCTTAGTGAGAACAGGACCACTGGGGGCACTGCTTCATGTTGCTGGGGGGACAGTTCAAGAGGGAAATGAGGAGACACATTTTGCCTGAGAGGGTGGTGGCAAAATGGAATGAGTTGATTGAGGAAGTTGTCTCACCAAATACTGCAGACAGCTTCAAGAGAGGTTGGGACAGAGTAAAAGGAAACTTTGCATTGGTGGAGGGGGGAGGGGATATTATAGGCAAGGGAGGTATGGATAGCAGAGAGGGGGCAGAGCCTTCAGTACTTAATTGTAGTTCTGGTCTGCAAACTTGAGCAGACTCGATAGACCAGAAAGCCTTTTTCTGCTGGCAATATTCATATGTTCATATGTTCGTATACCCCACCAACTTCCCAATTGTACCTGAAGTCGATACTGAATTGAAAAATATTGTTTCATTTGTAATTTCTGGGCCACAGAACAATTTTATGTTTCTCTTCACTTGACTTAACTTTACTTTTAAAAATTGGCCATCGTGCTTCCCCCCCTTGCCCCAGCCATCACTACCTTAATTTTCACCCTCCATCAGTGTGGCACATACTCTTTTTAAAATTATTAAGGGGAAATTAAGTCACATATGTCCTGATCTGAACAAAAGTTCCCAAAACCCGCAACAGCATCATAGATAAATTGATTATTTTTCAAATTAGTATACCTGTTTTTTCACTACTGCATTACCTACTGAAATATTCCTGCTCTTTGAAATACTGTAACTCAGCTGTACAACATAAAAGGAAAAAAAGAGAAACTGTCGACCACTGCTTCAGCTGCTTGTAATTCCACACTTGTCCCAGTTCTCTCTTTCCCTCTCACAGCACGTTCTCTCTTATAGCACATGCTCTCTCTTGCAGCACTCTCTCTCTCTCTCTCTCTCTCTCTCACTTCTAGCACTATCTCTCTTAGTACTCTGTCAGTGACAGCACTCACTCTTTCCTATAGCACATTTTAAGTTCTCTAAAACTTGGCCCACAAAAAAAGGAAGAAAAAAAAACTTCTCCCTAGATTTACTTTTCATTTTCTTTTTAAAAATGTGATCATTAGTGAACAACAACTATAAGGGAACTACTACTATGGAATGTCAATTAGGTCAAATGTCCTAAAGCAAAACAATAAATTTAATGAAGTCCCATTAGGTGAAAAGACTACTTTAGCTAAACACCTGCATATATAATTGAGACTTTTTTCATGTTAAAATATGTATTCTAATAATGAAGCCAACTTTTTAAAATAAAATCCCATTTTATAAGCACAATAAGACACTCCGGGGGTGTGCAGTGTGCTAAGATAACTGCACTTCCAGGGACTGGTGGCAGTTGGCCTGTGACCTCATGCATCACTACTCCCCTGGGCATGTGGTTATCTCAGAACTATTCATACCCCATCATGTCTTATTGCTTACTTAAAATGGTTAATAAAGATACACACAGAACTATTAATGACCTGTCACCACTTATCTGGATGATGTACAGCATTTTGTTGCTAAATAAAGTACCTCAAAACTGCTTCCCCATTATAATTAACCGCAACTGAGAATGACTGGAAAATATTTGACATTCTTTCAAAACTGCTTGTTGCATCCAGTAAAATTCTTCATTTTTTGTGAATGCATGTAATTTTGTTTATAACCTGTTTTATCTGGGAGTATGAAAAAGGCTCCATGTGATTATATGGCTCCCAGGAGATATGTGTGACTTGGTAAGTTGGTACACAAGTACAGATTCCTTCCATCCTCAAAGGCCGACAATCCCCTTGTGTAACTGCACATCGCATAATACAGCAATTAAGAACATAAAACATGCAGGCTCCAAAGCTGTTGCCTTCCAGCATCCTCATCATAGGAGGAAAAGAAAGAAAGCTTTCACAATAATGACCCTTTCAATGTTCTTGCTAATGGAACCCTAAATAAAGGAAGACTGTCCGTTCCCAAAAGTTTTAGTGCTTGTTCTCTCTGTGAAAATTGTTTGAGTAGTAAGGTATTAAAAAGTAACATAATTTAGCATTAAAATATTTATAAAATTCTTCAAATCAGCATATTATTACTCTGAGACAGAAGTTTTTGATTACCAGTTTCAGTAGTGACAAAGTAATAACCTTCCTTTTAGCACAACACCACTTTTACATTGTTAAAATCCACCAGAGGTCACATGGATTTAAAATCACTAAAAGAACAATGTGATTAAAAAAAAATGACATTTAAATTAGGATTGTTTTTAGGTAACCAAAGCCAATGACGCTATTGTGCCTATCATTTTGTTCATATGGAAAACCCTTTTGCGACTAGAGCATCTAAGAGAGTTTGCCTACCTAGGGTTGGACTGGAGTAATTGTCTTTGGAGGCCCATTTGAAACCTATTGCAGAAGAGCAAATATGCATCCCTTGAGATCCACAACTAATATGGTTGTACTACCCCAGTAAATACATCTGAATATTTTCTAAATTTATTATAATTACAATTTTCTTTGTTTTACCTGTTCCTGTACTTTTTCTTTCATATCTCTGGTGTTATTTTATTTTGATTCTGCCTCCTGCTTGCCCCCCTGCCCATAGAAGGACCTAGCTATTTTAGGGGCCATGTCCATGTAGCCTGGGCCCACTGAGGTTTTCCTTGTTACCTTGCAGGCCACTCCGTGCATGTGCCTATCTATAGTACTGCTAGATAAAGCTTAAATCCAATTGACTCTAAATAATTAATAAGACATGATGGAGTGTGCATGGAACAGAGTTTACCACACACCCTGGAGCATAGTGAGGCACGAGACTGCAGGCCAAATGCCTTCAGTCCCTGGAAGTGTGGTAAAATCTGTTCCAGTCACACCCCTGGAGTGTCTTATTGTGCTTATAAAATGGGCTTTTGTATTTCACATCCATCTAAAAATCAAAATTGTTATCTTTAAACAGAAAACAATTACAGTCTTTAATGTTTTTATGTAAAATAGTTCCTCCACCTGTAAAACAGTACTGCATTTTTTAACCCCTAGGACTTCTGACCCACTGTGGCTACCATGGTTGAGGCTGATTTCAATGCCTATGACACACTTTCTTTTTTTAATTTGGATTTCACTCCTTGATATCCCCATGGTGGACCCCATCCTACCAACCCCCCCAGCCCCATCACCTGGCTCCTCTAGGACTTACCATAGCCATCCATGGCTTGGAACAGCTGCCCAGCCACTGATGTGAAACCCATGGGGGGGTCGGTCACCATCCTACTGCTGTGAGGTGTTTTCCTCCAGTTTTCTCCCCAGACCAATGCATGTGCAATGGACAGGGCAACTGTTCATACCTCCACATAAGCAGTCTTATGCCCTGTGTGTGGGTCCACCCCATTCTGAGAAGTGCACCTGTGTTGACCCCAGCCTCTGCTGGGTGTCAGTCTACAGTGTGCTACATTGTCCACCCTCCCCTAAGGAAGGAGAGCTGTTGTTGGATGCTCAATCCTTCCTCACCCTGGCCAACCCCACACTTTCAACTCCTCTCCCCCACAACACACATACACTTGTGATCATCAACTATAGTGTTAATTCCATCTCTCTATCTTTTTTGTATTTACAATTTAAACTGCTCCAGAGAGATGTGTGACTCCTCACTTCACACACACACACACACACACAAACGGAGTGAGCAGTTTTAAGACAGGAGCATAATCACTGGTGGAGACAAAACAGTAGCATTCAGTTAGTAGGTGTATTTTAATGTGACTGCTAAGATAGAAAATTGTTAAAAAAAAAAAATGAGTCAACAGCTTTCTTTTTTTCATAATTAAAAGTGCTGGATCACCAGAAACTAGGCAACAACAGGAAGGCAGAGGAACAAGAACTACAACAAAATAATTGTTTTACAAGGATGGAATGTGAACAAGGATAGCACAGCAGGAGCAGGTGGGTGGGGATTACATCAGACAGAGTGGCTCACAGCTGCTTTAGTGGTAGAAAAAATGGTGCATTTAAAAATTGAACATGTCTGAAGGCTCATTGATTGTTATTACCTGTGCACGGAACAGAATTCATGCAAAGGTAATAGCCAATCAAAATGCAGGATTTTCTCTGTCCATTTTATAATAAATGTTAACAGTTTAAAATATCAGCAAAAAAATAATTGAATGTTTTAATTAAAACTCACATTGTCAGACATGACTCTGGTTATGAAGTGTACAATATCATACATGTTTTCCTTGTGTATGGTAATATTGGCATGTGTTATATGATGTCACTTATCCTAATAGGCTGTAGTACCACAATGATAGACTCAGATGAAGTTGCATCTGGAACTATTTCTAAGATAATAGAGCCTGCTGATGTTTACATTATTTCATGCACTTCTGATTGCAGTACAATTTGTTATGAAAATTGTAAACCTGCTTATATCTTGAGATGCCCTGTTTGTCAGTTTGAGGCAATTTGTTAATTCACTGGGTCAGGAAGCAACTTACTGTATTTGCAGTATTTAAATGATTGGTACAGTATTATATATATATATCTATATATATATATATATATATATATATATATATATATATATATATACTGTTTGTTTGCATATTGTAAATGTTGGTTGTTCCTCTCTGAGTCCAAGGATGAGTCTACCACACTTTTGAGGGGCCACTGAGCCTGGCCAAGTGGCAAAGATATAGGAAAAAATAAAAAGGGGCATGAACTCAACCAGAAAGGATTAAAACTTTCTGATACTTAGAAAATGGAAAGTAACAATAGGATAGAAGACTGTATAATAAAAGAAATGACAAATGAACATGACAAAGCAAAAGAGGAGGCAGATTCTGGTGTAAGAAAAACAAGAAAAATAGAAGAAAAAATAGACATGAAGCAGAAAATTAATAAGGACAAAACAAAAGAAGAGGTAGGGAAGGGAAAAATACAAAAAAAAAATATGACAATATAGACTTCCCAAAACAAAATGGTTTTGAATTATTTAAGGAAAAGGCAATGAATACAGACTATGTTTTACCATTATACAGAATAGGCATCCATCCAGGAGAGAGGGAGGAATCCTTGAAAGAAAATGTAAAGTCACCATTAAATTCAGTAATTAATGGAGACATCTACCATTCTTTTTATTTGAGTATAACAAGACCTATAGCCAATGAAGAATGGATGCAGGTGATGTCAAACCAGTTTTTTATACTAAAAGCCATAAAAAATGAAGGAAAACTTATACAGCTGGCAACTGATTGTGGTAAAATTACACCATTAGGTGCAGTATTTTCAGAGTACTATGAGAGAAGTAAGGCATTGTCTAAATAAAATTGTAAAATACTTGCAATTTTTGGTATGGACCAGTTCAAGAATGAAACCAAAAGTAATTTGATACAGAAGATGGGTGAATTCCTTTAAGCCATGATGAAAATAAAGAAGGTAGGCAAAAGCATTTGCAAGGCAAAAAGATGGGAACAAGATGGACAAATAACTATTTGGTTGGACAGAGATGAGGTTTATCATAGGAAAATGGAAAATGGAAAATAATGAGACCCCTTAGGCATTTATATCTATAATGAAAATGCTAAAAAGTAGGACCAGGTAAACATAACTGATTGCAAAGGATGGAGGGTAATTGATTAAAATAAATAAAACACTAAGATGGAAAACAAAGTCATGGAACAAAATTGACTGAATGTGAACAATCAAATAGTAAATGCTGGCACTGAACATGATCTCAGAATATTATCATGGAAGATATCAGGTTTGAAAAACAGATTGGGTGATAAAGAATTTAATAAATGTATAAAGAATTTTGATTTTGTTAACCTCCAAAAGACATGATTAAAAGGACTAAATATAAATGGATATACAAGTTATTTTATGGTTGCTCTCAAGAGGACACAGTATGGAAGAAGCTTAGGGGATTATTAACACTATGTAAAATAAATAAGGCTTATACAACCAAAGAAATTGAGATTCAAAACAAGAACATTCTGGGAATAAGAATTAGTGCCAATAAAGAAATATTTAAACTGATAAATGTATATATAACACCAGTGATAAAAAATAAGGAAAGAAGTAAGATTCTTAACAGTCTGAGTAAATTTCTTGGAAATGATATTATGAAGAACCTGTTAAACAAGTGTATTGTTACAGGAGACTTTAGTGTGAGATTAGGGCACCAAAAGACCATATCCAAAGACACAGGCAGATTGCTTTCAAGCATATCACCTGAATATGTATCAGTTAATAGAAATTCAAAGGATACACACACTAGTGACAGAGGGAAAGATCTATGCAAATTATTTATTGATAGAAATTTTATATTATTGAATGGTCGAACACAAGGTGACAAAATGGGAAAGTATTCATTCTCTTGAAATGGTACAAAGGGAATTTACTAAACGCATATCAGGACTTCAAGCAGTTTCATATGACTGTAGATTGCAGTCCCTAAAATTAATGCCACTTTCTACTCATCAGCTTAGAGGCAATCTTTTGTTACTGTATGATATAATTCAAGACCCCTACTTAATGTGTGAACTGGGGTTGCATTTCAAAGATCATTCATATGACACTAGGGGACATCCCCTCCAATTAGTTGGCAAATCTTTTCAACATTCTACTCGGAAATAATTTTTCACTCTTAGAACAATCAGACCATGGAATAGGTTACCCTAAAATGTTGTCATTAGTGAATCTAAAACTATTTTCAAGTACCGACTGGACAAATTAATAAACTCTGGCTGTGCCCCTTCCTATTAATCTTTGATTTAGTATAAGAGCAACATGGGCTTATGGCCTCCTGGCACTTTATCTTACCGTAGTATGAACCATAGTATTTATGAATGTAAGGGATGCTTCCATCATAGATTTTGTCTGGGAGAGTCTCAATTTGATAGGAGATAGTCCAAATTTAATAGTACAGGATATAGTGGAAAGCAAGCATTTGGCACTGGAATTGGGCATAAATTGTGGAATAACACTAAATAAACTCCTTGGAGAAAGACAGTATAAGTAAAAAAAGGAAGGGACTAGGACAGAAATTAATAAACAGTCAGAACATTTATGAAGAAGTAAGAGACAGAGGGATAATTAAAAAATGGATTATTTTATAGCATCAGAAGAAATGTTACAAATAGAGGATTATAATATAATAATTAGGTAAACAGCAATAATAATAGAAAAAGAATTCAAGATATACACAGGAACAAAAGCTAAATGGTATGACCTAAAATGCAGAATTGCAAAACAAAAATTAAACCAACAATTCAGAACAGTAAAGAAATAGGAAACTACTAAATAATAGAAGAAAAGAATACAATAAACTCATTAAGATACAAAAAGAAAAATTCAGGTTAGAAAATTGGACAAAAGCTAAAAGAAGCTGTTTATAACAAAGGCAGTAGAACATTTGGGAATACAGTAGCCAATGGGTATGAGGGATTTATTGACAATCTGGAATTGTACATTGAACCAGAAACTTGGGTGAATCATTATATTGGGCTCTTCCAGTGTAAGGAAAATGATGATGTAAATCCTACAAAACAAGGTACCTGGACTCCTTCGGAAAACAAAATCAAACATTAGGAAATAATAAACTTAATAAAGTATTTTAAAAGGCAAAAAGCACCAGGCCCTGATGGTATATTAATTGATGCAGTTATGAACTTAATCGACTATCGAGCCCCTATCCTAAATACATGATTTGATACTATCATAACAACAGGAATAATACCAGAATCCTGGAAAAATTCAGTAATCATACTGTTATTTAAAAAAGGTAACAGACAAGTCCCAACTTGTTCTAGGCCAATTTCTTCAATCAATACTAATAAAAAAAAATATTTGCTAGAGTCCTATATAATCGTATAATGGAATGCATTCAAAGTGATAAAAAGATAGATGAAGCACAAGCAGGGTTAATGTACAGGCATCAAAACATAAAAGTAGAGCACACACACCTCTCATAACAAGGGCACAGGTCTGTTATAAAAATTAAAAAAAAAATGTATTCACAAATACCACCAACCTGACGCGTTTCGGATGTAAACCATATCCTTTCTCAAAGGTAAAAACACCAATAGTGAAGTATACCTTAAATACTCTATACAATTAGATCCAACTAGTATCAATAATCAAAACACCTCAGTGACTGGTTAAAACATCAACATTCTAATTATACAGATTATATACATATAAACACGTATATAAGGTTCACTTTATAACATTACAACAACTAACTTATTTCAAAACATGTTTATCCACTATTTTCCTTAGAATAAACATAAAACTCAAATATGAATAATGAAGGAGAAACAGAGAAACAAAGATTGGGGAAGGAAGATAAAGGCGTGGGGAAGCTATGTATAAAAATGGAAATAAAATCGGGGCTAGAAATGAACTAACATAGGAGAGCTTTAAAGCATTATTAACAATCTTTTATAACCATTCACTAAAAACACTTGCCATTAACCTGTCATGCACAAGTATGCATTTTTTCAAAATGGAGGCATAGGATATGTTAAAGCAAAGCCATATACTACATCCTCAAGTATGCTTATCTTTTACCTCATACTCCAGACGTCATACACCTTATCGCTATGTCCGTATCAATAATAGTCATAATTTCATTAATCTATGGCCACCCGCAATATCCTCCGTATCAGGTTGGTGGTATTTATGAATAAATTTTTTTTTTATAACAGACCCGTGCCCTTGTTATGAGAGGTGTGTGTGCTCTACTTTTATGTTTTGATGAATTCAAGTTAGTAAGGAAGCACCATGTCCTTGCGCTAACTCCATTGTGTTTTTTGGTTTGAATTATTTTTGAGAGTTTTTAGCACAGGTTGCTGTAGGAGGATTTATATACCTCCCAGCGTAAAACCTCACCCTAGGAGCACTTTGTGGTCTGTAGTAATTCTCTGAGTTATGTCACTCGAGAGCACTCCAAATTTAATTTTTGCAGAAGACCCAGGTCCAATGGGATATATGAAAGACTTAATGGAGACAGCAGTGACTAACAATCCATTTTTGATGGATAATAGTAACAATGCTAACCAAACCCCAGGTGGACATTCCCTTTTGTTAGCCTTTCATGAACTGGAGAAAGTCATTTTTCAGTGGAGAAAAACGTATTGGAATACAATGAATATGGAATCATACATAGCAGCACAAAGAATTCCGAGGGGATTAAGGCTTGTGAAAAATCCAGCTTGTGGCACAGACAGTGACGAATTCATGAAAGCTTGGGAGAACATTTTAACAGAAGCGTGTTTTAAATTGGTTAAGTTAATCATCAAGTACAGTAAAGAACATGAAGAAAAATTAAAAGAAGAAATTAAAAAGAAGGCGACAGAGGTTTTACAATATAAAGAAAACATGGACTTTGAAGATTTGAATAATAAATTGAAGGACTCTATAAATAAATTGGACAATGAATTGAAAGCAGCCAAACAGATTAAATTTATTCAGGATAAAAATGATTATGCTTTCAATAGAGTCTTTAATTGGAAGAACAATCCATGAGGCATTTTAAAGAATAATAAAAAAAGACCTGTCCTTTGACTTCAATAGTGCCAGTGAATCAGAAGTGGAAGATGAAGTAAATTAACACCATTTTCAATGAGAGAGGCAGGAATCAGCACCTCCATATGTACCGTGGAGAAGTCTGAGATTTTAAGCCAGAAGAGAAGGGGGTTATGGCGACCAGCCAGAAAGACACGGAGAACGCGGAGAGGAAGGAGGGTGAGGAGGATGCAGAGGGTGGCACTTCACACAGAGCAGATACAACAGGAACAGGCGGTGGTAAATGAGATAGAGAAACAGGTAATAAATCTTTCTGATTACAGACTGACAGATACAGAGAGACAAGTATTGAATAAAGGCTTAGAGTTTGTACCCACTCCACTAGCAAGTACATTTCATACTATGGTGGACTTCAATATAGCATGCAGAAATTTGAATTTGAAATCTTTCTTTTTCTCAAAAAGGCACAAGCTGAAAATGCAGCTATAAAAGGCCGTAATACTTTTAGACCAGTATCAACATTTAACCCGCCACTTTGTTCAGCAGTGAAAGTATTTAAACAATTTGTAGAAGAAGATCTTGAAAACCTTTTTAAAGAACCTTCTGTATGCCACTATAATCATTTAAGATGAAAGAGCAGCAATATGTACTTTACAGAACAATGCCTCCATTGAAATCAAAAAAGCGGACAAAGGTGGTTGTGTGGTTGTACTAAATAAGGAGGCTTATATGCGAGAGGCCGAGAGACAATTGGGAGATTGTAATTTTTACAAGAAATTAAGTTATGACCCAACATATGCGTTTTAAAGTAGTTTAGATGAGGTGGTTAAAACAGCTGCAACACAAGGGGAAATCAACCAGAAAGAGCTGCAATTTTTAATTACAGAATCACCAGTAACAGCTACGTTTTACTTGTTACCTAAAATACACAAGACATTGATTAATCTACCTGGAACACCAATTGTTAGTAGAATTGGTTCCCTAACAGCAAGCCTCTCACAGTTTGTTGATTTTTACTTAAATCCATTTGTAAGTACTTTGCCATCATTTCTGAAAAATACAACAGATGTGTTATGTCTTGTGCAAGATCTGGATTTGAAAGATAATGACTATTTAATGACTATGGATGTGGAGGCATTATATTCGAACATTCTACATGAAGGAGCCCTTGATGCAGCTGCCAGTTTTTTGAACCAAAGAAAGGAAACTGAGATGCCTAGCACTACATTTATTTTGAAGCTATTAGAATTTGTGCTCAAGGACAATGTGTTTTTATTTAATAAAGACTTGTTTTTACAAATTAAAGGGACTGCTATGGGGGCCACATGTGCTCCCACGATTGCAAATTTGTACATGGGGGCTTGGGAAAAGGATATAGTATTAAATCCTATGAAAAATATATTTTTAGATAAGATTACAGCATGGAAACGATATATTGATGATTTATTTTTTTATTTGGGGGGTACCTTGGAAGAATTTGCAAAGTTTGTTGTCTTTTTGGAAAGTACTAATTTGAATCTGAGATTTACCTATAAAGCTTCACAGGAAAGCATTAGTTTTTTAGACCTCGGGATTTACAAAAGGAAAATATGGGGTTAAATACTGCAATATACAGAAAATTAACAGATAGCAACACGTTACTATGAGCAGAAAGTTGTCATCCGAGACATACAGTTATGAACATACCAAAAGGTCAATTCTTAAGGACCCGACATAATTGCAGTGAAGTGGTGAGATTTGAAGAAGGAGCTGAGGAATTGACAAGACAATTGGAGAATAGGAGTTACAGTAATAAGTGTATTAAAGCAGGGAGAGAATATGCTGAAAGAATAGACAGTTTAGAATTATTAAATGGAACAAAAGGTGTAGCGCAAGGGAATCTAGAAGAAAGGATTAATTTTGTCACGACCTTCTCTATACAATCAAAAGAGATAGAGAAGATTATTAAAACCCACTGGAATGTATTGTCTAGTGATGTAGGTTTGAGTTAGATTGCCAAAACACCACCTAGAATTGCATTGAAAAGAGCTAATACCTTAGGTGATAGGCTAGTACATAGCCATTTTGTTGAGACAATGAAAGGTACAGGAACATGGTTACAAAAAAATATTACAGGTTGTTATCCTTGCAAAAATTATAAGATCTGCTTAGTAATAAAACAATGTAAAGAGTTTACGTGTGGTAATGCAGAACAAACTTTTGAGATTAGGCAGAATACAGAATACAGAATAATACAGAAGGGCTTATTTACATGGTGGTCTGTAGCTGTGATATGTTTTATGTTGGTAAAACTAAATGAAACTTCAAAACTCGAGTAAGAGAGCATTTGAATGCAATAGAGAAAGTAGATTTGACATATGCTACAGCAGCACATGTAGCGATGGCAGGAAACGATGAACAACATACATTTCAGTTCATAGGAATTGATAAAGTGCAACGTAAACCAAGAAAGGGTGATTTTAATGATTTATTGCTTAAGTATGAAGCATTTTGGATCATTAATTTGAATGCCATGAAATATAAAGGATTAAATGCAGGGTTTGAACTGAAACCATTTTTAAAACAAAAGAAAATAAATAAGAGACAATTAAAAACATACTGTAAGTTGTTTCCTAAAGGAATGCTAGGATTTTTGTTGGGTATGTTCTGAATTTGTATCTAGCTATTGCTAGAAAATAACAAGAAATGAATTACAAGAAGTGAAAATTTCAAAGTGGAAACATGCAATTTGGAATATTAGTCACAGAAGTTTGGTTATTTTATATAGATATATATTACCTTGGAAACAAATAGATAGCTACAGTATGTTGAGTGATGGTTACATACCCCCTTCTTTCCCCTCTCCTTTGCCTTTTCTCCCCCCCCCCCATTAAGATATGGAGGATATTGTGAGTGGCCATAGATTAATGAAATTATGACTATTATTTATATGGACATCATGATAAGGTGTATGATATCTGGATTATGAGGTAAAAGACGAGCATACTGTATGTGAGGCTGTAGTATATGGCTTTGCTATAAGATATCCTATGCCTCCGTTTTGAAAAAATGTATACTTGTGCATGACAGGTTAATGGCAAGTATTCTTAGTTAATGGTTATAAAATATTGTTAATAATGCTTTAAAGCTCTCCTATGTTAGTTCATTTCTAGCCCCAATTCTATTTCCATTTTTATACATAACTCCCCCCTGCATTTTTCTTCCTCCCCTCCATCTTTGTTTCTCTGTTTCTCCTTCATTATTTATATTTTAGTTTTATGTTTATTCTAAGGAAAACAATGGATAAACATGTTTTGAAATAAGTTAGTTGATGTAATGTTATAAAGTGAACCTTTTATATGACTTTATATGTATTTAATCTGTATAATTAGAATGTTGATGTTTTAACCAATCACTTAGGTGTTTTAATTATTGATACTAGTTGGATCTAATTGTATAGAGTATTTAAGGGATGCTTCACTACTGGTGTTTTTACCTTTGAGAAAGGATATGGTTTACATCTGAAATGCATCAGGTTGGTGGTATTTGCAATTTTTTTTTTTTATAACAGACCTGTGCCCTTGTTATGAGAGGTGTGTGTGCTCTACTTTTATGTTTTGATGAAGTCAAGTTAGTAAGGAAGCACCATGTCCTTGTGTTCACTCCATTGTGTTTTTTAATGTACAGGCACTCTACACTGGATCAATGCTACATTTTGATGCATTTAATATACAAATACACTAAGATAAAAAACAACAGTTGTCTTGCCTATTTATAGACCGTAAAGCTACATTTGATAGTGTAAGCAGAAAGCTATTGTGGGAAACACTGGATGAAATGGGCATGGAGAAGGGAATCTTAAAAATGATTACTCTACTGTATGCAACCACCAGCATCCCAATAAGATGCACCTTAGAAGGTGAAAAAACACAAACATTTGAAGGAAACAGGGGAGTAAAGCAATGATGCATTTTGTCACCTATCTTGTTTAATCTATTTATGAACCAAATCTTAACTAAGTTATATAAGGCTGAATACCACATGCCAAAAATAGGGGACACTTATTGTCCATACTTTAGCATTTACTGATGATGTACTTATTATTTCAACCAGTAAGCTAGGTTTAAAAAGAATGACAACAAATCTACACCTGGACCTCTTAAAAGCATCATAGGTGATCAATGTAGAAAAAACAAAACTGACAATATGTGGAAATAATAAGAAGTATACACACAAAATAGGAAATAAAAATATACAACAAGTAAAATAATTTAAATACTTAGGAATAACATTTACAAGCAATTTAACATGGAATAAACACATAAAAAATAGAACTTAAAACAAGAAAATTATTTCCAATACTATTTGGTTTTGAATATAGTTATGATAGAAGCACTATTATAAGTATGCTGAAAATAATAAGTGTAAAAACAAGAATGCAAATACTATATATTTCAGAAATCTGGGGGCAAAATAGTATGGATAAGTTGGAAAAATTGTTGAACACTTTCTACAAATGTCTATTAGGGTTCCCACAAGGGGCATCATCTTCATTAGTTAGAGCAGAATTGGGACAATTCCCACTTCATTATTTGATACAGGAAAGAATCATCACCTGTTGATTAGAAGTTTATGGTATAGAAGCTCACAGATTACCATGGAAATGTTTGGAGGCGGAAATAAAGTATAAAGTTGACAAATTCACATTTCCCATGATAAAAAGGATTGACCAACAGTTAAAACTATATGGACTGTTACAGTGTATTACTGACACTTTAAGAAGACAATTCAAGGACATCCAAATAATAGTTAATAACCAAACAAGAGACATATTTAGGCAAAATGAACTTGAAAAAATTGCAAAATTCAAGACAAGTAAATGGCTAGCTATAAACAAGAAAGATGTTAGATCTGAAAGATAGTTGGAAATAGTCAAAATACCAGAATGCAGGAAAATATTTATAAGGTATCAATTTGAGTATAACAACAATGAAATACTAAAAAAGTTGGTCCATGAGAATGGGTCCAGTTCCAGCAGCAGATGCCACTGTAGGAAGGGAGAAGATGATATTGTCCATCTTCTAATTATCTGCCCCCTGTATAATAAACCTAGAATAAAATTTATAGGGGAAATCCTAAAAGATCTTAACAGTAACTCAGAAGAAATGGCGGAGTCACTCCTCAATAGTAAGACAGCATATATACTTTAGAAAGTAATATAATTCCTTAAAGTAATGGAAAATACAAACTTGCACAAGAATACAGGTAACAAAACTATCTAGGATGCCATACAGAATTAATTTAGAAACTAATGCACCTTAAGAGAGGATGTAATGGATTTTTAGATACTACAGTATATAGTATATGTAGTTGTGTACGTATGTAAACAGGTCTACTCTTTGTGTTTGTTGTATTTATTAATGTACTTGTATGTTTTTGTGTTTTTGTATACATTGTTATGACATAACTTGTCAAGCAATAAGGACTGATTGGCTGACTGGAAAGAAACGTCATCTTGATGACAGTTCCATCTCTGGATGTGCCATGCAGAGACAAGATTCCCTTAGCCTAATGTTACCTTCTGGAGTATAGTAAAGATCCCACAGAAGGAGAGAGAGGGCACTACTTCAGGAAGAGAAGGGTCAGTGGTGGAACAATAATACAGTATATGAGTCTGAGGTGCTTGGAGGGTTGTGTTGCTCATTGCTCCACTAAGCAACTAAGCATAGCCTGTCAAATTCATTGGTTCAGCAGGCAAATTACTGGATGTATTTAAAGAATTGTTATGTACTATACGTGTAACGATGTGGCATCATGGTTCATGAGGGATCGGAAGCATAGGTTCCCACATGGCTGGTAATGAAGGTGTTGGACGGTCCACCAGTGGCTGTTCCAGGGCCCTTGAGGGACAGTATGCCCCTTCACACTAAGGAGGTCTTCCTGTTTATTTTAACTGTTCACAGACACAGTGAAAACATATTTGCCATTAGCATGGTGCCGCAACCTTGGTAATATTAAGCAGTGTGCCCCCTGGTACTCAAGCACTGAACCCACTGAGCAAGGAAGTAGTAATGCTGCATGGTACACAGGTCTGACTTAAATAGATCCCGGGGGAACATTAGACAATGGAAAGGGGAAATGGTTTAAAGTCAAGTTAGCAACAGTTTACACATTTTCACTTTTCACTTTCTGGTCCCTTAACCCCTCCAATAACTCCATGATGTAGGGCACTACACTTAAAACAGAGGTTGCTTCAAACAGAACAATTTATTTGCACATAATTAGCACAAAGGGACCCAGCACTCACTTTACCAAATAAACAGACTGCAATGTAACGGCAGTCCAAATATATATATTTATTGCGACATAAGCACTGCTAGCAGAACTGTGTAGATACAGGGGGACCCCCACAAAACTGACTTAACATTTCACATCCCTTATGGGCACTTTGTCAATGTGTAGTGCACCACATTGTGTTGAACATATATATTACAAACAATTAACAGAGTTGTGTAAAAAAACATGAAAATGCTTAGAATTAAAAAAACAATTTTAACCAGATACCCCATAGCAAATTCCTATAAGTATTTAATCCTTTTATTATTCTCTCACTGATTTATTCATTGATTTGCTTTATTTATAAAATCACCAAGACACTCCACACTGGTTGTATAGTTGTATATGATGCAGGGTAATATTTACGTTAGCCCATAGATGCATCCGGTTATGTGAGTGCACAATGTCTTTTATTTTATTTAAGCACATCGCAGTTTATACTGTTTATTAAAACCTAGATGCCAAACTCCCTGTCTGGCCACAACAAACTCTCATAAAGCACCACAGCTTTCTGTTAGAGTTCTGGGAAGGGGGGGGGGCAGACACATAGAATACACTCTAAGTTAAGTTAATATTTAACATTTATCCCTTAAACAGAAAATAAATGTATCAAAAGAAAAAGAAATAGGAGGGGAAAGAAGATGTTTTTGTGTGTGAAAAAAGCTTATTTCTGTCTTTGATTTTTCAAACTAAAGGAATAGCAATAAATTCATAACTACATCCTAAATACTGTACATAGAAATAATCTAGTAAATCAGTTTTGCAAACTCAGGGCCAGATATTCAAAACTTTGCCCGGCCTAATTCCCATGCTATATTCAGAAGCTGTTTGCCCTGGGCTATTCCTTTTGAACATGGCTTGCTTTGTGCTCTGGGCTAAGTTTGCCTGCTGGGCAGTGCTAATTTAGCCCCGGGGCAAAGTTTTGAGTATCTGGCCCTCAATCTGTTCATTCAGGCCTGGCTGGCTTAATGCTCCAAGCTGATAAATCCAAAATGCTTACACAGACCTGCACACAGGCTCAGAATTTAATGGAAGAGTTACTCAGCTGGAGCCCCTACCGCAGTCCCACCAAGGGTCAGAATAAATCAGTATCTATATGCCTCAAGCCTTTAAACACCAAAAAGAATATAACAGTCTTCAGAAGTAAGAAGAGAAATATTAAGCTACTTTCTATGCAAATATGTGAAGGGACTAGCACCTGAACACCTTACAGCTAAAATACTATTCAACTCTTCAAATTATACTTTAGCAAAATTAAGGGCCGAGGCCTCAAAGTTCCTTGTGTAAAAACTAAATATGGCTGAATGTGTTTTGACTATATTGCTACTGCAACCTGGAACTCTATACCACCCAGAATTGTGTAATGTGCCTACATCTTTCAAGACAACCATGTCAGAAATGTATTCTTTCAAGTGTCATTGTTACTCATGCGTTTATCCTGTAAGCTTGTATTTGTATTGTATTTATATCTGTGTTATTTTTGGAGGGATCCATGACACCGGTGTGACAACCCTGACCATGACTTCCGCTACAGTGCTGGGAACCCATCGACACCCCCAACCATGATGCGACCTAGAACCAACCAGCAACATTGCGATGCACAATCTGGGGGGGGGGGGAGCACAGCTCTACTATATATATACATAACTGCATGTCGCACAGACAGTAGAGTTAGATATTTACCCAGTCGCCCTAAAGTGTCTCAATGCAGAACCCCCATCAATGCCAATTTAGGCACTGTGGGGGGTTCGCTGTGCAGGTGTCACTGTAGTGGTGGTATACCATTGTTGGACAAATGTAACTCTTTGTATATGTGCTTGTATACAGGATGAATCTGAAAATATGTTTGCCTAGTGCCATATCCTGTTAATATAAACTTGAAAATCCTTTAAACATACTGTATATTACATTTTATACTGTCCCATTCACAGCCATGACAGAGCCAGTGGTTACCACAGGATTTACTGTACCTGCACTCCTGATGCATATAGAATTTACAGATACATGTTTATGGGCTTAAGCTACATTCCTGGAGGCACCAAACTAAGGAATATATCCACCCCCTACAGTTAGCTGAAACCACAAGGCTGGCTATCCCTAGTACTGTCCTGAGACCTAGTGGTCCTGAAGACCCTGCTGGTCATGATAATTCCCTCTGTGCCCTAGAACATGAACCACCAGTATTCCTGTTCATTGGGGTATGTGAAGCTCCAATCAGGGATGAGAATCCTGCACCACTGGGGGTGCAGTGGAGCCCGAGTAGAGCAGTCACACTTCACAATGGAATAAAGAAATAGGCAATAAAAGTTATATTTTTCATCTGGAACATTCTAACTTGAAGTCTGCTGGGAAGAATCATATGTAATCTGCCTTTATACCCCAGCATCTTGAACTTTCTCCCTCGCTCCCTTTTGAATACATTCTTTGCCTCCCATTCTAGCTGACCTACCTTCCCACTCTCCCCTCTCTCTCTCTCCCCATCACCAACCATAATTTATTGCCCCACTTCTTTCCATCACTCTTCCCGCTCCTCTTGCCCGCCTTTTAATTGTTGTCCCTCCTTTCTACTCTCATCAATCTCCCTAACCCACCATACTGTTCATATCTACTTACCTCCCTGTCTACTCACATCCCAAAGCACTTAAATACCCTTATCTTATCTAATCTACCTCTCCTCCCTCCTAGTGTATCCTGTGAAAGGATATGATGTAGCTTAAGATATTGGACATGCCTAGGTATCATGTCCACTTCTTGTAGTAAAGTACTTGAACCCTATGTAATCCTCTGTAAAACCCATTGTTCTCATACACCTTTTCTTATGTGTATCCACATGTGCCACTCCGTATGTGTATTGCCATGTACTACATATGTACTATCAATGTATGTTCCCCTGAAATTCTTTGCTAATTGATGTATTGTCTATTGTGCTCTCTCAGGACCATCTTGTAAATGAGCTTGTTTAACAATGTTCTGCCTAGTTAAATAAAAATTTGATTTAATTGAATCCCTTTTTGTGGATAACATGGAAAATCCTCCACAAGAACAAGGTTCGAACAATTCAGGGAAGAGGAATCAAGCAAGCCACAGCAGGAGCTCCTTCTTGATCAGCCATAGAGTATGGGGCAATGCCTGTGGCCATCACCGAAACAGTGACTCTACAAATGCTAGGAATTAAACTGCAGTGCTTAATCTCTTTGGTTTCTGATCTTAGTCAGAAAATGGACTCCTTTAATTCTAGAGTGACTGTAGTGGAAGCTACAGTAGACTGTATAAAAAAAGACACGAAAGAGGTCCAGAAGCAAGCTGCAGTGACTACAAGTGCCACTGCTATGGTGGTAACGGAGTCCCAGCATTTCCACACGAGGCTGGAAACCTTAGAAGATCAAGTACAATCTGCAAATTAATGTATTATTGGCCTCCTCTAAGGAATTAAAGGGGATCATCCTAAAATGTTTCTCAAAGACTGGTTAGCTGAAAAATTCCCAGCAGAAAGTTAATCGGATAGATTTCATCTGCAAAAAGCTTACCTTATCATGCTACATGGCTAGATGGAGGCCTCAAATACTGCTTGGTGTCTATTGGTAGGCACTGAAGGGATTGGGGAACAAGATCATATTTTGGCACTGGATTGGCAGAATGGCTCACTGTCACAAGATGGTCAACCAGTTCACATATTCCCAAACATTAGTTATACTGTACCACATGACAATGGCATAAAAAATTTGATGGCGACCAGCATATCCCCTGGGAAGTCAAATACCCCACTCCATTGTTTTCCATACAACAATTGAGAATCGTACATCAAGTTTAAGATCTGGGCTTCTCTGACCTGGTGGAAGCTGATACCTGAGCTGAGAGGATTAAGGCAGAGGTTTGACAGTGCAGTCAGGAACAAAATGGAAATTCTGATGAAACAGAAGTAACATGACCTTCATATAGTGGTGTTGTCTTTTCCTTAAGCCATTTGTTCCTTTTTATTAAAACCTAGCTTTTCAGTTTAGTTTGCCAATTAAATTCCAGCTAAATATGGAGTTCTATTAGTGGGCTCCTAGTATGCTGATTGCCCAGTTGCATCGGAGTGACCTCTGTTTATAGGTTAAGTTATAATTTTAAACATGTTACGTATTAACTCTATAATATACTGATGGTATTCTTTCCCGATCTATTGCATTTTCATCCTGAGGGGACATAATATTAATTTCCTTGCAGTTGATGGGATGTTTTTGTAATCAAGCTTTATATAAAGTGCACCATTAATCAATCTAGGCATTCCTAACTTTAGGAGACAAGCATGGTATTACACTCCCCAGTGTGGGGTAGCACATGTAGGACTGAACTGTGGACTATAACCTTTAGGAAACAGCCATGCTTTTCTTCAGCTTTGGTACAGTAATATATTTGACTTCTAGATTTTTTTTCTTGTAAAACTTGTTGTAATCCCCCCCATGTTGTACCACCAATATGGTAGATGCAAGTATATTGTCCTGTGATTAAGGAGCTTTAGCTCCCTTGGGAACTGTGTCAGTCTGGTCTGTATACTATATGGAAAGTTATTGATTATAAATCAATTGTGAAAATAATGAAATAAAGTTAAAAAAAGAATCATTCACCTCTGAGAGCTGTGTCACCCTGAGCTGAGACCTGCAGCCAGCCTCTGATTAGACATCTGTGCTTGTTCCTCCAGCACTACCCAGTTCCCCAGGGAACCCAGTGGTTAGGCTGGTGATGCCTTTTGAAGAATCCCCCACTCAATGCCCCTCTTCCATGAAGCACCAAACCAACCTTGTCCTGGCTGTAGACAAGGCCATGGAATCTCCCTCAGCCAGAACCCCAACAAATCTCTACTGACTAGGCACCAAAATACAGAAGTAGCAAATGTCCTGCTGCATCTTACCCTACCCTCGGGCCTTGGTATCTTAGCAGCAGATCAGTCCATTAGGTTCCCACTTCCTGCTTGGTAGCTAGAAACACTGCAGTTTCTTCACTGAACTTCAGGATTCTTGTCAAAGTCACCATCAGACAGCCTTCCTTGAGGGTAGACCACCAACAGATCCTGGCTATCCTGACTTAAGATCTCAGTCAGAATTCACCCTCTGAATATTCTGTTGAGAGACAATATCTGCTAACCACACTCAGGACCCTGCCACCACCCTGAGCCTGGCAAGCTCTCCCAGCTGGTCAATGGGGAGAGAACCCTGTCTCTCCTGTGTGAAGTGTTTACTGCATACTGACTCCAACCACAGACTACAGTTAAATGCTTCTGCCTAGACACCCATATTTATACTTCTGAAGGTAGGCAACCAGTCAGCATGGAGCCAAGCGGTTGCTAAACAAGCACAGGATGTACCAGAAAATTGCAACATTTCCTAGAACACTGAGGCCTGTAACAGTACAGAAGAAACTATTTAGAAACATTTTTCTTTCGGTTTAAACTAAAAAAAACGTCACCCCTTCACTCTACTGGAGTAGGAATTAAGGACCACTTAGTAAAAGCTATATTTATTGGGGAGCTGAATGTGTACATCGAATGCTTATGCAACATATACCTTAATTATTTCTCTCTTTGTCTGGGGAGACTACCACCATTGTGAACTGCAGTACCATTGATGGGCTCCATCATTAGGCTAAAGATCTAATTTTGAGGAGAGTTCCATCACTAGGACAAGGTCCCTTAAAAAAGGACAGGAACTCATTTCTAATTGGCAACTGTTTATAATATTCACATTTACAGTAATTATATCAATAAGCCTAACTGATCCATATGTAACTGTACCTGAATAAAAACTGATGTGAAAACTGTATTTTGCATTGTTTCATTTTTATGGGCATCATTCTGTTATAGTTCCTTTCATAGAACTAGTGATCTAGAGTTTTAATAATGTCACGGTTTGTGCATAGAACTCTGAGCATGGTTCTGAGATGATAGCAGTTCATGCTAATCATTCTGTACACAGACCATGACATAGTGAATATTCCAAATTACTGACTGCATGATGAGAATCATGCAAAATGTTGTTCATGACAAGAAAACAATAGAAAACACAGTTTTTCACTGTGGTGTTTATTCAGGTACAGTTAAAGGGGCACTGTCAGCTTTGCCCCTCAGGTTCTGACCACTGCTCAGTAGTGGGCCTCTAGCCACACACTTGTCAAACTATTACTCTAGAATGCCCAGTATATCCAAAAAGTCGTCTTTTTTTATCTGTTTTGCACATTTTTCAATTATTTTGTGACTGAGTGGTCCGTGCTAATTCAGCCACCCACCAGAAGCATATCCCCGCTGAGAATGTGCATCTGCCATGGAGTGCTGTCCTGAAGTGAAACTTTTTACATGCCTATTGTAAACAGCATTTTATCCTCTACATTACCTTATGTGGAATTGCACTTGGTGTCTTTGTAGAGAAACTGATAACTGATAGTGCTGCAAAATACATTTTAAAAATGGAATCACAATCCCATGCATGCGCAAGAGTGTGCCACTTATTCCCCAGGAAAATACCCCAACTCTTTCTAAGAGAGTGCTGTTGGCTCACTTCCAGAATAGAGGAGGCAGAGGCTACAGTGGAAGAGGAGCTGCAGCACACTGAGGAGCCCTCCTCTCTCCCAGCCAATGAAAGAGAGGAGGAGGACAAAGAACTGACATCAGGACTAACTGAAAAATGGAAAATAGGATACAACAAGGGAATTTCATACAAGAATTGAGAAATGGACCAAAGGGAACAGAAAGCCAAAAACTGAACCAAATAGGATTTTTCTGAAGCTGAGGCACAACTGGAATGAGAATTACAGACAAGGCGTCAATTGTTGGAAAACCTGTCATTACAAAATGAGGAGTGTTTTGCTCAAAGGAAAA
Source organism: Neoceratodus forsteri (assembly GCA_016271365.2). Classification (NCBI taxonomy): domain Eukaryota; kingdom Metazoa; phylum Chordata; order Ceratodontiformes; family Ceratodontidae; genus Neoceratodus; species Neoceratodus forsteri. The sequence continues at coordinate 518,962,874 of CM028133.1, read as the reverse complement.
AATAGCTGTTTTTGACAAAAAAAAGGAAAAAAGATTCTACCAGACTTAAAAGGGAACACTGGCAGAGACACATTGGAAAAACAAAATTTGACAGTGAAAGCCACAGCTGTGACGACCCAGCCTAATACTGACAAACAGCTGAGAGCGATAGATCAAAGAAAGCCCCCTCGGCTGGAAAGAGATTGACAGCAGCATTTAGATTAAAAAAACAAGAATACTCTGATGCAAATTGGTCATCAGAAATGGCACTAACCAATGCAGGTTGGAAAAAATTAGAGCATGGACAACGGGTTCCAGAACCTAAGAGGATCACATTCTCCCCAGAGCCAACTAATGAACAAGGAGTTACTATGTTGGTGGTTTCAGTGGGAGAACCAGGACCGATAGAGTTCAGATGGAGTTAAAGTGGAACAAATCAGAAATGCCCAGGAGAACAAGGAGAAAAACAGGTAACATCTAGTGTGGATACTGCTGCAAAAACAAATATAAATGTTGAAAATGTTGGGGACAGAATGAAGGAAGCGGGGAACAGTAAAACTTCGGGAAGCTGGGCGGCAGCTGATAGTTTTGAACCTAGTAACTCCGAGCAAAGAAATGAAATACTTCCAATAATAAATTAAAAAAAAATGGTAAAATGCAAACAACAAAAAAGGCTGCAAAGGAGGAATCTGCAGAAGTGGAGGATGATATTGGAGGTGCCCCCCCCCAAAAAAACTAAAAATTTTGCTGAATTATTTTAAAAATAGAACAGAACCTGCACCAAGGAAAAAAGCTGTTAGTATGAGATATAAAGCTGGTTTGGAACCAAGGCCCAATAGAACTTACATTGGGAAAAAAACTGTTAAAAGAAACAATGAACTTTGGCCCAGCAGAGGTATATGCTTCAATACCTCACAAGGATTATAAAGATTTTGGTACAAATACAACCAACTAAAATTCTCCCCTCTTTGGGTACCTTTCCTAATTATTCTCCTCATTAAGCCAATTATTAAACAAGTCACAATTATGTTCTGAAATGAAGGGGTGAATGTTGGAGATATTTTGCACTGTTTACAGCAAAGGTGCAATGTGTAAGATGCCCATTTACCTTTTATTGACTCAGAAGCTATTTGGACTGCTGGGTGGAGGTTCAAGATTAAACTCAGGCAGTATGAGAAAGGAATATCACATTTACCTAAGTGTTTTTCTTAGGAGAGGTAGAGGAGTCTGTTTCTATTCAGGGCAGCCCAAGGCCTGTTATAAATGTGGAGCCAGAACCCACCAATCTAGTACGTGCAACAAACTGAGGTGTGGTTTATGTGGGGGAGTTTAATCATATGAGTACACAGTGTGAAAATTATAATAAATGCAACCTCTGTGATGGACAAGGACACGTGTTTCAAGTTTGTCCATGGGTGGCACATAATAGAAATGATGAGGTTGATCAAGGTGATTTAATTAAAACTGTGCAGAGAAGGAAGCAGTGTGGGATTACCAAGAACTATAACCCCACAACAGGGTGGTGTAACTCCCCAAGCATCTGGCACACAGGAGCAGGTATCAGAAGAGATGGATATACTGGTCCCTATGCAGGAAATCTCAAAACAGGTTCCCCAACAGGGGATACTAAGAGAAGATTGGGAAAACACAGGGAAAAATAGCAGAATGTAAGGTCTACTATGACTCGATAGCACTAGAAAAATGTATACACAAAGCAGGATTAACAGATTGCTATAAATTAAAAAGAGAAAGTTCAGGTAACACATATGTAAGAAGAAATTTAGCCACAAGAATAGACTATGTTTTTGCCTCCAGCCATTTAAATGCTATACAAGCACATATGGAGCCTATAGAAGTCTCTGGCCATCTAGTGCTAGTTGTTATATTTGGAATCAGAAGAAAGGCATTCAAAATGAAGATGGAAAATGAATATGGTTTTGTTGCAAGAAACTACAGTACAAGCAGAAATAAGGCAATTATTAGTAGCAAGATACTTAGTTTTTATCTTTATGATAAAGCAGGAGATTGGTGGCAAGACACAAAAGAACAAATAAGAATTTGGTTTTGGAGGTATAGTAAAAACAAACAGAGACAAAAGTTTCTAAAGTATCTTCAATTAAGGAATCAGATAAAAAATACTTTCCTTGGCACAGGAGAGAACAGATGATTTTTCAGATCAGATAAAAATTTTAAAACAAGGCATGTAGAGATACCAATATAATAGGGCAGAAACACTACATGCAGAACTGAGCTATGGAACACAGAAAACTCCTTTTGGTGATCCATACTTCGCATTTAGAGAAAGCTTAAATGTATCCACATTTACTGCATTACAGGATGAAACAGGGAACACAAACCAAGAAGCAATTTTGAAGTTAGTAGAACAATAATTGCTGAAAGATAAGAAAGTAGAAGAGGTAAATAGGGATGAAATACACACCTATTTAACTTCATGAAAGGTGCAGAGGGGTAACGCACAATGCAATCCTGGTGAAGAGCCCACCCGCATCTGGCTGTGCACACTGCACCCCCTGCACACCATGCATAAACCCACTACATCTCCCCTACGTGACTGAAACCCTGGCCAAATGTGCAGCTCCACCTGTGGGTGGGCAGGTCCGGGGAGCATGTCTGCATGCCATGGCATTCATGATGGGGTGGGTGCATTGCATGGGGGATTGATGGCTATGCCTTCTGCAGGCAGCTGTAAACATTATGCACCAGCCCCGGGATACCACCACTGGTCACGGTGGGGATGGCGGGGATCAACAGACCCACAACCGAGGCTGCCCCTACATTGGGAGGGCTGGGGATGGTCATCTGATGGACATCCCCCCATGCTATTAGCACATTTGTGCCTGCTGCAACATACAGCCCCACAGGCAAAGGATATCCACCAAGGGACCCAGGATGGGCAGCTGATTGGCTGCATGCCTGGGTCCACAGCTCTGCACTGGACCGCCCTCCCATGAACCTGCATGCTGGAGGGGTGGGGCCATTGATGGGAGCCTTGCATTGTCTGGTGTTTAAGAATATGGCCAATGCATGGAACTCCTAACAGTGCAAAGCTGTGAGGGGGGTTATGTACCTTTCAAGTGTACCCCCACCCACATTAGTGAATAGCCACCAATATGACATTCAAACTAACCATTGCTTATTCTGACACAAAATGGCCACCCAGGTAATAATGAGTTAAATCAAGTGGTAAGGCCAGGAACTCAGATAGAAAAAGGAAAATTAGTTGACCCCATCACATCCCAGGAAGTTGAATCAATAATTAACTCATTAAAATCAGGAGCATCACCAGGACGGGATGGGATCCCAAATGAATTTTATAAGATATTCAAAGTGGAAATGACACATTTTCTTACCATAGTCTTTAATGACATATTAACTGGTTTATAAATACCTTCCAATTTTACAAAAGGTTTGGTAATATGCCTATTTAAGTCAGGAGACAGGACATTATTGAAGAATTGGAGACCAATTACTTTTCTGAATTCAGACTTCAAAATCCTATCTAAATTATTTTCATAACAGACTAAGAGAAATTACTAAATACATAATACACCCACCCCAAACCTGTTTATTACCTAGTAGAAAAATCCAGGAGAACCTGTACATACAGTATTAAGAGAAGCTGGGGAATGGTACGAAAGAAACAAAAAATCTGGTTTACTTCTGTCATTAGACCAGAGTAATGCTTTTGACAGGATCAGTCATGAGTTTTTATTTCAGGCCAGTTTGGAGCATGGGGTACCTAAAGAATGTGTAAACTGGTTATCCAGCTTATACAAAACAATGACAGTTATATCTTATATTCAGGGACAAAAAGGGAAAGAAGTACAGGTGAGGAAAAGAGTGAGGCAAGGGTGTCCATTGAGTCCCTTACTCTATGTCTTTAATTTAGATCCCTTTATTAGACATTTGATAACTGAGGAGAAGACTAAAGGACCTGCATTGTCAGGTCACCATGGGGACCTCAAAATGATGGCATATGCAGATGATGTGTGTGTTTTTCCACGTTATCAAGAATGTAAAAACTGTATTAGGAATTCACTGACCTACGCAGCCAGTATAGTGTTATGCTTATGTAACTGTGCTAGTTTTGCTTGTGACCATTCACACTCTCTATTCCAGAGGAATTACCACTCTGTAGGGGTACGAAAGCAAGGAACTCTTGGAGAGGGTTCCACCCCTAGATGTGCCACAGGATGGTTCCCGTGGCTAAAGGTACCTTAGGAATCCCCTAAGGAGAGAGCACTGTGGCTGGAGAAGGAGGGGAGGATGGTGGGGCAAAGACAAAATGCTTCACAGTGAGGCTGAAAGGAACTGCTTATATAGCTCAGGAAGTGGGAGTGGCTGGCTGCTTGGTCACCGAACTACAGGCAAGCCTTTCAATTCACTGACCTACACAGCCAGTATAGTGTTATGCTTATGTAACTGTGTTAGTTTTGGTTGTGGCCATTCGCATTCTCTATTCCAGAGGAATTGCCACCCTGTAGGGGTACGAAAGCAAGGAACTCTGGGAGAGGGTTCCACCCCTAGAGGTGCTACGGGATGATTCCTGTGGCAAAAGGTACCTTAGGGATCCCCAAAAGAAATGAACTATCATCCCCAAAAGGAGGCAACATGATGCATATGAGCAAGCAGTAACAGTGACGTAGAAGCAGGAACTGGAACATAGTAGTAGAGAAGAACAGTGATGGCTTGTATTGAGAGAAGGGGATCCCCTAAGGAGAGAAGGAATGGCAGGACATCCTCCACCTCCATCCAACAACAGAACCTACCTAAGGAAAGTAGGGGAAACAACTATGCTAACTAAGTGTTATGACCTGAGGCAATGGAGGATAGAAAAAAAACCCTATGAGGAGGAAATCTCTGGGGATCCAAGGCCTAGGTAGCTTTCCTCCAGGCTTGGGAAAATGTATTTAGTGACGGCTCTGCAGCTGCAATTTGGAAAACCCAATTAAAAGGAGGTGGAAAATATTCCAATTTGGAGGAAGGCTCTCACTCAAACCCTCTAGCGTGAACGTCGTGGAAGGTTGTGAGAAAACTCTGCAACAATATGAGCATTCAAGGCACAGGAGGAGAGCAACAACTGCTAAGGCACTCACCTGGCCTATCTGCCCTAAATCAAACCAGGTGAACCAGAGGCAGTCGTAGGGAGAATGCAGTGAAGGTGCCTTGCTAGGGAAACCACTAAAGTCAATGGCCAACTGTTGTAGTGGAACACTAGAGCCAAAGGAGATTGTCGTAACCACCCTTCACCCCTAGTCTTAAATTCTACACCAGGGGCTGCTGTCACGTAGCAGGTAGCTAAAGCCAAGCTTGGGGTGAGGACATTCCCAGCTATGGGCCAGGTGAGAAGGATCCCACCCCAAGTTGGACATGCTCGAAAATGCAGACTAAATGCAGAGCAAGACCGTCAACTGCAGGAACCTGCACCAGATTAGAATGGCTGGCATGCCCCAGAATTGACTGAGAGCTGAAAAGCTGGTGAGCTGAATGAGCATGGCGTGCTGAGATCATGATGAGCATTGAGTGCTGAGACCTTGCAAGGTTGAATGCAGATTGAGAGCAGTACAATCCCATGCCGAAGCTGAGGGGATGGCACTAGGCATGAAGCAATGGTTTGCGTAAGCAAGGAGCAATGGTTGCATAAGCAAGTGTGGACCTGATAGGTCAGTAAGCAGTAGTAGTAATAGGTGGACCTGCATAATAACTGTATAGCAAGTAAACAGCACTGAGTTAGGGGCAAGACAGCCAGACATGAATAGTGAAATCAAGGTGACAAACTCTGAGGATTTTCGGCAGCGAAGACAGGATGTAGAACAGAATTAATTAACCATATAGGCCATGACCAGGGCCACTGGAAAATTGCGGGCGCAATTTTTCCGCAATTTCCGCAATTTTTACCCTTCTCCACACAAAATCCACAATTTCTTGCAATTTCTTACATTTATGGCATTTTTGACTAAAATTGTATAAAAATGTTTAAATTCTCAAGGAAATCTACTTAGATATGCTAACAATTTAGTACACAGACTTGGAACCAAAACAGTATAGTGTGAGGTGAGAAGGGGTCAAATGTGACTCTGCTTTCATGTGATTCCCTTCCCTGCTTTGGTTTCAAAAGCCTCTGGTCATGCATATGTAGTCTTGAACACTTTTAAAATCTGTATGAAAGCAGACTGTTAAAGAACTTTTTGCTGACACAGAGACTGAAACAATAGGTGTGAGAATAGGTGCTAAGTGCCCCATTCACCTAAATGAAGCATTGACCACAATGCTTGTTTTTGAATGGTAGGGTAGATTTTCCTTGTATAAATACTTTCAATCTGAAAGGATTTTGATTCAAATATATCAGGAGTTTGGATGGCCTTGCTAATTATAAACTTGAATGTCCTTCTGAGGGGGTTGGTGACAATGATTCCCTACATGTCAGTTTGCCACAGCGCATACTCGCATACAAAACCTACAAAAAGCAAACATTTCTGAAAACATGCTGAACAGTTAAGTATAGCAAACATTTACCTTCAAATAGACAAAATAATTGCAACCCAGGTAAAATCACTGCAAATCGAGAAGAACAAAAGTACCAAGTATTGAAAACTATTGTATGATGTAATGAAAAGCTACTGTTATGATTTGATACTTTTATCTTGTGATTTTAAAATGTACTTACAGTGCTGATTAAGAACAGTAGTTATTTTAACAAAATAAATATTTTTCTTACTAGACCTTTATTAGGCACCCTGCTTATCTGTTAATTTTTTTCTTGCACCAAAGCAAGTAGTTTAAACAGGCTTCATTATTTAACATCTAGAAACTGGGAAAATATGTTGTTTCAGGATGCATTCAGTATAGACTAACTGTAAATTACTGAATAAAATCTAGTTAGCACTGCATGACTTAGATGTCGTGATTTTTAGAAGATAGGCTGCATAATGATTAATTTGCAGTGCATTTCAAAAACACACACCTTTCTTCACATCAAAAGCATTTACAAGAGGCAATACATTTATCTAAACAATTTATGTGACCAATACATGCTGCAGCAAACAATAAAATATTTATTAGGGGGCAGTGAGGATGTAGAGTGAACCTCCGCAATTTTCCCGCAATTTTTGCAAAAAAGTCCCCACATTTTCTGGTAAAATGTTCCGCAATTTTCCAGTGGCCCTGGCCATGACCCCTCCAAACACCGTCTAGTCCCCGCTGTAGGACAAACAAGGAAGCAATGAAAGGCCAAGAACCACATGCAGATATAAAAGCTAATTTAATAGCCTCAGCAGGAGTTTCAGCTAACATCAGAGTAAACAAGGTACAATAGGAATGGGTGTAAACAATACAGCAGTAGTAAATAAATGAGTACACTGAATTGTAAGTGCAAATAAAGGAGGCATAATGCTCTTAAGCATTGTCAAACAGGCAGTAAGTAGAACAAGCATGAGTAAGCTGTATAGCTAGGTTCAAGTAATCTGAGTCAGGTGAGAACAATAAATATTTTATTTTATTTATTGAATTTTGTTGACCGGGTAGGCCCACTGGGCCCCGGAGGTCCCTTTTTCAGGGGCGACCCGGGGGTAAAAATAACATACAAGTAACAGAACAGTACAAGTTGATAGATGACATATTGTGTTACAGAGCTGGATTACATAGGGTTATGCCACATGGACCAGCTATAGTTGAGTAACTGAAAGCTAGCATTATGATCTCTGAATAGCAGTATGCTAGGAGCCTAGAAAAGCCCCCCAAAAAAGGAAGGAAGCATACACAACTGAAGGCAAAATACAAACCAAAGCAGTAAAACAAACACAGAAGCCCTGCAGAGACAAGCAAGGGATGGGGCTCCAACCAGGGAGGCCCAACCAGCTCAGGGAACAAACTGGCAGAGCCTTCGGCTGCAAAGACAAATTGCTTCACAGTGGGGCTGAAAAGAACTGCTTATATAGCTCAGGAAGTGGGCGTGGCTGGCTGCTTGGTCACCAAACTACAGGCAAAGCCTTTCAATTATGAGTGCATACTCAAAAGTGTCAGCAGCAAAACTGAATCTGGATAAATGTAAATGGTTACAATTTGGGATACAAACAAAATAGCTGCAAAAAACTGAGGGGATTAAGATTTTTCAGGAACCTATAAAAATTGTAGGCATAAAATTTGGGCCAGGGTAAATGCCGATGTCTTGGGACGACATCTTATATAAACATCAACAAAAAGTAAATAAATGAAAGGGATGGAGAATGTCAAAGGTGTTCATTTTAAAAACATTTATAGTACCTGTCTTATTGTATGTTAGTTTTGTGTATCCCTTACCTATAAAATCTGAGACAAAACTATATATTATTTTTTCCAGATGGTGTGGGGAAGTAGATTAAACCACCCATTAAAAGGGAAATGACTTAACAGTATCTTCCAAAAAAGAAAGGGGGTTTAAATATGAAAAACCTGGCAGTTTTTGTACATGCAGTATTTTGGTCAGGCACATTGAAGATGGTCTGATACCCAGAACAGTCCATAGCACAATGCTGGACTCTAGCTAATCTACAAATGTTTTTAGAAGAATGGAAAGAAAAGTCAATAAAAGCCACAAAAAATGACAGGTCCTGAGTTATATGATACCAACAATCCAGAAGCTTAAGAAATGGAATGTTGAAAAAGAACAAATAAAGACCTTCTGAAGACAACAATCATATAACACTGTAATGGTAGTGATGTTTCCTACAGAACCAGAGTTAAAAAATTGTAGACCATGGGCTGTATATTCAAAGGGGTTGCTCCAGCGCAATCCTGCAATGTCCCCCGGTGCAATATTCAAAAGGTGGACTTGCGCAGCACAAGTCCCAATGCGCTGGTGTGCATTGGTAATGTATGTGGTGCATCTGAAGGGGGCGTGCTCATGCATAAGCAGGACATCCTGAGATTCAGCCCGGGATGTGCTGCGCATCTGCTGACACAATCACTAGATGCGTTGCATACTGGGCCACAAAGTTGAGCCAGAAAAATCAGGCTCAAATGCTGGCCACCCACAAGTGGGCTGCTGTATTGCAGTTTGCAATACAGCAGCCACCAGCAGTGGGTGGCCACCTGCCCAGCAGGAACACCATCAACAAGCACCCAAACCATCCCTGGCAGTCCAGTGGTACTCCCCTCCCTCCCGTACCTGATCACGGATACTAGTGATTAACATAAACCCCTGATGGTCTAGTGGTAATCCCCCTCCCTACCCATAGCTCCGATCATGGTTAAACTGATATTGATATACTCCCTGGTAGTCCAGTGGTACCCCTCTACCCTCCCGTAGCACCAATCTCAATGTTCTAATCCTAACATCTGCCCTGGTAGTCTAGTGGTCCCCTGCCCCATCCCGACCCTCTGATCGCCACTGTATACAGTAGATAAATATCTCTAGTGGTCCAGTGGATCCCCCCTCCCCAACTGAATCCCTGATCACTGATAACTTCATGATCAACAAATCCCTGGTAGTCAGTAGTAACCCCCACCCTCCCACCCACACAAGACCCCAGCCCACCCAGCTCCCGCCTGCCATCATTGGTGGCTGGCTGCAACCACCGCACTGCCTGGCCACCCACAAATGACAGTTTACAGTATGAACTGTAAGCCTATTGGTCCACAGTGCGGGCAGTAGGCTTGCAGGCCATACTGTACTAGACATTTGAAAATATGTGAATCAAGTCATTTCATGTTTGTGCCTGTCTAGTACAGTATGACCTGCAAGCCCATTGGTCCACACCATGCATCAATAGGCTTACAGCTCATATTGTAAGCTGTCTTTTGGCAGGTGGACAGGTGGTATTCGGACAGGTTGCAGCTGCCTGCCGATGACAGGGGGAGCTGGGTGGACTGGGGGTCCTGTGTGGGTGGGGGTTACCACTGGACCACCAGGGATTTGTCGATCATGACTTCACCTGTGATCGGGGATTCAGGTGGGAAGGGGGGATCTACTGGACCACCAGGGATATTTATCTACTATATACAATGGAAAATCAGAGGGTCAGGATGGGGTGGGGGGGCCACTAGACTATGAAGGCAGATGTTGGGATTAGAACATTGCAATCGGTGCTATGGGAGGGAAGGGGGTACCACTGGACTACCAGAGAGTATATCAATATCAGTTTACCCACGATTGGAGCTATGGGCAGGGAGGGGGGTTACCACTAGATCATCAGGGAGTTTATTTTAATCACTAGTACCCGCGATTGGGTACGGGAGGGGGGTTACCACTGGACTGCCAGTGCATGTATTACTATACAATGCACTGCGATCAGGGTTATGGGAGGGGGGAACCACTAGATCACCAGGGATTGCCTTTCTTCATTTCTGCCATGATCACGGTTACAGTGTGGGGGGTGCCCCAGGACCCCCTCAGTCTGCACACCATTCTGTGCAGGGCACCAGGTGCATTTTTCCGGGCTGCCCTTTGCAGTGCAAGCAAATGGGCCCATGATGACATGAAAATGGCCCCATTTATACCTTGCATACATTATGGCCTCATTTGCATGCCCAAGTCTGAAAATCTCTGGAAATGAGTTGAGCGCAACTACAGTTGCACTGGAGCAGTCCTAGTCCTCCCTGTCTGGGGACTGTGCTGACGCATTGTATATGCACCATGCACATTCTGGGCTGTACTCACATCACCTTTGAATATCTCCCTGTCCTGGCCTCAGCACGTCTCAGTTGCGCTGCGCTTACACTTGCACCATTCCCTGGTGCAGTCTTAATATACAGCCCCATGCAGGCAGTCTTGAGTAACAAAACAACTAACAAATAATAGGATCCAGGTCAGAATGTGAGATACAATTTGGTTAAATGCCTACGGAAGACTGCAGGTGAAGAGTAACCATAAACATAAATCATTGGAGGAGAGGATGTACCCATATCCCGAGTGCACCGAAAAGGTGAAAACAATGGAGCAGTTTCTATTGGAATGTTCCTATACAAAAGGATTATGGAAATTTTTAGCCAGACAGTGGAAACTCCCTTGGCTGGACAGATTGACACATGAATGCTTAGTTTTAGGAGATTATTCACAATCCTTGAAAATATATCATGCAAGTACTTTAGCTATCCTTTTTGCATGCCTTCTTATACTACTGTATTTGTGGCAGGCCTGATATGGCCTCATGCTGCAACAACAGAGAATGTCATATATTTCTCTGAGAAAGTTCTAAGATTTACTGCTTAGTTAAATGTTTTTTGTTGGAAATATAAAAAGGAGAAGAGTACGATAAGGTAACACTTGAGAAAATAAAAAAATACAGATAAGACAAAGTTAGGGTATAAAAAATGATGGTTGTTTGGTTGTATTATAAAATAATGTACATCTGCAAATGTGGTTAATTATTGTAAGCTGTATGTATTTCTCTAAATAAAATTCCTCTCCGCTCCCTTCCCTCTCTTCTCTTTCCAGAGTGGAAACTGCCACGGGATGTGTCACCCAGTGTGAGACAGACAAAAATGGTTTGGAACAATTTTACTTCTAAGCTAGGCTGGATCCCTTGGATATCTCAAACTCGCCCTCTCTGGAACAACCCAGATGTTTGCATTGACAGCAGACCTACTGTATGGTATGGGAGTGTTGGAAGGAGAGGGATATCATCTCTCTGGGTGATCTGTACCACCCCATTTTGGGCTAGTATACTCTTTCACTGAGCTCTCTGCCAAATATAACACCCACAGAAGCTATCTTTGGATATATTTTCAGATCAGGGATTTACTGAGGTTTGAAATCTCTGGAACCTATTCCATTCCCCCATACTATCCCTCCAGAGAAATGGGTAGACACTCTTCCATTATTTAAAAGAGTCTTTTGCAAGATCAAGGCCCTGCAGTCTGCCTTGACAGGCTCCACTCCATCTGTGGGCCCCAGGGAAGCCTTAGGAAAGCAAACTCAACATCTCCATCTCTCAAGAGGTATGGGATGGCCTCTCGCCCTATCCCTGCAAGTCTTCACTGGAGGTCCAAGCCAAAACTTTACAGTACAAAATATACCATACAGCATATAGAACCCTCTTATGGTTGTACAAGGCTGGCCTACACTCACATAGTGTTACTGGAGATGCCATTCCCCTAAACATTCTTTTCTGACATCCTCTGGTACTGTCCTTCTTTGGAGCACTACTGGGACAATATCTGGACATAGTATGGGAGCTTGCCTCACTGCCCAGGGTGAAAGACCCTCACTTTGCCACACTGAGGATCTTGCCACCCTTCTCACCTCTTTCACCCACACAAACCCTGTGGGCTATGGGAGCTCTGGCCACAGCCAAAAGAGTAACCCTCTGACACTGGAGAGACCCAGAACCCCCAACCTTTTTGGAATGGGTAAATCTCCTTACTGTCTCAGCAAGGTATGAGGAAAGTATCACATTTCACACTGGACAAACTTCTCTTATATAACAAAGTATGGGGCCCCTTCCTGCTCCAGAAGCAAGCAAATTCACCTATACTCCCATACATGCAGTAGGTAAGCAAATGGCACAGATTAGCTCGACTCCACTACTCATCTTAGTACCCAGTGACTAAGATAGATCTTTGCTTTGTTACTCGGCTGCAGATGATAAGTATGAGGACATGTCCTCTTCCACCCCCCTCCATGCATGATTTGATATGCCTGATAATTCATCTCCCTCTCCCTTCCTTCCTGGTAAAGTTGAATGCATGAACTACTAAATCAATTGCACTCCCTAGTATTTTTGATTATACCTTGACTAGTGCATTTTCAGCCCTCTAGCCTGCCCCAACTGGCAGTAGACATTTCCCTGGACCATGATTACAATCAGGTGAACTAGGCTTTCTATTGCACATGATTGTTGGAACATCACTCACAGAGCTCTGCAACACTAATTCCACGTGGTTGCAATCAGAGATTTGAACGATGTACCCCAGTTAGTAACCTGCTATATTGGAGATTCCACTACAGTTCTGAAAAAAACTACGTATTCATAGGTTTGATCAATTTAGCAATGTGTCTACCTTTGTATACTATTTTATTATACCTATAGATGTCTGGTAGAAATGTACTTTATTGTGCTGCATACTCACTACAATGTACTGTTTCAAAGCTTTAAAATAAATAAAGCTTTTATGGAAAAAAAAATGTTCACATATTTCTGGCAGGCATGGATATCTTGGTGTTCTGCATCTTGGTTGCAGAAAGGTTTCCTGACCCATTGGTTGTCACGCTGTAAGCACCTGGATTTCAAACCTTCTTGGCCAGTCAGGATGCTGGAAATTCCCAATCCGTGTTATAAGAAATAGCAAAGTATTGAAACCAATCCAAAATTTATCCAGAGCCCTGACTAAGTAACAGTGCAATCTCCTAAAACAGTTCTTTCTTATGTCCTGTTTGTCCAGAACAGATTTTGTTGTGAATGACAATCAAGCTGCTTCTTTGCGGTAAGTGACCACAATATGCATCTTCATGTCAAACAGCAGTAAGGCAGCTGGAAAATGTTACAAGCAGGGAAGGTGTAAGCAATGAAATGCAAGTCCAAAGGATGCTGGAGCATGTACTTTAAATAGTGTTCAGAGGGGGCAAGGTGTGTTGCCCACAACCCTACCAAACCACAAGCATAATCTGTTAAATTACTAGAAACAAAATAGTTGCCAAATGTGGCACCTAAAAGAACTGCCCCATAAAATTGAGATATGCTTAAGATTTAGACACAGTTCAACATGCACTGCATTTTATAGTTGCTTCATTTCATTTCTTATCACTCTGTTACTTACGGTAGTTGTTTAACATACTGTAGGAGCTTTACCTGTTAAGATTCATCTGTTTTTGCTGCTAATGCTCAACCTAAAGTCATTGGGCCCGATTCTAGAAGGGTGGTGCAAGTTGCCACCAAATGCAACTTGCGCCACCCGCAACTGTGACATTGACCCTGCACCCTATTCTAGAAGGGGCAGGGTCTCCGCAGCTAAGTCCTGTGACTTGCAACATGCGGCCAGGTGCACCAAACTGTGGGTGCACCTGCCAAGCATGTCGCAAGCCTCAACACAGTTCACAAGTGACCCCTGCCCAGCTAGCTACAAGAGGTGTCCTGCAGGGCTGCCCACCCCCTGCCCCTTGAAACCTACATTAACTGCCTCACAAGGCATCCCATTCCCTGAACCTCCTGAAGTGCTAAATAGAGCCCCGCAGGGCTTCCCATGCCCCCAGCCCCCCCAAATCCTCCATTGGTACATGCCCCACAGGGCGGCACTGTCATCCCCATACCTGTGCCTCGACCCCTGAGTTGTCGGCCGCAAATTGCGGCAAATATCCTTATAAGCCCTGGTAGTCTAGTGGCCCCCCACCCAGCCATGCCAGCCCACCCCAGCACCCCCCGGCCATCCCCAGCCAGAGACTGGCACAGCCACCTCTCACCACCACAGCCAGGCCGCTGACTGGGTTCAGTATGAGCACGTACTGAAAGACGACTGCTCAGAGAGTTTCACTGACTATGTCTTTACAGTGCAGCAGCTGCAGAACTCATTCGATGGCTGGCCGTGTGGTGAAGAGATGGTTGTGCCAGTCACTGGTTCGGGATGGGTGAGGGGTGCTGGGTGGGCTGGCACAGCTGGGTGGCAGTGTGGAGGGTCACTAGACTACCAGGGCTTATCAGGATTTTTGCCGCACTTGTGGCCGGCGACTTGGGGGTTGGGGCACAGGTGGGGGATGACAGCACTGCCTTGCAGAGTGTTCTACAATGGAGGATTCAGGGGGCTGGGGTATGGGCAGCCCTGCAGGGCAAGTATTACACAGGGAGTCAGGGGCAGAGGGGTGGGCTGCCCTGCAGGGCACTTACTGTACGGGGGCATGTATAGTAGGGGGATGGGGCGAGATCATGCCCCAATGTCTAGAGCTGGTTCTGTGCGGTGCCCATTGGGGCAACAACGGGGCAGGTCAGGGCATGGGGGTGCACATGGACTGGGTTCCACAGAAACCTTGGAGGACATATGTAAGTTACACCAGCTAATTGTAGGTGTAAATTATGATGAGGGTTCTCCTCCGGGGGTTCTTGTAGAATCCCAACATTGGGGTCTTTGTTGCTCCCCTTCTGGAATGAGGCATAAGTGCTTCCATAAACCCCCTAGTGCCATGTCGCAGGGGGTTTGTGGTGCAACTGCTGGCATAACTGCTGTTCAGCACAAGCAGCCTGCGACATGTCGCAGGCCACTTTGTAGAATCGAGCAAGTCGCAACTGCTGGCGTAAGTTGCTACCTGTGCCATTCTACTTAGCACAACTGCTGTTATGCCAGGCGTATGTGTTTTAAGATCAGGCCCATAGTCTTTTGCTTGTGACATCACAATAATTTCCATAGCAAAAGTCTGTGGTGTACTAAAGGATTATGTATTGGCTGGGGAATGCTTAGTAAGAGCAGACACAGTCCCGATATGCAATGTTTCTAATTCTGCTGGGAGCAGACTTCTGCCAGATCATGGTTTAACAGGACAAAAGATTCTTTGGTTTTCCACTGGTTCTGTTAATTAATTGCTACAGCACATGTTCCAGTGTCTGCTGTGGGGCCAAACAGCTGAAATGGTCCTGGTGTACATTGGTACTGTAAACTATTATTGGCAATGATTCTGTTTTCATGCAAATGTCCTTTAAAGTAAAGAACAGAGGGAAGGCAGATCCATAAAATGTATCGCATGTAATTCAAACGGTGTCCAAATATTGTTTTTACCAATGTTTTAATATGACATAGGTATCTCCCTAAACAGTATCAGCTGTAATCTCATAAGAGTTCATCAAGCTTAATAAAATTCTGAAACTTTCCTAATTAAGCACCTACGAGTTCTGGAGCTTTACTTATGTTCGCTCTTGCGCTTATGCAAAGTGAACATATTGGTATGATAGTGGATTTTTAGAGATGTGTCATTGTCAGTCCAATGCATGACAGTCTGCAAGGGGCATGACAGTGTCAGAGCAATCAATAACCACTCTATTATGACACTCTTCTGGTCTTGCTAGGTGGAGGCTTCATGTAGTTCAAAGAAAAAGCTGTACGAATCATAGGGTGGCAGTTTCCTTTGATCTGTATAAGCCACCTAGCAAGCAGAGCTGATCAGTGTCATGAGCAGCCTGCTGTGGTCGTCCTCCAACTTAAAAACAGTCCCTCTCACCCTTTGCCAGGTAGCCCTGCCACCTTCCATTGCTTTCCCCTTCTTGATTTTCTTACACTGGGGTGCCCAAACCCCGGTGCTGACTAGTATCCCCATCTCACCCATTTTCACTGAGCTGCACTGGGGAGCCCAACCCTGATGCCACCAAACATAACATTGGCACTTGGGTGCTCAGTTTCACATCTCTGCACCTGAAATAAAGAAAACCATCCCTCAAATTCTTTTATTTTTATTTTTATACACCCTGTAAAAAAGAGAAACGTCATTAAATTTCTTTTGCCACCACTGTGCCAGCTATTACTCCTCACCCTTTTTCACTGTACAACACCTGGGATCCCACCCCCTGTGCTGCCAAACACAACACTGACACTGGAGCGCCCAAACCCCACTGTCAGTAGCCAAAATAAAGAAAACTATCCTTCGGAGTCTTTTTTTTTATTTTTATACACCCAGTAAAAAAGAAAATGATCCATCAATGTCTGTTGCCACCACCGGCACACCACCGCTGTTACCTTCCCCACACCTGACCCTCCCACTTGCCACCTACCACAACACACCCCCACACCTCCTACTTACCCGCCAGGGGTTAACCATAATCCTCTCTGGACCAGAGGCATGTATTCACTCTTCAGTGCTGGACAAGGAACTGAAGAAATCAGGTAGGCAGTTCAATGTACTTCAATGGATTTTTAACTTGTCCTCATAACTTGGTCAATTTTGAATACTTTTTCTCCAAATTTCCAGCATGGCCTTTTGGGTACTGTACCTCATGAAAAAGGGGAGTGAAATTATGCAAACTCTTCAAGAAAGATAATTTCTGAGGTCACTGCAAGAGATCACCTTTCAGGAAGGATTTGAAAATGTTATCTGCCCTTGTTCATGACATTGGGTCATAAAAAGGCTATGTTGAAAATCTGGTGTAAAAATATTAAAAAAACAACAATCTTTATTTTATTTATTTAGTTTTTGTTTACCAGGTAAGTGCACTAGACAGAAACTGCCTATTTTCAGGCATGGCCCAGGAGAAATACAACAACATCAGATAACACAGGACAGTGCAGTACAGTAGGACAGTAGAACACAACATAACTTCAAAAGAAGATAGTGATAGATAAGTTATGAGCATACTGTATGTTGAAATTTTCAGTGCAGACACATAAGTTTGGTAATTTTCACTGTTTTGATCCCAGATTTTCAACATAGTAATTTTTTCACACCACCTCATAAATGTGACAGCTATAATTTTTCAGATCCTGGCCAAAATGTGTTTTCACACTTGTGGCACCAAATCACCTTTTGGACAGGATTTGAAAATGTTCTCCATCCTTGTTTATGAGGTGGGGTCATAAGAAGACTATGTTGAAAATGTGGGGTAAAAATACTAACAACAACAAAGTTATGAGTGTATGTTGAACATTTTCAATGCACACTTGTAACTTTGGTAATTTTTCATATTTAGATCCCAAATTTTCAACAGTCATATTTTCACACCATCTCATGAATGTGACAGCTGTCAGTTTTCAAATCCTGCCCAAAATGTGTTTTCACACTTGTGGCACGAAATGATGTTTTGGCCACTACTTTATAAATGACACCTGTCATGTTCAGAAGGAGTGGCGTAAAAACACTACATTGAAAATTTGGGGTCAAAATGTGAAAAGCAACTAAGTTATGAAGAAACATTGAATTGTTTCAACATTTACTCATAACTTTATTTTTGCAGATTTTGGCCCCTAATGTTCAGCATATCCCTTGTGTTACCCCACCTCCTGAACATGACAGGTGCCATTTTTCAAACCCCTTCTAAAACATGTTTTCATAGTCACACTGACATGCTTCATGACACCCGGATCCGCCTCGTATCCCGCAGCAACGCCTTTGGTGCTCCTCCCACCTTCTTACCATTCCTCCCTCCTCTTTCCCTTCACATATGCTTCCCTATACTTTACAGCCATCTAATCCCAGTGGGTTATTTACAATGCTTGCCTATATTGTACACATTCAATAAATTGATGTTACTATATGAGTGCTTATATTGTATATATTTCTGTAAGTTGGTGTCTTCTGAGTTGTTCTGTAACCCTAATGCTGTTGTCCTTTTTTTTTTCAATTATTTAACCAGGAGTGGCACACTAAGCAGACAGCTTGTTTACAGGTGCAACCTGGGAGCACAGGGAAGTTAAGTGACTTGCTCAGGGTCACACAGTATGAAAGTGGGGGATGTGGGATTCAAACCCAGGTCTCCAGATTTGCAGCTCAGAGCCTTAAACCACTGTGCAATACTGCCTCCCATGTTGTTCCTGCTATATTGCTGTACTGACAATGTGTATTCACCCAGGTCCACCTTGCAAATGAGCTTGCTGAAAGGTGTTCCACCTGGTAAACTAAAGATTGATTGATTGATTGACTGATTGACACTATGAAATCACCTTTTGGATGGGATTTAACAAATTCCACGTGTCTTGATCATAACGTCAGTTCATAAAAAGACTTGTAAATTTGGGTTCAAAACATAGGAGCCCTCAGAATATTACATATTGCCTCTCAGCTGGCCTATCCTTGGTAAATAGAACCTACAAACGTGTAAAAGCAAAACACCACTGAAAATGAGATATTGCATCTGGTCTATCCTGGGTACAAGCACAACCTGGTACAATGGCAATGCAAGCAGTGGACATTTGGCCTCGGATAGATACTTGTTTTATTGCTTGTACGGTACTTGCCATGCCACTTGAAAAATCATGGACATAGAAAGTGCGGGAGATGAGAAGCACGAAAGGCATATAATACAGTAGGCTGACACCTGAAATATGACAGATACTAATTACTAGTATGGAGTGTGAGAAAGGGACAATATAAAGATAATTACAATAATATACACAGTAGTGTCAGGCCAAGACAATTGCCTAGTTAGCTACATTATCCACCAAAATCATACTATATGATTACTGTTCCTCAGTGCTGATTGTGACCTTTATTTGGAAGGGTTGTTTTGGCCTTGGGGAAGCTAAGGCACCACTGTAGGACTAGATGCCATGATCAGCACTCTTGCAAGGGAAAGGAGACTGAGACCTTTTTTTATCAAACTTTGGTCACTTCAAACACTGGGATATGCCTCCAACCAGCTGTGGTAATGGGAAAGGCAGGAGGGTCATTTTCTGACCATTCACAATGCACACTCTCTCAAGTACGCGGACATTATGAGCAAACACCTGCTGCCTTCTTGTGCTGCTGTGGTCATCTTATGATTTATCAAGAGTTGAGACATACCAACATGCAGGCAGCTGGCAGCTGTGAATACATTTAGTGGGACACTCATCTTTCCTCCCCATAGTCCTGAGTCTGCCCTCTTCTCCAGGACCTTTCCAAATGCTAACAAACATGTGATGGAAGTCAGTTAGTGAGTCCACCACTGGAATGAAGCAGAATCAAGTAGCAGTGCAGCAAAATTGGTACCAAACCAAAGTTACAATCATCCATGCACTAAGCTTAGCTGCCAAGCAAGTCACATAAGTTATCACCTAGGAATGAAAGAAAGGGTGGTGATATGTACTATGTAATGTATTTATAATGTTAAAACCTATGCTTGAAATCTGGGTTGTGCTTCACCATTCAGTTCGATGGAGTTCACAGGGATGGTGCTTGGGGTAGTATAGAGTTCAAAAAAATCATAATGTTGCATTTACTTACTTTTGTTGCTTCAAAAATCCTAACTTGTGCATTAACATAGTTTTTTGCAGTAAATATATATTTAAATATATATACAATATGTGTTGATCCCAGACCAAACCAGTAATTTCTAGGGCTGTGGGTGGAGCCTACAGCCCTTCTGTGATTGTAGCTCTGAAAATGGCCAATCGTGGAACCTTCTATTGGACATTTGGAAGTATTCTTCTGAATGCCCATCGGAGATTAAAACCCTCCACCACAATCGGCCACTACGGAATAACAGCAGCACTATTTCAACTGTTACTTATGCATGTTGTGGCATGAATTGCACATGTGTGATTTATGCGCATGTCCATTTCTGCTTGCAGCATCTTGTATGGCAAGATGCCATTCATCACAACTGTGCATGCATGAGTGTTGCACATGCTCAGTTGCATCGTCGCAAGCTCCATGGTATTCTGTGTCCCCCTGCCCCAAACTCATGTACACACTGGGATCCTTCCCCAGTGTGCCTGAAGTGTTTTGTGCTACCTAGCAACATTGGGGATCCCAATCTCGTGTCAGCCGCCACCAGCTCCTCGGCATTCTGTGCCCCCCCAAACTCATGTGGTACACTGGGAGCCCACCCCAGTGTGCCTAATTGTTTTTCCTTCCTCCCACCCACTGCCACCAATATTAGGGTGCCCAATCCCCTTGTGTACCCCCCAGTCATGTGACACACTGGGAGCCCACCCCAGTGTGCCCCAATGTTTCTTTTTTCTGTAAAACAGAAAACAGTCCCTTGTTGTCACTGCAGTCTTGCTTTTTATTTTTGTCTCCCTGTAAACAAAAACACAGCCCCTCATTGTCACTGCAGTCCCCCTCCTACATCCCCACCCTCCCACTGAGCACCCACCTCCCCACCCCCTTTGGTCATTCAGTAGCTTTTCACAGCCCTATCAGCTCTGGCTAGAGTTTGTTTTATCTGGAACCTACTGTGAAAATAACACAGCTTAAGTTAAAATAGCACATTAATTTTTGCATTCGCCTATGTCAAAATGTGTTATATTTCACTTTCCTAGACCTTCCATTGAGAAAAATGTCAATCAACTTGACTGACATGTCATTTTAAACAATCCTGTGATAAACACATACTCCGATTTCAGGAAAAGTGATCCAGCTTTTTATTTGGAATCCCCTCTCCTGCCACCATCTGCTTTTCACATTATTGTGAAATTTAAAAATAAACTCCTTGCCACAGCTCAAAAAACTGCTCTAAACAGGTAATTCTTTTCTGATTCCACACCAAACTGTCAGTTTTTTTTAAATTTATTCTCCCAGTTGCCTGTACTTTTAGGAGCCCAGAGTTCATTCCATAACAAATGCCAGTTTGGCTAGCAGCATTTTGTGATTGTGAGCACTCAGTAATTACTTACAATGTATAAACTGGACTACACAGAGCTACCTTTCCTTTTCAGCAACACTTCAGACCCTCCAGAATTTAAATACAAGGGGTGTGTGTGTGTGGGGGGGTCACAGCATGTTCAGTGTGGTGGGGGCTGTAAAGCACATTAGGTAGGTGTGGGGAGTAAAGCACTTTCAGCGAAGAGAGACCAGCACTTTCATGAGGAGAGCAAGGAACAGATTAACATTAAACAAAACTAAAACAGACCTATATACACTGTATACACAAACCATTCAATGATTCAGTGCCCATTGGCCAAGCATGCCATTCATTTCCATCCATGTGTGGGTCAGACTTTCATAATTCACCTGTGGCTGTGCCACTCATGAGTTATGCCCCCTCCCCTCACTCATGGAAATAAATGTCATATTTGAACACTGGCCCTTGTATATTCCTTATAAAAGTTATACAAGTGCTATATTGCGTCTGTGATAGGGCTAAATATGTGTTTATGTCAAAATGGGGATTTTGAACAGCTTGTATCTTGGTGATTTTAATCCCTTAGACTGTGAATTCTGGGGTGCACATCAACAGTCCTAAGAGCTACATTTCTGGCAAATGTCATGCAAATTGGTTTGGTGGTCCTGAAGTTATTAATTTCAGAAGCCACATAAAAATCCCCCCCAAAAGATTTTTTTGTGCTCAGATAGTAGAAAAGCAGCGCTGATTTAGATCACGAAGTTTGCAGGTTCACTAGATTTTTGTTATTCAACAAACATCCATCTCCGCCCACCACACAAGGAGTCAAACACAGCAAATGTGTGATGAAGTGCCGTGGATGCAAATACAATTGACAAATGCAGAACTCACCGTGTCATAGCACAAACCAGGAGACAAACTTGCAGGGGTCCCAGAACTTCTGCCGGTTTTGCTGAAGCATCCTCAGAAAGTGTAGACGTTCTGGAGCCCTGCTGGTTTGTCTCCTGGTTTGTGTTACTGCATGGTGAGTAAAAGCATTTGTCAGTTGTATTTGAATAAATTGCAATTTATCACACATTTATCATTGTTTTGCTGTGTAGCAAATAGATGCTGTTGGATAGCGAATTTGTAATCTTGTAGCACACCCAGCCATGGGGCGACTTTTTTGAGTTTGTCACTAGATTTTTGTGCCAGGTTAGGGCCTGTTTGTGGTTTCAAAACAATCCAATGTGTACATTTTAAGTTATAAGGCTTTAAAATTTTAAAATTGGGTGCACGCGTGGTAAGTCCCACAAAATAGCTGAAAAATGCTAAACTGTTTCTCTGACTTAAAGGGACACTGTCAACCCCCTTAGGTCTCAAAGTGTCCCTAGTTTAAAAAACATATTTTATGATTACCAAAATTCTGTAAAGATTGTTGATGTAGCTGGTGGTCTGATTCTGACTCTTATTTTCTTTAAAAAAGTGAAAAACAGACTGCCCAACATACTGGTGTTGTCACACCAGAACATGTTAGTTTACATTCATTGATCAACTCCAAATGCATCTTTCCTGGACTTGGGAACACCCACAAAACAGTCTAGCCTCTCATAATGCAGTGGGAGTTTAGGTGACTACTGCCTCATGAGTGACTGCACTGTTTGGGTGTGTTTCTAATGCTCAGGAAGTATGCAGTCAGAACAGAACCAGGATTGTAGACAAAAACAAGGTTGTTTATAAATATACATTACCATGCATTTCAGGTCTACTAAGCAAGGAGACAGACAAAACAAACTGCAATATCAGTGAATTTTAGAGAGGGTAAGCAATCATAAAATGTGGGTTTTTAACTAGAAATAATATGATAAAAAACAGGTTGACAGTGTCCCTTTAAAGTTCATGACGGACCACAACTTTAAACAAAAAAAAAAAAAAAAACTAAAAATACTTTATTCTAAAGGTTGACAGTTGAACAGTTCATCAGAAGACTGTCTAATGAGATATCTGAGCTGACAAATTACACTTATAGTAGTAGTTTAATAATTTTTTTGATTCACTAGACAATTGTAATTCTCTACAAATATCAAGATGAACTTTAAAGAACTGACTATGAGTACATACGAGTGTGTGCTTGGTAACACATGATCAAAATGAGAAACATTTTTACAACATTTTTTCTAAGTCCAACGTGAACAAAAAAAAATCACAAAAATAGTCTAGAAAATGTAAGTCAATACAAAGAAAAAAAACACAAAAATCATTAGGAAAGTCTTTTTTTTTAATTCGATATGCTATTAAAGATTTTCAGTAATACATAGACATCACAGTTACAAAATGTAGCCATGCAATACGCAATACAGTTACATCCATCCCTCCAGAGATCTCTCTCCTCTCCCCCTCCTCCTCCTCCTCCTCCCTGCAAGTCTCAACATGTTACCGTGACCACAGCCCAAGCCAGAGAACAGTCCACAGTTCCAGTGTTAGTCTGAGCTTGTGGGTAGACAAGACCATCTTCTGCTCAATGTACCCAAACCCATATCCATTTTAACACTCTTAGTAAGACCCTCTGAAAATACATCAGCAGTAACACAGAGTACAGAGTTTCCCGTCTGTTGCAATATGTTTTGTAACGGTGATTGACACTTGAAATGTTTCTTTTTTGTAGAGCAGATAACATTTCTGTATGCCACTCTGCCCTAGTGGGAACCTCTTCATCTAGCCAATGCCTTAATGTGACCCCCACCCCGGTTGGCACAGTGATCGGGTTCACACCCCTGTCTGGTGACTATAAAGAGTGCACCTGGTTAAAGGGTTTGGGTTTGTTCATTTTTATGTGGTAGGGAGGTTCATCCCAGAACATATAATAAATAGCACAGTGCCTCCACCCAGAGAGAGAATAAGTGGGCCAGATACTGTGTGCAGTGCCACCCTCTGGGTTGCAGTACCTCACCACTTCCCCCACACACTGGATTGAACCACCCCTTGGGGACCACAAACAATAATTACCATCACCAATTAATACATTCAGTCAGATTGTACAAACTGAAGGCACACACAATAGTGAAATTCAAGCAATTAACAGTGTTTTTATTTTTGGACACCGGCCTGGCAACTGCTGAAGAAAAATAGATTAAGCAGCTGCAAGTCACTGTAAACACCTCCCCCATATATCAGTACACGATAAGCCCCTCTAAAATATGTAATACCCCACACAGTTGAAGATGTACCCACCCAAGCAAGGGGCACAAACAGATGACTTAATTTACACAGGGTGTGGTATACGCGTTAACTGGTACCAGTAGTAGAACCATAGGTTCAAGTACAATACCAATTTCAAACAGACTCTAGGTACCCAAGAGTTAGACAAGACTCCTGATGCAGGCCTAGATGTTACACTGTCCAGGTTCTTTCAGTGGCGCACTTGAGGGGAAGTAAGCAAACTTGCATTTTAACCCCCCAACAGGCCACAGTGTACTAGCTCAATTTAATAAGAACTTGAAATTCCAAAAGACTTGCTTGAACTCTCAAGAGGATTGAAATCCCATTTCTGATCCAAACAGGGAGATGTACAAAAATCCAGTCGGCAATGCCAGCACTCATGTGACCTACGGATGCAGCAGTTCAGACAAGGTGGGGAACAGTGCACACAGGCGCTGTCAACAGCAAACAGGAGCTTCGGATTCTCTTGAATGTATCACAGCAGCACAGCCCTTCTAAACCACACTTCATGGGATGCAACTCTTCTGACTCAACTTTCAAGATGCAGTCCTTCTGGCTCAGCTGTCAGGTTACAGAAACACTATTCAGTGGCTTTTCAGTTCCCAAGAAGACCAGATCCAGGAAGCGACCTCACAGTCCAACTGCCCAATGGATTGAGAGTATCTTCATAGTCAGGCATGTGCCTGTGGCTTCCTGTTTCCTGATTCACTCCACTAGATAAGGGCTAGCAGGCCCCTTACCTGGTTCCAGAGCAATTTTAGAGCAGTCTGGGCAGGATGCAGGTCTCTGTTTTCACATGGCAGCAATTTCTTCTACTCAGTGCTTTTCTGGAACAGTTTCTGAGAAAAAGTAAACCCAGGGAAGATTCACTAAGAATTGTCTGAATGAGTCCTGGAGAGGACTTGATGGACATTTGGCATGGCTTTGCCTCTCTCTGTCAATCACGGTGCCCTTCTGGCACTGTCTCTTCACTTCTTTTACAACTGTGTCCTTCTGGCACTATCTCTTTACTTCTTTCACAATGATGCCCTTCTGGCAATATCAGTACTGTGTCCTTCTGCCACACTTCTGCAACTTCTCTGTCAGATGGGGCCCTTCTGGCACTATCTTAACTGTACCCTTCTGGAAGTATCTCTGCTTCTCTCATAGTCAGTGCCCTTCTGGCTCTATCTCTTTACTTTTCCTTTTTTTCATCGGTTGAGCCTGGGAGAGACCGAACAGGATTTCAGAGGAGTAAACCCTGGGGAGGACCCACATGTTGCAGGCCTGGGTAGGCCTCAGTTCCCTTGCAACACTGTAGATCTGCATTTCTTGATGTCCCAGGTGAACTGCCCTGCACATCTAAATGACTCAGCTCCTTCTTTTCTTCCACTTAGTGTCCCATTTTGCAGGCAGGGCTGTCCATCAGTCCTTCGGCCCTGTCCTGCCCTCTGATTGGCTCAAAAAGTCCTTCAGTATATTTGGGAGGGTCCTATAGCATCACTCTCCCACAGTCCATTGTGTCAATAGCTACGAGATCCCTGACCTCTGATTGTCTGGCAGCGAGGTCAGGGGTTGACAAAATGGTGGCTGCATTTCACAGCAAGCAGTTGCTTTATTTTAACATTAATATGATGGGCAACTTCCCTGCTTTCTTCTCTCTAGCCCCAGAGCCTGACAGGCACACCTGTGCCCAGTCATCCAGTGGTGGTGTGGAATAAATTAAAGTTTTGTGCTCCCCATAGGGAGCTCCGTTCTTTATTCCACCTCTCTGCAGTAGTGCTGTGTGGCTAATGGTCCATTCATCTTCTTAAAAGCGCACTGTGCCAAAGTTGTCAGGTCCAGTTTTTTTTCCTCCATCCCCTTATAATGTCTCCAAGCTCCCTAATGCCCATTCGTGTACCTGGGGCTGGAGCACACTAGGGGATGTTCTGTGACTGGCCACTGATGTGGCTTTCAAGACTCCAGTAATGGGTGGGAGCTTCTGGTGCTGAAACACTCGAGCTGCAAAGTCAGCTCACTCATTCAAGCAGGTGGCTGCTCAAATGTGCGTATATTGCTCGTTTGATCATGTGGTGGCTCCTCCGATCCCCTTAAAGCATCAGTCCTGGGCCAGAGCAAGCAGGAAGAGAAGGCAGGCAGAGTTCGGCAGCAGCAAAACAGAACTCCAGATATGCCCCCACCCAAGAGGGGGGTTCCATAAAGATAATTTTGCTACTGCTGCTACAAGTGCAATATGGCCCTTCCTTGGCCCAAACACTTTGAGAAGTGTCCTAAGAGACATATTTCTAGAGTGGAGGCCTCCTGAAGCCCTAATAGTTGGTCTAGGTACTCTTTAATGTCTATCAAGAAAGGCCTTGCTTTTTTCACATTACCATAATATATGATATAGTGTACCATCCTCTTTGCTACACCTGGTACATAGGGCTGTGTGTGATGTACTCATTTTAAACAGTTTACTAGGCATGTTATACATATTTTTCATTATTTTGATTAGTTGAAATGAGAGGCAGTGCTGTTTAATATATTTATACAAATCAAGACACACTTTGTTCCATTCTAGATCACTAAGTTCCAGTGTCTGCTCTTTTTCCAGGTGTGGTTACTTGTCTGTTGGTTTACTAGGATCAATGTCCTGCAATGCTGCTTACAGTTTAGGAATAGAATTGGGTAGTTGGGCTACCACCACTAGCATATCATGTTGTATGTACCACTTTCTTCTGACAAGGGGGGGAGCCCAGTACCTGAGTCAGACAGTGCATCACTTGCAAAAACTTGAAACAGGCAGAGTTCTGTATCTTCTGCCTCATCTGAAAAGTTTGGAAGGGGATAAAGGTATTCCCCAGTATAAGGCAGTCAAAGGATGGGATGTCTTTTCACCTTCAAAACTGTTCATCCAGGCACCTATACCCTATTTTAACATTTGGATTAGAGAATACATGTTGAGAGGGGTCTGCGTATAACTTGAGCTGCATAACCCTTTACATTTCCAGGTGGGCCCTCACTGACCAGTATGTAGGTGCAGCTCTTAGGATTTGGGGCAGTTTGACCAGAGGGATATGCAGCAGTGCTTTCCTCTTCAATCTGCAGCCACTGCGGCATATATGCCTTTCTCCCTAGTTGCCATTGGTCTGCTCCCCACTTCAGGTATTTTGTCTCATACAGGGCAAAATAATATGTAAAAACATGGCAATCTATGGCCTCCCAAGTCTTTGGGGCCAGACAATTTGAAGTATGCTTGTCTAACACCCTTTCAATGCCAAAGAAATTTGGTGATCCAGTAAAGGCATGAAGCAGTTTGAACCACTTAAGAAGAAGGATACTATTTAGCATTCTTAGAGGTACAAAAGTTTCAGAGGCACATTCATTTTTATAATATTAATCTTCCCCCACAATGTAAGAAGTAATGCATTCCATGTGTGCAGGTCCTGTGACATGGTCCTTACTAGGGAATCCAGGTTTAGGGCTTTCATGTCAGACAAGATCCATGGTACTTTAATGCAGAGATAGGTAAAGTTCTAAAATTCCCACTGAAGTCCCATGTCTAAAATATCTTTTTTACAGGCCTGACAACTGACAGGAAAGACACTAGTTTTCTGCACATTTGGTTTATAAGCTGAACGTTTGCTAAATTGTTCTATTTCTGTTGAACTGCAGGGATGGATACAGCTGGATACATACTGTAGTACCACATGTAGTAGTATGTCATCTGTACATGTAAAGAGTTTAAACTCCTGGCTCCCCATCTTATTGCCCTTAATCTTGTTATTCTGCTTAATTTTAGGTGCCAGGGATTCTAAATACAGGCTGAACAACTTGGACAATAGGAGACAGCCCTGTCAAATGTATCTTGTTCATCTGATGTTATCTGATAGCACTCCATTACAAAACACCTTCGCCAAAGATGCTTGGTATAGCACCTTAACCAACTTCACAAATTCCTGCAAGATTTTGTAGTGTCTCAGAACCATGAACAGGTACTTCCAAGTGACTCAATCAAAGGTCTTTTCTGCATCCAGGGAGACCAACATCACCTGGTGGTCAGTCCCCCTGGGTGTAGAAATCAGGTGGTTTATTTTTCTCAGATGGTCAGACAGTTGCTTGAAACCCTCCCAGCCATAAATCCCACCTGTTCTGGCCTTATCAGTGTTTCCCACACCTTACTCAGCCTGGCCACTAGAACTTTAGCAAGTATTTTAAGGTCCACATTTTATAAGGGAGATCAGCCTGTAGCTAATTGCTAATGTTTCATCCTTACCCTCTTTTGGTATGAGCAAAATCTTAGCTTCTTTTAGGGTCCTGTCCCTCACCTCTCCCTCACACATGTAGTTGTATACTTGAACCAGTATGGGGCAAGCTTCTCACAGAAGTGCTTGTAGAATTGAGAGGAGAAAACATCCGGGCCTGGAGCCTTGTCCAGGGTCATACTTTTGATAGCCATCATGACCTCTTCTTCCCTAATAGGGCCTTCCAATACCCTCTGTTGCTCTGCTGTTAACTGTGGCAGTTGTGTTTCCCCCTAGTAATTGTCACAGGGCCACGCCTGCATCTTCCCCTCAGTCTCATCTTGTATATAATGTTTGGTAAAATTTCTGGAAGATTTCTGCTATTAATGTAGAATCTGTGGTTAGCTTAGCCTCTCCTCTGCCTTAATTCCATGTATAACCCTCTTCGCCTCTTACTGTCTGTATCGTAGGGTCATCAGCCTACACACATGCTTCCCTAATCAGCTCTAACTTCTGCCAAACATGCTCATGATCTGAAAGCACCAGTGCCTCCATCACACATAGCTACACCCTTGGGATAGATTCTTGACTTAGTAGGAAAAACTCCAGCTGAGAGAATGAATTATGGGGTTTACAGTAAAATGAGTAGTCTTTGTTAGTGGGGTACTGCGTTCTCCAGGGATCCAGCATACCTAGGTTGTCCATAAACTCCCTCAAGGCTCTTTGTCCAACAGACAAACTTTTATGTTGACCCCCAAACTTATGTCCTGTTGGAATACAAGGTTCCAATCTCCTATCAGTAATATCGTAAACTGCATAAAAGGTGCCAACTCAGCGACTAGCTTAGTAAAGAATTCTGGGATATACTTTAGGCCCAGAGACTGATCCTATGAGAGCCTCTTTTTGCCCCAGCATGCCATGTAATAAGATGTATCTCACTTTTGGATCCCATAACTCCTCTATGAGTTGCAATGGTACAGTACTTGTCTCCCTATACAAATTATAATATCATGCTTTTTAGTGCTGTTCCCATCCCCATACACCTGTCCCACCCACTATCTTCTGAAAGATAAAACCTGTTCCCTCTTTAGGTGTGTTTCCTGCAGGCATGCAATTTGTATCTGCACTTTTCTCAAGTGCTGCAGTATACAGTACCTTGTCTCCCTGGCCTGTTCTTTTTAATGTTCCAAGTAAGGAACTGGTATGGGCTATCCATTTATCAGTCCTGATAATATCTGTGGCTTACTCTTCTGGGATTTCCTCTCCAGTCCCTGACAGCCATTCCAGTCCCATCCATACCTGAGTTTGTGCCCCCCCCCCCCCCACGGAACATCTACTCCAATTTCTAACTACAAACATTTATTTATTTATTGAATTCTTGAAATCACTCATTTGAGCTAAAAGCTCATTTACAAAGGTTCCACATCAAGTGAAGCAATATGAACATAGTACAAGTGGAAGTAATATTGTAGGAACATTAAGTGTGAATTGCTACAGAGTATTTTTTGAACATACAAGTGGATATATTGATGAAACATATAGTAAAAACATATAACATAGAAACATAGAGCTCCTAGTTATCCACAGGTTCTTGCAACCTTCCTACTATCACTTTGGTCTGTGACTGATCAGCAACTGCTAGTGAGTGAGCCCCAGGCCCTAGAACCCATATTTGTCTATGTGTTTAACTTTAGTAACTCTCCACTAACTTCATCTGCTGTCTGTGGAGCTCCCCTGTGTGTGAAGCACTAAGAACCACATGCCCTTCCTCTTGCTCTGGAGTTATCCAGGCTGTGCATCTTGAGCTTACTTATTGTCTGTGAGATTGTATGTATGGCAGGAAACAGCACAAAACTGTCCTCCCTCTGAGATGTGTAGGTTCTCTGCACTTTCCTTCTTCTTGCCTCCTCAATGGCCTATGACATTCCTGCTATTCATACACAAGTGGCCCCTTCCCTATCTACCTCCTGCATAAACTTATGAAAAGTTTAAAACTTTGCCAGTGTTGACCTGGAAATAATAAACCTGCGAAGTCAAAACAGCAATTTGTTAAACCATAGGCACTGAATTCTGTATAACAGTAAACCTTTGAAAAACCTAACACTCTTTGGAGTCTGATCATAAAACACAGTTTATAGGCACCATGTGAAGTAGTCTCTAATTTGTGTATCAAAGTCTGTGCACCTGTTGCAGACCATCCATGAGCAATATGGACCTTCCAAGTCCCCCGTAGTCCAATTGCTGAGGGGTGAGTGGGCACATTAGGCAGAGGGAAATTGGGGTTGCCTGTAATTCAGTGAGATCCTGACTTCTAACCCAGGCATCTCTTTTCAATAGTATGCTGCCCTGCCTCCCTCTGTCGAGTTCTGACCCCATTGTACAATCTCCAGTGTTTGCTCTAGAATTAAACTGCTGCAATTCTGCCCCCCTTCACCATGCTGTCTCTAATGAGTCAGATGGACAACTCACAGTGCTCACATTCAACATTAGTTCCACTCACCCCTTGAACTCCTCAAAGTGTAATACCTCTTTCTAGAAAAATAACCAGCAAAACAGTAACTTTTAATCCATTCTGGACAGTATTCTCTCATTCTTCTTCTCCTAGATTCTTTCTCCATGCTCACAATTTGCCTGTTAGCAAGACCAGTCTCATTCACGGTGTCAGATCCTCACTTCAACATACCGCTGGGAATAGGTAAGGGAAGTGAGTTGGGAGTTCTGGATTGGCGTGTTCAACTGACATGAATTGTTTGTGTCCCTTGTTGTAGCAACCACAAGCCTAGCCCAGAAGGGCACTTTGATCTTGATAATTGGCTGTGTACAGCTTAGACTTGATCTCATGGCATGCTTTTTGTTTGAGTCCAGCTTGCGGGTTTAAATTCTGGAAGACAAGATTTCTCTGGCCCTCCCATTGAGTCTCTTTAGTCTCCCTCAATTTGTTGAGAATGTGAACTTTGTCTACATAATTCAGCAGATGGAAAATGCACACAGGTGATCTCCTTCTGGTGAAAGTAGCCACAAGGCCCAGTGAGCTTTTTCAGTTGTGTAGATGAGGCCATGTAGTGAGGGCCTCATTATTTTTGGGCACATTTTCTGTGCAAATTAAGAGTGTCCATCCCCTCTGAATGCTCAGAGAGGCCAACCAGTACCAAGTTATTTCTCAGACTGTGGCCCTCCTGGTCTTGGATCCTCTGTTCTAATTTGAAAACCTGATTTCTTAGTGTTAATGCTGTACTGTACTTCAGGCTCCAGATGCTCTTGGTGGTCCTTGATTGAGCTCATCCATGTCTCCAAAGCCCTGACTCACCTGGCAAGTTTATCAAGAACCAACCTTATTGACTTAAGGTCACCAGATATGTCCAAGATCTCTTTTTTTATATTTCCCAGTTCCCTGAAAAAATGCTCCAATGGTAGCATTTCAGCCTACTGAGTTTCTGATGTCCCTGGGAGTCATTCATCTTGAGTAGCTTGAGGCCTTGATGCCTCTTGGGAAGTGGTAGTGGCATTGCAAACAGCTCTAATTGCTTTATCTTCAGGTACATCTCTGATGACATCTCAGCACTGCCCTTACAGAAATATAAGTGTGCTGTGTGCATGCAGAATGCATGCCACATGCTTAATTGTGCAATGTTGGCATGCAGTTCACATACATAAAGTAAACCTTAGCGAACCAGGTCTGAAAAGCAATTCAGGTTCAGATGCTACAAGCTTGACATATGTGCAGCAGGTATGCTGGTACAAACATCTTCTAAAAATCACATCAGGTTCGTGTGTTGCATGCTTGACATAAGTGCAACAGTTAGGCTGGTGAGAACATCACTTAAAAATCACATCAGGTTCACATGCTTGCCATGTGAGCAGCAACTAAGCTGGTGCAAATCTCATCTAAAAAACTCATCAATTTCTATTTCTCATATTACTGCTAGCAAATAGAGCCATTAAAATACCATTTTCATTAATTTCCCATTAAAATTAGGTAAACTCATTCATTCTGATTCTTTTGCAAGTTGTTTAATGGCTTTTGGTTTTTTTGTCTTTAAATTGCCATTAATTTGTAAAGTATTGTTTGGTTACTGCATTAAATGCCTGGGATATGGTCAGCCAACATCTTCCATTCAAGATGTGTGAAGAGGGGCCTCTGTGCATATTTAGTGCTAAAAATGTATTTCTCCATGACTGTTTTGTCCCACTTGCTTTCCCTTTGTCATCCTTTATGGAGCATATACACTATGGCCATGCTCAGCACTCTTTATGCTGAGTAGGGTCTTGGAAGCATGCATCATACCTCACATATTGTCACTGATGTGAGGGACATGGACACTCAAAATGAGGGACAATGAGGGACACTAACCCTCATGATGATCAGGACACATCCTGAAACATGGAGATACAGCACCTCAGAACACAGTGGAAACCATTGTATTTACTTGTACTGATATTAGCACCTGAGAGTGAATTTTTACCATAAAGCAGGGGTGCCATTTAGGTAGGACAGAGGGGGGAAATTGCCCCCACCCCACATTTATGCCTAGGTTGTTCCTATTGTGTGAGAATAATTGCATTAAATTTGTATTTAATCTTTTGCACAATAAGTGCTTGAGTGTGCTCATGCTGCAGGTGCACTCCTGACTCAAGTGTGCCTATATTGTGTTGTCCACTGTCTCCACCTATTAGCAGTGGCACCATCACATGACATGGAGGAGTTCCAGCCAAGCAAGAGCATGAGTCATGTGAATGTGGCACTGGCTTTCCTGCCACAGAGTAGACAGGCTACACACTACAGCTTGGAGGAGCTGGTGAGCACTGAACTTTCAATAGCAATGTTTTGGCAGCATATTTTTGTTGGTCTTCTCTTAGTGAGTCTCTGTCTCCCCTGGTGGCTGAAGGGGCAGTGGTGAGCTAGACACTAACTCAAGAATAGGCTAAACCTACTTACTCTACTAGACTCGTTTTGCAAAAAAACAGCACAGGCCCCCTGGGGCAGCAAGCTATGCCTAGCAGCAGCGATGACAGAGGTGAGGGTGGAATTCATATGAACATACAAAGAAGCCAGCAAAAGAAGGTAATTTGGTCTATCAAGTCTGCTCATATTGCAAGGTCCACAGCTTGAGCTAATGTCCCTGCTCTCCCTTCCCACTCTTCCCATCCTCTCTACCCATGATCCTTACTCTCCCCATGCCTATCCCAGCCTCTCTTGAATCTGCCCACTGTCTTCAATGAGATGACCTTTTCCAGTTGTGCATTCCAAGTGTCCAACACCCTCTCTGTGAAGAAGTGCTTGCTGACCTTCCTCCTAAACTTCCCACCCTCCAACTTAAGACTGTGCCCCCTATTGTTATGGTTGCCACTCAGCTTAAAGAGACTCTCCTTATCAACCTTATTTATCCCTTTCAAGTACTTGAAGGTCCCAATCATGTCCCCTCTCTCTCTCTCGTCTGTCTTCCAGGGAGTACATGTTCAATACCCTCAACCACTCCTCATATGCCTTACCCTGATGACCCACAATCATCTTTGTATCCCTCCTCTGGACCTTCCCCAGCAGGTTAATGTCCATTTTGAGGTGTGGGCACCAGTGCTGAACTCTGTACTCTAGATGCAGCCTTACCAGTGACCTGTACAAGGGCAGTATAACCTCATCTCTCCTACTACTGATCCCCCTACATATGCATCCGAGCCTTTGCTGCTGCTTTCTTGCACTGGGTGGAGTGCATCAGGTCACTAGTGATCATCACTCTCAGGTCCTTCTCCTCCTCCTCTGATGCAGATACTTGGACTCCACCCAGGCAGTACTCTGTCCTGGGATTATTGGCTCCAATATGCATAACTTTGAATTTTTTGGCATTGAAGCCAAGCTGCCAGATCCTGGACCACCTAACCAGCTTTTCCAGATCTTCCTGTAGGTCCTATATCCCTTCAGCTGTGTCCACTCTCCCGCAGAGCTTGGTGTCATCTGCAAATAGGCACATTTTGCCCTTAATGCCATCCCCAATGTCATTGATGAAGACATTGAACAACACCAACCCCAGTACAGAGCACTGCTGGACCCCACTGGTTACCTCTCTGGTACCAGATAACTCCCCCCCCACAACCACCCTCTGGGTTCTGTCCATCAGCCAGTTTTCACTCATCTGGCCATTTTTTCCCAACCCCAAAATCCACCAACTTCCTGATCAACCTTTTGTGGGGCACAGAGTCACAGGCCTTGCTGAAATCAAGATAGAGGATGCCTACCACTTGGCCCCTGTCTACTGTCTTAGTGACAAGGTCAAAGAAGTCAATCATATTCATTTGACACAATCTCCTCCCATGAACCCATGCTGCCTTGCATCCTGGAGAACATGCTCCTCTAGATATTCCACCAACCTTTCCTTTAGTATGGTTTCCATGAGCTTGCCCACAAATGGAGGTCAGACTGACTGGTCTGTAATTCCCTGGGTCATTCTTAGGACTGCTTTTGTGGAAGGGCACTACATGTGCTGTTCTCCAGTCCTGTGATACCATGCCTGACTCTAGTGAACTATTAAATAGGTC
This sequence comes from Neoceratodus forsteri, assembly GCA_016271365.2. NCBI lineage: Eukaryota > Metazoa > Chordata > Ceratodontiformes > Ceratodontidae > Neoceratodus > Neoceratodus forsteri. The sequence goes on along the minus strand of CM028133.1, from coordinate 518,927,791 downwards.
TGCCAGTGACCCTGCCAGCTCCTCAGTCAGTTCCTTTGGTACCCTTGAATGTACTCTGCTGAGGCCTGGTGATCTGTCCACCTTCAATGCCAGCAGACCCTCCCTCACTCTATCCTTCCCTATCACTACATCTGTATTTCCCTCTGTCCCTGCTCCTCTTCTCCCTCCTGAAGGCATAGGCCTTGATCAGTGCAGTGCAGCAGAAGCCATGGCAGTAACCAAGCAAGAAGCAAGCAACACAAGTTGGGTGGGTTCAGTTGGTGAGGTGACTTGATCACGGACCATGTTGGGGACCTGAGATGGTTGGTTCTAGAAGAAGGACAGAGGAGGAGTGGACTGAAAACTGGGCTGGTGGCATACTGGGCCAGTCCACAGGTTCAGGCCAGATGGCTGGGTAAGTAAAAGTAAATCATTTTTTTTTACAGGGGGATTGGGGAAGGAGGAAGGACTGAAATATTGATGTGTTTTTTCATGTTTCTGGGACTTTGTGTGGCTTTAGGAACCCATATGGAATGGGTATTGAATGGAATGGAGTCAGGGAGAGAAATCAGGACTTTGTTTGGGGGGTCAGAGCTTCAGCCATGAAAATGATTGGATAGTAACTGGGTGAGTTTAAGTCCAAATCTGATGCACTGCACTGAGGTATAGAGAGATGAATATTGTACATTTTAATTTTTCCTGATTTGCATATCACTTTTCAGTCACGACAAATAAATGTTACCTTTTAGAGATATTCCAGACATTCCAGAGCTTGCCACCTAGGGGCTAACTAGCACCTGGCTTCCACTGGTTGTTGGCTCCCCCCCCACTGAAATATGAAATGATGCATTTTCCATAAAGTCTAAATTTACAGAACATCCGATGTGTGAGCAGCAAGTTTTTCTTGAAGGATGGATGAAGGGCAGAGCAATTTTCAGGGGTAATATGAGGTCTGTCCCTTGCATGCAGGGACAGTTGAGTGGTATGGCATGCACAGACTATTGGAGCCCCACTATAGTCCAGCTTATGCCCCCCTGGTGAAGCTGACCACCACATCCCCACACTCAGGCATATTATGACAAAGGGAGAGTGCAGAGTCATGCCCCAATGAAATGAATGGGGGTATTTTTTATTACTATTTTATACATTATTGATGGATAACTGGAGCTTAATAAAGGTCACCACTTGATGAACAAGGGCCTTGTTAGTAGAACAGTGGCTTTCATTATTTTCCATCTCAACATCTTATCACATAAAATAGTAATAAAAAATAACTCCATTCACTTCAAGGGGGTACGCTCCAGCACTCTGACCCATGGACATCATCTCTTAAAGGCTTCTGTCTCTGGCTCCCTAGTACCCAGGTAAGAGACTCTCAACTTATTTCTATACTTGGTTAGTTGTCTGTAGTAGCATGGCCCCACCCACTACAGTGTGTGTGCCTGGGGGGGAACTGGCCATGTGGGTGGGGGGGTGTCAAGTTATTGCTACTTTTGTGTTTGCCCCTTAAAGTCTGTTTGTGTGGAAGCAATCAAAAATATGGAAAGAAAATATTAGCAGTACAGGCGAGATGGAAGTAATTAAGTAGTTTTGTGGGTAAGTGTGTGTATTGGGGTGGGAAGAAATGCATGTGTTTTCATTGGTATGTGTGCTACAGTTCAGCTGTGCAACTGAGATGATGGGGGACAAGAAAACTAAAAAGTATAACAGTGGCTATAAGCATGCCGCCTGCATGCAGATGTATGCAGATTTGTATTGAAGTACAAGTGAGCCACATGTGTGCAGGCTGTATAGCTTAGTGATTAAAGGCACTGAACTGCAAACCAAGAGACCTGAAGACCTGGGTTTGAATCTCATCAACATCCACTTGTATATGATGTAATCCTGAGCAAGTTGCTTAACTTTTATGAGTGCAGTTAACTTTTATGTGTGCAGTTATCAGTGACCACTTGCTTTTTGCACACATGCAACATGCATGCAGTCTGTTCCAATTTAACATAAAATGCATGTTTCCACACTTGCTTGCTGCACGCATACCACATGCATACAATTTGGCTCCAATTTAACATTTAAATCATGCTTGCAGTAGAGATGCAGCGAATTTAAATTTCACTGGCAAAGTCGTGGTGAAGTGGCCAATTTTGCTGCACAGAGTAATCTGTGAAATCACCCACATTAGGCTGAATTTTGCCAAGGCAAAACTTTGCCTTCCACGGGCAAAATGTTACCTTCCGTGTGTGAAATTCTACTTTTTGTGGGTGAAATTTCTCAGCGAAAGGTGAAATTTTGCCACGTAAGGTGATATTTCACCATTCCATGGGTGAAATTTTGAATTTCGCTCCACAAAATGGGTGAAATTCATGGATTACTCAGCGTAGCAAAGTTTTACCACTTCGCCCACCACTAGCTTGCAGCACACATATCACAAGGATAGTTTTATGTGCACAGCATGAAAACATTTCATATAATTATTTCTGTAAGGGTAGTCTACTGTGCACTCTGCTGGCTTTCAGGTTCTGTTGTTTTTCAGTAAAACTGGTGCAGGATGGCCAAGATTTAATTAGACCCTTGTCTGGGTTCTAGTGCACCTGTTCACTGGTGCTGTCACTCTCTCAGGAGCATCACATGACTCCCCAAAGAAACTACATGAAGAAAAAGTTTAAACAGCACAATGGTTACAAAACTTTTTTCTAAGCCTACCACAAACACAATATTTAAAGCACTAAAACAACTGTAATACATGTACTAAGTGTTAAAGGAAGTTGGGACTCGTGCAGTTCAAGCAGGGCTTTGCAAAGCAATTTAGGACTCGGGCAGAAACTGTCTGAACAAAATGCTTCATAAATTTAAAAGATAACTACAAATTTGATTGATAGCAAGACATGCAGTAAGATGAATCTTATTGCATAGTAACATTATATGGATCAGCCTTCACAGGAGGGAAATATTTTTCAGAAAAAAAGGTGTTTAGGAACAAGGGGATATGCAATGAAGTTAGAGGGGTAGATTCAGGAGAAATGTGAGGAAGTACTTCTTCACAGAGATCGTGGTGGATTCCTGGAACAGCCTTGAAGTGGAGGTGGTGGAAATGAAAACTGGTGAGGTTCAAGAATGCACAGAATAAGCATAAGGGAATCTTGGAAGAAAGGAAGGGAGAGGGAGAATGGGCCAGAGATCAAGTAGGATCTGCAGTAATAGTGCAGGTAGGGAAAAATGGACAGACTAGATGGACCAAGCAGTCCTTATCTGCCAGCAAATTCTATCTTACATACTAACATACTATTTGCCAGCAGATTAGGCCTTACGGTCTATCGAGTCTGCTCGAACCTAGATCCTTAGTTGGGTGCCGAGACCCTCCCATCCCATCTTTCTATGTTCTTTCATTTTTTATTGCCATTTTATAATACAATTACTAATTATTCTTGGTAGAAAACACACCAAGCAAAATGGTAACATATTTACTTTTTACATTTCTTTATATTACTTGTGCGAGCTTCAGTTTTAATAAAGGTTTATGCAGGACCTCTGATTTCAATACCTCCTCCTCATTACAAGATGATGCACCATTTCCTATGCCTCTTAGCTAGGAGCTCTGATTTTTATGACCACAATAACGGGACTGCAATTGAATAATCCCTGCTCAGGGGGTACAGTTACCATGAGGCCATTAAATTGAACCCCCTTCAAGAGGGGCCTTAATGGGGCTTCAAGTTTAACAAGCCTGAGCCTAGGGGTCTCCAGTTACTATACCCCACTCTTTAAAGGGTTTTTAATTTTTTATTAAGCTTTTCTTTCCCATTTCTCAGGTCTGCTCCCACCTGATGGCACCTCCAACACCCTCACTGACCTTTTCATGGACTTTCAAGTTATAAAAATCAAACACAGTGGTGACTCCAGGTATGGTGAGAGCACCTGGCTAAAAACAATATAGAAAAGCACAAAAGCCCAGCTTCACCACCTCACCATAACAAACCAGACTTGCTGAAGTTCAAATAGTTCATTTATTCAAGTAAAAGCAACAGGTAAAAGGGTACTTACAGGCAGCAGTATGTGCAAAAAAGTTAGGTGCCAATGTTTTATGCTTACTCATGCTTGATTATGTCTAAACTAGTGCTTGCTCAGCATGTGTTTAACTTGTGCTTACATTAGTACAATTAATTGACAGATTATTGATTTAACTATATGAATAATAGATAGGTGAGTGTTTATTACAAGTGAGTAATACCATTGAGAGGTTCCCTTGGCTCAGAACCTCTAGATAGTATTACTCCTGAGACACACTCACCTATTTGTTATTTTTCGTAAAATATGGATCTGAATTAGAAATTCTGTGGCTCTGTCTTTCTGGCATGTTGTGAAGCTGGCCAGCCGCTGCACTGAGGATTCACGCAGTCTATCCCCCCCCCCATAACTCTTAACATGTACTCTTTTGAGAGTGCCTCCTTGGATTATGTTTGGTAGGCAGTCCTACCTTTTAGTTGTTTTCTTGACTCAGTGAGCATAGGATAATCCAGATAATTGTGAAGAATTTGAAAAAACAATACATAGACGGAACTGGGAAGGGAGTGATTTTCTCTCCATAAATGAGAGACAGCCGCCATGTTTTTAGAACTGTTCTGCTGGTCCACAGATGAATAGCAGCAAATTAGGAAGCACAGTTTGAGGAACATCATGACGCATGTATAGGAAGTGGACTCAAGATCATAGCAACAAGCCTACACTACTGGACATCCTTGCACTTGCGCTCTTCAGTTTTTCTGATAATGCTATCGTTCAGAGTTCTGAACGATAGTATTATTTACTTTATTTATTTTTATTTAGTTTTTTTAACCGGGTAAGAGCACTAGACAAATTCTGCCTATTTTCAAGCATGACCTGGGGAAGGGGGATACAGAAGAATGCCAACTGACCTTGAACCAGATTAAGCTGTCGGTGGTAGTTTTAGGGAATGAGGGGAAATTTGGTCAGGAGACCGGGGAAATTTCCCTACTGACCTGTAGGAGGATGGGCTGACTGTCATGGTGTCAGTCTTGGCTGGTGTGTGAAGGGTGGAGGACGTGGAGGAGCTTGGAGATATGGCTGCTCCTTTCCAAATGGATCTCAGCGAAGTGGAGACCTTTTATGATGCAGAACTGCGTTTTGATACTGATGAAACCAGACCTGAAGAACTGAAATTCTTGACTATGAATATGACTGCTCAGGATGATTTTTCAGAACTTAAGTCTGGACAGCATTCTGTGGAGGTACTCCTACCTTTATTGCCAACAGTGTCTACATTTATTACAGACTCGAATGATGATATAACTGCACAGAATGACTCTTCTGGTGTTAAACTTGCTAATGTTGATGGTAAAACTATGCAAATGGAGACTGGTGGGAGTTGTCAGGAGCCATCCCAGAATATCCTACCTGGGACTGTCCCTAACGACCGGTCGGAGGTTTCTGGTTTACATGTACCGATTGTTTTCCAGTCTGATGCTTCCAATCAAGATGCTGCTACTGTTTTTCCTTTTTTGACTCCGTCTAAAGACAAAATGTTAAGCAAAACGGTTGTAGAAGGCACTTCTTGGGCTGACTCTAATTTTGACTTACATGAGCCATGTACTGTCGAAAGTTCATTAAAAGTCACTGGCTGGGTTCGTTCTCCTAATATGCAACAATGGATGTCTGGCTTTGCTCCTAGCTCTATTCCGGGAGTACGTATTGCTAAGGGCCACTCTGAGACTAGTTTCCCTCCTGAGCCAAGGGCTTGGCCTACTGTTCGAAATTCTGGACAAGGTACTGTGCTTGATACTTCTTTACTGTCTGACTTTGATTTGACACAAAATCCTGAATTGAACTTTTGTACAGCTGTTAATCCTGTTATCAAGGAGTCTGAAAGGCACCCTGTGGATTCACGACTGCCGGACTCTGCAAATGGGGATACTGATCTGATCTCTGGGCCTCTGAAAGTGGATAATCTGGACAAAACTCAGGGGTCTCATAGGCCTGATGGGGATACTGTACATAATGGAGACACTGAGCATAAAGGGGACAATGGCTGCTCGAGGGGGGAGAAAGATGACCCGCATTCTAGGTCCTATGCTTCTTTTTTTCAGAAACATATATTTCCAGGTAACACCATAATCGGTGAGATTGATCTACAAAGGGGGTCTTTATACTTTCCCTGACTGAGTTTATTTGGTCAAAACTTTGTTAAAGGATAGTCTTAATTTTCATGCTGCTGAGCTTCATGCTCTTATTCAAGTCTCAGGAGAGAAAACATTTGATGTTAGTTTTAAGATGCAAACCGGTTTGGACAAATTTTGGGCTCATTATAACTCTGTGAAGAATATGCCTCTCTGGGTTTCTTTTGAAGCCATTCCATTGTCTAGGTCTGCACAAAAAACTGTGAATATTCTTTTCAGGAATGAGGGTGTAAGTGTTACTGATTTAGTATTCTGGCTGAAGCAGAGATGTACAGAATTAGGTCATCATTGGGCTGTGATATTGTAACCATTGGGGCTTGTGGGAACACTTGTTTGGCAGTGGTAGAGTGAAATTTAATGTGATGTTTGCCTGGTGGTAGAGCTCTCCCACCCACCCTGTTTTGTAGGCTTTCTTAAATACTGAAAAGCCACTGGGGGTTGGGATTGAAGGGCTGTGCATTTCTGTTTTTGACTGAAATTTGAAGCAACAGGAACTGGTGGGCCTGTGACATCATACGGTACCTGATGTCTACATACACACACTGTTAGCAGGACTGGACACACACTGGACTATGTGTGTTTGTGAGACTTGGGAACATTATTGGTGGGGTTGAAATAGGGTTTGTAAACAACTGCAGTCGGTATAGAGAGAGAGAGAGATGGTATTCCAGGTGGAAGGGACTGAGAAAAGGGGTGGGTGCCATTATGAACAAAGAGGGACAAATAGGGTGGCCACATTCCACCATGGCAGGCATCTTCGGAAGGGTTGTAGGCTGCACAGGCTGTGGGGTGGCAATAATTCTAATTGGACCTGGAGAGAGGGAGGCTGCCCACTCTGTAGACAGCTATCTCATAGCAGGAGTGAAGTATATTCATTAAGGAGTAAGCTGGGGAAGTTGGGGGTGTGTGTCCAAAGATAAGGGGTGTGAATATGGGTGGCAGAAGGGTGGGGCTGAGGGGAGGCTGGGGCAATGCTCAGAAATTACATGACTTTATGTTACACCAAGCAGAAGGGGGGATATTAGGGACAGAGGACCCTTAGATAGGGATGTTGATGCTAAGGGGAAAACTTACTGGGTAAACATTCCGAATATAAAGAGAGTGGAGGAGGAAGAGTCAGGAGGGGCTGTTGTGGGGAAGCCTAGAAGAGCAGACAGTGAGAAGGGTGGGGTTGTTGTGGATAAGCCTAAAAGAGCAGACTGTGGGAAGGGAGCTCCTAAGGAGAACAGGGCAAGAGGGGAGGAAGAGGGTCAGTTTAGAGGGGCAGTCGGGGGAAACTCAGGTTACTTGATGGAGGCTGGCATAGAGTGTTACAATAAATTTGAGCTACTAAGCAACCTAGATGGGGAGGAAGGGGTTGGTGGAAATGAAGAAACTGATACAGAGGCTGGGGGGAGGGAATCTCAGTACCCATAGGGCATCACAGACCAGCAATGGAAAGGATAGAAATAGTCCCAGAGGAGAGGGAAATGTAATGTTAAGCAGATGGGAAATGCAACATTTTGCAGACATGAGGGAGGAAACACGACTGGAAGAAACTGGGAGACAAGGAGGCGGGGAGGCCCCTTCAGGAGGGGGGTCTGTACCAAGGATGGGGCCCTAGGTAAAGGGGACCCACAGAGGGCCTCTGGAGGCAGGGGTACTATTACAAGGGAGGAGGACGGTGGTGTGGGGGGAGGAGAAACCACCAGGGCCAGGATAAATGGTTCTGATAAGAAAGGGTTAAAGGGGACACCTATTCAGGGGGGGTCTGAGTTAAGTGGGCAAAATAATAAGGGAGGCAGAAAGGGGAGGGTGACAAGGGGGTCTCTAATAAGATGGGAAAACCCCCATGGAATTGAGATCACAAATAAAGGGGGTATGGGGGTTGACAGCACATAGTGGAGGTAACCATAAGGATGATGGCGGTGTTAAGGTTTTGTTATTGGGAGACTCGATGATTAAGGGTATCCATTGGGAAGGACAGGGGGGTGGATGCCATAGCCAGGTGAAGGTAGTGAGTATCTCTGGGCTGATGGTGCACAGAACAAAGTTCGTGGTGTACAAACTGTTTAGGGATTGTGGAGGGAAACCGGATTTCCTGGTGCATTTGGGAATTAACGATCTAGAGGGAAATAGCGTTTTGGAAATCCAAGCAAGGTTCCGAGAACTTGCCAGAGTCTGTCAGGATAATGGATGCAACATTTCCTTTTCGGAGATATTGCCAGTACCAAATGCCTCAGTGGAGAAAAATTAAGATCACAGAGGTTAATGACTGGCTCAGGAAGTGCGAGTGAAGAAAGTGGTCGAGGTGTTAGGGAACTGGAAAGGAGTTTGGGAAGATAAAGGGACTGTATGCCAAGGGCAGGCTTCATCTTGCCCCGTTAGGGAAGGAAGTCCTTAAACAGGGGGTGGCTGACTACATTCAAGAAAAGTGGGGTTTAAACTTGTGGGGAGGGAATAAGGGAGAGGCTGACCAGAAGTCCTCTCCTCCAGATGAGGGGAGTAGCCTTCAGACCCAAGGGGAAACAGACTGGGGAGGAGTTTTCAGGAGGAGCAGAGGGTAGATGGAAGTATAAGGAACCTGGGTGGGGTTCAACGAAGGGATCAGGGATAAGGGGTGGGGGTGGTATTAGCAAATGCGAGAGCTTGGGAAACAAGTTGCCAGGTTCCAGGCCTTGCTGTTGAGTACGGGGGTGGATGTGGCGGCAGTCATGGAAACGTGGGCTGAACAAGAAAACCATGACTGGGGCCTAAACGTCGGGGTACACTATGCTTGGGAAGGATAGAAAGGAGGGCAGAGGGGTGGAGTGGCTATGTTCATTAGAGATGACATAGAAATTGCTATGGTAGAAGAGGCAGAGGGAAGCGTGGAGGCCTTATGGGTCACCTTATGAACCTGGCAGGAGATAAGGTCAAGCTGGGTGTAGTATATAGGCCCCTGGGATAGTGATGTTCTGGAGGATGGATTGTTGGACATCATTGCCAATCACGGACCAAAGGAGAGGGAGTGGTGTTGATGGGGACATGTCCCAGGTATAAACTGAGGAACCATGTCCTCTAAGGTGGCCAAGAGCAGATACTGCTGGGCGGCTTCCAGGATGTGTTCTTAACACAGCACGTGATGGAGCCCACAAGGGAGGCATGTCCTGGACGTGGTTCTGGCGGATGGGGATCTGGTAAGGGACCTGGTTGTAGAGGATCCCCTGACTGGGAGTGACCACAATACTGTCTGGTTTCAAATAAGCATGGAGGAAGGGGGGGAGAGACCTAGGACACTGGCAGTGGACTTCAGGGGGGCAGACTTTGTGGGCATGGGAAATATTCTCTAGGATCACTTGAAGGGGATTACAACAATGACAAATGTGAAAAAGAGACAGGAGGTCATAAAACGGGGACTTCATGAGGCAGTCAGGACCTGCGCTAAGATGAAGCATAAGGGAGCAAGGTCACATAAACCATGCCAGTGGTCCAGTGAGGTTCAGATAGCAGTCAGAGAAAAGAAGGCTGCCTACAAAAAATATAAAACAATGAGAGGGGATAGGGAAAAGGAAATGTACCATCTTGCATCTAGAAAAGTCACCCAGATGGTGCGTGGGGCAAAGTCCAGTAAAGAGCAATGGCTGGCACAGGGGATACGGGGAGGGGAAAAGGGGTTCTTCTGGTACATTGGGGAGCAGAGAAAAACTAAGGGCCATCTCGGTGGTTGAGATCAGAAGGAGGGTGGGTGGAAGAGGTGAGGGACCAGGCAGCAGTATTAAACGAGTACTTCGCCTCTGTGTTCACTAGGGAGGGAGATGGGATATCTACAAAGCAAGGCATGATGGGGATAGAAGCGGTAGTGAGTGGGATCAGGGGAGCAGCAGAAATGGAGCAAGAGGAGGAGAGGCACCCCAGGGGTGTCACATCAGGATAAGGATAAAAGGCCAGTAAGGTGGAGGGACAGGCGATGCTATCTCCACCCGAAGGGTGTGGTTAGCCCTTAAGGGCCTAAAGAAAGATTAATCTCCTGGGCCGGATGGCATTCATCTGAGAGTACTATGGGAATTGGTGGACATACTGGCTGCACCCCTGGCAGAGCTCTTCAACAGGTCGCTTGAGACAGGGAAGGTACCTAGGGATTGGCAAGAGGCACATGTGGTGCCAATCCATAAGGGGGGTCGAGGGAAGTACCACGTAACTATAGACTCATCAGTTTGACCTCGGTGGTCGGAAAATTAATGGAGAGTATACTAAAGGAACGATTGGGGGTGTACTTGAAGGAGGTGGGAGGTCTGGATAGTCGGCAACATGGGTTTGTGCCAGGTAGATCATGTCAAACCAATCTTGTGGAGTTCTATGAATGGGCAACATCAGAACTGGACAGGGGAAAGCCTGTGGATGTATTATTCTTGGACTTCAGCAAGGCGTTCGACTCTGTCCACCACAATGGTCTGGTGGAGAAACTGACAGGGTTGGGAGTAGGCCCTTTGATGGTCAGATGGATTGAAAATGGGCTAGCTGGATGCACTCAGAGAGTAGTGGTCGGTGGGGAGCTCTTGAACCCTAGAGAGGTTGGTAGTGGGGTACCAGAGCTCGGTCCTGGGTCCAATCATGTTTAATGCATACATTTAGGACATCAGGGAGGGTATAGGGTGTGAAATTAGTCTCTTTGCTGATGACTCCAAGATGGGAGCAGTAGTTGAGGGGGAAGAGGGGAGGTTGGCCCTGCAATGGGACCTGGACACCATGGAAAGGTGGGCTCACACATGGAAATTAAATTTCAGTATCACCAAGTGCAAGGTGTTACATCTTGGTCGGGGAAACCCTAAACACAGGTACATCCTGGAAGGGGAGGCGCTGGAGGCCTCAACAGGGAAAAAGACCTAGGAGTCGTGGTGGATGCATGTATGAATAACTCCGAGCAGTGCAGGAGAGTGGCTAGCAAAGCAAACAGGATGTTGGGATGCATCGTAAGGGGGATCACCTCTAGGAGCAGGGAAGTGATTCTGCCACTGTACAATGGATTGTTTTGACCACACCTTGAGTACTGTGTACAGTACTGGAGACCACACTTGAAGAGGGACATACAGCTCCTAGAGAGGGTACAGAGGAGGGCAACTAAGATGATATGAGGTCTAGGGGATTTGACGTATGAGAACAGACTTGAGGAGCTCTGCCTGTTTTCATTAGAGGAGAGGAGAGACGGGGGGACATGATTGAGGTCTTCAAGTATCTCAAGGGAATAAATAGGGTAAACACGGAGGGGATCTTTAGACTAAAGCAGGGAGGTATCACCAGAGGGCATGGTTTGAAGTTGGAAGGTGGAAGGGTGAGGGGGAAAAAGAGGAGGTGTTTTTTCACTGAGAGGGTGGTGGATCCTTGGAACGTGCTGCCTAGTGAGCTGGTTCAGAGATCCACAGAGGAGGGCTGCAAGAGAGGGTGGTACAGACACAAAAAGTGGATGTATCAGATGATGGCCTGGCCCGGGGGGGGTGGGGATGGATGATAGGGGTTTCTGGAACACAAGGGGGGGAGGGCCTCGGTACCCAACTAGGGATCTGAGGTTCGAGCAGACTCGATAGACTGTAAGGCCTAATCTGCTGGCAATTAGTATGTTAGTATCCTGAAGCCATCTTTGACACTGAGAATATCTGGATGGGAGGTTGGAGGGTGAGAGTGACTCTGAGGACCATAGAAGGGGAACTTCAACATCTATCTAATTCCTTTTGGGGGGGGGATGGGTTGTCCTCTTCTATCCAGGGCAATAGTAAAGTTGCTACAAATGTGGGGCTATGGGCCATATTAGTAATGCCTGCGATAGGGTGAAGTGTTCTCTCTGTGGACAAGTGGGACACATGAATTGGCAATGTCATAATGAACTGGTGTATAATTTATGTGTGAAGGGTGGGCATTCTTATGGTAATTGTGAGCAAGCTGCCCATAATCAGTCTGGATCGGGAGATAGTGAAGAGCAGAGGTTATTGGTTGCCATGGTGCAGCAGAAACATGCCCATATTGTACCTGAGGCTCCTCTAGCACCTGTATTATGAGAGGAGGCCCGGGAGCCTGTAGTTGTCCCTCAGAATCTGGCTACGGTTCCTCAACCTGTCCCACTCCCACTGGAGGAGAGGTACATGGTGGTAGACCTGGTAGATGACTGTGATATCTCTCGCTCTGGACCTAAGAGTCATGTTTCTGTGGAGACACCGGATGTTGATCACAGTGATATGCCCTCCCTCCATTCCTAACCCGACTGTTGACTTTGAGAGACGTATCACTAGGAGGCATACCTGACAGCAACCAGCTCCAAAGGTACATAACATTTCTGAGACTAGGACATCCAACAGGTTTCAACCTTTATTTACCACTACGGATGTTGATGGGCATGATTCTGAGTCCTCCTCGGGGGACCTGAGTCATGTTGAAGCCTGCTCAGATTCAGATTTCAGTGAAAAGGGTATGGCACAAAAGAAAGATACTCTGAAATTAAAAAAGAGCACATCTAAGCAATGGGGGGAGGGGAGTGGAGTGGAAAAAAATGTTTTAAACCACCATGATGGCTTGAAGAATAGTACGTGGTTTAACTTTGCTTACTATTAATGTTAATAGTATAAAAAATAAACCAAAACGGGAAGGTTTTTTTTCACATCTTATATCTACTAAAACGGATATTATTATGGTACAAGATACTAGGTTACATACAACTCGTGAATTGGTGCAGGCTAAGTCTGAATTGTTTCTGGGACCTTCCTACTGGTCTATAGGCCTAGGAGCTTGTACTAGAGTTGCGATTTTATTTTCTGTTCCCATTCAAGTGGTTAAAGTGTTGGAGTTAATGCCTGGGAGGGTGCTGTTTCTTGATGTTATTTTTGATTCTATATATTACAGGCTTATTAATGTATATGCACCTCAAACAAAATTGGACAGGATTGAGGTTTTCCAATGAATTAGACTTTTTTTGTTTTCCTCACATGTGATATGGGGTGGTGATTTTAATTGTGGGTTAGTGAAACAAGATAGGGGACAGGATACAGTGACTACTAAACTTTTTAGTGATTCTCTATTTTTAATGAATACTTTAAAATTAGCAAATCTTACTGATGCTTATCGTTCATATACGTCACGTCGTGATCCGACTTTTCAGAGGGGATCTCATGCGACCCGGATTGAATTTTTTCTTTCTGAGTAAAGGCATGTTATTACAAGGGGCATGGACAGAATCAGTGGGATATACAGACCATAAAGAACTTTATATTCTGATTGGAGCCCTGGCTATCTTTCATGGTCCTGGGCTTTGGAAATGTAATACATCTTTATTGCTGAAAGACTCGGTTAAACATCAAATTTTATATTTGATTTGTGGCCTGAAAACATTATTTTCTAACTTTGACTCACCGCTGCTTTGGTGGGATCATTTGAAATATGAGTTACATGCCCTTTTACGTACACTTGGTAGACAGAATAGAGATGGTCAAAGAATTTGATATCGAAGTTGTAGACAACATTTACAGCACTTGAGTTTAGCACAGACGACAAAGAATAACTTTGAGGTACAGTCAAAGAGGTACAAACTGAAATGAAAAACTTTCATGAACAAAAGATGGAATCTTTACTTATGCAACAAAAGTTTGGGATGAAAGGGAAGTTAGATATGGTCTACCCCCTTTTAAGTTGTAGACATAGAGCACAGAATAGGATAATGGAGGAAGTGTGGGTCGACTAGCATAATGTGAAAACCTCGTAGAAAGATATTTTACAAGCTGTATATACATACATGGCTCATCAATGTCAGGGGTAGCAGACTGATGTGATGGATTTCTTGCCTCTTTTCCAGCTTCTTAATATTCTTCAGAGTCCAGTATCTGAATTACAGTTGCTTACTAAAGACATTTCAGCTGAGGAAATTCTTGAAGTTGTCAAGTCTTTCACTAAAGGGAAGGCAACTGGTGCTGATGGTATTCCTGTGGAAATCTACCACTTAATAGTTCCACTTCTTGTGGACAAATTGGCTGTGTTTTTTGATTTATTTTCTTCATACTTCTGGGCTTCCTTTGGGGATGTTGATGGGTATTACTATTTTTTTATATAAGAAAGGGGAGAAGAATTGTTCGGATAATTGGAGACCGATTTGTCTCTTAAATGTAGACTTTAAAATGTTATCAAAAATGTTTACTATATGATTGTCTAGGGTGGCTCAGTAGGTTATATCCAGGAATCAGTTTTGTGCCGTTCCTGGTAGAAGACTGACTGATATCCTTATTCTACTTCAGGAAATTTTTGAATCAGGCATGCTTGGGGCTCTGGAGGGTGTGATTGTGTCCTTAGACCAGAGAAAGGCATTTGATTCAGTGAATCATGCCTTTTTATGGTATACTTTGCTCTATTATGGTGTCCCGGACTCATTTATTAAGTGGTTACAAATAATTTATCGAACTGCTGTTATTCGACCTCTAGTAAATGGTTATTTAGTGCCCATGATTTCAGTGCAGAAAGGGGTACGACAGGGCTGTCCCTTAAGTCCCTTATTGTTTGTTTTTTGTATAGATCCTCTTTTACAAATACTCAATGATAGACTTTTTTTCTGCCCCTTGTGGTTTCAGGTCTGTGAATCTCAGCTACTGCTGTGGCATATGCAGATGATGTCTGTCTGCTACTTCCAAATGAACAGGAGGTGCAGACTGCTGTGGATTTTTATAATTTATATGGGAGGGCTTCCGGGGTTTGTTTAAATAAACAAAAGAGTAAGGGAAAATGGGTTGGGTTACAAGAGGTGGCAGTAATGGATCTTGCTGGGATACTGGTTAATGATGGCCCTATTTGTATTTTGGGGGTGGATTATAATTTGGGGTGGCAGGATTTGGTCAATTGGGATGCTAAATTATGACAGGGTAAGGAACTTGTGGTTAATTGGAATAAACATAGTATTGGGAAATTGAAAAGGGTCGATTTAGTTAAAACATATCTCTTGCCTGTATTTTTATTTATTAGTAATATATTTCCGCCTCCAAAAGAAAGAGAAACTATGCTTTTGAGTCTCTTTTTTTACTGCTATCTGGGGGAGTCGGTTAAATCCGTTAAAGAGAAATATTTTATATTTGCGTGTGTCTCAGGGTGGTTTGAACATGGTTAATCCATTGGTTTTTTTGTTTCTTCATTTTTTGTTTCTTAATATTAAACCTTTATGCCGACGTCTGTGATTTGGCTGGACGGAGTTATTGCAATGGAAATTGTAAGCTTGGTTTCCCAGGTGGGAAAATGACACTCAAAGGGTTTTTAGAGCTGTGCCTTATTCACCACAGTATTATAATGATATTTTTGTCAAGTTAAAGAAGAGGGATATTAAATTTCTTGATGTTCTTTCTCTAAAAAGCAAATTTATATTGAAGTTTTGGATTCTAATTTTAGAGAACTTGAAACTTTTCCGCAATGCCCACTGGAACATAGATCTACAGTTCTCCATTTGATTGCTGTAATACAATTCCAGTTAAATTTATGGATGTCTTATGGCTCAGTTGTCATGAAAAATTGAATATTAAAGCTAACCCAGAAGCATAAAATGAAGGAGGAAAGAATGTGTTCCTGGTCTCATTGTGTAGCAAAATTGGAAACGATGGAACATTTATATTTTTTATGTTCCTATATTCATGATTTTTGGACTTCTATTGCACATACTTGGAGTATGAATGTTTTCTGGCAGATGGATTATGCTGCATTGATTTATGGGGTATATGGTCGTGCATGGAAACAGTGGGATAGGGGTACATTGAATATTATTTTTTTCTGTTATAAAATGGTATATTTGGAATATTAGATGTTTATTTACTTTACAGCAGAAGACTATTTTGCATACTGAATTGATTGATAATATTAGTACTAAAATACGAAATATTTATTATAAGGAGAAATCTGTGCAAACTGAAGTTTACATTAAGAAAATGTGGAGAAATCTTTTAGGGGTTACTGATTCTGATGTATCTGTGACTTAATATGGTTTTGATTCTGCTTGATTGTTTTTCTGTTTGGTCGATTTTTTTGTTGCTGTTTCTTTGCGATTGTTGATATGACCTTAATAAAAACATAATTCCCCTACTCTTCCTGCAGGGGGTGTTGGTGCACTGCAGAAGGAATGGAGGTCCCTAGTCTGGAGGAGAACATCGAGGGAAAAGGTCATGCTGTTGGAGCTCCAGGGCTCTTGGTGAAAAATTCTGTGCCTGCGGGAGATGCTATGGCAGACCACGAACAAGACATTGTTCAGGAGGATTTAGAGACCTCAGAGTTCCCGTTGTCAGAAGAGAGAAGTATGGAACAAGAAGTTAAATTGCAGCATGAATTGGAACTTAAGAAAACCCAATTATTGGAAATGATTACGGTTGCAGAGCAGGATTTCCAATCTTGCAGACAAAGGTTGGAAGATGAACAAAACAAAGAAAGAGATCTATGGCAAGGCCTTTACCAGAAGGCAATAAAAGACTGCCAATAGGGCTGAATATTGCTCAGCATGAAGAAGTTGTTACTGAGGTAGTGGAACTATCAGGTATACCTCAGGATAACACCCTGACTACTGAGAGGAGCTGTCCCTGAATGGCATGGTCACCAGGAGAAGCACTGAAACAAGCAGGGTGGCTTTGGCACAATAATAGTTGGATTCCAGATCTGTCGATCCCCCTCCCTGGGTCCCCAGATCGACAAACTACCCCACAGAGAGATTCTGAAGGTTTGGAGAAATCGCTTTCAGTTTTGGGCTCAGGAGATTCAGCAAAGTCCCCGGTTCAGTCTACTGCAGATGTACGAACCGAACGAGAGGTGGCCGAATTACTTACTACGACAGATGCGGTTTCACTGGGTGTGGAGACAAACGCTTCTGGGTTACTTTCTGTGGCTGAGAGATCGCTCAACAAGGTTTCCTTGCACTTGGAACAGGTAGGGCAGCTACTGGAAGATGATACAACTAAACAAGGTACTGTGCAGGGTTTTTTACCAACTGTGCAAGAGGAGGAAGGGGGTGAACTTCCAACAAATGATCCACCTGGACCGAAAACATATGCAGGGTTATTTAGGAAACCTGCAGAGGTGGCTAAATGATGGTTTTTAGTTTGCCTCTGGTACAAGGGGAATGCACCGGTGGTCCGAGATAGAGTATGGGTGGGGAAAAAAACCTTCCTTAAAGATTCTATGGGGTTCTCGCCTGCTGAGGTATATGCCTTCATACACCCACCTGGAGACCACAACTATGATGTCAGCTTCTGCACCATTATGTCCTTGGATAC
The DNA here is from genome assembly GCA_016271365.2 of Neoceratodus forsteri. NCBI lineage: Eukaryota > Metazoa > Chordata > Ceratodontiformes > Ceratodontidae > Neoceratodus > Neoceratodus forsteri. Next base: position 518,910,396 of record CM028133.1, on the reverse strand, counting down.
ATTTTGGAAGATTTATTATGATGTGAAAGACCTGGAGATTTGGAGAGAATTCCTGGCGATTCCTATCACAAAACCAACAATCAAAACAGTGACTATCCTTTTTAGAAATGAAGGAGTTAATATTTCCAACATCATCTTTTGGTTGGAAAAATGGTGTTCGATTTATGATCATCCAAAACCAATAATGGACAAGAATGGTTTCTGAACTGGGGGTTGGACAGTACGTGTCCAACTGAAACAAACTGAGGCCAGGATACAACACCTACCCAGTTTCTTCTTTTTGAGTCGGGACAGGGGCATCATAATTTATGTGGGTCAACCTAAGAGTTGCTACAAATGTGGTTCATTGTCTCATTTGAATACAGCATGTGATCAGGTCAAATGTTTTCAATGTGGGGTATTAGGTCACACAGCAGCTGTTGCCCCTCCAATTTGTAATCTGTGTGGAGATGACAGACATTCTTATGCAGAGTGCCCATGAGCGGCACATGCCTCTGATGAAACCTCTGACCAAAAATATTTTTTTCCTCAGGCTAAGAGACCTTTTAGTAGGTCTGCTCACCCCGATACTGAGGGTTCCACTAGAGGTAGATGTCGAGGCAGGGGATGGGGTGGAGGGTTTGAGGAGAGAAGTCAGGCCCCCCTTCCTAGGTCTGTTACTCCAACAGCAGTTGTTTTATATCCCCAGACACAGGGCTCTGACCCCAGGATATTTCCACAATTGTTAGTTTGTACTGAAGAGAGAGGGACTCCTTTTGTGACCCCACAAGGTTCCCTACAGCAAGATGTGTGGGGTGCACTTATTTCTCTATCCTCGGTCCGCCTCATAAGGGAGGCACATTTTATGTTCCCCTTAGTTCATCCAGTTCAAGATATTGAGGTAATGGATAAGGATAAGGGAATGGAGGTTTTTCCCCCTCCAACAGATATGGTATCCCCCTGGTAGGCATGGTAAGACATTATTGCCATTACCTTTAACAAACAGATTTGCATCCTTTGCCTCTTAGGGGGCTCAAGTGGAGCAAGATCAACCAATACCTGCTCCTGGCAGTAGTCAGATTGAGTCTTGTGTCTCCACAGACACATTAGAACTACCACCACACAAACCAAAGACCTCAGAGACCTGAAAGAGGGTTACCAGGTGTAGTGGTAAAGCAATAAAACCTCCTCACTGAGCCTACCTACTTGAAATTAGCCAGTTTGAATGTAAATAGTTTAAAATCCCCAGCTAAACATCTTATGATCTTTGGGGTTTTGCTACATTTACAGTATGATGTGGTATTGTTACAGGATACACGCTTGCATTCTTTGAGTGAAGTGGAACAAGCCTCAAAGGACTGGAACTGGGGACCTTCTTATTGGTCCATAGAGGAAGAAACTTGTTGTGGGGTAGGGATTTGTTTTCTTACTCCAGAGGTACGGGTTTGCAGGATGGTGGATGTTAAACCAGGACGGGCATTTTTATTAGATGTAGTCTTGAAAGGTTTGCAATATTGTTTAGTGAATGTGTATGGGCCACAGTCAAAGGCCCTCAGAATAGATTTGTTGAGCAAAATCCAACCTTACCTCCATACTAGTCAGCAGATATTTTTTTGTGGTGATTTTAACATCAATGTTCAACAGAAACAAGAAACTGGGAAACAGTATTGTGACAAGACATTTCTTCACTCTGCAGTTAACCAGGCTGGTCTTACTGACACACAAAACACTGGGTGGCAAAGGGCAAAATCAGCTTTTTTTAATGCTCTTTTATCTTCCCGTATTGATTTTATTTTTGTATATAAAACATTGTTGATAGAGCAGGTTTTGAATATCCCGGTAGAGACTTCAGACCATTCCCTGATAGGGATTAGCATTGAGAACCCCCCAAGAAGGCAGGTTGGGCCAGAGATTTGGAGACTCAATACTTCTCTTTCGTTGCAGACAGAAACTCTTGTTGATCTGGAACATATAGGTCAGGATAAAATTACAACAATTTTTTTATTTGACAACATAGGACAATGGTGGGAAGATTTAAAACATTGCTTGGTGGGATATTTTCAGTCCTTAGGTAAATCTCAAGCACATACCCAAGCAGATAAATATTTACAGTTTAGGCACACATTGGGTACTTCACTGTCAAATCAAAGTGTGGGAAGAGAGGATTTATCAGACAAAGTCAGACAAGTAAAACAGGATATTGCACACCACTGATATGACAGACTAAGTTCATTACACAAGGAGCATTCTTTTGGTAAGCAGGGGAAGACAACGCAAGTTAATCCCTTTTTAGCCTGTCACGAACGAAGGGAGAAACAGATGTTTACATGCTTAAATATACCTCAAGGTACAAGTATTTGGGATAACGAGGGAATTATGAGGATTTTGGATGACCATATAGAAAGCACATTTGGGGATCAGGTAGTGGATTCAGAATTCACTTCACACCTTTTACAAGCTGCAGATCTTCCACGTCTACAATCAGAACAGCAGACACTTATGATAGGTGCTTTTTCCAAAGCTGAATTAGAAGGTTTTATTAAATCATTAAGTAAGGATGTCTCTTCTGGCTCGAATGGGTTACCCAGTGAGTTATATAAGGTATTATGGGGGATTATGCCAAATGAACTGGTATCCTTATTTTAATTTTTTCTATCAGATATGTATCTGCAAACACAAATGTATGAGGGATTGATGGTGTTTCTCCTCAAGTCAGGGGACCAAGCTGAGATAGGAAATTGGAGGCCTCTTACACTGTTAAATGTTGATTTTAAAATATTTGCCAAACTGTTGGGGAATAGATTCTCTTTAGTTATGCCTGAGTTAATCAGTAAAGAACAATTTCATTCAGTCCCGGGGAGAAGTGTCACAGAAGCTCTACTGTTATTACGGGAATTAATGGAGTGAAAGGAGGATGCTGATGGGCTGCACAGAGAATTTGGATATTTGGTTAGTCTGGATCAAGTAAAAGTGTACAACGAGGTTTCCCATGTATATGTATGGCAATGTTTGGCAGCTTATGGGATACTGACAGTATTTATACAATGGTTACAGTTGTGTTATACCTTGGCATACATTATTCCATATGACAATGGGTGGAGAGGGGCAAAACACAGGATTTTTAAGGGTGTGCGACAGGGTTGCCCACTGAGCCCCCTCCTATATGTTTTTGCCTTAAACCCTATGTTGTGGTTGATTAATAGATCTCCATAGATCTGTGGTATAGTAGGGGATATTGAACAACATTCTAAAGTTATTATGTATGCTAATGATCTATGGTTTTGAAAGATGGAGAATCCTTATGCACAACTTGTACATTAATACAAGAGGTGGGTAAAGTTATGGGAGCTCGGATTAATGAGAAAAAAACACACTGTCTCAGACTAGAAGGGTTCCCAGTAGAACTAGAAGTAGTAGGGGGTTTTAAGGTGGACATGGCACCATGTCACATTTTGGGTATATATTTTGGAGAGATGAGATGGCGGGGTATAATTGGGAATAGGCACTCATAAAGGGGAAGGCTAAGGTTACTCACTGGAATAGATGAAACCATCAAAACACATAAGACTTTATCTCATCAAAACATTCCTGATTCCAGTTTTTTTTTATATTTAAGTTCAATTTTCATGGCACCAAAGAGATTGGAAACATCACTATTGGGGTGTTTTTTTTTTTTGTGGATTTTGGGGTAGTCGACTGAATCTGATTAAGAGGAATGTTTTATGTCTGGAGATTAAAACAGGTGGGGTTAAAATGGTGAACCCTGTCCTCTTTTTCTTTTACTTTTTTTTGTATGCTAATATAACACCATTGATTAAGGGATGTGCACATATTTGGAGTAGAGGGGTGGATAGGTTGTTATAAAGGGTATTGCTGGTATGGAGGGGAAATACATTTTTGCATAAAAACAAGATACATTTTTGCATAAAAACAAGAGACGTCCTAGGCTGGCCCACAAGTGGGAGGGAGTTTTCGATAAAATCCAACAATGGAAAATTAGCTTGGAGTCGGGTTATAGCCTCCCTAGAAAAGTCCTTTATAAAGATATTTTAGATCTGTGTTTTATGGATTCTCCATTTTCAGAGTTTTCTTTGGCTCACCAAACTGAAATTTCAGAGCATATTACAAATACCAGAATCCGAGTGCACGTGTGGGATATGGCATGGCTCAGGATCCATGGTAGGGTGAACGTTAGAGGCAACCAGAAACATAAAGCCCTACAGGAAAAATATTGTCTGAGGGAATGCTGTGTGATGAAATTAGAAGTAATGAATCATCTATATTTCCAATGTCCCAATGCTATTGAATTTTAGGATGTGGTGAAACACCAATGGAAAGGTAGGGTTACTGTCCCCCCAACTCCAGAGCTATTGTATTTTGGGATTCAAACAATAGTAATGCCTGTAGAAAAACAGAGTACCCTCAGAATGATTTATGTTTATTTTTTTAAATTGGTTGTGGATCAGTAGATGCAGGCTGGTATTACAGCAGCAGTTAATTTTAACTTTAGATTTATTTTAGATGTTAATGCATGACATAAGTAATATGAAGATGACTTGAATGGTCGAAACTAGGAGAACTGTATTGGGATAGATTATGGTGTGATTATGATTTCATTTAGGAAGGGTAGTTTTACTGAGTGTACAGATACTATATAGTTTAATTCAATTCTTTGAGCCATGTGGGATGAGCAGGGGTGACCCCTTATGGTACCATGATTGCTATTTCAAGCATTTTTTTTATTTAATTTTTGCCCTTTATAGTGCCTATTAGCATGAAGCAATAGAGGTGCTGGGAGTTATTTTTGAAATTTTGATGTGGTTTCCCCTACCCCTTTAGTGGAGGATGGGGAAGAGGGGTTTAGGTTAGGAAATAGTAGTTCATATGTTCAAATTCACTGTAGGATGACATATTTATTATGATTTTTAGGTTATTTATTGTTCTTTGAGCCTGACACATGGTATATGAACTTATTCGACATAAGTATGATTAAAATACACATTTACTTTTTTCGTATGAAGTATTATGAAAGGGGAAGTGTATGCGTGAATACCTTGTTTTTTGATTTGATTTTCTTTTTCTTTTCAATATTTTTAGATTTCTGTTTCAGTCTAAACAGTAAGATCATACTATCTTTTTTGATTTTTCCTGTAGTTATGTATTAGTTGATGTGAATTAACATTTTTGTTATTATTTGTTCTGTATTGATTTGAAGTTATATTTAAATAAAAATTCCCCTACTCTTTTCAAGTAGTGCCATGGGATCTTTAACATCCACCTGAACTACCACCAGAACAGGCAAATGGGACCTTGGTTTAATGTCTCATCTGAAAGACAGCACATCAGGGGTGCAGCACCCCCCCATATGCTGCACTACAGTGTCAGTATTGGGATTTAACCCAAGTGCCTGGTGTGGGCTCTAAGCGATAGTATTATCACTTCTCTTAAATAGTATAATCACTGTTTGATCAGTAGTATTATGATATTTTTTTGTATACTTTAGTGCAGTATTAAAAAGGGTTATCCATATATTAAAGCAACATTATCTTAATAAAAAAAACATGCTATAGTGCATGGAAGAGTGCAAGCTTAGGGACCAGTGTTACTGTGTATTATTCAAAAGTGCCCTTAGTGAATTAAAAAACAAATATTTGCATATTTAAAAAAATGTTTACATCAAAATCACTAAGATCTGCAGACATCTCAAACTAAAAATATGTTATTTTTAGCAAATGAATGTATTAGAGACAAAGCTTACTGGGAATCTGTACCATTACATTCTACTGACCCTTACCACCCAATCCAGCCATAGAACATAAAAGGCTGGTGCTACAAGAACCACAAAATACAGTTTCATAAACCTGTACAGCTACCTCTAGTACTGCACCATTTTTTTTAGTGCCGTTGCAGATTCCCACATAATGTTTCTTTCTGGTGATGTCCATGCCTCACCATTTGGCTAGAGTATGGACATCTATCTACCAGCAACCATATGTATATCAGTGCACAATGTGCAGCTATGACAGCCTAACTCCCAATAAGAAATGCACATATACCAGAGTAAAATGCTTACTATTCTTTTCTCCAAGTTCCACAGGTAGTGTAATTTTAATCCCAGTTGTAAAAATGCTCATTGCCCAGTTCATTGCTATTGTAGCGGTACTGCATGTTCATTCTGCCATACACTCCAAAGTGAGCACACATGCCGCATAGGATAAGCAGCCAGGATCCACTTCTATTACTGTTGAATGGGGCAAAACAGAAACATTGTCCAGTTTCCTGCATGTCCTGGTAAAGGACGTGTGCAGGAACTGCTAGAATAGGGTAGAAAGTAAAAATGAGCATGCAATCAGTTAATTTAGCTGTTTGAAACTGATTACTGTGAGTGCATACCAGCTCATCTCTTCTCCTACCCAGTTCAATGCCAGGTCCCACAACCATAGTACAATTACCTGGGTGCTGTTGTCTCATCCACAAAGAATCCTTAGCACAAGTACACTCCCAGACATATTTTGTGACCATTGTATGGCCTACTGAGTGTGAAAGGTCAAAACAGTCAAAGTTCCTCCCAGAATTACCCTAGGCAGAAACTTCAAAAAGTTCAAGGCAGATGCATTCTTGTAGGACCTACTTTTGGCAGACTGGGCTCCCACCCTAACAGCTGTTGACCTTGATGAATCATTAATCCACTCTACCACCACCTTCTCTGCAATATGCAATAAGCATGCTCCTGCAAAAAGATCCGGAGTTTGAGGCCACCTTTTGCCATGGATTACTGCAGAGATAATTGAAAGTTACTGACACAGACATGAAGCCTGGGCTAGGCACAAATCTTCAAGGCTTCCCTCAGAAAGGCATGCCTTCACATCCCTCTGTGACCTCTGCACAAAGATCACGTGGAAGGCCAATGCCACCTATTTTCAAAGCAAACTTGAGCGTGAAGGTTTGAACCCATCTAAATTTTAGAAGTAATTTCATGGCCTCCTCAACCCCCCTCACATTGTCTGCCAGGGACCAGTCTACTCCAATCTCCAAGCTGACAGCTGAAGTCTTAAACTAGTTCTTTAATGAGGGTCTGAGGGCTCTTATCCCCAGACCCTGCTACAACCAGATTCAACAACCACATCCATTTGGAAGCTTCAACTCTAGACAATCCCAGTGGACAAGGTATTCAAAGAGCTGTCTATGCTGAGCACTGCATCAGGCTGTGGGGGTGATGGCATTTCCCCCAAATTCCTGAGCATAGATGCCAATGCAATAGTGGCTCCTATTGCCCACATTTTTAATTGGTCCCTCACAGCAGGCTCTTTCTCCAGTATCTGGAAGCATGCTGTAGTCATACCCATCCACAACTGGGGTCCTGCGGATGCTCCCTCCAGCTTCCATCCAATTTCTCTTCTACCACTTCTTTCCCAGGTTTTCAACAGGCTAGAGAGCAGGCAAAATGTAAACTTTTACTCTGACTCAGAGTTTTGTTGACCCCATACAAGTCCAGCTTCCATCCTAACCAATCTATCTATGCCTCCCTCCTCCAGGTCACTGACAACATTCATTCTAACATGGACAAGGGCATGAGCACTGGGAGCACCTTTATCAACCTTGCCAGGGCCTTTGGCACCATGAACCACAATCTACTCCTGGAAAAGCTGGTGGCCTTTGTCATCTCCCTCTCTTCACTAGAATGGTTCTGTTTCTATCTAACCGATTGAGCACAATCAGTCAGGTTATCTGGATCCACATCTCCCCCCCTCTCACCAGACACCCATGGGGTCCCTCAAGGCTCAGTACTGGCCCTTTGTTGTTCACAGTCTTCATAAATGATCTCCCATGAACTCTCTCCAACTGTGACATACACACATATGCTGATGATACAGTCATCTATGCATATGGCCCATCTGGCCCTTCCATCTAAGAGTCTCTGCAAAAGGACATCTCTGCTGTCCAAATATGGTTTCAGTACAACTGACTAGCAATGAATCAGAAGAAAACAGTGTCTATGCTTTTCAGATCCAGCTGCTGGTTAGGTACAGTTCCTGACTCGCTAAACTTATGCTTCATCCAAGGGGATAGCCTCAACTTGGTATCTTCATACAAATATATAGGCATGCATCTGGATTAGCAGATTACTCTTGCCACATATACCAAGTAACAGCCAAGTGATATGCAAAGCTAGATACCCTCTACAGGGTGAAAAGCTGCCTCCAGTCACACTTCAAGAAGTTGGTGGTTGAATGCTCCATCTTCCCCCTGCTGAACTATGGGGCCCCTGTCTATACAGGAGACAACTCTTCCACCCTTTCCAAACTGACAACACTGGTCAATGCACTATGTACATTCACACTGACCTGTTCCCCAAAAACTCACCACTGTAATGAACTCAGATGGCTACCACCCCCAAACAGGCACTGTCTACATGCTGTGTTGGTGGGGGCTAGGTACTGGTCAGATAAACTCTCTCAATACCTCCTGGATCTGTTTACACCAGCCTCAAATTGCACTTACTCCCTCAGGTCTGAGAATGGCTGACATTTCCAGATCCCTAGAGGCAGAAGAAATTTAGTGAAAGCCTCAGTTACCTACAGACTTCACTCTGTTTGGAATAGCTTGCCTGCCATAATCACCACTGCTAATTCCTTTATGGCTTGCAAGCAACAAATAAAAGCTCATCATGCCTCCCTGACTACATGCTCCAACTGCCCCAGTTATGCCTACTCTGGGTGCAACAGGAACAGGTCTGATACCTCAGAGACAGTAAGATGAGCCACAAACTATTTCCCCCCGTGACACAAGGCTACTTAGCACACTGCCTTTTGCATGATACATTTGTTACATGATCTGTAAATACTCTGAGTCTCATTTGCAAGACTCCAATTGTACCTCATTAAATATTGCATCTTGTATGTATAGTACTCATGCTGTATTCTTCTGTTACTTACTGCTGCTGTTTATAAGAACACCCATGGATGAATGTTTTCCTATATCTTTTTGTAACTTGTTTCCTGTACTTATTGCCTTCCTACCCCCTCCTCATCCCCACGTCACAACCGGAAACAAGTCTTCAGGGCTCTGGCTGTTTACTTGGCAAAATATGTTTAAATGAACAATAATAAATAAGGGTTTGGGTGGGTCTATCATGAACTAGTCAGGATTCCAGGTTACTAAAACAAAGCTCCAGCAAGACCCTGTTAAAATCATAATCTGTAGAAGGGGTGGGCAGCAAAATTAGAGCCCTGATTGGGGTACAAAACTGACATTATTAGGTGGGTTGGGTTTAAGAACCAAAGCATCCCTTTAATACTATGAACAAGTCATAAGCAAAGTAGCTCACAAATCAAGCTTGTTACTTCATCAAAAATCTAGTTCCATTATTGGACTGTGTTGCATTTTCTCTCTGCAAATCCATTACAGTTATTAAAAAAGACTATCCTAGTTACATGTTTTAAGTAGCTGATCAATTCCAAACACTACAGTATAACTCATAAGGTACTGTCTGCAAATGAGCAGCCCTTAGCAGGTAACACTTAATCCATTCAATATGCTTTCTTAAACATTTGAATTGCTAGCCAGTTGACCAGTGATCATGGACACATCACAATCTCAGAAGTGCATTCAGAAAGATTACCTAATTCCTGCCAAGAAGACATGATGCAATAATAGTAACCTTGTTGCTGCGGCTGTGTATTACATCAGTGTGGGCTCATGAGCATAGATTTTGTTTTTACTGACTTCCAGAAATCCAGCAAAACGTACCTCAACATCCCCCCACTTTCTTCCAAAGACACAAAAACTCATAAATTCTCATAGGAAACAATAACAATTGCTAACCCCTCTGGGAGGCAGACTTGCATCATGTAAACTCCAGAATCAGCAATTATCCTCCACCACCACATAAAAACTATTAACCAGCTTAGCCTGGTTTCAACAGCTAAAATGTGATAAGTCAAAACATCATCATGTTGTACTATTTAAGCCTGAGCATACACACAGTAATGGAATCAAATGGGCAAACATGTAATAGATGCTTACCTTGGAGAAAACTGAATTATCTGAGTGATATTCAAAGCACTATGTACGTTGCTGTCATTAAACTCTGTCTATAAGATCTACTGTATCAGACTCTTAGACCTGCAAACCCTCTTGACTGAATGAGGAATAACAACAGGCAGAGGGCTGCAGAGAATATTGAAGCACTGTCGTTAGGTGGGACAACTCCCAAAGCAGCTCATTATACCATGAAGTAAAACAAATGCAGAACTCCAATCAATTTTGTTCTAATAATACACTCAGTGTTGTGCTAGGATGACAAAAACATAAGCCAGATGAAACAGTATTACCTTTATTTTAACCAGCTGTGGCTATCTTTCTCTTACTTAGCTTTCTCTGTACCATTCTGTTACAAGTAGTATACGTATAAGAAAATAAATTACACAGTACAGATGGTGGTTGCACCATGAACTGATATAGTTGTAAGAAACACACTTACTGTACAATGACCAGATCCAGAAAAATAGCTCATTAAAAAATTAGAAATTCATGTTTAAGTGCGTTACCAACAGCAGGCAAAATGTAATTATGCAGTTATTTACAAAACAAATGGGATCTCTCACTCTCACTCCCTATCTCTATAAATATATATACATATATATATATATATATATATATATATATATATATATATATAGATATGTATAATACATTGTTGGGCCTTTTCATAGGAAATCTGCTAGCTTATTTACCCACAATGCATACCAACTAAATCTGAATTACATACTATTTAATCAATTGTTACATTGTCTTGTTAGGCCCCACCCAGTTAACCTAGACAAACATACACCACACCAGTTTTGGAGAAAATGGGCACAGCCATATGTTTATTAATTAATATACTAAATTACTGGAGTGACATGCACAGCTTGGGGAGGGCTCGCTAAGTCGACCTCAGACCCTCTGCACCTTCCCCTGTGAAGGGCCATATCCATGTGTGGACTGAAGGAATGATGTATGTCTCTGATTTGGAAAGCAAGGCTCAGAGAGATGGGGTGATAGTTGGCAGGGTGGCAAGCAACCACCCCCGTGTGGTGGTGTTGCAGCTATTGGCAAGCCCATTGAGGTTGGCTACAACCTCCCCATAACTGGGAACCATGTCCCCTACCTCAAGCTGAATGGGCCAGATCCGTGCTTTGGAGGAATTCAACCCTTTTCCTGCTTCCCCTTGTACCACTGCTATGAGAGACTCCCAGGCTACAGTACCACAATGTGGCAAAGTTTGATACCACCAAGCAACTCACTCCAACGATTACTCCAAGACCTTATGTACTGAATCTGAAAACAAACCCCAACCATTGTCCGACAAAAAAACACCATCCGTAGCATTAAGTCCTTGGCAGGATGGGTCAATTTCATTATGTCCCACCACAGATCCTACAGTGGATTTCAAAAAAGTTTGAATCTCCCTGTTGATGCATATACTGTACATGCTTTGCTCATGGCCTCATGATTCCCTGTGTGATGCCAGTGATACCTTTGTATGATATGGGACTAAAAGATTTTGGTTCCAAGCTACATCCCATGAATAGATCTTAGGTCCTCCTTCATTCTGAGTAGCAAATCAGCAGTTTTCTGGAGTCTCAGGTCATTCCCACCCAGATGAACTAGCAATATAACAGGTGAACTTCTTCAAAGGGCCTACACTGCCAGCCTAAGGAGAAGATCCCCCTCAACGCATGCCCATCTAACCTGACAAATGAATCTGTGCTTTCTGTGGAGAAACGCCAGGTTCCTCCAACCCCCCCCCAAGATGGTGCCCTTCTCTCTCTGCCACCCAGTGTATGAGGGAGTGTCTGAAGATCCAAACCTACTTGGAACCATTGGGGAAACATGGAAAACAGTAAAGACAATGTTAAAGCAGCAGTGCAATGAAAACAATATTCAAAAAAGTGAATTTTCTGCTATGGCTATGAAAAATATTGGCAAAACTGTTGATATGGGTTTTCTAGATGCTTAATATGTTGTGTATTGTACATTTGCATTTTTGTCTGGATTCTTACCCTCTTTAGGTCTTCAATATTATTTATATGCAAAAATTAGGTGGCCATCTTTTTTTCTTGAGAAATAACTATTTTTAAACTTTCATAAAGTTCTTAAATGATAACAGAAATTGAAAACTTTGCCACCAAAATAAACTGGAAGACATCTGGCATCAATTAGAAAGAAAAAAAGGTGGGGTCAAATGTTAACCCATTTTCACTGCACTGCTGCTTTAAAGCATATATGACCTCACATACTGTAAAAATACTTGGGACCTCCACTGGCTGAGTGCTTGAGTCTGCCCATCAGTCAGCCTGGCCCTGGCAGTCATTGCTGCCCCTACCCATAAAGAATAGATATTAAACTTTTTAGGGTTCTGTCCCACTTGTTATACATCCAAATTCAATATATCTATACTGGTAAGGTGTGACAGGGCACAGGGGTGCCATCTGCATGATGCAGGAAAGCCAACAAGGCATGCAGATGTAGGGCCATGTATTCCAATATCATGGCCCTCACATCCCACCCCAACTGCCTATGAACTCACAGGGTACACTCAGCATCCCACAACTCCTTGGTCAGTCTTTTGTAGCCTGGTAAATATGCCCTCTAATATTACCACCATGTTTTCATCATGCAGGCTGACAGAGACATTACATTTGGCAAGCAACACCATCTCTGAGACCTGGAAGGCCCTGCAGAAGGTCAGTGAAAATACAGTCTTGAAAAGCTTGGCTTCAAATGAAGACCAGAAAACTTACAGTAAGGCCTCCCACACTCTCTCCTGCATAGCTGGGCTAAGGGGCACCATGGATCTGCCTGCTTTGGGGTTCTCTTCTTACAGCCTTCAAGGATTTTCTGAACCTCGACAGCCTGAGTGGTGTCTATGAAGCCCACCATGAGGATGCACCATGACAAACTTACTAGGGGCTGTCCTACTATACTCAGTGTCAGATCTTGCTGCTTTGCTTCCAAGATGAAGTTGCATAACTGCTCTTCAGGAATTGGTCCACTGTTTTGCTAACCAGCCTCCATCCAGATGACATGGAAGTACTCCCCTGCTCAGGAAAATGCTGCTCTGGTCTGTGGCACAGTAGAATTACTTGTCCACTTCCAGGCCTCAGGGTCACCACCTCCCATAGGAAATGTGGGACCGGACATAGATCTTGGTCTGTTGCAGGAGCCAGTTCCCTGAACTTCTACCACTTTGAATAAAATAAAGCATCAGCAAGATCATTCTCAACACCAGAGATGAGTATCTTTAAGATGAATGTTAAGTTGCATACACCTCAGGATGAAGATCCTCATAAGGTTGCCCACTGTGCCCCTCAACCCTAGCAGCCCATTATTGATATGGATCAGCCTTGTGTTGTCAGAGCTAAAAAATAACTCTTTTGTCTCTCAACTGGTGACCCCAAACCAGCAGTGTGACCACTATTAGAAAAACCTCCAGCTGGGTGACCTGCCTTGTGAGATCTGCCACTACCCAACTTGAAAGACAACTGGAGGCAAACTATGCCCCTCTAAAGTATGCCTAAAAGCCCAACCCGCCAGACACATTCATAAACAGTTTCAGCTTCTGGCTACCCACTGCCATTGACCGCATGAAGGCTCCATTAAAGTGGGTGAGAAAGGCTTGCCAGATCCCTAAGTCTTCCCTGAAGCCTTCTGTCATGCATATCCAGTGGTGGAGTTTATTGAAGCATGACCCCAACTTCACCATTTGCTGTAAGAATGTCCTCCCTATTGGGACGACCCAGCAGGCACAGTTCAAATGGCCCACTAGCTGTTTTGAATCCTTTAGGGTGAACTTCTTGGGCACCACTGGACATCCCAGAAGAGCCCTATGGGCCTTGATCCTGTCCTCAGGCAGGTGACATTCCTGTGCCCCTACATCAATCTATCTCAAAGCCCAGGAATAGCATTACAGGGTTTGGGGCTTCCACATTACAAGGGACCAATAGTATACCAAAGGTGTAGTCCAGTTGTAGGAAGGTCTCCATTTTCTGCCCACAGACCAGGTAATGAGCTAGGCCAATGAACAGGAAATTATCCAGATGGTGAACAATCCCTTGCCCCTCCCCCCACTCAACTTCTTTGGCAGCTGTCCAGTGCAATAATATGCTGAAGTGTTTGAACACTGCACAGGCCACTGAACACCCCAACAGGCATACAACTATCAATGTAATAATGCCTTTCAGCTTTCATCCCCAGCAGGTGTTGGTCATCTGGGTGGACAGGGAGCAGTTGAAATGCTGACTCTATATCCCCTTTGGCTATGACAGCCTCAGGTCTCACATAGCGTGGATCACTGTGGTCATTCACTGAATTTCTCTCTGTGTATGATAGGTGGGTAATCATGTGGTTCACACCTGGAACTTTTTGGGTACAAGGCCATAGGTATGACCCACAGATCAGAACTGGTGGGGAGGAATAAGGACTGCTGATCCTACCTAAGCTCAGCTCTTTGCAGAGTTTGTGCTGGACTATCCCTGGTCAGCTACAGATTCTCTACTTCATAACCCTGTCAGGGGCCCTCATATGGGATTCTGAAATCAGCCATGAAATCATCTGCCAGAAGGGTGGCCACCTTGCAGTCCTGATACTGATAAATCCAGGGCCTAAACTGGTCCATCCTTTTCAAAGTGAGCAGGCTTTCTGTGGTGGGGCTTTCCTTGTTTCCTCCAAAAGTACAGGTGCCTTCCCCGGTGGGGCTTGCAATGGCTGAAGGGGTGCCTCTGGCTGCATGCAAAGTATTCATATTGGTACCTGCAAGAGGTCTTGCTGCAAGTCCCTCTCTTAAACCCAGAGTACACTTGCGTCTAAGACCTGCTTGGCTTGGGTCTCTGGACTCCGACACTCTAATCGGTAACCCGCTATCTGTAGGACCTTCCCCATTCATGACTTCTACTAGTAGGGACATGTTCAGAGAGCCCCAGTGCTTGGATGAGTCATACTGCATATGATGATGAAATTTGTCATCATATTCCAAATAACCAGTGTCCCCTTTCAGCCTGGGGCACACATGATCCTGTTCAAATAATTGAACAGGCCAATGATTTTCTCAGGTGCCATCTGACAAATTATGCTGGCAAAGACCATGAACCCCACCAACCAATTATTGAATAACCTAGCCATGTTACCCCTTTTCCTGTCTGGGTCTTCTCCTTTATTGCCCTTGTTTTCCTCTGGCTCTTTATGCTAGTTCATCAAAGAGAACATATCTATGCATTCAAACTCCCCCTGGCTCACCTACACTGATGTAGTGCTCTGGGACAGGGACCACTTTTGCTGGTGCTGCTCCACTGGCAGCTGCCCTTGACACTGTCTGGACCCCAGCTGCCCTTTACTACTGGTCCTGAACTGCCATAATGAGCTCCACTATTGCCTCCAGCAGCTTGTCCAGCTTCTGGTCTAGGGCAGAAGGCCTGGCCATGTGCTATGGTAAATTTTGGTGAGAGGGCAGGTGTACAGGATAGGCCATTGTGGGACTGGCAAGGGGAAGTTGGCAGTCCTCTACCACTATCATGTTGGCTCTGGTTCTTTGTGGTTGGAGGCTCTCTTTGCTCTGGTATTGGGCAAGGGCCAAACGGGGAAGGGTGTCATTGAGGGTGCACACCTGAACACTCTACAGACCATCTACCTGATATCATCAGACAATACATTATCACCCAGGCGTGCTTTATCTTTCTCTGTAGGTTTGCTGTCTACCTTGTTCAGGGGAGGCGGTTGTCTCTTTTGCTAGCCACTTCCTTTTTCCTGGTGCAGGGCTCTCCTTAGGAGAGAAGAGTGAGAGGGATCCACACCTTGTTTATAAGCTCTCACTCTCCTCCACCAACCAGATGCCCCCACCCTGTGAGTGACCTCAGTGGTTCCTCTCAAATGTCTTACCACACCCTCAAAACCAGACTTTCATATAAAAATGTTTTTCAACAGTTAGAGTCCTCCATAAGTACATATTAATGGCGACTTTAATAACAAAGTGTTTTTTAACTGTCTAAGCCTTGAGAAAACATTTTTAAAAACAATTCATAAAAACAGCTTTCTGTAACAGTGTGGGATCTCTCCCTAAAATACACATTTTAAAAGACCTTTCCCAATAGTCTGGGCTCACTCCAGAGAAACATATTTCAAAAGCAACATTCCAAAATAAAACAAACATTAAAATTATAACTAAAGCTGATGAGTCATGGCACACAAAACAATCTGGAATTACAGTTCAAGACTCACTTTTCATAAATAAAACAAATGATTTTGTGAAATATTACAAGCTGTTTGTTGTGGTTCTCTAACCCCTATTTGTGATGGTTGTTCTTTAGTGGTGGAAATAAAACCTCAACATTATTTATCAAAAGTGAGTCATTCCAGATTGTGTGGTGTGCCATGACTCTTCAGCTTTAATGGCTTTTTAGTCATAAGAGCACCCAGCCCCCTGTTGTGGCTCTGTTCAGTCTGCAAATTAAAATGACAACTACTGGGGTTTACAAACCATTTTCAAGCAAAGAAAGCATATAAATTAAGAAATGGAGCACTATGATACCACAGAAACTGATGGTAGCTATGCTTCACTTCTTTACAATCAAATCTGCAAGTCAGATGACTAACTGATGTTGGCGCCTTCATAGCAGAAATCATTAGCTATTCATTTTTGCACTGTTAGAATGTTTCTCACATCACTAAACAAGTTAGAATAAAAATGTTCTTATTGTAGTCAATGTGTTACATAAACCAAACAATATAAAAGTATGGTGTATTCATAGAAACATAGAAACATAGACGTTGATGTCAGAAGGAAACAAGTCCATCTAGTCTGCCCATTTGTTTTAGACCTATTTTGACACTCTAGTTGCCCTTTGTAGTCAGGGCTCCCTTGAGTCTATCCCATGCATTCTTGAATCTCCCCACAGTGTTGACCCCCTACAACCTCTTGGTGCAGGCTGTTCCAAGTGTCACCACTCTTTCTGTGAAGAAAATCTTCATGGTGTTGGTAGAGAACCTCCCTCCTTGGAGCCTGAGGTCATGTCCCCTGGTCCTGGAGCTTTTCTTGAAGTGAAAAAGTTCCTGTGCCTGTACCTTGTTAATGCCTTTCATGTACTTGAATGTTTCAATCATGTACCCTCTCTCTCTTCTCTGCTCCAGGGAGTACATATTCAGTTCCCTAAGTCTTTCCTCATAGGACATGTACTGCAGACCCTGAATCATTTTTTTCAGCTTTCTCTGTACTGTTTCCACCTGGTCAATGTCCTTCCTGAGGTGAGGCCTTCAGAATTGGACTTCATATTCCAGGTGAGGCCTGATCAGCGATCTATACAGTGGTAGTACCACCTCTCTCTTCCTGCTTGTGATTCCCCTCCCAACGCAGCCCAGCATTCTGTTGGCCTTCATTGTTGCCTTCTCACACTGCTTACTAACTTTCAAGTCGTCTGAAATTATGATTCCCAGATCTCGTTCCAGGTTTGAGGCTGCCAGTCTTTCGCCTCCTAGGTGATACTCCTTTCTTGGATTTTTCTTTCCTATGTGCATGACCTTTCACATTTTGGCATTAAATCTCAGCTGCCACACTCCAGACCATTCTTCTAGTTTCTTGAGGTTAGATTCCATCTTGCTCACTCCTTCTGGGGTGTCCACCATGCTACATATCTTGGTGTCATCTGCGAACAGACACACCTAGTGATGTCTGCTATGAAAACATTGAAGAGCACAGGCCCTAGCACTGAGCCCTGGGGCACCCTGCTGGTCACCCTGTCTTCCGTTGATTGCGCTCCATTAACCTGTTCCCTCTGCGTTCTGCCTTGTAACCAGTTTTGTACCCATATGACTACTTCTGGACCAACCCCCTTTGTGGTCAAGCTTCTTTACCAGCCTTCTGTGTGGAACCGAGTTGAAGGCCTTACTAAAGTCTAGGTAGACCACATCTACTGCCCCACTGACATCCACTAGTTTTGTAGCGTAGTCAAAAAACTCAAGCAGATTTGTGTGGCATGACCTACCTGCTGTGAAACCATGCTGTTTAGAGTCTTGTTGGCTGCTAGTTTCGAGAAATGCTATGATCCTGTTTGAGCAGTGTCTCCATTAGTTTCCCTATTATATACATGAGGCTCACTGGTCTGTAATTACTAGCCTCTTTGCAACTGCTTGATTTGTGAAGTGGAACCACTATTGCCTTTTTCCAGTCTTCTGGTACCACACCACTCTGCAAAGATTTCGTGAATGGAAGTGCCAGAGGGGCTGCTAATTCTGATCCAGTTCCTTAAGGATTCTAGGGTGCATCTCATCTGGTTCCATGGCTTTGTCTGCTTTTAGTTTATTTAGCACCTCCCATACTTCAGCTTCTGTAAAGGGACTCATGTCTACCCCTGGTCCTGGGGTGTTGTGTTTTTTTAGGGCTGGGCCATCCCCTGGGTCCTCTTTGTTAAACACCGTGCAGAAGTATTTGTTGAGGATTTCAGCTTTCTCTGGGTCATGTTTGGTGCATTTTCCTTCTTCAGTAGCAATCTTTACTATCCCCCCTTTTGTCTTTCTACGTTCCCTAATGAATCTAAAAAAATATTTGTCTCTTCTCTTTGCCCATTCTGCTATCTTTTCCTCTGTCTGGGGTTTTGCCTTTCTAATTTGTTTGTTTGACTCTCTCATTTTTTCCTTGTATGACCTCCAGTCTTTCTCAGTTTTGATTTCCTGGTATACGCTGTATACCTACTTTTTTTCTTTGACTGTAGTAGCCACTTCCTTGTAAAACCATAGAGGATTTATTTTTCTTTTTGCTTTGCTGACTCATCTGGCACATTGATCTGTGGCAGTCTTTATTGCTCTCTCAAGTCCCTCCCACATGACTTCCTCCTCCTTAACCTCTATTTCCATTAACTGGCTACTTATGTTGTTCCTCATTTTTTGGACGTCAGCCTTTCAGAAATCTAGCACCTTTATCTTTGAGTGCCTGGTGTCCTGTGTTATGTTTACCTGAAAGATTACCATACGATGGTCGCTGTTGCCCTTATGACATCCCACTTCAATGTCCTTGATCCTTTCCAAGTTTGTGAGGACAAGATTGAGACTGGCATCTCCCCTTGTTGGGTTTTTAACAAGTTGGCACAGTCCCGCACTTTGTAGTGACAATAAAAAGTCCCTACTTCTTGTTGCTGCCGTTAGTGTGCTCCAGTTAATATCTGGTAGGTTGAAGTCCCCAACCAGTATTACTTCACCTTTATCAGACATTTTGTGGATTTCCTGTGTTAGGTCATTGTCTCCATTATCTCATTGATTTAGGGGCCTGTACACGACGTAGATTCTGAAGGAGTTTCCCTTGCCCATGTCTGCTGTTAGGCACAGTGACTCAAAGTCCCCAGGTTGCCGTTTTACTTCTGTGGCTTTTATTTCCTCCCGAATGTAAATGGTTATGCCCCTTCCCCTCTTTTTGTGCCCTGCCTATCTTTCCTGAACAGATTGTAACCAGGAATGGCCATATCTCAACCATGGTTTTTCGTGAACCACGTTTCTGTTACAGTCACCCAGTCCAACCTTTCTGTTTCTAAGATGGCTGTTAGTTCAGGAAGTTTGTTGGTTAGGCTCCTAGTATTTGCAACCTTTGCCTTCCAGGAATGTACAACCTCTTTGCCGCAAGGTTGTACCCTCTTCTTGGACTGCTCCAGTTTTCTCTTTCCAGCCAAGAGATTATGGAGGTTGCTGGTTTGGGTGGAAGTTGACTCTGATTTGTTTTCTGGGGATGTATGTGTGCATTTGACATTTTGGGGAGTGATGACCAGCCCACTGATGGCAGGGGTATGAGCTGCATCATACTCTCCTTTATTTAGTTTAAACTAAATAATGCCATCTCGGAGGGGGAGGGCTAATAAAATCGCTTGCCCTTTGGGCTTATGGTTAATGAGCTCTTTTGCCAATTTGCATGGATGTTTTTTAAATTGTAAAGCTTTTAAATTAATAATTTTTAATAAAAATGCTATAAACAAAATTTAATTAACTTGCTGAGCATGCAAAGAACAGTTTTTCATGAGTTTTCGATAAGGTGTTTACATACTCAAGCTGAATTTGTAGTCATGAGTGATGGGGATGTGCAGAATGCAGAATTCCATCATCGGACTTGACAAGGAATGGCAGTTCTGCTTGTGAAATGCTTCTTGGAATTTCCTTTTAAATTTTGCAGAAGTCTAAAAAGCATTTCTGTATAAACTGATTACTCTATGAATCATGTAAACCGTGGAATATATTTCTGCTGATTCCAGAAAATATTCCACAGTTTATGTAAACTATGGATTATTAATCCATGAAAACCATTACACCTGTGAAATGTCAGGATTTCACTACCAACGGAATTTGAAAATCTTATGCACAGCCTTAGAGACATAGAGAATACTGACTGGGCAACTGTGCACAACCAGTGCGTGCTGCCACCAAGGGGTTCTGATTCCATTAGACCCCTAGAGCAAAGCTCGAGAGGTCCCATGGAATTAGAACCCTGAGGTGGTTGCTCTGGCTGGTTGGGCACAGTTGCCCAGCCAGTATTTTTATAGTGTATAACAACTCTTTGTTCAAACAGCATAACATACAAAAAAAGCAACAACCTTGAAATAACTCCAAGAGACACTGTCAAGTTTTAAGCATTTTTATCAATAGTTTTTGAAAGGGCTAAACAGTTACGTAAGCAGAAAAAATACTCAATTAAAACACTTTGTTGGATGTGACGGAATCAATGGGTTTTTTTTTGTCTTTCAAATGAAAAGTCTTATCTGATCCTTAGAGAGTTAGCTCAGATCCTGGGAATCATCAGGGCTGAAGGAGAATTTTATATGCGCTCCTCAGATACTTTCGAGAAAACCACCACCACCATCCTATCAGACAATTTACTGAGATGAGTGAGGGCAGTTTTCCCATGACTTGAACTGCTGTCTTGTGTGCTCTGAAAAACAGTCAAGATGTTGTTGTACCACAATATGGTATTACCACATTCTATGAACTTTGAACTATGGTACAACAACATTTTGACTGTGATGGATTTCTATGTGTAACAAGAGGTCACTATACACTATAAGGGGTTTTGTCACACCACTCAAACTTTTGGTCACATTGTGTGACCACAGTTTTGAGTTGTACAAGAAAAACACTTAATTAAAAATAATTACAGCACAGAGGAGCCCATTACTAGTGGCAGACTGCTTCCTCAGTGTTATTCCAATAAAACTGTCTTTGGGAGCCTCTCCATTGTGGCAGGCTGGAGCACCCGCTCACATTACTTTCATTGGTAGCACACCGTGGTGTTGGTCAAGTTATTACAAAAAAAAAAGCTGCCACTTGGAGTCCATTCCTGTTGAACTTGACATTTAGTGCCCAGATGACCCCTTCCACATGATAACTATTACACCACCTGAAGACCATCCTATATGGCTCTGTTGTGCCCTGAACCTCCCTTCATTGGTGGTTGACTCTGCCCCTACACTTAATGCTATGACTGACAGCCATCTGAATCGCAAATGTAATTTAATAAAGATAAGCATATAGCATGTATTTAATAACGAAACATGCTATGTTCAAGTCTAGGACGGGGTATCATTAGACTTCAGTGACTGCTTAGCATGGGGCTGGATGAGGTTGGTGGGTACCACTTGATGACATACTGTATAGTATTTGGCTTAGTACATAGTAAGGGTGAGGGGTACCACTGGACACCAGGAACTGATTAACACAGACAGAGTGGGAAGGGTGCAACAAGACACCAGGGGATAATTAACTTGGCCAGGGTGAGGTAGGGTGTACAACTGAACACTAGAGACTCCTTGGCTTGGGACAAGGTGTGGAAGGGGGTATCACTGGATGCTGGGGTCTGATTGACATGGGCAGGGGTGAGAGTGTCCCTAAATGCTAGGGACTGAATAATTTGAGGAAGGGTGGGGGTGTCACTGCATGCCAGGGACAGATCAGCTTGGGGCAGGGTGAGATAACAGGTGCTACTAAATGTCAGGGTCAGATTTTCTTGTGGCATGGTTAATCAATCAATCAATCAAAACTTTATAAAGCACCCCTTCCTTGGGGCTTAAAGCACTGTACAACATACACTTAGAGTATATAAAATCAACTATAAAATACATTTCAGAGCATAGTCACATATCAGTTGCAAATGATGATATTCCTACTGTAAAATCATTGACAGTCACTAATTTTAAATATCTTATATCATGTCAAGCTAAATGCTTGCTCCAACAGCAGTGTCTTGAGACCCCTCTTAAAGGCTTCTGCTGAGGGGGCCTCGCTAAGATAGACTGAGAACAAATTCCACAGGACAGGTGCAGCCACAGAGAAAGCTTGATCTCCTGACAGCCACAACCTCATCCTGGAAACAATCAGGAGGCCACCCTAGGAGGAGCGAAGAGCTCGAGCAATACAGTGAGAAACCAGGAGGTCTTGCAGGTAGTCAGGTCCCTGACTATGTAGGGCTTTGGTGAAGATGGTGATACAGCATTAAGCACCAGTGACCATTTGACATAGGTCAGAATGAGGGAGGATGTGCCATTGGATGCCAAAGAATGACTAACTTGGGGCTGAGTGAATGAAGTGTGCCACTGGACATTAGAGACTGCTTGGCACAGGAGCAGAGTAAGGAGGAGGGTGGAACTGGATGACAGGGACTGAATGGCACAGGAAATGGGAGAAGAAATGGGTGTCACTGTACTCCAGAGACTGCCATTAAAAGTACTGATATCAATAAAAAGAAGTGTGCATTTGTTATTAAATTTCCTTTTAAAGAAGAGAACGCATACATTTCAAAATCTAAGTTTAGGCATCAGTTAGGTTGAAAACATATAACTTCAAAAATACAAAATGTGATGTCAGGGTAAGCAACTCCCCTGGCTCTTGATTAATGTGTAGGGTTCCTTGGGGTTTGAGTGACTACTTAATGCAGAGTCGACATTACTCTAAACTTCCCCACCCCTCTACCAAAGCATTTATGTATAAATACGTTATTGTGCCATGGACAGGGTTTAATATGTTGCTGTTCACAGAATTTCTGTGTTGCTATAGCTGCTGCTACTGGTTTGTCTGCCATGCCACAACACTGCCAAACTTCTGTGCTCAGGCTGTATCATGGGAGGGCAGAGGAGGATGCTAGGGGTGCCAGTCATGCATCGAAGTGAGCAGTGCAGCCTGTCCACATGACTACTTACACCGCTTACTCTGGAATGTGTCCCCATCTATGCTGAGGCTCAGGGAGAGGAAGAGTGAATAACACCACAATCAAATCAGTGTCCACACTGCCACATTCTCACTGCAGCATCTTGAGAGTTCAGGTTGCTGTGGTGCAAAAGATAAGCATTTACAAGGTCAACTAAATGAAAAAGGGTTTATTAGTACAAATCAAAAGTGGACAAGGCAACAAACGCCGGCAATTCAAACCCATGCAGGTTTTTCATCAGGGAGAACACACATGGCTTGGAGCACAAGGGCTTGTCACCTTGTCTGCTTTTCATTTGTACTAATAAACTCACTTGCATTTAGCTGAGTGTGTCGGCGCTTTACCTTGTGCACCTGTCTGTTTGTTTCTGGGTCTGATTTTCATGGCTACATGGGTGGAGCCCTGCAGGCATTTTGGGATCACATAGATGCAGGAGAGAGAAGGGACCATGAGCGGAATGCATCTCCATCTTCTCCTACAGTGATGTGGCTGCTGTCCATACCATTGCTGCCAATGGTGGTGTGTGGTGTCTGCTCCTTTCATGTCCTCCATGGATGGAACTCCCCTCCACAGTGCGATCACTCTCCTCTCCATGGACTACTTTAATGTGGTACTTCCACATTAAGGTATGCACATGCACACAGAGTTATTTGAGTAAACATTCACTATGCCCAAGATGGCTGCTGTGCCTTAGTATGCATGAGCAAAGCAGTGCACATGCTTGGAGCACAGCAGCCATGTTGGACATGGCGTGCTTCTGTGTCATGCACCCCAGCTCCATTAAAGCAGTAGTGCATGCTACAATGTGACCTATGTGATACCCTCTGATGTTTGTACCACATTGTCACTTGTGTTGAACAATTTATAAAATTACCTTTAGTGTTTGAATTCTTTTGCTTGATGTTGTGTTGGTAGCCCATGCACCACAGAGGCTGTAATGGACCTCCATCAGGATCACCATCTTAGAAATCACTGCTGAAGGTGATACCCACACATGCACATATGATGGAGTGTTTTAATCACCATCCTTGCACTGCTGCTTTAATATTGTTGATGCTGGGGGGGCCCAATCCCTGTGTCAACTCCCCCCAGCAGTGTGGGACACTGGGAAGCCCATCCCCAGTGTCCCAAAATAGTTTAAATATAAATTTTTCTTGTGCACTCCAGCTCCATTAATACTGCCAACATGGGGGACCCAATCCCTGTGTGGGCTCCAACCCAGCAGTGTAGAACACTGGGGAGCCAACACCCAGTGTCCTGAAAGAAAAAAGTCCCACAATGTATTTTTTCAACCTGAAAGAAAGAAAACCAACCCTCATCGTCCCCACCATCCCCTTCCCCCTAGCCCGACCCTCCTACTGAGCGTACACCATCCCACACCCCCCTTTACCCTATACTTACCTCTAGAGGTCCTGTGCTGTCATCTTCTGCGGATCAAAACACGCCTGCACTCTTCAAAGCCAAACTGTGAACAGAGGAATACAGGTAAGTGCTGTATAGTGTATTTCAATGGAGTTTTGAACTTCTGCTCATAACTTTGTCATTTGTTTTTGAATTTTTCCACCCAATTTTCAACATGGCCTTTTTGGAACCCCCACCTCATGAACACTACAACTGTGATTTCATTAATCGGGCCTGGAAGATGATTTTATAGTCCCTGCGCGAAATCACCTTTTGGGGCTGAATAATGAGATTTCAGCATCAGTGTTCATGAGGAGGGTCCCAGAAAAGCTATGTTGAAAGTTTGGTGAAAAAAAATACATAAAAATGGGCGAGTTATTCATGCTCATTGAAAATTTTTCTGCACATGTGCATAACTGGACATTTTCAATATTTTGACTCCAGATTTTCAACATAGCCATTTTTTCACACCACATCATGGACAGTACAGCTGTCATTTTTCACATCCTGTCCAAAATGTGTTTTTGCACCTGTGGTGCAGAATGGCTTTTTGGCACAGATTTGAACATTTTCACCTGTGGGATTTATGAGGTGGGGGTCATAAGAAGACTATGTTAAAAGTTTGGGTTCAAAATATAAAAAAAAAAATAATTTATTAAGTAGCATTGTTTGCAGGGATGTTTGTTGCACCACTGGGAAGCTGTGCCGTGCACTCTGGCTCTGGATTGTGAGTCAATCAATGGCTCTATAAAGGCATGTTGGCTCTGACCAGAGCTAGTATGTTTTGGTGCAGCAGCCTTTTTGCCTGAGACCCCTTTGTTTCTTCTGTTTTGCTGTGGTACAAATGTGGCAGTGTAAATTGGGTAAAAATTACCTATAAATGCCTTTCTTACAGCCCTCACTGGTAACAGTTGTGCTGAGTGTCGGGTTCCTTCTTGTCTAGTCATGTCGTGACACTACTGTCATGTGATGCCCTGAGTGATGACTAGGCACATTGATAGGAAACACACAGCAATTAAGCAATTAGAAGTGATGGTTCTGTCCATTTTTGCCAGTTAATGTGTGAAGGTGCTGATAAATAATAATAAACGAATACAGTTCATATAAGGCCTTTCAATATTTCCATGTCTGAATGCAAGAATACTGATCGAGTGTTAAATGCTAGTTGATAAAGATGTCTCTTTAGTTTGCTTTTTGAAAGTGCAGCTGATTGACATGACTAGACAAGAAGGAATCTGACACTGTACACCCCTGTATGAGACAGTCCTATCTATCCATACAGGACTCCTCCTTGCTTTTATACCCTTAATTCTTGTGTGTACACAGTGATCCACTACATTTTTATTATCTCTTCGAATGAATTCCAATATCATCTCCCCCTTCTCTATGTCCATTTTATCCATGTTCTCTTCAACCGGTCTCCTCAACTTTTCACACTCTCCCTCTTGCAACTTGACATTTTTATGTTGCTTGCATGCATGTGCAAGAAACACATTGTTTCAGTGGGGCCAGTTAATGAGAGGCCTTTATGCTCAAAGAAACTCACATCACAGTCAGCTGTGTTCTGTAAAAACAGAGGGAACTTAGCTCATTCTACTGCCGTCCCCACATTCATTCTCTCACACACACACACACACACACACACACACACACACAGAGTGCAGAGCTGCTGCAGTCAAGAAATCTTCTGTCAAACAATATTTTTATAACCTTCAAGCTGGAATTTATTACTCTAGCAGTGGAACTCACAGATGTTACATTTCCCACAATGAAACATCCCTTTGTGGGTGGATTTCAACATAATGCATATGTACAGTACTAGTTTAGGACATACTCTTCAGAATTTTTTTAATGAGTACCAATGCTCACTCGACATTTGTCATTTTACTCCACACTCCAAAGAGTGGTGCATCATAACATAACTGGTTATTCAAAATGAGCAGTTTTTTTCCCAGATTTACGGCACCTGCATACATCCCAGTTTTGTTTGCTCACTATATTTTAAAAATGATGAGTAAATTACTCCTACCTGCCAAGATTATCTGGACCTCATAACTTCGAGAATTTTTTAATATTTTCACTCCAGATTTTTAACATTACCATTTTACCGCATCTCCTTATGAACAGTACAATTGTCATTTTTCACATCTTGCCCAAAATGTGTTTTCACACATGTAGCGCTCAATGGCATGATCGGTGTGCAAAATCAATGTTCGGGACAGATTAAGAAAATCACAGTGACACTGTTCATGAGCAGAAGTCTTAAACTGACTATGTTAAAAATTTGGTGACACAAGTTCATAAAATGACTGTGTTATGAGCATGCATTGCACAATTTCCACGCACTCTCATCAGTTCATGAATTCATAACATTTTCAGTCCAGATTTTCAACATTGGCATTTTCCCACACCTCCTTATGAACAGTACAGTTGTCATTTTTTACACCGTGGCTGAAATGTGTTTTCACACTTCCAGCACAGAATAGCATGGTTGTTTTGGGAAATCAATGTTCGGGACAGATTTAAAAATCACAGTGACACTGTTCATGAATGGAGGTCCAAAATGCCTATGTTGAAAATCTGCTGTAAAAAATCCCAAAACTAATTACATTATGGGTGTGTGATGAGCAGTTTCTATGCACGCTCGTGACTTCATCAGTTTTTTTCCATTTTCATTCCAGATTTTCAACATTGCCATTTTTTACACCTCCTCATGAACATTACAGCTGTCATTTTTCATATCCTGTTCAAAATGTGTTTTCGCACCTGTGGCACCAAATGGCACGGTAGCTGTGCAAAATCGCCTTTTGGCTAATGAACTGATAGTGTCACTGTTCATGAGGTGGGTTCACAAAAAGCCCATGTTGAAAACCTGGAGTCAAAATACTAAGAAACACCCAGGGCATTAGGGTTTTTGACCACAACACCCTACCCTGTAGGGACTGACAGGCATCAGGCATGTGACTTGGGATTGTTGACAATAATGCTCATGCCATTCCACCCCCACCCTGCAGCCAGTGACTGGCATTGAGATGCGCCTTGGACCCTTTGGCCCCAGAGTTCATCCCATTCTCCTATACTGCACCCATTTCAGCATATTTCCTTATGCAATGAGGTGAGTGAAAAGCCCAGACACCCCAAAACACACCTCGACACTTGTAAGTGTCTGCTGAGTAGGGTGAGGTGAAATGTCATGAACGTTATGGGCGACAACCCAAAGGCATACCTCAATGTCTGTCCATCTCTGCAGGGTGGGGGTGGAGTTGTCATCAGTTCAATACTTCACTGCCATTCCTATACTGCATCTATCTAACTCCTGCACTTCCACTGCCAATGCCAGCACGCAACATTCAGCATTTACAAATGCTTGTTGTTTTTGTTTTAACTTCTTCCACAGTCTTTGTTTTTTATAATAATCTTTCAATTTAGTTCTTGTCTTAACTATACAGATAAAATAAAATAAAATAAAATAAAATAAAATAAAAAATAAACTAAGTGTCTAAACCTCAGAGTGGAACCCTCAATCAAAATATGTCACTACTGACTGGTAGCAAGTTCTAAGAAAATTACTTAAAATTCTTTTAATAACATAGCTTCTTTTAAATTCACTCACAGTCCAAAAGTATCATAAAAGGCTTTGATCTGAAAGGTAATTTGCACCTGTCACCAAGAAATAGTACAAATAAAGTTTTATTTAAAATGTATAAATACTGTGTAAGCTACTCCTTACAGGAAATCTAAAATTACACAGTAAACTGGAAAACACATTCATATAAGTTTAAGACACCAGCAGCAAATACAAGAATGACTTTGAACAATGTTGCAGACATTGAAGCATTTCTTTTGGGAAATAGCATGAGTTATTTTATCTTTCAGAAGTGCAGATACTTTTTTGACTATTGCTGAGGATATACCCATTTAATCATATTAAAAGCAATATAAGGAATAGTATATGGGCAACTGTAGACAACAAGGCTGTGTTTCTATCGAGGGGTTGAGATGACATCATAAGGACCTCAAGAGTGAAGCTCGAGAGATCCCGATGTCATCTCAACCCTGAAATGGAAACACAGCCTTGTTTGTGTATGGTTTCCCTTATACTATTTCTTATAGTATATGGTTCCCCATGATAGAAATAAAATTTAGTTTTTGATGATTTAAACTTTCACAAGGTTTCATACCTTGTTTTTGTGCTCCTGCTAGCTGCCGGCAGCTCACTCAGCTGTGAAGTCTGTTGGTGCGGTTTCATTCCACTCTTGACCCTGGAATGATTTGGGGCATCAGTTGATTTAAAAAAAAAAAAGAACGAAAACTGTTAAACTAGTACGGTTTGGAAACATGGAGCTTACTAAGGCAGTCCATGTGCAAACTATCTTGTTGAACCACTCGGTAAGTAGCCTCACCATGTTTCTTTGAGTTTTTTTTTTGTGAACTGGACTATCGGAATCAATCAGGTGGCAAATAGCGCAGCGCTGAATTAATATTAATTAGAGAATGTGCACAATAACTTTTAGAACATGCACAACTTTTAGAACTTGCATGACAAGTTTTGAGTAGCCACTGATTTTTATATGTAATAAGGGCAAACCATATACTATAGCCTTGTTTAACTGCATCCTTACTGCTATGCTAAGAAAATGTCTTTAAATAAAATTACAGTGGCGTGAAAAAGTATTTGCCCCCTTCCTGATTTTCTCTATTATTGCATATTTGTCACACTGGATGTTTTCAGGTCTTTAGAGAAAATGTAATATTAGATAAAGGGAACCTGAGTGAACAAATAACACTTGTTTTTTTTTTTAATTTCACTTATTTAATGAAAAAAAGTTAACCAACACCAACTGGCACTGTGTTGAAAAGTAATTGCCCCTTACACTTAATAACTGGTTATGCCACATTTAGCTGCAATGACTGCAACCAAACACTTCCTATAATTCAATATCAGTCTTTCACATCGCTGTGGAGGAATTTTAACCCACTCTTCCTCATAGAACTGCTTTAATTCAATTAACATTTGGTAGGTTTCGAGCATGAACTGCTCGTTTCAGGTCCTGCCACAGCATCTCTATTAGGTTTCAGTCTGGACTTTGACTAGACCACTCCAAAACTTTAATTTTACTTCTTTTAGCCATTTCTGATGTGGACTTGCCTTTGTGTTTTGGATCATTGTCTTGCTGCATGACCCAACTACGCTTCAGCTTCAGCTGACGGAAGGATGACTGGACATTCTCCTTAAGAATTTTCTGGTACAGAGCAGAA
The DNA here is from genome assembly GCA_016271365.2 of Neoceratodus forsteri. Classification (NCBI taxonomy): domain Eukaryota; kingdom Metazoa; phylum Chordata; order Ceratodontiformes; family Ceratodontidae; genus Neoceratodus; species Neoceratodus forsteri. Next base: position 518,880,551 of record CM028133.1, on the reverse strand, counting down.
TTCAGGTTCCTTTAATTATGGCAAGTCATCCAGGTCCTTAGGCAGCAAAGCATCCCCACCATCACACTACCACCACCATGTTTGACTGTTGGTATGGTGTTCTTACTGTGGAATGCTGTGTTTGCTTTATACGAGACATTATGGGATCCATGTTGTCCAAAAGTTCCACTTTGGACTCATCTGTCCATAGAACATTTTCCCAAAGGCTTGTGGATCATCCAGGTGCTTCTTGGCAAATGAGGACGAGCATTTATGTTCTTCTTAGTTGTGCATGGTTTCGCCTTGCTACTCTCACATGAAGCCCATTTTGCCCAGTCTCTTTCTGATTGTGGAGTCATGAACACTGACCTTAGCTGAGGCAAGAGTAGCCTGCAGTTCTTTGGATGTTGTTTAGGATCCTTTGAGACTTCTTGGATGATTTTACACTGTGCCCTTGGAGTAATTTTGGCAGGCCGCCCTCCTGGGAAGGTTTACTACTGTTCCAAGTGTTCTCCATTTGGATTATGGCTCTCACTGTGGTTCGATGGAGTTCCAGAGCCTTAGAAATATCTTGTAACCCTTTCCAGACTGATAGAGGGCAACAAATTTTTTCTGATCTTTTCAGGAACTTCTTTGATCATGGCATAATGTGCTTGTTGAATCTTTGTGCTGGCAACGTGACTCTGATGGTAAGGGCCAAAATAAGTGAGGTTTATATTGAGCAGGGCTGGCTGTAATCAAGCCTGGCTGTGTTCAATCAGCTGACTCTAATTATCCCTTTAATTGGGTTGATTTAACTAGGGGGCAATTACTTTTTCACACAGTGCCAGTTGGTGTTAGTTAACTTTTTTCATTAAATAAATGAAATAAGTAAAAAAAAAAGTGTTATTTGTTCACTCAGGTTCCCTTTATCTAATATTACATTTTGTCTAAAGACCTGAAAACATCCAGTGTGACAAATATGCAATAATAGAGAAAATCAGGAAGGGGGCAAATACTTTTTCACGCCACTGTAAGTCTATTTTGGTGGTGGTATCTAGACTTTTGAACTCATGGTCTGAAGTCTGTATCTGTGGCTGCTTCCATCTCTTTAGGTTGCAGGATGGGAAATTCAGTCTTTCAGGGCAAAATACTCTGGTTTCGCGAAGGCATCAGAACTAGTGGAACAGGTTACTGGAGTCTGTCAGCTCCTGCATTACTGCCAGTGGAACAGCTGGTCAGTATTTTAGATTCCCTGTCTTCTCTGTTCTTTCTGGTGTTAATAGTCTGGAACACAGGTTTAAAGATGGGCAAAGTCAGTTCCCTTTTGGCATCCATTGGTTGTTCCTTGGTCTCCATCCAGTGGCTAGAGACTTGCTACAAATTTACGAGGATTACTTCATCCCTTTCAGTAATTTTTTATAATGGTGGGTGGGACCAACTGAGAAAGTTTAATATCTCTACTTCTAGAAGTTAAAAAAAAAATTCAAATATCTTTGAAAGGCTTTGCACATTCTCAGGTTAGTCACGATGAAAGCTATTCAGTGGTATGCATTATGTCCTTCTATGATTCATATTTTTAAGGAACAGCCTTTCCCTCTGTATTTAACTTTTTGCAAGTCCCACAGACATCTTTGCATATTCTTTGGTAGCAAGACTGTCCTTTACAAGAGGGTGGAAAATAGCTGATCATAATGGCCCTGTGCACGAACACCTACACACCATGCAGGGGCACTGTGTAGGCATGCCTACATCCAAATAAGGCACAGTGAGGTCCAGCACACCCCTGCCAGTATTCACCACAGGCTCACTTGTGCCTTGCACTCTGGATCCCCTAGTGTCCAAACAGCTACATGCCACAGGGGATCCGGGGATGTCAAGGGGCATGCCCACACTCCACATAGTTCACTAAGGTGCAGAGTGCTGTCTGGGGATATGCAATGGGGGACCCTGCCATAAAATATTTGTGCATTTACGTGCCCCCAATGGACACCTGCCAGCGGTGGCATCGGGACCCCTGCTGCAACATTGCCCCAACCCACTGGGCTACCAGGAAGGGCCAGGGCAGCCAGTTGGCACTTGCCCATTGTTTTATTAAGGAGAATGTTCATGCCTTCCCAGGATCCCCTGCCCATTCATGCAAGGTATCCACTGTGGGACCCTGGATGGGCATCCTATTGGATACCTACCTGCATCCCCTGCTCCACCCCTGCACAGCCATGTTCCTCATCTATGCAACTGTGCGCCGAAGGCATGGACAAGTGACCAGGATTGGTGAGTGCCAGCCTGCACACACCTGTGCACAGGTGCAGGGCAGAGCTAGCTGGTTCTGTGCATTCCATGTGCAGTTGGTGCATAGGGCCCAACATTTGGAGTTCTGTGTTAGCTATCTTACAGCTTGTTTGTGATGCATCACTGGTTCAACAGTTGAAGCCGTCTTCCACACAACACTTATTTAAAAGCTCTGGATAAGGCTTCTTGATTTATAATGCTTAGGTTAATGTGTCCTAGCTGTTTGATGTTATCTTGATGAGTCTCCCTTTGCAGTAACATGGAGGAAAACAAAATCATGAACTGAGTCTTATTTTTCTGGCTATAGTCTCCTGGGAATTTTGTTCTTGTCCTTCCTTATTTACATAGGTATAATCTGCCCATGCAGTATGTGTGGTTTAAACTAAGTCCTTCTCTTATGGCCAGTACCCATATACTAGCCATGTTTGCATTATAATTACCCTTGATACCTTCCATATGATTATCCATTTATTCTGGCATCTTAATATAGTTTGGTAATGCATTGTAATTAAAATAATAAAACCTAGGATATTATCTCAAGTTAATCAATATTTACTCAACTATGTTGTATTTTAAACTAATTGTTCCTGTATCAGTTGCATACCTGATATTGGCTATTTTATAGATTATAGCCAGCATTGTATTCTTCCTCCCCTATTTTCTGCAATAGTTATGATTTAATGTCTAGCTACTAGTATTTTTGCTGTACCTTCACTCTGTTATATATTTACCCAGCCTTGTTGTTTACGCCTGCTGACACTGCTCATTTGATGTGTTATTGCCTACTATGTACTGCAGTTTGTATGAACTGTAATTTGTTTCCTGTTTTTTGCTCTGTACCCTCCCGGGTTGTGCCTGAAAATAGTCATTTGCTATGGCCAGTGCACCTACCCAGTAAACAAAAACTAAATAAATAAATGTACAGTATGGCTAAGCACCAAAAAAAAAAAAAGCAGTAAATTGTCCAACTTGTCAGTGGTGGTATTTCTTATGCCCTTATTATTTGAAATGTTACTGTGTTATGCAATAGCTGCTGAACCTCAGACAAAAACACACCCCTAAAGTATAAACCTGACTGTAATGTTTTATGATGAGTGATGAGACCCATTGAGAAAATGTAAAATGTGTACTTCAAGAAGTTCACAGATATTCACAAAAGATTTTATTATATCTGTGAAACATACTGTACATCCTCATGTTAGTCATGATGGAATCTCTTCAATGACATGAATTATACTCAAAACCTTTTACCACATTTTAAGATTGTTAGTATATTCTCATGAAAGAGTAATGAATAGGCATAAGTGATTATGATATGGTGTTTGCAACAAGTGAAAGTGACTGCTGTTTCACTATCTCATTTACTTTGGAGTAGTCCAATTATTAATCAGTTTTGACCCTTCATAAAAAAATACCCAGAATCTTGGGATACAATAAAGTTTTCAGTGCAGGATTTTATTTATTAAGTAATGCAGCAAAAATAATTGAATCACAAAAGGATAAAATGGTTCATCCATGCCAGTGCAAAAATCATTTTGCCAATGATGATTACGATGCAGGCAACATGCCACCCAGCACTACAAAGCCAAGCATTATATCTCCCAGGAGTTACAGTGCCAAAGCACCCTCCTGGGAAACAGTCACCTTTTGTGGGGGGCTTTGCCTACTGCACCCCCCAAAATTGAATATAACCACCTACAGATGGGCATGCCCTGGAGGGGGCAGAAGTTGTGTGATGCAAAGGACAGCATCAGTGAGGGGTGATCTAAAATCAAGATCACCCTTGTTGCAGCACCCTAATTGTGATGCCAAAATTCAGTTGCAGCACTAACAGTATACTAGATTAAACAAGACTAATTTTAACAGCTATGATTACTAAAATGCTTAAACTATGATCACAAATTCTGCTTCATGCATGCAGGAATGGTTTCAGAAAGTATTAGCTATCTTATTTTTAGAAAACTTGCACATAGTCTAAAGCATCAAACAAGCATATTTATTATCCAGTGGTTATATTTTTTTGAACATATTATCTGATTGATAACCTATTACCTGATAACACTAGGTGCTTTATCAATTTTGATGTCCTATGTCTTAATTATAATTGTTAATTGCTGTGTTCTGTTTAGTTGTGGGTTATTCTGATTGTTTTCTTCTTTTTATTACTTTGCAATTTCTATAGCACTTGCTGTTATTTTGAAAATACATTTTAAGTTATAAAAGAAGAATACCTGCACTGGCAATCCTGTCCCTAATGGCTGTGTGTTGACCTGCATAACTGAGTTAAATGATAAATTTAGGGGTGGCAGGAGAAAGGAGGAAGAATATCCATGCTTGTGTGGTCAGGAAACAAATATAAATAATGAACCAAGTCAAGAAAATGCAGTATATAATATTCCAGTGCAGGTTTATAAATCAGCTAGTAAACCCAACCAAAAAGGGCATCATCTGCATAAATAAGGATTTGTAAATTTTTTTCAATTATTTTAATGTGTTGCATTTTAGGATATTTTAAAGCCACCAGTTCAAGAGATAGTTCACAAATCAGAGAGAACATCTTCGTATTTTGTCATGCTAAAGTTTAAAGTCTGTTTCTATAATACTATTTTTTGGAATAGAAGCCAAAGGTGATTAATATAAAAAATAAATTCATTGTACACAGACTATGTAAAACCCAAAATGTTTAGGATTCAAAATAAAGAATCCCATCAAACCATACCAAATGCTTTTTCAACACCTGACACAAGAACAGCAAATATTTTAATAAAGCAGATTAGAGGATATTGAAAAACAATCTTCTAAGATCAGACACTAGTCTAGATTTCATGACCCCCACCCCCATTCACCTCAAGAACTGATATTTCTGTACTTAATCTTATCCATGGATCAGAATCTTTACCAAAATGTTATGTAAACATTTGATGAAGTAATAAGCTTACAGTTTCTTTCCAGTTTACTATTTTCCTATTTTGGTTCAGGCATTCAGAACTAATAATGCAGACCAGCTTACTAAAATTATTTTCTAGTTTTCTGGGAAAATATTTCTTTTGGCATCTTGTAATATTACAAAAAAGTTGAATTTTAGGATATTCCATTCATTATTATCTTCTGATGTTTTTGCAGGAACAAATATTTAGTGGTTGCTTGATGAGGGAATGAAGATTTCATGTAAAGAGAGTATACTGCTTTGAAAACACATTAAAAAATTAAAATCATACCATTGTTATTTGTTTTACATCTATATGAACTTAAAATTCTCAATTGTTTAAAATGTGTCTAAAATATTTTCAAACTCTTTCCATTCTACAGTATGCCTATAATTGCTTTATTGATGAAGTGTAATTATATGTCCACTGTATTGATATATGGCCAATATAGCGGACATGTATTATTATATATCAATACTATAAAACAGTGGCCCACAACACAGTGGCACCACAACAGCAAAACCTGAAGAAAGACCCTTTACAGTGAAAGTCGCTGTAATGGTCCGTGTTTCACCGATGCAACATCTTCCAGTGTTCTGCCCCTTCCCTGAGACAACTCTGACCTGGAGTTGATAATATAGCATTGTGGGGTGCAGGGCTAACAGCCCCCCACAAAAAACACTTTATTTCTGGATGGCACAATACTGCGTGTCAGCATTGTGCCATCACTATAGGGGATGTTTGCAGATTTGCTGTTGATGAACAGTGGTGTTTCCACTATAAAAAATAGTTTCCACTTCATCAATACATTGAAAGTGTATTGATATGATGTAACCATGTTATCTTGACTCCAATCTTTTGTTAAAAAAAAACTCTAACCCCAATGGTACCAAAGTTAGACCTTTCTAAAGATCTTTTCTGTAAAAAAAGCTCTTTTGAACTATTAGGGCTAGAAATATTTATTTTTATATGAAAGCTTAATGACAGATCAACATGGTTGCACCATATTGTTACACTTTCACTATAATTATTAACAGTGGCCTCCACTTACACTGGGCCCTCTTAGTTTGGAAAATTGAGTATAGCAGACAAATTTGGCTGTCCAAAAATGTTCCCTATTAGCTATTATACAGTTTGGACCTGATGTAGCAGAACTTGTATACTGTACCGTCTGCAAAGGATGCTGGCAGCCATAGCAGCAGAGTTTCTTATGCTCTTACATAGTGCTCTCATTATTGTTAAATGGTCCTAACACTCATTCCATGACAGAAGTTAATTGGTAGTGTAGCTGATGTGGTGGTGTATCTCAAATTCTTTTTATTTCATCATTAATTTTGTGGTTTTGTGACAAACTGTCTGACAGGACATGATGATGATAGCAGCAAAAGAACAGCTTTTGTTGACCATGTAGAATCTGATATCAGGAGTGGATGTCAATGTTCGACTACGTGGAGGTGTTCTTTTCAGTCATTCATGTCTGTGCTCAGCCTCTACTTCACTGCATTGTGCAGTAAATGAAAAATAAGCACTCACTTTTCTAATTTTATCTAGGTACAGTACTGTACTTTATCTCAGTTAGTCTGGAAATGGCTTCCGTATCCTCTGGTTTCCATGATTTATGGTAGATGCTACAGCAAAAAACCCACAGATGTTAAAGTCATGTTTCCAGGTACAGTATTTCAGACAGCTGCTTATAATGGATAAAACTGATAAACACAGATGTGTCCATTATAGGTAGCTTGCACTGTACATGAATGCCCTTTTACTATATCAGTATGCTAATAATCCATTTCCACTATACTGATACAGAAAATAGTTGCAGTACACAAATACATAAAGTGAAAATATACTATATTGATATGCTATCAGTACATGCACTATTTCTACAGAATGACATTGTTTTTAAAACAAATCAATATGATTTATAGAAAGCAAATCAGATTTTGTCATGATAATTACTAATATCAAATACTTTACATATTATGTACACATATTGACATATCAACAATAGAAATTTAATTTCTTACCATATAAAGAAAGAGTGTTTATTTATTATGCATTGAAATATATTAGTTGTATTCTATTAAAGAGAACCACAACCTTTTTAAGACTGTTACAGACAGCTAAAAGTAATCTTTTTATAAGGGTAGTAGTGGCAGTGACCAAAACAGAAAAAGGGGAATTATTGTAATTCTTTCCCTTTGAAGAATAGAAACTCAGCTGGAGGTGACCTACACTATGTGCAGCTACAGTGCAAGTATAGCGAGCATAAGGATCTGCAGTATAACATTGCACATCTGGAAGTTCAGGATCTATTTGAAACAAAAATAGTGCTGGATACATTCATTTCCCCATTGCAACCGATGGAGTAATACCGTATTGATGAAATGACTACTTTTCTCAGCATGCTCTTCTTGTTTGTTGCTTTATAGGCAGTAATGTAATCCATTCATTTGGAGGAATTAACTGACTTAACTGATAGTCCTAACAATTTAATTACCTACTCCTAAGATTAATTTGTGCATTTCTTACTTCTTATCCTTCCTTAAAGCTTCTTTCTCTCTTTCTGCCTCCCTTCCCCTTTCAGGTGCCTGGATCCACAATTTCTTTCCTTTCAATTCTTCTCTCTCTCTCTCTCTCTCTCTCTCTCTCTCTCCAGTCCCTCTCTGTGAGTCTCCCCCTTTAGGTGCCTTTTTAGCTAATGCCATGAAGTTATTTTCCATCTAAAGTGTTCTTTGCTATGGGTTTTTCAATTTCAGGAGAGAAGAAATCACCAAGTAACTTTAGCTTACCAGTTGGCTTGATGACTAAGCTGATAAAATACTTTGAATGGTATTCAGGAGCCTTGGGACAATCTTGAGTTTCTGTAGGTAACATAATTACTGTATTCTTATTACAATTTGAGTTTCATTACCTTCAGTTAGCTACTAGTGTAATGTTTAAAATGATTCAGTCTTTTCCTTGGCTAGCTTTAAATGTTTGGTCAAATAGGTTAAATTCATACTTAAAAATGCTGGACTATGCAAATAAAAGGTGCATTGTTTATAAAATTCAGATTTGAAACTTATTTGAATAATATTTCTTAGAAAAGCCATAGAAAAATGAAACTGTTTAAAATAAATGTAATTGTAATTATGGACATACTGAGAACTATCTACATGTTGTCCTTTATTAGCCTTGGTATGCTATTCTGAGTAAAAATGATTGAATCCAATTATTTCTAAACTTGTGATGCCCCCTAAGGATGTACAGGCATATATTCTAAATACCTGCTTTGAAACTGAACTCCTGGAGATTTCCACATTTTAAATGTAATACAGACCTGAAGGAAAATGGTGCTGGATTATACAAGTGTAATGCCACTATAAAAGTATACTATATACCTTGTATTTCTGTTAATTTTAATTGGGATGTTTTATATACACATACTAAACAGAGAGAATGAGTGTTACCCCTTTTGCTCAATAACAACTTTTTTTCCTAAGATAGGATGGGAAATAAGAACAAACACTGAGGTGAAGGTATGTAGGTAACTAGAACCAAACACTCATCATTTCTTCAAATTCTTTTTTATATGCAACAAATAATTATCATATTTGCTATGGTCCTTCTGTACCTCCTACCAAGTTTTAAGCTTTTGTTTTTTAGGTCTAAACAGTGAACGCAATTATAACTCTATATTTAATTGTACTGCTAATTTCATATTTTTATTATGGTGCAACAATTTTCACAATATTGTCTTATGGTGCCTTATCTGGTGGCGATATGTATATTTTTATGTAATACTGTAATTTTGTAATGACCATAATCAATCAATAAATTGCTGCTACTACTATTTATCATGTACCTACAATTGGTATAAAGTGAAATGTACCTGGACTGAGCACCAGGTAGCACAGTGGGTAAATGAATAGAAAAACTGAGATATGAACTTGCTATGTCAATAAAGAAAAATATTTTGTGATCCAAAACCAGCCAGCTAGAACTGAAGAAGTATATCATATCTATATGCATACAAGGATGATTCTTACTTAAAAGTAGGTCACATGAGAATAAAATTCAACTTAATTGACCATTCTGAGAGTCAAATACAGTTGGAAATCCAGGACGTAAGAACAACTCACAGAGGTGTGGTAGGGGAATAATGATTGGGGTACCACAATGGTGATATACTGCTTATTCCAAAGGGTTACTTACTATAGGAAAGGAGTACAGTAGGTGCCTTTCTTTTTAAGGGAGGGTACCTGTGAAAAACAAGTGAGAAATCAGAGTAACAAGCATTTGCACTGAGTCCACCAGATCAAGACAAGGAAAAGCAAAGAGGGTAGGGGACAAAATAATCCCTGGACACTACAGGAAAGCAAATACTGTTTCTTAGCACAGCAAAATGGGTTCAGTGTTGATAAGTGGTTTGAGAATGTTAAATTCCACACATGGAATTCAAGTAGCATTATCTGATACACTTCCATGACTTTTAGATACATTTTGCCAAATAGTAACTTAAAGTATCTCCACTGTAAATTTTACCAGTTTCTCCAGATTTGTTATATTGCAGGACTTATTGACATCATGTATGCACACGAAAATTGTGGGTCTATACTTGCAACAGCAGTAGAGCTATAAACATCTACCTTTATGGAAAATTTGCACAGAATTTCACAAATAATTACATTCTGAAATTATGAGCCTCTGTAACCAGATCTATCCTTAGCAGTTTCTCAGGCTCTTCCAAGAAAGTGATGCATACACATGTTCAGGTACCTAGCTCAAAAGGTGGCTAAGTTGTAAGCAGATACATACTTTCAGAAAAGTTTACAAAAAAACAAACCATCTGACTTTGAGCCCTATAAGTTCAAAATTGCTCATCCAAATGATATTAAACTTGACATCTGTATAAGACTTGTTACAAACAGTAAGCATGTCATTTGTCAGGTCTCAAGCTGCAAGTATAGCAGAATTATGACCAAATAAAGACTGATAAGGAACTCAGTTTCTGCCCAGTTTAATCCCTTGCTAATTTTCAGTCTGGCCAGAAATATAGAAGAAAAGATATTTTTTGTGGTTAATAAGTTTTATTGATTTGACTTATTAAGACGATACACACATTAAAACAGTTGGATACATTGTAAAGATCTTACAGACTGTTTCCTATGTCTGTAGAAGCAGAGAACGGAACATGCTGGCCAAATAGTAACAAACTGAATATACTAGCCAGGTAAGCAGTAGGATAATACTCTATGCCTGGATGTACAACACCTATCCAGCTGGAGATTAACTTTGAAAGTATTAGCAGTTAGAAGACAAGATTTAGTTAGGTCAAACTAGCTTGCTCAGTGAACATATTGGTATGATAGTGGGTTTTTAAAGGTATGTCAGTGTTGGTCTATTGCAGTGCAGTCTGTAAGGGTCTCAACAGTGTCAGACCAATCTTCAGCCAGGCTGATCATGACACTTTACTGGTCTTACTGGGTGGAAACTTTATGTAGTTCAAAGAAAAGAGCTACGCAAATCACAGGGCAGTTCTTTCCTTTGATCTGCATAAGTTCCCCAGCAAGCAGAGCTGATCAGCATCATGATCATTCTGTTGTGGTCCTCCCCCAACATAAAAATAATCCTGCCCACCCTCTGCCAAGCATTCCTCCATCCTCCCATTGCTTCCCCTTCTTATTTTTATGACATCAGGGTGCCCAGTCCCCAGTGACAGCTAGTACCCCCTCACCCTGTCTGTTTTCACTGTGCAACATCAGGGAGTCCACCCGTGGTGGCACTCAACATAACACCAACACTGGGGTGCCAATCTCCAGTGTCGGTACCTGAAATAAAGAAAACAATCACTCATAATCTTTGTTTCTATTTTATACACCCTGTGAAAAGGAAAACCATTCATCAATGTCTGTTGCTGCCAACAGCACACAGCAGCCAATACTCACCCCACCCAACCCTCCCACTCAGCACCCACCATCTCATACCCCACCACCATTTACTTACCTACTGGGGTCTAATGCCATAATCCTTGCTGGACTGGAGACACATCTTCACTCTTCAATGCCAGACTGGGAACTGAAGAAATCAGGTATGCGGTTCGATGTATTTCAAAGGGTTTTAAACTTGCCTTCATAACTTGGTCATTTTTAAATATTTTTACCCAAATTTTCAACATGGCCTTTTGGGGCACACACCTCATGAACAAGAGTGGTAAAATGTTGCAAATCTGTCTTGAAAGTTGATTTTGCTTCATGAAATCCCATTTTGGACATGAGTTGAAAATGTTCTCCACCCTTGTTCATGAGGTGGAGTCATAAGATGGCTATGTTGAAAATTTGGGGTAAAAATATAAAAAAAAACAAAGTCATGGGTGTATGTTGAAACATTTCTATGCGTGCTCATAATTTTAGTAATTTTCAATATTTTGACCCAAACTTTTCAACAGTCATTTTTTCACACCATCCTATGAAGGTGACAGCTGCCATATTTCAAATCCAGGTCAAAATATGTTTTTGCACTTGTGGTATGAAATCATCTTTCAGGCAGGATTTGAAGATTTTCTCCATGCTTGTTCACGAGGGTGGGTCATAAGAAGACTATGTTGAAAATGTGGGGTCAAAATATAAAAAAAAAAAGTTATGAATCTACATTGATATTTTTCAGTGCACACAGGTAACTTTGGTAATTTTCAGTGGTAATTTTCAACATTTTGACCGCAAGTTTTCAACATTCATTTATTTATTTGTTTGTTTATTTAATTAATTCTCAGAGTACAAGTACCTTTGAGCAGGGTGCTCATTGACAAAAGTTCCACGTCAGTGGAACATAATTGTTCTTTCACACCACTTCATGAACATGACAGCTGTCATTTTTCAGATCCTGGGCAGAATGCATTTTCACATTCGTGGTGTGAAGTGATGTTTTGGCCACTATTTTATAAATGTCACTGTTACGTTCAGAAGAAGTGGTCATAAAAAGACTATGTTGAAAATGTGAGGTCAAAATGTGAAAAAAAAACAACTACAGTATGTTATGAAGAAACATTGAATTGTTCCAATATTTATTCATAACTTTACTTTTACAGATTTTGGCCCCTAATGTTCAACATATCCCTTGTGTTACCCTACTGCCTGAACTTGACAGGTGTCATTTTTCATACCTCTTCCAAAACTTATTTTCACAGTTGCACTGCAAAATCATCTTTTGGATGGGATTTTAAAAATTCCACCTGCCTTAGGCATAACGTTAGGTCATAAGGAGACAGTTGGAAATTTGGGGTCAAAATGTGGGAGCCAACTGAAAATCAAATATTGCTTCTCATCTGGCCTATCATGGGTAAATACAATCTAAAAATTTGCAAAATCAGGCACCCCTTAAAGTGAGATACTGCAACTCATCCATTCTATCCTGGGTAATTATATAGTGTAATTGTATACAGGCAAGACATGGTACAACAGCAATGCAAGCAGCAAACATTCAGCATTGACAAATACTTATGTTTATGGTACCATAACATGCTAGTGCACTGTATATTGACATTTATAAGTAAACCAGTTGCAATTTTAGCAATACATGAAATGAATTAGCAAAATTTTTACATATGAACAGATATCATTTACTAGTCAAAGAATAAAAACAATTCAGGTAGGTTTAAATCTAACTCAAACACACAGTTTAAGTAAAGCAAGTATTTGATTTATTGGCTCAATAATGCATGGTTTCATTTAACATTATTAAACTGTAACATAAGGAACACTTCCAGGTTAGACATGTGTCCTGTTGCATATCTGGACAGATGGAAAACCACACACACAATTAAAGAAGTGTCCAAGAAAATTTCCTGCCATACTACACAAAAGACGGCATTGAGGTTGGTGCCCCCACTAAAATAAAAAGGAGCTGTTATTGTAACATGTTTACTACTGACCATTGACAATATCCCTGTGCTGAAAAGGCTAGTTAAACACAGCATCTGAACATTGATTTGTATAGGGGAGGTGGTCTTTGTAAAGGAACATGCTTGATAATATTACTTCACATTAAAATTTGGATCCTCAGAATTCTAGCCAAACCAGCTGAAGCTATCAAATCTGCTCAAATCTATGGAAATCCAGTTTCTTCATATGCTATTCCTACTGCCTCTGGTTACAGCCCTTTCCCCCTGAGGCACTGAGGCTGGAAAGGCCATTGTTATGGTGAAATGCTCCCTGAAAATTATAACACTGTCTTTTACAATAACAATTTTTTATGTAGATTGATTCTGGTCAGACTATGCATTAGCAGAGGATGCCAACTGAACAGAAGGGGGCAGGCCTGCTAGCCTATAGCTGTCTCTCATCGATTTTTTTCTCATGCTCCTATGAACTTTCTAGTGTCTCACACAATGGATAAGCCCATACTAAATTCTTTAATATGTGAATTATTAGAGACTTACATACTGTAGAAAATTAGTTTTACAATGTAAGAATTGCATTGCATTTACTTAGTTTTGGTTGTATTCTCATAAGGGCAGAGATACACTCCCAATGCAATCAGCTCTGTTACTGGGAAAGAGTGGGAGAACATTCTGGTAAATCTCTTTAGCCACTCTTTACACAGTTTAAGGTAAACAATAATACAGGCCTGTCTGAAAAGCTATTAATAATGTTTCTCAGGAGCTTAACTGCTTGTATCATATTTGGCATGATGTACAGTAAACAAGCATTTGTCAATGCTGAATGTTGTTTCGCTGGCATTGGCATTGGTAGTACAGGAGTTAGAGATGCATAATAGGAATGGCAGTGAATTATTGAACTGACACCAACCCCACCCCCACCCTGCAGAGACTGATAGGTGTTGGGGTGTGCCTTTGGGTTGTCAGCTATACCACTCATACCATTTTACTTCACCCTACCCTGTAGACACTGACAAGTGTCATGGTGTGCTTTGGGGTCTTTGGGCCTTATACTTACCCCATTCCATAAGGAAATATGCTGAGATGGGTGCAGTATAGGAGAATGGGGTGAACATTAGGGCTGAACACTCCAAGGCACACCTCAATGCCTGTCACTGGCTGTAGGGCAGGGTTGGGGGTGGAATGGCATGAGCATTATAGCCAATGATCCGAAGTCACATTCCTGATGCCTGTCAGTCTCCAAAGGGTGGGGTTGGGTTGGAAACCCTAACACCATAGGTGTTTGTTGGTATTTTCAGTCCAAATTTTCAGGATGGACTTTTTGTGACCCCACCTCATGAAGAGCGGCACTATCAGATTGTTAGCCTAAAGGTGGTTTTGCACAGTGACTATGCCATTTGGCGACACAGGCATGAAAACATATTTTGGGCGGGATGTGAAAAATGACAACTGTATTTTTCATGAGGAGGTGTAAAAAAATTGCAACATTGAAAATCTGGAGTGAAAATATGAAAAATTGGTGAAGTCATGCGCATGCATAGAAACTGCGCAACACACATCTGTAACCCAATTATTCTGGGGATTTTTTTAATCACATTTTCAACATAGGCATGTTGGGACTGCCCCTCATGAACAGTGGCACTGTGATTTTGTTAATCTGTCCCAAAAGTTGATTTCCCACAGCGACCATGCCATTGTGCGCCACAAGTGCAAAAATACATTTTAGACAGGATGCGAAAAATGACAGCTGTACTATTCATAAGGAGGTGTGAAAAAATACCAGTGTTGAAAATCTGGCATGAAAATATTGCAGATTTGTGAAGTTACAGAAGTGCGTGAAAACTGCACAACACTTGCTTGTAACAAAGTCATTTTATGGAGGTTCATCACCAAATTTTCAACATAGGCATCTTAGGACCTCTGCTCATTAACAGTGTCACTGTCATTTTCTTAATCTGACCCTAAAACTGATCTCCCACAGCGACAGTGCTATTCTGCACCGGAAGTGCAAAAACACATTTTGGCCAGGATATGTAAAATGACAGCTGTACTGTTCATAAGGAGGTGTGGAAAATTGCCCATGTTGAAAATCTGGAGTGAAAATATTACAAATTCACGAAGTTATGAGGGTGCATGGAAACTGAGCAATGCATGCTCGTAAAACAGTCATTTTTTAGATTTTTTTAACCAAACTTGCAACATAGGCTTTTTGAGAGCCCACCTCATGAGCAGTGGCACTGTAGTTTGATTAATCAGTCCTGAAAGGTGATTCAGTGCAGTGACCACAAAATCATCATTTGGGACTGAATAATGCCATGACATTGACTGAATTCATGAGGAGGGGTCCCAATAACCCAATGTTGAAAATAGGGTGCCAAAATTCCCCAAAATGCCTGTGATATACAGCAAAGTTGAAAAAAAAAAACATTTATGGCATTATACAGCTTATCAGCATTTATTCAGTTTGCAGTCAACTTTGAAGATTGCAGACGTGTTCCCGGTCTACCGAAGATCATTGCACCGAGCTCCGGAGGTAAGTATGGGGTGAGGAGGGGGTGTAGGGAGGCAGGATGTGCAGAGAGTGAGTGTGGGTTGGGGAGGGGGCAGGAGAGACCACGAGGGACAGTTTTCTTGTTTTACAGGGAAAAATGAAAAAGACAATAAGGGTCGGTTTTCTTTTTTTGCAAGTGTTTGTTTGGTGCACTGGGGTTGGCTCCCAGTGTACCACCTGCATTACTGGGAGGGGGACCACAGCCACTGGTGATTGGACCCCCCATTGGCACAGAAATGGGGGGGTATGCATTATGCTGAGGGGGACTGGGCACCCCCTTGGCACACAGCACAAATTGGAGTTGGGGATATTATGCCAATGGGCTCCCCCATCAGCAAATTGAACAGGGTAGGGGGGACTGAAGCCATGGGGATTGGGCACCCCATTGGCAAAGAAAGACTATTGGGGGGTGCATGATGCCTAGGGGGATTGGGCACCCCCTCGGCACACAATTAGAATGGGGGGCATTATGCTGACGGGGAGTGGGCTCCCTCGTCTGCAAATGAATTGGGTCTGGGCATGCTGGTGGGGGATTTGGCACCCCTGAAGTTGGCACTCTGAGCAGCAGCAGTCAGTGCCGCCATGTTTATTGAACTGCTTCACCCAGAAAGGCACATCGGGAGGCGTGTTATTGTGCCACTGCATGACGAGCTTGGCTCTCATTGTAGCGGCACTTTTCTTAGATCTGGTGGCCACTTTACATATTGCTGGTGTCAACTTCTGCATGCTGGCTTATTCGGGAATGAGGGATGCACCTACTCATGCGTGCCCTGCATTCGCTCGCAGTGACCGCACCTCCAACTCTGCTACTACTGCAATATGTTGGCTGGTGCGCAAGAGCGAGCCAACATAAAAAGTAGATATGTTTAAACTTAATGTTTTGATATAGTACATGGCTGTCTGGGTGCTAGTTCTGAAGTGCACTCTCAATGCTATCCTCTTATGGTACACTGAGGTGTGGTTAGGAGCCAAAATTCTGCAGGTGTGTTGTATCCCTGTGTGAATGCTCCCTCACAGTCTGCAAAATTTCCAAGTCTAATTTTAGGGAGAAAGCCAGTAGAAGGAGCAAAAGGGAGGCTTTATTTTTAAAACTAGAGCCAATGGAACCAGGGTTAGTGGAGCAAGCCAGCAAGGAGGAGTCATTTTTCACTAAACTGAAAGATCCTGACATGGGTTCGAGATGAAGGAGTTAGCAGATATAGGGTGCAGAAAGGATTGTTTTTCCTGCAAAATTTATGTACCAGACCAGGACCACAACCGAGTACTAAACCAGACATTTCAGACAGCCTGACAATAATGCTGAAGAGCTCTCCCATGTAACAACAAATCAAACATGGCTACAGCTCTGTGAGCCACAGCTGTGAGTTGACTGTTACTGTAACAAGGGATAAAGAGGTTTATCCCCATATTGCAGCCTAACCTCATTTTGGTCTGAAATATCATGTGTCTGTGTAATAAATGTTGGCCTATATAATTGGATCACATAAAGCTTGTGAAGCCACAAAACAAACTAAGCCACAGTTGCAATATTACAGTGCCTTTTGACATTTGTGCTGACCATGTAAGTAATAGCAAACATTTGGCCTATGTGACTGCAAGCAGGAACACAGGGTAAAGTCCACGTTCTCCTTTTAACTAGTCTGTAGTGCTTGTCCTTATATGGACAGGCCAAAGTGCTTGTTAGTGCAGTTTTGAGTTGATAAACTTATCTCTTCCACCTGGACTTTGGTAACTGGTAGTAACAGCTGTTGCTAGCCATATATGATAATAGAATGCACACTATCTATACTTGTGGTGACCAAGGATGAGCTCATACATATACCAAAGAAAAAGTATTACCTTATAGGTTGATGTTTGTGCTTGTTTTAAACCAATCATAGAAAACCATGGAAAATGAGTATGCTGTCTTTCACTATATAAGCAAGCCTGCACACACTGTTATTTTGAAGAATGTACCACTTGTAATCTCTCGCTGTGATTATTGTTATAATCATTAAATTCTTCTGCCATCAGTCTCGTCTTCGTTCGTCTCCTGAGTATCTGTAATTGATAATTTACTAACTGTAGTTTTTCCACAACACTACAATTGGTGCCTTAAGACTCAGATCGCTGGTGCTGTACACTGAGGAGGCCGCCTAACTGCTGGTCAGTTAGCTTGCGAGCCCCATAGCAGGGTGACGACTCTCGGAGACATGGTGCTGCTGGCTCAAAGTGAGAGAAGAAGGTACACACAGACAGTCACAGCCACTTGACAATCAGGTGATGTATGCTTTGTGTGCTTCTCGATTTATTTAAATAAAAAGTAATGCTTAACTCTGTAGGAACTCATGGGGCAGAGTAGGTAAGTGAAGGTACTGGGACTTGCAAGCCAGACCTCACAAGGGAGCCATAAGACGTAGCCAGATGGACCAGGGCACCAGTGCATGGATGAGCCCGGCTGTGAAGGCTAGGCAGGCAAAAAGATAAGAAGAATGAGTATGGAAACAATAATAGGCCATTTTCTAGGAAAACACCTAAAAGGGGAAGCATTCGAACCAGTGCCTGATGATCAACAGGCACAATTGTATTTTACTCAGCAAGTGTCCCTTCGTAATGAGGGAGTAAAAAATGAAAAGGAAATCTTTGTAAATGCATTGCAAGGGCTGTGGCAGTATAATCAGACTATTGTGTGTCGCTAAAATAAAGAAGTAGCGCAGTTGAGGGACGAAAGGGATCAAAATGCTAAGTTGCAACAACAATTAGAAGAGTTAACATTAAAGTGTAAAGATAGCATCCCAATAGGTCAACATCAAGAATTAGAACAACAGTGTGTTAACCTTAAAACGCAGTTAATAAAAGAACAAGGGGATTTGTGTCTGTTAAACAGGGATCATGCCCTCCTACAGATTAAGTTAGACCAACAGTCACAAGAGCATGCTAGAGAGACTAGGTGCCTGTACACTGAACTCCAGGATGCCGCAAGTAAGATCCAGGAGTTACAGGGAAAACAAGATGAGTTAGATGAGCTCCTTACTGGAAAAAGGGGTGGGACAGTAACCATTAAAATGGCACCTGTCAGCACACGAGGAATGACCGCAGCTGGGGGGTTATGTCAGCTGCAATCCGACATCAACAAGAGCAGTATCTACTAATGTTAGACTCCAAATGGCTAAAACATAGATTAAAAAGGGAATATGCCGAAAAAACTGGGCATACGGAAGAAGCTGAGAGGTATAGGAAACAAGAATTCTGGGTACATGTTGATTAGTGTAAAAAGGTGTCAAACAAAGCTGGTTGAAAATTAAATACTGCACTTGATGTTTATAGCCATGAAGACCCAAGACATCATTATCACCGGCTTGGTGGCAGCCATAAGACTTTCTATAATCCTCAGCCTGCACATTAATGTGGAACAGACTAATGTTACGTGTGAGTATGAACAGTCCATTACTCTGTTAGTCAGTTGGAACTGGGACCCTGTTGATACAAACACCTACACGACGCAGGCATGGAAAGCCACCTGGACTAAAAACAACCATACTTTTATATCTACAAATTGGTGCGTGGACATATTTAACAGCTGGTCCAGCTGTGCCTCAGAGCTCAAGACTGGATCACAGCAAAGCTACATGGACTGGAAACAGAAAAATGGGTCTCTTGTTATAAACAGGGCCACACCAAAGGACAATGGTGTTTATGTGTTAACTCTATCCTACCATCTTTGGGGTAACAGTAGTGTTTGTAACTATGCTAGTGTAAATAACTCATTACGTTTTGCAATTTCAGATGCCATACGTTTAACTGTAAAACCAACTGAATGCCCAAATGTGACAAAGGGGCCAGAGAGCGGACTCACATCAACACCTATTGATATGCATATCGAGTCTCGCCCCCAGAGATCCTGGTGCATATCAATGATGGGTCTTGGGTGACACCAAACTTATATTGCTGTGAAAAAATAAATAATCAATGGATATGCCAGTGTGACGTCATGTCACAAACGCAACCCATCTGTGGGGAAATTCCCATGGGTCAAGCTGAAAACAATACTGCCTGGTGCCCTATCCAGTTAAAACGATGGTATACTCCACAAATAGTTGTAGCCTATAATGGTACTAACCAGTACTGTATTGTTACAAATATACCCATATTATTTTATGAAGGACAAGTGTGTACCATTAACAATCCAAACTTTTGTATTATTCCCAAACATAACGTATATATTGGTGACAAGGTGTTGCACCCTATTACCAACCTGGAGGATAAGAGTTATAATGTGACATTTGATACCCCACACCAGGCATATGATATTAACAAGTATGCACCATCATTTGGAGCTGTGATACCTCCTCTGTCTCTTAACGTGCAGTCACTTTTTTTTTTTTACTTTATTTCTTTATGCTTCTTCCTGCTCTCGGAGCCCTCTCCTTCCTTCCTCTCAAGCTCCGATTCCACTTCGGGGGGATCTGCCCCTAGAGTGCCTCCTTCTCCCCCTGCACAGTGGGGTCTGTCCCTCTTCTGGTGGTCCTGGATGGTACCGAGAGGCTATCATCTAGGGCTTACCGAGAGGTGTTTTCCCTTTTCTCCCCTACCCTCTGGGACGCCGAACGCTAGGACGTATGTCCCGAGTGAGAACACTCATGCATCGGCGACGCCCCCTCCCTGACTCGTTGAATGGAGCCGCCCATCCTCTATTGTCGGTGCTTTCCACCGCCACGAGGGTGATGTAGAACGTGAAGCTGCTTCTTTGGTTCCCACCCCTGGAGGGAGGAGAGCATCCGCTGGGGATGTTCGATCCTCCCTCCCTCCTGCCGACCCTGCCACCCTAGTCTGTTCCCGAACCTGGGTCGCTGGCGCAGCGCGAGGTGTGGCGACCAGCGCCTGAGCCCTCAGCGCCACCGGGCCGGCCCATGCAGTCACTTTTAAATTGAAAAGATACTCATTTGATACAAATCCAAAATACTGCCCGTAAGACACAAGCAGTTGTAAATGAATTGCTCAGTGAGAGTGATAGTGAGCACTTAATTTATAGCTATGCAGGAGGGCCCTTAGGAGTTCTCTCTCTTTTAAAGCTTTATTTGTGTTGCAAGTGGTCTTAGTGTTCTTGGTAATTATAGGCCTGTGTCGATTAAGACTTACTATTTGTAATGTACACAGTGAGATGTACATGCTCTGAGGAGCTGCATTGTTGCACAAGTAATAATTAGGCAATATAGGGCCAAGGGGGGCTTGTAACAAGGGATAAAGAAGTATGTCCCCCATATTGCAGCCTAACCTCATTTTGGTCTGAAATATCATGTGTCTGTGTAACAAATGTTGGCCTTTATAATTGGATCATATAAAGCTTGTGAAGCCACAAAACAAACTAAGCCACAGTTGCAATATTATAGTGCCTTTTGACATTTGTGCTGACCATGTAAGTAATAGCAAACATTTGGCCTATGTGACTGCAAGCAGGAACACAGGGTAAAGTCCACGGTCCCCTTTTAACTAGTCTGTAGTGCTTGTCCTTATATGGACAGGCCAAAGTGCTTGTTAGTGCAGTTTTGAGTTGATAAACTTATCTCTTTCTCCTGGACTTTGGTAACTGGTAGTAACAGCTGTTGCTAGCCATATATGATAATAGAATGTACACTATCTATACTTGTGGTGACCAAGGATGAGCTCATACATATACCAAAGAAAAAGTATTACCTTATAAGTTGATGTTTGTGCTTGTTTTAAACCAATCATAGAAAACCATAGAAAATGAGTATGCTGTCTTTCACTATATAAGCAAGCCTGCATACACTGTTATTTTGAAGAATGTACCACTTGTAATCTATTGCTGTGATTATTGTTATAATCATTAAATTCTTCCACCATCAGTCTCATCTCCATTCTTCTCCTGATTATCTGTAATTGATAATTTACTAACTGTAGTTTTTCCACAACGCTACAGTTACCAAAACTCAGTGTGAGTACATACACCTTTATAGTGTACGGTAGAATGCTGTTGAGCATGGAAATCCATGCTCCCAACAGTGTTGTTGTGCTTGCCTCAGTGCATCACTATCTTGTTGTGCTGCACCGAGTACGTCACCGGTGCAGCACAACAAGATGGAACGCATTTGTGCAAGTGCAATTAAGCAGCCCACGGTGATGCTGAAGTTGGCGCGCTGCTACACATCCCTAAGTAAGCCTTATTTGACTTATTTGGGGGATCGCGGAGCGCAGATTATGCTTGCTCATACACTATAAAATATTGTGTGTGAGCAGCATACCTAAACAAAGGCAGTTGTAGGATCTCGGGGTTTTCCGTGGTAACGGACCTCTGGAGCTACGCTCTCGAGGTCTCTGGTTACCACGGAAACCTCTCGATCACAACTGCCTTGTTGTGTATGCTTACTCATACACAATCCTCTATATTATCTATGTGAAGGTACAGCACAGAAAAAAAGATTTTATCTTGTATTGTGTAACAAGAGACTGCACAATTTGCATCAGCTGCTGTATAAAAATGTGTATGTACTGTAATCACGTGCTACGCATTCAGTTTCATGCAAAAGGGTTCTACAGTTGCCTCATTCAAGCTTTTGTGTAAAATGCTGCATATGATTTTCCTACTGCTACTTCAGTTAGGTTTTGTATCACAGCAGTTGCTACACAATAAGTTTTGAAAAAAAAAATGTTCACTGGTGGTGGGGCTCAGACGTTGCAGGTAGTTACCTCCTCGACCCATGTAGGGGGTCACTAGTTGGATCTGATCTTTCTCCTGGGTATGGAGACAGCTGACTTGGGGGTAGAACCAGTCAGCTGGTCTGACCATCACGCCATACGGTTCAGCTTCAGGGCCCTCCCTAATAGATCTGCCCCTATGGAGATGGTTCAGTTCCACTTTTTAAGGGAAGTTACCCTCAGTGATCTATCAGCGGTGCTGGACCTATCAGGTTTGTTGGGTGAATGCATGAGTCCAGGTGATCTTGTATTAGCCTATAATAAGGCTGTGGGAGTTGCTTTGGACAAGACTGCTCCTGTTCATGTTCGGCCTCTCACTCTTTACCCAAGGAACCCCTGGTTGATGGTTCCTTGAAGGAGCTGAGTTGAGTTGGCCGAAGGATGGAGAAAGTCTGGTGGAGGTCTGGCCTTAATGTTGACAGGCTTAGACTGATGGCACATTATGATGCCTATCAATCAGAAATCACTCATAAAAAGGCAGAATTCCTGTCCAGGGAGATTTATGCTGTGCAGAATCAACCAGCTCAGCTTTTCCAGACTGTGGACAGATTGTGCAATCCTATCTGTCTCCAGCCCAGAGAGGTTTTTTCTTAGTCTAAATGTGAGGAGTTTGCTCGATTCTTCGCAGATAAGATTGCCAGCATCAGGTCTAGCATCAGCTTGACCTCCCCTATGAGGGATTGTAGAGATCGGCATGAAGTGGCATGCACTCGGTCTGTCTGGTCAGATTTCTGCTGGCCGGATCTCATGGACATTGTGAAGATTGTCCAAACACTGCGCCCAACCAGTTGTAGTTTGGATCCAGGCCCTACACCCCTTTTAATAGGTTGTGTAGATGTTATCTGCCTGATTCTTGCTGTAATTATCTGGATGTCCTTGGAGGGGGGGTCTTTCCAGGCCCCCTCAAGGTGGCAGTCATTCGACCACTCCTTAAGAAATCCTCCTTGGATCCAGATTGTCTAGCTAACTACTGGCCTATCTCTAACCTGCCATTTGTTGGTAAGGTTATTGAAAAGGTGGTTGAGCTGCAACTGGACAATCACCTTATAACTCACAATGTCTATGATACTCTTCAGTCTGGTTTCAGGAAGAAGCATAGCATGGAGACTGTACTTGTCCAGGTATTGAATGACCTCCTAATTGCAAGAGATCAAAAGGCAAGTACTATTCTGGTCCTTTGATCTTTCTGCTGCGTTTGACACTGTAGACCATGGTGTGCTGTTGGATTGCCTGTGGCATCTTTGTGGACTGTCTGGTACAGTCCTCAAATGGTTTCATTTGTTCATCGTGGGCAGGTCTCAGAGAGTTGCCACTGGAATTTATTCCTCTGGCACTCATACCCTGCCCTGCTGGGTGCCACAGGGCTCCATCTTGGCCCCCATGATGTTTGCAGTGTATATGCTGCCATTGGGAGCTATCATCAGGTAATACAGTCTGAGTTTTCACTGCTGTGCAGATGAAACTCAGCTGTGTATGTCTTTTCTACCCAGACAGAATGATGCACTCTCTGTGCTAAATAATTGCCGTACTGAGATCAGAACTTAGATGAGTGCCAGCTGGCTGAGACTGAATCCAGACAAGATTGAAGTGTTGGTAGTGGACCCTGGTCATCCAGGGATGGGTTTGGGGGCCGGACAGCCATCAGATTTATTGCTTGATGGCATACCGCTCACCACCTCAGACCGGGTGCGTAACCTGGGCGTTATTTTTGATGATGGTCTTTCAATAAAATCTCAGGTGTCAGCTGTCATCAATTCCTCTTTTTATAATCTGAGAAATATCGCCCGGGTGAAACACCTGGTTCCCCCTGATGATCTTCCAACATTGGTCCATGCCTTTGTCACTACTCACCTTGATTACTGCAACTCCCTCTACCTAGGGCTATCTAGGGTTGATATGCACTGCTTGCAGCTGGTGCAGAATGCGATGGCCAGACTTTTGACTGGGACCTCTAGGTCCAGTCATATTACGCCTGTGCTCTGCAAGCTGCACTGGCTGCCCATTCAATGGCAGATCACCTTTAAGGTTGGCTTGCTAAACTTTAAAGAACTTCATGATCAGGGACCCAGTTACTTGCAAGACCTCCTGGTCCCCTACTGTCCTCTCTGCCCTCTCTGATCCACCAGCGAGGGATTGCTAGAGATTCCCAGGGTGTGATTGAAGACATCTGGAGCCTGTGCCTTTTCTTTTTTGGCTCCAGCCCTGTGGAATTCTCTACCTCATCGGTTAAGAGAATGCCTGACCGTCAACAGGTTTAAAATTGAGTTAAAAACATATTTATGTACTCTGACCTTCCCTAAATATGGCTAATTTTATTTTATCATTGTTTTAACCTATATTTATATCTGCCTGTATTCGATTTTTGTACCGCGCCTTGGTTTTGAAAGGCGCTATAAAAGTAAAGCCTGATTGATTGATTGATTAATAAGTGGCAGCACTGTGGTGATTTGAATTTGCTGGGGTGGGCATATATACTGTACAATTCAAGAGAGAGAAGGGGAGAGTGTCATTGCAGTTTTCAGCTGACTAGAGATTCGAACAGCACAAAGACATTAAAGACAGAGGTTAAGCACAGTCAGCAAGGTTAATTGACTTGCTCAAGGCAAGTGGCAGTTCTAGGTTTTTCACTCTGGTATACAAGTTCACAGCTGTATGCTCAAACCACCATACCAACAACAGGAAACAGACAGCACAGAAAGGAAAAGAGCTCTAACAAGATGGAATGTCAAACAGAATAAATATGTTGTTTAGAAACAGTAGTAAGAAAATAAAAACGAATAGAGCCAAAAGATTAAGGGTTGGTGGGGGGGGGGGATGATGGCCCTAGAGTACCTGCTGATATAATATTATCATTTAACAAAAATGTTGAACTCTGTGTGTGTGTGTGTGTATGTGTGTGTGTGCATAAGAGAAAGAGACCTGGTGTGCTATACATCACTTGCTACCTACATAATATAAAGCACTACACAAAGCTTTCCAGTTAATAAACAACATTCATTTTGCATAGCAGTCATCACTACAGAAAGATTCCAGAATAAATGATTTCTTGGGGATATATTAGGGCCCATCCAGTTCTATGGGAAGAAGAAAAACAGATTTGTCAAGCTGTTCAATACAGATCTGTTACTAGTATTTACATGGGTTTTAACAAATGCTGTCATATAGAACATCAGGCTTTGACTATGACATTTCATTTATTGCAAAAGGTATGGATTAACTATTTTATTGCAAAAGGTATGGATTAACTATTACTGTTGCTTTGATTTTATTGTTAAGAAACACCACAGAACAATTGTCATTAAATCATACAGTAGTAGTCCTCATGTTTCCTTTCTTCCCACTTAGTTTTGTGTGCTTTCTATTGAGTTATTTAGGCTAGCCCACATCCACATAGCACTATTACCTGTATAGATATTCTGTGCAGCTACAGAAATGACTAGCATAAGGCAGGTGGTTGGCTGGTTTTTTTTTAGTAATTTTATCATACCATATTATTAAATACTGGGGGTCATTTAGCATGCTACTGCAACATACATCACTTCTACTTTTTATTTTAGTCCACATGGTATGGTTTACTCCTGCAAGAAGCCAAAGATAAACATTTTTCTACTTGCACCACAGATGTCTAATTATACAGGCAATCAAGCTTAAAAAAACAACATGCAAAAATAGCTTCAGGGGATGCTATCAATCGTAAGTATAAAAAATCATTTTCATGCAGCAGAATGGACCTCCTTTATAAAGGATGTCAGCGTTCCTAGATGTAATCATTTCAGAATTCTATGGTAACATCATTATGGTTAAGTCTATATTTCTGTCCTGTAGTTACTGATCCTCATTATGGTCCTCTAGTTACTGATCCTGCATTATGGTCCTCTAGTTACTGATCCTGCATTATGGTCCTCTAGTTACTGATGCTGCATTATGCTTTAACAGTCATGACACTCAGCCCTGTTTATATCTCTCACATATTTAAAGATTTCTGTTATGTCCCTACTATATCTTCTAGATGCTTGCAAGAACATTTCCAAACTGGCCAGACAGCCCTTATATGATTTACCTTGCTGACCTCTGATCTATCATCTGTGTAGCATGCCTTTGAACAGATGCTATGCAGTCCTTATCCTTTTTCAGGTACAGGCTCCAGAACTAGATATTAGGTATGGCTGGAACTGTGACACAGAGGGGTAACAGCACCTCTTTTCTTCAAATGGAGAACCCCTTCCCTATTCATCACAGCATCCTGATTGCCTTCTTGAGTGACTTGGTGCACTGGGCCATTGATATAAAGCTATCATTAATGATGACTCCCAAGTCCCTTTCATAAGTGGTCAGATTAATCCATTCACCCTCCCCAACCTATAACCCATCTTCAGGTTTCTCAGACTGCAACATCCAAAATTACATTTAGCACAGCCACCAGGCTTCTAATATGTCATTGTGCGTTATATGCATGGCTCCACTTTTCATTTGCATGTGCACAGGATCTCTTTTTGTAACTGAAGCACTAACTGCTTAGTGCCACACAAACAGAAGCTTTGAATGTGGTGAGGGAGCACTAAGTATATTTAAAGCACACAAAGCCCTATTTGCATGGAACAGACTCAAAGAAGCATAGAATTTGTAAGCAGAAAAGGAGTGCTTGGCCCACCTAGTCTGCCCAGATGATCCCTATCTGGTCTATCACCACAGACCCTAACTGGTCTCCAATGACCCTCCCTCCCTCCCTCCTCTCTGCCTATTTACTACAATACTCCTATATATATATATCCCATGCATGTTTGAAGCCCCTTACTGTTTTCACCTACATCACATCTGCTAGCAGACTGTTCCAGGTGTCCTGCACTCTTTCATTGAAGTCGTACTTGCTTATATCCCTCCTAAACTTCCCTTCTTCCAGCTACATCACATGCCCCTGGTCTCGGTATGCCTTTTCAATTCAGACAGACTCTCCTCCTGCACCTTGTTCACCCTGTGGGGTACTTATAGGTCTTTGTCTTGTCCCCTCTAGCTCTCCTGCCTTCCAGGGTGTACATGTTGAGATCCCTCAGCCTTTCCTCGTAGGGCTTATGATGCATCCCCTGCAGCATCTTAGTTGCCCTCCTCTGACCTGCCTCCATCCAGGGCACAAAGCCCTGCTTGTGCTGTAAAAAGCCCCTTTACTCCACACAAAGTGTTCCTTTGTATATGCAACCACATATATTTCAGTTACTCAGTTTATAGCAACAATGTGGTGCAATACTTTGTGATGATTTCAGAACACTGTTACATGCTGTTTCCAGCAGCAACAAAAACATCTTATTTCCCCACTGCACATCATGTGACAGGATATATTTATTGGATGGTTACTTTGTTGTTTTTAATGAAAATATATGGCATTCCTGGGCCTCTTATACAGATTATTTGTGATGTTTCAT
The DNA here is from genome assembly GCA_016271365.2 of Neoceratodus forsteri. NCBI lineage: Eukaryota > Metazoa > Chordata > Ceratodontiformes > Ceratodontidae > Neoceratodus > Neoceratodus forsteri. The sequence continues at coordinate 518,852,831 of CM028133.1, read as the reverse complement.
CCACATGTTTCTAATGACAGACAACAGCAACTGAGATGAGAGGCACAATTTATACCTGCAAATAGAACAGAATTCAACATTTTCTGCAATGAAGAATTTTTGTTTTAGTGATTTACACCCCATGCATGTGCTAGAAGTCTTTTTTCAGACTGATGCCCAACATCCACTACTGACTGCAGAACTAAAAGTATACCCTTACAGTTGATGAAATGAAGTGTTTTTTAATTCTTTCATTCAATCGAATTTGGACCAGGAAAAGAACACTGAGTTGAGGCGTAGTTCCAGGTGCAGCCTGGAGAAAGAATACAGGGATAAGTACACCCACAATATACTGTAGCATGTAAAACATAGTAATATAATAATGTCTATGACAATTTACAATATCTGTACTTACAGTATAGCCTATACAGTATACTACACTATTTGCAATACTTAGGGTCCTACTGGGTGAAAAGAGTGACTCAATAGTAGCATGGTGATAACCTTGCTGTCAAAATAGCAAAAGCTAGTACAGCTACAGGGATAGAATAGTGCAGGTCATCCCTGTAGCTGTATTGCTGTTAGGGAGAGGGGGAGAAAAGGATGAAGCCTGTGCTGGGAGGGGTTCTGCCAAGCAGCTGCCATATCATAGAGGAGAGAGGCACAGGGAGGGTGGACAGCGGCATGTTGGTAGCCCAGGGTTCAATTCCTGGGATGTCTGCTTTTTTGTTTTTTTGTCTCCCTCTCCCATGTTGTGTTTCCTTCCCCTGGTCAAGAATCCCCACCCCAAGGTTCCTGTGTGTCCCCGAGTTGCCTCCCCCTTGGAGGTGGTTATTTTCTGAAGGGGGTTCGGGGAGTGTGAGTGGTGAAGCCCCCACAAAAACAGAAACTTGGGTGGTTTGCTTTGCCATGGTAATGGTCAGTGTGTTCGTGGACCTTTATCACTGGTACTATTGTTGCGGTCGCTGTTTTGGGTGGGTGCTGTTATTGACAGCGCCATTTTGACTTTGCTGTTTTGGACCATGCTGGTCTTGTTTATGCGGTCCTTGCCTAGTGCCCTTAGGGTTAGCTAGTAGGGTTGCAATATTTATTTTACTAATTTGTTTTAGTTGGGGGGCTCTGCCTCCAAATGCTTAAGTTTTAAATTAACAAAAAAAAACACAGTGGGCAGAGTCCCCAACTCATGCCTACTGATAATATAAACACTGCAACCATACCCTAGCCATAAGTAGTTCCAATACCACAGCATATTCTGCTGCAGTACTTACAGTAAGCTGGTTTTTAGCCCCCACCAATGCCAGATGATTATTTAATAAAACGTTTCCTTACCCAGCTGCCAAACTCCCTCCCCAAGCTAGAGCACCTTTTTTTTTCATATGAAAAAGATTTAACTCTGTCTGTCTCTGACCCTTGTCCAGGTTGTTTCTTGAGCCACTACAACAACTAAGAATGGCCTGCACTTCCTGGGTTACAGTCTCTGTGGATGTAATAGACCAGTAGGTCACAAATAAATATGTTGTTAGATGATTTATTCATAAAAAGTTCAGTAAAAAATACCAGGTAGCAACCTAGGACTGGTTGCACTAACACAAGTAAAAAGAGCAAATATCATTAACCAGGTACCCTGGTGCTTCGCTCAGGTGGAGCTTCATCAGGGGCCCCTGGTTAGTAGTACTTGGCCTGTTTATTTGCATTAGTGCAAGCAGTCCTAGGTTGTTAATTGGTATTTGTTACAAAACTCTTTTTGAAAGAAATCATCTAACAACCTATTCATTTGTGACCTTCTGGTTTATTGCATCCATGTAGACTGTATCCAAGGGAGTGTGGGCTGTTCTTGATTGTTGTTGTCTTTCTTACTAGGGATAACAAATCATTGGCTGGCACCCTGCCTTGCTCCAGTGAGCATAGAACCACATTGGTCTTGGCATGTTTCTTAAGCTGCAAGTTCAGATCTACAAAAAAATTGAATGGGCTGACCTCTGGCTGTTGAACCTCTTTCAGATCACATATTCACACATATATATATGCATAGATTTTTGGCAAATAAACTTTGTTAATGCATCAGTTAAGGTTCACATTAATGTAACAAAAGTAGGGAAATGTGGTGCTAGTGTTCCCAACCCTAACACCTCACCCCCAACCCTGCAGGCAGCAAAAGGAAAAAAACATTATGGTTTCACCTCTCCTGAGTCTTTGCAAATCAGGCCTGGGGTGTTCCTTGGGGTTTTCAACCCTAACACTCACCCCATTCTCATATAGTCTGCACATCTTGGCTTCTTAACTTTTTTTTTGTGTTATTTCTTTTCCTTCCCTACGTGCTACTGCCTCAACCACTCCTTCAGGCTATGCCAAGGTGGCATCTGACCCATCTCATTCCTGAGCCATGACCCTCATACTGCAGTCATCCCCAAGGTAACCCGGTTGTAACCCTTCACTGGGCAGGTCCCCCTCCTCCAAAGGAGAAGGCACCAGAGGCAGGGCTAGCACAATACTTGGCCCTCGGGAACTGCTGAGGGACCAGGAGCTCTGGGACATTGATGGCCCCAGACTGCCAGGCAGCCATCATCTGGCTGAATGTGGAGTCATTTTTCCATTTTTTTCTGGTGACATTCCCTTGCATTGTATCTGCACTTCCCCTGGTCGCTGCAGAATGATGCCTCCCCACTACCCACCCCAGGAGAGGAGAGCAGTCTTTACAGGTGCTCAATCCTCTCCTTCTCTTGCCAGCCCCTGGCATCCCAAGTCCGTTACCAAACCCGGTCGCCGGCATGGCTTGAGGTAAGGAGCCAGTGCCTCAGCCCTCTGTGCCACCAGGCTGGCCTGGCTTCTATATTGATGGAAGCTGAGATGTGCAGACTATATGAGAATGGAGTGGACGTTAGAGATGACAACCCCTAGGAACAACCCAGGCCTGATTTGCAAAGACTCAGGAGTGGTGAAGCTGTAATGGTTTTTCCTTTTGCTACCTGCAGGGTGGGGGTGGGAGTGAGTGCTAGGGTTGTAAACCCTAACACCACATTTCCCTGCTTTCGTTGCTTTAATATGAACCCTAACTGGTGCATTAATGAAGTTTTTGCTAATAATTTCCTTACTTTTTGAGATAGTATAATCATATCCTCATTCACGCAGATCCAACATATCCATTTGCCTGTGGAAGTGCAGGGTCCATCAAGCCCTGTGCTTCCATCACTCTGTAATTGCATACATCCATGTTGGTGGTGAAGTACAGTGCTCAGCACTTCCTATTCTTCTAAAAAGAACCTTATTTGCTTGGTTCTGTCGCTTGGTTAAACTTCCAGTCTTATCCTATGGAAATTGTGATGTCTTAATTTTTATGTTTTTTTTTATATGGCCCCTAACATTCTTGGGAGGTATTATGTGTTATTCATTTAGTACTCATTACAAACTTTGTTTTAATATATAGATAGTCCATGAAGTGCAAATATTCAGGGAGTTATGGCTTGTTGAAGTTGAAATGTGGAGAAAAAATGAGGACCAAAATATTTGTTTTTGTTTGAAGGCATCATTTTTCATATGAATGAAAAAGCCATATGAAAAAGGATTCCTTCATATGAAAAAAAAAATAAGATAAAAATCAGGAAAAAAGCTAAGTCCAAAATCTTTTTACATATGAAGGCATCCGTTTTTGTATGAACAAAAAAAAAACATACAAAAAAGGATTCCTTCATATGAAAAAAGAACTGGAGAAAAAACAAAGTCCAAATTATTTTTTCATATGAGGGCATCCTTTTTCACATGAATGAAAAAAACATACAAAAAATGATTCCGTCATATGAAAAAATAATCAGAAAAAGCCTAAGTCCAAATGCTTTTTCATATGAAGGCATTCTTTTTTGTATGAACAAAAAAAAAATACAAAAAATGATACCTTCATATGAAAAAATAATTTGGACTTAGTTTTTTTTTTCCAGTTCTTTTCTCGTATGAAGGATCTTTTGTGTTTTTCTTTTGTTCATACAAAAGTATCCGTCATCAAAAAAGAATCAGAAAAACACAAAGTCAAATTATTTTCTGGTATGAAGGGATCCTTTTTCGTATGAACGAATTCCCTTTTGGTATGGCCATAAGAAAAGGAAATCGAGTCACGAAAAAAGATTTTAAAATGTGTAAAAAATACATTTCTGGATCATTTCTCCAAAATGTAACTGCAGAATCCACCTAATGGGGCACTGATTAACAAGGTACATGTGTTGGTATCTCTGTAGGATCTAATTTTTATGTGTTTTCAAAAAACAGAAACAAGATGATGGCCACATGAAAAAGGAATGTTTCCTCATGAAAAAAAATTACCCTTTACAAAACAGGATCCTTTTTCATATGCACCAAATTCTTTTTTTTTTTTGTTCCAAGCAGCTTTCTAAAAGACCACGCTGCGTGCATTCAGAACTGAAATTTTAAGACCTTTTACCTTTGGAATGGACTAATATTTTTCACCAAACCAGTGAAAGTCATCAATGTGGGCCAACCCCTTTCTACCCTTAAAATTTCAGAGCAGAATTTCAAACTGTGTGGGCAGTAGGCAATGACAAAAACATTAAAAAGCTCTACTTTTTTGATAGTCATATCTCAGAATCCGCACATCTAACTGGAACAAAACTTGGCATATTAAGAGATCTTTCCCCTGAGACTGTGCATGCAAACCTTCATGCAAATCCACTGAATGGTTGCAAAGCTAGTAAAGTGAAATGTTTGGGGTTTAACATAGAAATCCCTGCTCAAGCCTAACTGTAGTGGTGCTACCGCATCACTATAATTATACAGGTGCAGTGATGCCTGTATATTAGGGTTGAGAAAGCACTTCAATATTAAACCTCAATTTTTGCACATTAATACCTTCACTCCCATTAAACCAATTTATTTGAAAATTGGAAGCCACTGAGATGGTGTCAGGGTCTCTGGATCCAGAAAATGTCATGGCAAGTGGTTGGCAGTGGACAAAGTTACAAAAGGACAAAATAACCCCAAATGATATAAATTAAGACTTTTTTTCTGATCACCTATAACTACAAAATTAGGAATATTTTAAATCTGAAACGTGCTGGTTTGATATAGTTTGGCTGAAGATTTGTGCTTTTGTTGCTTTTATTTCCCAAACTTAAGGTGCAAGCATTATATCTTAGTGATTAGAGGCACTGAACTGCAGACCAGGAAATCTGAAGACCTGGGTTTGAATCTCATCAACCCCCACTTGTATATGGTATGATCCTGAACAAGTCACTTAACTTTTTCCTTGAAAAGTGGTGTGGTACCCTAAGATTGGAAAAAGGCAATAGTGGTTCCACTTCACAAATCAGGTAGTTGCGAAGAGGCTAGTAATTACACACCAGTGAGCCTCATGTCCATAGTAGGGAAACTAATGGAGACACAACTCAAACAGAGGATCATAGCATTCCTCACAACTAGTGACCGACAAGACCCTAAACAGCATGGTTTCACAGCAGGTAGGTCATGCCAGACAGATCTGCTTGAGTTGTTCGACTATGCTACAAAAATAGTGGAGGACGGTGGGACAGTAGATGTGGTCTACCTAGACTTTAGTAAGGCCTTCTACTCAGTTCCACACAGAAGGCTAATAAAGAAGCTAGACCACAAAGGGGTTGGTCCAGAAGTAGCCAGATGGGTACAAAACTGGTAACAAGGCAGAACCCAGGGGGGCACAGGTTAATGTAGCGCAATCGACAGAAGGCAGGGTGACCAGCGAGGTGCCCCAGGGCTCAGTGCTAGAGCCTGTGCTCATCAATGTTTTTATAGCAGACATCACTGATGGACTGGAAGGGAAGGTGTATTGGTTTGCAGATGACACCAAGATATGTAGCAGGGTGGACACTCCAGAAGGAGTAAGCGAGACAGAAGCTGACCTCAAGAAACTAGAAGAATGGTCTGGAGTGTGGCAGCTGAGATTTAATGCCAAAAAGTCCAAGGTCATGCACATAGGAAAGAAAAATCCAAGAAAGGAGTATTACCTATTAGGCAAAAGACTGGCAGCCTCAAACCAAGAATGAGACCTGGGAATCATAATCGCAGATGACTTGAAGGTTAGTAAGCAGTGTGAGAAGACAACAATGAAAGCCAACAGAATTCTGAGCTGCATTGGGAGGGGAATCACAAGCAGGAAGAGAGAGGTGGTACTACCACTGTATAGATCGCTGATCAGGTCTCACCTGGAATATGAAGTCCAGTTCTGAAGGCCTCACCTAAGGAAGGACATTGACCAGGTGGAAACAGTACAGAGAAAGGTGACAAAAATGATTCAGGGTCTGCAGTACATGTCCTATGAGGAAAGACTTAGGGAACTAAATATGTACTCCCTGGAGCAGAGGAGAGAGAGAGAGAGAGAGAGAGAGAGAGAGAGAGAGAGAGGGACATGATTGAAACATTCAAGAACATAAAAGGCATTAACAAGGTACAGGCACAGGAATGTTTCCACTTTAAGAAGAGCTCCAGGACCAGGGGACATGACCTCAGGCTGCAAGGAGGGAGGTTCTCTACCAACACCAGGAAGTTTTTCTTCACAGAAACAGTGGTTGACACTTGGAACAGCCTGCCCCAAGAGTTTGTAGGGGTCAGTGCTGTGAGAGGATTCAAGAATGCATGGGATAGACACAAGGGAGCTCTGACTACAAAGGGCAACTAGAGTGTAAGACTAGGTCTAATACAAATGGGCAGACTAAATGGACCTAGTGGTTTCCTTCTGCCATCAACTTCTATGTTTCTATGCTTCTATGTTAAGTCATTTTTAAAATATTTAAGAAAAACTGTTCCATTTCTGAGCATGTGCAATTTAAAAAACTCAGTGTTCTAAGAATTTTTAGAACCGCATGAAGTCATGTGGTCATAGTATGATCATTCGTTCACATGTCTGGGAGAAGGACTGTTTCCATTTCTGCATATGAGGTTATACTGTGTTGGTGCATAGCCCCACCCCTGCTGAACGTGATGTGTGTGACTATGTTTTTTTTCCCCAACTACCGTCCTTAGCCAATCACATAAGACAACAGCCTGCTTGATTTAAACTAGACACCAGGGTGCCCAATCCTAGTGTCAACTAAATCTAGTTATATTGAAATGTCTTGTACTGGCACTGGGGTGCCCACCTCCAGAGCTGGTTCATCTGTCCCCTCCCATTTTTAAGGCCCCCCCAACATGACAATTTGCTGACACCAGGGTACCAGTTCCTAGGGTTGGTGTATTCCAACCCACTGATCCAGCAGTCAGAGACACCAGGGTGCCCATTCACTGTGCCCCAAGTATAAAGCCAACAATGGGGGTGCCCAATTCCCAGTATTAGAGATACTGTACTGTACCTGTAATAAAGAAAACTGTCCCACATCTTTTTCATTTTTTTATTTCAGACATGAAATGAAGAAAATGGTCCCTTAGCAGCCACTGTCCCCACTCCCCACCTCCCACCTGACCCCGCCCCCACTCAGCACCCACCACACCTCACCCCCTCACCCTATACTAACATAGCTAAGGGTCACTGCCATAATCCCCTCTGGACCAGAGATGTGTCTTCACTCTTCAACACCAGACCAGGAACTGAGGAAATAGGTAAGTGCTGTATTATGTATTTCAATACAATTTGAACTCATAACTTGGTAATTTTGAAATATTTTTCCCCAGACTTTTCTACCTAGTATTTTGGGACCCAGGACAGTGGGAGGAGAGTGATAATTTGTAATAACTGTGGGGCAGCAGTCTTCCTGGGGATGTTGTGGAGTGCAAGGGGCTGACCAGTGTGCAGGGGCCTGCAGCAGCTTAGGGCAAAAGTAAGAAAGCTCAGATTGGAGATGGGCAGAGAAGGGAGTGGAGAGTCAAAGGAGCACAGCAGTTGAGAGAAAGGCAGATGGGAGGTGTGCAGAGGAGCAAGGCAAGCAGGCAGCAGAAGGCAGAAGGGAGGATCACCCAGTATCCAGGGGCATCTCTTCATTTGAGAACCAGGTAGCCCATGGTGGTGGAGGAATGGCAAGTGGTGAGGGGGGAGAGTTGGGAAGGTGAGGGCAGCAGCAGGAGTAGAAACTCTTGAAGCTGTGCCTTTAATGAATAGATCTGCACCACTTTCCAGAATGGAGAGGGGCATCAGGAGGTGGGGTAGGAGGTCAGAATAAGCCAGGATCAAGGGTAGAAGGACAGGGGAAGGGGGAGGGGACTAGTTAAGGTGAGCAGGGAAGAAAAGGCAGACAAAATGGAGCAAATGATGGGGGAGAGGAAAGAGGATGTAGTGGTGAGGGTAAAGTGGAAGCAAGTATAGGTAGCCAAAGAGGGAAGGGTATGAAGGAATGCAGAAACCATTGGGGGATAAGTAATAGATGCAAGAGGAAGTTAAACAGGGCAGAGGGGGAGTAGTTAGGTGGGGGAGCAGCTGGTACCCCAGGTGGGAAAGGAAGGATGGGAACCAAGGATGTAGGGGACGGAAGGGTGGTAACCCTTGGGCACTCCCTAATTAAGGGTATTCACTGGGGAAGGAAAGGAACCCCAAATACAGGAAGAAGGGTGGTTTCTATGGCAGGGATGGCAGCAGGGGAGGGTCTGCTCAAGAATCAGGGAAATAGTAAGAAAGGTTGGAGGGAAACCAGACTTAGTTATACACCAAGAGGGGAGGGGGAGTATCAGGCAGAGGCACTCAATGAGCACTTCTTTTCAATGTTTACCAGGGAGAAAGATGGGCCTATGTGGCAAAGGATGGGTAGGGTGGGCACGGGAGGGATGGGGGTTACAGATGGGGTAATCCTGGTGGATGGGATACTAGAGGGCCTTAAGTCCCTGAGGGCTGATAAGGCTCCAGGACTGGATGGTGGGTATCCAAGAGTCCTGAAAGAGTTGGTGGGGGCCTGACAGGATGTATGCCTCAGAACTGGAGGATGGCACATGTGGTGTCCCTCCATATGAGTGGGCCCAGGAACGAGCCAGGTAACTACAGGCCGGTCAGCCTTACCTCCATTATAGGGAAGCTAATTGAGCCTATTTACAAGGAGAGATTGGTGATCTTTATGGAGGAGAATGGGCTCCAGGATGATAGGCAACATGGATTTGTCACAGGTAGATCCTGCCAGACCAACCTGATTAACTTTTATGATTGGATGACAAGGGCACTGTTAAGGGCCATGCAGTGGATGTCTTGTATTTGGACTTTAGCAAGGCCTTACACTCAGTGTTTCATGGGAAGTTGATGAGTAAACTGAGGGCCCTGGGAGCCAGGGAGAAGTCAGTAGGATGGGTAGGGAGCTCACTGCAGCACAGGCAACAGAGGGTAAGTGTTAGGGGGGAGCTCTCATCTCCCCCTGAGCTGTCAACAGTGGAGTCCCACAAGGCTCAGTACTCAGGCCATTGTTATTCAATGTCTTCACTGGTGACATAGCAGATGGGATCAAGAGTAAAATGATCCTGTTTGCTAATAACACTAAGATTGGTGGGGTGGTGGACAGTAAGGAGGAAATGCAGGTTCTGCAAGATGATCTGGCAAAGCCTGAGCGTTAGTCTGGCAGTTGGCAAATGAGATTTAATGCTAAGAAGAGCCAGGTCATGCATTTGGGAGTCAGAAACCTAAGTTATGGCTATTGGCTGGGGGGAGTGCAGTTATCCACCTTAGTGGAGGAGAAAGATCTAGGGGTACTAATTACAGGAGACATGAATTGTTCTGTACAGTGCAGGAAAGTGACACCTAAAGCTAATAAAATGCTACAGTGCATTGCCAGAGGGATCACTTCTCAAAGTAAGGTAGTCATCCTGCCATTGTACAGGTCACTGGTGAAACTGCACTTAGAATACAGTGTACAGTTCTGGCACTCATACATAAAGAAAGACATCAATCTACTGGAGGAGGTACAGTGTAGGGTAACAAAAATGATTCTAGGCCTGGGGTACATGCCATATGAGGAAAGACTGAGGGAGCTCAACATGTATTCCCTGGAGGATAAGAGGGAGGGAGAGAGGTGATATGATTGAGACCTATAAATATTTACAGGGCTTAAATAGGGTAAGTTCTGAGGACATGTTCAGACTAAGGGGAGGAGGATATGAGAGGGCATAGTCCAAAATTGAAGGGGGGAAGATTCAAGAGGGACATGAGGAGGCACTATTTCATAGAAAGGGTGGTGGCAAAGTGGAAGCAACTGCCAGAGGAGGTGATTTGGCAACTATGGACAGTTTTAAGAGGGGTTGGGACTGGGTCAGAGGTAAGATCATAACTGAAGGGAAACAGGGGAGGGGTGGAAGTGGTCTGAGGGGATAACACAGGTGTTTGGTGGGGGCAGCTGCAGTAGATTACACTGGGAGCTACACACTCAAGCAGACTAGATTGACCACTATGGCCTGTATCTGCTGGCATTTTTGTATGCTCGTATGTTTCTATCTACATTGGTACCAGTGATCTAGTTGGGAGGACGTGGAGGTAGTACAAGGTAGATCCAAGGGGTTAAGGAAGACCTGCAGGGAGGGAATAAGATCACTGGTTTTCTCAGAGGTGATACCAGTACCAAGGACCAGCACAGTCAGGAAGAAAAAGATAGAGGTTGTCAGTGACTGGCTTAGGAATTGGTGCAGGGAGGAAGGGTTCATCTGTATTGGGGATAGAGGGAGACCTGGTCTAATAAAACATTCTTTTCACTGGAAAGGCTACACCTCAGTAGAGAAGGCTTGGGAGGTATTCAGGGACAAACTGGGGGGGGGCTTAACCAATAAGCTGAATTTAAACTACTGAGGGGTGCTGGTGGGCCTGCAGGCCCAAAGATTCCAGGAGGAAGAGATCAACGGACCTCCCCCCATACCGTAGAAGAGGTCTGGAGGGTGGAGGGGGAGTGGAGCAACTAGCAATGAGAGGGTGGAGGGAGTACACATAGGGGAGAAATGAGAAAAAAAGAAGAGAGGGAAGAGAAGGAGGCCAAGATCCTAGATGGAAGATGGTGTCTCTGAACCTACAAAGTCTTGGAAACAAGATGGATAACCTGCAGGTGCTGTTAGCAGAAGGGACAGTGGACATAGGAGCAGTAACCAAGACTTTGGCCACACCACACCATGACTGGGACCTCTCGATCCCTGGACATAAGCTATACAGGAGGGACAGTAGTAGTAGTACAAGTTTATTGATCAGCTAAAAGCCATTACAACATACACATAGACACACATAATACAATATCATAAAACCTTTTACCACAAAGTTCCCCCCCCAAAAAAATAAAGTGTATACATATCGTGCAATTATTTTAAAATTAATTAAAAATTCAGATTTCGGGGGATGATTTTAAATTTCAGGACAGCTTTATGAAGATATTGCTTTAAAGTTTTTAGTAAATCTTGATTGTTATATCTTTATCAGGCAGTTTTCACAATTTCTTTAAAACCAGTTGAGTCACATTAATTCAAATTTAAATGATCATAGTGTCAATCCCTTTTACTTTTTATTTTCTAATTTTACTAATTTGCTGATAATATTTAGTCATTCTTCCAACTGTATAGTTGTCTTCAGTACTAAGTAAGATCATAGTCATAAATTCTTTATCTACGTTATCCCAGTTATTTACCATACAGGAGGGCCATGGCACTGGGGAAGGATGGTGGTGGTGGTTTACATAAGGGAGAGTATAACATGCACAAGGGAGGCATCAGAAGATGAAAAGTGGAAGCAGTGGTCCATCATTAAGGATAGAATAATGGTTGCCACAGAGGATTACATAAGGCTCAAGGGGAAGAACTCAAGGGTCAAAGCACCAAGCAGGTTCAGACCTGAGGTCACCCAGACAGTAAGGGACAAGGGGTTAGCCTGTATGAAATTCAGAAAGACCAAGAGTGAGGTGGATAGGGATAATTACCTAAGGTTAGTGAGTGTGGTAAGTAAGGTAGTCCAGAGGGCTAAAATACAGAAGGAACTGCAGATAGTGAAGGGAATTAAGAAGGGAGAAAAGGCCTTTTTTCACTATATAAGTGAGAAAAGAGACAAGAAGGATGGGATTGTTAGGTTTCAGAAAGGGGACGAGTGGGTGGAGGAGAACAGGGGAAAAGCAGAGGTACTAAATGAATACTTCTGTTCCATCTTCACTAAGGAGAAAGAAGGACTAGTACCTACAAGGAGGAGAAGAGCAGTGGGGGGAGGGGAGCACAGATGTGGTGGGAGGATAGAGTGAGGAAAGGGCTGCTGGCATTATAGGTGAACAAATCTTCAGGCCCAGATGGCATGCACAAGAGGATACTGCCAGAGGAGCTGGCAAGGCCACTGGCAGGTGTGTTCAGTAGTTCGCTGGAGTCAGGTGTGGTACCACAGGACTGGAGAATGGCACATGGGGTACCCCTCCAAGGATGACCCAGGGAATTACAGGCTGGTCAATCTGACCTCAATCAAGTGCAAGCTCATGGAGATCATATTTAAGGAAAGGTTGGTAGAATATCTCGAGGAGTGTGGTCTCCAGGATGCGAGGCAGTATGGGTTTATGGGAGGGACATCGACAAATGAATCTCATTGCCTTCTTTGCCTAAGTTACTAAGACAGTAGGCAAGGGACCAGGTGGTGGACATCCTTTATCTAGACTTCAACAAGGCCTTTGACTCTGTACTCCCAAAGAGATTGATCAGGAAGTTGACAGATCTTGGGATTGGGGAAGGAATGACTAAATGGGTACAAAACTGGCTGAGGAACAGGACCTAGAGGATGGTGATAATGAGGGGAGAGTTATCTCGCACCAGGGAGGTTACCAGTAGGGTCCCACAGGGCTCAATGCTCGGACCGATGTTGTTCAATGTCTTCATCAGTGATATTGGGGATGGCATTAAGGGCAAAATGTGCCTATTTATGGATGACACCAAGCTTTGTAGGAGGGTGGACGTAGCCAAAAGGATACAGAACCTACAGGAGAATCTGACAAAGCTTGAGAAATGGTCCAGGATTTGGCAGCTTGGCTTCAATGCTAAGCGATGCAACATTATGCACATTGGAGGCAAGAATCCTAGGACGGTGTACTACCTGGTAGGAGTCCAGGTATCTGCAACAGAGGAGGAGGAGGAGAAGGATATGAGACTGATAACCACTAGCAACCTGAAGCACTCCATGCAGTGTAGGAAAACAGCAGTAAGAGCAAACAAGATGTTGGGATGCATAGCCAGAGGGGTCAGCAGTAGGTAAAAGAAGATTTTACTGCACTTGTACAGGTTGCTGGTGAGGCCATGTCTAGAGTATAGAGTAAAGTACTAGTGCCCATATCTTTAAAAAGGATATTAACCTGCTGGAGACAGTCCAGAGGAGGACAACAAAAATTATCACAGGGCAGCAGGGTAAAGCACACGAAGAGAGACTGGGGGCCATAAATATGTACTCCTTGGGGGAGAGGAGCGAGAGAGGGGACATGATGGAGATCTTCAAGTTCTTGAAAGGGATCAATAGGGTTGATTGGGAAAGTCTCCTTAAGCTAAGTAGCAGCCAAAACATGAGGGGACGCAGTCTTATGCTGGAAAGGAGAGGTTTAGGAGGGAGGTTAGGAAGGACTTCTTCATGGAGAGGGTGATGGCCAGTTGGAATAGGCTGCTGGAAGAGGTGTTCTCATTGAAGACGGTGGACAGCTACAAGAGAGACTGGGATAGACGTAAGGACAAAGTAAGGGGAAGGGAGAGACAGTTGGAAAGGATGGGAGGATTGGGGAGAGGGGGCAGTGGCAGTAGTCTAAGCTGTGGACCTGCAATACAAGCAGACTGGCTAGACCAAATGGCCTTATTCTGCTGGCTTCCTCATATGTTCATATGTTTGTATGGTAATGCCTGTATATTAGGGTTAAGCAAGCACTTTAATGTTAAACCCCAACTTTTGCACCTTAATAACTCTGCCCCCATTCAACCAATTTACTTGAAATGTAGAAAGCACAGAAATGGTGCCAAGATCTCTAGATCCTGAACATTTCATGGCAATTGGTTTACTGGGAGCAAAGTTACAGAGGGGCTGAATCCCCAAAATTACATAAATTAAGATTTCTTTTTGCTGGTGTGCTGACTGCACATCGACACCACCGCCTCGAAGACCATCACAGCAACAGATTTCACCCAAAGGTGTTGGATCGCTGTGATGGTCCCCACAGACACCGGCGGTGCATCTCCTGGTGTTTCACCCCCTCCCCGAGACAACTCTGACTCAGAGTTGCATATTTAGAGACCGGGTGGTGTGGGGGGGTGGAGGTCCCAGCATGGGGGATTTGGTGGGAACAGCCCCCTGAAGAAAACATACCAACATCCCTGACAGTACAATGCCGACACTTGGCATTGTGTCTGTCGCTGTCAAGGATGTTGGCATCTGAAATGTTGCAGTGCTATAGGTAAACCCTTTTTGCTTAGCTATAACTAAAAAACTAGGAGGATTTGAAACCTGAAACTTACAGGTTTGATAGAGTTTGGCCTGAGGTGTGCTTTCTGTGGTTTTTACTACCAAAATTAAAGTAGTTTTTTAAATATTTAGGAAAAACATTTCCATTTATGAGCATACTCAGTTCAAAAATGTAGCATTCTAAGGATAACTGAACTTTTATAACCACACTTTTTCATGTGTTCATATTACAAGGATGAGTTTATAATATAAGTTTCAGGGCTATCTACAGGCATCTGTATTACTGTGAGCTGTGTTGATTCAGCAGGGACAGAGCTACATGTCAGGGTGTAGCCCTGCCCCTGCTTAACACAGCTGTGCTTACAGATTTCTCCCCCCCCACCCTCTGCTATTAACCATATCGGTGTGCTGGACACTGGTGTGTCCAATCCCTGGTGCCAGCTAAACATCAATGATTCCAACACTGGGGTGCCTACCCCCAGTGTTGGTTCATCTGCCACCCCCTCCATTATATTTGCCCCCTCCACTGGTTCAAGTTTTCAATACCTGTAGGCCCAATCCCTGGTATCGGCATACAGCACCCCCAATTCAACAGTCAAGGACACTGGGGTGCCCACCCTCGGTGTTAAACTGGTGGTTTACTAAAGGAGTCATGATGACTTATAGAGATTATGTTGCAAAGTGAGTGACTGTTAGAAGAAATAATTTAAGGGATCAAACATTTATGTTACTGATAATAAGCCAGGATCAAATAACGGTAAGATTTATTGATGGGATGCTGGAAATACATTCAGCAGTTCACCCTGAAAACAAAACTACATCAGTGCCAGAACTTCAAAATGAGTGGGATGAGAGAATAAAGAAATATTACAATTTTCTAACAGTACAGTTGAAACACATTGTAGATTTCTTGATTTTAGGAGTGAGATTAAAGAGTTCCTGACACAGCTCGACACAGCACCACGCCCAAGTCTCGATGGCTGAGATGGACCTGGGGGTGGTGGTGGATGTCAAGATGAACAACTCGGAGACTTGCAGGAGGGCAGCAGCCAAGGCCAACAGGATGCTGGGCTGCATCGCTAGGGGGGATCACCTCCAGAAGGAAGGAAGTGATACACCCTCTGTATAACTCCTTGGTGAGGCCACACCTTGAGTACTGCATGCAGTTTTGTAGGCCACACTTAAAGAGGGACATTAAACTCCTGGAGAGGGTCCAGAGGAGGGCAACTAAAATAATTTGGGGCTTGGGGGACAGGACCTATGGGGAGACACTTGAAGAGCTAAATATGTACACATTGGAAGAGAGAAGGGACTGGGGGGACATGATAGAGGTCTTCAGGTACATGAAGGGGATAAATAGGGGAGGAGCAGTCATGGTGCTATGAAGGAAGGAGGAGGGGGCAACTAGAGGGCATGGGTGGAAGCTGAAGGGGGGGAAGATTCAGGGGAGAAAGGAGGAGGTGCTACTTCACTGAGAGGGTGGTGGAGCCATGGAATACGCTGTCCAGGGGGCTGGTGGAGGCAGAGAGATGTTGGAGGGGTTCAGGAGGGGGTGGGACAGGGGAAGGGTTCTGGAAGCAAAATCCAGTGCAGCAAGAATATCTGGAACTGGGAAGGGAGAAGCCAGAGAAGGCGAGGGGGGGGGCAGTGAGGTCAGCTCCCAGGGTAGGGGCTGACCAAACGAGCAGACACGAAAGACCGTTAGGCCCATTCTGCTGGCATTTTAGTATGTTAGTATGTTAGCTGAGACAACTTAGAAAAAATTTAACATTTGGGCATAGATGAAGCTTATATTTTGTATTTTATTAGTAAGGGTATTTGCAAGTACACAGTATTTCTGCCCTTTTTAGTGCTGGCTGCCTGTCTATACCTGACATCATATTTGCGACATTGAAATAGGTTGCTGTGAAGATATTTCTGTTATCATAAATAGGGGATTGTGATCCAATATGTAGAGAAGCAGTCAGAGTCAATATAATTCCTCAGTCTGACAGTTTCTATATTCTATAATGTATTCTCAATGTTTTGCTTTGAAAATATTGCATTTTTCATGTATTAACTGAACATTATTTACATGCTAGTACCATATGTATTTTACCTGCCTTGTACCTGTATGTGTTCCTGATATATGTTCGCAGGACCTCCTTGTGAATGAGCCTACTCAATGGAATTATTCATGCAATTAACCTGAAACTTGAACTAGTCTACTGGATAGGGGAATCTTGTTTTCATGCAACTGTTTTCAGTCATAAAGAAACTAAGAATTAAGTATGGAAACTATATGAAGTAATACAGAAAATGGGATGGAGCTGAATATAAATCTTACTTTTTTTAAAGTTTTCCTAATGCTCTCAGGGGCTCTTTAAATATAAAGCATGCATATTGAATTGCACTGTTAAACTTTAAAGATTCAAAGTGGGGGAGAGAGAGACAAAGCAAAAGGAAATGGGCATGTTCACACCTTACAGGTCAGCCTGACTTTGGGCCCCTGGAATGATCAACTGCACTTAACACCTAATTAATTAGGTGAGAATCATGTCACAGTTCAGTCCCTGGCTTGCACAGGATACTTTGCAGTTGATTTCATTTAACAAAATGCATCTCAGGTAGAAGAAATATAGTAAATACATGTTGGAGATTGCTGTAGGCTGCCCGGCAGGCAGGGCCCCAAGGCACTTGCCTATGCTGCCTGTGCCTTAATCCAGCCCTGCCCAAATCCCAGTGTTGGAGCACCTGCAAGAAAGAAACTGTCTCACATTGTCTTTTTTTTTATTTTCCTAAAATCTAAAATAAAGAAAATGGACCCTCGTTATCTTTCACTGCCATCCCCGCTCACCCCTCCCTGATCCCCCCTCAGCACCCACCATCCATCACCCCACTACATCCCTCACTCATCTAAATTTGGTTCCAGCAGCATCTGAACCAGGTACACATCTTCACTCAACAGTGCCAGACTGAGAACTGAGGATGTTCAATGTATTTCAATAAATGTTGAAATCTTACTCATAACTGGATCATTTTTTTAACTTTTTCACCCCAAATTTTCAACATTACCTATTTTGGGACCCCAGCTCATAAATACGTAGGTGAAATTCTTCAAATCCATCCCAAAAGGCGATTTTGTTGTTGCTCCACAAAATCACATTTAGGGCAGTATATGAAGATTTTCACCTACCAGGTTCATGAGGTGGGGTCATATGAAGGCTATGTTGAAAATCTGGGGGAAATATTTAAAAAAACAATAAGAATATAGATGTACATTGAAATTTTCCAATGCACCCTCATAACTTTGGTAATTTTCAATATTTTGACACCAAATTTTTCAACATAGTAACTTTTTCACACCACCTTATGAACATGACAGCTGTTGTTTTATAAATCCTGGCCAAAATGTGTTTTTCACCTGTGGCATAAAATGATGTTTCAGCTGGGATTTTAAAATTTTCACCTACTGGGTTCGAGGGGTGGGGTCATAAGAAGGTTATGTTGAAAATGTGGTGTCAAAATATTTTAAAAAATACTGTTATGAAGGTATGTTGTAGTTTTTCTAAGCTCGCTAATAACTTCAGTAATTTTCAATATTTTGACGACAAATTTTTAACACAGCCATTTTTTCAGCCACTTCATGAACCTGACAGATATCGTTTTTCAAATCCTGTACAAAATGTGATTTTGTAGCTGTGGTGCAAAAAGACATTTTGTCCAGTATTTTATAAATGTCACCTGTCATGTTCAGAATGAGGAAGGAGGAGGTAATAAAAAAAGTGTGCTAATGTTTTGGGTTTAACATGTCCCACACCCAAAAAAATAAAGTAACATTTGCAAAGATAACCATTACCCTAGTGGGGATCATGTTGCCTTCCTATGCCAGTAATCAGAGATCAGGTGCAAGCACAATGAGCTGGCTGAATGGGCCTAGGCTGTGGGAAGGCACTGTGGTATGTGACATCAACCCCAGCCTTGAGAGGGACAAAGCAGTGTTCTGGTGCACACACAACTAAGAAGTGCAAGGTAATGCACCTGGGAAACAAAAACCCAGGGGAAGAGTACACAATGGGGGGGTGAGATACTAACAACAACAAAAGTGGAAAGGGACCTGGGGATAGTCATATCAGATGACCTAAAGGTGGGCAAGCAATGTGAGAGGGCAGCAAGGAGGGCTGGGGGGATACTGGGATGCATAGGGAGAGGCATCACCAGTAGAAAACAAGAGAATTATTATCCCTCTGTACAGATAGCTGGTGAGACCCCATCTGGAGTACTGTGTGCAGTTCTGGAGACCCAGTCTCCGCAAAGACATAGACAGGACAGAAGCTGTCTAGAGGAGGGCAACTAAAATGGTGCAGGGTCTGCACCGGAAGACATATGAAGAGAGATGAAAGGAGCTTAATATGTATAGCCTCGAGGAAAGGAGGGAGAGGTGGGACATGATAGAAATGTTCAAGTACCTCAAGGGAATCAACAAAGTCCAAGAGGGTAGCATCTTTCAAAAAAAGAGGTGTGCAACAACAAGAAGGCACAATTTGAAGATAGAGGGGGGCATCTCAGAGGTAATTTAAGGAAGTATTTTTTCACAGAGAGGGTTGTGGATGCATGGAACGGCCTTCCGGAGGAGGTTGTGGAGTCAAAATCAGTGGTGGAATTCAAGCATGCATGGGACAGTCATAAGGCCATTCTAAGGGGTGGGGGTAGGAAGAAGTAGGCTGCTGGTTAACTAGGATCTGCAGCTTATCCAGTAAGTAGGGAAATGGGCAGACTGGGTGGGCCAAGCAGTCCTTATCTGCAGTCAAATTCTATGTTTCTATGTTTCTATGGCAGGCTGGGGAGCCTTCTCTCACAAGAGGTTAACATGTATGACAAGGCATGATGGGCCCATGCACTGCATTGTGACTATCTAATTAAGATATGCTTCCACTATCAGAAAAAGAAGGGAAATTAATTGCAAGAAAACTATGCTAATGCAGACATTAGGGTTGAAGAACACAAAAAACACAAAGGAGGGAAATGAAAACATTTGGGTTTTAGGTCTCTGAAGTACTGGCGAATCAGTGATTGGGTCTTCTTTGGTGCTGTCAACCCTAATGATCACCCTCTCTTCTGAGCAAACATGATCAAATATGAATTATGATCTCTTTTAAACTATGACAGATTCTGTTGGCAAAATGTGGTGAGCCATACTTTTCTACCTTTGAAGAAAGTATCACTATGTGGCACTGGCTTGGTGCTGTACCTTTTGCTTCAGACAGGAGGCTATGGGCTATTGGGGCATTAGGCTTGATAACCCCAAGGAAGACCCCACCACTGATCCACCAATACTCTGGAGACATAAATCCCTAATGGTTTTCATTTCCCCACTTTGTGAGCTCTAAATTCTTCAACCTTGAAGTCTGCATTAATATAGTCTTTTGCAATTAATATATATCTATCTATCTATCTATCTATCTATCTATCTATCTATCTATCTATCTATCTATCTATCTATCTTTTAATTATAGGAGTGTGGTTCCACCCCTATAGTTAGGGTTTAATGGTTAAGTCTATGTTAAACCAAAAATTTTCACTTGTATAACATTGCAACCGTTTGACTGATTCACATGTAACTTTGCATGCACCATCAAGGATCAAAGATCTCTGAATATGGCAAGTTTCATTCTGGTTGGATGTGAGGGTGTGGAGATAAAGAATGTCAAAAAATGTGAAAATTAACATTTTTGTGTAAATGTTTTGTCATGCAGCTTCTCAGAAATAGCTCGGGGGGTTTGGTCAGAAATTTTTAGGGTATATCAGCTTGAGTCGCAGAAGTGCCTTTTGAAGGTTTGGTGAAAACATATGAATCCATTCAAAAGTTATTCATTTTAATTTTCCCATTATTTTCTATTGGAAAAATTAGATGTTCCATGCAAAACAACTGTTTTCTTGCCACAAAAGCGATATTTCTTGACTCAAATGTGAAATATAGTGTCAAGATTCCGCCATCTTCTTTTCATTAAGCGAGGCAAACAAATTTAAATATTTCAAAAAATACTTTCAGTTGAGGCTGGCCTGCTGATGCAGCGGTAGCACTACCACTCACGATGCTAGTGACCCAGGTTCGGGAACAAGCTCTTGTCGTCAGAGGGCCAGCTAGGATGAGGAGGCTTGAGCATCCGTAGAACTGCTTATCTCCTCCAGGGGAAGGGGGAACCTTGACTTGGTGCATCAATGACCTCTAGCAGAGGTTGGAGGTTCGACATGTCTGAGCTGTCAGAGCTGGGGTGGAACATGATGGACTCCTGTGTAAGCCATGGCATCATGCACACATCACGTTCCATGGGGGGTGAACATCAAAAACACCCTTGGCCAGGTGCGACACCAACAGGAGGGCTAGGTAGGCCCTTGCCACCAGTGCTGGCAGCTTGATAGTGTGGACGCCGATGAAAGCATGAAGATATGGAACTGAGGGGGGTGGTTAAGTGGCCTGGCTGCCCAGCCCCACTCTGCCCCACCTGGTGGTAAACCACGGCTCCGTTGGGGGTCTCTCTGAGCTTGCAGTGTGCTGGTGGAGGGTTGGGTGACAGAGCTAAGCTGAGAGGAAGAAAAAACAGAAATATCAAAACAAAAAAAAAGTACTTGCAGTTGGTAAACACCAACTGTTGTGTTTACCTAATCAGGTCCTGAGGAATCAGATTCTGGGATCAGTTTTTAAAAATAATGCCTGGAAGTGTCTTTATTTTATTCACAGAGGTTTAACTGCTGCAAACTGCAGCATTATTTTTGTGAAACGGGGGGGTTCTGCTGCAAATTGTGGCAAAAAGATTCAGTGTTGCAGCAGAACCCCTTCCCTTGTTTCATGAACATACTGCTGCAATTTGCAGTACTAAAACCCCTGTGGATAAAATAAACATATTTCTGTCCATTTCTTCTCAAAACTGTCCACAAAATTAGATTCTTCAGCCTATGATTAGAAAAACATTTACCATTTATAACTAAATCCTTCACAGATAACATTTTCTTTTGATCAACTTCCCTGTATTGTAACTGCTGCTGATGTACATTTCCTGGTGGTCTAATGGCCCTCCCTCCCTGATCCCCAATGCCTATTTCTGTATTTTGTTGGTGATTAGAAAATGGGTTTAACAATAAAACAAATCTCATTGACTAGCAGGGGGTACATTAACTTACAGTGAGAGCCCTGTAAGTTAAAAGTACCAGCCATGCCAACCTTGCCAGCCTCATATCTGGTATCCTACTGCCCAGCCTTTTTCATCATTGGCTAAAACACCGGACAAAAATGTTTCAAATGCCGCCATTTTTTTTACCCTCGCTAAGCGAGCAACACATCTTCAATCTGATGTCATGGACCACCTCCCCCCACCTGCCGTTCCACTGTACAGCTTCAAAATTAATTTAAAACAGTTCTTACTTGAACCGTCTGTCCCTCGCTCTCCCCTGCACTTATTTTTCCTCGCTTTAACTCCCGCAGCTTTCACCCTTGCTTGCTCATTTTCTGAGTCTCATCTTGTGTCTCTGTGTGCGCTCGTGCTGCGGGAGATGAGCGAGTCGCAGTAGTCATATTTTAACACTCAGGACATCGAAAAAATCGCATCAATGGAGTGTAGAAAAAGGGTGAAAAAACTGACAACACAGACAGAGCTGCATTTTGTAAAACAAAATAATATCTTCCACAGATGTGGTGGGAGCATGGGGGAGAGAATATCAGAAAAGCTCTGTGGGGGTAGCAACATCACATAGAACAGCACAGAAAAGTAGGGACTACTTTACAGCAGGACAACTTTAACTTCATCTAGGTACACTTTTAAATTTCTCTTTTCTTTTTTTTAAATCCCACATATAAATGATACAAGTATCCCATTTTCTAAGCACAATAATACCCTCCAGGATGGGTGGTATGGGCAATACTGGACCTTCCAGGGGCTATAAGACCCTCCGCCTGTGGCATCGGGCCTCATTACACCCCTGGGTGGTCCGGTATTGCCCAATACCACCCACCCTGTCAGGTATTATAACTTGCATGTAGTGGCATCCCCACACCCACGTTTAACTCCTTCCCCGATCCCACCTCATTCTCTAAAAAGATCCGGTGACTGGCACAACGCATCACTCACCACCAGCCGCCTACTGAGCTTGATCCCTGGTATCTAGTGGCACTCCCCCACCCTCTGACGCCCATTTATAAGAGTTGTTGTTGGTTAGTGGCATCCCTCCACCATCCCATGCTGTTGACAGGCTGGAAATAAGAAAACCATCCCTCAATGTCTTTTTACATTGTTTTTAGCCTGTAAAAAAAAAAAGTCCATCATCAATCACACCAGCACCCCTCCTGCCCTCTCACTGTGCACCCACCTCCCCACAACCACTTGACAACCCCACACATCCTCACTCACCTGAAGAGGTACCAGGTTTGAGATCCATTCTCCTGATCAAAGACATGTCTTGCTGCTGGAACCGGCAACGGCAATATGAGAAATGAAGGTATATGCGGTTAATGTATTTCAATGGGGCTTTCAACCTTTATGCATAACTCTGCCATTTTTTGCCATTTTGTCTTCACATTTTCAACATGGCCTTTTGGGGACCCCACCCCATGACCAAAATGATTGTTGCTAAGCAACTCCTGCTCAAAAGATGATTTTGCGGTCACTTCACAAATTCACATTTAATGCAGGATTTCCATAATGACAGTCATATTGTTCATGAGATGGGATCTCCAAAATGACATGTTGAAAATTTGGTGTCCAAATGTCACAAAATGGCTAACTTATGGCCATTTGTTGCAATGTCACTATGCATGTTCATAACTTTGTAAATGTAAAATTTTTTAACACCAGATTTTCACCATAAACTTTTTATTGCCCCACCAAATGTATATCACAGGCTTCATTTTTCAAATCCTACCCAAAATGTGTTTTTGCACCTGTGGCGTGGAATGGCATTGCTCTTGCGCAGAATTACAGTTTGGCGGGGATTCAAAAATTTGCTGTACAGGGTACAGCAGGTGGGATAATAACATGAGTATGCTGACAATTTTTACAAATGTACTACAAATGTCCCAGTGGGCCCTGTGCTTACATAGCTACATACATATCCATGCATGACGTGATGGGAGCACAGGGCCCAGAGGGCCCTGCACTCCCATAAGCAAATAACACTATGATTATAACTTGTGCTTTTGCTCTTAATGTTGGGTCTGGTAGGCTGTCCCTAAGGGAGCTGTATATTGTATTTGCCTTTCCTTTGGTCAGCTTAGCCCAGGGGATATTCTGCCTTATACCCTAGTTGTTGTGGATTACTTCTTCCTAATTGCATTACAGCATTCCTGATTTACCAATACCTTCAAAGATGTGTTTGAGGGATCCTGTATCTATTTTTGAGAGCAGCACAGGTATCTATTGTGAAGGAACCAGGTAGAAGGAGATCCCTGATAATATATATATCCCCTGTGCTTGCCATAAGGGCCAGGATATCCTGTCTTTATTTATTTGCTGAAATGCTTCACCAGGAAGGTATGCTGAGCAACAAGTTGCTCATCTCCTGGTGCAACCTTGGGGGGTAGGGAACAATGGGATAGAATACAGAGAAATGTTACAATGTTGGAATAAAATTTGCTTACTTGCATACCATGAGAGCAGGAGGGATTACAGATGGATCACATTTGCTAAAATACAGCAGTTAAGTATAGTTGATATGAAGACACATGTAGCAAATTGGCAACAGTTGGTGACAGTTGGTAACACTGGAACACATACAATAACTTGGCAACAGTATGTAGCACTAGATGGTAAGGTGACACAATAGTAATTGGTAGCCATTACTGTAACATATATGTTCAAGATTTACAGTGATTGGAGTAAAGAGAGGAAGAATGGAAGGAGGGAATGAAAAATTGCAGAGGGCAGAATAGAAGAAGGGAAAGGAAATTTATGGAGAGAAGCAGGCAGAACATACATTTTTCGAGGCAAACAGAAATGACAGGGTGGACTAAAGTGCATATAAGAGGAGTATAGGGGTAGGTTATAAGTGCTTACTTGAGTGTAGGGGTAGGCCAGTGTTAGGCTATGTTAACCAGAAAGGAGCTAGGAGGAGGAGGAGAGGTAGAGTGTGGCAAGGTGAGGAGAGAGAGAGGCATTGTAAGTGGGGGGATCCAAGGGGAGGGTAGAGTTGAAATTCAACAGTGTCCTGTTATCCCTATCTGGGAAGGGCGGGGCAGCCCTACTGGTAGGACACAGATTATAGGTGATGAGAGTAATTTATATATAGTGACATGAGGAAGGGGGTGTTGGGGGAGGGATGTTGTGTGAGGGGGTAGCAGAGGTCAACTATAGTGGGGGCGTTAGTACCCCACCAGTGTGCTGGGTGATCCTGCCTGCACAAGACAGTGATCTTGCAGTGACAGAGGAGATGCAGTAAAAGGAGAAATAGGGGAAAGGGGATAAAGCTGTAGACCACCTTGTGCTATGGATCCTGCCTGCACAAGGCAGTGATCAAGCTCACAGGAGGGAGATAGATGAAAGGTAGAGAAAGAAGGGAGAGGAACACTTTAGGAGTAGGGAGAGTAGGGGACTAGGAGGAGCACAATCAGAGGGAAATAGGAGTGGTAGGGAGTAGATATATGGTAATATGGGCTTAGGGGAGATGGGGGGATTAGGGAGGGTCATGGCAGGCACAGAAAGTGGCAAAGAAGTTCTTAAGGGCAGAGTTAATGAAGTAGCAAAAGGTGAGTGGCAAATTTGAAGGAGAAGTGAATTCCAGATTTTTGGGAGGTGATGAGAATAAACTGATTGGCCAATAAGGGTGGAGCTGTGTGGGACCACCAGGGTTCATGAATTGGTAGATCTTAGGGAGTGGGAAGGAGGAGGGGCAGTTGTAAAGGCAGGGGAGCGATAGGAGGGAAGTTCACCCAGCCAGTATTTGGAGGTGCATTTTGTGCAGTAAGAGAGACATTGGTTTGTCAGGGAAGGGAAGGATAGGGCATGGTAGAGATCACAATGATGAGTGCGGAGGGGGGCGTCAAGGGCAAAACAGCAAAAGGAGTTGAAGAGAATATCTAGTATGGCCAGGGAGGACTTAGGAGCAGCACCACAGACTACGTCAGAGTAGTTGAAGATAGGTAGTATCATCTTCTGGACAATCTCATGCCTAGCCATGGGTGGGATGCAGGCACAGTTCCTGAATAAGGTGCCAAGCTTGGGACACAGTTTTTTCTGAATGGCGTTGATAGGACCAGAGAAGTTCAAGTGTTGATCCAGCCAGACACCTAAATACCTAAAGAAGGATATGTCCTCGAGTAAAGTCCCATCACGAGTGTGGAAGGAGGGTAGAGAGGGAAACCTGGTAAGTTTCTGCCTGGTGATGAAGGTCATGGAGACTCTTTTTTTGGTGTTGACAGATAGCTGGTGGTTTGCAAACCAACGCTGAACTTTGTCGAAGTCATCCTGCAAGTTGGATGCAACCTCAGTGGAGCGGGAGCCAGATGCATATAAGACTGTACCATCGGTGTACATATGAATGGAGGAGAAAGGAAAGCAGGTGAACGGGAGATTGTTTAGGAAAATAGAGAACAGTATGGAGCCTAACACCGATCTCTTAGGGACTCCAGTTTTTATTGGGAGGGGTGGGGAAATTGTGTCAGAGATCTTGACTGACTGGGTTCTGCCAGTGAGGTATGCCTTGAACCAGTCTGTGGCTAAGGGGAAGCCCAGCTGTTGATAGGGTGTCAAGGAGAAGGGAGTGGGAGACTGTGTTGAAGGCTTTGGCCAGATCGACAAAAATGGCTGAGGTGATTTGGCCATCGTCCATTCCAGTGAGGATAGAATCAGTGAGCTGAAGAAGGAAGGCGGTGGTGGACTGATTTTTCCTGAAGCCAAATTGATAAGGGAGAAGAAGAAGGAGTCATTGAGGTAAACGATGAGCTGGGAGAGGGTAGGTGTTCCTGAAGTTTGGCAAGGGTAGGGAGAAGAGAGACGGGGCGGTAGTTGGTACTTTCTCCAGGTCCAGCTTGAAAATGAGCTTGCTCAACGATGTTTGCTTGGTTAAATAAAGACTTTGATTGGTTGATTGATTGATTGATTGGTTGATTGATTGAGTTGGCAGGAAAGGTGGGGTCTCCGCCTTTTGGGAGGGGAAGGACCACTGTGTATTTCCATGGGGAAGGTACTGAGGCAGTTGAGAAAGAGAGGTTTA
This sequence comes from Neoceratodus forsteri, assembly GCA_016271365.2. Lineage (NCBI taxonomy): Eukaryota > Metazoa > Chordata > Ceratodontiformes > Ceratodontidae > Neoceratodus > Neoceratodus forsteri. The sequence continues at coordinate 518,826,355 of CM028133.1, read as the reverse complement.
GGATAATAGAGAGTGAGTAGGCAATGGCTGGGGCTGAGAGGGATAGTAGTTTAGGGTCAAGGCCATCCTGAGAGGAGTCTTTTGAAGGGTTGATTGCTAGCAGGACATTTAGGGTGTCATTTGGGGAGACAGTGGCGAAGGAGAAGGGAAATCGGGGGTTGTTCATAGGCAATGGGAAGGGGGAGAGGAAGGGGTGTAGTTTGGGAGGGATTGGAGTAGCTCATCAGCACAAGTGGTGTAATAGGAGTTGAATTCAGTAGCTACTACAACTGGATCAGCAATGAGGGTGACATTTATCTTAAGTATAGAGGTGGGTGAACAGGATGGGGGGTAAAGAGGGCGTGGACCACTCTCCAGAACTTGGAGGGGGGGCTGATGTTTGTCATGAAGGTAGATTTGAAATACTCTGTTTTGGCTAGCCTGGTAGCCTGGGTGCAGGCATTACAGAGTTTTTGGTAAATAAGAAGGTAATTTGGAAGCTGGGAGACTTTGTGCCATTTCCAGGCCCAATTTCTGGCCCTGTGGCAGGCTAGTAATTCAGGGGTAATCCAGGGGAGGGGATGTCCTCCAACCTTTGTTTGTTTTAGGGGTGTGAAGACATTCCAATTTGCTAGGAAGATATCTTTAAAATAGATTAGGGCTTTATCAACCGAGGAGGTGCTTGCTTGAGGGGACCAGTCTGATAGGGCAAGGCTATGCAGGAAAGGTTCCAGTTCTAGGGATCTATAAGTCTGTATTTGTAGGGTTTTATGTGGGGATTTAGGGCTGTGAACTTTTCTGACCAGGAAAACTGGGTTGTGGTCGCTGAGAGCATCTTGAAGGATGCCAGACGCGATGATTCTATGGGGTGGGAAGTTAAGGCCCAAACAAGTAATGAGTGGTTTTGGGTCTTGTGATTAGAGCGGGTGGGTTCGGTAATTAGTTGTGTGAGATTGAGGGCACTGATAGCATTTCTTGTGGTAGATGTTGTTGGGGGCAGCCAATTTAAATTGAGGTTGCCAAGGATGTAAAGCTCACCAGATTGAGAGAGGGAAGCAATGGAAGTTAAGAGGTCAAGGGAGACAGCGGGCTGGATATTTGGATGGCAATAGATATCGGCTACAAAGATAGGGAGTGAGAAAGGGAGGGATACATTGATGGCTAAGGCATCATGGGCTGCTGGGTTGGAGGAGAAGACTGGAAAGTATTGGAGGGATGCTCGGATATACATGGCCACTCCACCACCCCTGCCTCCTCTGTCTAGCCTTAGGATGAAGTAACTGGAGATGGAAACCGAGTAGTCAGGAATCATGCTTTTTAGCCATGTTTCTGTTATAATTAGAATGTTTGGTTTCAGGGCAGCAACTATGGCTTTCAGGAGGTCTATTTTTTGAAGTAGGCTACGAATGTTTAAATGTAATATCTTGAAATCCTTTATGAGCACTGTTGAGGTAGGGGTATGGGCAATGGCAGTGGAGAAGATGGCAGGGGTGAAGGAAGTAGCAGGACAGGGGTTGGGGTGGATGTCGCCAGAGGCAAGTAATAGTAGAGCTAGGATGAGGAAGTGTAGTTTCGTGAATCTGGAGTGATGAGGCTTGGAGGCCGAGTGAGTGAGGTAGAAGGGAATGGTGTAGTGAGGAAGCAGAAACAGCGAATAAATTTGGTAAAGTTAGTAGGGATGCATGTGGAATGATGAGGGAATGAGACCAGAATACATTAGGGGAAAGGAGTAATAGCATGAATATAAATTGGGGCCTGGAGACAGGGGGTTTGGATGGATTTGGAGTTATAGGGCCCTGGGCTGGCAAAAGCAGGAAGGGCGAGTAGGGAGAGGGTAAGAAATAAGGTTAGGGGAAGAGATAGAAGGGAGAAGGATTTGAGTGGAGAGGAAACATCCTTAGAGTCAAGGAGCAGCAGAGGCGGGGCAGACTTTGGTAGGTAGTAAACTACAACAAGGGGTGTAGCTGCACAGAGTTGCTTTGCTACTGAGGGGAAGGGGTGCAATGCTTAAAATAAAGCAGCCTCGGGTATCCAGCTGAACAGCCTGTAGTAGGGAAGTAGAAAGTAAAGGATGCATGCTTAAGTATACACCCTCTAGTGGAGAAGCTGTATAACCTGCTAATGGGGAAGCAGGTACTAATGGAGAGGTAAAGAAATCCTGGGATTGTGGATCTAGGTATTACCCCTTTAAGTGCCTTGCTGTAGCTCTTAGGTGCTTCCCCTTTAAGAGGGAAAGTGAAGTGTAACCAAGTAGGAGGTGGGCAGGTTTCTCAGCTCTGGTAGTGTATTTAATAAAGGAAGGAGGTGGGGGAGGGGGAGGGCTGAAAATCACTAAGGAACCAGTTCAGGTCAGGCAAATGCTGAAAACAGTGCAGTGAAGGATAGATCAGTTCAGCAACAAGTCAGGCTGTGTAGCCCTGAGGACTGAGTAGCTGAAAATCTGTAGTCTTATCCCCTAGTCTGATGATTTCAGCACTGGCTGCAACATTGGGCAGGAAACCAATGTCATTGCTCTGGGGCTATCTGGAACCCTCCAGGTCCCACAGTGATGGGTGCCAGATATTCAATTAGAAAAGGGAGGAAAGCGCCAAAATTCCCTTTCCCTTGTCCTGGGTCAGGGACCAGCTGTTACCTTGTGAGCCAAGGAGGAGAGTGGGCAGCAGGTATCTTCTCACCCTGTCCTGGGTGGGTGGGTTACTTGTGGAGGGGACTGCATCCATGGTAACAGCCTGGTGGACTTCGATCAGCCTTAGAGAGAAGAACAGAAGAGAGGGCAGTTATAATCCTCAGTGGTGGTTAGGGGGAGGTTTCAGAGCAGGGAGGGGTGAGAACGAATTAACAGTTGAAAAGTCTTAGGATGAAGTGGGGTCTCTATTACAGACTCTGGCAAGGTGCCAGCAGCAGACTGCAACAGAGAGCTAAAACAAAGGGTGTTAAATGGGGGGTGTATCTGACCTGATCGTTTGGTGCCAGATTCAGGGGGGAGGTCTATCTTCAGGAGAGGGTTATGCCAGAGGGGTGTAGAGACACATCTAGAGGGGGTGATGAAAAGGCCCTTGTATACCCCTTTCCAGTAAGCCATAGACAGCAGCAGCATTGGGGTGGCAAGGATATGGGATGATCCTTTTTGAAATAAAGCAGGATTGCTGGGGTGTGGGATGCGCTAAGGTATGTTCCAACCTGAGCCATAATGGGGTTTGTGCTTGAGGGGGTGTAAACCACCTTGTAGTTTGGACCATGATGAAAACTGTGTGATAAATTTGATATCATGGGAGCCCCCAATCTCCCTTACTCTAGTGTTACCTCAGTTTCTACTTACTGTACCATGGAGGTTTACCATCCCATAGAAAATGGCCCATCGAGCCAGTCCATCGGTGCAGCGGTTGGATTTCTGCTTGCGACGTCAGTGACCCAAGTTCGGAAATGGACTCGGGTTGCTGGAGGGCAGGCTGGGAGGAGAAGGCTTGAGCATCCAATGACTGCTCTCCTTCTCTGGGAGGAGGGAGGGGATGCGGCTGACTGTGTGCCACTTCCTGGCGGAGGCCGGGGGCGTGATAGCTCAGCAAGCCCTGCTGCATCTAAGGGCCGAGGTGGATGTTGGCATGTGCTTTGATGTCTGTGGCGCACCACACCCCTGGGAAGTAAATTTGAAACTGTGCTCCTCGGCCAGCTGGATGATGGCTGTCGGTTCCTGCCGTCATGAGTGCCCTGATGCCCTGAAGTCACCTCAGCAGCTCCCGGGAACTGAATAGAGAGTGCGCTGGTTTTCCTCCCTGGTGCCTTCCCCCTCGGAGGAAAGGGACCCATCCAGTGAAGGGATACACCGGGCCCCCCCCCCCGGGATGGCTACAATGTGAGATAAGGTAGAAGGGGTTGGGATGAGGGTGTTGGTGGGGTCCATGGCTGGCCAGAAAGAGAGGTGGGCCAGGAGCATGGAAAGGAGCAAAAAAAAAGAATGTGGCCAATCAGTACATCTACAGTATCATATGGAACCATTTGGATGGCACCTGGACTGGAAGGTGAGCCAGCATGTGTAGAAATTTGGGGGCTATCATAAGCTTCAGCAAATCAGTTGTTCCTGCTAAGGATAGATTCAGGGCTTTCTATCTGTCTAGATCTTGTCTATTGATCCTTATGAGTTCTCCCAAAATAAGATGTTTTAACTTGTTTTGATCCCTGTGGAGCTTAATGCCCAGGTATGTAATTCTCTCCAGGGACCACCTGAGGCCCAAATTCTGAAATGGTGGGACTAGACATGCCTTACTGAGGGGGAGAAATTCTGTTTTGGATTGGTTAATCCGTAGGCCTGAAATGTGGAAGAAATTAAATAGGATGGGAAGCATATGCTATATAGCTTGGTGGGCATCTGCTGTGATGATGAGCAAGTTATCTGCATATAAAAATGTCTTGAAGCTTTCTGTGCCCGTCTGTATGCCTGGGAGGGCTGCTGTTTCCCTAAGGGCAATCGCAGGGGTTTCTATTGCCAATAAGAATAAAAGCAGAGATAGAGGGCAACCTTGTCTCGTCCCCTTCTGTAGGTTAAAAAGGGGAGACTTCACCCCATTGCTGAGTACTGAGGTCTTGAGGTGAGTATACAGGAGTTTGGTCCAGCTACAGAAGTTATTTCCCAACTCCTTCTTAGTCGAAGTAGTAATGAGATATGACCATTCGACAGAGTCAAAGGCCTTCTCGAAGTCCACCACTAGACCAGCCACAGGAGAGGTCGAACCCTTGATGTGATGAATAAGGGATGTTAATGTCTGGAGATGGTCTGAGCTATAGTGGCCCTTGACAAATCCCACCTGGGATGGATGGATCAGCCCAGATAGAGTGCCTTCCAAGTGTGTGGTCAGAATTTTTGCCAGTATTTTGGGATCAGCATAAATGAAGGAAACTGGCTGATAGCTCCCTGGGGCTGTCGGATCTTAACATTTATTTGGCAGGACTGCGATTACTGCTTCTTGCATGGATGGTGGGAGTACTCCCCTCCCGATGGTGTCTTGAAAAGTCCATAATAGATAGGGCTTCAGGCCTTTTCCCATTGCCTGAAAGAATACTATTGAGAATCCATCTCCCCCTGGTGATTTGTGGAGGTTTAATGCTAGGATGGCCTTATGGACTGCCTGTATAATGATACGGGTCTCACGGTCATTTGTTTGAGAGCTTACTGTTGGGATGGGCAATGATAGGTACATCCGGATTGAGTCCAGGGATGGTGCGGATGGGGATGCATATAGCTGTTTATAGAACCCTGTCATTATCCTATTTATGTCTTGTTGTGTGGTGTGAAAGGTCCCCCCCCCAGTCCCTGAGGCCGGTTATGCACTTGGCCACCTGCTGGGTTTTTAATCGGTATGCCAGGAGCTTGCTTGACTTCTCTCCCCCTTCCCAATATGTGTGCTGCCGTCTGCATATTGCAAGTTTGGCTTTCCTCGTGAGGTGCTAGTTTAGCCACTCACGTGTATTGTTAAGTTGAGCTGGTAGCTCTGGGGGAGGAGCCTGATTATGGCATGTTTTGTATTTGGTCTCTAATGCAACCAGTTTTTGTTCCAGCTTCTTTTGTTCTGCATCTCTCTTTTTCCATCTGGCTGCAGCATAGCCAATTATTTTCCCCCAGCAAGTAGCCTTGAACGCCTCTCATAAGGTGACATCCGAGACATCCCATGTCATTGTCCTGCCAATAGTACTGTGCCACCTCCTTGAGCCATTGCAGAGAATCTGCATCCTCCAATAGCAGGGTGTCTAACCGCAACAACGACTGTCCTCGTGGTTCAGCAATCCAGCGGAGTGTCATCTCCAGTGGAGCATGATCTGATAGTACTATTGGATACATACTCATGGAGGACATGAGTTCATATACCCATACAATGCCAGCCATAGATCTATCCGTCTAGAGGTACCATGCATTGTTGAGAAGCATATATAGTCCCTGGATCCTGGATTCTAGGCATGCCAGGCATCTAGTAGGTTGTGCTCCACCAGAAGCCTTTGTGTCGCTATGGTAGCTCTTGGATGGGCATCTATGGCTGTCTGGCTGTGATCTATGATAGAGTCTAGGGCCAGATTAATATCCCATCCCAGAATTGTGAGGTAATTCCCTGTATTAAAGTCCATCAATATCTGGTTGATGGTGTGAAATAATTTGGAATTGTACTCATTAGGGGCATACAGTATATGTTTGGCTTATAATAACTGGCCAGCAATTTTTCCATAGGCTGAGCCAGTTATAATTTGCCGTTATAACCCGCGGGTTATAATGGCAAACACATGCCATGTCAGTCACACAACAGCTGCACCCTGATTGGCTCTACATCTTCTCCTGGGCGGGCTAAACAATTTAAAAAACATGGCAGCTTATCCCGCGGAGCGAGGATCCACCAGACTGGGAGATCGTATCCTTTTTTTTGTTTTTAAAAACGTTACTGGCAACTGTAACATACAGTTTAAATAAAAAAAAGAAAGAAAGAAACCTATCCAGTTAATTCTGCCATACCAAAATCACACCAGATAACTAGAAACGGGAACTGCTCCAACCTCACTCATTCAGGTAAGTGCAATGACAACCGTGACGTAAATCAAGAACTAAAAACAAAAGAACTATAAACAAAATAAAACAGAAAAGCAGATGTACATAAAAAAGGAACCAAGAAACTCTGTGTGTGTGTGTGTGTGTGTGTGTGTGTGTGTGTGTGTGTGTGTGTGTCTGTGAGTGTGTGTGTATTCCCCAGTAAAGCCAGTGTGGCAAAAAATTGCTGACCAGCAATTATAACAAATAAAAGATGGGGAAGTGTGATTAAATTTGAAATTAATGGTTGCCTCCGGTGTGGGATACTTTAATAAACCTCTCGGGCTTCGCCCCCGGGATTTATGAAGCATCTCACACCACGGGCAACCATTAATTTCTCATTAAGCACACTTCTCCATCCATTATTGTATATGTTATATATGGGCACTGCTAAGAGAAGCCATCTGCCTTGTTTGTCAGCTTTATATCTAGTAATTGTCGCCCCCAGTTCTTTATGAAGCAAAATGGACACCTCACTTTTTTTAGCTCTGGCCTCGCTATGTGCTTCCCACCCCACCCATCCTTGTTTAAGTTTTAGGGCCTCTTTAGAGGATAGTTTGGTTTCCTGTAGGAATGCCACCACGGGCCTCAGCTTCTTCAGCCATGTCATTATTTGTTTCCGCTTAATGGGAGAGTTGAGGCCCCAGACCTTCCATGTTATAAAGCTGGTTTCCATTTAAACTGTTGAAATGGAGAAATGCAGTGGGATCCTACAAATTTCAGAGTACCTCAGAGGTATGATATGTCCATTCTGCATGGTGGCTGACCCTGTACTAGTCCAAACTCTCCATATCAGCAAAGAAAACTGCCTGCACATCTGGGCCTGTATTAATGAGTTCCGACCATATATATAACTGCTGGTATAGCAGACCACATCTGTTAGGTATGCTGGGTACAATTTCCCTGTGTTCCTTCCACCCTTCCTAACCCCATACCCCTTCTTTAGACCAGCTGTCACCATTCACAGAAAGGGTACACCAACCCAGCTGTTAGCAACCATTACTGGGGGGAACTCTCAAAACTTACTGGTACATTAGCCTGGCCAATATATCAGCTCTGGGAACCCCCTCTGTGTGAGGTTCTGCTCAATCTGTATTCCTTAGATTCTGTAAAATTAACCTTAAGTAACTGCTAAACAGTCTTAACCTTGATAATAAACACTCACTTTGCCTTAATCAGGCATAGGAAGGACAGGAGGATAAGCCCACAACTTGTGTATGTTTGGGGGTCCCAGCATGTGCTGAACCCCTTCTCTGGGGAAGGGACACGTGTCTACCCCCCCATTAATGCTGATTCATTTCCTCACCCACTGCATATTGGCTGCCCTGGAGCTCTAGATATGCTTTGTCATTTATAGTAATCATTGGCCTTATTAGAAGTATCTCTTTCAAAGCGAAGACCTAGCAACCATTTTATGGAGACATACTGGAAAGCAGGCCGGGGTCAGCAGAACCTGCCATTGTCCTCACCTTCGTAGTCATCTTCAGGGTCTCACAGATACTGGTAGATACCCCTTTCCTTTCTCCCAGTCCACAGTAGGGACAGGGTGGATAGGGTATCGTATAAGAAACACAGCCCGTGATGTGCTATGACATCTAGATGGTTAATGACTGAACCAGGTTGTCCCATTCTGGTAGTACCAGGTGTAGAGAGTGACAGGGGACACCAAAAATCTCACAGGATGCCACTCTGATGTATAATACAATTGCATTCCTGTCTTGGTCACAGTTACCACAAACTTTACAATGCATAAGGAGGATTTTGCTGAACATAAGGGGAAGGGGCCCTTTAATCCACTCACTTGTGCCCCATTTAAACAGAGAGCAGCCTACCTAGTGTCAAAACAGAGACACACCTGCTTCTAACTGGCAGAGCATTTTAGTATTGGCAATGGCCATTAAAGACATTGTGATAAAGGAATTCCCCTCGTTGGCTGCACGACCTGCTCCACACGGTGTGTATAGTTAACAGTAGCCTCTGCATACTCTGTGAGGAGGGTGCTATATAAAAGTTCTCATCTGATCCCAAGCCCCTATGAGGCAGCCTGCCCCTTGATCACCCTTGATCCACATCCAAAAGGTGGCCCAGCAAGGTGGGAAGGTTGAATTCCCCTCTCCAACATTATGAATTTAATAAAACCCAAATACCTGCTAGGGGAGAGCCTCTCAGCCTGAGTTACATCCTCCTGTAATTAACATGGGGTAGGCACAGAATATCAGAATAGGAAACGGCCCCTTTAAATCTGGGCCCTCTCCGCAAATCATGCCTCGGGGCCTAAACGCCGTAGTGGCATGCCCTACAAAAATGCAGATCCTGAGCCGAGCAGAAATTGAGAAGAGACTCAGGTGTGGGCAGCTCGGTACTCACAGGGCATGCAAGGGGATTAAAATCTAAAAATGTACAAGAAGAGGCACAATATACCCTACAAAAAAGTCTCTCCATTCTCCAGCCTTCTCCAGAGGGTCCAGCTACTTGGAGTACAGAGTCCAGTTTGGAGGCCTTTTCTGCCAAGCTGGGAGGCTCATCGCTTGGAGGTTTCAGGGAGACCACCCTGGCGACCCAGGATCTGCCTGGAGGGGAGACAGCATTGGGATGTTCCAGTTTCTGTGGCATCTCTGGGAGCAGGGGGAAGTCATCAGGTAAGCCTTCCAGCAGTTGAAATCTGTTATTCCCTGTTAGAGCCGTGTCTCGCGGGTCTTCTTCGACCTGTGGGTCAGAGCTTCTGCTTCAGCTCCGGGAGGGGATCTGAGGGGATCAGTTCCTATTTCTCCCTTCCTCCTGCCATTTCTTTTTCCCCTTTTGGCAGCCATTGGGAACCTGTTGCCAGAGATATGGGTTGGGTTGCAGGGGAACTAAAGATGTGCCAGTGTATTTGGCCCTCTCCCAGTTGGCAGGTTGCCCAGGGCTAGCGTCCATATCCTGGAGGAGGTCTCGGCTCAAAGCTTAACCGTCGGGTCCCTGGGTTTTGTGTCTCATGGTAGAGGGGCCCCCTACTGGGTCAAACATAGCGTAGATAAAACCATGCATGTAAAACAGTGCTGAAAGAAGTACTAATGGCTCTACAGCCACAGGGGTTTTTAGAGCGTGCAGGAGAAACTGCTACCTCTGTCACTGTAGGATGCCAGTGGGGAGAGGTTAAGGATGCCATTGGGGTGCTGCGTGGCCAAGCTGCTCCCATGGTGGAGTGACTAGAGCACCTGCCTCCGGTAGCATCAGGGACCTGGGGCTGCGGTTCAGTTCTCCCCAGGTCCCATTATGCTGTGTCCCCCCCCTCCGAAATGGGAATTGCACTGGAGGTGAGTTTTTCTTACCCTTGAAATCCATGACCCCCTGGAGTGGATTATAATTAGTCCTGGGGCAGACCCCCCCCCACATCAGTGTGTGTGTGGGGTAGAGCCCCCTACCAAAACAAAGTTGTTACTGCAGCATGCGATCTTTCTGAGATGTTCGGCATAGTGTGCCAACATTGTTTTGCCACACTCTGTCTTGCATGTGGCATTGTTGCAGTGTGCAGTTTTGCCCACGACAGTATGACCCTGTGCCGAGGGGCCTGGTTTAGTTAGGAATTCTTCTGCTTCGGTAGGGGATTCAAAATGCCTTGAAACCACATTTGCAATAATCCAGAGAACTGCCAAATATCACAGAGAATATTGCACACCAATTTCAGTGCACCTTTTTCTGGTGACTGTGAAGGAGCATCTGCACTCTGATAGTTCCTGAGAATACTCAGCAAATATCTGGATTTTTTTGCCGCTGCTACATCAAAGTACATCTTTCTCTGGCCAGCTGCATGATGTATTCCCAGTCTGCATACCCGAGAAAACAGGCCAGAATGGGTCTGGGTCTAGCCGTTGGTGGAGGTTTGGGGGCCAGGGATTGATGGGCCCTGTCTATTTCTATCGGGCCATCCCAATGTGTGTCCAACAAAGATGGGAGGATAGTTTGCAAGAAGCTTGAGGCACATGTCCCTTCACAGACCTCTGGAAAACCAAAAAACTGTACATTATTGTGGCAACTGTGGTTCTCCAGGTTCTCAACCCTGTTCCATAACAGGTGGATAGTACTGTCTTGAGTTTGTATATGATTCATTATGCGTGAGTTTTTGTCTTCAACTGATGCAATCCTGTTTTCTGTATCATTTGTTCTCTGTGATAATGAGATTATGTCTGCAGCACTACCTTGTGCAGTTATCTCCAGCTGATCTATTTTGGCCATCATTATTGAAAATATCTGTTTGATTTCCTGCAGGTTGGGTTCTGGTGAAGTGGAGGAGGCCATGCTGTCAGGGCTGTGGGATGTAAGGCCCAGATCACTGCCCCAGCTGTCACCCCACAGTCCTTCAGCTACAGATGCCTCTTTCCAGAAATAACTTCCAGGAATACACTTCAGGTAAGTGTTGATCTTTTCCAATATCAGCATTCAGTCAGAGAAGGTTCCAGCATGTCGGATTATTAGGATAGGTAGAATGCCAGGACAGAGCAAAAGACTCAGGTAGCCATTGCTTCAGCAGGCAAGTCACACACACACTCCCCACCGATATATCTTTCCTTTGATGGAACTCTTGTCTTTATATGGTCCTGTGTTGATTTTGAAAAAGCAGTTTATACCAATTGGATTTTTAACAGCATTTAATCTGTTTTTTTCATGTATGATCTGGACTTTAAGAAAGTTTATTCTTCCAAACCTACTGTCAGTTTTCAGATGAAGGATTCTGTGTAATTCAAAAGCTCAAGCACCTAGTTTCTTTTGTAACATCTAGGTCCAACAAAAGGTATCAGATTATCTTTTTTTCTGGATCTTTTGTCACAAGGACCAATACGGCAACAAAAATAATTTTTTTTTGTCAAAAAGTAATGAAATCCTTGGCAAAAAACTCTGTTAATGCATCAATTAAGGCTCCCGCCATCTAAAGTTCAGAAATGTGGTGTTGGGGTTTCCAACCCTAACACCCCACCCTCCATGCACCAACAGGCGTTGGGGGTGTGCCTTGGGGTTGTCAGCCCTAACGCTCACCCCATTCTTCCATGCTGTAACATCTTACCTTCCTTGCACATGGAATCCCAACTTTTGATGGTGAAAACCCTAACTGATGCATTAATGAAGTTTTTTGCAAAGAACACACACACACACACACACACACTTTTCTTAATTTTATTTTTCTCCCAAGGTTTTTTTTTCAAACATTTTGTTCTCTTGCTATCTTACTCTTTATGTACTACTGTGTTTTTTTCCAACTGTACCTTCTGCCTCTGTCTTTTCTTTAAAAAATACCTTCATCTCTAGGCTGCAGTCAGTAAATCCCATCCTTTTGTTGTTACCCTTTCTGTATTAGTGGGATGAAACCACATTCTTATGTTGTATCTCAACATGTGTCAGCTCAACATGTGCCCCATAGAGTGAGAGAGGCAGCAATTCTCTCAACAAGCATCATATGTCCATGACAATGAAACCAGCACTTGCACACACATGTGTGCACACACACGCAAGCGTACACACACACACACACACAGTCTCAAGTGTTCAAATGTAACCCAGAAGTGAAATATCCATGCTAACGAAATCAACCCCACCCCCCGGGGAATAAGGCTTTCCAGGTGAAAGACAGATAACTTCAATACAAAACTGCTGAAGCAAGGATTACCCTGGAAAGACATTGGCAGTAAAGCCACGTTTCAAAGAAATACAAAATTATACATACCCCCGATAATGTAAAAGGTGGGAAGTACATGCAGGTCACCATGAAAGAAATTGGTCTGATTCTGCTTTAAGCAAGAGTCATTAAGCCAAATGGCCTTTCAGATAATCTAAAATGACTGAAAACAGTTGACACAGACATGTGTTTTGTCCTTGTACACCAGGTGTAGATGGAGGTGGGGTGTCATATGAGAGAGAAATAAATGCTGATAGTTGTTTAATGTAGCAGATATACCCAAAATTCATGATCTGTCTGTTGATTGCATGAATGCTGGGACAAAATGATAGTTTGCATTAATTTTGTACTGACACCTTAACAAGTTTTGCAATTTTCAGCACCACATATTTAATGCAGATTCTTGCACCATTACTTTGAGAGTAAGTGAAATATACATTCACGTGTGGTCTCAATAAATAGGTGGGGATTAGAGCTTTAAAATGCATACCCATATGTTACCTCAAAAGATTAATGTTAAAAGTTATAGGGTTAAATACTAGCCACCACTTAATTTCTTGTGAAATTTCAAAATATTCTTATATTTAATCTTCTCAGGCAGGATTTATTGCACTTTATAATACAATTTTATGTTGTCCAAAAGGGTAAGGATTCTGCTTTGAAATGTATATGTGGGTTTGAAGGCTTAAGGTAATATAAGAGGATAAATTGATAAAAAAAGACACCATTAATAGATGAAATTTTAGCAAAATTATACCTTCTCAAATTTTGCGATTTTCAGGTATGTGTACTTAATGCAGATTCTTGGGCAATTTCTTCAAAACTAATTTAAATATGCATTCAAGTGTGATATCAATGAATAGGCAGAAGTTAGAGCTTTAAAACCATACCCAAAGTTGCCTCAAAGGTTAATTTTAACAATAATTTTAAAGAAGGAAATTTATCTAAAGGAAAAAAAAACACCTTTGTTTACAAAAAATATTTTTATTTCAAAAAATGTAAAATTTAAAATATCACTGTTAGCAAAGTAGTGGAACTCTGTACATCTAGGAAATACCTTCATCATCATCAGATACGGAAATATCATCTTGGCAATCACATACATCTTGGGCCTTATCTGAGTCTTCATCATTTGCATTATAGAGCAGAGACACAACATCGTCTAGAAATGGTATGTCCATCCACTTTACATTGAGACCATCAGCCCAACTGTGCAAAGCTGCATTTGGGGCATTGATAACTGCAAAAGAAGAAAGCCTCCACAATCGGCAGATGTGGTTGGCTCATAGAATATGTAACTTCAGTGTTTCCTGGCAGGGTGGTAGCAAAGACAGATCAGTTATTCTGTTGTCTTTGTTATATTTCTCCCAGAAGATCTGCTGCCTCACTATATTTACACTGGTAATTTGCTTCCTTCCATGCAGTTTACAGATATACTCCTGCAACACAGCAACAACAGTGTGGCAGTAGCAGTGAATATTTCCAACACAGTAGTCTAAAATCAAAGTTATTTTCTTTTCTTTTATTGCTGTTTGGAGTAAATGCTGCCAATCCACTATATACAAACATGTCATACAGAGCTGTGGGGTTTTCCCCAGCTCTCCACAATGAATCATCTGCCTGAAGCCTCATACTTAGTCTGGAAAGTGACAATCTCATCTTCCTGAAGCAGTTTATGGAAGTCTATGGGTTGAGGAGATGATCTGATCAGGTCAAGCAATACTGCAGGAATGGCATTCAATTCTGTTGAATACTCTAGAAACCAGACCTGAAGCAATCACTCTGAGGCACCTGCAAAATGCTCATGTACAGTCTATGCCTGATTGTAATGTGTCCCATGCAATACTCCCCTTATGCTGCCAGAGGCACAAAGACCAGACTGAAATACTATGTCCTCAAAGCCGCTGCCACCAACTAACAGTCCTATAATGCCAGCATTTTCCAGGAATAAGTGGAAATCTTCCAAATGAATTATGACATTGTAGAACTGATCAGGGAAATTCCACACAAGATAATATGCCTTTGTTGCTCCAACATCAAGTGTCAGCAGAACATAGGGCATATTTACTCGATGAGCTATTTCTTGTGTTTGTGTGAGGTATTCAGCTACAGTGGCATAATTAGTGATGGGTCTGTGGATGGGTGAAAGATAAGTGATAACCATCTTCTTTGGTGAACTTGAATGATTGTTACAAACTAAAGTAAGCCAACCAGTAAACCTTGTGACAAGCTAATCCTGCTTGTGTGCGTCCCTACTGAGTTTCCATAGCATTAGCTTTACCTTGCCAATATTTACCACTGATGTTGGCACAGTAGACTTGGGCATATTGCCAAATGTGGTTGGCTCCTTCACCTGTCGTTGTTCTAATTCCTTTTTGTTAGAAACAATTGTCCTTCTTTTTGAGTGAGGAATTTCACAAGAATCTTCTTGGAGAATGGAGCCTTCAGATTCTTCTTGGTATGCAGCACTACCTGTACTGTGTATTGCTCCATGTCCAGTTACTATTTCAATGTTCTGATCAAAGTTGTCCATCCAGAAAACTGTAAGACAACAGACGACTCTGACTTTGGCTGAAGTGGCGGTAACAGACCTTGCTCTTGAAAATGCTGAGAAAGTTCTGCTAAACCAGTTTCAATTTCAGACACTTGGTCATAACTGCAACTACTGTATTTCCTAAATGAAACAGGAGGCCCATGGTCATTTTCTGCCCAGTCATACTGTGCAGCACAACTCCACCAAGTACATGTTTTGTAGTGAGAAATTTGCCATGTGTGACACCATGAATTACTATAGGTCTTCTGAGTAGGACTTTGACAACTGGGAGATTTGTTCACTCTCCATGTTTGTGGGATTTTAGTACATGCGAGAAAAAGGATTAAACTGTCTCTGGGTGCTGTCGTTCTTTACTCAGGAGAGCATCCACTGTTGGTGGCCATGGTAGTGAAGGTGCTGTCTCTACACATCTTAAGATGTGTTCACACGACAAAGAAGCAGCATGCTCGATGACTTGATTGTCATTCATTCTCAAAAATTCTGTGACTGACGCACCACCTGTTAATAATTCAGCACTGATTACAACTAGTAGTTTTTGAAGATCAGCTATAAAAAATTAAAGTGAATCCCCCTATTTCTTTTTCAGCTGGTTTCTAAGTCTATAATGGTATTGTTGATCTCCTACTCCAACACCTGAAATTCCATTCAGCACTTTCACTGAAATGGATTGGTATGTTTAAAGCACATTGTCTTCAGTTATATGACAAACAGCCTCAAACCCAGTTCTATCTAACTGCTCATTGTCATCCTCATAGTCACTTCTATTTTGATCATCTTGGGTCCTGTCCTTTGTGATTGCTGTATGATTTAGTTAGCACTTGCCATGTTTACAAAGCTCCCTTGCAATGAGGTCCACTGTCTTAATTTTTGTGAGGATATCTTGGTCAACACATAACTCTACCACCATTTTCATTGTGGCTTCATCTGTTTTTGTAACAATAGCAGCTGGATATTGCCTCTTCCCTTTCACTTTGATTACATATTTGTTGCAGATTCCACATGTATCAGGAAATAACATTCTAGATGATGAGGCACAAGGAACACCACCATTGAGATGATGATGTGAGCTACGTTCACTAGCATCTGCATGTTCTCCATATTTTCTGATACTCTTGGCTTTTGTGAACTTTTGATAGCATTGTCTATGGTGGCCATGCTTGGCAGGGTCATAGTTTGGCATTGGAATTGATACACACTGCTCATCATGATGATTTTTACCACCTACCTGGATGCGAATATCTTTGCTCTCTAGAAGTGCACAGTAACTTTTGTCACTCAGAGGAGTTATTTCAATTTATTGTTGTCAGGGCAGGGTAATGCACTACACACTGCAGGGTTCTAGGATTTTCCTCTCCAAGTTTTTGCTTGACAGAAAAGTTTAGAGGCTACCTCAAGAGTCTGAAATAAAAATAAATGTGTTAGTGTGTATGCATATGTGTATATATATATATATATATATATACACACGGCTGTGAATCTTCTAGCAGAAACAGGCCTTATGGTCTGTAAGGTTAGTCTGCTCCGTCTTGTAGCTAGCACCCTTCTATTGTAGCTGCCCCACCCTCTTCTCCCCTCATCTTTACCCCCTTTGCACCTGTCCCATGCCCTTTTGAAACTGCCCACTGTACTACAGGATACCACCTCCTCGGTAGAGTGTTCCATTTCTCCACCACACTCTCTGAAAAAATGCCTCCTCATCTCTCTCCGATATCTTCCACCCTCCAACCTGAGACAATGCCCTCTGGTGTCCCTTCCTCTCCTCAGCTTAAATATCCCTTCTGTGCCCATTTTGTTAATCCCCTTCAAATATTTGAAGGTCTCAATCATATCCCCCTGACCCTTCCTCTCCTCCAGGGTGTACATATTTAAATCAGTCAGCCTGTCTTCATAGTTTTTCCCTCCAGCCCCTGGATCATCTTAGTTGCCCTATGCTGCACCCCCTCCAGCAATCTGATATCCTTCTTCAGAAATGGATGCCAGAACTGCACGCAGTACTCCAAATGTGGCCTGACTCATGATCTGTACAGCAGCAGGATCATATCCCTATTTCTGGATGAGATTCATCGCACAATACACCCCAGCATCTTGTTGGCCTTAGCTGACACCTTCCTGCACTGCGCTGAGTTGTTGTTGTTACCTGTTATGATCACCCCTAGGTCCTTCTCTTCTTCTGTGACCCTATCTGAACCCCTTCCAACTGATAGCTTCTCCCTGGGTTCCTTGGTCCAAAGAGCATAACCTTGCACTTCTTCACATTGAAGCACAATTGCCACTTTTCTGACCACTCCTCCAGTTTGATCAGGTCCTCCTGTAGCCCCTGTCACTCCTCTGTGTTGTCCACCACCACCCCATATCTTGGCATCATTTGTGAAAAGATTGATCTTGCTCCTAATGCCATGTGAGATATCCAATATGAATAACTGAAGCAACACTGGACCCAGGACTGAGACCTGCAGCACCCTACTTGTCACTGCCCTTGAGGAAGAGGATGCCCACCCACCACCACCTGTTGCTGCCTCCCCTTCAGCCAATTCACAATCCAGTTTACCATCTTTGTCCCTGCTCCCACATATTGCAACTTACCTCCCAGCCTCCCATGAGGCACTGAATCAAAGGCCTTGCTGAAGTCTAAATACAGCACACCCACTGCATGGCCTTTATCCAGTTCCCTCATTATCCAGTCATAGTATTCAATTAGGTTGGTCTGGCAGGATCTTCTAAAGATGAATTCATGCTGCTGACCATCCTGGAGCCCATTTTCCTCCAAAAAGGTCACCAGCCTCTCTTTCGGGATTGCTTCCATAAATTTTCCTACAATGGATATGAGATTTACAGATCTGTAATTGCCTGGATAATCCTTTGGGCCACTCTTGTGGAGGGGTACCATGTGAGTTATCCTCCAATCCTGTGGTATGCAACCTGTGTCCAGGGATGTATTGAACAGGTCTGCTACTGGCCCCACCAATACACCCTCCAGATCTTTCAGCACCCTGGGATGAATGCCATCTGGACCTGGTGCCTTATCCACCCTCAGTGTCTTCAGACCCTCCAGCACCCTGTTCTCCATAACTACCCCATCTGTCACCCCTTTCCCCCTTGCCCATCTTCCCCATCCCCTGATGTAGCTGTCCACCCTTCTGCTTTGTGAACACAGAACAGAAGTACTCATTTAGTGCTTCTGCCTGTTCTGCCCCCTTCTCCACTCACTCCCTGTCCTTCCTAATCCTCATTATCTGGTCCCTGCAGCTCCTTCTCTCCTCTATATATCTGAAAAAGTCTTTCTCCAATTTCCAGATGCCCTGTGCCAGCCTCAGCTCCCTGGAAGCCTTGGCTACCCTGACCAATCTAGTTGCCTCCTTGGACTTCTTTGCATACAATTCCTGTCCTCCCCCATCCTGGACTTCTTGAACCTCAAAAAGTTGGTGTTTTTTGTTGCCCTTATCCCTTCCAAAACCTCCTTGTTCAGCCAGCTTGGCTTCTTAGCTCTACTCTTCTTTCTCAGCATCTTGGTACATGACCCAGTAGCCTCAATCAGCCCAAGTTTGATAATATCCCACTTCTGATTTGCATCCATATCAAGCCTAATTCCTACCAGGTGCCTTTCTAGAATTTCCCCCATATTGATAAAGTCTGCCTGCCTGAAGTCAGCCACCCTGGTTCTTGTGCCTATAGTCTCCACTCCCAGCTAGTGGGTCCTCCACCCCAGATCCCTTACAGACTCCCCGTTAGCTAGCAACAGGTCCAGAGTGTTTACAACCAGGTTGGCCTACTGATCAGCTGCACCATGAAGCTATCCTGGAATGCATCCAGGTAGCACCTGCTCCCTTGTGCATGAGGTGACTGGGGTTCCCAAATCCACTCCTGATAAATTGAAGTTCCACACGATCACTGTGTTCCCTGTCCTGCATACCCTTTTAATCTGCTCCACTAACTCCTTGTCCAAATCATCTGTCTGA
The DNA here is from genome assembly GCA_016271365.2 of Neoceratodus forsteri. Classification (NCBI taxonomy): domain Eukaryota; kingdom Metazoa; phylum Chordata; order Ceratodontiformes; family Ceratodontidae; genus Neoceratodus; species Neoceratodus forsteri. The sequence continues at coordinate 518,807,651 of CM028133.1, read as the reverse complement.
GCGGTGGTCTGTACGCCACCCCCCTCCACAGTATCTTACTTTTATAATCAAAGAACTGCATCCATAATCTCTCTGTTTTACCCTCCTCACCCTCAACCCTTGTACACCTTATCCCTTCTCTAACATAAATTGCCACTCCTACCCCTCTCCCCATTCCTCTGTCTTTTCTATATATCCTATACCCTGGGATCATCAGATCCCAGTGCTGGCATTATGTGGCCCAAGTCTCTGTGATGACAGCAATGTCCTCCATCCTGACCACCAAGACAGCCTGTAACTCAGCTGTTTTTCCCCAGGCTCCTTGCATTCAGGGAGACCACCTCCACCAGTTCCCTTCTTTACCTTAACCCATTCTCCCTCACCTGAGTCCCCCACGTGGCTTTCACCTGGCACCAACCAGTTATTATGGAGGTTGTCATTGTCTCCCGTATCAGCAGCGCTGCATATCTGCTGCACACCGCCTCCCCATACCTAGTTTAAATCCCCTGGATGTTATGTACTCCCCCAGCCTTTGTTTCAGGCTCCTGACCCCACCTTACTCAAATACAATCTGTCCTTCGCGTACAGCTCACTATTGTCCCAGGTGTTTCTCAACCTCCCACCAGCCCATATCCTTGGGTATAAAACATATACACATATACATATACATACATTCGTACACCACACATATATAAACACAGAAGATATGGCATGGAGAACTCAAAGTATAATTTTGCTAAAATGTTGTCTATTAATGGTGTCTTCCCTTTTATCAATTTGTCCACTTATATTACCTTAAAACTCCACAACCACATGTGCATTTCAAAGCAGAATCCCTTTTAAGCAACATAAAATTATATTATAAAGTGCAATAAATCCTATCTGACAAGATTAATTATAAGAATATTTTGAAATTTCACAAGAAATTAAGGAGTGATGGTTGATATCTAACCCTATAACTTTTAACATTAATCTTTTGAGGTAATGTATGGGTATGCATTTTAAAGTCTAGCTCCCATCTATTCATTGAGACCACACTTGAATGTATATTTCACTTACTCTCAAAGTAATGACCCAAGAATCTGCATTAAGTACGTGGAGCTGAAAGTCACAAAATGTGTCAAGGTGTCAGTACAAAATTGATGCAAACTACAATTTTGCACCAGCATTCATGCGATCAACAATCAGAACATGAATTTTGGGTATATTTGCAACATTAAGTAACCATCTGCATTTATTTAGCTCTCAGGTGACACCCCATCTCCAGCTACACCTGGTCTGTTATTAGAACTCATTGATGTGTCCCTTCTGTTATTCGGCCCATGGGAATGTGGAACAAACCCTTTGATGGTCTTACTAGTTCAGTTCATGGTGAGCCCAAAATAGGAAAATAATTTTAAAGACAAAGATCCACAGTGCAAAAGCACTTAAGCAAAGGTTATGCCTTCCAGGTAAAGTGCATCACAGTAGGTAACCTCCCCTCCTCTCCAACTCCCATCTCCTAGCTTAACCTTCCTACTACCTGCCTTATACAGACTGCTCGCCAGAGGCCACGTGTAACCCCTGAATAAACTATATGCAAAGTACTACCAATTGCTTACATGTCATGATGATAACCATGCCTGTACCCATGCCTGCATCCACTGCTTTTCTTTTACTGTACCTGTAAGCCATGCCTGTACCCACTGCTTTTCTTTTACCATGCCTGTAACCATGCCTGTATCCACTATTTTCTTTACTGTAACCACCTCATGATGTAACTCACAATGCCTCAAATGTTCCTTATGTCCTTGTTCATTCTTATAACTTGTATTGTTATCCCGGGTCGCCACTGAAAAAGGGACCTTCGGGGCTCAGTGGGCCTACCCGGTCACCAAAATTTAATAAATAAATAAATAAACCTTGGAATGTTATCGGGGGTGGACCTATGTACAAAACCGGTCAGGGTTTCAGTAGCTTACCAGCTCTACTGATGCTCACTGTATTTTTTTTTATTATTTAATAAAGCTTTTTAAATAATTTAATGAAGCCTTTTGTTGCACTACAGTCAAGGTGTGCTAATGCTTGCTTTGCCAGTGGATCACATTTTACTTCTTGCACCATCCTAATGCAAGTGAGCTGTTTTGCTGTTTCAAGAACCTTGGACTGTACCAAACCTAACTATATCTAGCCAATGTATAAACAGAAAATGTCCATTTTTCACTTCCAGTGTCATAATTGTTGGGAGTATTATACTGCAGTAAATCCCGTGCTACACAGTGAAATGTAAAATAAGATACAAATTGATTACCTTCCTAGTTTGCTTCAATGGAGATGCTGTGGAACAGCTTGCTGATGCCTGCATGTTACGGGAGGCAAATCTCTGCTGTTCAGTGAACAGGTGTGGAACATTAGGAATTACAATCCTATTAGTTTGGACCACAGGCTGCTGGACTTGTGGAATAACTGTGCCATCATTTACCTACATTATTAAAACAAAATAAAAAATAAATTAGGTGAGAACCAGTGTCAGCATGCATACCTGAGTTTAGATTCCATTCAAAAGGAAACAGAAGGACTGTAGTAATTGTATTATAATTAATGGGCTTCCCTTTTTCCCATAGGAAAATCATGGTATAATTTTCCGTTACAAAGGAGCGTTTATGACAACAAACAAGCACACGGTTTTCCCCACTCTGAGCATGCTTGAACTCCTCGATCGCTGTCTGCCCGAACAGGAAACCCTTCCCCTACTGCAAACCCACCATGGAGAGAAACTGCCATGGACACTCAGCAGTAAGTAACTTTAAAAATTAACTGAAATTTTCCACATGGCTACCGGATCGACCACCATGACACTATTTGAAAAGAAAAACTGAAATAAAAATGAAAGCCAACCTCGCGTGCTGAGGTAATCAGACTGCGGCGGCACAGCAGCCTTTTTTTATTTTATATAATTGTTGAGGCAGAAAAGAGAAACCCAACAATTACAGAAAATAAAATATGTATCTGTGTAGAAACTCGAATTTCATTACACCATCGGGGTTTGATGTTATGCATAAACCCCTCGAAGCTTCTGGCTCTTGGGGTTTCTGTACCATCAAACCCTGAGGGTGTGTGTAAATTCTCATTACACACCCAGACCCATACTTTATTCTATTTGTATAGGGCTAATTACATTTACATGCATGTTTTTATTCAGGTTTTCGTGCAACCCCTCAAATTTCATAAAAAATTGCTGTCGTCATGTGATAGCATAAAAAGAAAATCTGTGAAAACAATATCTTGTGCCAAAAAATGACTTTTTTCTTTTCCCAAAAGCCAGTTGATTTGTCACAAACAGCAATTATGCTAAAAAACAGTGGGATGGAATTTCAAAGCCCTGGCGCAAGCTGCGACAATGGCAGCTTGTGTGGAGTGCGATGCGCCCAGGACCCTGCGCCCAAATTTCTATTTAACAGCTTGCAGCAAAGAGGTGCTGCTGCACCTGATGTATGGTGCACCCACCCAGAATGCCACAATGGCTGCAGGAAGTCTGCAGCACCCACGAACAGGGGCTGGCAACCAGGCACTGCCCCCCCAACACCACCATGCCAACAGCATCAGCGGCGCAACACTCCCTGGTACCCTGGTGGGCTAGTGCTCCCCTAACCATCTCAGCACTCCCACCTCTCTCTGGTACCCTGATCCGGTGACTGGCACAGCCCTCCACATGCCACCCCGTCCGACCGCCGAATGGGCAGTTCGTGTGCGTACTGTATACTGTATACAGTACATGCGACGATGGCTCATTTGGTAGCCAAACATGGTGGCGTCTGGAGGGCTGTGCTGGTCACTGGATTGGGGTATGGGAGGGGAGTGGGAGTTCTGTGATGGGGGGGTTGGCAGGATGCATAGATGTGTGTGTCGGGGACCGTGATTGGATGGGGGGGGAACCACTGGACCACCAGGGATCACCCACCAGGGACAGATTATGGCAGGCCACATGGTGTCACATACAGGATGACCCCCCCCCAGGAGCCATCTAAGTCCCCTTAGACCAGCCCCTCGCTGGTCTAAGGGTACTTGTTACTTGGTTGCGGGGGGGGTCTTTCAAAATCTGGATCCGAGGGGCTGTGGCAGTCTGGGTCTGCTGCAAGCCCCCAGCACCATGCTGCAGCCACTTTCGTGGTGCAAGGATGGTGCTAGCACACTATGGTGAAATCAACCTGCTGGGTGACGCAGGCTGCCTTTCAAATTCCCACTTGACGCAGCCCTTGGCACAAGGTACCCTTGCATCAGACCTGTTTGACGCAAGCACCTTGCGTCAATCTAAGGCCATTGAAAATCTGGCCCAGTGATTTTCTAAGGCTTTAAATCCTCCAAAGGAAGCAAAATGTTTAATCTTGAGAAAATTGGATTATATATGATTTTTCTCACATGAAAAAGGAAAACATTCATCCAGCATTCATTAGGGGTTTTAAGCAGGGCTTTAGTTAACTCCATTTTGGGAGTACTGGAGTTTGAATAATTTTGTAAAATCTTCCAAAATAAAAAGGGAGAAAGTAGTTGACACCCAATAACTCCTCCCTCCCCCCATGAGTTATATCTTAGTAGTATATGAGCTGTAGCTGCCAACCTAATCCTTGAAGAACAACTGACACCTTTAGTTTGACTTTAAAAAAAGTAATATTTATACAAAATGAAGCTTATATTTCATAATTTTTATGTATTGCTGATCTTTCTTTGTTATTAAGGGCATTTGCATGAAAACTGGGTCCTTGCACCTGACAGTTAATGGGATTGGAAATTTGTGATGACTGGTGACTGTTTATAATAATTCACAGAGATAGAAATTCATATTTCCAAATGATCTATAGATAACATTGGCTGAATAAACACTGATGTCAAAAGCTGTTTTTTTATGGAGAACATTTATGTGCAGTTTCTTTCATGGAAACAGAAATCGTGAGTTTTGATTAGGTCCAGGTTTGTGTGCAGTATGCCAAACACACTGACTGAACTAAAGCATAGGTAAGAAACTGTGAGGAGCAAACAGCCTTACTGTATTCAGTCTTGCAGGATTTAACTTTAGAAACTACCTGCCATGGGCTAGTCCAGTAGTGTTGGTTTAAAGTCAGTCTCAGATTTTCCAAGTGCAGGATTAGTGGGGACCAAGTGGGCTGCTGAAGGGAGGCTCTTGACTCTGAAGAAACAAGTGGTTTTGCCTTCAGGTGCTCTTAACCCATTTGTTGCTCAGCCATATGTGTTTGTAATTGTTGCATTTTGTTACTGTTAGTGAACTATTGACCCACTCTTGTTACCCACTCATTGTAATTTGTATAATCTTGCTTCTATTTCTCATTAGTTCCTACTTATGATTTGTCCATCTTGTTTGCTCTGTACTTTGTTCTCCCTGATATCAAAAGTTATTCCCTGCCTACCTATTGTAATCTCCCGCGTCGTGCCTGGAAATAGTCATGTCTTGGCTATGGCACTTTCCTGATAAACAAAAACTAAACAAATAAATATGTATTGCCCAGAGTTTGAACACTTCCTACTAACTGACCACAAAGTCATACTGACTGCTGCTGCCATGGTAACCACATGTGCAGTTTGCACACCCTCCCACTCAAAGGACAAGGTGTGACTTCAGCAACCTCTTGGTAGAGGTGAAGGCCAGGGAACTTTATTTCAGCTGGATAGTGTCCAGAACCACAGAACATCTTTTACTGATTACAGCTGACATTTTGTAAAGTAGTGTTGAAGTAGAATGTTCAGCTTCAACAGTGGGGAGGGGTGGGTTATTACTTTCATTTTTACAAATAAAAAATAGAATTTAAACTTATAACTCACAGTAACTGTTGTGATTAATATATAATATGCTTACAGGTTCAGTTAGATATCTCATATTGAGTAAATGCTTCTGTAGCTCATACAATTTTGAAAACTAGAAACATAGAATGTGTTGGCAGAAAAGGACCACTTGGTCCACCTAGTCTGCCCAATTGCTTCTTACCTCTTCTATATCCACAGACCCTATATGGTCTGTGGTGACCCTCACCCTCCCTCCCTTCCTGTGCCCATATATTTACCCTGGGTCTAGTACGATTGCCCAACTCGTGTTTCCCTGACATCTATCATCCCATCACCAAGTTCCCGAAATGTGGTTGCCCATCTCCGTTTCTTACCGCTAAACATAATCCCGACACAGCGCAGCATGTAGCAAAAAACTCGGTATTGTGGCAGAGTGACTTGGCAATTCATAAAAAAATACATCTCGTGCCTACATAGCACTGAATATATCAAAACACTGCATAGCAGCATAATAAACAAACACAGCACATACAGCACATCATGTTGCAAAATACACGGCATTGCAGCACAGGGACTTAACCTTTCAGAAATAAAGACATGAATTACATTTCTGATCTGTGTGCCATGCTTCTCATTGTGCTCAATAACGAACAATCAAACACACATACCAGTACCATGATGCAGGGTTGCGCTGATGAGGGGATGCAGAAAAGTTTTAAAATCCATGCAGTCATTATAGTTTAGTGTAACTACAATATGCATGCCCAAGATTTACTGTCTTTATTTGGTTGTCATTGGTTGGTGTTAAAAAAACAAAAATAATTAAAAGCCAGTGACAGTGAGTTCTGTTTTAAAGAACCATATTGTGGGCTATGTGAGCAAAAAACGAAACAAGGCTGGGACAGTTTTGTGGACCACCAAAGCAGGAACATGCATGGTTTGGGAGACATTGTTTACCACAGCAGAACCAGCTGAGCAACATCATGCAATAGACTTAGACTGGATCATGCAAGCGAGTAGACGGTATTTATTTATTTATAGTGTATGTTTTCCCCAGCAGATCAGTACAAAAGTACAAGTGATGTTGTGTACAAGTGAATTTTCCATGCAGTAAGGATGTTTAGGATGCTAGGATGGACAACATCCGTTAATGTCAGTCATTTGCGTTATGAGCAATTTTCAGACGGTGTGATCGTGTGTCGGTCAGTTGCTGTCGGCAAACATTTGTGGGAAAATGTATGGATCTCTTTACCCTATGTTTATCCCATGCAATCTTAAAGGACCCCCCACCACCATTTTATCATCAACCACTTTGGCTGGCAGCCTGATCTAGGCATCTACCATCCTCTCAGTGAGAAAAATATTTCCTCACATCTCTTCTGAACTTTCCCAAGGGAAGAAAGATGTCCTTGTAAGCTGAATCCTCCCTTCCCCCGCCAGTCCAGAAGCGACCCATGTCTATTTCTGATCCTGGGTCACCAATGCAGTAGGAGGCAAGGTGCCCAATGCCTCAGGCCTCACTGCCACTCAGCCCTCACAGCCACTGGCCCAGCTTCAAGACAGGAAATATTCTTGAAAGGATTCTAGGCTGATTTGCCTTGGAGATAAGACATATCCCATAAGAGTGAGGATCACCTAATAAGCTCTACCATAGTCTCAAGAGCACTGAAAAACATGTAGTCAAATGCAGTACTCATACTTAACACAACTGTAGTGAACTGTTCCACAGAAATGTGGAGCTTGGACTGAGAGTGATTTATATTGAAAAAATGTCCTGGCTGAGGAACTTTTTTGTGATAGATTGCTTCCATAAGGCGGCATTAACTTTATTTCTATTGTTAAAACCATGCTGCCTTTAAAAATTGACTTTGCAAAGAAGTAATACAATAAATAAGCCTGAGGACAGAGCACAAGCTAAAAAGCGTAGCATTTAGTTAGTTTTTGTTGACCGGTTAAGCGCACTAGACAAATCCTGCCTATTTTCAGGCACGAACTGGGGGAAGGGGTGACCCTGAGTCTGTTTAAGTCACTTTGGTTCCAAGCTCCATATTTCTGTGGCACTGGCATGTACAAGAGCTAGCTGTCCTTAAGTGCGAGCTCCCCCCTCCAGCACTGAGCATGGTAATCTACTAGTTGTCTTTTTATAGTACAATTGCAGTGGAAACTGCATCCAATTTTTTTTAACAAAACCTATTTATATCCTTAATACTGCTGTACTACGTTTATCTCCAGAGTGTGGGCCTGATCCATAAAGATGGGCTGGATATGTCCCAATATGTAAACTACAATGCTCCACACCTGTGGAATGATCTACAGCCCCCACTGTCCCTGCTCCCATGTGCAGAAAGCAGCATGGCGGGGCCAAGAGGCATGTTGGGGTAAAGGGAGTCCCAATGGCAGGCATCAAATCCAGTGCTTAGCCTGGCACCAGAGTGTATTCCTTGTTCCGCCAGTTTAGTTTACTTCAGGGAAAAGGGATGTGTCACACCTGTGAAAATGGAATACAACTATGCCATAAAAACCCTGGAAACCTATCCTTACCTGAAAATGTAGCACATAGCTAGTATTTTAAGAACACGTTTCTTAATACTCTCATTAATATAGTACATCAGTACTCTAAATGCCATAAACATATAAAAAAAAATGCAAGCGCAGACTTTCAATATGGATTTAAACAGCCTTACAACTGAGGGTATTTTTTAATTATTACTTTAAAATATTTGGTGAACTACAAAGTAAATCCCTGTGTCACTTGCCGACCCGGTGGTGCTGAGGGTTGAGGTGCTGGACACCACACCTCGCACCATGCCAGCGACCCAGGTTCGGGAACAAGCCTGGGTCGTCGGGGGTTGACAGGGAGAGAAGGACTGAGCATCCGCAGGACTGCTCTCCTTCTCTGGGGAGGGGGGTGTGCTGCTATTAGTGCTCTGGTGGCCCCTGGCAGTGGCAGGGGGCGATCATTGAGTACTGGCAGGACCTGTGAGGACATACTGTGGCTGATCCCTGGATAAGAGTGCGTGCGGAAGAGCACGCGCTCAGGACCTTAGGCGTCATTGCATGCCACAGATGTCAGGAGAAGGAAAGCTGAAAAATAGGGCACAAGTCGCGGTGGCATGATGGCCTTCTCCAGTGGGGACTAGTTCGGCACTGTGGGTACATGGCATTACTGGATCCTGACTCGGGGAGGTCGAGCTAGGGGAAAAGCTCCCCTCCACCCCGCCGTGGGGGGCAAGCCATGGGGGTAGCTGCGGTACCTGCATTAGGAGCCAAGGTGAGGCCCTGGAGAGGGCAGCCTGAGACCCGAGGAGGATGCCTGACATGACGAGGTAGGCAGACTGGTGGCTCAAGGCGGGGCAAAAGTATAAACCAAAAAAAAAAAAATCCCAGTGTCACTCAGAAACACAGAAACTGGATGAGTGACAGGGCACAGAGGGTGGTGGTAAATGGCATTCAATCCAAGGAGAGGGGGGTGACCAGTGGGGTGCCACAGGGATCCGTGCTGGGGTCAGTCTTCTTTAACGTCTTCATAAGCGACATCGCAGAGGGGCTGGAGGGGAAGGTATGCCTCTTTGCAGATGACACTAAGATCTGCAACAGGGTCGACACTCTGGGGGAGGGGATGAGAAAGAACCTAAACTTGCTTGAGAGTGTTCAAGAGTGTGGCAGCTAAGATTCAATGAAAAGAAGTGCAAAATCATGCACTTGGGGTGTTGAAATCCAAGGGAGGAGTACAAGATTGGGGGGAGTACTGACGGACACCAGTCAAGAAAGGGACCTGGGGATAATCATATCTGATGACCTAAAGGTAACCAAACAATGTGAGAATGCTGTGGGGAGAGCCAGTGGGATGCTAGGGTGCATAGGGAGAGATATTACCAACAGAACAAAGGAGGTGGTTATGCCACTGTACAGCTAACTAGTGAGACTTCATCTGGAGTGCTGTGTCCATTTCTGGAGGCCTCATCTCCAGAAGGATATAGACAAAATAGAGACAGTCCAGAGAAGGGCAACAACAATGGTGCAATGCCTGCACCAAAAGTCATATGAGGAAAGACTAGATAACCTCAAAATGTATTCCTTGGAGGAAAGGAGAGAGAGGGGGCATATGATAGAGACATTAAAGTACATCAGGGGTATAAACAAGGTACAAGAGAGTAGTGTCTTTCAGAAAAGAAGGTGTACAAGAACAAGAGGGAATGATATGAGGCTAGAAGGGGTAGGCTCAGGGGAAACGTTAGGAAGTACTCTTTTACAGAAAGAGTAGTAAATGCTTGGAACAGTCTCCCTGTAGAAGTGGTGGGGGCAAAAATAATAGGGGAATTCAAGAATGCATGGGAGAGACATGAGAGTACTCTAGCAATAGGGAAGAGATGGTAAGCCGCAGATCAACTAGGGTCTGCGGTAATGCATTAGGTAAAGAAATGGGGCAGACTAGGTGAGTCACACAGTCCTTATCTGCCATCACCTTCTGTGTGTCTGTGTGTATTTGTGAAAAAGCTCATATAACGGATGAAACATTGTGGTACTGTACATAAAAAATCAGTAAGTCATATGAGAACTACTGTGTGTGTCATTTTGCAAAAGCAATAAGCAGCCCCCATCAAACTCATTCTTACAAGCCATTATACCTTAAGTGGGGTATGCAAGATGCCACCAGGTGAGATGCCATTAACCACAACAGCTACTGACTACACCACTGAGTTTTCCTTGGCTATGGTCTCCATTAGCTTACCTACAATAGAGATAAGGCTGACAGGCTTATGGTTGCCTGGATTCTTCCTGTCCCTTCCCCCCCACCTTTGAGGGGTGGTGCTATGTTGATGTATCTTCAATCTGCTGTCACCACTCTGGAATTCAGTGAGTCATTAAATAGATGGGTTAAGGGCACTGCCAGTTCCACAACCTGTTCCCTGAGTACCAGTGTGTTCAGGTCATCCGGGCCTGGTGCTTTGTCTACAATGAGAGCATCTGTTCTTTTTTTTTTTACCCTGCCAACTAGGATCCATACTCCTCCAATTTCCTGTTCACCTATGTGGCGATATTGATACCACTCTCTGTCAAAGAACCATTGTCCTCCACTGCGAGAACTGAGCAGAAGTAATTGTTTAGTACCTTTGTCTTCTGCTTGTCTTTTTCCACTACCCTTCCCCCTCAGCTTGCCTAACTATCCCCCTATTATCCCTTTTTCCTGTATGTACCTAAAAATTATCCCCCCATTTACTCCTTCAGAAATCCACAGCTCTGTATCTGTCTTTGACCTGATGACCTCCACCCTTGCCTTGTTGAGTTTAGCCTAACAAACCTTTGTCTTTCTCCTCCTTCTTCTTCTTGTATTCCATGAAGGCCCTTCTTTTTACCCTCACAGCCTACCTCACCCACTTTAAGTATCAGATTGCCTTTTTGTGTTTGTTTGTTTTGGAAACCTTCCTTGCACAAGATTTGGTCACCTTCAGGAGTGTCCCCCCCCATTATTGCCCCACTGTTCCTCCATTCCATGGATCTGGTCTACCCCTGCTAATCTTTCCCTGAGTCGTTCCCTCATATTCCCAAACTCTACAATGCAACAAAAGCCTCGCATTCTAGATGCAACAACATCTTAGAACTCTGTGCAGCAGTATCTTAGTACTCTATGTGCAGCAGTATCTTCATACTCTGTGAGCCAGGAGCAACACTCAGGTAGTGAGTAAGGATTTGTGGTTTCTAGCAGGGTTTATCCCTGCAACCAACCATATAATGACTGCAAAATTATATCGCCATGTTAGGCCAGACACACTCTGACTACAGGTCAGAAGGTGCAAGAAGAATACTTCTGCCAAATCTTCTCATCACCAGTAGAATATCTTGGAAGATCACTGGCCAGAATGCAGAAGAAGAACACTTTCAGAGAATCCTCTGTCATCTGTGGAAGACTGTGGAAGATAGTCGGTCAGGCTGTACAGGAAAAAATCTTCTGTCAAATTCTCTGGTTGCCTGTGGAAGCTTGCAGGGCAAGATGCACAAAAACTTTAATCAAAGCTTCTGGTGGCTAGTGGAAGATAATAGATGACTGCCTGTCAGAACGTACAAGAAGAACATTTTTGTTGGATCATTTGGTCACCAATAAAAGGTTGTAGAAGACTACCAGTCAGGATGCACAAGAAGAAAAAGTCCAAGTCCTCTGGACACTGGTAGAATATCATGGAAGACTGCTGGTTAGAATGCACAAAATGAAACTTTTTATTACTTCTGGTCAAAGAAGGAGGAGGAGGAGGAGAACCCCAACCAACTATTAAGCTGGATCTCAATTCTGAGAACCAGGGCAATTCCTCACCTACCTGTTTTGTGGAGTTCCTAAGCTGGCTGGCCACTCCATCTTAGCTAATCTTGTCCTGTCACTAAACTAGCGATAAAAGTAGTTGTTTCTGAAGAAGGGGTGCTCTGCATCATTGTCGAAGAGCAACAAAGTGTAGCACTGGAAGGCTTCATTATTGCTTGTTCAAAAGGGAATGTCCATTAATGCACTACAAGAACAGTGTACTAAAATCACAGAATGCAATGCTGGGGCTAGAAGATAGAACTCCATTGTCTTGTTGAGAGCTGTCCCTTCTTTTACCCTTTACCTTTTTTAGAGAAGGGTAGCAAAGATGGTGCAGGGTATGCAAGGGAAATCATATGAGGCAAGATTGAGAGAGAATTAAATCTGTATCCACTGGAGTTTGGAAAAGAGAGAGGGGACATGACAGAGACATTCAAGTACATGAAGGGGATAAATAAAGTGAAGGAAGGAAGTCTATTTAAAAGGAAAGTTGGAGTTAAAACAAGAGGTCATACGTTAAGATTGGAATGAGGAAGATTTAAAGGTAGTGTAAGGGGGTGTTATTTTATTGAAAGGGTGGTTGAACACTGGAACAGATTATCTGAGTAGGTGGTAGGTGTTGAAACGGTGGAGGAATTCAAGAGAGCATGGGATAGACATATGGGGTTGGTAAGAGGACAGAGGATAAGCTCATTGTGTAACAGTGACAAGTAGGGGAGGGGGGAGATGGGCAGACTGGATTGACCTAGATGGTCCTTTTCTGCTGACACATTACTGTGATACTATAATACTATGATTTACCCAGGTGGCAGAGCTTCAAGCTTGCTGTATGCAAAGTAAATTAACTTCAAAACATGGAAACATGGAGTGCTATTGCTATTCAAAGTGCTGCTATTTCCCACGGCTCTTCACATAGTGCACCATGTAGTGACATACCAACTTCACCAAGTAAAGACTATGCAAAGTAACACATCACTTGGTAAACACACTCTATGAACTTGCATTCTCTGCCATCAAATCAACATGTATGCTTAGTCTTATTGTACTGTAAGTTTTCCTTATGCTCATTTACTATCCAGTCACCATGTATGTCTTAATAATTGTATCGTAATATATGGATTGTTAAAATAATACCCCCAAAAAGCATATAAAAAATCCCTGTAATACACTGCTCCCTTTCCCATAATACTACCCTTCCTCAAGTGATAATAGTATCGTTCACTGCTGATAATACTATCGTTTCAGCTTCAAATGATAGTATTATCACTGAAACCCCACAGTACATGCGCCAGTCTCCCCGCCACAAACACGGTTTGTTAATGCTCAGTCTGTGTGCACCCAGTGTAACAACATGCAATGCCATTGGCAGACTTTCTCAGTAGGTGGGCAAACCAACTGCAAAAACATGGCGGACGTTTACTCTAATTTAGCAAGACCAACGCGAGTTACGGCCAGTTCGTTTCTTCGCTTTTATTTCCTCAGCAAAAGAAAAAGTGGATTACCTGCCAAATGAAGAAAGAAAGTAAATGGTAGGACTACCAAATTAAAATAAAAGCTTTCATCACAAACCTGGGTCGAGCACGACTTCAATACTGTGGATGGTCGGCCGAGACCGAGCATATCTTCAGTGCAACAGGTGGCCAGCCCAGTTCACAGAATTTAAAAAAAGCAGCACATTTTTCGAATCGGATCCATATATTACAAAAATTAAAAAATAGGTTACAGTAAATTACTCGACTGAAATTCCATCATGAGGTTCTGGGGACATAGAAACATCTCGAGCTTCGCTCTAGAGGTTATCTATGTCCCCAGAACCTCTCGATGGAATTACAGCCTTGTAATTCACTGTAACCTATCTATTATTCTATTTGTATTCTTATATGTCCTGCTTATTACTCCCTGTTTGCTTGTACCCCCGGGTCTCACCTGGAAACGAGCCATGGCTCAATGTGCCTATCCCAGTTACCAAGATTTTAAATAAATAAATAAATAAATAAATTTTGTGTGTGAATTGTCATCTTGGGGAGTACTTTCACTTTGTTCTGTTACAAATAAAATTCCCCTTTCCCCACCTTCTTGAATCACCCAATACAACCATCCTCCCTCCAACCAGCCCCACCTTGTTTAAATATAACATACTCCTTCTGACGAACAGCCAAACAAGGGTTTCTATGGGTGAGAACATCAACATTCATTCATTCTTTTGATGGACGTCCAAGGCAGACCACAATCAATCTGTTGAGGTACAATTTTCTCTTTTTACAGGTTGTAGACAGTATTCTTGTACTTTGGGGCGTAAGGGCTTTGGGGGAGGAGGGAGATTGGTGTTAGAGGGTGATGGGTACCTCACTTATGTAGAGACCTTTTTTTTGTAACTTAGTTTTATTGCAAAAGATCAGCATTAAAACAAGACAATGAATTTGCAGAGAGGAATTCCTGACCCTTCATAATACATATTGTTTCAAAATCAACACTGCAATAAGTACGAGTCCTTAAAAACAAATAATAAACATCCATCAGAAAAAAAAAACAATGGACACAGCATTGCTGTATGCTCAACTTGGTGCTGAGCTAGGTAATATGGAAGAATGGCCTTTCTGTTTGTGGGGTCCACTTTATAGATTCACCACCACTACCTCCTCTGCCCATACTGTATGTAGCAAATTCCTACTTCCACCTAGTTTAAATCAGCAATGCATGAATGGACGACACTCAAATGTGTTTGTGCCTGACATGTCATCCTTGTTTGTACTGTATATTTATATTTTGGGTTGTTTACTGTTCTTTATATAGACAATCTCACTTTTAGCTTTATGGGAACTTTTTATCAATATATAACTTATCCAGAGAATTCAGGATGACTCTGTAAATAGGCTATGCCTATAGTAGCAGTCATATCCTGTTGAAGTATAAATAAAATTCATTCATTCATTCATGTTCTTGTAAACAAAGTAATAATACCATTGGGCTTACATTATAACATACTAATTGCCAGCAGATTAGGCCTTATGGTCTATGGAGTCTGCTTGAACCTCAGATCCCTAGTTGGGCACCGAGGCCCCCCCCCACCTTGTGTTCCAGAAACCCCTATCATCCATCCCCACCCCCCCCCCGGCCAGGCCATCACTTGATACATCCACTTTCTGTGTCTGTCCCACCGTCTCTTGAAGCCCTCCACTGTGGATCTCTGAACCAACTCGCCAGGCAGCATATTTCAAGGATCCACCACCCTCTCAGTGAAAAACCTCCTCCTCTTTCCCCCCTCACCCTTACACCTTCCAACTTCAAACCATGCCCTCTGGTGATACCTCCCTGCTTTAGTCTAAAGATCCCCTCCGTGTTTACCCTATTTATTCCCTTGAGGTGACAGAAGACCTCAATCATGTCCCCTGTCTCTCCTCTCCTCCACTGAAAACAGGCAGAGCTCCTCAAGTCTGTCCTTATCGTCAAATCCTCACTCCTTGTATCATCTTAGTTGCCCTCTTCTGTACCCTCTCCAGGAGCTGTCTGTCCCTCTTCAAGTGTGGTCTCCAGTATTGTGCACAGTGCTCAAGGTGTGGTCTAACCAATCCATTGTACAGTGGCAGAATCACTTCCCTGCTCCTAGAGGTGATCCCCCTTATGATGCATCCCAACATCCTGTTTGCTTTGCTAACCACTTTCCTGCACTGCTCAAGTTATTCATACATGCATCCACCATGACCCCTAGGTCTTTTTCCCCTATTGAAGCCTCCAGCGCCTCCCCTCCCAGGGTGTACCTGTGTTTAGGGTTTCCCCACCCAAGATGTAGCACCTTGCACTTGGTGTTATTGAAATTTAATTTCCATGTGTGAGCCTACCTTTCCATGGTGTCCAGGTCCCATTGCAGGGCCAACTTCCCCTCTTCCCCCCAACTATGGCTCCTATCTTCGAGTCGTCAGCAAAGAGACTCATTTCACACCCTATACCCTCCCTGATGTCCCAAATGTATGCATTAAACAGGATTGGACCCAGGCCTGAGCCTTACGGTACCACACTACCGACCTCTCTGACTTCTTCAACCGGCTTCTAGTGGGTACCCATTCCAGAATCTCAAGGCAGTAGCAATGTTCCACAGGCATATGTCTCATTCCTCTTTAGAACTTAATCACTGCTAGAATCATCTCCAGCTACAGATGCACCTAAAGACATGGTCGAATATTTCCTGAAATTTCTGTGATATTTCTAGAGAAATTCCCTGTCTGACTGCAGTTCCATTAACGGCCACCAGATGGAATCTCTTTAGGAATACAAACTGAGAAATATCTGCAAATATTTGACTGTATCTGTGGCTGCAGCTGTAGTTGATCATGTTGGTAGTCATGCCGCCTCATCCATTTCTGAATATATGACTCCCTCAGTTGTGATACGTTCCAGCTGACAGTTGAATTCTTTCTTTCTTTCTTTCTACTCCTGTACATTGAGAATTGTGGGTGATAACCTGTGGATAATTATGCTCTTAACAGCAAAGATAAACATGGTGTAAAAAAGGTCACATTGCTGTGGTGTCCCAATCCTTTGCACTGGGAGACCAAAAACAATATGAACAGAACTTCATGGGATATTTCAGTTCCACATCTGGCTCAGCTCAGTGAAGATGCTTCGCCCATACCTCTCAAGTGTCCCTGATTTTCAGGGACGTCCCTGATTTTGCCTGAAAATTTTCCGCTGTCCCTCATAAAATTTTTTTTTTTTTGTGACAGAACAGTGGGGATTAAAAGCAGAAAATAATGTCAAACATTAAAGTAACATACTTGTTCTTCTTCAGAAAATGCATCTTAACACAAATTCCTTTATTCTGTCAGCTTTCTGAGTGAACAGCACCAGTTTTTAAGATGTGTCCCTGATTTGGGGTTTTTGTCCCTGATTTTTTTAAGTCTTGTCCCTGATTCATGAGGCAAGAGGTTGAGAGGTATGGCTTCGCCAGTATATCCCTAATTTTGGGCAATCCAAAATATCTGATCATGGTCTCCCCACATCTGGCAACCCCTTCAGCATAAACTAGCCCTTCCCTGACCAAAGTAGGCTGTGATGGAAGGGGTATGAAAATCTTTTTTTGAGAACCTTCCACCAATACTCCACCACATAGGAGAAGCAGTGATTTTCCATCCTATTTATAACAATTTAGTCCATGTGTCTTGTGAGACTGGTAGTCCAGGCTCTGCTTCCCATCGATGATGGATATGGCCCAATGTATTCCGCCCACCTCCCACCAAAGGACATATAACACTGAAATATATCTAAAGCTGGTGTGGAGCCATATAATCCAGTACAATAGATCCTCCTACTTTGTTAGGTCTCTTGATATTCTATGAAGCCTGTCCCCCTTTATCAAGTAATAGCACACCTGGAGTTATGGGAAGAGGTCCCCCATTTGGAATGTCAGATTGTTGCTTAAGCATATCAGAAGAGATGCACTGTGCCCCTTCCCCCCAGTAGATGTTTATAGTTGGTCAGGCCAGCTTGATTCTACCTTCTGTTACTGTTATCAGATCTGGGATGTAGAAATGTTGGGTCCCCTATTATAATTGTAAGGGATCCCACCATGTTTGAGTATCTGTTAGCTTCCATATGCTGTATTATATAGTGCTTTTAAGTACTGTTTGGTCAAGGGGGTTGGGATATTCTGTATTATGTAGTGCTTTTAAGTACTGCTCAGTCCAGGGGTTTGAGTTATTCTGCAGGATTACAGGGGTGATGGCTACATGTATGAGGGTGCATAGGAGACTTGATAAACAGCTTCTATTTTCCAGTGGATACCATTCTGAAGAGATGTTCTGCTTCCAAACTCAGACTAGTTAAGCAGCCTAGGCTGCCCAGTAGTAAAGTATACAATTTGACATATCCAGCCAACATTGTTTCCTGGGAAGTGACAAGGTATTCATGGACATTCTAATTCTGTGACCTTGCCAGAGGAACTTTTTAACAAGGCTATGGAGTTGTCTAAAAAAAAAGGTTTGTAGAATATGGAGTGGTAGGGCCTGGAAGAAAATAATAATCTAGGTTGAACATTCATTTTGAACACTGCCACCCTATCCCACCAGGGACAAAGGAAGCAGAATCAATGTGTTAAGATCTGCTGCAATCTCTTCCAACAATTTAAAGTGATTTAAACAGTAATTTTGCAAAATGCAGTGTTACCCAAAACTGCAGGTACCTAAAGATATTGTTGTGAACACATTGAAATGGCACAATATCCCTAAACCCCCTCTAGCAAGTGTTTGAGATCATCATGGCCTCAGATTTTTGGAAGATGATCTTTTCACCAAAAACCATGCAAAAGGTAGCCAGTTCAGCCATTAGGCCAGAATGGAAGCCTTCATATCTCTTAAGAAAAAGAGGGAGTATTAAGCATACAGAGCTATCATTTGCTCCAGACCCCCAACAATAACCACCAAATAGCTGTATTGCATCAAACTGCTATGACCAGGGGTTCTATACAAAAATAAAAAAATAATGGGGAGAAAGGGCACCCCTGCTGAGTCCCCCTCTCATTATAAATTGTTGTGGTGTCATCATAGTAACCTGAATCATTGCTTCTGGCAACTCGTGTAGGGCAGAGAGAATCAGTTGGAACTTTGGGACATACCCCATTACTCCAAGGTACTGTACAGGATGGCCCAATCCACCTGGTCAAAAGCCTTCTCTAAATCCATTGATATGGTAAGCTGGAATCCAGGGTTACCACTCTGAGAAGAAGGGACATTAAGGAGGCACCGGATATTATCATGTAGGTTCTTCCACTTAATAAATACAGCTTGATCTGGGTACACTAGGACCCCCACACCCTTTTGTAAATGACCTGCCAGGATGGACTTTCCTTGAGAATCACTGTCTGTCCCATGTTGCCTCATTCTTCTCTAAATTCTGGTTATCCTCTCTACCTCCTATGTAGACTCCCTACTCTCTCCCCCTACCCCCTCCTCCTACTCCCTTCAAAACACTGGGTTTAACACCCTCAAGCTCCTGCCCCATAAAACTCTTGCAGGCCAATTTGTCTTCTCTTTCCACTTTCCCAAACTTTGGAATTCACTCTCCTTAAACATTCGGTCTGCTCCTTCTAAACCCACCCTCATTTCTCTTCTCGCTCACACACCTCCCCCTCTTTTCACTGTCACTAATTTGCCTGGCCTTGCTGTTAATTTACTGCTGACTGCAAACATTCTGTTACTGCAGTCATGTATATTGCACTTATTTGTATGTTCCTTTACCGCTGGCACTATATATTTGCACTTATTTGTTACCTCCCAGTACGTTTTGTACTCTGGTGATCTTCTCACTGTATTTGCATTGTATATCCACTGTATATTCACTGTATTTTCACATACTGTATACACCTTTCACTTTCTCTGCTAATTTGTATATTGTTAGCCTAATGTACTCTCTGTATTCTACATTGTATGCTACTGTATGTATTTTGCTCCCATTTTCCCCTTCCCCCAGGACACATATGGAAAAGAGCTAATTGAGCTCAGTATGTTTTTTCCTGGTGAAACGCTTTTAATCAATAAATAAATAAATAAAAATAAATAAACAACTAAATAAGTGTAGGTAAGCAAGTCTGGATCTACCATTAGAAGGGAGATGTGGTAGTATGACTCACATTGCAGGGGGATCCTTATCCAGCTTTCGAATGACAGTGATCTGCAACCTACACCATGTAAGAGGTACCCTTTCTCCACCCATGAATGCCCTAAACACCTTCAGCAGCTCAGGGGATACCTTCTCCTGAAATATTTTATAAAACTCTGCTGGGGGTCTGTCAACCCCCAGAGACTGACCCCTGTGAAGCTTCTTAATAGCAAACTCAAGCTCCTCCCCTGTCAACAGGGCCTCTAATACCTCCACTGCTTCCTGGCCTAAGGTGAGCAGACTGAGACCTGCAAAATAGCTCTTAACATCCTCCTAGTGCAAGGTAGACTGCTTCTCCCTGTATAATACTCTGAAACATTCTGAAACAGTATCATCTATATGATTCAGGTGGGCAGTAATCCCCGGGCATCCATTTCTTAACATGTTAACTTTGCCTTGTTGGACAACTCTTTGAACAGTTGCAAGTAAGAATTTTACCTACCTGGCTCCCAGCTTCATAAAATCATTGTTCAGAGAAACTCAGCTAGCCTTTTTGTTCTATATAAGCATTGAAATGATTTTAACTGTCAGCGGTCTTTGTTAAAAGGGAGTATGATCATATGGGAGGCCTCCAATCAAATAAATGATGTTCTAAAGCCAGGCACCACACAGCATCTTCCTTCTTTCTACAAGAGGTGGATTATATGATTCTCCTATAACCGCTGCATTCATACCATCCCATTGATCTGCTAAGGATGTCTCTCCCTCCGCATTGTCCCCAAAATAGTCAGAAATGGCCTACTAAACCAACTCTTTGAACTGGTGCAGATTTAACCCGTATCTGTCCGAGAAGAAGACCTTGGTCCTTTGTGAGAAGTTTAAATGTGTCAGCTGTGAGCATTTAAACTGGCCAATGGGAGAGAGCCAGGAGGGTCAGAAGGCTTAAGAACATCCCCCCCATGGGAACATGCAGGAACATAAGTTGACTACAGAAACAGCTAAAGCAGGCAGGGAGGGGCAGGCAGGTGAAGAATGCATAACAAGTGATACATGGGGGTAAGAGCAGATAGGAAAGGAATCCGGGGTGGGGGGAAGATGCTGGAGAGGGAGAACAAAAGCAGAGGCAGGGCAGACAGTAAAAAATGAAAGGTCATGCTAACGAATGTCTGTAGCCTAGGAAATAAGATTCCAGACCTGGAGGCCCTGTTGGCAGATGCAGACCTTGACATAGCATCAATAACAGAGACATGGTGCTCAGCTAATCATGGCTGGGAAGTCAATGTACCAGGCTATACACTGTTCAGGGGTGAGAGGAAGGGTAACAAGGTTGGGGAGTGGCCCTGTACACCAGAGATGGTATAAAGGCTACAGAAGTTCAGGGAAGATGGGGAGGCCAAGGAAATGTGGGTCACCCTGGAGCCAGGGAATAGAACAGCAGTATACACGGGGGTGATCTACAGACCTCCAGCACAGAGGGAGGAAGTAGACAGGGAACTAGTGGAGAACATACACTACATGGCAGCTAAAGGCAGAATCCTACTACTGGGGGATTTCAATATGCTGGACCTGGATTGGGCCACCCAGGTGGCTGCTTCAGCCAGATGCACAGCCATCCTGGAATCCCTGCAGGGGTTTGGACTCAGGCAGCTGGTGCATGAGCCAACCAGGGACAAGTCAGCTCTGGACCTGGTATGGACCAATGGGAACAGAATCGAAGAAATACAGGTAGAAGGGCAGCTGGGGATCAGTGACCACCACATGGTGTGGTTCAGCATGGAGACGCGGACTTAATTAAGCTACACAAGAACAAGAGTATTAGATTTCAGGAGGGCAGATTTCTCTGAAATGGGTAGAGGTATGCAAGCAGTCCTGTGGAAGGAAGAGGTAATAGAGGGGGTGGAAGAACAATGGGATAAACTGAAAAGAGTCATAGTGGATATAACAAACCAATGCATTAGGATAGTGGCCAAAGGGAAAAGAAGAAGGAAACCACTATGGTTCTCCAAAGAGGCGAGGGACAAAGTCAGGGCTAAACTACTGCATTTCAGGAAATATAAGGGGAGCCAAAGGAAGGAGGATAGGGAGGTGTACCTTGAATGCTTAAGGGAAGCAGGGAAGGCTGTTAGGAGGGTGAAGGCACAGACAGAAGAGGGCTTAGCATGGTCTGTAAACAAAGGGGATAAGGCATTTTATAGGTAAATCAGTGAAAGGAGAAAAACCGGGGGGGTAGTAAGGCTCAAAGGGGAGAATGGAGAGTGTAAGGAGGGGATCTGGACAAGGCAGAAATACTGAACAAATACTTCTGCTTAGTATTCACTAAGGAGTGGGATGGTCAAGGACCACAGTTGGGTTGCAGATGCAATGGGGGGGAGTGGTCACCAGTCCATTCACAGTGGTAATGAGTTCTAGAAGAACTCACAAAGCTGAAGGTGAATAAGGCCATGGGGCCAGATGGCATCCACCTGAGGATATTAAAGGAGCAGCAAAGGGAACTAGTAGCAACTCTGGTGGCCCTGTTCACAGAGTCACTCAACGCGGGTGTCATTCCAGAGGACTGGAGGAGGGCACATGTAGTCCCACTGCACAAAAGTGACAGTAGGTAGGAGGCGGGGAACTACAGGCCAGTCAGCCCCACTTTAGTGGTGGAGTGGTGGAAAGATCATGGAGACACTTCTGAAAGAAAGGATAGTGGCACATATGGAGTCCAGCAGTACTCAGGATCTTAGGCAACATGGATTCACAACGGGAAGGCCATATCAAACGAATCTAATAGATTTCTTTGATCAGGTGACTAGGGAAATAAATCAGGGAGTGGAGGTAGACGTTGCCTACCTAGATTTCAGCAAAGCCTTCAACACCATCCCACATAGAAGGCTGATTAACAAGATGGGTAGTCTGAGCATGGGAGACAAGGTGGTGAACTGGGTTAAGAACTGGTTAACAGACAGGAGACAGAGGTCGGTGGTAAATGGGGTGCAATCTGGGAGAGGGGGGTGACCAGTGGGGTACACAGAGATCAGTACTATGACCAATCCTGTTCAATGTCTTCATTAGTAACATTGCAGAGGGGCTGGAAGGAAAGTTCTGCCTGTTTGCAGATGACACCAAGACCTGCAACAGGGTGGATAATCCAGAAGGGATGCAGAAAATAAAGAGGGACATGTAGAAGTTTGAAAGATGGTCGGAGATGTGGCAACTGAGGTTCAGGGCAAAGAAGTGCAAAATAATGTACCTGAGTGAGGGAATCCTGGGGAGAGCTACAGGTTGGGGGGGGAGAGAGGAGCTGACTGTCACCAAAGAGGAAAGGGACCTAGAGGTTATCATCTCTGATGACCTTAAGGTATCAAAGCAGTGCACAAATGCAGCAGGGAGGGCCAGTGGCATACTGGAGTGCATAGGCAGGGGTATCACTAGCAGGAGGTGAGAGTTGGTGATGCCATTGTATAAAACATTGGTAAGGCCTCACATGGAGTACTGTGTGCAGTTTTGGAGGCCACACCTGTGCAAGGAAATAGATAAGGTGGAGACTATCCAGAGAAGGGAAACAAAGATGGTGCAGGGCTTACACCACAAAACATATGAGGAGAAACTAAGGGACCTCAATATGTACTCACTGGAGGAGAAGAGACAGCAGGGGAACATGACTGAAACTTTCAAGTACCTCAAGGACATAAACAAGGTGCAAGTTGGGGACCTTTTCCAATGTAGAAAAAGTACTAGAACAAGGGGGCATAATATGAAATTGGAAGGGGATAGATTAAGAGGTAATGTGAAGATGTTTTTCTACACAGAAAGGGTAGTCAAAACTTGGAATAGTCTGCCACAGGAGGTAGTGGGGGCAAGCACAGTGGAGGGGTTTAAGCATGCCTGGGACAGGCACAAGGGAAGCTTGAGAGGGGAGGGAGTGATGAAAAGACATTGATCACATAGGATCAGTGACCACAGGGCCAACAGGCAGACTGGATGGGCCTAGCGGTCCTTTTCTGCTGACAATTTCTATGTTTCTATGAGCTGTTCTTCCATCCAGGCAGAGTTCTTACAAAATGAAATGAGAGTGATCCACAACCAGGCCACAGCACACTCCAGCAATGTGATAGATCCAATGGCAGAGGCCTGCACTGCATATAACCACTCAGGGACAAAAATAATAAACCAGAATGGGAGTAGGATTCCTGAGAGGCAGAAAAAGGAAAAACTGGCCTCCCGAGGATACAAGTAATGCCATGTGTCCTCCAAATCCAGTTCACGTGTCAGACAAAATGTTCCCCCCTTGGGGTTCTGCTCACCCTACTTTCACCCTGATTCTTTCTGTCTATCCCCAGACCAAGAGCACTATTAAAGTCTCCTCCCAGCATGAATTACCTAGTGGAGTTTGGTGGATTTATTTAGTCATTTAGCTTTTGTTGACATGAAAGGACAATTAGACAGTTCTGCCTATTATCAGCCTCACCCTGGGGTGGCGTTGGGGGGGGGGGTTACAGATGGAAACTAACTGAAACTGAAATGATTAAGTTGTTGGTGGTGTTGTTAGTGAATATGGAAAAATATGGCAAAGACACCAGGGAGATTCAATCAATCAACCAATCAATCAATCAATTCTCTATTTCTCAAAAGTGCTTTTCAAAAGCAAAAGTGCCTGTACATAAAACCACATAAATGAACATTTAAAAACCATTCAATATTCATGAAATAAAAATTAAAAAATATCCATTTTGAGTAAGCTGAAATCCTATACCAAGCATGAATTCATGCACTAGAGTCTGGGAACGCTTGACTAAATAAATATGTTTTTAAAGCTATTTTAAAGCTCTGGATGGTCAGGGACTCTCAAATTCAACGCGATAGAGAATTCCACTGGGAGGGTGCTGCAAAAGCAAAAGACCAAGCTCCAGATGTTTAAGCATGGCCCGGGAATCTCTAGCAATTCCTTGCTGGAGCAGAGTGGGTGAAGGGGGCAGTAGGGACAAAGGAGATCTTGCAGGTAATGAGGTGTTCATGTGGGTCTTTGTAGGTCAGTAAACTGACATTGAAGGTGATCCACCACTGTACTGACAGCCAGTGCAGTCCACACAGCACAGGTGTAATATGACTGGTCCTAGAGGTACCAGTCAAAAGTATGGCTGCTGCATTCTGCACCAGCTGCAAGTGGCGGATATCAACCCCCAGTAGCCTTAGGTATAGGGCATTGCAGTAGTCAAGGGGGGGACATCACGAAGGTGTAGAACAATGTTGGAAGATCATCAGAAGGAAACAGATGCTTCACTTGGGCAATATTCCTCCCATGAAAAAATGAGGTCTTGACAACGGCCGATACTTGAGTGCTAAAGGTAAGGCCGCTGTCAAAAATAACAACCAGGTTCCGCACCTGGTCTGAGGTAGTCAGCGGAACATCCCTGAGCTAAAACCCAGAGGGCTGTCCTGCTGATACACCCACCTCCTGACAACCTGGGTCCACAACCAACACTTCAGTTTTAGCCTGGTTCAACTGCAGACAGCTGGCACTCATCCAGTCCTGGATTCCCCTACTCTTTTTCAAGAAGTGCCATGGGATTTCCAACATCCACTTAAACAACCACCAGAACAGGCAGATAGGATCTTGGTTTAACATATTTTCTAAAAGACAGCACCTCAGGAGTGTAGCACCCCCCCCATGCTGCACTACAGTATCATAACTGGGATTTACCCCAAGTGCCTGGTGTGGGGCTACAGCCGACAACCTTCTGATCTTCTGGTCTCAGAGGTGAGTGTGCAACATACTCTTCCACTGACACTGTTAAGAACTAAGGATATTTTAACAGGTACTCCCGAAAAAAGGCACACTGTTCAGCCTCTAAGTTCCAAGCATGAACAGTTAAAATGACATAATGAGTAGCCCAATACTGGACTTCCAAATACACAAATCCACAAAGCTACCAACCCTGTCTGAGCCCACTCGGTCTACCTGTATCAGGTCAAAGGTATGGCAACTGGGTTTCAATGTGAAAAGTGCAAAATCATGCACCTAGGGCACAGAAACCCTGATGCAGAGTGTAAAATGGGGAAAGAAGTTTTGATGATCGCCAAACAGAAAAGGGACCTTGGAGAAATCATATTAGATGACCTCAAGGTGGTGGGGCAATGCAACAAAGCAGTGGGTAGGGCTAGTGGGATGCTGGAGTACATGTGGAGAGATATCACCAGCAGAAGGAGGGAGGTGGTGTCAGCACTGTATAGATGTCAGTGAGACCCCACCTGGAGTACTGTGTCCATTTCTGGAGACCATGGGCCAAATCTTAGAAGGGCTTTAGGGTGATGCAAGGGACTTGTGTCGGAGAGTTTGATGCAAGGGGAGACTTGCATCAAACGTTGTGGTAAGTGTGATTTTGCAACGAAGCTTGCCGCAAACCCCGACACAAGTCCCTTGCACTGCACACAGCAAGTTAGACAAGTTCCCCCCGGTCTAACTTAGCACCATTGTGGGACCCATGGTATGGGACTTGCACCAAAGCTTTGGCACAAGCTGCTGTAAAGTGAGGAAAATGTCACAACTGCGCCAACCCTTGTACAATCAGGCTGCATTGCGTCAAAGGGGTTTGGTGCAGCTGTGTCAAACACTGCGGTTGATGCAGAGCTTGACACAAGCTCTGCATTGACCTTCTAAAATTGGGCCTTGCATTT
Organism: Neoceratodus forsteri; assembly: GCA_016271365.2. Lineage (NCBI taxonomy): Eukaryota > Metazoa > Chordata > Ceratodontiformes > Ceratodontidae > Neoceratodus > Neoceratodus forsteri. The sequence continues at coordinate 518,781,355 of CM028133.1, read as the reverse complement.
CAGGAAGGACATAAGGTGGAGGCTGTTCAGAGGAGGGTAACTAAAATGGTGCAGGGACTGCACCAGAAACCCTATGAGTAGACACTGAGGGATCTCAATATGTACACTCTGGAAGCAAGGAGGGAGAGAGGGGGACATGATAGAGACTGATAAATACCTCATGGGTTGAATAAAGAAAAGGTGGAAGTATTTATCAGAGGAAAAGATGCACAAGAACTATGGGGCATGCAATGATGTTTGAAAAGGGGCAAATTTAGGAGTGATGTGAGGAAGTACTTCTTCATGGAAAGAGTTGTGGTTGCCTGGAACAGTCTTCCAGCAGATGTAGTGAGGGTGAAAACAGTAGTGGGCTTCAAGCATGAATGTGATAGGCACAAGGGAATCTTGGTAGGGAAGTGGGGAAATGAGGTAGCCAGAGATCAGGTACAGTTTGTGGTGACAATACACGTAAGAAAAAGCAGGAGACTTGGTGGGCAAAGTGGTTTTTATTTGCCCACAAATGTTATGCTTCTATGTTTCTGGGAGCACCTTTTTAATAAGCACCACAGCTTCTCACCTGTGTAAGTGTTCTCAGTAAGTAGAGGAGTGTATTGAATCCACCCACAGCCAGCTAATGTTCTATGTTCAACCTCTGCGAGATGTGCCTCCTGCAATAGAACTATCAAGGCATTTATATGCTTCAACTCTTGCAGGACCCTGCTGCACTTAATGGGGTTGCCCAACCCTTTTACATTGTAGTAAACTATCTGCCATGTTACTCAGTTGATTGTGCCCCCAACCCTCTGTAGATAGTAAAGCGGATAACCAAACTCCTAGAGCACACAGAAAAAAAAAAACTGCAGATGAACAAAGACATGAACAATGAAACCAAGAACACCAACCCTTGAAAGGGTAACCTTCATGATGAAAGGAATAATACAAAAATCGAGAAATGTTTATGTAATCTTTGTACCAACAGGAGTTCTGCAGCACACCACTGGGGAGCCTAGTGGAACCAAGTAGCTTTGTACCCCCAGTTACTTGATCAACTGTAGCTGCGTCTCCACCAGAAGCCTTTTTTACAGGATACTTGAAAAGTCACTAGAACAAATCCCCAACATGGCCCACCCCAAAATTCCCGTAAAGAAAAAGAACCCCCCAAAAAAGGGACAGTAATGTAAATCTTTTGAGTACTGTAAAGCAGTAGCAGAGCGTAACGTCGAAGTGCCCTACCATGGTACTTTCTGAGCTGGGCCTCTGCACAGGCTGACCCTGTGTGAGCCAGTGAGATCAGGCCTTCTACTAGCATTCAGTTGAATACTGGACAAAGACTCTTCCTCTATCTACCAGGGGCTGTATCAAATGATTTAGAGAGGGTGAACTGAGAAAGGCAGACAAAGAGAGACCCACTGCTTCCACCTCCCAGAAGGGCATTGAATGCTCACACTAAGGGAGGCATTCCTCCTTCTATGCCTACTCCCACAGTACCCCAGGGGTGTGAAAAGGATTAAGTGAAGGGGACAGCCACTGAAACTAGCACTGCTCTGGGGAAATGTGCTCCCCTCAGTCAGTATATAACCTACCTCCGTGACCCTTTCTTGACACATATAGTGACCTGTCAGGGTATATAAACCCCCATCCCATCACTGCCTGGTCACCACATTTCACAAGTCCCGAGTTACCAGCATTCTGTCCTACCAACTGAGATCTGAGGGGCCTGACTGGGTGTTTTTTAATGCAATGTACAACATAGTAGCAGCCTGGGTTCTATTCTAGGCCAACCAGGTATATTTCCCCAGTAACTAGCAAATGAGAAGTATTCACTCAGCATAAAGCAAAAGCACATTACAAACTTGACATTTTGAGGTCCATAGCAAAAGGAGGGGCACAAACCACAGTATGTTCAGCATACATGTGCAACTTTCACTCTACCCATTGCATTTGTCTGAACACCTCCACCTAAAACCAAACAGAAAGTGCAGGAGGTTAGCAAAGCAATGTACAGAGGTTGCAGTTCTCCAAGGCAATTAGTCCTCCAGTATAAACTGAAATGCAAACAGTATATGGTAGCCCAGAGAGGACCAAGAAAGCTGGCAGTCACAAGTACAATAGGCAGGTCCTACAGAGGTGCTCATCGAGGGGAGTCCCATTACTGCCATCTGCATAAGAAAAGTTACAAAACAATGTAGCAGGAAAATAATATAAAATCTACCTCTCTTGACATCTTAGCACTCCTTCAGCCGGTGACCAGGGCCCCTGCTGACTCAGACTCATGATCTGTGTGACGGTGTTAGAAAATCTGTCTCCAGGCCTCATTCAGGGAGCTGGCCCCACAATTCTTCCCTGCAGAAGTCCAAAGAGTTTTTCAAGTATATCAGATCAGTTCCCGCTTCAGTTTTAAGTCCAGCAGAGCTAGATTACATTGAGGTGGCACTCCAAATGAAGCAAGGCGATCTTTGGCATCTTCTAAATTCTTGAAAAATGTTAGGCCAGCATTCGTTAGAATGCCGAGCTGGACAGAAGCAATGAAGTATGCCTTCAAATGTCTATTTTTCAGTTTTTTGACTGCATCTAAAATTTTTTGCAAGTTGTCCATGACCCTATGGATAGAATCATGGTCCACATAGAGGTGTGTGTCCCAGAAAATCACATCTCACTTATCCAAGGTTTTTTTAGTATAAGCAGTTTGATTTTGTAGTCAGTAAATTGAAGCACCACTGAGTATGGCCTGGCCTTTGCATCTTTGGGTCTGGGAGCCAGTCCCCTGTGTTCTCACTCGATCTCCAATTGCAATTCTGTTGGGGGCAAAAGAACTCTTTCTAGAGGAAGCCAAGATAGTCCTCCATCTCTCCCTGCTCAGCTCTCTCTGGCAGGCCAGCATTCCATAAATTATTGTGCTGGAAGTTAGATTCCGGATCATCCATCTTATCAGCTATTTCCAGCTTCTGGTATTGGAGGTAAAGCAGAGTGGCGTTGTGGCATTCTGTCTTGGCCGCAGTTTCCATAAAGCCTATCTCTTACTTGATTATCTGGTCTTGCACCACTTTTATCTCTGTTTACATTTCAGTCCACCTCTCCTCCATCTTCAAAAGGGTTGAACTGATATTTTGAAGTTCCATGACCGGGGAGCGAGAGGTTATGGTGAAATTTTCCTCCTCAATCTCCATGTCTGGCATGGAGTTAGACAGACTTGCTGCCAAGGAGATGCTGTCATTGTGCGGTCTCAAGCTAGATTGTTGTAGGGGACCAAACACCACCTAATCTTTCCATTTATGTCATAAAATCATGCAAGACATTGGGTGTTGTGGATAGCCACCAATACTAGTTCTAAAAAGGAGGATTAAAGAGGATTTTGGAGGTAGATGAGCAGAGCACTCAAAGCCACATTGCTACGTGGAGGGTGACATCACCAAAATTCCATGGAGATATGTTTTATGGGGTGTTGATGTAGGTGGGTGGATGTTATCACTGTTATTTACTGTTATGATGTGCTGCATGGATTGGGGAAGGGTCACTAAGGCTGCTTAATTGTACAATAATGAATATGAAAAAACTTCTTCAGTATTGTGGTGGAGGGAGAAAGAATGCTAGAGGGTGGGTAGGGTGGAGCCACTTACCCAAAATGATCTGGGTGGTGGGTGGGGGGATGCACAACTTCACAGTGGGAGGGGTGGATTGTTATTTGTAATCTTATTTTTTGTAGAAGAAAAAGAAGAAAAAAAAAGAACTTCCCTGCAAGATGTTGCGGGTGAAGTGAGGAATTTTGTTCTGCTATAAGTAACGTAAAGTTCCCAACTTCATGCCAATTTCACCCACAAAGTTAAATTTCGTAACACTCCTAGTTAGCAAGTGACTATGTATGGGTATTTAGAATGGTGCTTGTGCAACATAGTATATTATTGTGGTAGGATAATTGTAATAAAGGATGCTTGTATGACAGAAATTTGTTTGAACGTTTGTGCCACATACTGTAGTAGTAACTGTTCAGGCTATATGTTCTAAACTAGGATTACCACCATTTTGGGGTGCCAGGAACGCACTGGAATCCTCCTAGGGTGCCATAGGAACAAGTTTCCTTTAGACCAAAGATACATTATGGAAGGAACTCATAAGTAGAGAGGCGAGTTGGTGGAGGAGTGGATGATCCTGGCAGCAAAGAAAATGAGCTTCCATAGGAAGCTTGAGCATATGCCCTTAAATAGCTCTAGAAGGGAGGTGTGGCAAGTGTCACTTATTGCCCCACCAAACCCCAAGGTATAGTCTTGCAGTTCACTGGGTCATTAAGTGACTAAGTATGAACAGATGGAATGGTATTTGTGCAGCATTGTACTGTATGTTATTCTGGTATGATGCAGTAGTTGTAACTGAAGATGTTTGTACAGTTTCGGCCAAGACATGGCCAGATATTTCTTGAAATTTGTGTGATATATCCAGAGAAAATCTATGCCTGCCTGCTGTGGGCCACCAGAGAAAAACATAGAAACATAGACAATGATGGTAGAAAAGATCCATGGTCCATCCAGTCTGCCTGAGTTCCCTGTTTATCCCTTGGAACTACTGTCCCTCTACAGTCCTAGCCCTCTCAACCTCCCCACCATTCTCCTCCCAATTTATGGTTCCCCAAGCAAATGCTATAAGAGAGAATGTCTTTAGAATTATCAGTATCTGGAAATATCTGTTTGTATCTATGGCTGCAACTGTATGACATTTGTTTGAATACTTGTGAAACAGGGACTAGCACCACCCTCAACTGAATAATTTCTAACCAACCTATCCACCTTTCCAATGTAACAGTGCATCCAGACTCCCTCAGTGACCACTCCCCAGTCACATGCAGCTGGACAAATAAATTACATATCCCCCCTCCCCAAACCTTATACAACAGGATACTTAAACATGGACACCTGGACATCCTAAAACAGCAGCTTCGTACCCAGGACTGGAACCTGCTGGATACAACTGACAACATTAATGTAGCTCTCAGACACTTCATAAGGGTCTTCAACACAGCTTGTGACACACATGCCCCTCTCAAAAAGATGAAGGTCCGTGGTACTGTGAACCCTTGGATCACTTCTGATCTCCTTTACAAAATGAAGCTTCGGGACCACCTCTGGCAATGTGCAAAAGCCACTGGTAAACAGCCGGACATACAAGCCTATAAAGCAGCTAGAAACAACTGCATGACAGAGACTCATCAGGCAAAACACAAGTACCACAGAGAGATGCTTACCAGCTCTTGGGGTGATAGCAGGAATATAAAAGACATCACTGGCAAAGAATCTAAATTATCACCTACAATGCTAAACATTAACACCACCCCTTCCTCTGACCCGGTGGAAATTGCCAATGCCTTTAACAATGCTTTTACCAATCTGACCAGTGTCCTCCCACATAACTTCTTTGATTAAAACGCTGCCCACTCTACAAGCCACGGGCATGAAAAGAGCACTGAGCACCCCCCCATTCTATTTTAAAAAGGTCTCCTACAACCTTGTCAGAAAACTACTATTTAAGGTTCTAAGAAACACTAGACACAGTGGTGACAACATTTTTTTTTTTGAAATTCGGTATCTTTATTCAATTTTTAGTAAAACACACCAGCAGTAGACACTAAAGAGCATGGGCTAATAGCAGGAACAACAAATATATAAAGAAAAAAATAGAAATTATATTCAAAGTTACCTTTGGAATGTATCGTGAACCTTAAATCTAAAGAAACAACAAGCCCCACCCCACCCCACCCCCACTGTTATCCCACACTACTCCCCACTCATAGATCCCCCAGGATGTGCCTTATTAGAAAAGCTCTATAAGGACATATACCAAGAGCTAGTCGATATACAGTAAACAACATCAAAAGAAAATAATACAAATCAAACAATCAGAGGTGTACATATATGAAACTTAATGCAAGTAAAGAGTATACAATTTGCCCCATTTCCTGTTAAAGGAAGTCAAACAGTTCTGAGTGCTCACTATTAGCTTCTCGGTCTTGAAGTAAAGAGATATTTCTTTGATCCATTCCTCATGCGATATGACTAATTGGTCCATCCAATGTCTAAGAACCAGTCTTTTAACTGCTATCGAAATTAAGGCCATATGAAACCTACGTTCCAGAACCTGAATATTAGTAAACTGTCCTAGAATACAAACTTCAATAGTAAACAAATCACTTAATCCCAGAATGGGATCCAGCTTAGATTGAATTAAATACCTTAAAGGAGCCACTTTGTCACAGTGCCAAAGAATGTGTACCAGGTTACCTTCAGCAATGCCGCACCTTGTACAGGTATTCGAAGGCAATCTACCTAATCTGGCCAATTTGACCAGTGTATAGTATAGATTATTTAGGATGTGGTATTGAATAAGCCTGTGTCTATCTTGGGTAAGGTATTTATGCATGTCCATCCATATCTGACCCCAAATCACGGGGGAGTCTGGCAGAAGAGTGTCCCAGATTTTAGAACCACTAAGGGGATCAGGATGTTTAGCATCTAGTAAGTAAGAGTATATCTTAGAGATACTACAGGGCTTATTCGCATATTCTTGTATCTGGTTTAGAATTGGCTTGACTTGAGATGGAGTAAATGCAGGGCCAAAAATAGAGACCATGATGTGTCTCAACTGAAAAACCTTAAATATAAATTTCTGAGGTATATTAAACTTACTCATAATCTCTGCTGAAGAGAAAAGGGAATCCTGAGAAAAAAGGCTTTCTGCACAACAGTCTTGTAGCTGAGGAAGCCAGTCTAGAGAAATTGGAGAGCCACCAATTCTGATATTGGGGTTTAAAGTAAGAGGCTGAGCCATATCTTTTTTAACTGAAATATTGAAAAAATTCCAGCACTGAGTCAGCACCTTAATAGAAACCCCTATGACACTACTTTGAAAGTGAGGAGGTAGGGCGGAAGTGGAATAATAAAAAGCTCTGGATAACTGAAGCTTATGCTTATCCAGAATCCTTCTTTCCAGCTGCAGCCATATAGGAAGGTATACATAAGATCTTACATCATACCACCTCCCCACTTTGGACAAATGACTTGCCCAATAATATAACATAAAATTAGGGAGACGAAGTCCGCCTCTTTCCTTAGGTAGATTAAGCTTGGAAAAGGCTCGCCTGGGCTGTTTGCCCTGCCAAATTTATTTGGTAATAGCAGAGTGGAGCTGCTGGAAATAGGACGTGGAAAGGTAAATGTTCAGTAAATTTAACAGGTAGAAAACCCGGGGTAACACATTCATCTTAATAATACTTATACGACCCCACAGTGACAAAGGGAGGGCGGACCATCTCTGAAAATCCTGTTGTATCCTTGAGACTAGGTCATCCAAATTAAGTTTCCTGAAGGCCTCAGGATCTCTGGTAAGGTATATACCTAAGTATTTAAATGAAGAGGAAGACCATTTCATACCGAACTGGATAAAGTTGACATGAGGTGTGCTATCATTTAACGGAAAAATTACTGATTTGGATAGATTCAGCTTATAATTGGCCACCTTACCAAATCGGGCAATAATTTGTAAAATGGATTCTAAAGAGAATTCCAGATTAGCTAAATGTAGAAGGATGTCATCAGCATAACCCGAAAGGGTCAAAATTTGTTGATGCACTGAGCATCCTGTAACCTGAGGAGAACTTTTAATACTAAGCAGAAGGGGTTCTAAATATAGATTGAACAAGAAAGGAGAAAGAGGACACCCCTGTCTAGTGCCGGTAAATAAAGGGAAACGGGAAGAAAAGACCCCATTACAGTAAATTCTAGCAGTGGGAGACTTATATACTATCCGAATCCACTGGGTAAACATGTCCGGGAAGCCCATTTTCTTAAGGGTAGTCCTAAGAAAATCCCAGTGAACTCTATCGAAAGCTTTTTCTGCATCTAATGAGACTAAGACCATGGAAGCCTGGGAATCTTGGGTGGACTGGAAAATGTGCGAGAGGGTACGTAGATGGTCAGCAGGGGATATGCCTTGTACAAAACCCACTTGTTCAGGACTCAACAAGTTAACCCAAATCTGCTTAATTCTAAGGGATAGAATTTTAGTTAAATTTTCATGTCATAATTTAGTAGTGAAATTGGGCGGTAACTGGCTGGTTCATTCTGGGGTTTATCCGGCTTCAGGATCAAGACAATTGTGGCTTCCAGCAAAGAGTGATCTAGGAGGTCAGAGGTAAACATATACTCAAATAACTTCAAGAGAAGGGGGTCAATCTCCTTGCAAAAAACTTTGTAGAAGTTAGAAGGGAAGCCATCAGGACCTGGGGATTTATCCAGAGCTAGCCCCCGATCGCTTCCTCCACCTCTGCCAAAGTAATAGGGGAGACCAAAAGCTCACGCTGATGGGCCTATAGGGAGGGGAGTTGAAGGCCATCCAAAAATTGTTCAATTTGGGAAAAGGAAGGCTGAGAAGGACCAATACTGTAACGGTCCCGATAGAAAGATTCAAAAATTTGAGAAATATCCCCAGGGGAAGTCTTGAGTGAGCCATCCGGGGAAGACAAAACAGGGATCCATCTTGAACCCTCTACCTCCCACAATCGGAGGGCTAGCATCCTGCCTGGTTTGTCCCCTTGGTCAAAATAGCGAGCCTTGGTCTTGAGGATAGCATCCTCCACCTTTTCTCTTAGCAGGTCTGAATAGTCATTCCTGAGTTTCATTAGGATTTCTAAGTCCGTCTGGGAGGATGTCGAGGATAGGGTATTTTCTGCATGTCTGATTTGGCTTGAGAGCACCAGAATTCTAGCTTCCCTCTGTTTCTTCCTTCTGGACGTTAGCTTAATAAATTCTCCCCTAATGAAGCACTTAAAGGAGCATCAAATCAGGTCTTCCCGATTGATTGAACCTGAATTAGTTTCCATAAAAGATGAAATCAATGATTTAATATGAGAATCTCTTTGAACCTGTGAATCGGGAAAAATCGAGATCCATGCCACCGAATGATCGGATATAACAATTGGCTCTATTCCCGTCTGTAAATACCGGACAGAAGGGTATTACTAACTAAAATGAAATAAAACTTGGGAATAAAAGGAAAAAAGTTGGCCAGAGGGATTAAACAAGTGCCTTGGGTTGCATAGCTCCAATAAGTCCATGAAGTCCCTCAGGGCAAGCTGTGAAGGGGAAGGTGGTTTTAATGGCCTATAGGATTTATCCAAATCTTGAGACGGAGCAATATTCCAATCCCCCCCCTCCCGAGAATTATCAGGGAGGGCAGGAAACCACTCAGTTTGTGGCTAGTCTCATAAGGAAGTCTGGATCCCCTCCCACTGGGCCTTAGATAGCACCCAATATCACTCTAACATTATTAAGAGTGCCCTTAACTGTAACAAATCTATCTTCTTGGTCTACTAGGCACTCTTCTGCCAGAAATGGGATATGTCTTTTCATCAATATAGCCACCCCTCTACTGGCAGATGACCCACAAGAAGCAAAAATCTGAGAGTACCCCTGCCGGCATAGCCCACTAATCTCCAAAGTCAATAAATGAGTCTCCTGCATCAGAAGGATAACAATATTCAAAAGGGTGGAGTTTTTGAGGACCTGGTATCTCTTAGATAAATCTCTGGCACCTCTGACATTCCATGTAGCAATTTTAAACGACACCATAGCCATTTAGTTTGTATTTGTAAAGCAAACATATGAGCATCTGTAAAAGAGTAAACCATCTCCAAAGGCACATCCCCCTTCCCCCCCTTCAATTTCTTGAGACATACACATCTAGGCCCCCCCGTCCTCCCCACCTCCCATCATTACTTGTAAAAATTAACAAAAGTAAGAATATCTTTAGCCATACAATAACATCCCCAAACAGAGCAACGAGAAGGAAAGATGGCGGTGTCCCGAGACCCACCTCCCCCCCAATCCCATCCAACTATATACAAAAGGACTCCCAATTGGGACCTGAGATTTAAGAGTTTCCTTAAATTTTAAATCTGAAAACCTAAACCCGTAGACATCCTTCCACTGGGAGACAGGTTCTGTATTCGGGTGACAGTGCCAATAGACTTGATGCCTCTGTATCACAAACCATGCCCACAAAACAAAGATGAAAGCGCCAAAATCAAAAAGCTCCCCAAGAAAGGTGCCACCCATCCCTTGCTTTGGTGCGCAATGCTGACCCTCCAGAATGAGCTCCAACCCGGAGCTCCCCTTCCTCCCAACCCCCTTAGGTGTGACAGAGTGAGCCCTACTGTACCATCAAAAAGTCGGAAAATCAGAAGTGAGACAGTGGAGATCTTGCTATTAGTTGGGAGCCCTTTTTTTTCAACCAATACCAAAACAGAGAAATAAATTGTGAGCTGAGTGTTTAAACCTACTTGGAAATAGGAGATATTGCTGCAGAGAGCGTCAATTAGAGCCGCCCTGCTCTGCCCGGATTAAACCTGGAGGGTGGGTAACTCCAAGACCCCACTCCAAGTCGCTGCCTTCCCAAGGGTCCCAGGGCACTTTCCGCCCTTAAAGGAACAAGGAAAATGACCGGAGGGCCGAGAAAGCCGAGGGGACCAGAATGTCTGGTCTGCTTAGCGGCCCATGGGAACACTGACCAGAACAAAGGTTCCCACCTTCTCACCAGGCAAAACAGCTTGCGCTTCCCTGAACCGGCCCTGGGCCTACTAGGCTGCTCTCCAACCTATCCATCCACCTCACCACTCTAACAAGAAGCCAAAGGAAACAAAAAAGAGAACTAAACCCAACAAACAGGTGAGAGTATAACCTCTCTACTACGAGTGACAGTTAACAGTCTAACATTGCAGTAGATGGTCAGCCAGATTTAAACAGGTTGGGCGGCTTGAGCTTGAGATCATTTAAAGCTTGATCCAGAGATTCATAGGTACGTCAGGTCCCATCGATGGACATCTGTAGCTTAGCTGGGTAGTTCATTCTATATCGAATGCCAGCAGCAATCAGCTTGCTGACCGTCGGGTGAAAGGCTGATAGTTTCTGCTGTGTTTCATAGGGGAGGTCTTGGGTGATGCGTAATTTAGAGCCACTCCACAGTATTGCTTGTAGATCCCTTGCCTTGGCCAGGACATGCTGCTTCTCCAGAAAGCTCAAAAACTTAACAATGATAGGTCTTGGAGGTGTGCCAGATGAGGGTTTTGGTCGAAGGGAGCGATGAGCCTGCTCTATATGGTATTGGGGATTGAGGGGAGATGGACCGACCACCTTAATCAGGAACTTTTGGAGGAAAAGGATAATGTCAGTGCCTTCTTCAGCTTCTGGGAGGCCTAGAATCAGCAGGTTGTTTCTCTGGCTTCTCCCCTCTAAATCCTCTGCCTTTAGCTGGAGTTTCGCAATTTGCGGCCTCATCTGAATGATCTCTGGGTTTGTCTTCTCCTTCCACCTCTCTAGAGAGGAGGTTCTTGCCTCCGAATCACCAATTCTGGTCATTAACGTGCTAAGGTCCCCTCGTAGTGACCTTAGCTCCGCCGAGATATCCTCCAACGTTTCTTTAAATGGTAACAGCTCTTGGAGAAAGCGATCCTCGGTAAGAGGAATCGGGGGAGCACTGGATGAGGTTACCTTGGAGGTAGTCCCCAAACCTTGACTCTTAGATTTTTTTGGTGGATTTCTCAGGAGTTGGTGGTGGGGTGTGCTTCATGCCAACTGGCTTAATCTCCACTTCCATCTCTGTTATGGGCCGATAAATATGTTGAATCTAGCCCAAAAACCACTCTGTGAGTGCGATTGCGATGACAAAACTTGAAATAAGACCACTGCTCACTTTTTGGTCTAAGTAGGGAAAAAAAAAAGATGTATAAGAGGGTGGTAGATGGGAGCTCCACAGAAGTGCTGCCTCTAGCTGCCCTGCATCACGTGACCAGTGGTGACAGACTTGACCTTAAGCTTAGCACCCTAACTGTAGATGAAGTTCTCCTACCCATAACTAAGATTCTAAACCTCTCTCTTACCTTGACTCAATTCTCAGATGCATGGAAAATGGCCATCGTAACGCCAGTGCATAAAAACTGGTGATCGTTCCCTACAGGGCAACTATAGGCCAATATCTATCCTCCCTCCACTCTCCAAGATGCTCAAGCAAATTGTTTCCAACAAGCTAGTTGCTCATCTGGAAACTTACTCTATCCAGTGCCCACAACATCATGGTTTTAGAAAGGGACACAGTACTACCTCAGCACTTCTGGAATTTACTAGCTTCATACAACAATCCATCGATCAAGGCAAGCTTGTAGGTGAAGCTTTTGTTGATCTAACAAAGGCCTTTGACACAGTGAATCACTTGCTCTTGCTCGACCAACTCTCTAAAATTGGGGTTGCTCCAAAGCTCAGAAATGGTTCAGAAACTACCTCAGTGATAGACTTCAGAGGGTGAGGATATCAAATGTAGTCTTGGAGCAGAGTGCTGTCCAATCTGGGGTACCTCAAGGCTCTATTCTGGGACCCCTACTGTTCAGTATTTTTCTGAACAACATTGCAGCTACCTGCAACCAGCGTACTCTCCTCTACACCTGGGAACCTGGAAACAAAAACCGGGAAGAGTACACAATGGGGGGTGAGATACTGACAACAATAAAAATGGAAAGGGACCTGGGGGTAGTCATATCAGATGACCTAAAGGTGGGCCAGCAATAAGGAGGGCTGGGGGTATACTGGGATGCATAGGGAGAGGCATCACCAGTAGAAAACAGGAAGTTGTTGGCCTTCTGTACAGACAGTTGGTAAGACCACATCTGGAATACTGTGTACAGTTCTGGAGACCCCATCTCCGCAAAGACATAGACAGGGTGGAGGCTGTCCAGAGGAGGGCAACCAAAATGGTGCAGGGTCTGCACCAGAAGACATATGAAGAAAGACTAAAGGAGCTTAAGATGTATAGCCTTGAGGAAAGGAGGAAGAGGGGGGACATAATAGAAACTTTCAAATACCTCAAGGTAATCAACAAAGTCCAAGAGGGTAGCATCTTTCAGAAAAAGAGATGTGCAAGAACAAGGGGGCACAATTTGAAGATAGAGGGGGGACAGCTCAGAGGTAATGTGAGGAAGTATTTCTTCACAGAGAGGGTTGTAGATGCATGGAACAACCTTCCAGAGCAGGTCATAGAGTCAAAAACAGTGGGGTAATTCAAGAATGCATGGGACAGACATAAGGCAGTTCTAGTGGGGGTAGGAGGATGTAGGCTGTTGGTTAACTAGGATCTGCAGCTTATCCATTTGGTAGTGAAATGGACAGACTAGGTGGGCCATGCGGTCCTTATCTACCATCAAATTCTAAGTTTCTATGTTTCTATGTTACACACATAGCACAGTCATCTTTACTGGCCATTCAGATCCCATCTTACTTGAAAACAATCTTCAACAAGGTTTCTCTGATGCAGAGAGATGGTTTAATAAACACAAATTAGTGCTAAACTACAAGAAAACTGAAGTCCAGTTCTTCTCATCCTCTTGGAATAAATTTAACGCACATGCACTCACAGTCACAAACAACCATGGAGATCCTCTAGAACAAATTCAGCTTTTCAAGTACCTAGGTTTAACCCTGAATTGTCACCTCACCTTTGCGCCTCACATAGAAAATATTGCTAGAGACATCAACACAAGAGTTGGGCTCCTCTACAGACACAGATGGAGTCTGACCCTGAAGTCCTGAAGAATGCAGTTCACAGCTTGGTACTCTCGATCATCGATTATGGTCCAATCATTTACAGTGCTGCAACATCCATGTCACTAAAAAGACTCATGGTCACCCTGAACAAGACCTGTCGGCTAATCACAGGGGCTGATTGCCTCACCCACACCTGTGAGTTTTATGCCCAATCAGGCTTGTTTCAGCTAAGCAACAGGATAAAATACCAAACCTGCCTTCTGACCAAAAAAGTACTTGGTTTACTACTTCCGAGGATTGGTTGTCTGTTAAACAAATCCTCTAAGACACAATTCGACCGCACCTCTGATTCATCCCTCCTGCTAGTTCCTCACTGTCGGACAGATCAATACCAATGATCCTTTCAGTACAGAGTCCCTCTGTGGTTTAATGATCTGAGCAACCAGCTGACTAAGCTACCTAGTCTTACTCAATTCAAACAAATGCTTCGCAGCATCTCCTAACTGAAAGTGCTTGTGATTGCTACACCTAATTTCCCACCTTGCCTGCCCCTACCACTTTTAGTTCACCCTTTGATGCACTTACCAGACTTCTTGGTCATCACCCACTCTTGCCACTACAATCCATTTTCCCCCACTGCCATCTCCTCCTTTACCTCGCCCCCTCCTTGATTGTTCTCCTCTGACTCCCCCCTTCTATGTACTTAACATGTCTTCAGGTAGACATCTCTCTCTTTTCTTGCCATTCCTTTCTTCCTCTTTTGCTCCCCTCCACCCCCACATCCCTCTCCCACCGTAGTCCCCCCCACCTTCCTCATAATCTATGACAAGGCCTCTGGCTGCCTAATTCTCCTATCCCTTCTAGATTTTGTACCTCTCCTCTCTCTTACCTCCCTGTTCTAATTTTTCCTTCCACCTCCCTTCCCCTGCCCTCTCACCATCTGTATCTTTATTTCCACACATGCATTATTGATTTTCTATGTTCTGATGTAACCATTGAATGTGTTTGTACACCCGTTGTATTGATTGTAACCCCTTCCTCTGACATGGAGCCTTTGTAAACGAGCAGCTTCCTGCTCAAAGGTATTGTAATCTGAGATTGAATAAATAAATAAATAAAATAAATAAAAAATAAATATACAGCATAGTGGTGGCCATTTTCTCTGTTTTGAATTAAGACTGCCATGCTTTTGGGGTATCAGGAAGACATTGGAACCCTTTTTGGGAGGGTTTTACCCTTGAAGTGCCACAAAAAATAAGGTTCCTTTAGGCTAAAGGTACCTTACAGAAGGATCCCAAATGAGCAGAGCCAAAGTCAAGGTTGGAATTTTCCAAGACTGAGGCATCACTTTCTGTAAGAAAAGAGGAATGGCTGATGATGATGAGCAGAGGTGATGAATAAATAATATAAAGGAGCAACCTTCCAACCCCCAAACAGCAGACATTCTCTAATTAAAAACTATTGACATAAATATTTATATTATGGCCCTTGGCAGAGACGAAAAGAAAAACAGCTTGTGGAAGAAACCTCAAGGGTTCCAAGGCCTTGGGTCACCATTCCTCCTGGCACAGCTTTGATTTACTTACCTTGTTACCAAAAATGCTAACTTCTGATGGAAGGAGTTAATGATTCTGTTAAAGCTGAGCATGTTATTGAACCTGCCAGATACCACTGAACTACCAGGATGCATATTGTCCTCTCTGTCTCATTGAGACACACTCCCACATCAAGGTGCTGCAAGACATGACACAAATTGAAATAACCCATACTGAGGAGGCTGTACCCTTGAGGGATGCCTGCAGACTATGACTGAATGCTGAAGGAACATGAGTATTATAAATTATCCCAAATTAAAGGAGAGGGCATTTGGATTAGCTGCTTCAGGCATTGCAGCCCTAAAACTCTCCTATGAGTACAAGGCTCATGGATATAAGAAAGGAGCCAAGGTCATGCGGGCAAGATGGTATATAACATTGAATCCAGGCCCTTAAAGATCCTAGCCCAGCCTTGGAAGGTTTCAACATTACAGCTTGGTTCTTGAAGGGTGCAGATCAGTCTTTGGGAAGTTGGATGTGTGTTCTGATGCTGGGGCAAATGCCAGGAAGCATTTGACTATAGCAGGTAGATATTTAGACATTCGCCTGATAGAAGACAGAACCATAGTTAAACTAGGGGTTGGTATTTATTTAAGACACTTTATTGGTATGTGTTAGTTTCTCTGTGTGTTTCTGGATATTGATGAGGTACAACGTTCCATTTTGTATATACAGTAATTACACTTCCTTATAATGTTGTAGAATACACCTTTAATGACTCCCTATAATTAGGGTATGGTTGAACTGTTACCCAGCCCCCATGAAAAAGAATCTGTGGGATTCAAAGAGCTGGGACAGTGTTGTGCATCCTTCTCCAGTGGCTCTAAATAAAGCAGTAGTTTATGCAAGTATAGTTTGACTATGCCCTTTTTATTTATTTTGCGCACCATATCTTTTGTTTTTGTTGTTTGCCATTTGCAGGAGCTGCAATCCTGCCTGCTCATGGTGCCTAGGTTTTTCCCTATTTGGCTTCTTGCTTTCTGTTTTCCATGGGCAGCTTGAATGTGCTGATACAGGGTGGTAGGCAACTTTGGGTTACTTCACCCATTCAAATCCTAGACTCCCTACTTATTCAAAGGTAAGTATTTTTCTATATCTGCCAAAGTTTCTGGTTTATTTACTTTCATTGATTTCACTGTGTCGAGCCAACTGTTGAGGTCCAATTCTTGGCTGTTTTTTTGGCATCTGCAGTAGTTCTTGCATCCAGGACTTATTGAGACTCACCCTCACTATACTGACTAGATTGCTTCTGATTGTTAAAGAATAAGTGGGGATTCTGATGTGGAGCTGGAAACTACAACAGGAATCCCAGAAAGAGCAACTGATTACCAGCATATTGAGGAACCCAGTACCTCATTTATAAGGACTGCAACATCTCTAAGAAGCAGAGAAGAAGCAAGAGACCATTTCTTCAAAGGTTACAGGCAGTACGCAGTGCTTGAGAATACCCTAAAAGGGAAGTTTATTAAGCTACAGAGGCTTAAGTTAGCAGAGTCAGTATAAGGATAATAAAACAAATCCATGTATCCTCCTAATTAATACATAACTAGCAGGAAGGTTTCTTAAAGACACTTATAGAAATGGTGGGAGGCTCTAAACTCTTGCTCCTTTACTCTAATACAGATTTTAATAGACCAAGATTAGATAGGCACAAGTTGGTTTTGAGAGAATTTGAGAGGTGGAAGAGGAAATCAATACCTCAGACCACTCCACAGAATTTCAATAACTTAATACTAGACTGATCAATAAGAATACTGCTCATGAAAACAAATGTCATAGCGAGGAAGCAAAACAAGTACACCAGAGACTACATGGACTATTAGGAAAACATGGTCTATCAATGGGACTGTCCACCACAAACACCCAGCAGGGGCAGACCTTTGAACAGGAATAGATACTCAAAGAATAGATCAGCAACGCGTTCATCATACCAGGCGCAACTGGAGATAAGGATCATCTAGGAAAATCCATGTCTTTTTGAGACAAAAGCCAGAATATATCCCAGGAGGAAGTAGCTTTAATTGAAGCAACACCATAGAAAGACAAACCACCAAAAACAAATATAAAACAAGAGAGGACACAATGGGAGGGAGAAGCAAGAAAAAGACTGGACCAACAGCAGGGTCAACACAGCCTGAGAAAGAAAGCAAAGTGATTAACATTCCAAAGGTCATTTTAAGTCCCACCCAGATTGTAGTCTTATCAGAAGAACTGTCTTTTGTTCCTGAACCCCCTGTTGATCAATTAAACCTCAGGATGGATCTGAAAATGACATCAAAGTTCTTCAGTAAGAAAGGAAAGATAGGATGACTGGAGAGACAAAGTGAACAAGGAGAAGAACTAACTATCTCTCCATCAGTGTAATCCATTTATAATGAACAGTCCATAGGGACACCTGTCCCACAGCTCGATGTGACTGGGTCACCATATTCTGATATGGAAAACATCACCCCAGATGTCATGGCAGACTGGGACATTGAAGTGACATTGGTGGAACTCTTCAAAGAGTAGAAACACCAGGAATAAACAGACATTCAGGATTTTACATCTAAGAAAAAGACATTTTGACCACATTTGAACTTTGTCCCAATAGAGCACTGTCTCTAGCTACCCTGACTTTCTAGAAGCTGGTTTTAGCAGAGGTCAATAACATTAAAAAACTCCACATATGAAGAAATCAAACCTCTCGGCAGAGGACATGGTTGCCACAGAGCTACGTGGTATGCCTAATATAGTAGTTAAGCCTGTGAAGAAGGGGGAATGATAGTGGTCATGGACAAATATTGTCCCTATTGTCTCTACTAAGCTACAAACAACTCAAACTTCACCCCCTGCTGCCTTGTCCCTCCCCACCTGCTGCCTACTTAATTTGCCCTGTCCTCCTCTCTACAGCCTCTCAGCCCCTGAACAGGGCTTGTACCGCTGCCGCAGTGCAAGAAGCGGCTCCTCCGTACAGACGGCATCCTCTTGGCCACTGCCCATGGTCTGCTGCCTGGATCTCCGGCTTATTAAGATACGGTCGCATCTAACCTTTCCCTGCCGGCGCTTTGCTCGTTATTTATATTGCTGCTGCCAGGATCGGTCCTTCTTTTTTTCTATCAGCCCTGTTTCCCATTGGCTGCTTATACTCTGCTACCACTAGAGGCAGCTGTAAACTCTAGTCTCTACCAGGGACCACAGATTGCTGCTCACACTATTCCTCCTGACTACTCTCTCTTCCTTGCCTGTATCATGGAGCTCTGGAAGGCTGTTAAACAAAGGTATCTACTCCTGGTGCTGTCCCTGTTAACACTGCCTATGCTTCTCACTCTGCCACACGCTGGCCCCCCTACTATAACTATTACTACGGTGGTAAACAATATGGCTTCCTTCACTGGAACCCTTCACTTCCCTGATGCTGGGCTCCTCCCTCACTACCCTGATATCCCCTGTGCATCAATTATCCCCATGCCTGACTGGCTCCCTACCCTCCTAAAATTGGCAGCCTCTCCCATGTTCCTCTCGCCCTCCTCTCTAACCATCAAAAGACTTTCACATAGCCTACACAAAACAAACAAACACCTTCATCTTCCCCTACTGTTGCTCCTCCTAGTTTCTGGTAATAGCCATCCAAATCCTGGACCTCGTACCTCTAAGCAGCCATCCAGCTCCCATCCTGTCACCAATCCGCTTACACTCCCTCATGGCCTTAAAATAATTCACCTAAATGTAAGAAGTCTTGCTCCCAAAATCTTCCAACTGCAATCCATGGCTCATTTATATACCCCTGACATCATCGTGATCTCTGAAACCTGGCTGTCACATAACATCACTGACCATGCTGTTTGTATCCCAGGCTTTACTATCACTAGACAGGACCGGAATGGGAGAGGTGGTGGAGGGGCTGTTTACACCTCCTGTTCTCTCCAGTCTACCCCTACTTTCACCGCTTCTACCCATGCCTCTCATGAGGCCCTTCGTCTTAAAATCTCCTTTCCATACATAGCTACTATTTACATTGCCGGGGTATATTGCCAGGGTATATTCCCATCCAGGGCAGCCTCATACTAATGCCACTGCCCTCCTTGCAAAGCTCACCACCTGGCCACCGGGGGCAAACTCTATATCCTGGGCAACCTTAACCTAAACTGGCTGGCCCCTTCACTGACCTACACCCATACCTCAATTGAAGCCTTAAATCTTAGTCAGCTCATTCAAGAATCCACTTGCCTAAACAATAAAACATTAAACCACTCTCTGCTCCACCTTGTCCTCACTACCCACCCCCATAGAATAATTTCTTCCGGTTTCGTACCGGATTCTATCAGCGACCATCACATCACCTTCATGGTGCGGAAGATCCATAGGACCAAATACCCACCTAAAACAGTTCTCACTAGACCCTATGCATCTCTTGACCTTCAAGCTCTACTCTATGACCTCACTTCCACTGACTGGTCCCCCCCTCATCTCAGCGGCCTCAGCTGACATGGCTCTTGACTCTTTCAACACCAAGTTCCTCCACATTTGGAACTCCTGTGCCCCGCTCCGCAAAACAAGGGTCCAAGGCGTGCATCTCCCCTGGGTCACACCAGAACTCCTGACTTGCCAACGTGCACGTGACATTGCATGGTGCCAGTCGAAAGCTACCGGCAGCCAACAAGATCTCCAACACTACTGTGAACTTCAGAATGGCTGCACTAAAGCAATCCGCCTAGCTAAAGCTGACCACTTCAAATCAAACTTCCTTGCTAATACAAATAATCCGGCCAAATTCTGGAAGGTCGTACACTCCCTTTTCTCTCCGTCCATTACCTCTCCGCCCCCCACCCTTAAGCTCAACCAATCTATCCTTTCTGATCCTATGACTATTGTGGAATGCTTTAACTCTCACTTCTGTACCTGTGCCTCTTCTCTGCTGGATTCCTACCAGGCTCCTCCAATGGTCTGGTGCCTCCCCCAACCCTCTCTCTCAACTGCCCAGCACGCCTCCTCACAGCCCTCATTCCTTCCTCCCTTTACTGCACTCCACCCTCCTCCCTCCCTACCTCTTCCAGCCCCCAGTTCTCCTTTTCTCCTGTCTCCCAGCCACCACCCTCCACACACCTTGCCCTCAACTCCACTAAAAGCTCTCTCCTGATGATCTGGATTCCAGACTCCTCTCCTCTCTGATCCTGCTATTGCCTACCCACTGTCTCTCATTCTAAACCTCTTTCATGTCAACTTCTGTTCCCTCAGTATGGAAACATGCAGTTGTGCTTCCGCTCCCTAAGGGGGAGACTCCTCGTCTCTCTTCTACCTACCCGCTAAACTACAAGAACACATTGTCCTAAATCAGCTCTCCTCCTACCTATCTGACTCTGGGTTCTTCACCCTGTTCCAATCCAGATTGCAGAAGTCACACTCTACTACCACTTCTCTGCTAAGACTAACTGAGACCATCTTCTCTGGCTTTGACAAAGGTCATATTACCTCAGCAATCTTTGTTGACCTGGCAAAAGCCTTTGATACTATCTCATACCCCCTCCTCCTGAACTGTCTCTCAGCCACTGGTCTTTCTCCTGCCACAAGCCTATCTGTCTGGCAGGTCCCAATCAGTTAAAATTGCCGATGTCACCTCTGCCCCGTTGCCCGTAACTACTGGTGTACTCCAGGGTTTGATGCTTGGCCCCATTCTGTTTTCCATTTTTTTAAATGACCTCCCCCTGGCCTGCACTAATTCTAGCATCCACATGTATGCTGATGATACGGTTCTATATACATCTGGTACATCGGTCACTGATGTCATCACCAGGCTCCAGGCTGACTTCTCTAGAGTCCAACACTGGTTTAACTCACATCAACTCTTTTTAAATGCCAAAAAAAAAGTCTCTGTGACTTTTGGAACTAGGCAGAGACTCACCAGGCTATCTTCTTTACCCACATTTCACACCCTGGATGGGACTGTACTGGAGGACTCACCCTCATTTAGGTATCTCGGTGTCTGGTTTCATAGTCAGCAAAACTTCTCAACACACATTGAGGCAATCCATAAAAAACTTAAACCTAAACTCAGAACCCTATATAGAAGCAGCAGCTGTATCCCACTCGTGGCCAGGCGTGAGCTAGTACTAAAGATGATCTTGCCTATATTCAACTACTGTGACATAGTCTATGGTGCTTCCCCACAGTCCTCCCTAGCCAAGTTAGATTCTCTCTATAACTCCTTCTGCCACTTTGCTCTAGGCGCCCCCTTCCTCACCCACCACTGTGACCTCTACCGGTCCCTAAACTTCCTCATGCTCCAAAATCATTGTATGCTACATGGTACCAAATTCATCTCAAAATACTGACTTGGTGCCTTCCCCTCCTACCTCTCCTCCTCACTTAGTACCCCCTCCCAACCATTACTCACTGAGATCTGATAACCTACGCACCTTCTCTATCCCCAGCAGATCTACATCCTCTGACCAAAAAGCTTTTTCACACCATCTTTCAAAACTGTGGAATGTCCCCCCCGCCCCAAATCCACCACTCCTCATCACTGAACTCCCTCACTTCTGCTCTACTCAACTATCTGATCCCTAATTGTTCTTGCTCTTGACCCCCTCCTTGTATACTGCTCTCCCCTCCCACCCCTCCTCTCCCTCCCTCCACCTATCACCCTTAATTACCTAGCACTTACTACATGTGTCTTGTTACTCATGCTTCCCTCCCTCATTGTATTGCATCATCATGTATCCCCTGTACAATTGCACTGTTTTGCTTGTAAGCATTGACTATCATGTATTTTATATTCCTGTCTCTGTACTGTACTATTCATTGTTTTGTTGTATCATTTAATATGTTGTAAATTCCATTCCCCCTTCCCCTAGGACATGCCGTGAGATGAGCATTAAGTTACTCAGTGTACCCTTCCTGGTGAAACATTTCAATAAATAAATAAATAGATAAATAAATAAAATATAGGTATACAAGAGAGGTCATGAGACAGCTCGACAACCAGGAACACTATCACATTCTATCCAGTGACCCTACAGCCCCTTCAAGCCCCCTTAGAAGGCTCTTTGATGAATGACCTGGAGTCAGGTATCTTAAATCAATATGGCTTTGACTTTGTGCTACAGAAATCATCTGTGGTCTTGTTATTTTACATGCTTCCTAAGATCCACAAGGATCTCCAGTACCCATCAGGCAGACAAATAATATCATCTATTAGCACCCTCACTGAAAACTTATCCATGTTTGTGGATGCTTTCCTACAAACTCTTGTAGCACATGTCCATTCATATTTAAGAGACACAATGGCAGTACTCGAGGCCCTTGAGCACCTTAGATGGGATACCGGTTACCTGTGGCTCACAATTGATGTGGCATCTCTTTATACCAGCATCCAACATCATTTGGAACTGAACATGGTGAGGCATTTCATGAATAAATTCAGAACTGAAAATTTCATCAAACCTGAGTTTATCACAGATGCCCTTAATTTCATACTTGTATGAAATTATTCTTGCTTTGAATCTAACTACTGTCTTCATATGTGGGACTGGCATGAGGCGATTGATGGCATCCTCCTAGGCCAATTATTTTATGGGTTGGTGGAGGAGGCTGCCATCTACTACCCGAGGGCAACCCTCTGCTGAAAGTATTCAATACTGGGGTAGGTACATTAATGACATTTTGTGTCTGATCAGGTATGGTGGAGGAAGCAGAGAAATTTCTTCAATTAATCAATAATAATGATTTGAACTTAAGATTCATCTGTACCATTGACCCTGCCAGCATTTTGTTTCTTGACCTTACTATAGCTGGTCACACAGATGGCAGCATCAGTACAGAGGGCTATCATAATCCTTTGTCAGGTAACATACTGCTGAGAGCAGACAGTTGCCATCCTGAGCACCTGATCAATGGTATCCCCTATGGCCAGTTTTTCTGTATCTAACATAACTGTTTAGATTTGGAGACTTTTGACAAACAGGCAGTGGAATTGCAGGAAAGAGTTTTGGATTGGGGTTACAGCTGTTTTCACCTGGAACAGGTCAAGGAGCATGCCAGAAACAGAGAAAGGAGGAAATTCATCATTCCATGTTCTCCTGCAAGCAGTACAGGTACATAGATTTTATCTCCAAATTATTTGGCAGCCCCATGGGTTGAAGGAGCCCTCAGATGTTTTGGCATGTCCTCAAAGCAGATGAGGAGCTGGGTCCAACAGTAGGAAATTGTCTGATGGTGGTCTACAGGAGGAGTACCAATGTGAAAGATAGGGTGTTGTATAGGTATAGCCATTTTAGGGATGAGAGTGCAGGTACCATGAGTACTATAAACTGCCCAAGAAGATTCTATTGTTGCAGCAATTGCAGTGTTTGCAAGTTTATATCACAAGGACATATGCTCACCAGCCCTATCAACCAGGTGAACCACTAGATCAGGCACCTGATTATATGTCCAGCTTCTTATGTGATCTATACCTTGTAGTGTCCCTGTTCCAAGTCCTACATAGGTCAGACAATACGCCCCCTCAAAGAGAAAATTCAAGAGCATGTTCATTCTATTATGAACAAACAGAGCAATATCCAATAGGTAAACATTGCAGGAGACCCAGAATTCAGACCACAGCACCTTCAGCATCATGAACATTGCTCTTGTCTCCATACATCCAAGGGAGGGACAGAACCAGAAATCTGTTCCAGTGGAAAGTACACTAATTTTAAGCTAAGAGCCTGTGCTTCTCATGGCCTAAATGATGACTGAGACAGTCCTGTTTTATAATAATTTTTGTTTTCAGAGTGTATGCAGACTCAATAATATACTTTGCAACTGTTTTCTGTATCTGTGATTTAGCTTTTAGTATCTTGTCTGTTATTAAAATTGCATGTATTTTTTATCTTTCTTTCTAGGTCTGTGTCATCTGGGTTGTGACCCTTTGAAACTGTTCTCATTGTTACAAAGTTATACAAGATTTGATTTTGTTTCTGAATTAAACTTTACTGATTAGCTTTTTGAGATATTTAGTAAAGGTGTACACTGAAGATTATGTGCTACTTTCTGTAAACATTTTTATCTTAATGGTCCAAGGACTTTTCTAAACTTGGGTTGGTATTTATTATTTAAGACACTTTATTGGTATGTGTTAGTTTCTCTGTGTCTTTCTGGATATTGGTGGGGCACACTGTTCTAGTTTGTATATACACTAATTACTAATGGGGTATGGTTCAATTATTACCCTGCCCTTCTGAAAAGAATCTTGGATTCAAAGTACAAGGCTAGTGTTGTGCATCATTATCCAGCACTCTTGTCCTTGTGGGACCCCAGAGCGAACTGGTTTAGTATTGGATGGGATGCCTGAGATTTTAACTTGTTTGTTGCAGCCACATCCAAGAGCAGGGCCATTCTCGATACCCTACAGGGGGCATGCCTCAGACAGCTAGTTTTGGAACCCATTCAGGAGGGAGTAATCTTAGACCTAGTACTCTCAAATGGGGATGGAGAGAGGATCTCTGATCTTGAAGTAGGTAGCCATCTGGGAACAAGCGACCACCAAACTGTGTGGTTCACGATAAACTTAGCTGTAGAGTCAAGCCACACAAAAGTGAAGGTACTAGACTTCAGGATGGCTGATTTTGTCAAAATGGGAGAGTGCCTCAGAAAAGCACTAGCAAGCAGGCAAGAAGGCAGGGTGGAGCAACAATGGGGAAACATTAAAACTGCCATTACAGAGGCAACAAGCATTTGTGTGAAGCAAATAAACAAATCAAAATGAAAGAAGAAACCTCTATGGTTCTCAAAAGAAGTAGCAGGGAAGGTAAGGGAAAAGAGATAGCATTCAGGAAGTATAAGGACACACAGAAGGAGCAGGACAGAGAACTGTACCAGTTAAAGCAGAAGGAAGCGGGGTAGGCAGTCAGAATAGCAAAGGCCCAAACCAATGAAAAGATAGCCAACTCGGTTAAGAAGGGAGATAAAACCTTTTATAGATACATTAGAGAGCAAAGAAAACTAAGGCAGGATACTGAGGCTGAATAAAGAGGAAGATGGTTGGGCAGAAAGCAACAGTGAAAAGCAGGATACTGAATGAATACTTCTGTTCAGTATTCACAATGGAAAAGCAGGGGAGGTACCTAATCCAGTCAATAAAACACTCTGGATGGGGGTTAATATTAGTCCTTTCACAGAAGAAAGGGTTCTGAAAGAACTCTTAAAACTGAAGGTGGATACAGCAATGGGGCCTGATGGGATTCACTCCAGAATTCTAAAAGAACTAAGGGAAAAACTAGTAACACCACTGACTACCCTTTTTAATAAATCATGGGAGGATGGTGTGGTACCTGAGGACTGGAGGAGGGTGGATGTGATTCCCCTTCACAAACGTGGGAGCAAGACAGAGGCAGGAAACTACAGATCTGTCAGTTTGACCTCAGTGGTAGGGAAAATGATGGAATCACTGCTGAAGGAAATAATTGTCGAGTACCTAGAGGCCAGTGGGCCCCAGAACCCAAGGCAGCATGGATTCACAGCAGGAAGGTCATGTCAGACAAATCTAATTGATTTCTTTGACTGGGTGACCAAAGTAGTAGACCAGGGAGGGGCTATGGACATGGCCTACCTAGATTTCAGCAAGGCATTGGACACCATCCCGCACAAAGGATTAATAAACAAATTAGCCAGCCTGACAATGGGTCCCAGGGTGGTAGCCTGGGTAAGACACTGGCTGGACAACAGGATACAGCTGGTAATAGTAAATGGAGTCCATAGTGAAGAAAGAAGGGTTACTAGTGGGGTACCGCAGGGTTTAGTACTGGGGCCAGTCCTTTTTAATGTCTTTATAAGTGACATTACAGAGGCACTAGAAGGGAAAGTATGTCTCTTTGCAGATGACACAAAGATCTGCAACAGGGTTGATACACAAGGTAGGGTGGAAGGGAAGAAAAGGAACTTGGCAAGGTTGGAGGAATGGTCAAATGTATGGCAGCTTAGATTCAATGCAAAGACGTGCAAAGTAATGCACCTGTGAAACAAAACCCCAGGGGAAGAGTACACAATGGGGGGTGAGATACTGACAACAACAAAAATGGAAAGGGACCTGGGGGTAGTCATATCAGATGACCTAAAGGTGGGCCAACAATGTGAGAAGGCAGTAAGGAGGGCTGGGGGGATACTGGGATGCAGAGGGAGAGGCATCACCAGTAGAAAACAGGAAGTTGTTGGCCTCTGTACAGAAAGTTGGTAAGACACATCTGGAGTACTGTGTACAGTACTGGAGACCCCATCTCCACAAAGACATAGACAGGGTGGAGGCTGTCCAGAGGAGGGCAACAAAAATGGTGCAGGGTCTGCACCATAAGACATATGAAGAAAGACTAAAGGAGCTTAAGATGTATAGCCTCGAGGAAAGGAGGGAGGGGGGACAAGACAGAAACTTTCAAATACCTCAAGGGGATCAACAAAGTCCAAGAAGGTAGCATCTTTCAGAAAAAGAGATGTACAAGAACAAGGGGGCACAATTTGAAGATAGAGGGGGGATGGCTCAGAGGTAATGTGAGGAAGTATTTCTTCACAAAGAGGGTTGTAGTTGCATGGAACAGCCTTACTGAGGAGGTCGTAGAGTCAAAAAGAGTGAGGGAATTCAAGAATGCATGGGACAGACACAAGGCAGTTCTAGTGGGGGGTAGGAGGAAGTAGGCTGTTGGTTAACTAGGATCTGCAGCTTATCAGTTAGGTAGGGAAATGGGCAGACTAGGTGGGCCATGCGGTCCTTATCTGCCATCAAATTCTATGTTTCAATGTTTCAGGGTGGGCATATGTGCAAGCATAATGGTGGCCCCAGTGGTGCATTAGGAAGGGGCATAGAGGGAGATATCCTTTGGTAGGCCAGCCTACAGGCAATACTGCAATGCCGGTGGAAATAAGTAGGGCTGTTGGTGTGATCAGGGTGGTGAAAAAGACTAGCACTATGAGGTGAGGATCCATGTTTTACTGTCCGCGTAGTGTATGTGCTGGCTGCGTTTGGTGGCCCCTAGTGCAGGAGTAGTATATGCTGCAAGTGGGAAAATCGGTTGATTGGTTATTTCAGCCACGTGATTCACCCTATATATTTCAATGTACACCAAGGGTGGTGGTGGGTGTGGTGGGGCAGCTGATGCATAGCATCAGCGGGGCCAGCAACACTGCATAGACCAGTTTGGTCGCGACTTCAGGCGCCTCCACGGCATTTCAGTACGTCCTTATCTGATCATTAAATGGCTCCTAAACGTGGGAGAGGGCAGTTCCAAAGCCTTCATGACCTCCCTGCAATTCGGGCTACAGCTGTGGAGAAGGAGAGGGAGAGGATGGAACGTTAAATAAGGTACCGGAGGGGAGGGACCCTGCAGGAGGGCTCAGTTTACAACTTTTAACCAGACTATTTAATTAGTGCTGAAATATGGTTGCTTTAACTAACAAATCAGGTTATTTAATTAGTACTCAAATATGTTTACTTTAGCTAACAAAAGAAGCTTACAAGTTAAGGCACGTTCTTGTGCATCATTTCAAATCCTAAGGAATATTTGGCAGAGAAAAAAAAAGTTTACTCTAATAAGGAGAGCAGAAATTTGCCTAGTATAAATTCACAAAGCTCTATGTCAGAGGCTGCTTACCTAAAGTAATCACTTCAACAGCTCTAAAATGCAGCCTGAGTTATCATTTAAATTTAAGGTACTTGCACAGTCTCCTGTTAGGCAAGGCAGCAGCGAGCAAGATTACTGTTTGGAGAAACTTTCTCCACTGCTGTGCTGACATTTAAAATTACAGAAAGAAAAGAGAAAAAGGCACCAAAACTGCAGTCTTTTTGCCAGCAACATCCAGAACCAGTTTGGTCGTGACTTCGGCGCGCCCATGGCGTCCAGCTGGTCCATACCTGATCACTAAATGGCTCCTAATCGTGGGGAGGGCAGTTCCAAAGCCCTCATGACCTTCTAGCAATTTGGGCTACAGCTGATCACTAAATGGCTCTTAAACGTGGGGGAGGGCAGTTCCAAAGCCCTCATGACCTCTCTGCAATTCGGGCTTCAGCTGATCTATAAATGGCTCCTAAATGTGGGGGAGGGTAGTTCCAAAGCCCTCATGACCTCCCTGCAATTCGGGCTACAGCTGATCACTAAATGGCTCCTAAACTTGGGGAAGGGCAGTTCCAAAGCCCTCACGACCTCCCTGCAATTCAGGCTACAGCTGATCACTAAATGGCTCCTAAACATGGGGAGGGCAGTCCCAAAGCCCTCATGACCTCCCTGCAATTTGGGCTACAGCTGATCACTAAACGGTCTTTAAACATGGGTGAGGGCAGTTCCAAAGCCCTCATGACCTCCCTGCAATTTGGGCTACAGCTGATCACTAAATGGCTCTAAACATGGGGAGGGCAGTTCCAAATCCCTCATGACCTCCCTGCAATTTGGGCTACAGCTGATCACTAAACGGCTCCTAAACATGGGGGAGGGCAGTTCCAAAGCCCTCATGACCTCCCTGCAATTTGGGCTACAGCTGACCACTAAATGGCTCCTAAACATGAGGGAGAGCAGTTCCAAAACCCTCATGACCTCCCTGCAATTCGGGCTACAGCTGTGTATACAACCCCTGTGCGAACTGTGGTTCCATTTCTAATCTCCAGGGTGACCCACAGTGCCTGCTCTCCTCCCTGTTTACCCTTTAGTTCTGTTGCTTTGATCCCTTCCCTTACATAGAGAGCTACTCCTCCTTTTCTTCTACCCTCCCTTTCCCTCCTGTAGATTGTGTACCTTGGTATGTTGACATCCCAATCATGGTTCTCTGTGTACCACGTTTCTGTGACTTCCACGATATCCAAGCACCCTCTTCCATCAAGGCCACCAGTTCAGGGAACTTGTTACCTAGACTACGGGCATTGGTACTCATTACTCTCCATTTCTTGATGGCCTTATCCCTTTTTGCCCCATCCCTGTCCTTATGCCTTTGTCTTTTTCTCCATTTACCCCAGCTCTTCTCCCTATCGACTTCTCTATCTTGGTGTTTACCTCACTAACTACCCTAATTGTTTTGGGAGGGGCTAGGATTTCCCTTCTGCTTTTCAGTGCCTCCCCCCACTTGGTTAGTCTAAATGCTTGCCAGTGAAGCATTTAAATCTATCACCTAGGATTCTGATTCCCCTCCTGGACAGATGCCGACCATCACACCAGTATAGGCCTGCATCCTCCAGGTGGACCCCCAGTCCCCAGTGAAGCTAAACCCTGAGCTCTGCACCAGTTTTCAAACACTGATTGAATCTCATGGTGCAGCACTTTAGACTCACCTATGCCACAGACAGGCAGCACCTCCAAGAAGATTGCCATGTGTGCTACTTGTCTAAGTCCCTCCCCAACTCCACAAACTCCTCCTGCACTGCTCTGATCCCTTTCCCAGCCAGGTCATTTGTCCATGTGGACAATGGCATCCAGCTCCCTCCCCCATGCAGTTACTCCCACAATCCTGAGGATTCACTCCCTGTTCCTCCAAGCCATGGAGCCAGGCAGGCACCTTACCTCTCTCTTCCCTCCTTCCCCCAGTTCTACCTTCCTAACAATGGTGTCCCCCATCAGGAGTTATTTCCTTCCCCTGTGGGATCCCATGCCACCCTCCTGTGGGTCTCCTTGGTGAAGTTTCCTAGCATCCTCCTTGGTCTCCACTGTGGGTGCCTCCATAGGGGAACCACACTCTGCCAGAATGGCATATGAATTGTGGAGAGGTACAACTGGAGGGGTGCACCTCTGTTCCACCACCCTCACCTTCCCTGAGCCCACTGTGGTCCAACAGCTTCTCTTTCTTGGCAACTTCTGAGGCAGCGGTGGCGGCCCTGGTGGTCCCTGGGTGGGAAAGGAGGTCCCCCGAATCCTGGCCAACTCAGCCTGGAGATAAGCAACCTCCTCCTCAGTCCAGAGAGGTGCCTGCAAATGAGACAACAACACATCCTCTAGAATGTCTCCCAGAAGACTGCTGCTCCACACCCACTGCACTGTACCACCCATTATGTCTTATTTGTGGCCCCTTAACTATTGTTTTGTATACTTATTCTTTCCTCTCTCCGTTTATTTTTTTTATATATATATTTTTCTCCCTACTTTCCTATTGCCTCTGTGCCCTTAAAGCCCTGATCTTCCTGTTCTGGGACAGTAAGTTCCTATATTCCTCAGTAGTCTCCGTCTTACTTGCTCAGAGTCAGACCTCAGCAGCTGGGGTGAGGGATGGAGCTACTCTTTTCCTTATAAGATGGTGAGTCTTTTGTGCCTGTGTGATCACTCCCTTCGTGCTCCCAAACAGGAAGTTCCTGTTGTCAGTCAAATCCTGTGCCTATAAAAGTAGAACTGACTAAGGGTGGGGAGGCGGGGTGGAGGGGAGGAACGGAGGGCATTATAGTCCCAGTAAAGTTTTAACAGCAGATCCTTCCTTTTGCTGTTGTCTGCCAAAAGCTATCAAGGTCAGTTTTTAAATGCAAATACCTGGCTTCCTTCTGCCTGAGCCACTCCCCCTAATTCACAGTTTCTTTCTTCACCTAGCTAACTACACAGATAACAATTCCTTCACCCAACTCAGACAAACACACTGACTCTTTTTTTGGTTTTTTGTTTGCTTTTACCCTAAATTGAAGTTCCCAGTAGTAGAGTTCTAGTTCTTTAGTCCAGTAGAGTAGTAAAGTTCTAACAGCAGCTCCTTCCTCTTGCTGTTCTCTGCCATGAGTTGGTGTGAAAAAATGGCTAGGTTATAAATTTGGGGTAGAAATATTGAAAAATATCAAAATTATCAGCAAGCGTAAAAAAAAAATTAAATGTACACTCATAACTTGGTCATGTTCACATATTTTTTTGCCCAACATGGCCTTTTTGGGACCCAACCTCATGAACAATGGCAGTGAGATTATGTAAATCCAGCCTGAAAGGTGATTTCATGCAGCACCTGCAAATTCACCTTTTGGGCCAGATTTACATAATTCCACTGCCATTGTTCATAAGGTTGGTCCCAAAAGTCCATGTTGAAGATTTAGGCAAAATAAAAAAAAATTAAAATGACCAAGTAATGAATAAATGTTCAAAACGCATTGAAATATATTATACGGCACTTACCTGTTTTCCTCAGTTCCTAGTCCACAATTGAAGGATGAAGATGTGTTTGTGGTCCAGAGAGGATTATGCCATTGGACCTGGCCTGGGTAAGTATAGGGTAAGGGAGGGGGGGTGGTGGTGGGTGTTGAGAGGGAGGAGGGTTGGGTTGGGAGGTGACTATGGTGGAGTACCCAGTTTTGTCATACCACTTGGAGGCACAGAGGGTTGACACCTTGGTGTCCCAGACTGCTGGTGTTGGCAAGTTGAAATTAGGGGGAGTTAGGGGAAACATTGCAGAGGGCAGGAAGAAGGGACAGTTTTAGCATACAGTAATGTACTTCCAGTATTGGAGATTGAGCACCTCAGTGTCAGTGAGATACTTGGAGGCAGCAGGAACTGGGCACCCCAATATCCCAGACTGCTGGCAGGTTGGAGAGCTGTTGGAGTACCCAACACTAGAGAATGGGCACCCTGGTGATGACAGATAAACATGGCTGTGGATGGGGCCTGAAGACAAGGAGGAGATGAACTGGTATTGAGGAGGGCACCCCAGTGTGGTATATATAAAATAATAAGGACAGTCAGCTGGCACTGGGGACTGGGCACCCTAATGTCCAGTTCAAAATGGCTAATGGTGATGCTCACTAATTGACAGACACACAACACATTTAGCAAGGGCAGGGCTACACAGTGACACATTGCCCCATCTGTGCTGAATAAAAACAGCAGGGATGGCATACGTAGATAGGGAATTGGCCTTGCCAGATGTTAAAAGACAGCATGTTCATAATATGACCACATGACTTCATGTGGTCATACAAATTCAATTATTTTTGGAATGTTTATTTTTTTTTAACTGCATGCTCAAAAACAGAACAGTTTTCCTTAATTTTTTCCAAAAACTACTACAGTTAGGGAGATAAAAAACACGAAAGCACTCATCTTGGTCCAAACACTATGAAACCTGCAAGTTTCAAGTTTCAAATCCTGCTAATTTTTAGTTATAGTTGAGCAAAAGGCTTTTAATTTTGTAGGGTTTGCTCCCTGTAACATTGCCCCAAGTGAACTGATTGCCAAAAATGTTCAGGAACCAGATACCCTTGCACCATCTGTGAGCATTCAAAATGTCATGTAAATTGGTTGAGTGGGGGCACAGCTATTATGGTGCAAAAATTGGGATTTTAACATTAAAGTGCTTATACCTGTATAATATATATTTATGCAATAGGTGTGGATACAAAAGCCATTGTATAAATTCATTTATAAAATGGTTAAGAAAAATCTGTGAAATCCAGTCTCCTGATTGGATGAAACATACCACATGAACATGTGTTATTCCACAACAACTGCATGCCTGCAGTTCTTTTCATCTCTCAGAACCTTCTGGACATTTTTTAAGACAGGCAATCCAATACAGGGTGTACAATCTTGCTCTGATATATCACACCTTGGGTGGTTAAGCACACTCAGCCTGCGGCATTGTGCATCACAACTCGCATGAAGGCATGCGCATATCAGAGCACAACCACATGCCCTGTAGAGGATAATCTATTACTTACTTAGCTCCTGTTGTATAAACTGTAAATAATATAGACATATCATGCCCATTTATGCACATAATAGACATGTCATAGGGCCCCCTGCCTGCCTTGTAAAAAATCCAGAATTCCAGACTTAGAAAATTCAGGGAGTAATTTTTAATTCATATTTGATATTTACAATAGTAAAATATTTTTAAACACACATAGTGAATTACTGCTACCACACTCCACTCCCAGCCTCAGCACTTCGGAGTTATGCTACCCCTTAATTTTTTAAGTCTGGAGTTCTGGCTTTTTTACAACATGGTACTTTATATATATGTTTTTCCAGCACCCACTGTATCTGAGGAGCACATCCTGTCTCTGTTCACATCCCCCCTGCCTGCCTACCTGCTGGCACTTGTTGCACAAACTTACACTTTCCTTTAGATGCTCCTGATCTCCAGTAGGGCTGTGTGAATACCTTTTTCCAAATATTTGGCTGCTGAAAATGTGTTTTCGGCAGCCAAATATTATGATATTTGGGTATTCACATTTGGAGCTTATTAAACATAAAAATTAAAAAAGAAAAAATTCCCTCCCCCTCTTTCCCAGCCCCAAAAAACAGTAAAATGTAACCCCATCCCCCCCATCAGCAGATCAATCCCATCCTCCACCTCTTGCAGCACCCACAGTTTGTCGAATTTAATTATAAAATGTTAAATAAATCCCTCGATGCATGACTGGCACAAACCAAACACCTCCATGGCCAGCCATCATCTTTCTAATTATATAGCTTGTTTTGAAAAAAAATATCAATTATGTCCCCCCCACCCTGGGATCACCCTACTCCCACCCACTGCCCACACAGCACCCAATTCTCGATAGGAGAAGGCGACCGGCACAAAACCTGCCCTCTTCCATGGCTGGCAGCCTCTCATGAATGAAAGTGCTTGCACTCATTTTGTAAAATAAAACAAGAAAAACAGCTGTGTCCCCCACCTTGGCAGCACCCTACTCCTGCCATCTGCCCCACAGCACCCAGTTTTTGATAGGAGAAGGTGACCTGCACAAACCCACCCTCCTCCATGACAGGCCACCTTTCATGAATGAAAATGCTCATGCTTTCTCCATATAGTAAAACCAGTCAGCTGGTTTTACTATACAAAGTGTGCAAGCACTTTTATTCATGAAGGGTGGCCAGCAATGGAGGAGAGTAGGTTTGTGCCAATCACCTCTTCTATCAAGAATTGAGTATTGGGGTGGATGGGTGGGAGTAGGTGCTGCCAGGGTGGGGTGGTGGTACATAACTGATTTATAGTGTATGGTGAGGGCTTGTTTAGCATGGAAACCATCCTAGCTGAAATGTTGTATCACAGTTCAAAGGTCATGGGATGTGATTGTACCACACTATGGTACAAAAACATTTCAGCCAGTTTTAAAAGCGCACAAGCCACAACATCTGTGGCAATAGAAATGGCAGGACCAACCACATAATGACTTGCGGCGGTGCCAGCATGATCACTAGAATCACCCAAGACACAAACAAAGCAGTATCAACCAGATACTTACACTTACATTTAAAAAAAAGCACAGGGTCAACCAGATATTTTGAATTACTTACAACTGCTAAGACGATTTCTTACAGTAAATCATCTTGCTTAGTGAGAAATAGGGCCGCCTTTTTTTTCTTTTGAAAAACCCTCCCACAGGCACCTGGCAATCAATGAAAGCCTCTTACTGGGGCTAATAGACAAACACGCCCCACTAAGACTGATCAAATCAAAAAATAAAACTCCTGGCTGGTTCTCTCCCATCCTGAAGAAAGCACTTAGGGATAGGGACTACTGGTGGAAAAAAGTGAGGAAATCCCACCTGGAGGCTGATTGGTTAGCATTCCGTACCACTAGGAATGCTTGTACCAAGCTAATTAGGTCAGAAAAGCTAGGTACTTCCAAAAAGAACTAGAAGACAATAAAACAACTCTGCAAATTTTGGGACATCCTCAAGGAAGTCGAAGGTCAGTCCACTGCAACACCCCTTCCAAACAAAATTGTGTCTGATGGTACCAACTATACGGACAAAGCTGATATACTAGAGAAGCAAGCTCATTTTTAAGGTGGTCCTGGGCATTACTACAATACAGTATACTTTATAAGATTACAATTAAGGTGGACAGCGGTGCAAAAAAAAAAAAAACATTGTGAAGGTGCCTGTCAATATGGGCCTATACATACCGGTCAACATAATTAACATGCAAAGGTACATAGTGATAAGCTTTACTGGAATGAGAAGAGACAACAATCCCATATTGTCTCCGCTAAGTAAGAGCTCATACCTAAATGATAAAAAATAAGGAGGTATTAAGTGGTCCCTCTCCTACAGCCCTTCACCCCAAGCCCAAGAGTATAAATTTATAGTACCCCCTCATGTCCATTCCACTTTCTAGTATACCGTAGTTGTAAAAAAAATGCTCTGGTGGTCTAGTGGTTTGAGGTTTCCATAATAGGCTGCCCTCTCCATCCTGAACTCCTGTTCCGATCCCTTCCCAGCCAGTCACATGATCATCTCATTTTCATGAATCCATCCAGTCCCTGGAGGTCTAGTGCCACCCACCCACCACTCCAGCTGGAGTGGGTCCAACCAACCACCCTGCTTCCCTTCCACACCTAAACCCTGCAGTAGGCAGACCAGAACATCCCTCCTGTCCTCCACAGCCAGTCCACCCACTGACTGAACTTTTAATGAATGAGCATGAAATGGGCAGAATTTTGCGGATTACTCCACTTCACCCACCACTAGTCAGAGGGAATCAGAACCCCTCAGTGGCATAGTACACTGGCTGTGCATAGTTGCCCATCCAGTATTCTTTACATTTATTTATTTTTTTTACAAAATGTGTTATACAGTTAGAAAGACGATGGCTGGCTGTGGAGATGGGCAGGTTGTGCCAGTTATCCACCAAGGGATTTACTTAACATTTTGTAATTAAATATAACTGGGGGGAGGAGGGTAGGATTGGACTGCTAATAGAGGGTGGGGGTTACATTTTACTGAGTTTTTTAAGGGCTTTTTTTTTTGTTAAGCTGGCTGAATTCTGTTTCCGAAATATGAATAGTCCCCTATTTGGGAAAGGCTTCTGAATATTCGGGAGCCTTACTATTCATGGTATTCAAGAAATAATATTCAACCTCTGCACAGCCCTAATTTCCAGCTGCTTGCCTGCACACTCCTTGCAAGCACAGCAGCACTACAGAGAACCTGACAAATACCCCAGAAATGAACAACACTCTAAAACTACAGCCACGTTTTCTATTTCAAACAACAGAAACTAGGAACCTGCAAAGGTGCCACATGCTGTATTTCCAAATGCTCCATTTTGGGAATTTCCGTAATCCCGCCCACCCACTGACCCAAAGTCAACCTCACTTGCTCATCACATGGAAACTCACTGGCAGCTTTTCAAAACCACCATTTCTATTTTTCTCACTAGCAAAACAAAAACAATCACACCCAGTTATAAAACAGCCATCACACTGCCGTTGATGTAACATGAATGGCTCCCTCGCTAAACAGCACTACTATGTTTCTTCAAATTTGTCTGAAGCAGGCTCTCCTTTGTCAATTAGCAGTGATGTGGCTGCATACACACCAGTGTGATGACATCATGTCCATAGCAACAGCCATGGCAATGGCACTCCTCAGAGATGGAGGAGCACTATCTCACCAGAAAAAAAAAACACCCAAATATTACATTTTTAAAAATTAAAAGGAAAAAAATATACTGTCCCTGCCTATTGAATAAATGGAATTATGTAGCAGGGATCTTGTTGAATAAATGGCTTATTTTCACTCAAGCTGTTTGACCTTGACACATCACTCATAGCTTACACCACTCCTGAGAGTACCCAAGGAAGAACAGCTCTTGAGAAAATAAATAATTTATTTAACAGGTCTGTGCAGCATATCCTTTATATGCATCCACAGTATAACCCTCATCAGTGAATACCACTTTTGCCAGTATTTTTTATTCATTTGAGCAGGTTATACACTTTAAAGGGTGTATAGAAAAAATACAAAAACTTGTTTTTCACTTGCTTTGCTGCTTACTTTTATTGTCAGTAATGCAAACTGTATAAAACCATGAAAAACATAATTTAAAACATTATTTAAAAAAGCAGCTGGCATATATGTGGTTGTGAAACACCACACCAGGGGGTAACCTCTAACTATGTCATGCCTAGGAGAGACAGCATACTGAGGGATTCGACTTTCTCAGAATGAGAAATCTCAGTGCTTCTGTTCTGCAGAGTCCAGGGCTATGGCAGGTTAACAGGATTAGCAATGTAAGTGACAACAGGGAACAGGCTTTAATACCCCTGGCAATTAACAACTAATTAGGCTAAATAGAGGACACACCAGGTGATAATCAATTGACACTTATAATGTGACACAACTGTGCCAGTGAGCATCAGGTAGTCTGAAACACTTGCAAAAATGATTCATTGAAATGGGCTACTCAGTTCTTTTATCAGGACAAAATAACACATAACACTAGAAGCATAGGAAATTAAATGGAACATTAGTATTTATTCAGTTAAGCAGGATATAGACTTAAGCAATATTTATTGACGTGAGCTTGACTGTCTATATCTCTGCATACTTTATGTGTGTAATTTATGGGTTGTCACTTTCCATACAGAAAGTGTGATGCTAGAAACCTATAACACCATTGATTCTAAAATTATTTTTCACAATACTATTGATGTGACATCAGAGCAATAGTATTATGAAAAAGAATTTGTGTGATAGTCAAGTGCAAGTGTAGTTTGAACTGTGAACACTGTTCAGAGCAGAACACTCACACACAAAGTTTCTCTGGATACTCCCTTCCTTCCAGGTTGCCATGGTCAGCAGCCCCATCTGCTTTCTTCCCCAGCATGAATACAGCATTGCCTTTGTGTGTGCCCACCCCTATCATGACTGTAATGAGTACATGTTTCCCAAACAGACCAGCCATGCACCATTGTGGGGGGGGGGGGCAGTCAGGCACCAGCTCCAACTGATTGGTAATGTTCTGATTGTGGCACCAATTTCATGTAATGGGATGTTGTCCTGGCATCTCGCTTAGTATCTAGGGATGGGTGCTGTTGTCACAGAATGAGTGCTGGTGAGAATTATTGCTGCAGTGGTGAGTAAACAAAAAAAATGGGTAAAGAAAAGAAATAGTCGAGAAAGAATGTTGTGTATCACAGAAAAAAACAAAAAACATGGGACTGTATCTGCTACAGGGCTGGTAACACCATATCGGTATTACATGACATTGTAAACCTTTAGAGCTTCACTTTGAGGTTTATTATGTCATGGAATCTTTGATGATGTTATAGCACCATGACAGATAGAGTTTCGTGTAATTTTATTATATATAGATACAAAATATAGACATTGTATGTATGTATATCCTGCTATGCAGTTTCACTTTTTAAATACTGTAACCACAGTAGGTTAGCACTGTACACACAATTTATTTTTGAAACACAAACAAACCTAGCTCCCATCTCCTCTTTTCCCCATCTTGTAGCCAGAAAACCTCACAAGAACACTCTTTTTAAACTCCAGTACCAGAATCCACTTGCTGTGATCATGTCTCACTCCTTCATCTTACCTGGACTCATTTCCCAAAGACACCAGGACTAGGTCCGCATACTACACAGAGGCTCTGAATGGCAAGGCAAGGCAAGACAATCTTTATTTAAAAGATGCCCAACTCAGAGGCTCTAGGTGCCATACAAATAAGATAAAACATAAACATAAATAAATCCACAAACAAAAACATTTTAGCAGGAAATCCATAAACACGAACAAAAGTTACCACAGAAATAAGCTAAAAAGAGGGGTGCTGGGAACTATATCTAAACCAAGGCACTAAAAGCTAAGTCTGGAAAAGCCTGGGCAATTAGGAGGACCTTAAGGCGGGCCTTGAATACCTCCAAAGTTGGGACCCCCTTACTCCGAGGGGTAGCGAATTTCACGGGATGGGGGTGGTGACACTAAAAGCCCTGTTGCCAGACATTTTTAACCTCATGCTGGGAATCGCCAGGAGGCCCCCACAGGAGGACCGGAGGGGGCAGACTGAGAGAGCCAGTGCAAGAAGGCCTGACAGGTAACCAGGGCCCTAGCCACATAGGGCCTTATAGGTGAGAAGACACACCTTAAAAAAGATCCTCCACCTGACTGGTAGCCAGTGAAGATCAAGCAGTACCGGTGTAATATGGCAATATTTAGGCTGCCCAGTAAGTAACCAGGTAGCTGCATTCTGCACCAGCTGCAGCCTGTGGAGAGATCTTCCTGCTACCCCCGAGGTAGAGTGCATTACAGTAGTCAAACCTTGATGTCACCAAGGCACGTATCAAAGTGGGGAGATGCAGAAGTGGCATGAGGAGTTTATCCTGGCAACATTCCTGAGATGGAAAAAACAGAAGTGGACAGTGGAAGACACCTGCGCTTCCATCGTCAAACCCCTGCCTAGAATGATACCAAGATTTCACACCTCAGAGGAGGCCTTCAATGGGACAGATCCCAGAACAAGTCTATTCTCTGTACCAGAGGCCATCCTATCCCACACTCTGTTCGACTCCACCACCAGTACCTCCATCTTATCAGGGTTCAGTCGCAACCAGATAGAGGTCATTCAGTGATTGATCTCAGCAAGGAAGCTGTTTAGCATGTCTGCCATGTTGGATGTTCATGGGGCAAAGGATAAGTATAGCTGGGTATCATCAGCATAGCAATGAAACCCCAGACCATACTTCCTAATGATACCTCCCAGGGGCAGCATGTACACTGCGAACAACATTGTGGCCAGAAACGAACCCTGGGGAACTCCACAGGATAGGAAACTAGGGGTGGAGGAGAAATTCCCCATCACAATCCATTGCCTTCTGTTGGTTAAGAATAGCTCAAACCAGCAGATGATAGTGCCAGTGAGTTCACAGAATTCCCCGAGGCAGTCAAGCAACACACAATGGTCCACAGTGTCAAATGCTGAGGACAGATCGAGCAGAACAAGAATTGCCCTTTCCCCTCGCTCTCTAGCCCTGAGGACATCATTCTGTACCCGAACAGGTGTGATTTCTATGCTATGCCTCACCCGAAACTCCAACTGGAAAGGTTCATATGACTCATGGGCCACAAGGTGCTCCTCCAACTGAAGCATCACTACCTTCTCCACCATCTTCACAAAAAAAGAAAGGTTGGAGATAGGATGGTAATTTGCCCTGACCTCCGGGTCCAAAGATGGTTTCTTAAGGAGTGGTCTCACCAATGCCTTCTTCAAGGCATCGGGAAAGACCCCCTCTGACAAGAAACACCGGATAATCAGGGCAAACACTGGGCCATAGGCGTTGGCACATCTCATCAAGAAATGCGTCGGCACTGGATACAGTTCACAAAAGGTGTGCTTCAGATTGGCCACCACCCTAATGACCTCATTTACCTCCACTGGTCTAAACTCCCCCCAACCAGGTGGAGCGCACTCAGGACACTTTGGGTGACCACTGCCAGCTCTGGACTGGCTGACTGGAGGAATTCCCTGCCAGATACTGGACACCCTGTCTGAGAAAAAACAAACAAACTCTTTGCATTCAGCATTAGAAAAAAACTTCTTTGGTTGTAGACAAGCAGGACAAAGTACCCTGTCCACAGTCCAAAAAAGTACAGCTGGTAGGTTCTTCCCAGCAACAATCTCCCTGGACAGGAACTCTGCCTTCTTACAGTTGATTGCCCCTGGTATGCATACACCCTAGAGGGGACCACACTGCAAGTCACATCGGATGAGAGGGACTTAGGGATAGTGGTGGACAGCAAAATGAATAACACAGAGAATTGTTGAAGAGCTGCAGCAAAAGCAAATAGGATAGTGGGCTGCATAACCACGGGGATTATCTCCAGGAGGAAGGAGGTGATACTCCCTCTGTATAATGCCCTGGTAGGCAGCATCTTACTGTGTGCAGTTCTGGAGACCCATCTTAAGAGGGACATAGCACTGCTGGAGAGTGTCTAGAGGAAGGTGGCCAGGATGATTCAGGGCATGGAGAGTAGGACCTATAAGGAGAGACTGGATGAACTTAATCTGTATGCATTGGAGGAGAGGAGGGACAGAGGGGACACGATAGAGACTTTCAAGTATGTAAAGGGGATAAATAAGGGCAGAGCCAGGGAAGTGTTCAGGACTAAGAAGGGGGGAACTACCAGGGGGCATGAGTGGAAGCTGGAAGGGGGGAAGTACAAGGGGGAGTGCAGGAGACACTTCTTCATAGAGAGGGTGGTGGAACCATGGAATGCACTGCCCAGGAGTCTGGTGGAAGAGACCACAGTGGAAGGATTCAAGAAGGGTTGGGACAGGTACAGGGGGAAGCTGAGGCCAGGGAGGGCTACCTCTGGGGCTGGGGGGTGGAGGAGCGAGCTCCCAGTAGGGGGCTGGCTTCCGAGCAGACACGATAGACCATGAGGCCTATTCTGCTGGTTTTTACTATGATACTATGATAATGCACACACAAGGCTAGTTTGTCCTCCTCCTCCAGGTCAGACTTCCTCCAGCAGCGCTCCAACCTCTGACCCTTTCTCTTCAGCTCCCTGAGATCCCCATCCAACCATGGGGGCCTCAGGTAGGAAGATTTGGCCATACACGGTAGGTATGAGGGAGTCAATGGTGTCAAGTAGCACCCTATTATAGGAATCTACTATGGAGCCAATGCCTCTGACGCATGCATTACCCACATTAGATAGATCAGCAACCACCAAAAAGCCCTCTGGGGTCAATCCCAGCAAAGGACAGCAGCTCATCATCTTTTAGGAGGGCATCCGTGGGTGCCCCGAACGTGAACTGCACCATGCAGTGACCAGACCATGCCACCCGATCAATCTTGAGCTCTATGTGCTCCCACTGAAACTGAACCAATCTTCATGTGTCTAATGTGCATACATTATGTTAATGTCCTGATGTCAGTCACATAAATGAGCACTTGCAATCCCTATGGAAACACTCAGTTTAAAAAATAAAAATGCAAATATCAAAAAAAATGAAACACAGCAAAAAAGCAAAATGCCATTGCATAAATAGCATATGCCAGAGCCCTAAATATTTAATTATGTTATTTTATTTATTTAAACTTTTGATGACCGGGAAAAGCACCACTGAGCCAGGGCTCATTTCTAGGTGCAACCCGGGGTGTGAAGCACCAAAAAAAAAAAAAAAAATACAGAAACGGTAAACAAGGCAGATATAGACAATTGAAAATATGACATAGTTCTTTGGAATAATGATTAAAGCAGCAGAACAGTAAAAAGTATGACTACATATAAATAAGTGCATAATAGGGGTTACTAAGTGCGACTTGTATGACATGAAAAGATAAATATGCTAGCCTGAGGGGACTGTGGAGGCACAAAAACAAATAAAATAAAAAAATAAAAATATTAGTCTAATTTCCCTTGGAGAACTTGACCTTTTGACATCAAAAGTGTTTTTTTTTTTTTATTACATGGTTGGGGATCTTGTCCCATAGGATCCACTATTGTTGTATTTCACTATAACTGATACCAGATATACTTCACACCACTACACCTTGATAACACATTATTATCTGATAAACACACTATAAACTGGCCTATCATAGACTTAATGGAACATGTAACAACAACCTGAACAACACAGGTACCAGCCACTGTAGCAACACTTGTAATACT
This sequence comes from Neoceratodus forsteri, assembly GCA_016271365.2. Lineage (NCBI taxonomy): Eukaryota > Metazoa > Chordata > Ceratodontiformes > Ceratodontidae > Neoceratodus > Neoceratodus forsteri. Next base: position 518,738,900 of record CM028133.1, on the reverse strand, counting down.
CACATTAATGCCACTTAAAAGACACTCTAAAATCCCTCAGCATGTAAAAACAAAACTACCTACAAAAAGTGCCCTAGGCTAAAACGCCATCACTCACCCACCTCCCTCCAGCCTCACTCACCAGTGTTTTCCCTTGGTACCCCAGCATTGCCTCTCCCAGAAAAGGACCTCCATTCTGCTGCTGCTTATCTGCCAATGTTGCAGTCAGCAACAACGACACATTCCACTAGTGCTTCCCTTCAATTCTAATATACCTTCTCTTAACAGGATCATCACTAGGAACTTTTCTGCTCTGCAAACTGACCCTAATATCAAAGCTTTCTTTGCAGAGTCACCAATTACCTCCTACCACTGACCACCCAGTAATCTCCTGGTATGATGCAGCCTACATATTCCTAACAATTCCTCCCTTCCAGGTACCAAAGCTTGCAACATAACTCACTGTTAATACCTGCAAATTTATTTCTAATGTCATTAAAATTCAAGGTCCCACAGGTGTTTTCACATCACCAAGGAGTTCTCATGCACTTCCAGTAATGTGATATATTGTATTCTTTACAGGAAGTGTGCAGCTATCTACATTGGAGAAACTGCCAGACACTAGGCTGATCAGTTCGGGGAACATTACATGGCAGTCAGGAATGGAGACACTGATAAACTCATTGTATCCCACTTTAGCTGCAGGGACCATAATGTCAGTGATCTTTCTGTTTGTGTCCTTCAGTAGGGTTTCTGGGATGCTGAACAAAGAAAAAACATGGAAATCAAGTTGATCATCTGCCTAGGCTCCCAGCAGCCCTCTGGTTTAAATGACAGATTTATTTTCTACTAACATCTTTAAACTACCTTATGGTTTACCACCGTAGTCTGTCTTTTTTACCCCCACTCCCATCAAATCTTTGCATGCATGTGTGAATGATATGTTTGCTTGTGTGGGTATGCCTGCATACACTTCCATCCAGTGTGTATGTGTGTGGGGGATGGGTATATTCACATGGGCATTCCAGCTATGGATGCACATCTATTTTCTTTTTCTAGAGATGTCTCTGTCTCCTTCCACATTTGTCAACTTTCAGCCTTCTTACTTGGCCCTGTTAATTAGTCCCCACTTGAGGAATCCTCAGCTCATTCACTCCTACTACACCTTTTCATACCCATCATCACCTTTTTGTTCTTCAGATTCTTTTCTTAACTTGGCTATGATCACTTTTTCTCCTAGAGCCTCCCCCTATTTTCTTTCCTCATCTCTATCTATCTATCTATCTATCTATCTATCTATCTATCTATCTATCTATCTATCTATCTATCTGTCTCCCTTATTTTCTCTTACCTCTCCACTAACTTTGCTTTTTTCTCTTTTAGATAGTTCATGAAGAAGACCTATGGTAGAAACGTTGATTCTATTTTCTATATTCAGTGTACATTTAATATTAACATTTTATTTTGTTTTGAGACCAAACACTGACACAGCACCTTGCTTTTTATGATATCTTTAGTTAGGCCATGTCACATTCTGTTTATACAGACATGTTTTGTGATAAGCATGATTGGGATGTGCAAAAAAGTGCTTGTGACTGAAATGTGTGACTAACTTTCTGCTTCTTTTACAGTTACAGTGCTTTTTGGGGGTTGTTTCTGAGACTTAAAACTACTACTACTGCTGTTTAACTCACTGAGCCCCATAGCTTTATATTATGGCCAGTACATAATGAAAAAAGTTTGCTGTTCGATTCTTTAGTTTTTTTTTCTTTTTGTTGTGGGAGGGGCATTTGTTTGTCGGAAAATCTGGAGGTATCAATAAGTGAAACCTCTCTCATTTTGTAGATATTTTTATGCTGAACAACTTTTGTGCTCACAGTACCATGCTGTCAGTTTTCATTTGAAAGTTATTTGCATTTGTTCATCAAAAATGTGAAAAAAATGTAATTTTCTGTCATCTTTTGCTGATTCTAAAAAAATCTAAATGGTATCTATAAATCAAATACCACTCATTTTGCAGATATTTGTGTGCTGAACAACTTCCGTGCTCACAGTACCTTGCTATCATTTGTCACTTTAAAGTTATTCACATTTGAATATGATTAGTACTGCAACTGATGCCGAACATTCTAAACCTGATTAAGAATGTTATGACATAGAGGTACTGTAAAAGGAAAGATATCACTATAACATAATGCGTCAAGAGAAGCTATCAATATGTTTCAGGTTCAGAGAGAGATCACTTTTTATCTGGCCAGTTATCTCAAAACATATGTTGTATAAATAAGGGATATGCGATGGGAAAGGGAACATTGTTTAACCAGAAGTAGCACACTAAGCCAAAGCTTGTTTTCAGATGTGACCTAGGAGCACAAGGAAGTTACGTGACTTGCTCAGAATCACACAGTATGGACCTAGGCAGCTGTGGGATTCAAACCCAGGTCTCCAGATCTACAGCTCAGAGCCTTAACCCACTGCACTATACTGCCTCTGATGGGGGGACTGTCAGATAAATGATTTATCTATATGAGTGTTGTTGACCTCGGGTGATCTCACGAGTGGAGTAAGCCACATTTGTGTTGCCCATGGGCAAACAGCATGAATATAGATAAATCATTTATCTGACAGTGCCCCATCACAAATTTCTTTTATGCAATAGGGGAGGATTTTTTTTATCATTTTTTAAGGATTTTTTCTTTTTTATTTTCTATAACTTGAGGGGTTTCATTTTTCAATGTGTGTATTTACCCATTTTTTCACAAACTGTTGCAATGCCTGTTACTAAGGAGTTGATATTGGGAGTCTGTGTTGATGTCAGGATGTGAGCAGTTACTGGTTGTGAGTCTGTGTTTAAAGAAAGGTGAGGGGAACAATGGCAGCACCGGTTAGCAAGAGTGGCAAGGTTCATGAAGTTGAAGCTGTGAGTTGTGTGGCATTTTGTAAGCTGTTGACTGTTTGCCTTCTTTTTTAAATATAGCAGAGTGTGTGTTTGGACGTCGGCTTTCCCAGAAATCCCAGAAAATTCTGGAACTCCATTAACTCACTTCTGACTCCTCACACTGGCAGCACCAATATTCAACTAACTTCTCCTTCTGACCTTTTGATGGACCCAGCCGAGGTAGTAATGGCACTCAACAACAAATTCTCAGACTTGTCAGCCCTCCACAGCAAACTCCCTTCTAGCAGTCCCTCTAGCCAGTGGTCATGTGTTTTCACCCACCTCCCCTCCCCTTCCCCTCATTCCACCCACCCTCCTCCTAGTCAGTCCCCTGACCAAGGGCCTTGCTCCACCTCCCCCTGACTGCCACCCTCTTCATCCCCTTTCTATTTCATGACCATCTCTTCCAAGGACACCTGTAAACTCCTTGGGGCCTACCCAATCGGGGTAGTCTGGGCTGTGATGGCCTGTCCCCTGTTTTCCTCAAACTTGCCTCCTCAGTGATCACCAAATCTCTCTCCTTTATCTTCAGTTTTGCCCTGACTACCTCCTGCATGCCCCTCCTCTGGAAGTCTGGCAAAGTGGTTCCTATTTTCAAATTCGGGGACCCCCTCTTATCTGACAACTATCACCCTATTTCCATTCTCCCCCACCTTAGTAAGCTCCTTGAAGGGGTTGTTCACCAGCAGCTATCTGAGTATCTTGATAACTACAATATCTTATGCAACCAGCAGCATGGCTTCCATAGGCTCCATAGCACCACTACTGCCCTGGCTTTATTCACCGACCACATCCTTACAAATATGGACCAAGGGCATGCCACCAACGTGGTATACATGGACCCATCTAAAGCCTTAGATCTTGTTAACCACCCTCTCCTCCTCTCCAAGTTACACTCTATTGGCTGTTCTGTGGGGACCACTAACTTTTTTCAGAGTTACCTCTCCAATTGCTCCCAATCTGTGTGCATCAGCTCTGCCATTTCTCCTGCTCTGTTGGTCTCCTCTGGGGTATCCCAAGGCTCCATCCTGGGCCCCCTGCTCTTTACGATATTTGTCAATAACCTCTCCTCTGACTGCCTATTCTGTGAGTCCCTCCTTTATTTAGATGACCTTGTCATCTTTCACAGTGACAAATCCCTTTCACACATATCCTCTGTCCTCACCCAAAACTATTGTGCCACCCAAAACTGGTTCTCCTCCAATCTGATGCTGGTTAACACCAAAAAAACACAATGCTATGCTGCTTGGGTCTAAACCATACCTAGCCAGTATAATAAAAGCTAACTCCTCTCTCCATATCCTCCTGCCTGATGGCCCTCCCCATGAAGTTGTCCCATCCTTCAAATACTTGGGGGTTACACTCGATCCAACCCTCTCCTTTACTGACCATATAAATTTCATAGTCTGTTGGATAAATCAGAAACTTGGTGCTGCCTATTATGTCAAATCCTACTTGACTGCTGTGGCTCACCTGGCCATAGCTCTCGACAACCTGCTCCCAATCCTGGACTACTGCTCCCCAATTTATACTCGCATCACTAGCACCCCTATGGGCAAACTATCGGCTGTTTACAACAGCATCTGCCGCTTTGCCTTGTCTGCACCATATTCTACTCACCACTGCAACCTATATAGCTCCCTCAGCTAGCTCCCATTGCAAGGCCAGTTTGATTTTATCCTTGGATGCCTCACAGATGCTATCATTCATAGTGGCCCTGCTTCCCCCTTTTTTCCCTTTTGTGAGCACCGGACCACCACACAGAGGAGTCTCCAATCCTCTGTTGTCCCTCCCCTGGTGATTCCGAGAACCTCTACCAAAATGGGTGGCAATGCTCTATCGGTTGTGGACCCCTCACTTTGGAATATGCTTTCTGCACCCCTCATATCATCCAATGCACATCACACCTTTAAGCAAAACCTTAAATCCTGGCTCCTTGCTCATGACACTTGCAATTGCTTCCATAGGTAGCACCTCTCCCACTCCCCCCAGCTTTTGTTCTTTGCCGCTCAATCATATCTAGACTCATTCTCCTCCATTCCATTTTTTTGATGGGTCACTTGGTTTGTTTGGGCTAATTACTATGTTGGGAGGGTTTGTAGTTTCCTAGTTTCCTTGGGTCATTTGTTACTCCTGCCTGCTTGTTTTGTAATTTGCACAATGACTATCAATTATATACTTGCTTCCTTGTAACTTTTTCACCTCTTGTAATCAACTATTAGTTATTGTTATGTCCTACCTCTGTTTTTGACCATTGATGTTCTATCATTGCTATTTGTTCTGTTGTACCTTTACACTGTAATAATGTCTGTACATGTGCCTTTTGGCCCAGGTCAGGCCTGTAAACGGTCACTTGGACCAGTGCACTTACCCGGTTATGAAAGTCACAAATAAATAAAATTCTGAGTGAGCAAGTGGGACTGAATGAGCAGTACTGATTGTACTGTGAGGATATAAGTTTATATTTATTTAAAAAAATCATCTGATTTTCTCACTCTGGTTAAGGAATAATTTTGGGCTTTAGGGAGACTTTAGTGGTGAACTGAGTGTGGATAGGAATTAGTGTATGCTGCATGAGCGGGCAGGGGAGCTTCTCTGTGTGAGTGCTGTTGGGGCCATGAACCTGATGCTGAATGAGTAGTGCTGGTGATAGGGAGGCATATTGATGATGAACCTTTTATGTGTATAAATCTCACTTATTGAGAGATTTAATAGTAGGTCCCTTACTTTTTTGCATAAAATTAAGTTGGGACTTCTTCCTAACAGTATTTCAAGTCTGTTTCCAGTTATTTCCAAGATATCAAATACTCGCCTTCAAAGTAAACATTCTTTTCAGATTTTTTGTACTGTAATTGCCCAAAAGACTGTGGCTTTACAATGACTTACCCTGTAATGTTGTAAGTTGTCAAAAGATTTCTACATTTAAGACAGCACTCAGAAAAAAATTGTTTGTAAACTCTGTAGGTGTTTACTTAGTTTCAGTTATGATGTAATTATTTTATATTGTTCTGGCTAAGTCTTTAATATTTAAATGTGTTTGTATTTTGTAATGTCTTTATATGTATAATGTATGGAAACTGGATGTTTGTGAAAATGAGCATTGCCCACAGACCTTTTCAGTATAAAATAAAAATGAAATGAAATGAAAATCTTGATGATATAGTTACTATAAGTATAAATTTCATTTATACATATAGGCACAGATATTCAAAGGGGTTGCGCAACCCCTCAAATGTGCCACGGTGCGATATTCAAAGGGGCAATGTGCGCTGCACAAATCCTGATGCTCTGGGGTGCATTGGTAATGCATGCGGCGCAAATGCAGGGGTATGCCACGACATGCGGCACATCCCGATATTCAGCCTGGGATGTGCAGCGCATATGCTGGCACAACCCTGATGTGTGCCACATATGGGGGCACAATGTTGAGCCCATAAAAGGAGGAACAAATCTGGCCACCCACAGGTGGGATGCTGCACTGCAGGGTGCAACACAGCACCTGCAAGCCGTGGGTGGCCACCCACCCAGCAGGGACACAGTCCACAAGCACCCACACCCTCCCGGTGGTCCAGCATAACCCCCATCATGCCTGATCGTGGGCATCTGTAGCGCAATCATAGCACCTGTAAAGTAGTGACCTCCATTCTGTCTGATCACAGGTGGTAGTATCTCAAAGCCTGACTCATGTAGGTGTAGTGTCTCCCCCACAGTTCCATCCAATCACAGACAGTAGTATCCCAAAGCCCGAATCCTGTAGGTGTAGTGTCCCCCCCATTCCATCCGATCATGGACATGTGATATATATATTAAACCTGGTGGCTCAGAGGGCCCTCCTCCTATCCCACCCACTGAAACTCAGCCACCCAGCTCCCCCCATCATCGATGGGTAACAGCGCCCTGCCCACATGCTGCCCTGCCGCCCACCATATGACACCATACAGTATGTGCTTTTTGCCTGTTGATCCACACCATGAATCAAAGGGCATACGGACCATACTGTACTACACAGGCACGGTTATGTGAATGAGTGCTTCATTCACATAACTGTGTTTCGTGTAGTACATTATGGTCTTTATGCCCATTGGTTCATGGTGTGGACCAATAGGCATACAGTACATACTGTACACTATCTTCAGCGGCATCCGGTGGAATGCAGGTGGGTGCTGCCGCCTGCCGCGATGAGGGGGGAGCTGGGTGACTGAATTCAGTGGGGGATGGGGGGGTCCACTGGGCCACCAGGTTTATTATATATATCACATGCCCGTGATCGGGTGGAACGGGGGGACACTACACCTGCAGGATTCAGGCTTTAGGATACTACTGCCCACAATCATGTGGAATGGGGGGGCACTGCACCTACAGGAGTTGGTCTTTGGGATACTATCACCCACGATCGGGTAGAATGGGGGGAACACTAGCTCACTGGGTGCTATGCTTGCATACAGATGCTCACGATCAGGCATGTTGGTGGGAGGGGGGATACCACTGGACCACCGGTAGCCTCTACATCAATGAAGCCTGTGTTCGGCATACAGTTGGGGGGGCACTAGCGCACCAGGGATACAGCACCTGGTTCAGGCAGCTCTGCAGGGTGCTAGGCACATTTTGCTGGGCTGCCCTGCACAACACATGTAAATGGGGCCATAATTATATGCAAATGGCTCCATTTGCAGCTTGCATATATTATTGCCCCATTCGCATGTCCTCTTTTTGAATATCATGGGTGCTGCACCCAGCGCAACTGAATTTGCACTGGTTCATCCCTGGTGCTCCCTATCAGTGGCTTGTGCCAGTGCGTTGTCACTGCGCCATGCGCATTCTGTGCCATATTCAATGGTAATGCACCATGGTGCATCACCATTGAATATCACCTGGTCCTGGCCCCGGTGCATCCCAGATGTGCTGCGCCCCATTCTTGCACCATTACCAGGTGCAGTCTGAATATCCATGCCATAGTTGCTCCAATAAGAAGATTTATCACTGTAAATTTGTCACCACTCCTATTGTATAAATACATTATAGTGGTGCAGTAGTGCCACTATAGTTTTGGTTGAGTAAGCTGTTTAATGTTTAATCCCTAAATTTGAAGCTTAATAGCTTCACCCACATTCTAAAAATTTGCAATACATTTAGCATGTTGGTCAAGGTCTATTAATGTGTCAAGTTTTGTTTCAGTCAGGTGTGCAGATTCCAAGATCCAGATCATGAAAAAAGTAAAAAATCAGGGGTTTTGGCTGTTTTTGTTTTTTTTTTTGTCATTACCTAGTGCCCAAATGGTTTGGAATTTTGTTCTGAAATTTTGGGACTAGAATAGTCTTGCCCCAGAATGGTGCCTTTCATTGGTTTGGTGAAAACATCTTAATCCATTCCAGAGTTATAAGGATTTGAAATTTCAGTTCTGAGCATGCTCAGTACAGTCTTTTGGATAGCTGTTTTGTACAAAATAAGAATCTGGCCATATGAAAGAGGATGGTCTCTAATGAGGGGGTAATCCTCTTTAGTGAGAACAAATTCTTCTTTTATATGGCAGACATCTTGTTTCCAGTTTTTTAAAAAAAAAATTTTTTGAAAACCCATAGAAATCATATCCTGCAAAGATGCCAGCACATGTATCATGCTAAATGGGACCCCACTAGCTGGATTCTGTGATTAGTTTTTTTTAAAAATGACCCAGAAATGTTATTTTAAAACATTTTAAAAATCTTCTTTCATGTGATGATTTTTTTTTCTTTCTTTTATGATCATATTGTTGGCTTTAGGATGTGTTATTAATTATATTGCTATGGAATTTTAATGTTGTGATTTATATTGTTAGGCACCTTGGTTTTGAAAGGCGCCTTAAAAATAAAGTTTTATTATTATTATATGGCCTCACCAATGAGGAATAGTTGCATACGAAAGAAGATAAAGTTTATATGAAAGAAAAATCTGAACTTCATTTTTTTCACATTCTTCTGCTGTATGAACCAATTCTCTTTCATGAGAACATCATAATCTCACCAAAGAGGATTGGTTCATACAAAAGAAGAATCTGAACTTTTTTGCACATTTGGGGCATGATTCTTAAGCATATGCGCTGGCATCTCGGCTGCCCTGGCGCGCAACTGATATCTGTGAGCCAAGTGTGGTTTTCAGGAGGATGCACCGGGTTGCTCCCAGCACAACCCTCTGTAAATACCACAGTTTTGCCCAGCCCGAGAAGTGGTGGTGCATCCCACTACTCAGGCCGGGAAACCAATGGGGCAGAGCATCTCCAGATGCCAAGTGCCCAATGTTGCCATTCCCAGGCACAAACATGTAAATGGGGCCATTAGGCATGCAAGGTGCAATGGGGCAATTTGCATGTCATTATGATCCCATTTGCATGGGTTTGGCAGGGATGTGCCCAGTGGAATGTGCCAGGTGCCCTGAAAGTGCAGCAGTACATCCACGAACAGAACACCCTGGTAGGCTAATGGCCCCCCTCCCAACCTGTAGCCCTGAATGTGAAAGACATCCCCATAGCTAGCCCTAGTAGTCCAGTGGTACCACTCCCTGCCCATAGTCCCAAACATGAAGACATCTCCATAGTTAGTCTTGGTAGTCCAGTGGTACTCCCCACCCCATAGCCCCATTATTAGAAAATTAAGTGTCAAAACCCAGGTAGGCTGGTAGAACTCCCCCACCTGACCATGTCACAACAATGATGGATGTCAAATGTCTCCCTGGTTCTCCAGTGGACCCCCACCACCCCTACTCAGGCACCCCACCCAACCCCACTTTCCTGTCCGAGCATCTTCCCATCATCGGTGGGTGGGGGCCTGCTGGACCCCAGAGAGACATTTGGATATCCATTGTTGCTGTGATCAAGTCAGGGAACAAAGAAAGGTTCTGCCAGCCTACCTGAATTTCGATCTTCTTCACAGGACTGGGGCTGAGGCGGGTACCACTGGACTACCAGGGTTAACTACTGGGATGACTTTCATATTCGGGGCTACAGGCAGAAAGGGGGTTGCCACAGGACTACCATGGCTAGCTACAGGGATGTCAGTCACATTTGGGGCTATGGGCAGGAAGGGGTGGACCAATGGACTGCCAGAGCAGACAGACTGCTGTGCTGCTGTCTGCAGTTCAGCAGCTTGCCTGTGTGGTGGACACCCACTTAAGTCTACTTGTTGTAGACTTATATTTTGGAGGCACATCTCTGGACTTACTCCCAGATGTACCTCTAGCTGAGCTATGAATTGGGCTGCACACCATGTGTGGGCACACCCCCTGCACAACCACTCCAGATGAGCTGTATAATATTATGGGTGATGTGCAGTGCATTGGTGATGTGCCAGCGCATCGGTCCCCTTAAAGAATCTCGCTAATGTGCAAGTCGGGGATGCGCTGGCACATCTCGGATGCACTGGGTGCATCCCTTTTGTGAATCCTGCCCTTGAACTTAACAAGCCATAACTATTTTGATATTTGTTGAAAAGGGACAATCTATATATCAAAAGAAAAGTCTCAATGAGTACTACAACACTAACACATTATATCCTCCAAAAAATTCAGAGGCCTTATCAAAAACATAAAAATTAAAATTCCCATAGGATAACATTGCAACTTTAACAAGCTGTAACCCCACCAATATTTGTAGCTAATCTGTGTATCAAAAGAAAGGACTCAATGAGTACTACAGGACTAAGCCATAATAAACACCAACTGAAAATAAACATATGAAAAGCATTGCAATTTATTTTTTTTTATTTTGAAAATTGAATTGAAAAATGAAAATTCCCTTAGGAAACATAGAATGTGTTGGCAGATGGGGTCCATGTTGACCATCCAGTCTGCCCATCATACTACCCCCAGTATAGCACTGTAACTTTAATAAGCCATTCCTCTGTCAATATTTGAAGATAAGGGGCAATCGATATGTCAAAAGAAACATCTAAAAGACTACCATAAGAGTAACACATAATATCCCCGCCCCCCAAAAAATACCATCAGGGGCCATATAAAAACATAAAAAAATTAAAACATGAAAATTGCCATAGGATAACACTGGAACTTTAAAAAGCTGTAAATCTGTCCATCTTTGGACTAAGGAACAATCTGCATATCAAAGAAAGGTGTCAATGAGTAGTACAACAGCAACACATGATAGCCCCCCCATGGTGGTATAACACTGCTACTTTAATAAGCCATAATCGTGTGAAAATTTGGAGTTAAGGTAGTATCTATATATCAAAACAAAGGTCTCAGTGACTACCACAAAAGTAAGACATAATCCCCCCCACCAGAAAGTCAGGGGCCATAGAAAACATAATTAAAAAATGAAAATTGCCATAGGATAACATTGCAACTTTACAAAGCTTTAACTCCTTCAATCTTTGGAGTTATTGGACAATCTGTATATCAAAAGAAAGGTCTCACTCAGTAGCATAAGAGTAACACATTTCAAGGACACTGGTTTACCATTATTGATAAAAGGCAAATTCTATTTTGCAGATGTGAAAGAATTATATTGTCACCAGTGTCTGCAATGCTAAAATCAGTCCTTATTGGTGTTCTATCCTTGTAACCTTTTGGTATGTGTATAAATATTCAGAATAAAAGAATGCTAAGTGTACACCAAATTAAATACATCAAAATGAAAATAGAACAGGAAAGAATTTATAGAAAAATGTCATATCTAAAGATATACTTATCTGGTAAAAAATGGTAAATTCCATGAAATGTTTTGATTTTACCAGTGTATAGAAAGATCAAATTCCAGAATTTTACCAGATTTTCCAGTACAAAACTGAAAATCAGTGTCCTACTGTATATAGCCCAAAGAAGTAATGTGGTGTGCACAGCACCTCAAAAATTGCTTCCCAGCTTCACCATGGTGCTAAATCCACAATGAAACTCTGACCATCATCAAGAATGTAACATGGTGTAACTCTCTTGGACTACAGATGTACTAACTTTGACATCAAGACAACAACAATTAAATGTGTTTTGGCTAAACAAACTCAAAACACATTTTTGACCATATACAATCAACCGCCAGGAGTTAAATGTCTATATTTGTTCTTTGAAGCAGTCCCCACAAAAAAAAAAAATTACTACAAAGCAGATAAATTGCTTTTCTGGAGGAATGGAAGTGCAGGGACTGGAGGGCCTGCACTTCCACACCCATGTACATGTGTACATCAACAAAGGCATGGAAGCAGGGGCACTCTGGACCCTACACTTTGTAATCACATGGATGTCTTCATCCAGGTCCCAAAGGACTGTGTGAATGAGGATATTATTCTACTATCTCAAAAAGTAAGGACATTCTTTGTACAAATTATGTCAATGCACTAGTTAGGGTTCAGATTAAAGAAACAAAAGTAGAGAAATGTGGCTTAGGGTTTCCAACCCTGATTCCCCACCCACCCAAGCAGCAAGGAAAACATTACAGTTTTCCTGTTCTGATTCTTGGTGAATCAGGAGTGAGTCTTTTCTGAAGTTCTCAGCCTTAACGCTCACCATATTTCATCACCATATAAGGTCAGATGTGATCTGTTTTCTTCAGCCAGGGCCTACAGGTCATTGGCAACATGTGGGGAGACATAGTTCTGTACATTTGAAGATGATTCACAATGGCATGAACATTAAGGTTGAGAACCCCAAGGAAGATCCAACCCCTGATTCACCAAAACCCAGGACAGCAAAAACTGTAATGTTTTTTTCTGTAGCTGCTTGGAGGGTAGGGGTGGGGAGTTAGGGTTAGAAACACTAGTTCCACATTTCCCTACTTTTGTCACTTTAAACTGAACCCTAACTGGTGCATTAACACATGGTTGGGCATTAGTTCCCACAAAAAAAAGCCATCATATATTTCCCCATACATGGTGGTAGTCAATTAGCGTATTGTGTTGCCAATTAACTAATTACACTGTATAAATGTTTTATTAACTCCGTAATAACATATTGCTACCCACCACCCCAATAACACTTCGAACAAACTCCTTAATAATACAAGTAATAAGCCCCTTAATAACACCTGTATCAAGCTCCTTAGCACATGTAAAAGCTGCTCTACTACCACCCCCACATTATGGTAAAACATAGGACACAGAACAAAGTGTCCAACCGAAGGCATTATATAAAATAAAAGAAGGCAAATCGAGCTGTGTGGAATAAAAAAATCCAACTGATTGAATGCCCACAGAATTGCAATCCTGATTCTGTGGCATTCTGTGGAATTTGCATGAAAATTCCATGGAATTTTGCCAAAGTTTGAATTTCAGTTATGTTGGTCCTGTTTTCAAACTACAGTACATACCCAAATGATACCAAATTTGGCAGGTATACAGATATTAATGGCTTGCATAAGTGTACCAAATTTCAAGAGTCCTAGATGGAAAGAGAGCTGAGTTATGGATGACCAAAGATTCAATCAAAATTTAATTTTCATTTTTTTCTATCCAATTTTTTAATTTCGTATCCAAATTTCTCCAAATCTTTACAATCTAGAAAATCATGCAACATGGTTATGTGCACCAATTTTCAAGTCTCAAGCTTTAAAGAGTGCTGTGCTATAGGTAGCCAAACATTTTGCCAAAACTTAGATTTTAGTTTAATATAATTTTGAAAGCACTTATCACAATGTTATAAAATGTTGTGGGTATGTGGGCTATGACAGCATTTATATACGTAACACGTTTCAGATTTCTAGCTCTAAAGGTGTCTGAGTCATATGCAAATAAACATTTTCATGAAATTTCCCACAAAAAATATGACTGACTTTAAGCACCTATTATTTTGAGACAGAGCATCCTAATGAAATGATATTTGGCATACCATTAGAACTCCTATTATCAAGTAATCATGCCAAATACCAAATCACTCAACAAAGTTACTATTAGGCTGTTTGCATAGTTAGCTTTGTTAAACTTCATCTCTCCTGGTTTTGGCATCTTTAGTTGTGCACCAGGGCAATTTCTAGTAATCCCAATTGGTTTGGAGAGACAGTTGTTTTTTGATAAAATGGGGCAATTCACCTCTGTGTTAGTTTCATTTTTTTTTTTTTTTATTTTAATCTGCCATTACAGTTTGAACACAGGTTGCTGCTGCCAGCTTCTGAAGTTTTACTGCCCTTTTACAGACCCTTGGCTTCTTTACTGTATATGAAATTCAAGCAGCACAATTACTATTGAATGGGTTAGTTTACTTGGGACCTTTATACATATATTCCATTACCAAGATTAATGGACAACACAATGTGCTAAATCTTATTTTGTTAAAATGCTTATTTGTTGCAGCATGTTGTATGCTCCTTTACTTAGCAGTTAATGCAACCTGGCAGCATGCAGCACTACTGCAAGGGAGCCTTAAAGACCACATTTTTTTTCCATTGCATGACTGTTGATTGTTTCTTATCATGGTTGGACTGGGTACACATTTCTGCTATAGTGGTGATAGTTCTTAATAGCTAAATTTGTTCTTCCACTGTTATCATCAAAATGAGTTGTTACTGGGAGCATTTCTTAACATCAGTGGCTCCTTTGGATGTCTTTGTTTTCTGTCACTTAATATGAAACAAGGAGACAGTAGGGGACACTAGAGCTCTGCCTGATTGAAAATCAAGGTTTTATCTAGGTGTTGTTACTGTAACCCAGAACAGACCAGAAATGTAACAACCCTCTGATGGCTCTACCCCGGTTGTGGCTTGGGGGGGGGTGAGTACATTTAGGGGAAGGAGGAATTTTTGTTTCACAACTCAGGGGATTTACCAGTAGGAACTCATGATGGTGTTGAGTGAGGGACTGGGGCAAGTACATACTGTACAATGGTTTTAGCTAAGGACAGGAATGTATACCTTTCTTCTTTTGGGAAAAGGACTTATGCCTCCTTATTCTTGAACATTAAGCAAGGGCTGGCTCCCAATGGTACTATTCTGAGGGACACTGTTCAGATAGTCTTGCAACTTGTTATGGGAAGGTGGGCTTATGTCCAGACACTCACTATTAACTTGGAATATTAAAGGTACAAACTCCCATATGCAGAGGTCCCACATACTGACCCATCTCTGGAGGTATAGATCATCCATTGTCTTCCTGCAGGAGACTCATCTCCTTATTAAAGACTTACTTCTACTGAGGCGTAACTGGGTGGGCCAGGTCTTCAGAGTTGGCAATGATAAAAACAGGCTGGGTGGTTATTTTGATAGCCAGAAATGTAGATTTTCAAATGCACTAATTCCAACCCATACAATAGGCACATACTAGTAAAAGGAACTTTACACCATACAGATTTAATCTTAGTCTCATTTAAGGACCCAGCAATGATGACCCTTGCATTTTCATTATCCTGTCATTGCAGTTAGCGATCTGGACAAGCGTACCATATACTAGCCAGTGACTGTAATGTCCCCTTAGAGGGATTTGGACAGGTCAGGCCCGTCAGTATATTCCCTTACACCAAATCAGAGAGCTGCAGAGAGCTAATAGACATGCAACTTTGATAGAGCCATGGTGGACTCTCAATCCCTTCTAGGGAATTTACCGTTTCTCTTCACCCCATGCAACACAATCAAGAATAGATTATTTTCTGCTGAATCAACTGCTTTTGCAAGGGTTATGCACAGTTGGAATTCTCCTAGAGGCATCTCTGACCAGTCTCCCTTGTACCATACCATGTCATTAGAGATTAACATAGAAATAGAAAAAACCTGGCGGATGAGTGATACCTTACTTAGCAACACCCAGGTGATAATCCACCTGTGGGAGTTTACAGCTTGCTTTTTCCATGAAAACCAGGGTACAGTTTCTAGGGGGGTCACTTTATGGGGGCATTCAAGTGTGCTGTCAGCAGGGAGATTATTGACTGGCAGCTAAGATTAAGAAGAAAAGACCGGCTAAGGCCACGGAGTTGCTAGAGCAAATCAGGTCCTTGGAGCAACAATTGGTAGCAGGACCTACTGACCAAGTTATTTTATAAAATTAATTTGGACAGAACAGTATCACAAATTAAATGGGGCTCAGGATGAACTGGCCTCATGCAAAGTGAAAGTTTCTTATATATCCTCAGGAGAATGGGCTGGTAAAGTATTAGCATTATGGCTCAAAAAAACAAGAGGCATCACATTCAGTCAAATATTTACAGTTGTCCCTCATTATAATGAACCCCTTTGGAGCTGTATTGAAAGTTTGTTATAACGAGGATTCGTAATACCAGGAAAAAGTGAAATTTCTTTGCCTGCATACTGTAATTTGCTGTCTCAGTTGGAGTAGACCAATTTCTAATCCTGCTACTGCCTCTGTAAGCGTAAGCAAAAGTGACTTGTTGCTTCTGCCACATCGTCGTAATCATCTGAGTCTGGCGCTGCAGTTTCTCTACTTTGCCCCTGTATTTCCGATAATATGGCAGATTCACTCATGGTTTCCGATGTCGGGATAGCATCTTCGGTGAGCAATGCATTCAGCTGCTCCAAAGTGGTTTGCAGTATCAGCATTGCTTAATTCATTTATTTATCTGTGTGTTCAGGGGTCTGATTGTAACATAATAATGCCGTATTAGAGCCATATTAGCGATAGCAGATCCGGGAGCAGTACTGTGTCATTTTAAATTGACTTGTTGACACTTCAAACCTTTTACTGAATACTGTAGCAGTGCCATGCCATGCTTTTCATGCTTCTGATGTAGTGTTGAGCTAGCAAGGCTCATTTTAATCTTTAAACTGCCACAAAAAAAAACCAAGATGCTAAATACCGAAGTTCAAAAGCATTGTTTTGATGGAGCCAAGCAGCCGGTTCGTTGCAATCGGGATTCGATATAACAAGATTCGTTATAATGACGGACAACTGTATGTAAATCTGGAACTCAGGAAGTAGTCGCTCAATCCCAACAAATAGCATAAGCATTTAAAACTTATTATATCATCCTCTATGGCTACAGAGACCAGGATATTAGCCCGGAACATAGAGACAACTACCTTAGTCAACTCCAACTCCCATGGCTGGCAGAAAGTACCCCAAATCTACTAGTGCACCCTCTCACAGCCACAGAGCTCCAGGCTGTTCTGAAATCAATAGCTCAGGACAAGGCTCTAGGCCCTGATGGTTTCACCATAGCCTTCCATAAGGCTCTCTCAGGTGAAACTCTTCCCCATCTGCTGTGAGTCTATAAAGAAGCATATGAGGAGGGCAAGTTAGAAGCCCCTATGCAGGAGGCCTTCATGTTGGTACTCCCTAAGCCTGGTCATGATCCCACTAGGGTTCCTAATTATCAAACTGTTTCTTTGCTAAATGTAGACTTCAAGATTTTAGCCAATGCCTTGGCTTCTCGTTGACAGCAGGTTTGGGCCAACTTAATTGGCCCTGAACAAGTGGGGTTTATGACAGGGCATCTTTCATCACACCACTTACGAAAGCTTCAACATATCATTTTCACATCCAGGGAGGACAAGCCCCCTGCTGTTTTGACCTCTCTGGATGCAGAAAAAGCATTTGACAGGGTCTCATGGCAATATTTTTTCAGTGTCCTGAATGTATTTGGTATCCCAGATGGTTTCATTTAGTGAGTGAAACTGTTGTATTCCCACCCTACTACATGGGTGCATTGTAACAAAGTCCTTTCTCCAATTTGTTCTTTAAAGAACGGGACCTGTCAGGGTTGTCCACTCTCCCCATTTCTTTTTAATGTATACCTGGAACCCCTAATATAGTACATTAAGCTCAACCCTTCTATACAATGCATTCAGCTGGGTATGAATCAATATAATGTAACAGTCTACGCTGATGATATTCTTTTATACTGTACCTTACAAACCCTGCAGTTCCACTCAAATTGGCCCTAGCAGAAATTCATCACTTCAGATTAATTTCCTTGTATAAATGAAATGCTGAGAAAATGCAAGGCTAACTGTTTAACAATTATGCAAGAAGAGGGGATTTCACAGATATGGGACTTAGCTTGGTCACTAAGGATATTACCTGCTTTTATGATTTACCAGTCAATTTATTTTATAAATCTTTTGCTCCTACAATATCTATAAACCTTAAAAAACTCTTTGACCACATATTTGAAGTAGGTACACTCATGTCATCATTTAGGGAAGCTAATATTCTATTATTTCAGAAAAAGGATAAAACCCCCTTAAATCCCAGCTCATACTGACCTATATCACTGATAAACTCTGAAGCCAAAATATTAGCTAAGATCCTTGCTACTAGATTAGAGAAAGTACTGCCAATCATAATCAATAAAGACCAAAATGGCTTTATAAAAGGGTGGATGCTCAGGTTTAATGTTAGAAGAACCTTTAACATTCTGGATAGATATAAAGATCAGGATCTGTCTTTGTTATCTTTGGATGCAGAGAAGGCATTCAGCAGACTAAAATGGGACTTTTTGAAAAGAGTGTTAGGGATATTTGATTTGGGACCAAAATTTACAGCATGGATCGATATTTTATACTCTGATCTGGTACAAAAAGGGTTAAAATCAATAAAAATGTATCAGAAAAAATAGAGCTGCAAAGAGGCACTACTCAGGGGTGTCATCTTTTCCCATTAATGTTCACCTTTGCCACTGATCCTCTGGCAGTATCCATGAGAGATAAAGAATTTAAAGGAGTATGATCAGGAAGAATATACCATAGGCTTAGCCTCTAAGCAGATGATGTTTTAATCTTTACAGAAAATCTGAACTATAATTATGTATCTTTAAGCAACATCATAACATAATTTGGCAAGTGTGAGGTACAAAGTAAACTGGAACAAATCTGAACTTTTAAGAACCAATCAAAATTCAGACCCTTTTGGCCTCCACCAGAGTGTCATATCAAAAAAGTAACAAAGTTAAAATTCTTGGGGACAGTTATCGACCTAGATCTTACCAGCTTTATAAGCTTAATTTCAACACCTTATTATCTGAAACTAAAAGAATTCTGGAACAATGGGAATCTTTACCTCTAACTCTTATAGGTTGTGTAAACTTTATTAAAATGAATGCGGTACCAAACTACTTATTTTTATTCTAAATTAATCCTATAACTTTAAAGGATATTTTTTAATAGATAAAAAATATATAAAAAGTTTCTGTGAAAAGGCAAAAGACCAAGAGTTAAACCAGACAAGCTTTATATTCCTAAAGAATTAGGGTAACTATCTCTGCCCATCTTCAGATGGTATTAGTATGCAACTAATCTGGTCATACTACATTCCTGGTTCCAACAAGAATATTCCAAAATTTCAGCACAGATTGATACAGCTTGGAGCCCTTACAAGAACATTAAACATCTATTGAATGTAGGACAATATCAACAAAAAATATAAAATCTAATTTTCTGCTCTGCCACAGTGTGTAATATTTGGGTAATGTGAAAAGGCTAGCTAAAATGTCATCGAAATTTTCAATCCACTCACCAATCTATTTGAATGATAATTTCAATCCCTCAGTGATTGATCATATGTTTCAATTTTGGTATCAGAAGGGGTTAATAGAGATAAGGCAATTATTTGATGATGCAGTCTTTATGGACTTTAATACCATAAAGAATATGTGTGGATTACCAAATGCTCAATTTTATGGGTACCTTCAAATTAGAGATTTTATTTCTAAAAATATAAATATTTCATCTACGTCTAACAATGATGAAGTGGGAAAAAATATTTATGAATTGAAATTCCTCTAAAATTACATCAAAAAATATATATTTCTAATAAATCAGTTGAGTGGTAATCTAAACAGCCTCAAAGCTAAGTGGGAAGAAAGACTGGATTATAAAGTTTCAGACCAAAATTGACATAATATCATAAATTACAATAAAATAGGTATCAAGTCTACTAGGTTACAACAAATATATTTTATCATTGTCCAATGGATATATTATACCCTCACAGACTCAATTTGATGGACCTGACCTGTTCCAGCCAATGCCCTGGATGCACTAATGACATAAATGCATTGGACACTGGAACATACTGTATGTTGGTAATATGTCCAAAGTTGAATAATTGGTGGCAGAAGGTACTACATGCCATTTCAATAGTAATGAGGACCCTACTGACAAAGCGACCTGTGTGGATCATTTTGGGCCATGGTGGTCTTATAGACAGGGCTTCACCACAACAACAAAGGCTGATACAGCTTGGATTTATAATGGCCTTTAAATGTATTCTCCTTAAATGGAAGCCCCCCCACACACACAGAATACATTACTTGGATAAATTTTATGGTGTCTATACATAGATTAGAAAAGTACATTACTCTATGGCAAATAACCTAGATCATTATGGTAAAATGTGGACACTTTTTGTGCAGTTTTTAGACTGTGAAGAAATGCTGGACGTTCTAAGTTGAGATATATCTACTGCCTGCATATATTCAGCTATTTGTAGATGGAATAAAGGGCCTCTGATTTAAAATGAGTGCCCAAAGAAAGCTCAAGCCCATGATTACTGTACACTCCATGCTTTCTCCAAAGTATTAATGGTCTGTAGTTGTTTATTATAAATGCCCAGTAATAGTAATTATATAGATAGATGGAGACCTTCAGTTAAAGTATATGTAGAAAGTGGGACTCTTAAGCCTGGATATTCAAAGCAGTTGCAGAACAACTGAGTTGAACCAGCGCAAAGTGTGGACTTGTGCCAAGGAGCCATTTCAGTGGGAGCCATAGCGAAGCAAGAAAGTCCATTGTACCAAAGTACAACTATAATGAATGCAGGTGCAAGTGCAGGGGTGTTCCCATGAATATCCAGCGCAGTGGTATAGTCAACTGTGAAACCATGGTGCAAGTGCAGAGCAAATCGAGTTGCTCCAAGCAGACTTGTTCCTGTAAGTAAAGGCACAAGCACACAGACAGCACTTGTGCCAGGTGAGAGGAGTGAGAGAGAAGAAAGAAAGAAAAGAAAGAAAAGAAAGAAAGAAAGAAAGAAAGAAAGAAAGAAAGACACAGAGGGAGAGGGACAGAGGTGGCATTGAGAGGGAGAGGGGCAGAGAGAGTGAGAGGACAGACAGACACACACATGCGGCAGTGTACCAGGGTGGCACACAGCCAGCAGAAGCCAACAGCCCAGGTGGATATTGGATAGCAAGGGCCATGGATAGTGCACCCTTCATGATGGAGACCATAATGAGAGGTGTGAGGGGTCAGGAGCTACAGCGACATGGCTGAGGAAGGGCCCATCTGTGGTATGCCTGACACAGGTGGTACCGTGCCCACATCACCTTCAAGAATTAAAGTGACATGGAGATTGTGAGCCGGTACTGCTTGATCAGGACCATTCTGAGGCAGCTCTGCAAGCTGTGCAGTGACGAGATGCAGGCACCCACCAGACGGAGCCACGCCATGTCCGTGGAGATGAAGGTGACAGCCGTCATATGTCTGCTAGCCACGGGTACCTTCCAGAGATCAACAGGGGACACCACAGACATAACTCAGTCTGCCACATCCTGCTTCCTCACACAGTTCCTCAACGCTCTGCTGCCACGTGCATCAGAATTCATCTGTTTCCCCAGCACACAGGTGAGCACACATCAACCATGCAGGACTTCCGCGGGTTGCACGTATGGCTGGCATGATTTGGGCCAGTGACTGTGCACACATGGGCATCTGCATGCCACCTGGCCTTGATGGTGTGGTGTACATAAACAGGAAGGGAAGCCCAAGTGTCAACTGCCAGGTAGTGTGCAATGCCATGGGGTGCATTACCAATGTTTGCGCCTCACACCCTAGGAATGCACATGATGCATTTGTCTGGCACAGCTCTGGGTTGTGCCATAGGTTTGAATGTGGGAACATCCCCATGGTCCACCTAGTGGGTGAGTATGACACAGGCAAGGGGCAATGGGCAGGGCAGACGTTGGGATGGGGGAGGGCAGGGTGCGCATGTTGGCTTGGGCACCAGGGACAGGTAAGGGGCTCAGCAGAGATTAGCAGAGATCTAACTATGTAATTATCCACACAGGAGACAGCGTATATCCACTGAGGCCCCAGATGATCACCCCCTACCAGTACCCATTGGCCCCAGCAGAGGAACGCTACAACGAGGCACACGCCAGCACACGTAACATCAACGAGCACGTCTCTGGCATGCTGAAAGCACATTTCCACTGCCTAGACAGGTCAGGCAGTGCCCTACAGTACAGCCTCTCAAAAGCTTGTGGCCTATGCCTGGCCTGCTGCATACTGCCATTGACCATGGGAAAGCTGTCGAGGCTGATGAGGGCGATAGTAGTAGGGACAATGGAGGCAATGGGCTGGAGGGTGATGGACAGCCACCCCCTTGGCAGAGGGATCCCCAGCTGCAACAGCAGGTGCGACGACACTGGGACACCATTGCGCAGGAGCATTACGGTGCACACAGGTAGGTGATGTGATACACATGTATGGGCCACACAGACAGGTACAGCACACATGCAGGGGGCATGCATGGAGTGGGCATGCACACACAGAGGCATGATGCAGGGGTAGGGAGTCAGGGCACACAATCACACAGAACCACACACAGCAACACACACACACACCCACACACACCCAGGTGGTGGTATGTGTAGTGGATCGGCTGCATTGCACCGGTGTACAGGCACAACTGGTGCTAGACTGCCTTCATCACACCCTCGCCACATGATCCAGTGGCTGGGCAAGCACGCACACAGGCAGCATGTGGCACAACACACAGGTGCCACACTGGTGGTGGGCACACACACACCGCCCATGTGAGCACATGGCAGCAGCTGCAGACTGCAGACAGGTTGGCCCGAACATCAGGTCCACTGCATGGAACCATGACCACCACAGCCACGGAGGTGGCCATGCCTGGGCCAATCAGCAGTCACTGGCTGTGCATCAGCCATGGGGGACTGAGCATCAGCCCCCCAGGGGTTGAACTGTGGGACCGCAACCATATCCACACGGGGGTGTGAAGGCATCCAAACAGGCCGGCCCTGGGCATGCCTGGGATGCCCACATCAGAGCCTGGCATCAACTTTGTTGGGGTCACCTGACACCGGGTTTATGGGGTGGACAGTGCACTGCAGGGGATCATCTGTGCCCGGCCATGCCCTGTGGCAGCCAGCAGTACAAAGCCATCCATGATCGCAGTGGCATTGCGATCCAGGGATGTTGTCATGGCCTTCTCCATGTGCTGCATTCCCACCAGGATCAGCGCATTGCCCCTTTCCTGCTGCTTGGCTAACTGGAACACCTCCACATGCAGTGCATGCACCCCAGTGGCAAGCAGCAGCTGTTGCTGAATGGACACCCACAGCAAACAGGTGTGTCACCAGCAGCTCAGTGTCCTGGGGCTACCTGGCACGACACCAATCCACATGTGGTGACTGGCCATGCTGCACAGCCACCCTCTCTAGTGGATGCTGCACAGTGGGGTCTGCAGGGGGAATGGGCACAGCAGGCACAACTGCGGCAGACCCTGTGTCTGGCTGCATGGTGGCACCCACAGCCAGCTGCTGTCACCCATCTGGCTGCTGTATGCCACCCAGCACCTGGGCAGCCCCACCACCACCACCGCAGGGCACAACCGGGGCAGCTCACACTGCTGCACCTGCAGTGGTGGCAGGCAGCTGTTCCACTGCTGGCAGAGCGCTGGGCGTGCTGCCCCGATCTGTGTCTTTGTGCAGAGGATACCAAGGCTGGCATCCTGCAGGAACACATCCAGGGCCTCATCTGACCCTAGGTCCAGGATGTCCACCTGTACTGTGGTGGTGAGCTGCAGCCTATTGGGCCCCCGGATACCAGTGGAAGTGGACGGCTGTTCCTCCAGGGCCATTCCAGAGTCCATGACTGCTGGCGCTGCGGGCACACCATCATCCACACGGAGGCATGCTGGTGCTGCAAAAGAAAGAAAGAAAGAAAGGCATGTCAGTGCTGCATTGCCTACTGTGTCCCCCACTGCCACTGCATGTGTCCTGCAGCATGGCATGTGCGTGGTGCGACACATGCACATGACATGCATACCAGCTGCATGCACACCATCATGCCTGTGTATGCACCCTCCGCACCATGCAGTGATGGGCTGCCACCCATCTGAAACCTCCTCCAGGAACACCCTCCACCATGCTGTGGCACATGGTGGCTGCCACCACTCCTCCTGTGCCGTGAGTGCTGGCACATACACAGGCCCCCTCCGGTGGCATTCTGGGATGCATGGATGGCTGCCACCTTCTTTAACGTGCCTCTTGTCCATGCCCACCTTCTTCCGCACTCCTGCACTGACCACTGGTGGCTGCCATGCTGGTTGACATATGCTGCCACCTCCTCCCAGGCCCCAGCCCTGGCCTGTGGTGTGCCCATGGCACCATTCAACATGGGCTCCCTGTCCAGGTATGCATCAAACAGGGCCTCTGTCTCTGCATTAGTGAAATTGGGCCTGTGCTTCGACAGGCCCACGCTCCTCACCCTCCTCATGTTCTGACATGTTGCATCCTGTGGACATGGACAGCCCAGTGTGTCAGTGGCAGCAACTCCCTGGTCTGTCCCACCCTGCTGTGCTGTCTGCTCCCAGTGAGCTGCAGCAGCATGCTAACTCCTAAAGGGATGTAATACTGGTCCATGTCCTGTGCTGTTCCATGGCGCTTATGGGGCACAACACATGCAAATGAGGTTTGGCGCAAAAGTAATGGCATGCTAATGCACCCAGTGCACCACACATTGGCTGATGAGCTAATTTGCATGTGGTGTTTGAATATCACAATATTGTGCCGTGTGCAATGGGCTTGCACCAGAGCAAATCACAATGGTGCAATGTGCACACATGCATGGTGTGCAGGCCCACAGAGCGCATGATTGTCACGGCACCATGGTGGCAATCATGCATCATGCATGGACAGCATGATGCAGTGGCATTGTGCATGTTGTGCATGGGCTGGCTTCATGCATGGTCGCGGCATGGGGTGCCAGCGCCCTATTGCACATGTGCTGCCAATGCTGACACCCCTGACCCCTGGGTCTGACCTCTGACCCTGTGGCCCCGCATAGCCATGCCCATTCTGTGCATCTGCATGATGTGCATGCACTGTGCATGCACCCATGCATCACACGGCGGGCACATGGTGTGGACATGTGCGCCCCAGCTGCCATTTTCACCGCCCAATGCAGTTAGAGGAACATGGTACAGGCACACTAAAGGAGGGCCCAGAACTGGTCTCCCTTTGAGTTGGCCAACCTAGTGGCATGTGTGAAGCCCCACACCCCCAGGTCTTTTGGCAAGTGACCCTGCAGCAGGCCGAGGCACCGTGTGGCATGCAATTGCCATAAGCCTGGGGCACAGGACAGGGGTGCCCGGGACTGGGGAGCAGTATCACCACCATCATGGCAACCTCATGCGGTGGGACCTGGAGTGCCTCAGGAGGCTACAGGCATGCGCCAGGTGAGGGGCCATGCCAGATCCAGGTACGTCATCCTATGTTGCATGTCTGCCCTGGTGCTATCCTGTGGTGTTGGCTTGACTGCCTGCTATGCCCTGCAGAGGGGTACATGGTCATCATGTACATTTTGGGGTGGTATTGCTAGCTTCTGCTTGCATTGTGATGCTGCCATGCAGCAGTGCAGGACATGTTGGGCAGGGGCACACCCTGTGCACAGGGGTGGGAGGGCAGGGCAGCTGCTGTGTCAGTTCCTGATGAGCACCTGTCTTCCTTCCATTCCCAGGACCTGAGGACCATTGGAGGGCCCAGGCTGCTGCAGCAGCAGCACTGCAGGCCACAGCAGGACAAGCCGGAGCAGGACCAGTACCAGCAGGGCCGCAGAGGGCAGGTAGGCACTGTCATGGACCTTCACACTGTGCATGAGAGGGCTGAGGGTGTGGGTGTGGGCGTGGCTGCCTGTGCCATGTGCCATGGCAGCTGTGTGTGTCACACTGTGTGTGTTGCATGCCACTGTGGCGCATCCAATGGGCATGTGTGCCAGCTATTGGTGGGGTGGGTGTGCACCCGGCTGCCACTGATGTTGCTGTGGTGCTGCCAGTGCACTGTGCCATGTGATTGTCATTGCACAGTCAGGTGGCCATTTTGCAGTGGGGACCACCTCTGTGCAATGTTGTGGTGCACCGAGTTGCTGACATGCACTGGCCCACCCCCCTGCGGGTGGCCAGTATGGGCCCTCCAGGTGTGTGTGTTCCCACTGCCCATTGCGCACTGTGGGTGGGCATGGTTCCTTGGGACATTGCACTGATCACCTGTCCTGTCCCTTGTCATAGGTGTCTGGTGGAGGCATAGGAGGCCCGTATACTGCAGACTGCTCCAGCAGCTCATTCTTATAACCTCAACCATCATGGAGGCAGTCCTACAGGTTTAGCATCTGCTGCTGGCAGACCAGAGGCAGCGAGAACACCAAGAGGCAGCAGGTTATGGCTGCTGCTAGTTTGGCCCCAGCTTCCCCCGTTTCCCCTGCTGTACCTCCCCTACAGTTCTCCTTTCCACTGTACAGTCCCTGTTGCCTATCCCCTTCCCTCGCTTTCCTACCCTTTCCCACCCCCTTGTTATTGTAAATAGTAGGCGTTGTAAACATGCATCTTTTTTGACTTACCTGCCTGTGTCAGTGTCTGCTTTGCAGGTGGCATGAGGAGCCATGCTGCAGTGGCCCAGTGTCTGTCCTTGTGGTGTGCATGTGTCAGGGCACGTGTTGTGCTTCTGTGGTTCACTGCTGTGTGCTGTGGTGTGTCCCACTGTGGTGGTGTCCTTCCCCTCGGTTGGCGGCTGTGCCTTGGGGTGCACATGAGGCAACTGTCAGGGGTGTGTGGTGGGTGTGTGCAGGGTGGTGGCACATGGCCATGGTTATTGGTCAGGTACTGGCTGCACACTGTATTGGGGTCCCTGCTTGGCATTGTGCAGCCTGTCCCATGTGGTCTCCATGCTACCTGCCTCCCGGCACATTCAGTGCCTCCTGTGTGGGCTTCCTGTGTGCTTGTGTGGTGTGTGTGTGTGTGTGTGTGTGTGTGTGTGTAAGCTTGGCTGCATGGTCCTGGGTGTGGCCTGCTCTGGTCTGGGAGGGGTGGGGGCACGGCCAGTGGCCTATGGGGCTCCTTGGCTGCCCTCCGTTGGCCATGGCACCTTCTGTTGCCTGCTATCTGTGCCACTATTGTGTTCTGGGCAGGGCTGTATGGGTGCCTGTGTGTGCCTTGCTGTGCCCTGTTGGTGGAGGCCTCCTGTGGCCTGTCACTGTGCTTCCCTGGCTCTGTACCTGGGTCTCTTCTCTGTGCTGTGCCCCCTCTGTTGCTCTGCTCCCACAGTTGCACTGGAACATCTCTTTCTCACCATGGTGCAACTATGTTTGCACCATGGTGCAAGTGTCTCATATTCAGCCGGGTTGTACTGGCGCAGTTCAGCCAGCACATCCTCTATGGCCCTGTTGCACCATGGCGCATCAGATTTGCACTGTGCCAGACTTGCATTGGCCTTGGCATGTTTCTGAATATCTGGGCCTTAATGTACATTGTTTGTGCCGAGTATACTGCAATGTAACTGTTATATTTTTCTAGTTTTCTACAAAAAATAAAAAAGGCCATTATAGTACCTACTTAGGTAGTTAAATGTCCACTTCTCCAACAAAACTAATACAAAGGAATTTTACAGACCTGCTTCATACTGTTAAATCAGACTTAGACTGTTGAAAAAGGACTACCAATATCATTATGTGGTCATGTTAGTTTACTTAAAATGAACATTTTACCTGAACTACTTTACCCCATGGACATGCTAATGGTAAAGTTTCCTATACAATGGTTTCAAGACCTTCATGCCTCATTTTTGGCCTTCCTCTGGAAGGCAAAAGCCCATACTTTGATATATCAAATTGGCGGCACCCAAAATGGGGGAGGGCTGAATGCACCAGGCTACTTTCATGCAGCACAAAGTGCTAAGTATTTTCAGTGGATACACTCAAGCAGTGGGTCATCTCCTTTCTATATTCCACAATGGTGAACCATAGAAAAGGAGTTATATCATCAACAGGGCATTAGTTTACAGATAGTGTTTTATATTAAGCATGCAACTCTTCCCAAATCCCTTAGGGATACCTCAATGGGTACCTCTGTTGTGATCTATAATCAATTAACACAAATTCTTAAGTTCTGCTCGAGTAACCCCTTGGATCAACCACTATGACTAAACCCCAATTTTAAGATTTATTTATTTATTTAAGAGATTTACCAGGAAGGCATACTGAGCGGAGTACCGCTCGATTCCAGATGCGCCCTGGGGGTAGGGGGTTACATGGGTGAGGTAGTGCAACGAGAACAGTTCAATACATATGTGACAAGGTTTTGACAGACAGTGGTACCGTAGTACATAGAATACAACAATATAATGAGAAAGATTGTATATACAAAATGGGTAAGGCGTACGTACAGCTTACAGCAGTAAATAGGTTCAGTAATATGCATTAATAGCATTATGAGACAGATATCGAAAGAAAATAGACAGATTGGAGCATAAATAGGTTGAAATGGGTAGAAGTTGTGCAGGTACCTGGTGGGTTGACTAAGCATTGTCCAAGGAGATTCAGAGAAGGGAAAGCAAGAGCATATGGTCGCGAAATGTGATTGTAGAAGGGCATTTCGTTGGGGAGTACTGGTAGAATGTCTAATGTCAGCGGCCAGTGAGTTCCATAACTTGGGCAGTCTGAAACTGAAAGCTCCCTGACCTGATCGGGTGAATCTTTGTGGAACATGCAGGAGCCTGGAGTCGATGTTCCTGAGGTCGTATGTAGGTGGAGAGAAGGCGGTTAGGAATGCAGATAGGTAGGAAGGGAGCGTGTGCGACCAGAATTTGGCAGCGATTCTAGCCACATGCAGCAATCGCCGGTTTTGGAGTGATGGGAGGCCGAGGGATTGGTATAGGACGCAGTGGTGGGTATTGGGAGGATGGTCCAAGGTGAACCGGCAGAAGGAGTTGTATAGGGGGTCGAGCCTGACTAAGGATGTGAGGGGGGTGGCACCATAGACAACATCTCTGTAGTCAATAATTGGGAGGATCATTTTTTGGACAATAGCTAGTCTGGTTGGTTTATGGGTAAGCCACTCTGTAAGGTTAATTGGCAGCACAAAGGCATAGTCCAGGTCTCCCATTTGTGTCAGGGACATAGCTGGGCCTCATTTTAACTCTCCAGCAAACTTATGCTTTAGAGCTGAAAGACAAAGTCCTTTATTGTCAGTTGTGCCATTTACTTCAACAGAAGCTGGGGACACAAATCCCTGAAGATAACCAAGTGTCACCCCTTACAGAACAGGGAGAGTTAAGTGTTACTAGACATGCTATTTCTGTGATTTACCAGGCACTTCAACAAGCATGGTCCTACAGATATGACCCATTTAAATACTAGCTTGAGATGTTAGACTGGCATCCAGATATGTCACAATGGAAAAAGTTTGGTAAAATGTTTCTCACACAGAAGAAGCAGGACAGAGAGCTGTACCAGTTAAGGCAGAAGGAAGCAGGGAGGAAATCAGAATAGCAAAAGGCCCAAACTGAGGAAAGATAGCCAACTGGGTTAGAAAGGATAAAACATTTTATAGGTACATCAGAGGCGTAGAAAGACAAAGGAGGATAGTGAGGCTGAATAGAATGGACAGTGGGTGGACAGAGAGGGACAGTGAAAAAGCAGGGATATTGAATGAATATTTCTGCTCAGTATTCACAAAAGAGGAGGAGGGAGAGGTGCCAAATCCAGTTAACAGAAGCACTCTTGATAGGGGGTCGATACCAGTCCTTTGATAGAAGAAAGGGTTCTGAAAGAACCCCTAAATCTGAAGGTGGACAAAGCAATGGGGCCTGATGGAATTCACCCCAGAATTCTAAAAGAATTAAGGGGAGAATTAATGAAACCATTGATTACCCTTTTTAACAAATCATGGGAGGATGGTGTGGTACCTGAGGACTGGAGGAAGGTGGATGTGATTCCCCTTCACAAAAGTGGGACCAAGACAGAGGCAGGAAACTACAGACCTGTCAGATTGACCTCTGTGGTAGGGAAAGTGATGGAATCAGTTCTGAAGGAAAGAATTGTTGAGTACCTAGAGGCCAGTGGGGCACAGGACCCAAGGCAGCATGGGTTCACATCGGCAAGGTCATGTCGGATGAATCTAATTGATTTCTTCGACTGGGTGACCAAAGTAGTAGACCAGGGAGGGGCTGTGGACATGTCCTACCTAGACTTTAGCAAGGCATTTGACACAGTCCCACTCTAAAGATTAATTGTCAAATTAGCCAGCCTGGGAGTGAGTCCCAGGGTGGTAGCCTAGGTAAAACGTTGGCTGGACAACAGGACATGGAAGGTAATTGTAAATGGGTCCACTCTGAAGAAAGAGGGGTTACTAGTGGGGCTACAGGGTTCAGTACTGGTTTCAGTTCTTTTTAATGTCTTTATAAGTGACATTGCAGAGAGACTGGAAGGAAAAGTATGCCTCTTTGCAGATGACACAAAGATCTGCAACAGGGTTGATACACAAGGAGGCGTGGAAAGGATGAGAAGGGACTTGGCAAGATTGGAGAAATGGTCAGAAGTATGGCAGCTTGGATTCAATGCAAAGAAGTGCAAAATAATGCACCTTGGAAACAAAAACCCAGTGGAACATTACACAATGAAGGGATGGTAACAACAACAAAAATGGAAAGGGACCTGGGGGTAATCATATCAGATGACCTTAAGGTTAGCAAGCAATGTGAGAAGGAGTAGGGAGGGCTGGAGGTATACTGGGATGTATAGGGAGAGGCATCACCAGCAGAAAATAGGAAGTTGTTATCCCTCTGTACAGACAGTTGGTGAGACCCCATCTGAGTACTGCATCCAGTTCTGGAGACCCCATCTCTGCAAGGACATAGACAGGATAGAGGCAGTCAGAGGAGGGCAACTAAAATGGTGCAGGGTCTGCAAGAGAAGCCATATGAGGATAGACTAAAGCAGCTTAATATGTATGCCCTTGAGGAAAGGAGGGAGAGGGGGGACATGATAGAAACTTTTAAGTACCTCAGTGGAATCAACAAAGTGCAAGAGGGTAGCATCTTTCAGAAAAAGAGATGTGCAAGAACTAGGGGACACAATTTAAAGATAGAGGGGGGACAGTTCAGGGTCAATGTGAGGAAGTATTTTTTCACAGAGAGGGTGGTGGACACATGGAACAGCCTTTCTGAGGAGGTTGTGGGGTCTAAAACTGTGGGACAATTCAAGAATACATGGGACAGACATAAGGCAATTCTTGTGGTGTGTAAGAAGAAATAGGCTGTTGGTTAACTAGGATCTGCAGCTTATCCTGTAGGTAGGGAAATGGGAAGACTAGGCTGGCCAAGCAGTCCTTATTTGCCATTAAAGTATATGTTTCTATGTTTCATTACCTTCAATATGACGGTTGCTGGTTTACTCTTTTTAAAATTATCCATGCCATTTATAACAACCCCAAAATATTACATAAATGGGTGGCTTTCAGATTCACCAATGTGGATCAGGTGCAGTACTGAGGAAAGTAACCTCTTACACATTCTTTGGGACTGCCCCAAGACTCAACCTCTTTGGCAGAGGTTAAAAGAGGCACTAGATCCCGACCAAGGCTTGGGATTGGATATTCAGGCACTAATGGGCACCAGGCACTGTCATTTTGTTTTGATTACCATGGCAATAAAAAAAATAATTTTGCGACATTAGATGGAAGAAACCACCACCACCCCCCATACTTTGTGGAATGGCACAAGGAAATGTCAGAGATATTGAAAGTAGAGTGCATGCTGGTTTCCAGGAGGCACCATTATCAATCATTTGTCTGGCATTGGGGACATTGGATGCCTGGCTGTCCATCCTAGGGGACTAATTTTACTGTATGTGCCAAGTGATTGTATCTGCATTGTATGACTGTATGTTCTATTCCTGTGTCCTTAGACTGACTATAGGGTGGGGGGCAATGGGGGGGCTATAGGGGGATACTGTGTATGTATATTGGCTCAATGTCTCTCACACCATTGTATATCTTTGCATGAAAATCTTTCAGTAAAGGATTCTCAATTTCAATAAAAGAGTGGGAGCCCAAGGTGAGGAGCCAAAAACTTATGTGGCCATCTTTGTCACTGCCAAACTGGAAGTCAATAATATGGACATTTCACAGCACAGTGGGTCATAGCACGGCAATGCAGACAGGTTGTCCAGAAGATAGTTGGTGCCCTTTTTTAAATAGGAGAAGTGCTATGAGAAACTAATGTGGGATTCACCCAAAGAGTGAACCAAGGGCATAGCAGGTGGCGCTGCAGCCAGCTCACATGAAAAATAAATATCATTTAGTGGTGCTAAAGGATTTGTGTTTCATTTCTGTGAAGGTTGGGAGATAAAGAACCCCTGTGCTGTGTATTTTATTTTTTTTTGTGTTTAATTTTTATCAGCTAGATCTCTGTAAGTATGTTAGCTGAGATGAAACTGTTTGGTAAATCTAAATTTGCATACCACTGGAGTCCAGGCCTGAGGCAGTCAGCTAGAGGGTCATTTGGGCAAACAGTAGAAGTTCTGTCAGCTAAAGGGTACTTCCACTTCAAAAAAGGGAATTGCTTTCATAATCACCATCTCTGTTTTGAGTATAAACAAAGCCAGAGCAGGGAAGATGGAACCCCCCCTTGACTTTACCAGACTGGAGGACAAAAGGATGGACATTGCAATCCACAGAACCAGGATATGCAGTGCAAATCCATTTTGGACCATTTTTCCAGATGGGAGGTTTTCCAGTAGACAAAGAATATGTTGCATCTATGATGTCAGTGTGACATATTTGGTGATGCATCATGCACGACTGGCAGCCAAAAGTTTTTGAGGACTTGCCAAACCCTAGCAACATAGTTAGGTGTGAGACTGTAAGCAGTTACCATCTAAGGTTCAAGTCTGCCATAACTCAGTAAGATACTGTGTGTTACGAAATGTTTCTACTCTGTTAGTTTTAATAAGCTATTGAAAGAGTTTTTCTGTTTGCTGCTTCTGCTGTGTGCAACCCATTTTCTTTTTAATTTCTGTAGTAACCCTGTAATTCCCATAGTCTTTGTGCATTGTGATATCCTGTAGATTGCATAAATATTGTGAAGTAGTAACTACTATTTTTATAGTTTTCATGCCTATGTGACTGAATCTTTTGGGAGAAAAGTTAACTGTTGTATCGACAAATGCACAGTCTTGGCCTAATTAACAAAGTTCCCAGCAAAGCACAAGAGGACTGCACCACAATGTATGGTGCAAAGTGCCCCTTGTGTCAAATGATGAGCTGGGAGTAATTATCAAAGGCAGACTACATCAACACGAGGCTGTTTGCCTGAAACTGGGTTGTGCTGCCTGTGCCGCCACAAAATGGGCAGCAGCATGGTGCAAGGGTTCATGAGGCAGATACAAGCTGCCACATTCCTGAAAGTCAAGTCTCAAAACTCTCCCAAGGAGAATTTCTAAGTACTGTTAGACCAGCCAGGGCTGGTCTAAGAGTGTCTAGAAATATCCATCTGGCAGAGTTTGGCATATTACGGCAGTGTGCTGTGGTCCACATTCCCAAGCCCTGATCCCCTGATATGATCAGTTACTATCCCTGGTGGTCTAGGGAACCCCCTCCACAATTTCCAATATCGCCTGTATATATCATTAATAAATAAAATCCATCTCTGGTGGTCTAATGGACTCCCACCCCCTCCACCCTGGCAAGTAGTGCTCACCACCCTGCTCCTCCATCCTGAACTCTGAAGCAGCAATCAGCACAGCCCTCCTATCACCACCACAGCAGGCTTCCACCTGACCAGTTACTGAGCGTGTACTGTATAATACAGTACATGCTCATTGATTGACATCAATGAGCACGTACTGTATTGTACAATACATGCTCAGTGACAGGTCAGTCGGCAGCCAGCCATGGTGTTGAGAGGATGGCTGTGCCAGTTACTGGCTCTGGCATTAGGATGGGGGGAAGGGGTAGTGGGCACTACCTGTCTGTGTGGGGGGGTGGGGGTCCACTAGATCATCAAAGATAGGTGTTATTTAATAATTATACAGGAGAGATCGGGGATCCAGGTTCACTAGACCACCAGGGATGGTTTTATTTATTAATTATATAGATGGGCGACATCGTGGATTGGGGGGGGTCCACTATACACCAGAGATGGGTATTTTGTAGTAATGATATATATACGGGTGAAATCAGGGATCAGGGAGGGGGGTCTGCTAGACCACCAGGGATATATTTAAACAAGGTGGGATCAGGGCTTGGAAGGGGGGGGTCCGCTATCCCACAAGTGGCTATTTCAATATATTAATGGGGAATTGGGGCTGGGGTGACCCACTAGACCACCAGGGACATCTTCACTTTTATTAACAAGAGATCCAGGCTTGGGGGGCTGTCCTAGATTGGCACAAGACTGCTCCACAGCTTGTGGCAACCCTCCTGTTGTATCGCATGTTTGGCGCATGGACAGGGTTGCCAAGGGACTTTGCCATTGGGACTGTGCCTGATAGAGAATAGGGTGCAGGGTCCCTGCTGCACCAGACATTGACATTAGGTACCATAGTCTAAGAAGTCAAGCATTGTCTCATGAGTGAGTGACAGGGGAAGGCTGTGCCCATAGCTAAGGTAGAACTGTATTGTGTGAGCAGTGGCTCTGGTGGGATTCAGACCAAGAAAGTCCCCAGGTAAAAAACATCACTTCTCAGTGGTAGCAGCTATTGAAAGCCCTTATAGGTGTGGAGGGCTGAGAAAATTGGCAACCTGTTGCAGCCTGAGTCTTTAGTGTGGACAGGTTGTGACATTGTTCCTTTTAAAAAGGCAGATTCCCATCTGCACCCTCTCAAAGCCCCATCCTCCAGTTCCAGTCAGTATTATGATGAACCTCCTCCCCTCCCAGCCACTCAACAGTACCCAATTCCTCTCACTTCTGTCCTGGAAAAATAATAAAACATATTTTCCCTCACATACTCATCAATACCAAATACCTGCCCACCCACCCTGCCAGTCTTGGACAAAAATACAGTAACACCACCCCTCCCTAACCATCCCCTATGCTACCCAAGAAACTAATACAAAAACAGTAATGAAGAGAGGAATCATGACTGGCACAGACCCTCCTCTTGGCACCTTCACCAGATGCCGAGAAAACACGAAATCCTCCCAGAATTCCGAAGGCTGGTAGGTGACTCCATATCACCTTATGGTAAATTGCTGTCAAACAGAAACTGATTAGAGAGGAGATGAGGAAGTGGCTCTGATGATGAGGTGTTCAGAAATTATGGCAACTGACATTTTAAAGTCATTTGAATTACAGGGGGAAACACATTTGAGAAGAGGGATGTGGGTACAATAGTCGCGGGGGGAAAAAATCACCATAGGAGGAAGAATGAAAGAAGGCCTGCCTTCAACCTTCATCCACTAGGCACTCCAAAAGCAGCCCACCAATTGTCCATGGCTCAACAACCCTGTACTCCTCCTGAAGAAAGAAAGTTAGACACGGGTAAGCCTGTGGGCAAGAAGTTGTAGCTGAAGGAGATACTACAGCAATAAGTAGGAGACACTGGAAAGGAACAGGGCATGGCACCATCAAGAGATAGCAACAGCTGTAATAATGTTGTTAAGAAAGCTGTAATCAGCTGTTCCCCTGCCCTGATGTATTTGCAAGTCTAAATAGAAGTCATGCAAGTTCTGTTCAATGTTAGCCCTAGCATCTAACATCTCCCCCCTCTTCCTAACCAGTGATGTAATGCAAGATTCTGATCTCGCAACAACAGTCAGATTAAACCAAGGAGGTGGCTGCTGTGAGGGGCAAATAAGAAGGCCTTAGAGCAGATACTGTGGGGTTATCATATGTGGGTAATGGTAGGAGGGTTGCCAGGGGAGCTGGTGATGGAGAGAGGGGCTAGCTGTAAAATATGTGCGAGTGGGGTGGGAGACACATTATATGGCAGAAAGGAAGGACAGGTAGCTGACAGGTAACAGTAGGCAATGGAATTTGTATAGGAGAAAGGGTAGATAATTGGGGGGGCAAGGGGGTGCTTGTGGGAAGTGACATGGGATAGAGGGGATGGGGGTCTGAATGACAAAGGTTGGGCCAGGGGAGCTGTTAGTAAGAAGGGGGCAGATAATGGAAAGAGGACAGAGGATTTCTGCTTGGACAAAGGTTACAGGGTATACACTTAGGGACAAGGGAGTTGGCAATGGGAGAAGGGGGCATGTGCAATGTATGTGTTTGTACCTATATCCTTTATCATATTAATGTATTAAATTACATTTTGTGTCTGACCAGATCTTGTTTAAAATACTGTTGCCTAAGGATATACTACAGTCATTGCCTGTGGATTGCTGTGTCCCACAATCTACTGCTTACACAAAGCAGGGGATCAACTCTAGTGTTGGATCCATACTTCTGATTGGGAACCTGGAGTCTATACTAACTCTGGCAGCTTCTTCAAGGGCTTATTGGGTATGCACTCTGCCCTGAGCCTATGCTATTCTATGTTCCTCTACTCTCC
Source organism: Neoceratodus forsteri (assembly GCA_016271365.2). Classification (NCBI taxonomy): domain Eukaryota; kingdom Metazoa; phylum Chordata; order Ceratodontiformes; family Ceratodontidae; genus Neoceratodus; species Neoceratodus forsteri. The sequence continues at coordinate 518,702,556 of CM028133.1, read as the reverse complement.
TTCATTGAAACTAGGGTTTGATGACTAGATGGGGAGCAGAAATGGTATGTGTTTTTTTGATCTATCTGCACCCAACAGAGGGCTAGAAGACTGAAGACCCCAGGTCCCAACAGTGGCTCAACTACCTAGGAATGTATATGTGGATACTGGGGCTGAGTGGGGTTTGCAAAGCTGGGTGAGGAGGAGGGAGTCTGATTACAATGCCCCAGAAGCAGCTTAGCCAAAGTGGATTACATTTGGAAACTGGTGGGTGGGGGGCTTTTGTGACTTGTGAAGAGGTTGTATGACTTGTGTGTGTTGGGTGGTGACTTAGAGGGGTAACTAAATAGCTGCCAACAGTGAGCTGGCAGTGAGCAGCTTGCACATTACATTGTTATGCATAATCTGTTGGACTCCACATAGCGAAAGAATTTAGTTCTTCAAAAACAAAAGCATTTTAGTACTTTTCAAGTCTATTTATCTGTTTTTTGGTTACTGGGCAGGCATGCTAGACAACTGAATGCCTATTTTGAGATTTGACCTGGGAAGCTACAAAGCACAATTCTTCAAAAACAAATACAAATACAGATTTAGAAAGCCCACAGTTCCAGGATCTGGAAAAGTACAATGTGAGGGGGGATACTGGGATGTATAGGGAGAGGCATCACCAGCAGAAAATAGGAAGTTGTTATCCCTCTGTACAGACAGTTGGTAAGACCCCAATCTGGAGTACTGCATCCAGTTCCCCCATCTCCACAAGGACATAGACAAGATGGAGGCAGTCCAGAGGAGGGCAACTAAAATGGTGCAGGGTCTGCAAGAGAAGCCATACAAGGAGAGACTAAAGGATCTTAATATGTATACCCTTGAGGAAAGGAGGGAGAGGTGGGACATGATAGAAACTTTTAAGTACCTCAGTGGGATCAACAAAGTCCAAGAGGGTAGCATCTTTCAGAAAAAGAAATGTGCAAGAACAAGGGGACACAATTTGAAGATAGAGGGGGGACGGCTCAGGGACAATGTGAGGAAGTATTTTCACAGAGAGGGTGGTGGACACATGGAACAGCCTTCCTTAGGAGGTTGTGGGGCATAAAACTGTGGTAGAATTCAAGAAAACATGGGACAGACATAAAGCAATTCTTGTGGAGGGTAGGAAGAAATAGGCTGTTGGTTAACTAAGATATGCAGCTTATCCTGTAGGCCGGGAAATGGGCAGACTAGGTGGGCCAAGTGGTCCTTATCTGCCGTCAAAGTCTATGTTTCTCTGTTTCTATGAAACATTACAAATTACAAATAGTGAACAAATTACATAACTAAATTGAGACAAATACATTTTGTGGTGCGCACAAAACATTCTCAAATAAACCACATGAGGATCCCTAATTATTTCCATTTGAAAGATCTCTTGCTTTTTGCAGCTCCGAGAAGGATTTTGTTGTTGCAGTAACTTCAAACATGTTTGTAAGTGTAAAACTAAAACTGAGAATAAAGGAATAGAAGGGAATATCAATTTTAAGAAATAAAAATGAAAGTAAAAAAGAAAAATGTAAATAAGTTTCAAACAAGTGGAAGAAGCAAAGGACATTTACAGAAAATGGTTTCATTCCCTAGTCTCTAAGTGCGAGACAATGGGAGTGCCAGTTTCCATCTTTCATCTGACCTTAGATTAGCTGGCTACACATCTGAACAATAAACACCTTGCAACTGCACTAGATATTGTGACAGGCTATCGAAAGAATCCCAATTTTGTAGCACTATTTAGTTCCCCTATTAGATTTTTCAAAAGTCAGCCTTGGTTTTGCCCTCTGCAAATGTAGTAGTCAACTAAATTGGTGCACTCTTAGGTTTGTGGCAAGAAATGAAAATGATACATATCATTGATCACTTAGTCAAACCATGATGAGTATGGAACATTATTCATCATGATGAGTAATTCAAAACCCTCATAATGAGTTTACTTACTCCTAACAAAGCTTCACTGAGCCGCCTATGACTTGTACTGTATAATTAACTCACAACGCAATTCCTTGACAATGCCTTTGGCTGCTATTATTGTAACCTTATTTGTCTTTTTTTTTTTGTAAATTCCATTGTAATGATCATGTTATGTTTTGTACCTTATTGTTCTTATTGCCTTGACGTGGAACCTTTGTAAAAGAGCCCTCGGCTCAAAGGTGTCATCCGAAATACAAATAAATAAAACTTAGTGGTCAAGAGTATGAAGACCAAAAATAACTGCTGACAACAGTGCAGAACTTACAGTGAGCTGACTGACCACATTTAGATGTGAGATCTTGCTGTTTTCTGTCTGCTGCTGTAACCCACGTAGTTGCCCCTGACTGCTGTCAGCTGCAGGCTGGAAGCCTACCTGTTGCACTTCACCTGGGCCCTGCTGTGGATGGGGAGCAGGCTGCCTCACAATATAGTTAATCTGTCCCACAATAGTCTGCTGAACTTGCTGGGGTGGCTTAGTCTGGTTTAGCTGCAGATTTGGCTGCTGTGCCTGGAGGAACAACTCAAGGCCCTTCTGCATTTGCTCAAGCTCATACTGTTGATGCATTATGTCCAGACCTTGTTGCATGGCTTGTTCATGTGGCATGTTTCTGCAGAGCAACTGACATTTGTTGCTGTTGTGTAAGATGTTGAAGCTGCAGCTGCTGAAGTTGACTAAGTTGCACTGGCATAGCTGGAGATGGCATGGGCAGTGACTGTAGATGCATTTGTTGTGGATGTCTATTGTGGGTCTGTTGGATTTGATTGCCTTGTGGTTGTGTCATGCAAACTGGATGCATATTTTGCTGTCCCTGCATTACCTGCATAGGCTTTCCCATCCAAAGTGGTGCCTGCTCTTGTTCTGACTGGACTGGGACAGGCTGCATACTTTTCTTTGAGTGAGGCATGAACCTTTGCTGCTTCACATTCTGTGGCATGCTGTATTGCATTGGTAAGTGTGGTTGTGTTTCCATTTGTGGTTGCGGAAAGCTATGATGGTTTTGCATGCTTGGGTGGGAAAGCTGTCCCTTATGTGGCTGAGGCATGTTGAGGCACTGACTGCAGCATGTTGGGGTTTGACACTGGTAAGGCGTTTGAAGTCTCTGACCTTGGTTTACAGGTGCAAGTCTTGGTGATGGAGAGTGACCTTGATAAAAAGGGTGCTGTGGTCCATGCATATTTCCATAAGATGGTACATTGGGAAAAGACTGTACATTGGGAAAAGCTTGATTTCCAGTATCCATTGTTAAATGACCTAGAAAAGCAGACAGTTTGGTCAAATTATTTTTTGGCTTCATCTGAATGCTAGATATTCCTTCGAAGTTTCAGAACATGTTCACAACTACAAATATTACATATATACTAGTAAACTATCCCACTTTTCTTTTTTGGTCCCAGGTCCCCCAAGCCTCCATTCAGAGGTCAGACTTGTGCTGCCTGTCATTCCCCCTTCCAAGCCCAGGCTTACCTCCCCTGGTGGGGCCCCCAATGGACACTGTAGGCAAGCCCCGGCTTACACTCCGGGTCAGGGCCACAGGAGCAGGACCAACCCCGGTGGACATTGAAGGCAGTGGACATGATGACAGAGCAGGACGTCATGCTGGGAGTCTGGCTTTTTGATGCTTGTTGGATCCCTGGGGTGGGGATGTGCAATGACATCCAGAATTTGCCCCCTCCCTAAAGTGATAGCACTGGCGCAGTGGACTGCCAGCTTCTGCCAAGGATCCATAAAGTGCAGGACACTCTGTCCTCTCTCCCCCTGGAGAAGAAGAGCAGTCCCCAGAATGCTCAATCCTTCTCCCCCAGGCCAGCCCTCCAACTCCCAGGTGAGTTCCCCAACCCTGGTCGTCAGCGTCACAAGCGGAAATGCAACTGCTGTGCCGGTGGGCTGGTACATAAACCATCCCTCTCTAAAGCTGTAGAACTACTTTAGGTAGCCCCCACCACAAGCCTTAAAACACCTTTTATGTACAGTCAGATGTGTTAATCCTCATGAATCAAATACCTCATTTCTATGTTTACATTTTATGCAACATACAGTTCAGGTATAAGTCTTCAGCAAAACAGCTAACAGGTACTACTGAATAAGCAGAGGAGCACTCCCACATATGTATCAAGAGAGAATGAAGCTTGTAGTACTTGAGAACAGGAATGTATCACTTTATTTCTCACCTAAATTTGAAAGTTGCTTAACCCAGAGGGCAGGCTCCCAGTTAAACTTGAGCCTGCAGGGTGTGCCTAGATCAGTATTACATCGGGTTTCCAGTAAACGCTGCATCTGACACACAATCTGGTGAAAAAAAAAAAGAAACCATACATAACCAGTTTGTTCCAAAAATTGCTGCCCTAATAATGTCAATTTTCTCAACAAATTTGTTCTCATATCCAGACTGCTAAAGCAGCAGATTATATTACATAGAAAACTTTGCACCTATTACTTCTTGTTCCATTTTTAAATGCCTCTTTTTACCCTCTTGTATTATGCCCCTTTTCCTTGTTTTGAATCTACTTTAGCATTATATTAGAATTGAAGTAATAAAGAACATAGTTGCCTTCAGGTTTTGATCAGTATTCTGAGCAGTTTTTGGAAAACTGCGCTGGGATTTTCAGAAGTTTTGCATACAATCAACTCACAATTTTAGTTGCAACTGTGTTAAAATAAATGTACCAAAACATTTGAATGCTATTGGCAAACAATTTGATATATTTGCAATAGCTCCCTGCTTTATCTCAACTTGTGCAACAGAGTGACGCATGCATTATTTTTTTTTCGCAAGCATCACACATAGTGTACTAGGAGCTCATGCCACTTGTGCAAGTAAGTTTGACTATCTTTTTAGTGGTCTAATGTATTCACACAGACATCAGATATAAAGGAAAATCATGCGGCAAATCCCCAATGTACATCTAAAATTCCTATCCCTATTGTTTAACATCTTTTGTTTTTGTGACTATGATGAACTAGCATGTAACAAACACTTGGCCCTGACCCTAAGGGACACCAAGAGCATCAGGTCTAAATCATGGCCTCAAAACTAAAGTTGTGCCACTGTGAACATAACAGTGAAATGAAATGAAATGAGACACCATATACTGCAGATGGATCTGGAAACAAAAATGAACCTTTAATTTGCAAGGCATACATATATATTTACTTGTCTTTACTGATCAGGAATTGCACACTGAGCTAACATTCAGTTGTGTCCTGGGGTTGCATTACATGGACCTATTTTACTGACAGATATTGGCCCAAGTTCCTAGGCAAGGACCTATGACCATCCTGTCTTCTGGACCCAGAGGGTAGTGTGTCAACTACTTAGCAACTGACACTATTTAACAAAGTATATTACTTTTCTTTAATTGGAACAGCTACATTCTCTCCTGGAAAGGGTGGGATGTCATTCCCACCAAACAACTGCCACCAAGTGGAGCCTGGTGGTAGTGGGGGTCTGGGACGACAATGACGGAAGGGTGTGCGGGACTCTGCAGCGTGTGTGCACCTCCACATGTGCATGTTGCCATGCATACCCCAGCAATGGGGAGAGGGAAGAGGGAGAAAATGGAAAAGGGAGTGCTAGCTGGCTCTATGACACCCTGGCTGCACTCCCAACATATGGCTCCTCCTTGGGCAAAAATATGGATTATTCACCAGCAGGGGAAGAGACAGCCCTCTCCATCCTGGCCTCACCATAGGGGGAATCTGCAGGGGGAGGACCTGTCTAAGGATGGAGCCAGTGTCCAAGAGATGCCTGCTCAAGGGGTTGAATTGCACCCTCTCAAATCAGAGGGCCACAGTCACCAGCTAGCCGCCCGGCAGAGAAGAGCTATATGAAAAAAAAAAAAAAAAAGAAAGGTGGAAGAGGGGAGGGCAAAAAAGGGCATTTATAGAATGTGTGAGCATACAGGTTTTAACCACTCGGCCAGGATAGGACTCACCTTGTAGTGGTTCTCTTTTAATAGTAGGTGTTGTTGGGTGGTGGTTGAGTGTTCAGTTGGATGATGTGTTTGGGTCTGGGGCTCCCCAAGCTTAGTTACTCCCTGTTGCAGTGGTTGGACTTCTCCCCTTTGATGATGCCCACTGCCAGTAGTGGAATAAATGCTGCAGGGAGGTGGGCATTGTAAAGAGGTGGGATATAAAGTGGTGGGTGGTGGGGATCTAACAGGGGGCACTATTTGGGTGGTGAGTATCAGGAGACGCCCTGGGTGAAATACAACCTACAGTGAGGCCAGATGTGGTTGGTTTTCATACATAGGTTCCCTCCAAACCAAGTGGGCAAGTAGTCTGTAGACAAGCAGTCTTCTCTCATCCCTTCTTGGTGCAAAATACCCCATTTAAACCACACCTCATACTGCAGATCAAAATGTCTGACTGCCACTGATGTGGAGCAAGAGCATGCAAGACTAAATGGGGGATTCGTGATAGACAACCTGACTGAAATGGACATTAGCACAACCATGTACAACAGTGGGAAGGGTGGACAGATAATGGTTTTATGATCAGGAGCCTTTTGAAACTGAGGGCTTGATTCTGAAAAGGCATTGAATGCCACAAGTCCCGGGTGTGCCAAACAATTCACCTATAGCACTTCGACAGCTCTAGCACCGACATCCCCTACCGCGACAGCTACAATGCCGACTGTTGGCATTGTAGCTGTGGGATGTTGGCGCTCACAATCGGGGGGCTGCACCCCGAACCCCCCCTTGTGGGGCTCTCCACCCCACACCCCCAGTCTCTAAGATTCTAACTCCGAGTCAGAGTTGGACCGAGGGGGGGGCAATCACACAGCGAAGCAGTCCATATCGCCACATGTGCTGTGATGGTCTTCATGGTGGGCGGGTCACTGCAGTGACAGTATACGGTGTCGAACACATGGCACATTGGACTTACGGCATTCCTGGGTAGCAATCAGGATTCTCAATCCCCGAGCCCCCCATACCCCACATGCGGAGAGTTAGAGCAGCTTTTGCTCGTCTAATTTTATCAACCTTTTTACGGTGTTTGAGCCAAGTATTTGGCAGAAGCCACCATAAAACGGGTAACATATCACAAGGGCACACAACCTACATGAATCAGGTGCACCATGCACCAAAGTGTTTGGGGCAGTACAGGGTTTGATGCAGGGCATGTGAAAGCCCTTCATTTACCTTCAAGAATCGAGCCCTGAGACTTTGGGACTGAGCGCCCCAGAACTAAAATGTGGCAGTCATCTTTTTTTTTTTTTGTAGCCTGCAGCCAGTCAGGTATAGAAGTGAAAAGGATTAAAAAGAAGCAGATGAGAGAGAGAGAGAGAGAGAGACAGAGAGCAGACATTATGCTAGATACCCATGTCTACCTACAGGTTGCTGAGCACTACATTGTCGACATTCCCACTCCTAGAGGGTGTCTGCTCTGCTTGCTTACCTCCCTTCCACATAGCAGGTCTACTTTATTTCTCATACACATTATGATTTATAGTGCTCCCTTTGCCCCAGTGTGTTGAATACTACAGTTTTTTTTCCATAAAATGTATTTTAAAACATTTACTGAAATATTTATAAATAATATGAACAAAGCAAAATTAATTAGGACTACTCAAATCCCTGTGTTCCAGTTCTTATTTAATAAGGGTGAGAACATCATCAAGTTCTTCCAGCCCTAGTCCACCCCTCTCTTGCATCTCTAGAGGCTGAATCCTCATGAAAAGAGTTCTTGTACACCTTGAAAGAGTGGTTGTCCCCAAAAGACAGAATGGGTATAAATACAGAAGCTTACGTTTGCACAAGCACGTCATACAGTTTAAATCATGCAGCCCGTAACAAGCATCCTATCAAACTTGTCTGCCATGCTCATCCATAACATACAAGGTGCCTGATAGCCCATTGAATGTGAGGGATGACTGCAGGTAAAGCCCATAGTTCCGTGGACAGCAGGCAATGCCACACCTTGTAGTAGCAGTAGTGGTAGTTCATTTATTAAGTGCCCAATCCCAGGGGCTCCGGGTGCTGCACATCATAAAAAACATAAAATTTAAACACAGGCAATAAATACATACAACTTAAAAAAATTTGCAGATCAGTAAGCAAATAGCTAAAAACGAAATCAGTGGAGTTAAATCAAGTCAAAAGCTTGCCTGAAAAGGTAGGTCTTGGGGCCCCTCTTAAAGGCCTCCACAGAGGAAGCCTTCTTCAGAGTTCTTGGGAGTGAGTCCCTTGGGGTCGGACCAGCCACCTTGAAAGTGCGCTACCCTGATGTCTTGATCCTAGCCATGGGCACCACTAGGAGGTGCACCTTGGAGGAGTGGAGAGGGTGAACTACACAGTAAGGAGACAGGAACTCACTGAGATAACTCTGGCCCAGTCCGTATAGTGCTTTATAGGTCATCAAGCCAAGCCTGAAGTAAATTCACCACATCATCGGCAGCCAGTGCAGGTCATGCAAGACTAGGGTCATATGATATGACCTCGGGAGGCCATCAGTATACTGGCTCCTGCCCTTTGCACAGCTGTAGGCATCGTAGAACCCCTCCACTAAACCTGAGACACAAAGCATTACAGTAGTCAAGTCTGGAAATCACAAAGGCATGTATAAGTGAGAGCATGTCTTCCAGTGGGATCAGGGTTTTAATTATGGAGATGCAGTGAAGATGGTACAAGCCATTCTGGACTATGAACAGCACCTGAACCTCAAGTGTCAGTCTTTCATCCAAAACAATGCTCAGATTCTTCACCTTAGCACAGGCCACCAGATTAGAGGAACCAAGCATCAGTACAGGCCTCCCTTCTGTGGCCCCTGCACCCTGCTGTTAACCGGTGATAGTCTCAATACCTCTGTCTTGTCTTGGTTGAGTCACAGCTAGCTAGAGGACATCCAGTCCTGCATCTTGGACGGCATAAATGTAGAATGTTGGACCGAGCCAGGCATCCCAGGTGCAAATGGCAGATATAGCTGGGTATTACTACATAGCACTGAAAGCCCAAATTGTAACATCTAATAATATTACCCAGGGAGCATGTACACTGCAACCACAGAGATAAGATGATTGACCAGGGTGCACCACAGAACAGGGCTTCAGGAGTGAGAAACAATTTCCCATAATCACCCTCTGCATCTTACCACTGATAAAGGACTTAAACCAGCCGATGACACTACCAGTGAGTCCAAAGCACTCCCTAAACTCATCCAACAACAATCTATGGTACACAGTGTCAAATGCTGAGCGAGATCGAATAGAACTAAAACTGACCTCTACCTCATATCTCTGATCCTGAGAAGGTCATTATGCACCCTGACGAACATAATCTCTGTACTATGCCTGGACCTATATCCAGGCTGGAATGGCTTATAGATGTTAAAAGCTGTGAGGTGGGCCTCGAACTGCAGGGCCACTGTCTTTTCAATAACCTTTCCTAAGAAGGGAAGGTTAGAGATATGTCTATAAGTTGCCAATCAGTCAGGGTCCAATAAAATTTTTTTCAGAAGAGGCCTCACCAGCACATCCTTCAATACATTCAGAAGGACCCCTCTAGAAGGGATCACAGAACTATCTTGGCAAACACTGGGCCCAGAAATCCCACACAACTCACTAGGAGGTGCATTGGACCCAGATCCAGTTCACAGTATTATGGCAGATTCTCTTTAATGCTGCTCCCTTCTGGTCCCCACTACAGAATTCAAGTTCAGAGGGCCAGAGGAAGCAGGTAGACTGGCAGCAGTTGTGGCATGGCAGGAGAGTGAAAAGGTAGGCCCCCACATGCTAGGGGAGTTACATATGCACCAAGATCCTTATAACCCCTCTAGACATCAGGCATTTGGCAAGAGCAGCAATAAGTGACAAGAAGGGAATACTCTTCTAGTGAAGGCAGTGACAGTACTGGGATCTGACCTGCCAGGGCTGGAAGTGTCTGGTTAGGATATTACCAGCACCCTTGTAAGGCTCCTAAATATTATCTCATTCCCTATAAGGTCAGGCGGCAGCAGGCGGAGCAGTTCTGTAACATTGTGGAATGGTGGGAAAGGAAGTGATGATACCCATATCAGAATAGGTAGTGGTAGAGTGTGGTAGCATTAGATGGCCATCAAACATCCTCCCCCCATTTTGCCATGAATTATTATGAGAGCCCTGCCAGATCAGGTAGCAGCTAGGTACCAAGGGACAGCACATAACTATTTATCCCATACTGTTAGAACAGGCAGCTGTAGCTGGAGTCAAGGGGCAAGGTACAGCCCCCAAGAACACTTCGAATAACCATCTAAAGGTATGGGGATTGGGGTTAGGATTGTGGAATCAGGACATAGGAGTTCTTTTCTGTGTGTTTTTTTTTTTTTTTTTTTACTGTTTTGAGGGGCAGGGAGCTATTTTAGCATCTCAGACTGAAGTTGGAATCTGAAATTTACTGAGCTCAAACCAGAGTTGATGTAAGGTTGTATTTTTGTTCCTAAGTTCAATTCATTTTAAATAACAAACTTTCAGCTCTACTTGAAGCATGCCCTATTCACTCTCACCCTTCCCTGTCTCAGCTGAGAGCAATCACTTACCAGTTCTTTGCTAAATAGAAATGGGATGCTGTTCTTATTGTAGACTGCCCAGTTGATAAAGTTCTGCACATGCTCCAGCTGCTTGCACAGCACCACAATTGTTTGAAGTTGTTGTTCCAACTTCTGTTTTCGTTCACTAGTAAGCCTCTGTTATAAAAAAAATGACAACATTCATTGTAGACTTTTTTGTATCATATCATCGTATCCTAATGTTTTAAATAATTCAAAATATTTTTAAAATGACAACATATATTTATATTTCTTAGAATAATGAGCATAATAGATACAAGCTTACAATCACAACATTGTGTAAAGTAATTATTATTGAGATATCCTTGGAAACAAATCCAGTCGTGATAAAAGGCTACAGTTATAGAAAACAGACCCAATTACTGTATATAGCAGACCCTTGATGAAAGATACTGTTTTCAGGACTTTTTATTTCCATGTTTTCTATTTTCTCCCTTGTAACCCAAATGCCCCAATCAAGCCCACAGCCCCACCCCTTTTCTCTAAGCCCTTACCTTTGCAGCAGGGCAACCATTTGTCTGCACCCCTTTCCACCACTTGTAGTCACCCTGGTACCCCCCCCCCCCCAGACAAATATCAAACTCAAGTGTGAAGGCAGGCTTCCTGTGTGACATCAGGGGATAGGACGAGCCTCTTCTGTCTATGCAGCTTCTGTCCCAAGCCCCGTTTAGAGGGAGGAGTCAAGAAGAGGGTTCTGTACTGCTTGGCTGCCCATTCCTCTATAATGCCAAGGAGCAGACAGGCAGTGATAGACATTGTGATTGCTCCAAGAGGCATCATATATCCCCTTAGGACTGCCCTCAGTCTCTCGCTGTGCTGAGTGGGATCCTGGGTTCAGGACATTAAACTGAGTGTCCCACATAGCAAATGGAAGCTCCCAGCATCTGTCCACTTGCTTAAGAAGTATTATATAGTAGTGATGATTAAGTCAGACTACTGAAAGTGATAGGGAACAATTTGTTACATCTCTAGATGCCCTCCTGTTTTTCTTTTAGTGTCTATCCAATATTTTGATATGTTTTGACTATTGTTTGTTAAATTAATCAAATATTTTGGCCTTTGTAACTACCCTGAATCCCATTCTCGTATGCAGCTAATGCTTTCTGTTTTCATACTGCCTGAATATTCTATGACACCAGGGACACCATTCTAGGCCATTCAGATGAATAGTGTGCAGTGGTGTAACTGATGTCACGTAATGCCTTAGAAATACAAAAAGAGGTGCAGAAGCCAGTGAAGAGAGTGGAATTCAATGTAAATCTGATGGTACCTCAAATCTAGATTATTTATCAAAATTGGTCTAAGAATACCAGCGTACATTTGTTTTATTCATTTGTAATTTTAGAGCAGGAAAGGCACACTAAGCTATTATAACTTGTTTCCAGGTGAGTCCTGGGCAGTAGACTTGTTTTATTGATGGGGGATGTTGGCCATCACACTAGGGCAACTCCTCTGCTCTTCTTCTAGATATGCACTAGCCATTCACCAGAAAGCAGTTACATACATGGATTTACAACTCTCTGTGCAGGAGACAATACATCAGGTATATCAGAAGGATTTCTCTACCTTTTCTGCTGCCCATTTTACCACACTGTGGCATGGAATTCCCCTGATGTTTGTAAGTAAATAAGTAGGGTTAATTCTGTGGTAACCATGCTTAGCCCACTAATATTTGTATATGGTACAACTGTTATTTACTTATTTTGGTTATGTTTGTTTTTATTCTTCTTCCCTTTAGTTTCTTTGCTTAAATGTGCATTACGCACAACACTACTCTGCAGAGTTGATGTACTCTAAATCATGCACTGACCAAGGAAAAAATACTTCTTGCTCATAAGAGATCTGAACTGGACTTATGTGGGTGTGTCCTAATTTACTCAAGTCTGTGAGTGCTGGATCTAAGAGGGTTCTGATTTCAATGAGAACAGTCCACCCAGCTCAAAATCCACTGACCTCACCAGGAGGGTAAGCCATGGGAGAACAGTGTGGTGAAGGTAAGTCCTGATAGAAGTCATGGTGATGGGGCTGGAGTGGTTGGCACAAAGGAAGCCAGCTGGGATATGGGAAGGAAAAAAGTTCTACAGAAAAAAAAACTATAATATTAGTCCCTCTGCTTCAGATTCCTCACCCAGTTACTGAGTGACTGCAGAAATTCAGTCTGTGTCTCTCATGTGTGGAGAGGCATTTAAAGTAGCAAACTCATGTGGCAAAGTCTCCACACTACTACATGAAAACAATGTTTTTCAGTACCCCATCCATGTTGAAGAAACCTCTAGCTTTTTTTACATTTATATACAGCATAGCCCAGCTGTGATTGTTAACTATGTTATTTATTGCATATTTATTGACTGTTTATTAATGTTTAAAAGTTGTTCAGCTGTATTTGCTCTTATGTTGTAAGGCTCCCTGAGCCATGGGACAGGACACCAGACAAAATTGCCATGGCATGACTTGATGTGCTGTTTCATTTTCAGTGAGTTCTTGCTTTACAGACTTTATAGCTGAGTGGACTGTTTTTTCATGTCTCAGGTTAGTTCAGAGTCTTACCTCAAGCTGCTCCATGAGAACATTTGTTCGTTTGTTTAGTTCGTTCATCAACACCATCTTTGCCATTTTGATCTGGTTCTCCACCTTCCTGCGTATGTGCTTAATTTCATATAACCTGTAGAACACAGACAGCTTCATCATCTGAAGATTTGCTAACTGCCTACACTGAGGCACACACACACACACACACACACACACACACACACACACACACACTGCCAAGCACTGCTTTCAATGTAAATGTGGAAAGTTGTCAATGTTTTAGAGGCACAACTATTTATGAAACATCTGTGAGTTTCAGATAATCAAGGAAGGAAGGAAGGAAAGCTAAACATATAGTAAATATGTTGTACACCCCGAGTAAACAAACAAGCACACAAATCAAAACAAATCTGTGTTTAATAATCAGTACCCAATCAAGAGATTCTCTTGATTTACTTATGACTGAATATAACAATTACTTTCAAATAATGAGGTTTGAGCAGTATTAGAATAGGAGCACATTGTGAACATGAAGGGTAGTTACAGTCACTTAAAAGTCAAAGCATGATTGAAGCCCTGGTTGTAAAGCTGTTATCCATTGTGCATTTCTCTTATTTTAATAAAAGCAGGAGTGCAACAAGAGATGTCCAGATGAACCCTCTCTTGTTTTGCTGTGCTCTAGTATCACTACAATGAAAATGGTGCAGGTGATGGGCATGTTTAATGCATGGTTACCAAATCAAATTGCTGAAATTGCAGCACTTGGAGGCAAGTGGCTTCTGACCACAAGCCCCAAGAAAAATGTGACCACTGATTAATGGAAATACATATATTTTAGATTTCTTTTTATAATAACAGTCTGCAGTGGTCTTCTATTAATCAGCTCAATGCTGTTCGATCATTAAACACAGGTGATTTTATGTTAGACCCTTAACTATCCCAGACATTGTGTGATAGCTAAATTACTGCTGTATCAATCCTAATGGTTTAACTGAGAGTGATGACATTAGAGCGATTTCATCAGACCTTTGCCATTATTGTAAGATAGGGTCAGAGATGTGGTTCTGTTTGTTTATTTGCTTAACAAGTTAGCAATCTAGAACAAAAGTTATGTTTGCAGGTGTGACTCACAATAAAACATAAACAAAACAGAATACAAAACATGATAACATCATGTTTTACATAAAAAAGTCACATTTAACTAAGCCTTTAAAATGCTCTAACAATATTTTTTAAAGATAGAGACAGTCAATATTTCCCTTAAAGCAAGTGTGAGATTATTTCAAATAAAGGGCCAAGAATAAGTTAAAGCTCTCTGACCACTAGCAATTCTCATGAAAGGTAGTTTCAAAATTATGTTGTCTACCCTACTCCTTCAGAAAAACACCAGACCAAATGATTGAAAATGTCTGTACAAACTTAAGGGAACACCAGACTTCATAACTCTAAATGAAAATTTTGCCATCTGAAATTGAACATTTTAATGAACTGGCAACCAGCCCATAGAATTTAAAACCACACAATGATGTGTAGTACGAGGCACCATTAGCACAAATTTTCCAATTAACTGGTGCAGATCCAATTTCTTTAGCATTGTCAGTGATCAAAGTGGCATAGTTTACTATAGGAGCATGACACTGCTTAGCAATTTCCATTCTAGTTTCAACAGTTAGAAAGGAACGTGACCTGTATAATAACGAGATTTTAGAATGGACTATGGAAGTAACTTTTACAAAATGCATATCGTAACTCAAAGTAGCATCCAATATAACACCTAAATACCAGAAATTATAAACTTGTTCATAACAAGATCCATCAAGAGCAGTGACATGTAGACTCTGTTCACAATCCTGAACCCTAGTTCTAGTCCCAAACAACATAGTTTTGGTTTTTATTTTATTCAAAACCAATCTGTTAGCTTCAAGCCAACGTTGCATGGCACACCTTTCCACAACCACTTAAGGGTGGGACTACCAGCTCCCAAAGAGCCAAGTGAAGAGACTAAAAGATCATGATCTACCAGATCAAATGCCATGGTCAAGTCCACGAATGTGACCCCAGCAAGGCAGCCCATCTCCATACCCTCCAGGACCATGCCTGTGAACTTGACCAAGGCTGTATCTGTTCCTTGACCCTTCCTAAATTTGTGTTGGGCCTGAGACAAAAGATCATACTGTTCAATAAATACTGTGAACTGATTATACACAATTTTCTCTTGAACCTTAGCTAAGGCAGCCAAAATAGAAATGGGTCTATAATTTCCAAAGGAAGAAACTGGACCAGATTTGTGCACTAGGCACAACTAAAGATTGTTTCCAAATATCAGGGACTTTTCCAATGATAAAGGATAGATTAAAAATAACACTAACTGGATGCGTCAATTCATTTTCAGTTTCCTTAAGAAGATTAGGAATTAACCCATCAACACCCCCCAGAACTGTCTTGTTTTATTTTCCTTAACAGTTGTCTTACTTCTTTTGCTGTGGCGACTTTTAGATGGAATTTGGACCTTCAGATGACACACCCTTATGATTAGTAGAGAGAGCATCAGCTCCCTCGGACTGATACATATCTAAATTAATAAATTATTTATTAAATTCATTAGCAGTAGTCTGAGGACAAGAAATCTGTTCATCACCCATATTCATAGAAAATTCTGATGAAATATTAGGCTTAATTATGCTATTAATTGTCTTCCAAAATGTACAATTACCAAGACCTTCAGTTTGTTTTTGTTTGAAATAATTAACTTTAGCTTTTCTAATATGAGATTTACATTGATTTCTAAGGCAACGATATGCTTGAAAATTCTGCTGTGTACCATCTAATTTATTCTTCCTCCATAATTTGCCCCAAGATCTCATCAATGTTAACAAAGGGGGCATAATCCAGGATGAACATTTCCCACTAATTCTACATTTTTCTAAGGGGGCAAATAAATCCAATGCTGCAGTAAATTCAGAAATAAAGGAATCAAGTGCACAGTTAACATCTGGTATACTATGAAGAAAAGACCAGTCAATATTTTTCAGATGTGCCCAAAACACCAGTCACCATATTTTGTATGTTTGTATGTTTATATGTACAGTTACTGTGTGAGAGAAGAGTGAGTAGCAGGTCTCATGGAGACATGCATGGCAGTGGACAGTTCAAGGAAGAGTGTTAGAGAGACAGTGTTTCAGTTATGAGAGAGCTGACATGCTATGTATTGGGAGAATGCACTCTTATCTAATTAATTAAATTCTATTCAATGAAACCATGGAGGTAAAAGAAACTTTACAGCAGTGGCATTGGGGTCAGCAGCATGAGTGCCAGCAGCAGTTCAGCAATGTCAATTAGTGACTGAGACTACAAGTCCTACTGAAATGTTGGGTGCTATTGATATGGGGTTAACAACACCATCCTCCATCAGTTACAGTTCAACCAGCTCTGGCCAGTGTCTTACTGTAGACATATCAAGTGATTCCATAAGTGAGAAGGAACTGGGAATATCTAGTAGTTGCTGTTGCTGGGCTGTGGTTTTGAACAGGAGTTACAGTGGTGAACAGAGTATGAGGAAACTTTTAAAAATGAAAATCATCTGCGTTTAAGGTTTGCTTGAGGTAAACCCCCATAATACACGAGTGATTATATACATATGTGTATTATAATTTGTGTATTACAGGGTTTAAAACTTTCAGAAATCAGTGAATTAACATACTTTACCAGCAATTATTTGCATTTTAATTTAAAAGGGGACTACTAAATGATTTAGAAAAGGGGTCAAGCTACAAAACCACTAGGCAACAAACAAAAAGGGACCTAGAATGAGAGCAAGGGGTGCAGTACAGACAACAGTAATAACAAACAAATTTAAAAGAGGGACTACTAAATAACTGAGAAAAGGGGTCTAGGTAGAAAACTGCTATGCAACAAACAAAAGGGACCTAGAAGGAGGGCTAGAGAAGCAGACAACTATATAAATAGCAGATGAAGTGTAGCATTGTGTGGGCAGTGGTGCAATGCAGTGGGTGCAGGGAAGCCATATTCAGGCAGACCTTCTGGATGCTGAAGTGTTGCCCTATCTACAGGCACCTCTCTGGACTGAGGGAAGTGGTTGCTAGACTCAGAACAGAGGTAAACTGGGTCACAACTACCTTCAACCCCATCCAGAGACCACCTAGTCCAAAGCTGCTGCCTCAAAGGATGCCAAGTATGAGGAACACTTGGATGACAGTGAGCTCCAGGAGGTTTAGAACTGTCAGGCAGGAACACATCCCAAAACTTATTCCACTACATAACTCATCTGCCGCACTGGCAAATGAGGACAGCCAGTCCAAGGCACCTGTAATTGTGGGAAGGACAGATGTGAAGGTCAACTGGGAATGTGATCTCACAGGGGAGAGCAGTGGACCCCAGAGGAGGAGGAGGAAGTGAGTTCTAGCGAGGGACTCTATTGTGATGAGGATCCAGCTAGGAACAGGATAGGGGGAGGACAGGGAGGTGAGGTGCCTACCAGGTGCCATGGTTTGGAGGGATGTGAGGAGAATCCTGGAGATTGCCGGGAAGGCAGGATGGGCAGAAGAGCTGGATGTCATTATCCACCTAGGAATTGATGACCTGGCAAATGGGGAACATAAAGCATGTCAGGAATAGTTTAGAAGACTGGGTAGGGGTCTCAAGCAAGTAGCTACATCCATCACTTTTTCAGAAGTACTACTTGGGAGAGGTATGGGCAAGTGTAGGGGCGCCACACCAGAAACTTTAACACATGATTGAAGAACTGGTGCAGTGAGGAAGAATTCAGATTCATTGATGGCTGGGGAGCTACCTGGAGGGATGGGAGCTTATTGAAGCCAGATGGCCTGCATCCATCCTGGAGAGGAACCTAGATCTTCAATGAAAAGTATATATTTTTTTTAATTATTTTTATATCTCCTCTCTAGCTGCGGGGATGGTGCCTTGTCCCCTATCAGCCCTGCATGCAGGCTCTCAACACTCCCTCAGCCAACCTCTTCCACAACTGCAGAATGGGGAGGACCACAGCTTGCCTCCTTCAGAGGGGCCCTTCTGGGGGGGGGCAGGAGGGAGACCAACAATACCCTGGAGTCCCTGCCCTGACTTACATTGGGTGTTGTTCAGCCAAGTGGAGCAGTAGCTTGTCATAGGTATCATGGCACTCGCTGGAGAGGGGCTTTCTTACTTAAGCCCCGGGGGCGCGAACATGCAAAGACATCTGGCGCATGACGAGTGTGCTCCATGCTCTCCCACAGGATGACTGCCACTTCCCCAGTCCCCACTGCTAGGTGTTCCTTACTGCAGCAACCTCCAGCCTCCACCAGGGGTAGCAAATGCAGAGGACACAAATCCCATCCCTCCTCAGAAGAGGACAGCAGTCCTCTGGATGCTCAATCCTCTCCTCCCCGGCTGACCTCTGACAACCCAAGTTGGCTCCCAAACCTGGCTCGCCAGTGTGGCGCGAGGTGTGGCATCCAGAGCCTCATCCCTCAGTGCCACTGGGCTGGCCTCAATGAAATGTTTAAATGCTACATTGGCAAGCATTTAAACTAGCCAAGGGGGGTGGCAGGCCAGCAAGAAGAGAAATTGATTGTCCACCCCCAGAAGCTAGCAAAGGAACAGGGGACCAAGAGGGGGATATCACAGCAATACAAAGTGCAAAAGATGGAGGAAGGGAAGAATAGAAGGGACTCAGGTATCCAAGGAGTGGATAGACAGTCAGAGGGCAGAAAAGAAAGGCTGAAGGCAGGGAGGGCCAGGCAAAAAAGATTACCTGGGAGGGGCAGAGTGTAGGACAACAAAACAGGGAAGGGAAGGTACATCATGGAGAGCCATGTGTGCCAATGCCAGGATCCTTAGAAACAAGATGGAGGACCTGGAGGCAGCTATGGCACAGTCAGACCTGGACATTGTGGCCATCATGGAGTCCTGGTGTAATGATAACCATGACTGGGAGATGACCATACCCAGCTATAACCTATTCAGGCAAGACAAGAAGGGCAGGAAGGGGAAGGAGTTTCATTGTATGTGAAAGATAACATTAAGGCCACAGAGATCCAAGGGGAACAAGGAGGAGGGGAGATACTATGGGTTAAGCTTGAAAGAAACACGGGGGCAACCATCCACACAGCAGTAGTCTATAGACCACCAACCCAGGTGGAAGAGACAGACAGGGAATTGATGGTTGCCATCCAAAGAATGGTGGACAAGGGGGAGGTGGTGCTGGTTGGAGACTTCAACATGCTAGATATGGACTGGAGCCTCCCAGTAGCAGCATCAGTCAGGTGCAGATTTATCCTGGACTCCCTTCAGGGAGCCTTCCTTAAACAGTTGGTCATGGAACCAACTCGGCAGGAGGCAATACCTGACCTGGTGCTCACAAACGGGGACAGTGTGACGGGGGTCACAGTGGGGGAGCACCTGGGGAACAGTGTCCACCAGACACTGTGGTTTGAAATAACTGAATGGGCAGATCCCTGCCACATTAAAACATGTATCCTAGACTTTAGGAGGGCAGATTTGGGGAGAATGGGGAAATGCTTGGAAGAAGCACTAACTGGAATGGGAAAGGAATTATGGGTGAGGTACAGTGGGCAGTATTTAAAACAGGGATAGCAAGGGCAACACAATTATGTATTAAGCAGTTAGCAAGGGGAAAATGAAGAGGAAACCCTTATGGTATTCCAAGGAGGTAGCAGAGAAAGTGAAAACCAAGGATTGCATTCAAGCAGTACAAAAAGACACAGGCAGAAGGGGATAGGGAGAGGTACCAGGAGAAGCAAAGGGAAGCAGGGAGGGCAGTAAGGGAAGCCAAAGCTCAGACAGAGGAGTGCATTGCGAAAACAGTGGTTAGAGGGGGACAAAACCTTTTACCGGTACATAAGTGAAAAAAGGAAGACAAAGAGAGGGCTAGTGAGGCTAAAAGGTAAGGGCAAGAGTAGCGTTGAGAATGACAACAGTAAAGCAGACAGTATCCAGTGAACAAAGTGAATGAAATTGGGTGCCGACAAAAATGGCAACTCAATTACAGTGCCTGTGTTCATGGCTACCAAGCAGGGGGGCGACCAGAAACTGGGGTGGTGAATACCATGACAAGAAGTAATGGGTATATGCACACGCACGCACACGTGTGGGGGGGAGGCAGGGCATGGATTGTATGTGGGAGGGGGTGTGGCAGGCAGCTGCCAAGCTGGTCTGCTAGCTTGGTGGGGAGGACAGTCAGCTGGGAGGTGCAGGGTACATGGTTCGGGTCCGGCACTGTGCGTTGTCTTTGTGCCGGCAGGTGGCATATATTTTTTTAAGTTTTTCACCCCCCAACATGCACCCCCTTGGACATAAGAATCCTTAAGTAGGGGTGTGTGTGGGGGAAAACCCCCACATTAAAAATGAGATCTGTAGGTCTCGGGCACTGCTGTTGTCCGCGCTGCAAGTGTGCACCACTGAAATTGGTTTTCAGCGATGTACACTCGCTGTAATGACAATCGCATTTCTGTGATCGCCGTTACAACATGGAACCAAAGCAGACATACTGAACAGATATTTTTGCTCAGTCTTTACAGTAGAAGGGGCAGGGAGTGGGCCAGAAGGGAGTACAAAGGGGGGGAAGGCACAGAAATGGATACAAGTCCCTTTCCATGGGAAAGGGTCCTAAAGGGACTGGAAGGAATAAGAGTTGATGAAGCTATGGACCTGGATGGGGTGCACCCCAGGGTGATGAGGGAGCTCAGAGAAGTGGTGGCTGACCATTTGGTGACCTTGTTTAGCCAATCACTGGAAACAGGTGAGGTGCCCAAAGACTGAAGAATAGCTGATGTAGTCTCCTTATACAAGGGTGGGAACAGAGAGGAAGCGGGAAACTACAGACCGGTTGGCCTCACCTCAGTAGTGGGGAAGATTATGGAAGCACTACTGAAGGAGAGATTAGTGGAACACCTTGTGACCAGCAGTCTACAGGACCCAAGGCAGCATGGTTTTACTAAGGGGAGGTCATGCCAGACTAGCCTTTTTTGACTGGGTGACAAAGGAGGTGGATTGGGGGGGGCAGTGGACATGGCCTATCTGGAGTTCAGTAAGGCCTTTGACACTGTGCCCCATAGGAGACTGTTAAACAAGCTGGACCAAATGGGTGTAGGTAGGACAGTAGTGTGCTGGGTGGGAAATTGGCTGGATGACAGAACACAGAGGGTGGTGGTAAATGACTGTCACTCCACAGAGGGAAGGATAACCAGTGGAGTGCCACAGGGATCAGTGCTGGGTCCGGTCCTCTTCAAAATCTTTATCAGTGACAATATGGATGGACAACATAGAAGGGAGAATTTCCCTGTTTGCTGATGACACAAAACTTTGTAACAGAGTGGACACACCAGAGGGAGTGGATAGAATGAGGAGAGACCTGCAGAAGCTTGAGGAATGGTCAAGGGTGTGGCAGTTGAGATTTAATGCAAAAAAGTGCAGAATAATGCACATAGGGCACAAAAACCCTAGAACAACATATCAGCTGGGGGGGGGGGGGAGGAAGAGGATATAGCATGCTCCAAGCAGGAAAGGAACCTAGGGATTATCATCTCGGATGACCTAAAGGTTGGGAGTCAGTGCGACAAGGCGCCAAGTAAAGCAAACAGGATGCCGGGATGCAAAGGCATGGACATCACCAGCAGGAAAAGGGTGGTCATAATTCCACTGTACAAGACATTTGTGAGGCCACACCTGGAGTACAGTGTCCAGTTCTGGAGGCCTTACCCACATAAGGATATAGACAGGGTGGAGACAGTTCAGAGGAGGGCAACCAAGATGGTACAGGGTTGTCATCACAAGTCCTACAAGGACAGGCCCAGGACTTGAATATGTACTCTCTGAAGGAGAGGAGGGCGAGTGGGGATATGATAGAGACATACAAGTACCTCACAGGGAGGAAAAAGGTACAGGAAAACACTGCTTTTCAGAGGAAGAGATGTTCCAGGACTAGGGGTCATGGGATGAAATTGGAGGGAGAGAGGTTCAGAGGTAATGTAAGGAAGTATTTCTCCATGGAAAGGATGGTGGACAAGTGGAACACCTTGCCAGAGGAGGCGGAGGGGGCTGAAACGATTACAGGATTCAAGAATGCATGGGATAGGCATAGGGGGATCCTAGCACTTGGAGGAAGGGGACAACCCCATTCAAGAGAAGCTTGAAGGCAAAATTACATGCACAATTGGGCAGACTAGATGGGCCAAAGGCCCTTATCTGCCATCAGTACCTATGTATCTAAGTAATTACAAAATGGCTTGGATGAACAGATTAACCTGAAAAGATAAAAAACATTCTAAGCTGCCTGGGTACTGAATCTCAGTAAGGTTTTTCACTTCAGATTATGATGGCCTCCATTACATTGGCTATCCTATGGTACTGTTTGTGCATCTGAGAATCTGTTGAGTACAGCACATAAAATTGTTATACATATAACATTATTCTTTATTTATTGTTCATTTACTGTACCTAACCTGTAAATGCACACCAATGTAAACGTGATATAAGACAACATTATTATACCTGTCTTCCAGCTGTTTAGCAGAGGTCTGTAGATTGAGTTTTTTCTCTTCCACTTGCACTGTTAAAGTTTTGAAGAGAACCTTTTGGTTTTGCAAAGCCTCTTGAAGATGTCGGAGCCTGAAGAAAGAAAGAGTATGAAAATGTTTCCTTATACGAGGGCCACTTGTTCAAGGACTAAGAAGGTACTACTGCAAGTCTGCAAAACCAACATTTACAGTACTTTTAAACAAAAAGAACTGCAGAATGCCAGTATTCACAAAGTGAAGCTTAACTGCCAAACCTTTACTTGACATAGAATATAGGATATACTGTGTATTACAAAAAAAATCAGACTTATACTGTATCTCAAACACAGTTCATTTTGTAATACTCCCCATCCTTACAGTATATCAACAGTACAGTTAGTAGTTTGTTTCCTGTAATTTTAATCAGTGTGAGCTGCTGAATGAGTAGCGCATTCAACTCTGGGGCCAGAAGATTATAATGTCGTAAGTTATAGCCCCCACACCAGGAATTTGGGGTACTAACTATAACAGAAACTGTACTGCAGTATGACGGTGTTCTGCTCTGTAGATGTGCTGCCCCTTAGACAAAATGCTAAACCAAGGCCCCTTCTGCATATCTCTGCGAACTGGCCAGGTGGAAATTTGAGATCCTATGACACTTGGTCACCATTCCCCACCAGTAAATCAGATCCATATAACATCATCCAAGATGCACCCGTAAACTAGCTATCACAGCTCAGTGCGCCTTTCCTGGTCAAAAATTACAAATAAATAAATGAAAATATAACACTCGTAACTGCGGTAAATACTGAAACAGCACTGAAACATAGAAATGTAGAATTTGTTGGCAGAAAAGAAGAACTTGGCCCATTCAGTTTGCCCAGATGTTCTCTCCCTAATCTGCATCCTCATACCCAAACTGGTCTCTAGCAACCTTCCCTCCTCTCGGTCTGTCTAGTAATATACCCCTATGTCTGTCCCACTCATGCTTGAACTCCCCCACTGTTCTCACCTCAACCACATCTGCTAGTAGTCTGTTCCGGGTGTCTACAATCCTTTCAGTGGCAAAATATATCCTCACATATCTCAAACTTCCTCCTCTCTGCTTCAACATATGTCCCCTGGTCTTGGTGCTTTTTCTCATTTGAAAAAAACTCACTTCCTATACCCTGTTTACACTTTGGATGTCTCTATGATGTCACCTCTCACCCTCCTCTCTTCAAGGTTGTGCATGTTGATACCACTCAGTCTCTGCTTGTTGGACTTCTCATGCAACCCTTGCACCATTTAGTGGCCCTCTTCTGGACTGCCTGCAATGTGTGTATGTCCTTTTGAATGTATGGTCTCCAAAACTGGCCACAGTACTCCAGGTGGGGTCACACCAGCTACAATGGAAATACCATGTCCCTCATCCTGCTGGAAATACTCCTCCCTATCCACCCCAGCGTCCCATTAGCCCTACCCACTGCTTGTCACACTGTCCTGCCCCTTTGAAGTCGCCAAACATGTGTAGTCATCAATGCATGTTAATGGTGAACCTTTTGACCTCTACTTTTTTTTTATTTTGTTTTTGGAGTGCTACTTATCTTCTTGTCTTGTACTGTAAGACATGCTATCCATGCACATGTTGAATGATCTCAACATGTACATATAAACATAAGTGTTTTAAATATGTTTTGCCCTAGGTTTTCTTCAGAATTATCAGTTGACTTGAACACATACTGTTTAACATCATTTGTCTTGCAATTATAAGGAACTAGCATGTAACAAATATTCTCTGACCTTATGGGACAATATAATAATGAGACAATGTAACTGCTATATTTAAAATGTTTGCTTTTTGTATTATTTCAAATGTAAAGCAAAGTGTTAAAGCAGACTACGAGCAGTGAAATGTACTAAAAAGACAGGAAATAGGGTGTAATCTAAAATAAAAAAAAATGTATATGTCACAATTTTTAGTGTAACATGTACTGCTGTTTTAGTTGCAATATTGTCATGAAGTGTGTCGTACATATTGACTATTATTTTCCCTTCACCCAGTTAAGGCCGAAAATGGGTGCCAATGATCCAGTCCACTGAGCAGATTTAGCCAATAAAATAAATACCCATTATAGTTATCCTACACAATTATTTTAAAATGGGTAGTTTCTGTTGCACCTCTTTGACAAGGACTTTCCAACTGAAAATGTTGGATTTCCCACTGTCAAAGTTAACTACAGTATACCTACCTAATCCATTCCCAAGCAACAGAAGTGTAAAGATTATTTTGTCACATGTATTATACTGTGAATCCTTTACATGATTTCAGTCAATCAACACAGAAAGCCTCTTATCCTGTGTGCAGTGTTCTCCGCTGCAGGAACATTAGGAGTGAAGAGTTCCACTGGACAGTCAGGGGAAGGCCAACTTCATTTAACTTTTGAAATTAAAAACAATATACTTAAATCTTATTACAAATCCATTTAAATACAAGAAATTTATACTAAGTCAATAGGGCCTCAGTGGGGTGTTTCTTATAGTATAGCAGACTCCTCTTATGAGATTTCTGCAGTCAGAATCATCGAGATTCACTTGTGGTCCTCTCGCCCAAACCTCATTCTGGGAGTTTCTCACACAATAAGAAACACCCCACAGAGGCACTGTTAACATATAATACATTTGACCTTAGCAGGAATGGATTCAAGAGTTTTCAAATTAGATACTGTAGGTACTGTAGTAGTAGAACACTGAGTTGAACATGTTACAAACCAGTGGCTCTGCAATAGAATGTTGTATACAAATGGCTATCAGATCCTACCTTACCACGCCCTGAATCAGCTACTAGATATAACATTTTGGTATACTTTAGATTCATTTTTATGTGCAAGCCTCATTAAACAATTTGTAATCAGTCCCTTCTATATCATTTTAAGTCTCTGAATTTGATATAATTAGGATAACTTTGTAGAATCACATTTTAGTAATATGAATAAATTGATCACTGCTGTTCCCTTTAAGCATCTCAATCTGGATAACTTTAATGCTAAGAACACATTTGCTGAGTAGGACTGGATTAACTTACATGCTTCTAGGTTCATAAGTTACTTCCCAAATGCAAGCTTGAGCACCCCTTCCCTGCTCTTGACACACATTGTCATATGTCATTGACATATGTTTTTTTTTAAATCAAGTAAACTTTATTGAGTTTCCAAACAACAGAATAAAAATCAGTATAATGATAGTAGGATAGACAGTAACAATGACAATAATATCAAAGTAAACAAAAAAAAAAGCTAAACAGAACTCTCCTCTCTTGCATTGTCCCTCCCCTCCCCTCCACCCCAATGCCTTTCCCTTGAGCCTATGAACTTTTTCGATGAGCCAAGGCAAATCAGAAATCAATGACTAATAGCAAGTGCGATAGTGATGCTGAAAGTGCCTTACAGATGCTATATGCTTGTCAACCATTAAAGCTAGGAGAATTTCTTGATGCCACTCCTTGTAGTGTGGCGCCATAGTATCTCTCCAATGGCAAAGCATTATGAGTTTGGCCACTATAGTAATCAAAGCCTTATGGGCTTTATGTATGTTAGGTAGGCCGGGAAGGTAGATCCCAACTAATCAAACTTCTGGGATGAATAATTCCTCTAAACCTAAGAAAGGATCAAGAGAATTCTTTATGGCATGCCAAATGAAGCCAATTATTGAGCAGTTCCACAACATATGTTTTGATGTTCCATCCTCCTTCTACATCTATGGTATAATGCAGAGGGCAGCCTGACCATTTTAAATAATTTGATTGATGTAAAATTCATATTATGGAGTATATGAAACTGTGTTAGATGGAACCTGTTCTGCTTAAGGAACTTGTAAAGCTTCTGCCAAACAGGTTTCCAAAGGAGTACTTCATAATGAAAGTCAAGGGCCTCTTGCCAGTAAAAAAGTACTCCCGAAAGGTTGTTTGGATCCAGAGAATGAAATAATTGATAAAGCTTAGACCCTACATGTGGTTGAGAGACCAGTGAAAAGAGGGAGTCAGGTACAGTTGAGTCCCACATAATCCAAGGTTTGGGGCCCTAGAAAGAAGATATGGAGTGAGCAACCTGGAAATGTTTTAAACAAGCTGAGTTAGGGAGATGAAAGTGCTCTTGGATGACAGTAAATGGAAGCAGGATATTCCCTTCTAGTATGGACTGTAAGGACAGGCCATCCAGTTGGGGGCAGAAGGAACTCTGGAGAGGGTAACCTGCTATAAAATATTAGGATTACCTAGTAGCTGCTGAGTAACCGCTCTACCCCATTTCCATCACATGTAAGCATTTAATTGATGAAATGCCTTCAGGGACCAGTGTAACAGCATACCCCAGAGAGAGCAGAGTAGGAGAGAAGGTCTGATGTAGGGTAAACTACTGTGGCATATACCCTATTGGCTACAAAGGGAACATTCCATCTTCACCCATAATGGGGTGTAAGCATTCAAAGGGTGATCCCTCTCTTGCACATTCCTTGAAACAATTTGCTATTGTGTAAGGCCATGTAGTATAAGAAAAAATTGGGAAGCTGTTGGCCTCCATTTCACTTTTAACATCGAGATCTTGAAGTAAGGTCTTCTGACCATCCCACCCTGCCAAATATATCTGTTAATCATGAACTATAGATGGCTAAACCACACTTTAGGGAGGTACACATTCAACATGCCCAAAGGGTATAAAATGCAGGGGAGCACATTCTTTTTGACAACACTGATACATCCCCATATTGAGACAGGGAGAGAGGACCATCTAGTGAAATCTTATAAGGAGTTTAATAAGGGGGACAGGTTGTCCTTAATTAATCATGAAGAGGATCGGGCTATATGAATTCCCAAATACATAAGACTGCATTTGTTCCCAAGACGAGCACAGTTGGATGTTTTCCTGTTTGCATATTAAATTATTGAGAGGTAAAACATTAATCTTTTGTAAATTTGGGTTTATACTTTAAAAGATTGGAAAACTTCTTAATTTCTTGCAAAGCAGCAGATAATGACTGCAAAGGATCTTCGAGGTGGAGCAACAGGTCATCAGAGTATGCTGATAAGACATATCTCATTACACCAACTTGGATACCCTTAATCTCAGGGTTATGTTGAAGGAGATATACTAGAGGATCTAAATAAAAATTAAAGAGAAACGGGGAGAGGGGGACAACCCTGTCTAGTTCCCCGCTGTAGTGGAAAAGGGTCTGAGAGAACACTGTTGCATCGAATATGTGCTGTTGGGTCGGTATATAATAGCGGAATCCATTTAATAAACTCTGGAGGAAAGCCAAATTTAGTTAGAGTTGTAAATAAAAATGGCAATGCAACCTGATCCAACACCTTGTCGGCGTCTAGGGAGACCAGAACCACATGGGGTCTGCTCTCCACAGACACCGAGATGAGATAATGCAGTTTTCTGAGGTGGTCACTTGATAAGTGTCCCACCACGAAACTGACCTGGGCTGGACCAATCAATCTGTCCCACACCTGCATCACCCTATTTGCTAAAACCTTAGCTAATATCTTGAGCCAGTGTTTAACAATGAAATCGGGTGATAACTGTCAGGAAGAGTTTCATCTTTGCCAGGTTTCTTGCTTACTGTAATAAGGGCTTCAGTGAAGGTATGATTAGAGAAACCTGATTCATACCAACAGTTATAGACAGTCAAAAGAAGAGGGACCAATTCAAAGCAAGCGTGGTATAAAAATTATTGATAATTCCAACTGGTCCCAGGGCCTTATCCAACAAAAACTGTTTAATAGCTCGATGAATTTCCATGGCAATTGAGAGAGCTTTGAACAAATCTTGTTGAGCAGGGTCAAGAGCTGGGAGGGGGGATGTTGTCTAAATAATCAGCTATATTAGTCAACAAGGGAGAAGTGGTAGGGTCAAAAGCATAAAGGTTAAAGGGACACTGTCAACACCCTTTAGGCCTCAAAGTGTCTCTAGTTTAAAAAACACATTTTATGATTGTTCACATTCTATAAGGATTGTTGATGCAGCTGGTAGTTTGATTCAGATCTCTTTTTTCTTTTAAAAAGTGAAAAAGGGACTGCCCACTATACTGGTGTTACCATACCAAAACATGTTTATTTACATTTCTTGACCAACTCCCACTGCATCTTTCCTGGACTCAGGACCTCCCCAACACAATCTATCCACTCATTATGCAGTGGGAGTAGAGGAGACTATTGTATCATGAGTGGTTGCACTGTGTGAGGGTGTTTCTAATGTTCAGGAAGTTTTCACTAAGAGCAGTTCAATGATTTGAAGCAAAACAAAGCTGGGCATAGTTATACATTACAATGCATTTTGGTTCTAATAAGCAAGGAGGCAGACAAAACAACCAGCAACATCAATGAATTTTAGAGACAGTAAGCAATCATAAAATGTGGGGTTTTACCTAAAAATAATGTGATGCAAAAAAGGTTGACAGTGTCCCTTTAAAGCAAGACGTATGTTTTTGTATTGATGTATTTTTGTTATTTTGAATTCCTGCCTGCCTGTACAGTAAATGGAATCCAAAATTACTACTGCGCAGTCACAAGGGATGGGTGCAGTAATGAGGGTGACCAGCCCCGAAAACAACTCCACAGTTCCACAGAAATAATTGCACTCCACAGGAAAAAATGCCACATAGTTCGATCTGCAAAGGCTGAAAACAGCATTAAAAAATCATGAAAATGGTGTATTTAGATAAATAAAGTTTGCTCCCAGAACCACACCCCTGATGAAGGCTTAACCACCGAAGTGCTGGGGTCTGGTGTAGTTTGGCTCTGCCAGAATAAAATATTTGCATTTAAGCTTTTTATTGAACTTCGTGGCATTTTGTCCTGTGGAGGGCAGTTATTTCTGTGGAACTGCCTGTACAGTACCCAGAACCTTTGGAATGGGCGCTAGAGAAATAGTTTACTTACTTACTTTACTTGCGTCCTCCTATTAGACATCAAATTTTCCTCCACTCTTTCCTGCCCTTGGATTGCATTTATCATATCACCTTGGTATCTGCCAGCCCTTCCTGAATCCAAAACATATTTTATTTCATGCTTTTTTACATGCCCATGTTCCCTAATATGTTTTTACATAATTTTCTCTGCTTTGCTCTTATTTTCTGATTTTGTACTTGCTCAATTAGTCCCCTGTACCCCCACACCGATGACCTGGCCTGCTGTTCCATACTTTTATTACTGCTGTACTTTTTGCAGATTGTATTTTGCATATTCATTTCATTTCCTATATTACTATTTACCTACTGTTTATTATTACAGATATATTATATTTTGCCTCTTTCCTCGTCCCTGGGATGTAATTGGAAATGAAATGTTCAGCTCTTTGTGTCTTTCATGGCCAAAACTTTTAAATAAATAAATTCCTGATACTGACTCAACCTTAGCCTTCTTTTGTGATGAATTCATAGAAGTCTATAACAAATACTCCTCTATTAGAGCATGCATGGCACAAGTTTTTTACTTCCCTGGGACATCCAAAGAGCTCCTGGATCTTTTTCAAAGGATGTGTCCAGGGCCAAATTTAGAAAAATGAAATCCCTGGCTGATCATGAGCTTTATAAAGAATTATGAAATCAAAGAAAAAGAGTAACCACAAATATGAAAGCCGACTTCCATCACACATACTGGAAGATAACGAACATCCTTCAAAAGGATTGTGATGTATTCTAAAAAACTCTGTTTTGAAATAACCCATATCCCTTACAGAAAAATAGGTGTCCTGTGTACATGCAGAATGCATGCCACATGCTTAATTGTGCAATGTTTGCATGTGGTTCGCATACACAAAGTGAACCTAAGAAAATCAGGTTTGCATGCTGCAAGCTTGGCAAGTGCACAGCAGGTAAGCTGGTGTGAACATCTTCTAAAAATTATATCAGGTTCACGTGTTGCACGATTGACATGAGTGCAGTTAAACTGGTGTGAACATCATTTAAACATCACATCAGGTTCACAGGCTGCACACTTGCTATGTGTGCAGCATCTAAGCTGGCACAAATCTCATTTAAAAACACATCGGTTTCTATTTCTTATACTACTGCTAGCAATTAGAGTCATCAAAATACATTTTTATTTGAATTCCAAAAAAAATTAGGTAAACTCATTGATTCTGATCCTTTTGCAAGTTGTTTAATGGCTTTTGATGTTTGTCATTAAATCGCCATTAATTTGTAAAGTATTGTTTGCTTACTGCATTAAATGCCTAGGATAAAGCCAGTCAGCATGCCCCATTCCAGATGTATGAAGAGGGGCTTCTGTGTTGTGAAGTCTATCCCTTTTGTTTTGGACCATGCAAATCCCTTATGCATATTTAGTGTTACAAATGTGTTACTCCATGACGGTTTCATCTCACTTACTTTCCCTTTGTCATTCTGCATTGAGCATATACAATATGGCCATGCTCAGCACTCTTTGTGCTGAGTAGGGTCTTGGAAGTATGCACCATACCTCACACTTTGTCTCTGAAATGAGGGACATGGACACTCAAAATGGGGGACAATGAGGGACACTAACCCACATAATGATCAGGACACACCATGAAACATGGAGATTCAGTACCTCAGAGCACAGTGGAAACCATTGCATTAGCACCTGAGAATGAATTTCTACCATTAAGCAGGGGTGCCATTTAGGTAGGGCTGAGGGAAGCAGTTGCCCCCCCCCCTCGTATTTGTGCCTAGGTTGTTCTTATGGTGTGGCAATAATTGCATTAAATTTGGATTTAATCTTTTGCATAATAAGTGCCCACCTGGCCTATGTGTGCTCACGCTGCAGGTACTCTCCAGACTCAACTGTGTCTGTATTGTGT
The DNA here is from genome assembly GCA_016271365.2 of Neoceratodus forsteri. Classification (NCBI taxonomy): domain Eukaryota; kingdom Metazoa; phylum Chordata; order Ceratodontiformes; family Ceratodontidae; genus Neoceratodus; species Neoceratodus forsteri. Next base: position 518,671,159 of record CM028133.1, on the reverse strand, counting down.
TGTCCACTCTCTCCACCTATTAGCGGTGGCACAATCATATGTAATGTAGATGAGCTCCAGTCAAGAAAGAGTGCATGAGTCTTGCAAGTGCACCGCTGTCTTTCCCACCACAGAGTAGACAGACTGCACAGTACAGCTTGGAGGAGTCAGTGAGTACTGAACTCTCAATAGCAGTGTTGTGGCAGCATATTTTTTTTTGGTCTACTTAGTGAGTCTCCATCTCTTCTGGTGGCTGAAGGGGCAGAGGGTGAGCTAGAAGATAACGCAAGACTAGGAACCTATTTACTCTATTAGGCTCGCCTTGCAAAAAAAACAGCACAGACCCCCACAGCAGCAGCAAGCTAGGCTTAACAGCAGAGGTGACAGTGGTGTGGATGACCTTCATAGGCCTTGATCAGTGCAGTGTGGCAGCAGCCACAGCAGCAACCAAGCAAGAAGCAAGCAACCAAGGTTGGATGGGTTTGGTTGGTGAGGAGACTTGGTCGTGGACCACGCTGGAGACCTTTGATGGCCAGTTCTAGCAACAAGCTTCTGGTGGAAGGAGAGGGGGGAGTGGACTGAAATTGAGCTGGTGGCACACTGTGCCAGGCTGCAGGTTCTGGCCATATGGCCAGGTAAGTAAATGTAAATATATTTTTTTACAGGGGGATTGGGGAAGGAGGAAGGACTGAAATATTGATGTGTTTTTCACATTTCTTCACCTTTGGGTGGCTTCATGACCCATAGGGGATAAGTATTGAATGGAATGGAGTTGGGGAGAAAAATTGGGACAAAGTTCTTTTTGGAAGGGGGGGCAGAACTTAGCCAGGAAAAAAATTGGTTAGTAACTGGATGGGTTTAAGCCCGAATCTGATGCACTGCTCCAGGGTATATACAGATGAATCTTATACATTAGAATTTTTCCTGATTTGCATATCACTTTTCAGTCAAAACAAAGAAGTTGTACCTTTTAGAGATGTTACAGACATTCCAGAGCTGTCCCTTGCATTCACGGACAGCGGAGCAGTATGGTATGCACAGACTATTGGAGCTCCCTATAGTCGGGCTTATGCTCCCCCCCCCCAGTGAAGCTGACCTCCACATCCCCACACTCAGGCACATTATAACAAAGAGCAAAGGAGACTGCATGGATGTGCACCATTAAAATGAATGGTGGTATTTTATAATTACTATTTTATACATTATTGATAGAGTTGGAGATTAATGAAGGGCATCACTCGACAAACAAGGGCCTTGTTAGTAGAACAGTGGCCTTCATTATTCTCCAACTCACCATCATGATGTATAAAATAGTAATAAAAAATAACTGCATTCATTTCAAAGGGGTACACCCTAGCACTCTAACCCATGGACATCATCTCTTAACAACTCCTACCTCTGGCTCCCTAGTACTCAAGTAAGAGACTTTTTACTTATATCTATACTTGGTGGGTTGTCTGTAGCAGCATGGCCATACCTGCTACAGTGTGTGTGCACATGGGGGTGGGACTGGCCATATGGGTGGGTGCTGAGTTATTGCTACATTTGTGTTTGCACATTAAAGTCTGTTTGAGTGAAGCATTCAAAACTATGGAGAGAAAATAGTTGGAATACAGGCGAGACAGAAGTGATTAAGTGGTTTTGTGGGTAAGTTTGTGTATTAAGGGTGGGAATAAACACATATGTTTCCATTGATATCTGTGCTACAGTTCAACTGTGAAACTGAGATGAGTAAGAGAAGAAAACTGAAAAGCTTAACAGTGGTTACAAGCATGCCACATGCATGCAGATGTAGTCAGATACAGTATTATTGAAGCACAAGTGAGCAATATGTGTGAAGAAAGAATTGCTTAGTGGTTAAAGGCACGGAACAGCAAGCCAGAAGACTTTGAGGCATGAGACCTGGGTTTGAATCTCATCAACCCCCTCTTGTGTAGTATAATCCTGAGCAAGTCACTCAACTTTTATGTATGCAATAACCACTTGCTTTTTGCACACATGCCGCATGCATGCAGTCCTTCCCAATTTAACATAAAAACCATGGTTTCCACACTTGCTTGCTGCACGCATGCCATATGCATGCAATCGGTTCCAATTTAACATTTAAATCTTACTTGCAGCATGCATAACACTTGGGTAGTTTTATGTGTCTAGCATGAAAACATTTCATGTAATTATTTCTGTAAGTGATAGAACCAGTCAAACAAATACTGAACTTCTGGAAACAGATTTGCAAGTCATTGTAAACAAATTCACTTCTCACTTCACAAACTTGTTTGACAGAAAGTGACACATATCCCAGTAATACAGAACATCATGGTAACCCTTGCTTTAGGGTAACCTTTGCTTCAATGGTTTTGCACTGTGGTTCATTGTCTATTAGATTGCTTTCCTGATGTGGGCTCTGCATGATCCCAACCAGTAAGATCATTGTAGGACTGGTGCCCCTTTCCCTAGGCTAATATAGAGAATTAGCACACTGATGAGTTCTAGCAAGGATAAAAAATATATGTCTGTGTTTGCAGTTTTCTGCCTTTTCAGATTGTGAAGCCATTTGGCATCTTACATGCAAACAATACAGTACAATACAGCATTTACTGTGGAAGGGAAGGGATGACACAGGGGCATCAGGAACGTTGCTGGGAGGGAAATGGACACTAGTACATTTCCTGAGGAGAGAGTCCAGAAGACACTCACTAACCAGAAGGTGGACAAGGCTGTGGGGCCAGATAGGCAGAGGCATGTATGGGGGGGTGACCCCAGCTCTGCTCGCCCCCCAATTAAGATGCTATCAAATAAAAAAGAAAGAAAGATGCCCTTTGATTTTTTTTCTGTTATTTACCTTGCATGACCTCAGAGTCCTGAGCTGCTGCAATTAAGAAAGCTTCAGAACTCAACAGTGTTTTGATAACCTTCAAGCTGGAATTTCTTACTCTGGCAGCAGAATTTACACATTACATTTCTCACATTGAAACATCCCTTTGGGGGTTTCCATTGTCTATAGGTTGCGTCAGGTTTGGTTTCAACATAATGGCTATGATTTAGCCTATCTGTAAGATTATCTGCTCGTGAAAATGTTAATTCTACAGCTCTCTGTTAATTCTCTTGATAAAATAGAATTATTAAAGGAAAGAGGAAATTGTTTGACCAGGAAAGGCACAGTATTTATTTATTTATTGAGAAATCAGAATTACAAACCTTTGAGTCAAAGACTCTTTTGTAAAGGCTCTTCGTCAATTAACAGGGGGTACAAACAATAACACAATGAAGATTAAATAGTGGAGCATCACTATCAATTGAATAACAGAGTAATATTACATACAAAGGGTAGAGCCAGCCCTGAGTCAAGTGCAAACAGAAAATACAGGGAAAAAAGAAAATAAAAATAAGCAAGCATTCAACCATAGACATTATTACAATGCAGAAAGCAGTACAATAGGTGAGTTAACAGTGATAGGGTATTTTGTAACATATTACAAATATTACAATATACTAGGAGTTGGGGGGGGGGGGGGGAAAGAGAGGATAGTAGGGCTGATATTAAAGAAATATACTAGGGGCAGTCCTACATAGAGTTCTGATCAAGAAAATCCTTGAGTGAAGTTTTGAAGGGACCTATCTTAGTCCCGCTAGTAAGAGTAGCAGGTAGGCCATTCAGCCAGTAGGGGGCTCTGTGATAAAATGCTCTTTGATCCAGGGAGGTCCTGCAGTAGAGGACTAGAAAGGGGGCATTAGAGGAACTCCTGGAGACTCTCTGGGGAAGGGTGGGCTGGATGAGACAATGCAGGCTAGGAGGGGGGAGAGTTTCCATTGAATGTTTATGGCCAGCAGGCAAGTGTGATATTTAAGGCAGCATTCAAAGTTTAGCCAGCTTGAGTGACTCTAGAGGTCACAAGTGTGGGTCATTCTATTGCATCCTGTCACCAAGTGACAGGCTTTGTTAAGAGCTGTCCTTATGCGACAGAGAGCAGTGTTATCTGTTGAGCCATGGAACATAATTCTGTAGTCCAGCATGGAGAGAACTGTGGAAAACACAGAAAGGCGGAGTGCTTCAGGGGCAGACAGTGTTTGTGCTGATAAAGGAGGCCAATTCTGGAGCTGATAGTGGAACAGAGGAGGTGAATATGTGCATGATAGGTGAGGGAGGAGGCAAGGGTGATGTCCAGATATTTAAAAGAGTAGACTTGCTCAAGAGGGGAGCCTTGGGAGGTGTGGACAAGTAATAAGGCACTATTTTAGTGGTTTTGGTGGTGAATGAAAATCATTGTTTTACTTTTTTTTTATAGTTTAATACAAGCCTGTGCTCTGTAAACCAGGCTTCTGCTTCAGAGAAGGATTTCTGGAGGGCATCCTGCAATGGTAGAGGCTGAGGGCTGCTCCAGAAAATGACAGCATCGTTGGCATAAAGAAGTAACCGACCAGTACAGGCCCTGGGCAAGGAGTTTAGAAAGAGGCTAAATAGAAAAGGGCCCAGAATGGAGCACTGAGGGAACCCAGAGTGAACTGGGATGCAGGAGGAGAGGGTAGAGTCAATTTTGACCTGCTGTGATTTGTTAGTTAGATAGCTCTCGAACCAGGTGGTGATATCAGTGGTCAGCCCCATGGAGGTCAGTGATTCAAGGAAAAGAGCATGATGGACAGTATCAAATGCCTTAGTTAGGTCGATGTAAACCAACCCAACTAAGTGTCCCTAATCAAGGGCCTTGTAGATATAGGAGGTATGTTTAAGTAGGGCCGTGGTAGTGCTATGGCCCCTGTGGAACCCATGCTGCTTGGGACAGAGGAGGTCATATTTTGATAAGTGTTCAGTGAGCTGATCAGCTACTATTTTTTTGAGGGACTTGGAGAGAGGGGGCAAAATGGAGATGGGCCATTAGTTGGTAGAGGAGGTGCGTTCACAGCCCTTAAGAAGTGGGGTGATGACAGCCTGCTTCCAGAGAGTAGGAAAATCCCCCAGATGGAGGGAGCAGTTAAGGATTTTGGTGAGGGAGACTAGGACAGCATCAAGAGAGAGGTAGAGGAGTTTTAAATCCAGGGAGTCTCCACTGTGGTGGCTCTTTCCCAGAACACTAGAGATGTAAGTCTTGGCTTCATGGAGTGATATAACTCAGAACCTGAAAGGCAGGGAACTGGTGGGGGGAGCAGACAGGGGAGGGACAGGTAGGGGATGTTGGGTCAAAAAAGTTTGGAGGGAGGACAGCACTGAGGTCAGAGAATGAGGAGTTTAAGGTATTGCCAATTTGCAGTGGTTTCTTGGTAATGGTCCCATCTACTAAGAGCTAGTTGGGTGGGTGGGGATAAGGATTTGCCATTTATTTCTTTGATAGTAGCCCAGAATTTTTTCCCTGAACCCCTGGCAGTGGTCAGGGTATTCTGATAATAAGTGGCCTTAGCCTGTCTCAGGGCACTGGTACATTTGTTCCTTGCTTCCCTGTACTGTTGTTTATCATGGGGTAGACCAGAAGCAAGGGCACTATGCTGAAGACTATCCCACTGGTGTATGAGGTCGAGAAGTGCTTGAGATAACCAGGGAGTAACATGTTTTTTTACCACCTGTTTTGAAACTGGGGCAAAAAGGTCACATACAGAGTTGAAGAAGGTTATGAAATAGGCAAGGGTACTATCTGTGCACCCTGCTGTATCTTTGGGTGACCAGTCACCTCGCTTTAGTCATCAACAGTAAATAGGTTTGGGGGGTGGGTTGGGAGCCTTACAGGACCACCAGCACAGTACAGGGGAGTGGTCGCTAATGACATCAGGGTGCACTAAGACCTTAGAGATTCTTTTGGGTGATTTATGAAGATTAGGTCCAGCAATGTTGCAGTCCCAGTCTTTTGGTTAAGTCTTGTGGGGGATTAGACAACTTGAGACAGATCCATGGTGAAGGTAACATAGAAACATAGAATTTGACGGCAGATAAGGACCGCTTGGCTCACCCAGTCTGCCCATTTCCCTGCCTACTGGATAAGCTGCAGATCCTAGTTAACCAGCAGCCTACTTCTTTCTACCCCCACCCCCTAGAATTGCCTTATGACTGTCCCACACATGCTTGAATTCCACCACTGTTTTTGACTCCATGACCTCCTCCGGAAGGTCGCTCCATGCATCCACAACCTCTCTAGAAAAAATACTTCCTAAATTACCTCTCAGCTGCCCCTATCTCTTCAAATTGTGCCCCTTGTTTTTGCACACCTCTTTTTGAAGGATGCTACCTTCTTGGACTTTGTTGATTCCCTTGAGGTACTTGAAAGTTTCTATCATGTCCCCTCTCCCTCCTTTCCTCGAGGCTATACATATTAAGCTCCTTAAGTCTCTCTTCATATGTCTTCTGGTGCAGATGCTGCACCATTTTAGTTGCCCTCCTCTGGACAGCTTCCATCCTGTCTATGTCTTTGCGAAGACTGGGTCTCCAGAACCGCACACAGTACTCCAGATGGGGTCTGACCAGCTGTCTGTACAGAGGGATAATAACTTCCTGTTTTCTACTGGCGATGCCTCTCCCTGTGCATCCCAGTATCCCCCCAGCCCTCCTTGCTGCCCTCTCACATTATTTGCCCACCTTTGGGTCATCTGATATGACTACCCCCAGGTCCCTTTCCATTTTTGTTGTTGTTAGTATCTCACCCCCCATTGTGTACTCTTCCCCGGGGTTTTTGTTTCCCAGGTGCATTACTTGCACTTCTTAGCATTGAATCTAATCTGCCATACATTTGACCATTCCTCTAACACTCAAGTCCCTTTTCATCCTTTCCACCCCACCTTGTGCATCAACTCTGTTGCAGATCTTGTGTCATCTGCAAAGAGACATATTTTTCCTTCCAGTCCCTCTGCAATGTTGCTTATAAAGACATTGAAGAGGACCTGTCTAATATGAACCCTGTGGTGCCCCACTAGTAACCCCCTTTCTTCAGAGTGGACTCCATTTACTATTACTCTCTGTGTCCTATTCTCCAGCCAATTTTTACCCAGGCTGTCATCTTGGGACCCACTCCCAGGCTAGCTAACTTGTATATTAATCTTTTGTGTGGGACTGTGTCAAATGCCTTGCTAAAGTCTAGGTAGGCCATGTCCACAGCCCCTCCCTGATCTACTACTTTGGTCACCCAGCCAAAGAAATCTATCAGATTTGTCTGGCATGACCTTCCCGCTGTGAATCCATGCTGCCTTGGGTCCTGTGCCCCTCTGGCCTCTAGATACGTGACAATTCTTTCCTTCAGAGGTGATTCCATCATTTTCCCTACCACTGAGGTTAAACTAACAGGTCTGTAGTTTCCTGCTTCTGCCTTGCTCCCACTTTTGTGAAGGGGAATCACATCTGCCCTCCTCCAGTCCTCGGGTACCACCCCATCCTCCCATGATTTGTTAAGCAGGGTAGTCAGTGGTGTCACTAATTCCACCCTTAGTTCTTTTAGAATTCTGGGATGAATCCCATCAGGCTCCATTGCTTTGTCCACCTTCAGTTTTAAGAGTTCTTTCAGAACCCTTTCTTCTGTAAATGGGTGGGTATCAACTTCTGTATCCAGAGTGTTTCTACTGTTTGTTTTAGGTACCTCCCCCTCTTCCTTTGTAAATACAGAGCAAAAATATTTGTTTAGTATCTCTGCCTTTTCACAGTCACCCTCTGCCCACCCTCCCTTTATTGGCCTCACTATCCCTCCCTTGGTCTTCCTTCGCTCACTGATGTACCTATAAAAGGTTTTATCCCCTTCTTAACTGAGTTGGCTATCTTTTCCTGAGTTTGGGCCTTTGCTGTTCTGACTGCCTTCCCAGCTTCCTTTTGCTTTAACTGACATAGTTCTCTGTCCTGCTTCTTCTGTGATTCCTTGTACTTCCTGAAAGCTTTCTTTTTCTCTTGAACCTTCACTGCCACTTCCTTTGAGAACCATAGTGGTTTCTTACATCGTTTAGTTTTGTTTATTTGCTTCACACAAAGGCTAGTTACCTCTGTGATGGCAGTTTTTATTATTCCCCATTGTTCTTCCACCCTCCTTCCTGCCCATTTGCTAATGCATTCCTTGGCACTCACCCATTTTGGCAAGTCAGCCCTCCTAAAGTCCAGTACCTTTGCCTTTGTATGCTTGACTCTATTGCTGTGTTTATTGTGAACCATACTGTTCGATGGTCGTAGTTCCCAGATGGCTACCCACTTCTACATCTGTGATCCTCTCTTCATCTCCATTTGAGAGAACCAGGTCTAAGATTGCTCCCTCTCGAGTGGGCTCCAATACTAGTTGTCTAAGGCATGCCCCCTGTAGGGCATCTAGAATAACCCCACTCTTCGAAGTGGCTGCTGCAACTGCACTCCAGTTAACATCTGGCATATTCAGATCACCCATCAGCAATATCTCCCCTTTTTCTGCCTTACTAAGTATACTTTCTATCATTTCCTTGTCCATTTCCTCCCCCTGAGAAGGGGGTCTGTATACAACCCCTGTGCGGATTGTGGTGCCATTGCCGGTCTCCAAATTTACCCACAGTGCTTCTTCTCCTCCCTGTTTTCCCTTTTGTTCTGCTGCTTTGATTCCTTCCCTTATGTAAAGAGCTACTCCTCCTCCTCTATTACCCTCTCTGTCTCTCCTGTAGCTAGTGTATCCTGGTATGTTTACGTCCCAGTCATGGTTTTGTGTGAACCATGTTTCTGTGACTGCCACGATATCCAGATGTTCCTCCTCCATCAAGGCCACTAATTCAGGAAGCTTGTTACTCAGACTACGGGCATTGGTACTCATTGCTTACCATTTTTTGATGGCTTTACCTTCAGTTGCAGCATCCCCCACTGACCTTTCTACCTTGGTCTTTTTCTCATTTAGTACCCTGTTTTGTAGGGAGAGGCTCGGATTTTCCTGCTGCTTATCAGTGCCTCCCCCCTTGACTAGTTTAAAAGCTTGCCAATGAAGCAATTAAACCGATTGCTCAAAAGACTTGTTCCCTTCCTGGACAGATGCAGACCATCCTGCCAGTATAGGCTGTTGTCCCTCCAGGTGGAACCCCAGTTACCAATGAAGCCAAACCCCTGTGTTCCACACCATTTTTTCAACCATTCATTAAACTGCATGGTGCAAAGTACCCTCGCCTCACTCATGCCATTGACAGGCAGCACCTCTGAGAAGGATACTGTGTGTGCTACTTGTCTTAGGCCCCTCCCCAGTTCTACAAAGTTCTTCTGCACTGCTCTAATCTCATGTTGAGCCAAGTCATTTGTCCCTAGGTGGACAATGACGTCCAGCTCAGACTCCCGTGCAGCTGTTCTCGTGATCCTGAGGATGCGCTTCCTGTCCCTCCAAGCCATGGCACCAGGCAGGCACCTTACTTCAGTTTTCCCTGCTCCCCCAGTTCTATCCCCCTAATAATTGAGTCCCCCACCAGGAGCTGCTTCCTTTCCTTGTGGTGTCCTCTGCCTCCTTCCTGTGGGCCTCCCTTGTGACAGGTGTCCTCAGCCTCTTAATCTCCTCTGTGGGTGCATCCATAGGGGAGCTGTGCTCCCCCAGAATGGTGTATGGATTGTGGAGTGGAACAACTGACTGGGTGTGCCTCTGTTCCACCATCCTCACCTCCCTGGGCCCACTGTGGTCCAACTGCTGTGCTTTCTTTGCAACCTCTGAGGCAGTGGTGGTGGCTCTGGTGCTCCCTGGATGGGGAGGTTCCTTCTTACCATCCAGTCTGGCCTGGGGGAAGGTTCCCTTACTGCTGTCCAGTGTGGCCTGAAGACGGGCAAATTCCTCCCTCAGGGCAGAGAGTTGTCTGCAAATAGGGCAGCATCTCAGCCTCCAGAAAGTCTCCCGGAAGACTGCTGCTCCACAGCCATTACATTGCATTACTCCCCACATGATTATGTACTTTTTTTTGTGTGTGTGTGTGATTGGTTTGTTATATAGCAATATATATATTATACAATGTGTATGCTTATATTTTCAGTGCTGTGTGCTAGAGAGGATATGACATTGATATGCACCTTGCACTCTTGAGGAAATGATGTCAGAACCCCAGGTATAAAGGAACTATTTCCAGGGGTGGGTGGGGTGAGGGTGGGAAGGGTTGGGCCTAAACTGTGCCCTCACAAAACAATCAGCTAAGAGCTCTGACCCACTGCTGCGATGAGTGCCTTCCTGTCAGCAAGATACCATACACAACAATTTGACAGAGCAAATCCCTGCTAATCAAACAGAGAAAATCCAGACATCCAAGTCAGACACAGGTAAACCTCCCCAGCCCCAAAACAGCCTGGTGGTTTGTGCTTCTGAAAGCAGTCAGCCCCAAAATAAGTCAGCTGTGCTTTAAACTCTTCCTGCACTGAAAATCTTAAGAATTGTAACAAGACTGTCTTTTCCTGATTAAGTTCCTTATTTCACCTTTCAGTTAGAAGTAGCCTCCTCCTGTAGAATATCTGCTACAACCAAAGAGACAATTGCAAGGTTCACCTCCCTCTGTTGTGAGCACAACTCGCTTTCTTGCAAATCCTATGTTCAGTATTGTAGCTCCCAGCAAGAGGTAGCTTGCCTTAAAAAATATTAGCATCTTTATAGGGGGAAGCTGATGCAGATCGCCAGTTCCTGTTAAGGTCACCAAAGCATAGAATCTCACTATTGGGGGGGAGAAGTGAGAGGCAATTGATAACCACAGAGAATGCCAATTTCTGATTATGTGGGGGGGAATATATACAGCCATGACATAGAGAGTTTTACCAGGGTTACCCACAGAAAGCTTTACTGTGTGTACCTGGTCCCTAAATGTGGGAGGAGGGTGGGGATGACCATGACTTGGACGGAGTTCCTAATATAGAGCATGCAATCATGACCCAATTTACCATGACGATCTGACCGAAAAATAATGTAGCCATTCAGGGTCACATGGTAATCCCCTGTGGCAGTGGAGAGCCAGGTTTCTGTTAAAGCCAGGATGTCAGGTTTATGCTGTGCAATCCATCCCAGAAGGGAATCAAACTTTTTTAGTAATCTACATATATTTAGGGAGGCGAAGAGGAGGCCCCTCTTTTTTGCACCAAGAGATGACAACAAAGGGGATGGACCTAGACTCGGGTGAACATTCCTTGATAATAGAAGAAGAAGGAGGATGTGATGGGTTAGGGCTGTCTTGAGTAGCTTGCATTCCTGGGCAATAGCCGAAGGGGAGGTTATTAATTTGGAGCTGTGAACTGGGATAGAAAAAGAGAAGATGTGTGAGGCCACGAGGAGAGTAAAGAAGAAGTGGCCAGAGAGGTGGTGAATAGTATTGCAGGGAGGTACCAAGAGGAGCAAGTACCAGTAAACTTATTAAAAGTGAGATGAGGGAGACAGGAAGTAGAGGACCAAGGAAGGGGACTCATACCAGGGAGGAGGTGAAGGTGGGCAAGAGTCCAATAAGGAGTAGGTAAAAGGGGGGCCATCACTGTAAGGGGAGGAGGAGAGTGCAGCCCACGGATGATTACTAGGTCAAGAGCACAGGCAGGAGCAGGAGATATACGATAAAGTGTGAGAAAAGTAGAGGCTATAAAGATGCAGAGAGAATAGGATACAGTGGGAAAAAAGGAGAGGATACAGATATCGGAACCAGATAGCACAGTGGTAGGGTGTCCGACTACAGTGCGTGGTAGTCATTCAAAACCTGAGGGGGACAGTTGGGGGGGACCTAAAAACAGACAGAAAGTGGGGTTGAAGTAGGAACAGAGAGTGGATTGGGAAGGGTAAAAATGTGAAATGAGCAAAGAGGGACAGGAGAGGCAAAAGATCCAGGCAGCGCAATCCTGAACCCTGGTGGTCACTGAGTATAATTTGCAGAGAGGAAAATGAACACTTAGCAAATTAGGACACGTGACCAGTGAGCGTAAAATAAAGGAGAGTCGGCCTTGGGGGTGGGGAGTTGACATAAAGCATCAATAGGTATACACCGCGAGGCTGTGCAGAGGAGGGAGTCCTGCAGTTACCTTTGCTGCTTTTGGCCCAGGCTGTCCGCTCCCTATGCGGGTGTTTCAGTGGCGGGGAGGACAAAGTGAGAATGGGGGGTTCCAGTGGGCTTAGATACACAGAGAGAAAAAAGAGATCCAATTACTGTGGCACTGGTGGGAAGCCAATGGGTCACACTGCACATGAGCAGTGTGCTCTGCTCAGTCGGGACAGTTGGGAGAAGCCCTAACAGGAACACAACAACAGTAAGTAACTTTAACGGACAATATCACTGCTGCAAGCAGGCTAAGAAGAAACTACAGTGCAAATCAGTACAAGCTCTCACAAGAGCCACTAGAGCTGTCCCTACAGCAGGTTAAATCCCTTCCCACAATAGCATGTCTTAAGGTACCACCCTCGTAAGCCCCGAAGTTACACAAATCTGCACTAAGCCAGAGCTTGTTTCCAAGTGCAACCTGGGAGCATAATGAAGTTAAGTGACTTGCTCACAGTCACACAGTATGCAAGTGGGAGCTGATGGGATTCAAACCCAGGTCTCCAGATTTGCAGTTCAGTGCTCTTTACCGCTATGCTATACTGCCTCCTGCCTCCTAAGAAGAATGAGCTAGTATTTTCTAATTATGTTCCAATGCCCCCAGATGCCCTATTGTATTTTGTAATAAAACAGATCTGTTATTACCCTGTTCCTGATTCTTTGTTTCTAACAAGGAGTCCCTTTCCATGTTTTTAGCTCTTTCAAGAGCATTTTCAAATGTCAGCTTATTGTAGCCCCTTTGTGTGAATCTATTGTATAGTTCCTAAGACTGTTTTTCAAACTCATCTTCTCTAGTTCAGTTCCACCTGATATGTATATGTTTTTCTATATTCATTTGTTTCTAATTTCTTCAGTTCCATTGTGTTGCATTTTTACTATTATTGTTCGAATTCCACCACAGCTGCTAACATCTAAATAATGAATTAACATGTCTATACTATATGTATTTAAAACAGCAAGTGGCAGACAGTAGGTTGGTTCAGGAAACTGTAGAAAGGGATTATTTTGCCACAGTAAAACTGACTACCTCAGGAAGACTTTTGTCGAAGTGCTGGAGTTTTGGTGTGGTGGTGAGCCCACACTGTGTGCATCTGTTAATTACCTGCAATAAAAGTGGAGAATTGCCTTAACATATTTGTTGACTCCTACATTTCTTATTGTGTAAGACTGGTGAGTGCTCTGCTACCTTGAACTTTTTCTCTTCAGATTTACAGTGGGTAACTACTACCCCTTCAGAGCATCAGGCTCCATTCCAGTTGTGCACACCTGTTCATGCTTTGGGCTGCAATGTATCTTGCCTAACTGTAAAATGCAGGAGAATACACCTTTTAGAGTGATTTAAAAAAAATATTTTCTGGGGAAGCATACCCTAAACCCCCTTAGCTTTGTTAGGATTTGGGGTCCCCCTTGTTCACGGCATCTGTGCACACTTCTGCAGATGGGGTACACCCAGCAGTGCTAAGGGGAGCTCAGGGAAGTACTAGCTGCACCTCTGACAGATCTGTTTAACAGATCACTGGAGACTGGCAAGGCCCTGAAGGACTGGAAAAGGGAAGATGTAGTCCCACTTCACAAAAGTAGTAGCAAGGAAGTGACAGGCAGTTATAGGCCTGTCAGCCTCACATCGGTGGTGGGTAAGTTAATGGAAACACTACTAAAGGAAAAGATAGTGGAATGTCTTGTATCCAACAGATTACAGGACCCAAGATAGCATGGTTTCACAGTGGGAAGGTCATGCCAGACAATTCTGATATATTTGTTTGACTAAGTGACCAAGAATTTGGATTAGGGAGGAGTGGTGGAGGTAGTCTACCTGGACTTCAGCAAGGCTTTTGACACCGTTCCACATAGGAGACTGGTAAGTAAAGTTGAGTAACTTGGGATGGGTAATAAGCTAGTAACCTCAGTAAGAAACTGATTAGTAGACAGAACACAGAGGGTAGTGGTAAATGGAGTGTGCTCCAAGGAAGGAAGGGTGACCAGAAGGGTACCTAAGGGATCAGTGTTGGGACTAGTCTTCTTCAGTGTCTTTATATGTGACATAGCAGAGGAACTGGAAGGGAAGGTCTGCCTCTTTGTGGGTGACACCAAGATCTGCAATAGAGTGGACACTCTGGTGGGGCTGGGTTGGAAAGGATGGACTGGGATTTAAAAAGAATGGAAGAGTGAGAACAGCAAGAGGAAGAAGCTCTGTTAGAACTTTGCTGCTCTACTCTACTGGACTGAAGAACTAGAACTTTATTACAGGGAACTTCAATTTAGGGTAAAAACAAACAAAAAAGAGTGTGTTTGTCTGAGTTGGATGAAGGAATTGTTATCTGTGCAGTTAGCTAGGTGAAGGAAAAAAACTGTGAATGGGGGAGCAGCTTAGAGAGAAGAAAGCCAGGTGTTTGCATTTAAAAACTGACCTAGATAGCTTCTGGCAGAGAACAGCAAGAGGAAGAAGCTGCTGTTAGAACTTTACTGCTCTACTCTACTGGACTGAAGAACTAGAACTTTATTACTGAGAACTTCAATTTAGGGTAAAAACAAACAAAAAAACAAACAAAAACAAGCATTTGTCAATGCTGAATGTTGATTGTGTTGGTGTGTTGAGCTTGCTCACTGCCCCTCTGTCACTCGCTCAGTCTGTTTCTCCCGGTGCTGCAGGCTGCTCTTTTGTACTGGGCTCCTGCCTGCGTTGGCACCTTGTTCTGCCCTCTAAGAAATCCGCAGCTGTCACAACAGAGCTCCGTTGAGGTGGCTCACTCCCCCTCTCTCACTTGCTCATTCTGTTTCTCCTGGCACTGCAGGCTGCCATTTTATACTGGGTTCCTGCCTCTGTTGGTGTTTTTTTCTGCCCACAAAGAAATCTGCAGCAGTCCTGACACAGGTCTGTTGAGCCTGCTGACTCCCCCTCTCTCACTCACTCGTTCCATTTCTGCCGGCGCTGCAGGCTGGCCTTTTGTACTGGGCTCTTGCAGCCTTTTTCTGCCAACAAAGAAATCTGTAGCAGTCACGATATAGCTCCATTGAGCTCTCTAACTCCCCCTCTCTCACTCACTCATTGTGTTTCTCCCGGCGCTGCAGGCTGCCCTTTTGTACTGAGCTCCTGCCTGCGTTGGCACTTTTTTCTGCCCACAAAGAAATCCACAGCTGTCCCGACAGAGCTCCATTAAGGTTGCTCACTCCACCTGTGTCACTCACTCATTCTGTTTCTCCCGGCACTGCAGGCTGCCCTTTTGTATTGGGCTCCTGCCTCTGTTGCCACCTTCTTCTGCCCACAAAGAAATTTGCAGCAGTTACAATAGAGCTCCGTTGAGCTCGCTCACTCCCTCTCTCTCTTGCTCATTCTGGTTTTCCCTCCACTGCAGGCTGCCCTTTTGTACTGGGCCCCTGCGTGCATTGCTGTCTTTTTCTGCCCACAAACAAATCTGCAGCAGTCCCAACAGAGCTCTGTTGAGTTCACTCTCTCCCTCTCCCTTCTCGCTCGTTCTGTGTCTCCTGCCACTGCAGACTGTCCTTTTGTACTGGGCTCCTGCCTGCATTGGCGGCTTGTTCTGGCCAGAAAGAAATCTGATGCAGTCCCGACACAGCTCCATTGAGCTTGTTCACTCCCCCTCTCTCACTCACTCATTTTTGTTTCTACCTGCACTGCAAGCTGGCCTTTTGTACTGGGTTCCTGCCTGCATTGCCGCATTTTCTGCCCACAAAGAAATCCACAGCAGTCATAATACAGCTCCGTTGAGCTCGCTCACTACCGCTCTGTCACTCACTTGTTCTGTTTCTCTTGGCGCTGCAGGCTGCGCTTCTGTATGGGGCTCCTGGCTGCATTGGTACCTTTGTCTGTCCACAAAGAAATCCACAGCTGTCCTGACAGTGCTCTGTTGAGGTTGCTCAGTCTCCCTCTGGCAAGCGCTCATTCTGTTTGTCCTGGCGCTGCAAGCAGCCCTTTTGTACGGGGCTCCTGCCTGCATTGGCACCTTTTTTTGCCCATAAAAAAATCCGCAGCAGTCCTGATAGAGCTCCGTTGAGCTCACTCACTCCCCCTCTCACTCACTCGTACTGTTTCTCCCACTGCTGCAAGCTGGCCTTTTCTCCTGGGCCCCTGCCTGCATTGACACCTTTTTCTGCCCACAAAGAAATCTGCAGCAGTCCTGACAGCGCTTCGGTGAGTTCGATCACTCCCCCTTCCTCACTCACTCTCTCATTCTGTTTCTCCCCATGCTGCAGGCTGCCCTTTTGTACTAGGTTCTTGCATTGGGGCCTTTTTCTGCCCACAAACAAATCTGCAGCAGTCCCAACAGAGCTCAGTTGAGCTCGGTCACTCCCCCCTCTCACTCGTTCGATCTTTATCTGTCCCAAACACTGATTTCCCACAGTGACCATGCTATTCTCTGGCAGGAGTGCAAAAACATATTTTAGCCAGGATGTGAAAAATGACAGCTGTACTGTTCATAAGGAGGTGTGAAAAATTGCCACTGTTGAAAATGTGACGTAAAAATATTACAAATTTGTGAAGTTACAAGGGTGCGTGGAAACAGTTCAATGCACGCTTATAACACAGTCATGTTATGGAGTTTCATCACCAAATTTCCAACATAGGGATTTTAAGACCTCTATTCATGAACAGTGCCACTGTCATTTTCTTAATCTGTCCTGAACACTGATTTCCCACAGCGACAGCGTTATTCTGTCCAGAAACTGTGAAACTACATTTCAGTCAGGATGTGAAAAATGACAGCTGTACTGCTCACAAGGAAGTGTGAAAAAATGCCACTGTTGAAAATCTGGCATGGCAATATTACAAATCTGCAGTTACAAGTTACAAGGGTGTGTGGAAAGTGTGCAATGCACACTTGTAACACAGTCATGTGATGGGCTATCATCACCAGATTTTCAACGTAGGCATTTTAGGACCTCTACTCATGAACAGTATCACTGTCATTTTCTTAATCTGTCCTGGACAGTGATTTCGCACAGCAGCGGAAGTGCGCAAACACATTTCAGCCAGGATGGGAAACATGACAGCTGTACTGCTCATAAGGAGGTGTGAAAAAATGCCAATGTTGAAAATCTGGCATGAAAATATTACAAATTCACAGCGTTACGAGTGTGCTTAGCAACTGTGCAGCGCGCGCTCGTAAAACAGTCATTTTTTGGATTTTTCCCACCAAATTTGCAGCATAGGCGTTTTGAGAACCCACCTCATAAACACTGGCACTGTCATTTCATTAATCAGCCCTGAAAGGTGATTCCGCGCAGTGACCGAGAAATCACCTTTTGGGGCTAATTAACACCAGGACAGTTCAAGAATTCATGAAGAGGGGTCCCAAAACCCAAATGTTGAAAATTTGGTCCCAAAATTCCAAAAAATGCCTGAGATATGCATTAAAGTTGACAAAACCCTATTTATTCCATTATACAGTTTACCGGCATTTACTTAGTTCGCGGTCGGCTTTGAAGAGTGCAGACGTGTTCCTGGTCCACTGAAGACCATCGCCCGGACTCTGGAGGTAAGGGGTGAGGGGGAATGTGGGGAGGCAGGGTGCGCAGTGGGTGGGCACGGTTGCGGAGGGGGCAGGGAGACTTCCAAGGAACAGTTTCCTTTTTTTCAAGTTAAAAAAAAACACATCACGGTGGGCTCCCAGCGTGCCAAATGACTCTTTCTTTGGGGGGGCAACAGTAGCTGATGGGGGATTGGGCACCCCCATTGGCACACAACAAAAAGGGGGGGTTAGATTATGCCAACAGGGATTGGACACCCCGTCAGCAGACAATGAAAGGAGGGGTTACAGAATGTTGACGGGGAGTGGACTCCCCCATCAACAAAAAACAACATTCGGGCACTGAGGCCAACGGGGATTGGGGCCCCTGTCAGCAAATAAACACGGTGGGGGGAGGTTATATTGTTTGTGAACATGGCGGCAAGCCACCGCCATGTTCACAAACAATATCAGGGTTTGGAAATTCCGCCCAGCAATGAAGGGCCAGTCCCTCATTGCAGCGGATGGCTGATGCTGCAATGAAGAGATGGCCCTGATTGCAGTGGTGAAATTGTCACAACTTGGTGTCAACGTTCCAAACTACTGTCACCAGCAGCGTGCAGTGGAATTGGGGGAAGCGGGACAAGCCTTTGCAGGCTGTGGGGGCATTGGCCACAACAGTGCCGTACCTCCACAGCCTGCTTCTGAGAAAGCTATCCCAATATGTTTCTTGCGCTCAATATAAAAAGAGTGTGTTTGCCTGAGTTGGGTGAAGGAATTGTTATCTGTGCAATTAGCTAGGTGAAGGAAAAAAAAAACCTGTGAATTAGGGTGAGGGAATTGTTATCTGTGCAGTTAGCTAGGTGAAGGGAAAAAAACTGAATTGGAGGAGTGGCTTAGAGAGAAGATAGCCAGGTGTTTCCATCTAAAAACTGACCTAGATAGCTTCTGGCAGAGAACAGCAAGAGGAAGAAGCTGCTGTTAGAACTTTACTGGGACTATATTGCCCTCCAACTCTCCCCTCCATGCCCCCACCCTTAGCCAGTTCTACTTTTATAGCCACAGGATTTGACTGACAACAGGAAATTCTTGTTTAGGAGCAGGAAGGGAGTGATCACAGAGGCACAAAAGACTGACCATCCTAGAAGGAAAAGAGTAGCTCTCCATCACCCCTTAGCTGCTGGAGGTCTGATACCGAGCAAGTAAGAAGGAGATGACTGAGGAATATAGCAACTTACTGTCCCAGAAGAGGAAAATCAGGAGCTTTAAGTGCACAAAAGCAGTAGAAAAGTAGGGAAAAGAAACTGTATATAAAAAAAATAAATAAACATAGAGAGGAAAGAGTAAGTATACAAAACAACAGTTAAGGGACCACAAATAAGACATGATGGGGGTGGTGCAGTGCAGTGGCTGTGGCTCAGCAGTCTTCCGGGAGATGTTCTGGAGGATGCAGTGTTGTCTCATCTGCAGGCACCTCTCTGGACTGAGGGAGGAGGTTGCTCATCTCCAGGCTGAGTTGGTCAGGATTTGGGGGACCTCCTTTCCCACCCAGGGACCACCAGGGCCACCACCGCTGCCTCAGAGGTTGCCAAGAAAGAGGAGCAGTTGGACCACAGTGGGCTCAGGGAGGGTAAGGGTGGCGGAACAGAGGTGCGTCCCTCCAGTTGTACCTCTCCACAATTCATATGCCATTCTGGCAGAGTGTGATTCCTCTATGAAGGCACCCACAGTGGAGACCAAGAAGGATGCTGGGAACCTCCACAAAGGAGACCCACAGGAGGGTGGCAAGGGACTCCACAGGGGAAGGAAACAACTCATGGTGGGGGACTCCATTGTTAGGAGGGTAGAACTGGGGGAAAGAAGGGAGAGGGAGGTAAGGTATCTGCCTAGTGCCATGGCTTGGAGGGACAGGAAATGAATCCTCAGGATCGTGGTTGAGCAGCTGTATGGGGGAGGGAGATGGATGTCATTGTCCACCTAGAGACAAATGACCTGGTTTGAAAATGGATCACTGCAGTGCAGGAGGAGTTTGTGGAGTTGGTGAGAGGCCTTAGACAAGTAGCACACATGGTAACCTTCTCGGAAGTGCTACCTGTCTATGGCATGGGTGACTCTAGGCTACTCCACACCATGGGATTTAATCAGTGGTGAAAATCTGGGAACTGGAGGTCCACCTGGAGGGATACAGGCCTATATTGGCGTGATGGTCTGCATCTGTCCAGGAGGGGAACCAGGATCCTAGGTGACAGGTTTAAATGTTTCATTGGCAAGCATTTTAACTAGCCAAGGGTGGAGACACTGAAAAGGAGAAGGGAAATCCTAGCCCCACCCAAAAAAATCAAGGTAGTTAGTGAGGTAAACATCAAGATAGAACAGTCAATAGGGAGAAGGGCAGGGATAAATGGAGAAAAAGACAAAAGCAATAAGGACAGGGATGGGGCAAAAAGGGATAAGGCCATCACAAAATGGAGGGTAATGAGTACCAAGGCACATAGTCTAGGTAACAAGCTCCCTGAACTGGTGGCCTTGATGGAAGAGGGTTGCTGGGATATTGTGGCAGTCACAGAAACACGGTACACAGAGAACCATGACTGGGATGTTAACATTCCAGAGTACATAATCTAGAGGAGGGACAGGGAGGGTAGAAGAGGAGGAGGAGGAGCTCTTTATGTAAGGGAAGAGATCAAAGCAATGGAACTAAAGGGTAAACAGGGAGGAAAGGAGGCACTGTGGGTCACCCAGGAGACTCAAAATGGCACCACAATCTGCACAGGGGTTGCATACAGACCCCCATCTCAGAGGGAGGAATTTGACAAGGAAATGATAGAAGGCATCCTTAGGGTGGCAGAGAAAGGGGAGATATTGCTGATGGGGGACCTGAATATGCCAGATGGTAACTGGAGTACCTCTGCTGCAGTGACATCCAAGAGCAGGGCCATTCTCGATGCCCTACAGGGGGCATGCCTCAGACGCTAGTGTTGGAACCCACGTGGGAGGGAACAATCTTAGACCTGGTACTCTAAAATGGGGATGGAGAGAGGATCTCAGATTTAGAAGTGGGTAACCATCTGGGAACTAGTGACCACCAAACAGTGTGGTTCACGATAAACTCAGCTGTTGAGTCGAGCCATACAAAAGTGAAGGTACTGGACTTCAGGAGGGCTGATTTTGTCAAAATAGGAGAGTGCATCAGAAAAGCACTAGCAAACAGGCAAGAAGGTGGGGTGGACCACAATGGGGAAACATCAAAACTGCCATCACAGAGGCAACAAGCCTTTGTGTGAAGCAAATAAATCAAAACAAAAGAAAAAAACACTATGGTTCTCAAAAGAAGTGGCAGGGAAGGTTAGGGAGAAAAATATAGTATTCAGAAAGTATAAGGAAACACAGAAGGAGCTGGACAGAGAACTGTACCAGTTAAAGCAGAAGGAAGTGGGGAAGGCAGTCAGAATAGCAAAGGCCCAAACTGAGGAAAAGATAGCCAACTCAGTTAAGAAGGGGGATAAAACCTTTTATAGGTACATTAGGGAGTGAAGAAAGACTAAGGGAGGGATACTGAGGAGGAATAAAGAGGAGAGTGGGTGGGCAGAGAGGGACAGTGAAAAAGCAGGGCTACTGAATGAATACTTCTGCTCAGTATTCACAAAGGAGGAGGAGGAGGGGAGGTACCTAATCCAGTCAATGGAAGCACTCTGGATAGGGGGGTTGATATCAAGCCTTTCACAGAAGAAAGGATTCTGAAAGAACTCCTAAAACTGAAGGTGGATAACGCAATGGGGCCTGGTGGAATTCACCCCAGAATTCTAAAAGAACTAAGGGAAGAACTAGTAACACCTCTGACTACCCTTTTAACAAATCATGGGAGGATGGCGGTGACCTGAGGACTGGAGGAGGGTGGATGTGATTCCCCTTCACAAAAGTGGGAGCAAGACAGAGGCAGGAAGCTACAGACCTGTCAGTTTGACCTCAGTGGTTGGGAAAATGATGGAATCATTTCTGAAGGAAACAATTGTTGACTACCTAGAGGCCAGTGGGGCACAGGACTCAAGGCAGCATGGATTCACAGTGGGAAGGTCATGTCAGATGAACCTAATTGATTTCTTTGACTGGGTGACCAGAGTAGTAGACCAGGGAGGGGCTGTGGACATGGCCTACCTAGACTTTAGCAAGGCATTTGACACAGTCCCACACAAAAGATTAATAAACAAATTAGCCAGCCTGGGAGTAGTCCCAGGTTGGTAGCCTGGGTAAAACATTGGCTGGACAACAGGACACAGAGGGTAATAGTAAACGGAGTCCACAGTGAAGAAAGGGGGGTTACTAGTGGGGTACCACAGGGATCAGTACTGGGTCTGGTCCTTTTTAATGTCTTTATAAGTGACATTGCAGAGGGACTGGAAGGAAAAGTATGTCTCTTTGTAGATGACACAGAGATCTGCAACAGGCTTGATGCACAAGGTGGGGTGGAAAGGATGAGAAGGGACTTGGCAAGATTGGAGGAAGGGTCAAATGTATGGCAGCTTAGATTCAATGCAAAGAAGTGCAATGTAATGCACCTGGGAAACAAAAACCCATGGGAAGAGTACATAATGGGGGGTGAGATACTGACAACAACAAAAATGGAAAGGGACCTGTGGATACTTATATCAGATGACCTAAAGGTGGGCAAGCAATGTGAGAAGGCAGTAAGGAGGGCTGGAGGGATACTGGGATGCACAGGGAGAGGCATCACCAGTAGAAAACATGAAGTTGTTATCCCTCTATACAGACAGTTGGTGAGACCACATCTGGAGTTCTGCGTGCAGTTCTGGAGACCCCATCTCCGCAGACGTAGACAGAGTGGAGGCTGTCCAGAGGACGGCAAACAAAATGGTGCAAGGTCTGCACCAAAAGACATATAAAGAAAGGCTAAAGGAGATTAATATGTATAGCCTTGAGGAAAGAAGGGAGAGGGGGGACATGATAGAAACTTTCAAGTATCTCAATGGAATCATCAAAGTCCAAGAGGGTAACATCTTTCAGAAAAAGAGATGTGCAAGAACAAGGGGGCACAATTTGAAGATAGAGGGGGGGACGGCTCAGAGATAATGTGAGGAAGTATGTTTTCATGGAGAAACATAGAAATATAGAAGTTGATGGCAGATAAGGACCGCAAGGCCCATTCAGTCTGCCCATTTCTTTTTCTACCTTATGAATGTGCCATCGGCTTTTGCGCTGTCAATGGCCTATCTATTCATGCTCATCTGTATTGCTCCCTTATGCCTATCCCATGCCTGTTTGAAGCCCTGCACTGTATTCATATCCACCACTTCCTGAGGTAGGCTGTTCCATGCATCCACCACCCTTTCTGCAAAAAAGTTCTTCTTCACATTACCCCTTAATCGGCCTCCCTCTAATCTCATGCTGTGTCCTCTTGTCCTGCTATTTTTCTTATATTGAAACATGTTAGACTCTTTCACCTTGTTAATGCCCTTAAGGTGTTTGAATGTTTCGATCATATCACCCCTGTCCCTCCTTTGCTCTAGGGTATACATATTGAGCTCCGTTAATCTGTCCTCATATGTTTTCTGATGCAGTCCCTGCACCATTTTGTTTGCCCTTCTCTGAACTGCCTCAATTTGGTTAATATCCTTGTGAAGGTGTGGCCTCCAGTATTGCACGCATTACTCCAGCTGTGGTCTAACCTGTGTCTTGTAAGGAGGGATTATTACCTCCCTCTTACGACTTGTAATACCCCTACTAATACACCCCAAAATCTCCCTAGCCTTACCTACTGCTTTAGCGGTCTGCTTGGATGATTTCAGGTCATCTGTGATTATGATGCCCAAGCCTCTTTCTTCCCTTGTGACTGTCAGCAACTCCCCTCCCAGTCTATAGGTGGCTTCAGGGGTTCTCTTCCCTATGTGCATGATCTTGCACTTCTTTGCATTAAACCCCTGTTACCACTCTTCCGACCATTTTGCCTATTCATCCAGATCTCTTCTCATTCTGCCCACCCCATCCGGATCATCTACTCTGTTGCAGATCTTGGTGTCATCTGCAAACAGACAAACCTTACCCATCTGCAATGTCACTGATGAAGATATTGAAGTGGACTGGCCCAAAGACTGGTCCCTGAGGTACCCCACTTGTGACTTGCATCTCTTCTGACTGTATACCGTTCAGCACCACTCTCTGTTTTCTGCCCGTCAACCAGTTTGCCACCCAGTTGACCAACTTCTGACCCACCCTGAGCCTACCCAGCTTATTAATCAATCTTCTATGTGGAACAGCATTGAAAGCTTTGCTGAAGTCAAGGTAGGTGACATCAACTGCTCCTCCTTGGTCCACCACACTGGCTACCCAGTCAAAGAAATGCATGAGATTAGTTTGACAGGACCTTCCTTTTGTAAACCCATGCTGTCTTGGATCCTGTGCTTCTATGGATTCCAGGTATTGACCTATACTTTCCTTAAGGAGTGCCTCCATAATGTTGCCCACTACTGTGGCAAGACTGACTGGTCTGTAGTTCCCTGCCTCCTCCCTGTTACCACTCTTGTGGAGTGGGATCACATGAGCCCTTCTCCAGTCTTCTGGGACCTCTCCTGTGTTCAGAGACTCACTAAACAGTTTTGATAATGGCTCTGCTAGTTCCACCCATAGCTCCTTTAGTACCCTGGGATGTATGCCATCAGGTCCCATTGCCTTGTCCACCCTGAGCTTATCAAGCTCCTGTAGGACCCTTTCTTTTGTGAAGGGACTAGTGCACACCTCCCTCCCCCATGTGTCCATGGTACTGAGCTGTGGGCCCTGCCCTACCTTCTCTTCAGTAAACACTGAGCAGAAGTATCTATTTAGGATAGATGCTTTTACATGGTCCTCCTCCTCACATGCCCCCTTATCCCCTTTGATCTTAGAAATACCCCCTCTGGACTGTCTCCTTTCACTAATGTATCTATAAAAAGTCTTGTCATCTTCTTTTACTGTTTGTGCTAGTGTTTCCTTAGTTTGGGCCTTTGCCTGCCTTACTGCCTTCCCTGCTCCCCTTAGGAAAGTTTGGTATGCCTCCCTATCTTCATCCTGCTGCATTCCCTTATATTTCCTGAAGGCCAGCCTTTTGGCTCTGACCTTTTCTGCTACTGTTTTTGAGAACCAAAATGGTTTCCTTCATTTTTTGCACTTCCTTTTCTCTCTCATACAATGGGATGTTGCTTCAAGTAAAGCATCTTTAATGCTTGCCTACTTTGCCGGTATACCCTCACCTTTATTTCTTTTTGCCAGGGCTAGCTTAACTCTGTTGGCCATCTTATCAAAGTCAGCTCCTCTGAAGTCCCATATTTTTGCCTTGGAATGGGATGATTTAGTTCTAGTGGCCAAATTGAACCATACCATGTGATGGTCACTGGCCCCCAGGTGACCTTCTACCTGGAGATCTGTGATCCTTTCCCTGTTAGTCAGTACTAGATCTAGGATAGTCCTGTCTCTTATGGGTTGTTGTACCAGTTGTTTGAGTCCCTCCCCCTGCAGGGAATCCACCATGTGTCTAGTTCTGGCAGATGTTCCTGCTGGTATTGACCAATCTGTATCTGGCATGTTGAAGTCTCCCATTATCAAAACCTCCCCTTTAGCTGTCTTGTTTTGTATATCTTCTAACAGTAATGTGTCTATGTCCTCCTACTGGTCTGGAGGCCAGTACACAACCCCAGTTCATACGGCTGTCCCATTTCCTGACTCCAGGGTGACCCACAGTTCTTCTGGCTCCTTATGTGTATTCTGAATTTCTGTAGCTTTGATATTTTCATTGACATAAAGCGCAACTCCACCCCCGCCCCTTTTTGCACCTCAGACTCTTCTGAACAGTACATAACCAGGTACTGAAGTCTTCCAAGTGTGGTTACTGGTAAACCATGTCTAGCTAATGGCTACTATGTCCAGTTTAGCCTCTGTCATTATTGCCTGCAGGTCTTGGATCTTGTTTCCCAGACTGCAAGCATTTGTGTACATGATTTTCCATTGGCCAGATTTTGGTGTGTTCATTTTTGGGTGAGGTCTGGCATTTCCCCATGTGCGTAGTATGGGGAGCCAGACCTTTTCTCCTTACCTGGTGATGCAAATGAACTACAAACATGCTGAACTCCTGTTTGACCACTATCTGAGGGGGGAGGGTGTTCTTCCCATTCGATGTATGGTGTGCAGCACCCCTCTCCCCATCTGCTAGTTTAAATATTCTGCAAAGACATCAAACTTCTGCCCCAATGCATGACTCCTCCTTAGTCAGATGCAGTCCATCAAATTTAAAGAACTTTTATTCCCAAAACTGTTGCCAGTTCCTACAAATGTGTGTCCTTTTCCTGGCACCAGCCCTTGAGCCACATGTTTAGCTCCCCATCTCCCCTTCTCTGACCATCTGTCCATTTTTCCTCCCTCTCCCAGACTGGCAGGATCTCAGAGAAGGAGATGCCAGATGAAATGGATGATAGTTTGTCACCCAGCCTGTTAGGCGTTCCTTGGTCTCCACAACTGACAGGCTGGTGAGATCATTAGTCCTTATGTACTCGAGGATGCCAATGTTTTCTCCTGCTTCCTGAACAATTTTAGCAATGTGGTCAGTGTCTCTCCATGCTGATGTACCTGGGTGACATCTGACCATTACCCCTGGCTGGAGATATGTATCAACTCCCCAAATCATGGAGTCTCCCATGATCAGAAGTTTTTTTGATTTCCTTTTTGCTTTTTTTGTTTTGGTTCCTTTTTTGGGTGAGTTTTGTTGTGCTAGTTCCTGTACTGCAGTGTTCTGCTCTGCAGTGTCCTCTGCCCCTTTGTTTGATTTCAGAGATAGCGGCAGATACCTGTTTGTAGTTTTTATATGGTTTTTGGAGGTGATATGTTGGAGAGCACTGAGTAATGGGGCACCTGATTTGCCCCTCCTAATCACCTGCCAACCTCCCAGACCAACTACCCTCTGCGGTCGAGGTGCTTCTGTTGGATGTTCGGGAAATGGGCGGGTGGTTCTTATAATATATTTCCTCTTGAATATGCAATTTGAGGTGTGCAATCTCTGCCCATGCTTTCTGGAGCTGAGCTCTTAGATCTCCAATGGCCCAGCATGTAGGACAGTGTCCTAAATCCTGTAAAACTGCCCTTCTGAAAAGTGTCCCATAGTACCTGCAGTTAATAATATCCATTCCAGATGAGTTGCTGGGTTTATAACCTGGTCAGAGTAATTAGAAGGAAGAAAATAAAAGCAAAAGCTTGATTTTATGTTTTGTTTGTTTTTGTATAACTTGTTATTACAAGTTAAATTACTAGTGTCCCTGTAAATGAGGTCACTGTGTGCAAACCCCTCTGATCTGCCCATTCCTGCTTTGCTACAGGAAATGTCACGCCTGTGCTACCCTATAAAAGGAGTGTAGTGTGGGGTGGTTGGGGATGTGGGTGGGTGGCCCGTCCTTTCCCCTGCTGAAAAAGAAGAACCACAGATGAAAGAAACAAGGAGGTAAGAGTAGAAACAATCAGCCAGCAACAAATGCAGTAGCCCTGAAAGCTTATCCTAATGATTGATAAAACTGTAAAATCTGTAAAGCACCACCTGTAATAATTTCACAGAAGATATACCCTGTAAGAAGCAGTTGGCAATTTGAATCAGAAGATTACAGCAGTAATCTGTAAGCACACACCTGTAAGCACACCCTGTAATAATGCAGAAGAAGGTATACCCAGCAACAATAATTTGAATCAGAGAAAATAAAGCAATAACATTTTAACAACAAACAGTAACAATCCTTGTGAGTACAAAATAAAAATAACACACAGTAAATCTGCCTAGCCAAAAGAAGCCTTAATCCTTTTCCTTGTTCTGGTAAGGTTGTTTGCTCTGTCCTTTCAAGCAACCTTGAAGAAAAGAGCTCAGGTAAAGCTAGCAAAATGGTGCAAGGTCTACATTAAAAGTCTTATGAGGAGAGGCTAAAGGAGCTAAATATGTGCTCCCTGGAAGAGAAGAGAGAGAGGAGATATGATAGAAATCTTTAAATCCTGGGGTAAATAAGGTACTGAGAGAGAGAGTTTTAGATGCATGAAACAGCCTTCCTGAGGAGGTCGTGGAGTCAGAAACAGTGGGGGAATTCAAGAATGCATGGGACAGACATTTATTTATTTAGTTTTTGTTGACCAGGTAAGTGCACTAGACAAATCCTGCCTTTTTTCAGGCACGACTCGGGGGAGGGGGATACAGATGAATGCCAACTGACCTTGAACCAGATTAAGCTGTTGGTGGTATTTTTAGTGAAAGAGGGAAATTTGGCCAGGACACCAGGGAAATTCCCCTACTCTCCACTGGGGGAACTGGCTGGCTTGCAAAGATGGCCACTTCTCCAGTGCGAGCTATGTGTGAAGACACTGCTGGGACAGGAGTTCAGGCCTTTGCTCCTGTCCTGTCCACTCAAGATGCTGTAGATCTTGCTTTTGTGATGGCAGATTTTTTGGCTACGGATCAAGATTCTGATAACATGGAGGTTTTGTCCGACTTGGATAACTTATCAGGACACTGTACAGTTGCTTTGCGTAATGAAGCAGTCGCTTTGAAGTCTATTTTGTGCACTGTCTCGCAGCAGTGAGAGCTCCTTCGGCTGCAGAAGCAGACCCGGTTGAAAAAGGCTCACAAACTGGATTGTAAAATTAAGGCTTTAACTGCCGGTTCTCCTGTGGTTTTGATGGTTTCCTCAGAACAGCTGATGCAGGCACAGGGGCAACATGGAAGAGACACTGCCCCTGTTCTAGCTTGACCGCCTGTTGTTCTGATATCTCAGGATCATTGTGCAGCTTTCAGTGTGAACAGTGCTCCTGCTGTGTGCCAAGAGCCGCCCGTTGGTTTGGATCAGGAGAAAGGGATGCAGCATGTCACTTCAGGGACGCCTTGTTTTGAAACAAGCCCCCGAGTTGTGGAAGGCTTTGGTACCTCCACACCACAAGCTCCTAACCCGGAAGTTACTTTCTTGTTTAGGGAGCGAGCCAAAGAGAAGGATTGGAGTGCTATGGTCCCTGATTTACCACCTCTAACCTCCCCGAGTGTGCAGCAGCCTGATGTGGGCTCCTGGTCCCCAGAACTCGCTTAAAATGATGCTGGGTGGATTCAGGGCCAGACGGGACAATGGATTCCTGACCCTAATGATTCCTCTTACAAAAAACTATGTGAGTTGACTTCTTCTGCTGTGGCCACCAATGCTGGTTCTTCAAAGAGCTCCAACGGACCCCAGGGTAATGATATTTAAATTCCTAAGACTGATAACCATATTCTTTCAGAGGTCTGTGTTACTGACAAAATAAATATTGTTAGGAAGGGGACACCTGCAGATGTTCGACTACAGCCTAGTCCTGAGGTTCTGGAAGAACATCAGGAGGGGCCTTCTATGGCCCCCATGTTTAAACTGGCTGATCTCTTCCACTCCAGTGGGGAATCTGCCCTTAGGAGGAATTTGGTCAGGTTGCTGTACAAGGGGGGGCCTGGAATCTCCTCCAGACAGATTGTTTATTGCCAGGCAATTGTTGAAATCCTCTATGAAGTTCTTTTCCTCAGACATTTTTGCCCTTATTAATCTAGGCAATGGGAATTTTGATATCAGTTTTAAAAATGTCTCTAATCTGGATAGGTTCTGGTCCCAATATCATATGCAGAAAAATAGCCCTCTTTGGGTACCTTTTCAGGCTGTCCCTTTAATTAAACCCTTGATCAAGACTATTACTATCATGTTTCGAAATGAGGGTGTTAATGTTGAGGATATTTTGTTTTGGCATTGTCAAAGGTGTGAGATTTTGGGATGGCCCATGCCTACGATGGACAGGTGGTGGATGGAAGATAAAGGTGAAACTTCTGTCTATGAATTCAGGTTCTGTTCACCTTCCCAGTACCTTCTTTTTTGGATAGAGATAGAGGGTCTATTTTTTATATTAGACAGCCCAGGTCCTGTTTTAAGTGCGGCTCTCGGCTGCACCTTAGCTCGGCCTGTGACACTGCTAGGTGTAGTCACTGTTTGGAGTATGGTCATGTGGCCTTGGCATGCCTTAATTTGTTCAAGTGCAACCTCTGTGAATAGACAGGGCATGCTTATGGTCATTGTCCATGGGCGTCCCACAATCGTGAAGATTGCCCTTCCCATGAAGGAATTATTAATCAGGCTCAGCATGCCCTGGCCAAACAGGCTGTATCGGTGACGGTACCAGAGAATAGACATCAGGGGTTAGAAGCTGCCACTGCAGGGTCAAGAGAGGTAGTACCTGTGACAATCCCATGTCAGACTGATCCTCCTGAGCCACCTGCAGCGGTTACTCCAGTGGACGGCATGGGTGGGGAACAAGACGTTCCACATAGGGATATATCTGAAGAAATTACAGAGGTTGACATGCCCCCCTCCCCCTCCCCCTTCGGAGACACCTTTCAAGATCATTCCTCTGAGGAAGTGAAACCGGCAAGGGAAACATGTATCCAGGCCTGATCCCCCTCCAGATACAGTACAGTTAGGAAATAGGTATACTCCACTTGGGGATGATATGGGGAAGACTCGGAGGATGAAGGTACAGATACCTCTTCTGTTCTGTCCACTACTGACACAGATAGTAGGACTGAGGACTCTATAGCCAAAAGGACCAGATGGAGACATGTGGGCAAAACCCCTTAGGTATGTTAACTTTCATTTGACAGGGTGTTTGTCTCCTTTTTTTGTACGACATACATTCCTTAGCTATTTCCACCATTAACATTAGTGGGATTAAAAGTCTGAAGAAGCGCATTGGGTTTTTTCTACTCTTAAGGGTTTACATTCCAATATTATATGTTTACAAGACACCCAGTTAAAATCTCATTTAGAGCTTCAACATGCTTCACGAAGTTGGTCTTTAGGGCCATCCTTTTGATCAATAGGGACTGACCTCTGTGATGGGATTGGGATCCTTTTTTCTAATCCCGCCATCTCAGTTTCTAGATTAATAGATGTTCACCCAGGGAGAGCGCTCTGTTTGGATATTTTCTTGTATTCAGAGAGGTTTAGACTCATTGCCATATATGCACCCCAGACTAAAGCTCAGAGAACTGCATTGTTTAAAGAAATTCAACCTCTTCTCCATAGTTCTCGTTTAGTGCTTCGGCTGGGGGACTTTAACTGTAGGCTAACTCAGGCTGACAGGGGCCTTCGTACCACAAACCTTTTTTGTGATTCTGTAGCTTTGTAAAAAATGGTTTCTACTGCGAATCTGATTGACGCCTACAGGACACTTCACCCTATGGGGGATTTACGTATTTTAGGGGTACCGTTAAAACGTGAATAGATTTTATCTTTTTGTCTAGGGTAGTTAAGGTTTTACAGGTTTCCACTTCCCCAATTGAATTTTTGGTTCATGGGGTTGTTACAGCCTTGATTACTTGGGATGGTGCCCCAAGGGTTAAAAAGAACAGATGTAGGTTAAATCAATTGATGTTGGACGATCCTAAGATTAGGAAACTGTGGTTAAGGGAGTGGGCAGCACGGCTTTCAGTCTCGGAATGTTATGACGCTCTTTCAGACTGGTGGGAAGATACAAAGAGAGGGTGGCAACATTTTTTTCAGCACCAGGCTCATGTTAAGGCTAATAAGGATTATTTGGGTTACCTTAAACTCCGGCATCAGTTACAACATCTGATTTCCCTGTCTGGCACTACCAGGTATGACAATAGTCAGTTTATTGCTACTATTAAAAAACAGATGATTAGTTTGCAATATGATAGGGGTAGGTCCCTAGATCAGGAATTATGATTTGGAACACGCATGACTAAACAATCTTTAGATCCATTTACTGAGTGTAAGGACAGGGTAGAGTCTCTGCTTATTACCTCTTTAACTGCTATGGATGGTCAAACAGTAAGTACTCCACAGCAGCTGTTGTCAGTAGTGGAGGAGTATTTGTCCCATATGATGTCTGCAGACATTTCTTCAGAAGACAAGGACATAAATCAGTGTCTGTCTAAACTGAATTTACCTCGGCTTTCTGATACCAATAAGGTAACTTTGGAAGCCGAAATTTCTTTGCAGGAGGTTCAAGATGCCATGGTTCTTTGTCCTGTCGTTTGGCTCCTGGATCTGATGGTATTGGAGCAGGGTTCTATAAAACCTTCCTATCTGAATTGACTCCAGTATTAGCCATTTTGTTGAATCACATTTTACGGACTGGTGCATATGCACCTTCTATGACTGAAGCTGTTTTGCTTCTGATTTACAAAAAAGGGGACATGTCTGATCTGGGGAACTGGCGTCCGCTTAGTGTCTTAAATACGGACTTGAAAATTTTGACTAAAATTTTGCTAGCTAGACTCTCCAGGGTTACCCAGTCTCTTATAAGTCCAGCACAGACCTGTGCTATAAGAGGCAGAAAGCAACAAGGTAATCTGATTTGTCTCAGAGAACTGTTTTTTAAAGGAGAATCTGAACAGCTACAAGGGGTTGTGTTA
The DNA here is from genome assembly GCA_016271365.2 of Neoceratodus forsteri. Lineage (NCBI taxonomy): Eukaryota > Metazoa > Chordata > Ceratodontiformes > Ceratodontidae > Neoceratodus > Neoceratodus forsteri. The sequence goes on along the minus strand of CM028133.1, from coordinate 518,639,329 downwards.
GGGCTAAATCAGGAGAAGGCCTTTGACAGGGTTTCACATAGGTTTTTGGTTTTTGGCCCTGAAAGCTTTTGGTATTCCTGATACATTTGTGGGTTGGCTTGCCTCCATGTATCAGGGGGCTGTTATTATACCAAGTGTGAATGGTTGGTATGGACGGAGAATTAGTGTGGGCAAAGAGGTATGTCAAGGTTATCCTGAGTCCTACACTGTATACTTTCTCCATAGATATCTTTATTAGAATGTTGCAAATGAATCAGGATTTAGATGGTATAATGCTATCCCCTAGTTCTCCTCCACATAAGGTTCTAGCTTATGCAGATGATCTGGTCTTGCTATTATCACCTCATTTTTCTGCCCGGGCACTCTTGGACACGATAAAGCACTTCTCAAGATTATCAGGTTCTAAGCTTAATTATGGTAAAAGCAAGGGAGTTGTCATTGGGTCCATGCATGTGCCACCATCAGGTTTGTTTGCTGGGGTTCCGATTTCAAGAGACCCGATTAAGATTTTGGGGGTACAGTTTGGTCCTGGTGACATGGCGGGAGTCAATTGGGATATAACTATCACCAGGGGGTAGTGGCTGATTGGCAATTGGAAGGGTCATCTGATTTCAAAAAGAAAGAGGGTGGTGTTGATTAGGATGATCCTCATGCCTATTTTTTTGTATATTAGCTATGTCTTTCCACCTCCTTTTTCTGTTTGGACTAAGTTTCTTAGTATTTACTTTTAAGCGTTTTGGGGGTCTAGGTTAAACCCTATAAAAAAAGATTTGACCTATCTGCCAATGTCTGAGGGTGGTGTTAATATGATTCACCTGATTGCTTTCTTTTTCAGTATTTTTTTAACATACAATTTTGGGTTGGTTTTGAGACCGGGAGAGATTCTGTGGAGACTTCTTATGGAACAGTGGTTGCAACTCTGTATGGGTTGCTGGCAGGAAAAGAAACCGATGTTATTAGCTAGACATTGCCCTCATATGTGATTACTAGTATAAAACAGGTTATCAAATAGAACATTACCCCTCATCACTTGCAAACCCTGGATAGGAGAAAGCTGTATAAGTATATTCTTTCAGTTGATTGTCACATCGAGGTAATATTTCCTGACTGTCCAGATAATAGAAAATCGGATGTCTTGCCACTCATTATGAATAAGAGAATCCCCTCTTATGTTTGGGACTGCCTGTGGTTAAGTAACTATGGGAGACTGGGGGTGAATGGAAACCATAAACACAAGCAGTTATCAGAGAGGTATTGCCCTAGAACTAGTTGTATCCAAATACTTGAAACCCAACATTTGTTTTTAGACTGTGGATATATTAAGCAGTTCTGGGCATATTTGGCAGATGTTTGAAATGAAGCTGGGTTTAGGGGTATTGATTACCCCACATTAATGTTTGTGCCCTTAGAGAATAGCTTTGTTAAATATCATAGTGACATGATCTATGTGATCCTTTGTATCATAAAATGTTATATTTGGCAATCTAGGTGTTTCTGGATCTTGCAACAAAAAGAAGGATCTTATGTTGAATTGTTTTCTAATATTTGTAACGCTGTTAAGAGTTTGATGACATCTTAAATTTGAGACAGGACTATGTGCTCAACCACAACATTTTTGGATCCACTGTAATTCATGGATTGATTGATTTATGTTTTTTTTTTACTTGTCTTTCTCTATGCATGGTTTGATTCTGATTTTCATATTGTTTTGTATGTAATGAAGTCCAATTTCACAATAAAATTCCCCTACTCTTTTTGATAAGTGCCATGGGATCTTTAACATCCACCTGAACTACCACCAGTCTAGGCAGATGGGACCTCGGTTTAACGTCTCATCTGAAAGACGGCACCTCAAAAGTACAGTACCACTCTCATGCTGCACTACAGTGTCAGTACTGGGATATTATCCCAAGTGCCAGATGTGGGAACTGAACCCACAGCTCTCTGATCTCCCAGCCTCAGAGGCGAGTTTGCTACCTACTGAGCCACTGACACTGACATAAAGCAATTCTAGTGGGGGGTAGGAGGAAGTAGGCTGTTGGTTAACTAGGATCTACAGCTTATCTATTAGGTAGGGAAATGGACAGACTAGGTGGGCCAAGCGGTCCTTATCTGCCATCAGATTCTCTATTTCTATGTTTCTATGAGTGTTCAAGGGTATGGAAGTTGGATTTTAATGCAAAAAAGTGCAAAATGATACACTTGGGCCATAGCAACCCAGGAACTGAGTACAAAATGGGCAGAGTGATACTGACAAGGACCAAGCAGGAAAGAGACCTAGGGATAATCATATCAGATGACCTAAAGATGGCCAGTCAGTGTGACAAGACAGTTGGAAATGCTATTGGGATGCTGGGGTGCATAGGAAGGGGTATTGCCAGCAGGAAGAGGGAGGTGGTGCTGCTTCTATATAGTTCTCTGGTACGACCCCACCTTAAGTACTGTGCCCCAGTTCTGGAGACCACATCTCAGGAAGGACATAGACAGAGTGGAGGTGGTCCAGAGGCTGCCAAAATGGTGCAGGGTCTGCATTAAAAGCTTTTGAGAAGAGGCTAAAGGAGCTAAATATGTGCTCCCTAGAGGAGAGGGGGGAGAGGCAATATGATAGAGATCTTTAAATCCTAGGTAAATAAGGTACTGAAGAGGGATATTTTTCAGAGAAAAGGTTCTCTAGAACAAGGATGCATGCTATGAAGCTAGAGGGGGGTAAATTCATGAGGGATATGAGGGAGTACATCTTTATAGAAAGGATGATGGATACGTGGAACTGCCTTGCATTGGAAGTGGTGGGGCAAAAATAGTGGTTGGATTCAAAAATGCCTTGGACAGACACAAGAAAATCATAGGGATAAGGAAAGTGGGGGTAGAGATTGCACTGTAGATCAAGCAGGGTCTGCAGCAAAAAATTAAAGTCAACAAAAACGGGCAGATTGGGAGGGCCCATGGGTCCTTATCTGCCATCACAATACACATGTTTCTGTGTCCCTCTCAAATTGACTCCAGCTCCTACAGCACACAGAAACTTCTTTCCCTCCATTCAGTGTTTCTTTGGACAGGCTGAGTTGTCCATCAGTCCTTCATCCCTGTTCTGCCCTCTGATTGGACCTCATAGCCCGCCCATCCACTAGGGAGTGTCTGATTGCATCATCTTCCCCACACTCCTCTGCTTGGGTCTCTGGGTTTCCTAGCCCTCTGTATGGCAGGCTAGTGGGGTCAAGGGTTGCCAACATGGCCATATGCTGAAGGAACCTTGTGCTCCAAAGTTCTTCATTTTATTTATATTCCTGCACCCCAAGTGTGCTGGCCCCAAGGTGTTTGTAACTGCCCTCTTGGGCTGTTTTCCAGTCAATCTGCTGTTGCTGTGGGTGTGGCAGGTTCACAATCAGCATGCTGGTAGTTTCAGTGCAGCTGAGAATGCCAGAGAGGAGCCCCTGTAGCATATGTTCCAGCTTGGGTTGTCAGCACCACTGTGGTTCAGGAAGTGCTGAGAAAAGGAGTGCCTGGGAAGTCTCTGGTCCCCCGCTGCCAAAATCGGGGGACCAGAGCAGAAGAATCTGTGGCCACAGCACAAATAAAAAGGGAGCAGGAGGTGCAGAAGATGATGGTCCTGTGAGCCTCTTTCTCTCTCCCTTTTCTGCTGCCACACATAGGGAGATGACAGTATCAGCTACAGCAGTCCAGGACCTCACAGGGGTGATAGGAATGTGGTAAAGTAAGCCCCCCCTTCCAAGGAGGGGGGTTACATTCAATTGTGCTATGCAACAAAAAAGCTTTCACATAAAAGGGTGTTTTGGATAAGTTAAAGCCACATGCATTTTCAATGTACAATATCCAAACTCAGGCATGACACAATTTGTGGTTCAGGTTTTGGAAATTAACTCCTAATTTTGTGTTCCACAGCCTGGCTTCCTCACCATTACACTACAGATAATTCATTGATTCGGCCATGAATTCCTATGAAGTGTATATTTTAATAATATAAATGGATATACAAATTCTAACCACTGTTGGAATTGAAGTCCTTAGCCTTTGATTTCAAAGCCCAGCACCTCCCCTCTTATCCTACAGAAGGTCAACACTTCAGTCTTGAATACTTGCTTCCAAGTCTATAGCATATCATAGATATGCACTGAATCTGGAAAAACTAAGTCATTACATTATTTTTCTTGAGGACTTCAGTGTTCAGATATGTTATGTTCCCTAGTTTATGTCAAGCTCTACCACTGTGCAGAATTTTATAAAAAAATCAGACTTCATTTACTATATGATGTCCTTCTTCAACAAGGAAATGAAGGAGAAGTAATTTTTTTCGCTTCCTGGCTATCTCAGTCTTAGAGGGCTGAGCACCTGTGTTAATGTTTTCTAATATCTTATGTTAAAATGACTATGCCTGTACACTAACCAAAAAAAGAGCAAAGCTAGCTGGCCTATTGGCACAGGATTAATTCTACTAGATGGGATAGATAAATAAAAACCTTTATTTATCAACAGGATTTAACTTTTAGGACTGGATAGCCCTGTTTTACAGAGTTGTCCTGATATTCAGTTGGTTACAAGTGGACGTATTTTACACACATACAGATTGTACAAAACAGATGTATTTTTCACACATACAATACGTACAAAATTACAAAAAATGCTTAAAAGAAAAATGTACGTATCACAGACTATCAGCAAAGTATGTCTAAAATATGCTTTCATCTTAGAAATTTAGGTAGATGATACAAACTATAAAGGCCCTTGGGATAACATTAGATATGCCCCTCAGGAAAATCTGGAATCTAGTTAAAGCAGATACATCTTTCCTTCTCTACAGTGTCAATACTAGCTTTAAAAATCCCTAAGCTCTTGCATTTCTTACCTCTGGTTAAAGTTCATTCCATATTTTTGGTAAGTAATACCTCCTTTGCATTTTACTGTAAGAGATATGCACAAAGGGAACCATTAGACATCTATTTTTTAGTTCTCTTAACTTGCATCCATGATATTTTATTTGGGCAAATTTAGATAAGGACAAATTTTCTCCAATGAATTCTATGAAGGCCTTTACCCCAGTTTACTTTTTTCTTCAAATTTCTAAGGGGTCCCAATCTAACAGTTATAGCATACTACAATGGTGAGTACCATCATGGCACCTCAATACAAATTGGGCCATCCTGTAATAGGTCTTATCCAATTTATCTAGCTGAGCCTGAGTGGCATGTTGATGGATTGTATTACCCTATTCCAAAATAGGTAACAAAAGCTGCTGGGCTGCTACTATTCATGATGCTGACAACCTGGGTTTGGGAAAAAGTCTGGTCCATTGGGGAGAAGGACTGAGCATTCCAGAGGGGCACGGGGTTATAACCATGCAAAGAAAAATAGGGCAGCAGCAAATGCCACAAGCAAAACAGTGTGTGCTACAATAAGGTTGGGAAATATACCGACCTACAGAAAGAGTGCATGCCATTGAAATCAATTGGCTACTCTGTTTTTTTGGGAGGGCTTCACCATTCGAACCCGCAGACATCAGGGGCTCCGCCCCCCACACCCCACGGAATTAAAATAACAAACTCCAGTAGTGGGTGGACTCAGGAAATGGGGAGAAAGTTGGGAGGGGGGAACTTTTTTTTTAAATGATGGCAAAATTAGTAGCATGAGAGGACCTGTGGGGAATTGAACTACAGCCCCAGGTCTCCCGACTATGCCTTGTGCTGGTGCCTTAATCACTCCACCATGGGAGTGGCTGGATCAGGCATCCAGCACATGGTAACTTGATGCCTTCCTAGAAAATCATACAGCGACAGGGGTAGCGGTAATTCCCTACCAGTGTTGTACCCCCTGTCGCTGTAATTCATAGCAAGCCTCCTCACAGCATGGTTAATACTGTGCTGTGTTTCATGTGCATTTATGACCCGGTTGGTTCCAGAGGTTGCTGCCTCTGCTGCAACATGGCTGACTGGGTTACCACAGGTGGTGGTGGTGGTGCAGCAAAGGTACTGCAGAAGGTGGGAGGGTTCCATCCAGAATCCACACTGCCATGCTTTGTATGTGCATGCACTTAAAATTCATAGCATTCCAACATCCTTAAGGTCCAGGAGCAATGCACAGGGAAAATCTCCAGCATGACACAGTGGTGTGGGCAGTCAGGTAAACCCTGCCTCGTTGAGGTAAACTGAGAGTTTGGCAAGGGGTAAGCACTGGGTAAGTTTAGGTATGTTACTGGGTAGTAGCTGCTAGAAAGAGGAGCACCACAGCACAGGGGGCATAAACAGTAAAATAAAAAAAAAAAACAGTTGGGGGAACATTCAGCACACACAAATTCACAATTGTTTTGGCAGTATCTTAAATTTCCGGCAGGTTTAGTCCTGAATAGATATTCCTGTGGTTGTACCTCCAGCAACATTTTTCTAACTTGGTGGAGTCACTACCATGAAGGTCAGTTAACTCTGACTTATCTTAAAGGTTTGCAGTACTCACTCTAATACCTTGCAGTAGAACAAATATGTCTCTGTGCTGAATGTGCATTAAATAAAACTTGGGTATGTTAGTAAAGGTGAGATCAGGTGAAACAGAAGAAAAATTATCCAGAGTAGCCAGTTCAGGAGGGCCAGGGGCTATTTTTTAGCAGGGTGATTTAGGATCATTTAGGCCCCAGGATGATCCCGTGAGCTTGGGGTGCCACTTACATGGAGGACTGATCGCCAATACTGCTGCACCTTACCTCACATAATGCTGCTGTCCTCCACACCCATCCTATTACATAATTCCCACATATGTGCAGTAGGACATCTGCACCTCCACATCCTCCCTATTCTCCCTTATGCAGGTGCAAGAGGCCTCCCCATGCCTTTGTGGATCAAGCCCTAAAGCATCAAGTCATGACCAGGGGTTGTGTACCATCAGTTAATCTAACCATAGTGGTATCATAAGGCCTGAGGTGCAGCCACTGACTTATTGCCCCTAGGGTGAGAGCCACAAAGGTAGTACTAATATATTTATTTCTTAGGCACCCGATCCCGCAGGCTCTGGGTGCCATACACATCAGTACAAAGACAATAATAACAGTCTAATAAATTACTATGTATAAATAACACATTATAAAAACAGGTTAGGAGTCACTTGGGAAAGCTCCTATAAAAAGATAGTGCTTTAACTCCTGCTTAAAACTCTCAACTGAGGGGGCTTCCTAAAACTCTCATGGCAGTTGGTTCCAGAAAACTGGAGCAGTCACCACAAAGGCATGATGACCAGACAGCTTCAAATGAGATCTAGAGACTATCAAGAGGCCCACCTCAGAACAGCAGAGAGGGCGATCAGGAGCATATGGACACAGGAGCTCTTCTAGGGCAGAAACAAAAACTCAGCACTCATGGAAATGGGTAACAGACTTATCACTGCTGGTGCAAAAAGTTTATTTGTGGCAAGATATTCCCAGAATAGACTCTATATGCCCTGCACTTCAACCCAACACAGAGTCTTCATCAGGGGGTGGATATCCACTCTCTGGTGCCCATTTCCATGAGTGCTGAATTTTCATTTCTATGTTAGTATTTGAGCTGGCAGCCTTCTCAGCACTGCCTAGCTTTCCTGAGTGCACCTTTCTTTTGTTTGTTTAGCTCTTTTAGGTAGCCAGGATGCAGATCATTCAGTGCTCTGTATGTTAACAACCCTACATTGAAACAGATGTGCCACCTCACAGGCAGCCAGTGCAATGTCTACAAAGCCAGAGAGATATGCTTGGAAGCTATGAAGCTCCAGCAAACAAGCTGTCCACTGTATTCCAACCTCCAGAGTGCACTAAAATGTTCATTCACTCATGCATGTTGATTGGCTAAAGCAGTCTTTGACATGAGACAATATCACAATATGTCATCACTAATCAGAAATAATTACCTAAATGACACTTAGATCTGAATCTGGCCCGTGTCTCTCCCCTTGGTCCCGCAGCACTTCTAGGACTCTCCTGCTCCAGCCCACTGCCAAAAACCCATAAGGCTGGGGGTTTTGTCTCCCTCCCTATATTAGTCCACTGGGGGATGTTACTCCCCTTATTTGCACTTTATATGCCCTCAGTACTTCATGGGATAGGTTCTCTCTTCTGTAATAAAGGCCTGTTTCACATTTTTGTACTCTATGTTACTCTTTACTGGTGCCCCCACTGTATGCAATGTGATAATCCTGTAACCCCACTGATTAGTTTGTGTTGTTTGCTGACTGCAACCTCTCATGTTATGTTATGATATGATGTGCTGACCTTGTCTGTATCTCTCCTGGGTCATGCCTGAAAATGGACGATGCTTGTTGTCCAGTGCACTTACCCAGTAAACAAAAACTAAATAAATATCTCAACACTTTTTGGCCATTTTATAATTACAATAATAACACTCTAGGGTATAGTATATCATTGATATAATCAGTTCCTGGGTGACTGAAGGCATAAGGTGAAGCCTCTTGCCTCTCTACATACCCAGTGTGTGATTATATCTCATGATATACTACACCCTGTTGTGTATTCTTAATTGTTCTGTTGCATATGAGGGTTTACATCCAGTAATCTAACCCTAGTGAAATGTTGGTAGCCAAATGGAATGCTCCTTTCTTTAGCCATTGTTTTACAATACTAGATGCTAAATTAGACAAAAATAGTTGAAGATTTCACAGAAATCGAAACATAGAATCTGATGACGGATAAGGACTGCTTGGCCCATCCAGTCTGCCCATTTCTCCCTACCTACACTATTACTGCAGACCATACCTGATCTATGTATTTCTCCCCTAACTTCCTTTCCACTATGATTCCTTCTTGCTTATTCCATGCATTCTTGAACCCCACCACTGTTTTCACCCCCACACCTCCACTAGAAGGCTGTTCCAGGAATCCACCAAACTTTCTATGAAGAAGTACTTCCTCACATCTGTCCTGAATCTACCTCCCTCCAGCTTAATAGCATGTCCCATTGTTCTTCAGCACCTTTTCTTCTGAAAAAGTCTTCCCCCCCCATACCTTATTTACCCCTATGATGTATTTAAAGGTCTTGATTATATGCCCCCTCACCCTCCTCTGTTTCAGGGAGTACATATTGAGGTTCTTTAGTGTCTCCTCATAGGGCTTTTGATACAGACCCTGTACCATTTTAGTTGCCCTCCTCTGGACTGCCTCCACTCTGTCTATGCCCTTCTGGAGATTTTGCCTCCAGAACTGGACATAGTACTCTAAGATGGGTCTTACCAGTGATCTATACAGAGGCAACACCACCTTCCTCTTTCTGCTGGTGATACTCCTTCCTATGCACCCCAGCATCCCATTAGCCCTCCCTACTGCCTTATCACACTGCCTGACCACCTTTTAGATTGGTGTGAGATGCAAAATTGGACAAAAAATAGTTGAAGTCTGGTCTGATTCCTCATGAAATGAATACAAATATATTGATTCATTGCAGTAACTCAGTGCAGAATACAATTGTTTTCCTCTCAACAGAATAATCACTAGGACTGCAGGTTGCCAAATAATTTCAAAAGGAGTCCCTTGCTGCTGTCAGGCAATAGCATGTTTGTAATTCTGGGTAGAAGTTGGCTTATAGAATAAAACTGGTGCTACAGGAACAACACTCATTTCTGCGTGATGTTCCTAAAGAACTATGCAGCAAATAAAAAACGTTCATACACAGCATGTGATTTTAGGAATATAGCAGATGGGGACTGAATCAATTGCACCCCACCAAGACCATTCCTCACACCTCAGCAGGGTTGTTAGTACTATATTGAATAACTGCCCCCTCATGTGCCTATCTAATCTACACTTGAATGTTTTTAGTTTATCAAGTGGATTCACAACCCTGTTACCCCCAAAATACAATATAGTTTTATTAGAAATTGTAAGTATGCAGGCAGGCAGGCAGGAGGTACATAGCACTGTATTTGTACTGGCAAAGAACAGACTCCGGAGTACACACTGTAAGCAGCCATGTTGCATCCTAATTTCTTGCAGATTAATCTAAGTGTATGTATTAATACAGAAATGTTCCTATGTCCACCACTAGATTGTGCTAAAATAAACAGACAGCCTACTCCAGATATAAAAATAGCCACACTGTGAGAACAGTCTGTTGTTTTAGTGTAATACTGCAATATAAAACAAAAAGCTACAGTAGATAACCAAAAAAAGTCAAAGCAGAAAAATGTATTACCTTACTGACAGTAAGGCAAACAGAAAAAAAAAGTGTTAACAAGATACATTCATCCTCAGTACACTAGTGAAAATCAGCTGTGAAGTCCTTAGACAAATCAGGGGTGCAGATAATGAAAGACTGAAAATGAATAGTTCCTAATGTTTCTGTAATTTTTATTTTTTAAATGTTACATTGCTAAAAAAGGGATGACCCCAGTACCCAGCCACACAGTCACAGTTCTGAACACTGAGAATAGAGATCAGCTCAGCACAAAGCAACACGGTTTTATGACAGGGAGGTCCTGCCAGACAAACCTGGTAGATTTCTTTGATTGGGTCACCAGAGCAGTAGATCAGGGTGGGGCTGTGGATGTGGTTTACCTGGACATCAGTAAGGCCTTTGACTCAGTTCCACACAGGAGCTGGTCAATAAACTGGAGAACATGGGACTCGGGCATAAAGTAACATGCTGGGTAAGAAACTGGTTGAATGGAAGAACACAGAAGGTATTAATAAATGGCACACTGTCAGAGGAGGATAGGGTAACTAGTGGAGTACCACAGGGCTCTGTATTTGGGCCAATCCTCTTTAACACATTCATCAGTGACATTTCTGATGGACAAAAGGGAAAAGTGTGCCTCTTTGCAGATGAGACCAAAATTGGCAACAGGGTGAACATACCTGAGGGGCAACAAAGCATGGAATCTGATCTCTGTAAGCTGGAGGAGTGGTCAAGGGTCTGGCAATTGAAGTTCAATGCCGAAAAGTGCAAAGTCTTGCACCAGGGAAAATGTAACCCTGGGAAACTGTATGAGATGGGAGGGAGCAGCTGGTAGCTACAAGGCAGGAATGAGACCTAGGGGTGATAATCTCAGATGACCTAAAAGTCCACAAACAATGTGATTAGGCAGCACTAAAAGTGAGTGGCATCCTGGGATGCATAGGAAGAGGCATCATGAGCAGGAGGCATGAAGTGATCATGCCTCTGTACTGATCCCTGGTAAGGCCCCACCTGGAGTACTGCATCCAGGTCACATCTCAAGAGGGACATAGATAGGCTGGAAGTGGTGCAGAAAAGAGCAACAAAGATGATACAGGGCTTGCATCAGAAACCATATGAGGCAAGACTCGATGAACTCTAGTTATACTCTTTAGAGCAGCACAGAAAATGAGGGGACATGATTGAGACATTTAAGTTTCTCAAAGGCAACAACCTAGTACAGGTACAGAAGCACTTTCAAGTAAAAGACTACAACAAAACGAGGGCACAACCTTCACTTTAAGGAAGGGAGGTTCAGGAGCAATAAGAGAAAGTTCTTCACAGAGCGCATGATCGAAGTGTGGACTAGCCTGCAGGAGAGAGTGGTGGGGTGAGGTCCATAGGGGAATTCAAGTGGGCATGGGACAGACACTGTGGGATGCTCAAGCAGGCAGCTGAATTGGTGGGGTAGGAAACCATGGGCAGACTTGATGGATCATACAGTAGCCATCTGCCGATAACTTCCATGTTTCAGTGTTTCACTGCAGGCTGGTACATCATCATGCTGCTAACCTTATAGTTGTTTCTGGGTTATGGGGTGGAGTGGAGTATAGATACATAGAGGATAATGCATAACTTGGTATGCAGTAATGAGGGAATATGCACACATTGAGTGGTTGTGGAGTATGAGGCATAGCAATGTGGCAGAACCACCTGCACAACACATTATCCCCTTATGACAACACAACCTAGGGTATGTTTTCCCACTTACAAAGCAAGCTTTTATTTGTTAAAGAAATATGTAGTTTAGGTGAGGTGTGTGGTTGTCAGAAAATAATCAATGATCATGTGATGTGCTTCAACCATAGAAGTTATTGGACTTTCACGGCCTATTGTATAAAGTAGGTGAATGCACAGGGATCCAAAAGGCATCATTTATAGCATGTTTCAGGCTCTGCTAAGCTGGTAAGGGATGTTAGTGACAGGATTGCCAGATAATGACTTTGTTTTAATTGTGGTGGAGTGGCCCTGTGGAATTTTATGTAGAATTTTCTGATTCCATTGAATGTGTTTTACTTTGCATTTCCTTGCTGGGTTTCCACTAACAACCAAAAACTGCACAGCTCTAATCAAATCCATAAGATGCAGCTCTCATGCATTACTTACTGTATGCAGCCAGAAACCACATCATTCTCTAGCCTATAGACAAATACTACAACCAGACATGTTAGCAGCTAAGAAAAAAAAACATCTCCCCTGGCTAACAATTTCTTTAGCAACTCTCGGACTACATTAGCATAGATTCTAATAAAATATGTTAGTGGCTAGTCATGGTAAACATGGCCACTGCATACTGCACATTTACAAAGTTTCACCTCTAGAGGTTCCTTTGGCTCTATGTGATAGGTTCAACTATACATTCTTTCCAATCACAGCATCAGTTCCTCTTTCACAAAGCCTAACTTAATCTGTGCTCATGAAAAGCAAAGTGAGCACAGTAGAAATGCTCTTCAAACCAAAATAGAAGAAGTATATTTAGACATGTGGTCCCTCTACCAACGTAGACTTTAGGGCAGATTCTTGTTCTTTTGCTAGTCTCTTTACCTGTGGTCTTTATGTTCTGACATCTGGCAACTTTGGCAGGTCAACAAATTGCAAGTCTCACAAAACAGCCTTAGTGGTTCTTGACTATGGTATGGGCAAAACAAACGAAAGTCGTGTGAAACTCCGTCAGCACCTGGGAAACAAATAACAGTTTGCTTCAGGATACAATTTTGTTATTGTTTCATGAAAACGACAATGTTAAGACAAAGGAAGAATGCCAACTAGTAGAATATTGTTCATAATCTCTTTGGTCATACATTTAGAATGTGGTTGTAGTCTGGAGTATGTTAATCTGTTATTCTGAACTTTAAAGCACTTTGCAGCAGGTTATCTCTGAAGCGTATGTCAATTGTTTTATTTAATTAACCTCTTGTTTCTGCACAGACTTTATTTCTGTTGTGAAGGAACTCCAGGTAAGAAAGCAAGGTTAGGACTGGGGTCCACTATGCCACAGGGTTCTAGGAAGGAAGTACTTAGAGAAGATTATATTTTTGTTAATTCTGTTTTATTCATTTTTATTTATTTAAACAAGTTGGCTTGGAAAGCACACTGAGCTATACACCCTCTTCCTAAGTACATCCGGGGGGAAGGGGACAGTGAAATAATACAAATTCACAAGAAAATATGGCAAATATAACACAAACATTAAAACCACAAGGTGTACAAAACAAAGAAAGTCAAAGCATTGGTACAAATTAATAAAAAAAAGAACATCTACAAATCAAGCCACCTACACAAAGCAACTCATTACAGACAAAGAATAAATGACCAAAAGGGAATATTGCTGAAAATATTGATTGCCGTTTTCTCAAGAATTTACAAGTATTGTGCCACAGACATCACTGAAACTTTAAAGTGTTTGTGTTACACTGACTGCAAGCTGAACAAGCCTGTTCCACACTAGGCTTAAAATCCCATGTTTAAGCCTTTTAGACCTTGCTTCACATTGTTTCTGCTTACACAATAGTCAACATTTGTGAAGTGACTGTTAGTGTTGTTGACCAGTGTTTTGTATCCAGCTGAGAAAAGAGCTTGTGAGAGTCCAGGTTTGAGATCTTCTCCCTTCAAAGGATCTCACAGATGAACTGCCACACCTACAGAAAAGGCAACATTTCTCAAAAGGTTATGACATTGTTATTGTGCAGCTGGGTTTCTCACTTACCGTATTGCATTTTGTTAGTTTCCGGACACTCCCCAACAAGGCTCAGGAGTCTGTAATTGGCAATTCCTTAAGGGTTCATGAACAGCTAGGTAGGGCCTTATGCTACCATTTTGATAAGAATATCTCCCAGACAGTATTTGGTAACCCCAATTTCAAGGTGGGAGGTAAATGCCTTACCAGGGATTGGCTTCCTCAGTTGAAGGTTGATTGTGTTTGTCACCTGCTCCACGAGGGTACTTTCATGCCACTAAATGACATATGTTGTACATTCCAATTGAATAACACATTTCTCTTTAAACTTTTCCTATTCAAACATGCAGTCATGGCACATTTAGGTCCAGGTCATTGGCAAACCAATTGCAATGACTTTTTAGGCTTGGCTGCCAATCTGGCCTCTCAACCCCATGCTGTATCCCAACTATGCACCCTAGTCCTTACTGGTTTATTTCCTCATATTGATGGGGCATGTCCCTGTTGGGATAGGGTGTTTCCTACTAGCCATTTTAATTGGACTCACATATAGCAGGATATGCATACTTACATAGCTAGTGAGAAACTACTTCTCTTGCAATTTAATATTTTCCATAATCTATACTATACCCTCAAAAACTGCTTAAAATAGTCCATATACTCTCCCCAAAGGTTTTATGTGATAACAGCAAGACTTTTACAGTGCTGATCACAAACACCTAAGCAAACAGCTCCCGACGTCAAAAGGGCACCCAGTATTACAGAGACCGCAACAAATGGCAATGGTCACTTGTTTTCCCAACAGATGCAATAAAAGAAGTCACCCCCCCAAAAAAATTATTATAATCAACTCCAGAGGGGGACAGACATAGGAGAAAAGAAGAATCTGTAAAAAAAAAAATCCACTACTGCCAGACCCAAACCCAGGTCCGCCAGCTCCAGGGGCAGTGGCTCAAGTCACTACACCAAACAGGCTTGGCCAAACATATCCCCATATTCTACTCCAGCAAGTGCAACTCACTGCTACACTCACTGTATACGATTCATTGCAGTTCTCTAAACTTCGCTGTTACTCCAAGTGGTCAAATTGAGTCACTCAAATTGAGAAGCTCAATTTAACTCACTCACATCACATGTTACCCTCCCAAAATTGTGTTAGGTGTGATACCACCGAGGGCAACCTACTTCATGTCTTTTGCGAGTGTTGTAAAGATCGTCCATTATGGGAAGCCATTAAATCAAAAGCTTGGCAGAAGACACCAGGAGAAAGGACTGCTGTGTGACTGGACTTCTCTGCTCGGACTAAAGAAGTAGAACTCTTGTACTTGGAACTTTAATTTAGGGTAAAAAAAAAACTAACAAACAAAACAAAAAAAGTGATGTTTGTCTGAGTTAAATGAACTGAATGGTTATCTGAACAGTTATCTAGGTGTAAATCTCAGGTGATTGAAAGGACTTGATAGCTGTGAGGTTTAAATTACTTGTAGAATGATCTAGTAAGTAGGGGGAGGGGCTTAGCTAGAAGGAAGCTACATTTAAAGACTGCCGTAGAAAGATTTTGCTAGTAGCTTGGCAGAAGCACCAGGAGAAAGGACTGCTGTGTGACTGGACTTCTCTACTGGGATTATATTGCCCTCCTTCCCTCCCCTCCATACCTCTCAACTTCCTGCCTCATAAATCAGGGACAAGGCTTAAAAAAATCAGGGACAAAGGACCAAAATCAGGGACACATCTTCAAAATTGGTGGTATCCATTCAGGAAGCTGGTAGAATAAGGGGCTTAGTGTAAAATGCATTTTCTAAGGAAGAACAAGTCTGTAACTTTAATGTTTGACATTATTTTGTGCTTACAACCCCCAGTGTTTGGTCACAGAAACACATTTTTTTAGGAGGGACAGAGTAAAATATTGATGCAAAATCAGGGATGTGCCTGAAAATCAGGGACAGTTGAGGGGTATGCTCCCCTCAACCCTCCCACCCAAAGATAGTTCTACTTTTATAGGCACAGAATTTGACTGACAACAGGAACTTCCTGTTTGGGAGCAGGAAGTGAGTGATCACACAGCCACCAAAGACCCACCATCCTAGAAGGGCAAGAGTAGCTCTCGGGCCCCCTCTAGCTGCTGGAGGTCTGCCTCTGAGCAAGTAAGGGGTCTACTGAGAAATATAGGATATTCTTGTCTCAGAACAGGACAATCAGGAGTGTAAAGGGCACACAGGCAGAAAGTAAGGAGAGAGAGAAAAAAAACACAGAGGAAATAGTAAGGATTGCAAACATTTAAGGGGCCAGAAATAAGACATGATGGGAGTGGTGCAGTGCAGTGGCTGTGGAGCAGCAGTCTTCCGGGAGACATTCTGGAGGATGCGGTGTTGTCCCATCTGCAGGCACCTCTCTGGGCTGAGGGAGGAGGTTGCTCATCTCCAGGCTGAGTTGGCCAGGATTTGTGGGACCTCCTTTTCCATCCAGGGACCACCAGTGCCACTGCCGTTGCCTCAGAGGTTGCCAAGAAAGAGGATCAGTTGGACCACATTGGGCTCAGGGAGGGTGAGGGTGGTGGAACAGAGGTGTATCCCTCCAGCTGTACCTCTCCACAATTCCTATGCCATTCTGGCAAAGTGTGGTTCCTCTATGGAAGCATCCACAGTGGAGACCAAGGAGGATGCTGGGAACCTCCACAAAGAAGACCCACAGAAGGGTGGCAAGGGACCCCACAGGGGAAGGAAACAACTCCTGGTGGGTGACTACATTGTTAGGAAGGTAGAACTGGGGGAGGAAGGAGAGAGGGAGGTAAGGTGCCTGCCTGGTGCCATGGCTTGGAGGGACAGGGAGAGAATCCTCAGGATTTCCAGAGCAGCTGCACAGGGGAGGGAGCTGGATGTCATTGTCCACCTAGGGACAAATGACCTGGCTAAAAAAGGGATTAAAGAAGTGCAGGAAGAGTTTGTGGAACTGGGGAGGGACCTTAGACAAGTAGCATGCACAATAACCTTCTCGGAGGTGCTGCACATCTAGGGCATAGGAGAGGCTAGGGTGTTCTGCAACATGGGATTCAATCAGTGGTTGAAAAACTGGTGTGGTGCTCAGGGATTTGGCTTCATTGGGGACTGGGGGTCCACCTGGAGTGATGCCAGCCTATACTGGCATGATGGGTTGCATCTGTCCAGGAGGGGAATCAGGATCCTAGGTGATAGGTTTAAATACTTCATTGACAAGCATTTAAACTAGCCAAGGGGGGAGGCACTGGAAAGGAGCAGGGAAATCCTAGCCCCCCAAAAATCACAGTAGTAAGTGCAGTGAACACCAACATAGAGGTGTTGAGAGGGAGAAGGGCAGGGGTAAATGGAGAAAGTGACAAAGGCAAGAAGGACAGGGATGGGGCAAAAAGAAGTAAGGCCATCAGGAAATGGAGGGTAATGAGTACCAATGCCCATAGTCTGGGCAACAAGCTCCCTGAGCTGGTGGCCTTGATGGATGAAGGATGCCTGGATATTGTAGCAGTCACAGAAACATGGTACACAGAGAACCACGAATGGGATGTTAACATACCAGGGTACATAACCTACAGGAGAGACAGGCAGGGGAGAAGAGGGGGAGGAGTAGTTCTCTATGTAATGGAAGGGATAAAAGCAACTGAACGAAAGAGTAAACAGGGAGGAGAGAGGCACTGTGGGTCACCTTGGAGACTGGAAAGGGCAGCACAATCAGCACAGGGGTTGTGTACAGACCCCCATGTCAGGGGGAGGGAATGGACAAGGATATGATAGAAGGCATTCTTAGAATGGCAGAGAAAGGGGAGATACTGTTGATGGGAGACTTGAATATGCCAGATGTTAACTGGAGCACATTTTCTGTAGCCACATCCAAGAGAAGGGCCATTCTTGATGCCCTACAGGTGGCAGTCCTCAGACAGCTAGTTTCGGAACCCCCTTATGAGGGAGCAATCTTAGACCTCATACTCTCAAATGGGGGCAGTGAGAGGATCTCAGATCTAGAAGTAGGTTGCCATCTGGGAACAAGTGACCATCAAACAGTGTGGTTCACGTTAAACTCAGCTACAGAGTCAAGCCATCCAAAGTGAGGGTACTGGACTTCAGGAGGGCTGACTTTGGCAAGATGGGAGAGTGCCTCAGAAAAGCATTAGCAAACAGGCTAGAAGGAGGTGTGGAGCAACAATAAGGAATCATCAAAACCACCATCACAGAGGCAACAAGCCTTTGTGTGAAGGAAATAAACAAATCAAAATGAAAGAAAATTCCACTATGGTTCTCAAAAGAGGTGGCTGTGAAAGTCAGGAAGAAAAAGATAGCATTCCAGAAGTATAAGGAAACACAGAAAGAGCAGGACAGACAGCTGTACCAGTTAAGGCAGAAGGAAGCAGGGAGGGAAGTCAGAATAGCAAAGGCCCAAACTGAGGAAAAGATAGCCAACTCAGTTAAGAAGGGGGATAAAACCTTTTATAGGTACATCAGCGAGCGTAGAAAGACAAAGGAAGGGATAGTGAGGCAGAATAGAATGAACGGTGGGTGGGCAGAGGGGGACAGTGAAAAAGCAGGGATACTGAACGAATATTTCTGCTCAGTATTCACAAAACAGGAGGGGGAAGTGCCTAATCCAATTAACAGAAGCACTCTTGATAGGAGGGTTGATCCCAGTTTTTTCACAGAAGAAAGGGTTCTGCAAGAACTCCTAAAACTGAAGGTGGACAAAGCAATGGGGCCTGATGGAATTCACCCCAGAATTCTAAAAGAATTAAGGGGGAACTAGTGAAACCACTGGTAAGTCTTTTAAATAAATCACGGGAGGATGGTGTGGTACCCGAGGACTGGAGGAAGGCGGATGTGATTCCCCTTCACAGAAGTGGGACCAAGACAGAGGCAGGAAACTATAGACCTGTCAGTCTGACCTCTGTGGTAGGAAAAGTGATGGAGTCACTTCTGAAGGAAAGAATAGTTGAGTACCTAGAGGCCAGTGGGGCACAGGACCAAGGCAGCATGGGTTCACAGCGGGAAGGTCATGTCAGATGATTCTAATAGATTTCTTTGATTGGGTGACCAAAGTAGTAGACCAGGGAGGGGCTGTGGACATGGCCTACCTAGACTTTAGCAAGGCATTTGACACAGTCCCACACAAAAGATTAATAGTCAAATTAACCAGCCTAGGAGTGGGTCCCAGGGTGGTAGCCTGGATAAAACATTGGCTGGACAACAGAACACAGAAGGTAATTGTAAATGGAGTCCACTCTGAAGAAAGAGGGGTTACTAGTGGGGTACCGCAGGGTTCAGTATTGGGTCCAGTCCTTTTTAACATCTTCATAAGTGACATTGCAGAGGGACTGGAAGGAAAAGTATCCCTCTTTGCAGATGACACAAAGATCTGCAACAGGATTGATACACAAGGAGGCGTGGAAAGGATGAGAAGGCACTTGGCAAGGTTGGATGAATGGTCAGAAGTATGGCGGCTAGGATTCAGTGCAAAGAAGTGCAAAATAATGCACCTGGGAAACAAGAACCCAGGGGAAGAATACATGATGGGGAGAGGTAGTAACAACAACAAAAAGGAAAGGGACCTGGGTGTAATCATATCAGATGACCTTAATTAGCAAGCAATGTGAGAAGGCAGTAGGGAGGGCTGGGGTTTACTGGGATGCATAGGAGAGGCATCAGCAGCAGAAAACAGGAAGTTGTTATCCTCTGTACAGACAGTTGGTGAGACCCGATCTGGCATACTGTGTCCAGTTCTGGAGACCCCATCTCCGCAAGGACATAGACAGGATAGAGGCAGTCTAGAGGAGGGCAACTAAAATGGTGCAGGGTCTGCAAGAGAAGCTGTATGAGAAGAGACTAAAGGAGCTTAATATGTATACCCTTGAGGAAAGAAGGAAGAGGGGACTGATAGAAACTTTAAGTACCTCAGTGGAATCAACAAAGTCCAAGAGGGGAGCATCTTTCAGAAAAGAGATGTGCAAGAACAAGGGACACAATTTAAAGATGGAATGGGGCAGTCAGGGGCAATGTGAAGTATTATTTCACAGAGAGGGTAGTGGAAGCATGGAACAGCCTTCCTGAGGAGGTTGTGGGGTCTAAAACTGTGGGAGAATTCAAGAATGCATGGGACAGACTTAAAGCAATTCTTGTGGGGGGTAGGAAGAAATAGGCTGTTGGTTAACTAGGATCTGTGGCCTATCCTGTAGGTAGGGAAATGGGCAGACTAGATGGGCCAAGCGGTCCTTATCTGCCATCAAAGTCTATGTTTCTATGTTTCTATGACTCCCTTCTAGGCATCAACCAGTTATTTACTCCTGAGATATGCACTGTAGGGGATAACAGTGGAATCTTGGTTAAGGAGCATAAATATTCCACAGCCATGAACTCAATTTCAATTAAATGGGTTGTTCTCCAAAACTGGTGGGACCAAAACCTTATATCTTATCAGGAGTGGTTACAGGAACTCCTTTTTAATTTGAGTTTGGAGAAAATGATTGCCAGTATCCATAACCAGCTTAGTTCTTATGAGACCAAATGGAACATGCTTCACACTTTATTTTCAGTTTAGCTTGCTTGGAGCAAGCCCCCTTCTACGTTTAGCTCTTCTCTCCTGTACTGCTCTGTTCTATCGTGTCATGGTGGTAGCAATCAATTGTTTTAGCTGTGCCACTTTATACTTATTACCGGTGGATTGTTTTTTAAGGTTCTTTGGCCATAGTTGATTGTCTCCAGTTTGGGCTGACTTAGAATTTCTCTGCTCCCTTAAATATGGGTGGAAGGGTGAGAGGGTTGCAGGGTCTGTTTGGTTGTTTGGTTTTGCTGTTTTACCATGTTGTTGTTGTTGTTGTTGTGGTGGTTATTTAGGATAGTGCATGGGGAATAGTTGACAACAGGGCTATTCTTTCACCGAGTTGGCACTATGATGACGGATTATCTCGAGAGCGCAGCTCGAGAGTGCCAACAGCAATTCACAATCTGTGGGGAAGAGCAGAGAAAAGGGGTCAGTGGTGAGGATCACATTTCATCAGATTCACTGCCATCTAACCTTCTTTTATAGATAAAATCGGCTTGCAGTGGGTCTAACTCCGTAAGAGGAATATCATGTATTGCCCTGTCCTCTTAGTTGTCTCTCAGGAATCTATGTAACTGCAGCATGTCATTTCGCATTTTTTTTTGCCATTTTTTTATTTTCCTGATTGAGGATGAATCTATCCCATTCCGAAAGTGGTTTTGATAGTGCTGCTGCTGACATTGCTGCTTTCACTATGTGTCCTGTCTGTGGACTGAGCCCTAACTGTCAAATGGTGCTCAAGGACATAGTTTGTGACGTGCGCAGTGCAGTAGAACAAAAAATCATTCTGCTACACTGCGAACGTCACTAGTGTATGACTACAAGATTTCGACAACGATGGATTTCAGTGGAGAACGATGTTCCACCATACACTATATAACAATAATTAATAAATAAAGAAAAAAATGGTTATGACATCTGTAAGTAGTTGTTTAAGCCTCTACCCAACTTCAGAATCTTTAGGTAATTAGTTGTCAAACCCTGACTGGTCCCCTAGCTATTTGGGATAATCCCCTGAGGGCTCCTGGTTACACCACTATCACTTACTGGTATGCTGCCTCAATCTTTTGCTACTGCTGACAACACTACTAAAGTGGACCATCACTGCATCTAGTCAACTAGTGCCAACATTTGTTTTCACCTACTTCATGTTCTCACCTGATGCAATAAAGAGAATCCCCGCCCCCCGAAAAAAAACACTTGATAATATTACGCCTTCTGGTGGTTTTACTGTATATCAGATACTTAACGGATATTCATAGTACTGCAGATAGATTGTGGTCATAATAACTTCCCCAGGATCAGCTTACCAGCCAGACTGATCCAGGATTATTTTATTAGCCAAACTGACCCAGGTTTGGCATAATAGAAAACCTGATCTGGGATCAGTTTGTTTTAGCGGTGTATATAACCAGAAGCATACCAAACATCAGCTATAATAACCTGGTGGTCTGGGCACAGGACTGTGACCCAGGGATCTAGGTTTGAATTCCAGCATTGATCCCTGGTTGTATGATGTCAGAATAGTAACTGTAAATTAAAAGGAGTTAAGTGCAAGAAGGACTCGATAATAATGTAAAGTACGGTATTCTCTTTGTAAAATGATTTCATAGCAGTTGGATAGTAATGTAATCCAGGAGCAGTGGTTGTGAGAACAATCTGACTGGAGCCCTGGTAATGCCAAGATAATATTGAAAGGTGTTGATATCTGTTATAAAATAGATATTGTACTATGTGAGCTTCTCTCCTAACACTCTAGTATGTTTCTCCTATAAATGGCAAAACAACACACAATATTTACTCAGACTTGGGACTTTTGAATAAAGCATGTATTATTCTTCCTACATGGAGAGAAATCCTCTTAAAATGATCCTCCTAGTTGTATTCTATGGTAACATTGTCTAAAGTGCTGCTTCCAAATTCATGCAGGCAAGATTGCATCCCCTCTCTCACTTTCTCTTGTTTTGCCTGGAACGTCCTCTCGAGTATCCCGTGATATGGGTGACTCAATTTGAGTGACACAATATGAGCAATTCAAATTGAGCTCCTATAAAAAGAGCTATAGTTGAAAAACAGAGTGGGTAAAAAGAGCGAAGTTGTGCTGTGAGGGTGAGGTGTGTTGGGGTAGTGTTGCACACCTTGTCATATGTAGTGCTGTCTCGGAGTTAGTTATATTAAAAAAAGGGTGTTTGGCCGAATGAAGCCCCCCCCCCCCACATAAAGTATACTGTTGTTATTGTTTGGAAGGGTGTGTGATGTTGGATTTAAACTTGTTTTGGATGGTTTGTGATTGTGGTTTCACCATGGTGTAGTGAGTTAGGCAGGGTGTTAAGACAGGTAGGTAGGGTGATGTGTAGGATTGAGTGGTGTGGTGTTGTGGGTTCGAATCTAGGTGTTGTCGTGTGATGTGAGTGTGTGTAATGTGGGCTGTGGTGCTGTTTGCTGTGGATTTTTTAATATATGAAGAATGGTCAGGTGTGTGGTGTTACGGGTGAAAGGTGTGCGTCATCCTTCCAACTCCTTCCCCAAGGTGCCGTTCCCCTCTTTGATCCGGTATAAGGTGTGTCAGGTGTGGGTCATCCTCACCACTCTCCTCCTGAAGTGCTGTTCCCCTATTTGCTCCAGTATCAGGTGTGCCAGGTGTGGGTCATCTTCCCGACTCTGCCCTGAAAGTACAGTTCCCCTCTTTGCTCCGACTGTGTTTTGTGGCAGGGTTATTGTTTTACTGTGATTTTCACTATTGTCAGTTATTTGTTCTTGCTGTTTTGGTTTCAATTATTTTCATTTGCTGTTATTCTATTCACCGTTTTATTTTCATTGTTTTGACATGGAACTGTTCCCTTGAACCCACCATTGTTTCCTCTATTCCACTGTCTCTCCCTCCTTCCCTCCCTCCCTCCCTTGAAGCCAGGCATCTGTCTTTCTGTGCTTCCTTTATTTCTAAATTTTGGCTTGTCTCACTCCCCATCTACTTTATCTCCCTCCTTTTGCACGCTTTGTCTCCAGTTACTACCACTGTAAGGTTGACCCTTGATCCCTCACTCTCTATTACATTAAATCTTCTGCAGGTCAAGCTGCTTTCTCCTTTCAGTTCCCTTTGCTCTGTTCCTCTCTTGCCCCTGCTATCTACTTTACCACATTTCTCTTCTCCTTCTGATTCCTCCTTTATGACTTCTCAACTCACTGCTGTAACTGACCTTGACTGCGCTGTGACCTGGCATCCACACCCCTCAAAAATCTCCTTTCTCAGATGTCATCTTAGCCTGGATTTTTTACATATGGTCTGTGTAGAATCTAGTATTTGATACACCTGTCCATTGGTCATTACTAATAAATGTTTATACTATGTTTATGTTTCACTCGGTTAATCAACTGCAAGTTGCTATATTTAATATTGTATATATGGTATCTTATTTATTGCACATTGTTATCTAGTTTTACAGTACTCCCCATCCCCTTTCCAGTGGGACACATATGGAACTGAGCTGTTATTAGATCAGTATATATTTTCTGGTAGAACTTTTGATAGAGGTAGATAGATAAATAAATAAATAAATAAATAATTGAAAACCATACATAAATAATTAGTACCAACTGCATAGGACATACATTTATTGAAAACAATAATGAGGTCAAATTGAAGAGGTCAAGGGGTCAAGCCTCATACTGCTATAATCCATTCAGAATGAGGATGGCTATCAAATGTTTTCATATCCAAACATATATACACATAAAGGATGTTTTCTTTTTTGCTCGTTTGGTTTGGTTTTGGCACACATCAAAGTTAATCCTTGCAAGTCTCGTTCAGTGTCAGTCGCTAGCTTCTCTGGTGTCAGCTGTATGTGCAGGTCAGCTATCTGGGGAACAGAGCCAATTTATTTATTTATTTATTTAGCTTTTGTTGACCGGGTAAGTGCACTAGACAAATCCTGCCTATTTTCAGGCACAACCCGGGGGAGGGGAATACAGATGAATGCCAACTGACCTTGAACCAGATTAAGCTGTTGGGAAGCAATGGGAAGCCTGTGCCCACCCCAGTCTTAAGACCAACTTTGCTACTCCTGAGCCTAGCATGTCCCCACTGCCCAGTCCCTGCCAGAGCCATGGGCAGGTTCAAACCACACAGGGCTCTCCTGTTCTGACCATGCTGCTCATTCTCTCGGTCAGGCACTCTATGATGGGGAATCCCTATACTGTTCATGCCAAGGGCATTTATATCCCCCAGATTACAACAAGTTTAGAGATGCAGTAAATGGAAACTTCACCAGGGAATTTGAAACTTTGCACTACACGTAATTGGGTGATGTTTTTGAACTACATCCCAACATTGCATAATGACTTTTTTTGTTTGGGTGTTGATCTTTTTCTTCCCAGTGTCTGGTCAGCCCCATCCCCTGGACACCCCAGCACCATTACCATGACATCCACCAAGGCTTACTTAGACAGCTGTCTGCCCCAGTACTCCCCCCACCCAGCAGGGTTGGCAGGGTTCCCCAAACAGCACTGATCAGGATCTGATACTGCTGATGGGGCCTGGCTGGTTGGTTGCAGAGCCTGTGGGTGTCTGGCATCTTCATGCCAATTGGTATTTACCAGTTTTACTTCCCCTTAGGAGTACAACATGCAGTGATGTCATTATGCTTGCTGTGTGATCCCATGCAATGTGCAACAATGTCTGTCATGCACCCCTTGTTTCTGACATCTCTAAACTACCTTTCCCCTGGCTTCTGCTAGGGACCAGTTGTTCACTTGCCCCTGCAATCCCTCCTACCAGAGAAGGAGAGTGTTCCTTTGAAGGCTTGATCCACCTTCCTTGTCTAACCCTCCAATGCCCTGAGTTCTCTCTCAAACCCTGGTCATCAGTGCCACAAGCAGTAGTACTACTGCTGCTCTGGCAGACCAGCCACATGATGAAAGTCATTTTTTAAAATTAATGATTTTAAAAAAAGAACATCCACCCACATAAGTTGATTGTGCCACCTCTGCCAGAGCTGAACATTAAAAGCAACCACAAGCACGCCACCCTCATAGCACCCATACCCCTCTCCTCCCTCCAGTCCCAGGGAAGCTGCATAAAAAACTGTCCCCCACTAAAGTTGTAGCAGCAGAAGAATACAACCAGTGCCCCTCCCACCACCCAGCTTCACCAGTAAACAACTAATTTCCCCATACAACCACTCTCTGTCACCCCACCAGACTCTCACCCCAACCCCCACCATTCAACTCTAAAGGATACTCTTCATTCTTAAATAATCTTTTTTTGTGCACCTTTAGGCAGGAAAACTATCCCTTACCACTGTGATCAGCTGTACCTCTGAGTTCATTGGCTTCACCATCAGTGAATAAAATAGGACATGTGTTCTATAGTAACACCTGATTGGTGGACCACTGTGACAATAAGAATACAAATGAGACCACTTTTACAACCTTAGGAGTAGTCTCCGTGGGAGTATTAGCAAATGGGCATGTTTGGAAGATGGGTCTAATGGTTCTTCTGTAAATAAACACAACATTTAGACATGTCTAGCCAACAACTGTGCAAGGGCTTTAATTGGCCTCTTTTGGGGGCACTTTTTTAAAATACCATTTGGATCTTATATTTAAATTTCAGTCCATTAGCTTATCTGCATGATTTCATTGGAAACTGTTATGATTAAAAAAATCTATTTCAACTTATTAGATGAACTAGTCCTGTTTGGATTCTTTCTATTTGCAAAAGCCTTTCAAATATCTGCATTCAATACTGTAACTTAAATTTTTTCATTGAGAAAGGCAAAAACGTATGTTTTAAATGAATTTCAAAGGTGTACCCTATTAAATCTGGCAGCTTTGTCTTTTTAAAAGCCCTAGCAAATGTATTAAAATAAAATCAGAGCCTTGACCAGTTAAATTGCCATTGCTTGTTATTATCTTGTTCTGAGAAGGTGTATTGTACTATTGTCATTACTTTGGAAGTTTCCCTTCAAAATGAATTCATGAAGGAGCCCATCCATTTCAAGCATCCTACGCTTTCCATTTCACAACTAGCTGTGAGGCTTACACAGCCAACATCATTGGAATGATTTGGCATTAAACAAATCATTGAGAGTTTATGTTTGTGAACCTATTAAAATTTAAGTTCACTACTGTACGTTGTATTTACTTCCTGGTTGTACTCAGCAAAGAGTAACCTGGCAGGCCATAGGGAGCAAAATGATCCATTCAAACCTCATTTTTCAAATTGCATAGGATCTCTTTGGGACGGGGATTGTTGCCAGCTTGCGTTATTCAGCTGTGCAGCAGAGACTGCAGGGCTATTGCCAGGTGGTAGTCATATGGTTCAAACATATTTTCCCTGTGATAGGGATATGTCCATCACCCCTATAATGTACCAGAGGTATTTTCCCTGGTATGCTTGAAACAAGGGTTGCAAACAAAACAGCAGTAGGGTTGGGTGAAATTTATCTTCCACCAGTGGAATTCTGGTGAAATGCTGATTTCACTTCAATGAAATTTAGCAAAATGTTGGTGAAAATTCACAAAAGTTTTCCAAAATTGCAATTTCGGTTATTTGCACCTGTTTTAAAATCTGTTTGTCCAGATTGCACTAAATGTGGAATGTTGCCTTTGCCAGTACCCCTACAGAAGTGTACTAAGTTTCAGATCTCTGTCTTTAAAGATGAGTTATAAGCCTCCAAACATTTGGAAATTAAAATTACAGCAAACAACTATATAAACTAAATGTCTTTGTCCAAATTGCACAGCGTTTGGTACGGAAAACTTACTGAGGCACATACATAGGTGTGTCAAGTTTCAGATAACTAGCTTTAAAGGTGACTGAGTTTTAAGTTTCTAAACTTTCAGAAAATTTCAAATTACATTTAGCAATTACGTAAACTGCTAAATTTTAAGCCCCTATAATTTTAAAAGTAGAGAACAGAATATCACCAATGTTTTTAGGTTCATTGAGTCTAAATTTTAGGCTTTAAGGCAACCCCTATGGCCCAGCATCAGAGCATCATGCTGCTACGCTGATGACCTTGGTTCAGAAGCAAGCCCGGAAAGTTGTGTCGGAAGGCAGACCATGGCTAAAACTTACAATTTATATAACCATTACTTCTCTATTTAGCAGTTTCTGTGAATCTTCCAAGAAAGTAGGCATCTGTGTTTTCAATGATCTAGCTCCAAAGGTGGCTAAGTTGTAAGCACAGAAATATTTTCAGAAAGTTTCACATGAATATTATATTGCAAGAATTTCAGCCCCTATAACTTCACTACCCTTCATTCAAATATTATGAAACTTTTCATACCTTTCTGGCTTATATCAGACAATATACTTGTCAAATAACAGACCTCTAGCTGTAACACTGATATAGTTATGGTCAATTAAAAAGTTTCAGAAAATTCCACAAAAATCACAAAATGTCATGCAATTTTCTGAAAATGATGTGAATTCAGAATTTGTCCATTTTCCCCAGCACTAAACAGCAGCAAACAGAGGAATTAAAAGTATAATGGCAGAAAAATATCTGTGGTTTATCATGTCTGCCCAGACCCTACCTTAGCCTTGCCAGTTGGGCACTGGCCAGGTCCAGGAAGAGTTCCCTCCTGGCAAGTCAGCCTTATGCTCTATCTGAACCCCTCCCTCTGCCTCCATAAAAAGAAGTTAACACTGTTGGAGTTTGTCACAAAGTATTCCATACTATTTCAAGCATGCTGTACTTTACAGTATTGTGTTACTAACTAGTGGATTCTCGACAGGAAATATGATTTAGTGCTTTGTCATTAAATTGGTAATTAAAAGTTGCATATTTGTTTAGCTGTTAAAATTCAAAAGCATACTGCACCTTTACTTTCTGGTTGTACTCGACAAGGTGTTAACTTGAAGTTACTGGGAGGCTGATCAGTGGTTTG
The DNA here is from genome assembly GCA_016271365.2 of Neoceratodus forsteri. NCBI lineage: Eukaryota > Metazoa > Chordata > Ceratodontiformes > Ceratodontidae > Neoceratodus > Neoceratodus forsteri. Next base: position 518,611,012 of record CM028133.1, on the reverse strand, counting down.
CAAGCTTTGCACCAATAAATCATTGTAAGCCTCTTACTACTTGTGTGCACCATTGTTTTTTGTTTTTGTTTTTTTATGCAGAGTTACTGGGAGGACAAAATGATGCATTCATGACTCATGTTTCAACATGCATTGGGATCTCTAGATGTAGATGAATGTTAAGCAAGTCTTTAATTGAAACATCATTGATGGCCTAGGAAATCTCATCTATGTATTTGATTGACAGCCACTAGAGGCTGCATGTAAACGCCTTTTTTTTTATTGTTTAACCAGGTGAGACACACTAAGATGAAAGCTTTTTTACAGGTGCAACCTGGGAGCACAGGGAAGTTAAGTGACTTACTCAGGATCACACAGTATATGCAAGTGGGGGCTGTGGGATTCAAACCTAGGTCTCCAGATTTGCAGCTTAGAGCCTTAAACCACTGCACTATACTGCACTATACTGCCTCCCTTCTACATACCCTTCTCAAATCCTTATAATGCCCTGTGTTACATATAGAATAAATAATAAATAATAGAAGAGGGTGGTATATGAATTGCTTTTTAGCTCATTTAAACCCTAAGATGAAATTATTTTTCAATTATGCAGACTTTTCCAATGTTTCTTTTATACAATACATTTGGGTAGCCAACATCTATTTTATTTTAATCCAGCCCAGGGATGAAGATGGCTGAGGGGCCTAGTGTACTTTATCTTTTTCCTCACTGGTGACCCAAGTTTGGGAATAAGCTCAGGTTGATGGGTGCCAGCTTAGGGTAGAGGATTGTGTGCCCAATAGACAGTTTTCCTCTTCCGGGGTGGGAAGGTCCGCCATCTCACTCCTTGGCTTCCACCTGCTGCAGGCTGCATGGCAGCACCAGAGAATGAGCAAATTGGAAAGGAAGGGGCCGCAGTTCCGTAGCATGTGCACACCTCCATGCTTATTTGCTGCCATGGCTGGAGACACGGGAGAAAAATGGAAAAAGTGTTGGCACCAGCTTAATAAAGCTGTGCCTGCCTAACGCTATCTGAAGATGACTGACCCCTGGTTATGCATGTCGATCATAAGGTCAGAGAAGGACAGACCTCCTCTTCCTGACCCTGCCATGGGGGGCAATCCATGGAAGAAATTACAGGTTAAAGTGAGCCATGGAAGGTGGATGCCAGGTGGAGGAAGCAGGGACAGGGTTGAACAACTTGATGGATGCCATTCAAGAGAGAAAAAGCTCTATGGCAAAAAAAATCTACTTTATTTTCACTTTTATTAGGGATTTGTAAAAGTTTTCAACAGTACATGAGCTAACTGTTCAGTCAGGGCCAAATCTGTGGTTTCAGACTGAAGGTAATTGCTTTCAGGTATTACTGTTCAGCACAGAGGCTCAGCAGCAGAAAGCATGATTCATTGGTTTAGGATTAAATTGTAGCAGTTCTTTCATGTTCTACTGTGGTTTAAAATACAGTTTAAATGTCAATATGTGTTCCTTTTCCTAAAAAGGCTGGGTTGTGTTTTGAATGCTTTGTTTCCAATTTATTGCATTTGATGGTCAGATAAAAAATATGCTTTGCAGCTATCATTTTAGGGTGTTTTTATTTTTGTTTTACTTGTTTGAAGAGGTGCTTAACTTAGCAACACTTTTTTGAAAATGTACAGTATTCAGTTCACTTTAAAAGATTTCAGTTTACAACTGCAGAGTTGGACTTGATCCTGGTGAGCTTCACTGTATGTATAACACATTTCTATTTGTATGAGCACATGGCTTTTACAGAGAACAATTGTAGTTTAGTTATGTTTGCATTATTTTACATGTCTATATTTAAATAACCAAGCTTTGATAACTGTGTTTCTAGGTTTTATGGCTACATAGCAGACCTATGCAACATATTGCTATTACCTAGTAGAAAGAGGGGACTCTGGAATCACGTGACTGGATTCCTCATCTGTGTCCTTCCACAGTGGAGTTGAAGCACATGCAGTCCTCTCTATTGACTACAGTGCTGCCCTCCCCATCCCCGGCACACTATTTTCCTGCTCTGCACTCACTTTTGGTTCACTTCAGGGTTTAAAGCTAGCACTTGTTTTCCTCCCCTTATATATGTAATAATGTTCCCTGGTGTCTAGTGGCACCCCCACCCTCTGATCGCTGTCCCCATTATCTGGTACTGTTTCTTTGTTGTCTAGTGGTACCCCTCTGTTTCACCTCAAACAAACATGGCACTGGTTTACTTGGGTTAACAGTACTTCTTCACTTCATTCAAACAGGTGCAAGTCCAGATCAAAACATACAGTTTCTTCAGAGTATACAATTTCTTCAAACCCGTGTGTAAACATAGCTGATAAGTCACCAACCTATGTCAGAGACATTATAGACATCTTGGGGAAATTGAACAACATTGACTGGAGAAATACATTTTTATGGGTCACATTAAATGTGGAAAGCTTGTACATGTCAATTAATCATGATCTGGAACTTAATGCACATGAAACAATTTCTTCAGGAGTTAATTTTGATAATATAATTAATCCTGAATTTCTCATCCTGGGTACTAAATTTGTTTTGAAACATAACTGTTTTGTATTCAACTGAAAATATTATTACCATGTAATGGTCCAGCAATGGGTACCGTGCTTGCCCCATCATATGCAAATTTATTGATGTTATGGATTAAAAAGAAATTTATTTTGAATGAGAAAAATCCATATTGTGGGAATCTGTTTAAATGGTATAGGTACCTGGATGACATTATTGTCATCTGGGTTGGTACCCATGCTGAAGCCCTTCAGTTTGCCAATTGGCTAAATGACAATGACTGGGGTCTGAAGTTCAGCTTTAATATGGATCCTAATCAAATCCAGTTCTTAGATTTATGGTTGATTGGTATACCAGAGGGTAAAATAGAGACCCATAGGTATAGAAAACCTACAGCTTGCAATTCTTTACTTCTAGCAAGTAGTGCACCCCCCCCCCCGTAAAACCATTGAAAATATTCCCTATATCCAATTCCTACCTTGAGACACAACTGCAGTACTATGGAAAGATGTCATTCAGAATCTAAAGAATTAATATGTTATTTCCAAAGTAGAGGTTATCAATTACAAACACTGTTGAAAGTGTACAAAAAGGCTGAAATGAAAATAGAGAAGAGCTATTGCTAAAAAAACATAAAAACAAGAATAAGGAAAATGATAATAAAATAGTGTTTGTAACAGAGTGTAACCACATCTCTAACTCTGTTTCTGGAATAATATGTTCAGACTGGAAGATTTTGCAGACTGAGGGCCACACATTCAGATGAGATATGCAGTGCATCCATGGATGTGCCATGTATCTCTGGACTTGCATGGGTTGTGGGGGGGGGGAGGTGAGGCCATATTTAAAGACCATCAAGGCACCATGCACAGTATTGTGATGCATCTATGTAAATTAGGGGTCCCTCATGCTTATGCCATGCATCACAATACTTAACCCCCCCAAGCGTAAAGCTGACCAGCTACACTGGTGCAAAGTTATGCTTTCAAAACCCTACCCTAACTATGTGTGATGTAAGTTGGTGCCCCATGCATAGTCTAGGGCCAGGTACACAGTCCCCCCCCCCCCAGCCTCGATCACTGTTAAAATGAAAAGAAAACCCATTTCCATAGTGTAGTGTCCCCCTCCTCAGCCCCGATCAGTGTAAAATGAAATGAAAATCTTGTTTTCATAGTGTAGTGCCCCCCTCCCCAGTCCCAATCACTGTCAAAATTAAAAGAAAACCCCATTTCCATAGTGTAGTGTGTCCCCCTCTCCAGCCCTGATCACGGTTAAATTGAAAAGAAAACCCTGTTTCTATCGTGTAGTGTCCCCCCTCTCCAGCCCCAATCACTGTTAAAATGAAATGAAAACCCTGATCCTCGTTCCCTGGTGGCTAGTGGTCCCCCCACTCCCACCCTTTAGGCATTGATCCACCACCCTACTCCCCCCATCCCAACCCATGCCAGTGACTGGCACAGCCCTCCTCACCCTGCCATGGCTAGCCACTGACTCAACAACCAATGAGGACATACTATTTACTGTATGTGCTCCAGTACTGATCAGTAGACACAGTGGTGCAGTCATGCAGATGAGCCCAAAAGAGGGGTGGAAATGGCCCCATTGCACCATGCATGCCCAATTGGCTCATCTACATATTTGGGTGAATATCACCCATGGAAGTTGCAGTGTATACAGGTATGCACCACGCATTCCCCTATGGGCAGTTTTCAGCCCTGCACCCTGGATACCCCTCGTCATACATGGCAGCAGTTTGCTGTGCACTTCCATCCAGGGTCTGCTATTCAAACAGATTGTGTGGTCTGCAGCAATCGTGCCTTCTGTTTGAAAATCATGCCAGTGCTGGCTTACCCAACTTATTTGCGTGATGCACTGTTACACACATGCAGCCAGCCAGCTCTCAATACGGGGCCCCAAAAATATACAGGTACTTAAACCAGCTATAGAGGGAAAACCAGTAATAGCTTATAGCAGAGCAACAAATTTGGCAGATATTGTAACAGACAACCAATATTCAGAAATTACTGATTTGGAAGGGAGTAAGGGAGTTAAGGGGTGCTATAGCTGTGGTTTTTGTTCAATCTATAAATATGCTGTAAGATCTAAGCAATTTAAACACACGGTTACTAATAAAACAATAAATATTAAACATTTTTACAACTGCAAAAGCAGCTATGTAATTTATGCCACATGGTACAGTTGTAAAAAGTTCATACAGGTAAAACAGTTAGGGACATTAGAACAAGAATATTTGAACATTTAAGTTCGGTGTACCAAGTAAAACATGAAAGCCTGGTGTGTCAACATTTTAGAGAAATTCATAATGGAGATACATCATCTTTCAGGTTTGTAATATTTGTTGGAGTGTGACCACTGTCATGAGGTGGAAATAGGGGAAAAAAAGCAGGTGGAAACTCACTGGATTTATATACGTAATACACTAATACCACGGGGGTTAAACTGTGAAATTAATTTCAGTGTCTTTTTGTGAGCCAAAGTTACCTATTGTTCAAGGGTTCTGATGATATTCACCCTGAATGACTTTTTGAAATGACACTGTTTAGTACATAAAAAAGTTTAAAATGTTACAAATATTTTTTTTTTAAATATAGTAGATTTGCAAGACTGTTCTAAACAACATTATTTATAGTTTTTGGTAAAAAATATGATACTGTTGGCATACAAAATGTGGTGCTTGGTCCTGTTTAAACTTAAAAATAGAGCATTGTCTCTTTAACTACTCAATTTTAGAATATTAATATTCAAATTTGTTTAAATTATGGAGTCATTCAGGGTACTTAAGTATGGCCCCTTCATTCATATATCACCCCTGACAAAGTGATGGTTTGATCTTGAAGCACTGGGTGAATTTAGTCCACTGTCTCCGCACTTTGATTTACAGTATATGCAGGTCTATTCAGCTATATTTATTATTTTTTGCTTTTCAGCAATTGTAGTATGCTAGCGACCATACGTTCTTGCAGAATTATCACCTGCATCTAATGTTACCTGCACTGCTTGGTATTAAGAAATTGTATACTTCAAAGAAACTGTATGTTTTTATTTGTACTTCTACCTGTTTGAATAAAGTGAAGACATACTATTAATCTCTGTAAGTCAGTGCTGCCTTTGTTTGAGGTGAAGCTGGGAGTGTATGTGTGAACACAGCCACCCCTCGACCTGAGTGCTGACAATGATTATCTCTTCTTCTGAAGAAAGTGGTGAGCTTGGGTTTTTAGTGGTACCCCCCCCCACCCTCTGATCACTGTCCCCATTATCTACTATTGTTTCCCTGGTATCTAGTGGCACCCATCACCCTCCAATTACCATCCCCAATATATTGTACTGCTTCTCTAGTGTATAGTTGCACCCACACATCCAGTCACCATTACTCTTATACTGTTTCCCTCGTGTCTAGTGGCACCCCCACCCTCTGATCACCATCCCAATTATCTACTACTGTTTCCTGGTGTCTAGTGGCACCCCTCACCCTCCAATCAGAGTGTGGCAGCTGAGATTCAATGCAAAAAAGTGCAAAATAATGCATTTGTGGTGCAAGAACCCAGGAAAAGATTACATGATGGGGGGAGGGGAATACTGGTGGTCACCAAACAGGAAAAGCATTTGGGGGGTAATCATATCTGATGACCTAAAGGCAGCCAAACAGTGTGCCAAGGTTGTGTGCAAAGCTAGTGAGATGCTGGGGTGCACGGGGAGAGGTATCACCAGCAGAAGAAAAGAGATGGTGATGTCCCCGTACAGATCATTGATGCAGTCTCATTTGGAGTACTGTGACCAGTTCTGGAGGCCACATCTCTGTAAGGACACAGACAGTGTGGAGGCAGTTCAAAGAAGGGCAACAAAGATGGTGCAGGGCCTGTACCAAAAGTCATATGAGGAAAGACTAGGAGACCTCAATATGTATACCCTGGAGGAGTGAAGAGACAGGGGAGCTATGATAGAAACCTACAAATATCTAAAGGGCATAAATTGGGTACTGGCGGGTAGCATCTTTCAGAAAAGGAGATGTTCAGGAACGAGGGGCAATGACATGAGGTTGGAAGGGGGTAGACTAAGGGATAATGTAAGGAAGTATTTCTTCACGGAAAAGGTGGTGGATGCACAGAATAAACTCCCAGTGGAGGTAGAGGGGACAAACACAATGGGGGAATTAAAAAGTAGATGGGACAGGCATAGGGGAATCCTAGCAATAGGAAAGAGAAGATAAGCTAGAGATCAAGTAGGGTCTGTTGCTTTTGCAGAAGGTAAGGAAAATGAGCAGACTGGATGGGCCTTGCAGTCCTTATCGGCCATCAGTTTCAATGTCAATTGATATTGTAAAGCTTCCTGATGTCTAGTGGCCCTCTCCATCCTATGATCGCAGCCTCCATTTTGTAGCACTCTTTCTTTGGTGTCTAGTGTCTCTCCCCCACCCACCAATCACCATCCCTGCTATGCAGTACTGCTTTCCAAGTGTCTAGTTGTGCCCCACCCTCTAATCACATCCCCATACTAAATTTACAAATGTCAGCTGAAATAAGGAAAACTGTCCCTTGAATATTTTTTTATAACCTGCAAAAAAAGAAAATGGTCCGTCACCGATCTGACTCCCCCAGCCCCGACCTCCCACTCAGCACTCACAACCCCACACAGCCCTGCACACCACATGCACATCCTCACCCACCTGAACCTGCCACATGGCAAAGATTGAAGACACATCTTGCTGCTTGAACCGCTGACTGCAATATGAGAAACTAGGGTAAGTGCGATTCAATGTATTTCAATTGGGGTTTGACCTATGATGCATAACTTTGTCATTTTGCATATTTTTGCTCCATATTTTCAACATAGCCTTTTTGGGACCACACCTCATGACCAGTGGTGGTGAAATCATGTAAATCAGGCCTGAAAGGTGATTTTATGTTCATGTTGCAAAATCACCTTTAAAGAGGAATTTGAAAATTTTCACCACCTTGTCAATGAGGTGCGGTCATAAAAAAAGCTATGTTGAAAATGTAGGGTCAAAATTTGTAAAAATGACAAAGTTGCACGTGTGCATTGAAATATTTGAATGTTCACTCACAATTTTGGTAATTTCAAATATTTTGACTCCAAATTTTCAACATAGCCATTTTGTTTCACACCACGTCATGAACGTGACAGCTGTCATTTTTCAAATTCTGGCCAAAATGTGTCTTTGAACCTGTGCCGTGGAATGATGTTTCTGTGACGCAGAATCATATTTCAATGGATATTTAAAAACTTTCACCTATGGGGTTCATGAGGTGGGGTAATAAAAAGGCTATGCTGAAAATTTGGTGTACAAATATGGTAAAATATCTAGGTTATAATGCAATGTTGCAGTACTTCCACATTCACTCATAAGTTTGCTAATTTTCAATGTTTTCACTCCAAAGTTTCAACATACCATTTTCCAAACCAAGCATGACAGGTGTAATTTTTAAATCCTGGATGAGACATTGTTTCACACTTGTAGTGCAAAATTATATTTTGGCCAATATACTCTAAATGCTACATGTCATGATTATAAGGGCAGACATAAAATGACTATCTTGAACATTTAGGGTCAACATTTAAAAAAAGACTGTGTCAAGAGTGAATGTGTGAACAGTTAATGTGTGAAGAGTGAATGTGTACTGAATGTGTGAAGAATTAATATGTGAAAAGTGAATGTGTACTGAATCTGTAAAGAGTGAATTTGCCAGGCCCTACAGTTCTGTAGATGGACAGAGTTCCCATAGCACCTAGCCCAAAGTGCCCTGCACACCAGCACCTCTTCATGCACTGATAGCATCTTCAGCCTTCCTTGGATCTGAAGCAGTCTCTCACTTTTTTTCAGCTGCATTAATACCATCATTTTGCAGCCATATTGGCTCTGACCAGAGTTTGTTAACAGGTGTCATTTCAATCTGGTCTTCTTGTAAACATGTCTCTGCTACACCAACTAGACCATGCTGTCTTGTTTCTTTGAAATATTTGGCCAGGTGACCAAGAGAACACACTGAGCTATGAATAGCTCATTTCAGGAGTGTCCTAAGTTAAGAATACAAAAAGAAGAAATGATTTACTGCCCCATACCCCCAAACAAAAGTACAGAAAAGAAGTGATAATACAGTTATTTAGACAAGTAATCCTTACTGGTATTTTATACATATAACTGTGCATGGTGTGTGTGTATGTGCATGTCTTTCTATACATATTTAGCTTAGCATCTGGAACACAGAACCATGAATCTTGAAACCCAGGTCTGAATCCCACAATCACCACTTACTCAGTTTATAAACTATTGAGGTAGGGTTCTCAGGGATATGCAACATGCATCCTGTATGTGCCAGAACAACACATATCCTACAGTGTGGAGGATCCAAGGATGCATTGTTGGCTTCTCTGTATGCACAAGCTGCTGCCTAATGCCCATCTACCCTGTTGCAGGACACTGCTTGACTTCCAGATTTTTTCTGGACCCTCATTTCTTTTTATTTTAGGAGTCTCAGACCACAAAGATACAAAAACTGCTGAGAGCCCAGGTGACAAAATAAAATGTTAGAACCCAGAGCTGTGGCTCTGGTGATCCAATTTTGAATCCCACAGCCACCACTTGTTCAGTGTGTGACCAGTCAGGGGCAGAACAGAAGCAGGTGGCTTGACCCATTGCTTACAGTGCAGAGCTGTGAAACCTTTGAATGCCAGGTTTTATTTTTACAATTGACATTTCATTTTTAGTTTGTTAATGGGGTAAGTACACTAGACCACATGGTCCTTTTTCAGGCATGACCCAGGACAAAAATACAAATACATACATCAACTGTAACTTAATAACACATATTAAAAACAGTTATAATTTGCTTCAGACAGTAAGTAATATTTACACATTTTTTTAAAAAATTCATTTTGTGGAATTTTACATTCATACTGTGATCTAGATTGTAGCGCTGGTAGGCTGGGAAGAAAGACAGTTGATGGAAGAAAGGCAAGAAGCAAACAAATTAATAAAAAATAATACCATTAGACCAATAAATAATCAGGTAATAAACACAACAGACTATTAACTAACAGCATCATGACCCAAAGCACATGGTGAACAAGTGGCGTTTAGCTTTGATTTAAAATTGGTCAGGGAAGGGGCACCTCTTACCTCCAGGGGAAGGGCATCCCAGAGAAGCAGAGTCACCACTCCAAATGCCTTATCCTTCAAGGACTCTAAAGAGGGACTATGGTCAAAATCACTGACATCAATAAATTCAGAATATACATTAACATAGCCCAAATTAGACTCATGACAAAACTGAGATCTCTAAGTTACTGTGTTTAAAAGTTACACATTATTTTACAATCCTAGATTCACTGCCTGCTCAAAAAAGCCAGTTTCAGTGAAGCACTACTGATGATGTTACCTCCTGAACTAACAGTCTAGTAGTCCTTATCAGCAAGCTTATAGGACCTGTTTCTCCTAAGTTTAATGATCTTGTGCACTGGTTTTCACCAGTAAAACAAGCACTACCGTTCAATAAACATTGCTTTAAAATTATGTATGTTTCAGGTTTTATAACATAGAAACATAGAAATTGCCAGCAGATAAGGACCGCTAGGCCATCCAGTCTGCCCATAGGAACTATACATTGTATGTGGCCACTGACCCTATGTAATCAATGTCATCATTCCTTCCCCTCTCAGGCTTCCCTTGTGCCTGTCCCAAGCACGCTTAAACCCCTCCACTGTGCTTGCCCCCACTACCTCCTGTGGCAGACTATTCCATGTGCCAACTACCCTTTCTGTGTAGAAAAACTTCCTCACATGACCTCTTAATCTACCCCCTTCCAATTTCATATTGTGCCCCCTTGTTCTAGTACTTTTTCTACATTGGAAAAGCTCACCTGCCTGCTCCTTGTTTATGCCCTTGAGGTACCTGAAAGTTTCAATCATGTCCCCACTGCTGTCTCCTCTCCTCCAGTGAGCACATATTGAGGTCCCTTAGTCTCTCTTCATATGTTTTGTGGTGTAAGCCCTGCACCATCTTTGTTGCCCTTTTCTGGATAGTCTCCACCTTATCTATGTCCTTGTACAGGTGTGGTCTCCAGCACTGCACGCAGTACTCCAGGTGAGGCCTTACCAGTGTTTTATACAATGGCATCACCACCTCCCACCTCCTGCTAGTGATGCCCCTACCTATGCACCCCAGCATACCACCGGCCCTTCCTGCCACCTTTGTACACTGCTTTGATACCTTAAAGTCATCAGAGACAATAACCCCTAAATCCCTTTCCTCTTTGGTGACAGTCAGCTCCCCCCAACCTGTAGCTCTCCCCAGGATTCCCACTACTCAGGTGCATTATTTTGCACTTCTTTACATTGAACCTCAGTTGCCACATCTCTGACCATCTTTCAAGCTTCTCCAGGTCCCTCTTCATTTTCTGCACCCCCTTCTGGAGTATCCACCCTGTTGCAGATCTTGGTGCCATCTGAAAACAGGCAGACCTTTCTTTCTAGTCCCTCTGCAATGTCACTAACAAAGACATAGAACAGGACTGGCCCTAGTACTGATCCCTGTGGTACTCCACTGGTCACCACCTCTCCCCAGATTGTACCCCATTTACCACCACCCTCTGTCTTCTGTTTGTTAACCAGTTCCTCACCCAGTACACCACCTTGTCTCCCATGCCCAGACTACCCATCTTGTCAATCAGCCTCCTATGTGGGATGGTGTCGAAGCCTTTGCTGAAATCCAGGTAGGTGACATCTACTGCCACTCCCTGATTAAGTTCCCTAGTCACCTAATCAAAAAAAAACTATCAGATTTGTTTGACATGACCTTCCTGCTGTGAATCTGTGTTGCCTCAGATCCTGAGCATGACTGGATTCCAAATGTGCCACTATCCTTTCTTTCAGCAGCATCTCTATGATCTTTCCCACCACTGAGGTGAGGCTGACTGGCCCGTAGTTCCCTGTCTCCTCCCTACTGCCGCTTTTGTGCAGTGGGACTACATGTGCCCTCCTGCAGTTCTCTGGAATGACATCCATGTTGAGTGACTCTGTGAACAGAGGCACTGCTAGTTCCCTTCACAGATCCTTTAATATCCTTGGGTGGATGCTGTCTGGCCCCATGGCCTTATCCACCTTCAGCTTTGTGAATTCTTCCAGAACTCTCTCCACTATGAATGGACTGGTGTTCACCTCTCCCCCATTGCCTCTGCAACCCAACTGTGATCCTTGATCTGCCCCCTCCTTAGTGAATATGGAGCAGAAGTATTTGTTCAGTATTTCTACCTTGTCCAGATCCCCCTCCTTACACTCTCCCTTCTCCTCTCTGAGTTTCACAACCCCCCCCCGGGTTTTCCTTCTTTCACTGATGTACCTATAAAATGCCTTATCTCCTTTGTTTACAGACTGTGTTAAGCTCTCTTCTGTCTGTGCCTTCACCCTCCTAACAGCCTTCCCTGCTTCCTTTAGACATTCAAGGTACACCTCCCTGTCCTCCTCCCTTTGGCTCCCCTAATATTTCCTGAAACTCAGCCTTTTAGCCCTGACCTTGTCTCTCACCACTTTGGAGAATCATAGTGGTTTCCTTCTTCTTTTCCCTTTGGCCACTATCCCAATGCATTGGTTTGTTATATCCACAATGGCTCCTTTCAGTTTCTCCCATTGTTTTTCCACCCCATCTACTATCTCTCCCTTCCCCAGGACTGCTTGATACATCTACCCATTTCAGTGAAATCTGCCCTCCTGAAATCTAATACTCTAGCCCTTGCATGTCATGATTGAGTCCATGTCTCTATGTTGAACCACACCATGTGGTGGTCACTGGACCCCAGCTGCTCTTCCACCTGTATTTCTTTGACTCTGTACCCATTGGTCCACATCAGGTCATAGAAACATAGAAACATAGAAGTTGATGGCAGATAAGGACCGCAAGGCCCATCCAGTCTGCCCATTTCTTTTTCTACCTTATAAATGTGCTATCAGCCTTTGCTCTGTCAGTGGTCTATCTAGTCATACTCATCTGTATTGCTCCCTTATGCCTATCCCATGCCTGTTGGAAGCCCTGCACTGTATTCATAGCCAGCACTTCCTGAGGTAGGCCGTTCCATGCATCCACCACCCTTTCTGTGAAAAAGTATTTCCTCACATTCCCCCTTAATTGGCCTCCCTCTAATCTCATGCTGTGTCCTCTTGTCCTGCTATTTTTCTTATATTTAAACATGTTAGACTCTTTCACCTTGTTAATGCCTTTCAGGTGTTTGAATGTCTCGATCATATCACCTCTCTCCCTCCTTTGCTCAAGAGTATACATATTGAGCTTGGTTAATCTGTCCTTATATGTCTTCTGATACAGTCCCTGCACCATTTTGGTTGCCCTTCTCTGGACTGCCTCAATTTTGGTTAATGTCCTTGTGAAGGTGTGGCCTCCAGTACTGCATGCAGTACTCCAGATGGGGCCTAACCAGTGTCTTGTAAAGAGGGATTATTACCTCTCTCTTACGACTTGTGATACCTCTGCTTATACACCCTAACATCCCCCTAGCCTTACCTACTGCTTTAGAGGTCTGCTTGGATGATTTCAGATCATCAGTGATGATGATGCCCAAGTCTCTTTCTTCCTTTGTGACTGCCAGCAACTCCCCTCCCAGCCTATAGGTGGCTTTAGGGTTTCTCTTCCCTATGTGCATGATCTTGCACTTCTTTGCATTAAATCCAGTTGTCACTCTTCTGACCATTTTGCTAGTTTATCCAGATCTCTTCTCATTCTGCCCACGCCATCTGGATCATCTACTCTGTTGCAGATCTTGGTGTCATCTGCAAACAGACAAGCCTCACCCTCTAGTCCATCTGTAAGGTCGTTAATGAAGATATTGAAGAGGACTGGCCCCAGGACTGATCCCTGAGGTACCCCACTTGTGACTTGCATCTCTTCTGACTGTATACCATTTACCACCACTCTCTGTTTTCTGCCCGTCAACCAGTTTGCCACCCACTTGACTAACTTCTGACCCACCCTGAGCCTACCCAGCTTATTTATCAATCTTCTATGTGGAACAGTGTCAAAAGCTTTGCTGAAGTCAAGGTAGGTGACATCAACTGCTCCCCCTTGGTCCACCTCTCTGGTTACCCAATCAAAGAAATCTATGAGATTAGTTTGACAGGACCTTCCTTTTGAAAACCCATGCTGTCTTGGATCCTGTGCCCCTATGGATTCCAGGTGTTGCACTATCCTTTCCTTAAGGAGTGCCTCATAATCTTGCCCACTACTGGGGTAAGACTGACTGGTCTGTAGTTCCCCTGCTCCTCCCTGCTACCACTTTTGTGGAGCAAGATCACATGAGCCCTGCTCCAGTCTTCTGGGACCTCTCCTGTGCTCAGAGACTCACTAAAAAGTTCTGCTAATGGCTCTGCTAGTTCCACCCTTAGCTCCTTAAGTACCCTGGGATGTATGCCATTAGGTCCCATTGCCTTATCCACCCTGAGCTTAGCAAGCTGTTGTAGGACCCTTTATTTTGTGAAGGAGTAGTGCTCACTTCCCTCCCCTGTGTCCATGGTGCTGAGCTGTGGGCCTGCCCTACCTTCTCTTCAGTAAGTACTGAGCAAAGTATCTATTTAGATAGATGCTTTTACAGGTGTCCTCCTCACATGCCCCATTTTCTCCATTGAGCTTAGCAATACCCCCCTGGACTTTCTCCTTTCACTAATGTATCTATAGAAAGTCTTGTCACCTTCTTTACTGTTCGTGCTAGTGTTTCCTCAGTTTGGGACTTTGCCTGCCTTACTGCCTTCCTGCTTCCCTTAGGGCAGTTTGATATGCCTCCTATCTTCATCCCACTGTGTTCCTTATATTTCCTGAAGGCCAGCCTTTTGGCTCTGACCATTTCTGCTACTGTATTTGAGAACCAAAGTGGTTTCCTTCTTCTTTGCACTTCCTTTCTGTCTAACACAATGGGGTGTTGCTTCAAGTATTGCATCCTTAATGCTTGCCCACTTGCCTGTATCCTCACCTGTGTTTCTTTGCCAGGGCTAGCTTAACTCTGTTGGCCATCTTATCAAAGTCAGCTCCTCTGAAGTCCCATATTTTTGCCTTGGAATGGGATGATTTATATGTAGTAGCCAAATTGAACCATACCATGTGATGGTCACTGGCCCCCAGGTGACCTTCTACCTGGAGATCTGTGATCCCTTCCCTGTAAGTCAGTACTAGATCTAGGATAGCCCTGTTTCTTGTGGGTTGTTGTACCAGTTGTTTGAGGCCCTCCCCCTGCAGGGAATCCACCATGTGTCTAGTTCTGGCAGATGTTCCTGCTGGTATTGACCAATCTGTATCCGGCATGTTGAAGTCTCCCATTATCAGAACCTTCCCTTTAGCTGTCATGTTTTGTATATCTTCTAACAGTAATGTGTCTATGTCCTCCCCCTGGTCTGGGGGCCTGTAGACAACCCCGGTTCTTATGGCTGTTCCACTTCCTGTTTCCAGCATGACCCACAGTTCTTCTGGCTTCTTATGTGTATTCTGAATTTCTGTAGCTTTGATATTTTCATTGACATACAGGGCCACTCCACCCCCTTTTGAACCTCAGTCTCTTCTGAACAATACATAGCCAGGTACTGAAGTCTCCCAAGTGTGGTTACTGGTAAACCACGTCTAACTAATTGCTACTATGTCCAGTTTAGCCTCTGACATTATTGCCTGCAGGTCTGTGATCTTATTTCCCAGGCTGTGAGCATTTGTGTACATGATTTTCCATTGGCCAGATTTCGGTGTGTTAGTTGTTGGGTGAGGTTTGGCATTTCCCTGTGCATCGTATGGGGAGATGGACCTTTTTTCTTACCTGGTGATGCAAATGAGCTGCAAACATGCTGAATCCCTGTTTGACCACTAGCTGAGGGGGGGGTGTTCTTCCCATTCAACGTATGGGGTGCTGCACCCCTCTCCCCATTTGCTAGTTTAAATATTCTGCAAAGACATCAAACTTCTGCCCTAATGCACTGACTCCCTCCTTAGTCAGATGCAGTCCATCAGATTTAAAGAACTTTGCTCTAGAACTGTTGCCAGTTCCCTACAAATCTGTGTCCTTTTTCCTGGCACCAGCCCTTGAGCCACATGTTTAGCTCCCCTATCTCCCCATCTCTGACCTTCTGTCCATCTGTTCCCCTCTCCCAGACTGGCAGGATCTCAAAGAAGGAGATGCCAGGTCCAGAACTAACTTGTCCCTGGTTGGCTCATGCCCCAGCTGCCTAAATTCAACCCTCTGCAGGGATTCTAGGATGGCTGTGCTTCTGGCTGAAACAGCCATCTGGGTGGCCCAATCCACATCCTGCATATTGAAATCCCCCAGTATCATGATTTTGCCCTTAGCTGCCATGTCGTGTACGTTCTCCACTAGTTCCCTGTCTACTTCCTGTCTCTGTGCTGGAGGTCTGTAGATCACCCCAGTGCATATTGCTGTTTCATTCTCTGGCTCCAGGGTAACCCACATTACCTTGGCCTCCCTCTGTCTTTCCTGAACTTCTGTAGCCTTTATACCATCTCTGATGTACAGGGCCACTCCCCCACCCTTTTTATCCTCCCTGTCCTTCCTGAACAATGTATAACCTGGTACATTGACTTCCCAGCCATGTTAGCAGAGTACCATGTCTCTGTTATTGCTGCTATGTCAAGGTCCACATCTGCCAACAAGGCCTCCAGGTCTGAAACCTTATTTCCTAGGCTACGAGCATTCGTTAGCATGACCTTCCATATTTTACAGTCTGCCCTCCCTCTACTCTTGTTCTTCATCTCCAGCATCTTCCCCAACTCAGTTTCCTTTTCTATGTGCTCCTGCCCCCCATATCACTCATTATACATTTTTCACCTCCCTGCCTGCTTTCGCTATTTCCATAGTCAACTTATGTTCCCACATGTTCCCATGGGGGGGTGTTCCTAAGCCTCCTGGCTCTTCCCCCTTGGCCAGTTTACATGCTCACAGCTGAAGCATTTAAACTTCTTGCAAAGGACCAAGGTCCCTTTCTTGGATAGATGCAGGCCATCCTCCTTATATAAGCCTGCATCTGCCCAGGTCAGACCCCAGTCCCCTATGAAGCCAAAATCCTCTCTTCCACACCAATCCTTCAACCAGGAGTTGAAGGTATGGATGTGGAGTGCCTTAGCTTCCCCTGTGCCCTGGACAGGTAGCACCTCTGAGAATGAGATGGAGTGTGCTATCTCTTTCAGGTCCCCCCCAGCTTCCTGAAATAATCCTGGACTCTGGCTAACTCCACACTTCTCCTGACAAGGTCATTGGTCCCCAGGTGGACAATGCCATTCAGTTGCTCCCTCCTAACTTTTGCTATAGTGAGTCTATGGATTTGCTTCCCATTCCTCCAAGCATCACTTCCTGGGAGGCACTTGACCTCTCTCTCCCCCCTGTTAGGTGACCCTAACTCTACTCCCTGTACAATAGAGTCCCCCACTAGGAGAAGCTTTCCCCTCCTCCGAGGTTCCCTGCTTCCCTTTCCTAGGGCTCCATCCTGGAGGACTCTCTCATCCTCCCTGGACGCAGCCTTGGATTCTTGAGTGGGGCTTTCCCATTCCTCCAAAACAGTGTAGGAGTTAATAAGAAGGACCAGTTGGGGGATGTGCTTTTGATCTCCCCCTCTCTCCCCTCCATGAGCCCACTATAGTCAAATCACTCCTCTTCTCTGGCATCCTTTGAGGTAAAGGTTGTGGACATGGTGGTCTCTGGGTGGGGGTGGATGCTGCCTTCAGCTTAGCCAACTCTGCTCAGAGACAGGCAGCCTCCTCCCTCAGCCCAGAGAGGTGCCTGCAGATAGGGCAGCATAGCAGCCTCCAGAATGTCTCCCTGAAGACCTCTGCTCCACAAACACTGCACTGCACCACTCCCATCATGTCTGATTCCCTCCTCAATCAACTGCCTATTTAAGATAGCTATTTGATAGCCCCCAAATATATGTTTTATTTCTGTTGTGTTCTGTTATGCTTCCTCTCTTTGCTACTTCCTGTATGGATGCAGGATGTTGCAAGGCCTTATGGGACCCACCCAATAAATGTAGGGCAAGCCCAGTGGTGGATGGGTAATGGGGTGGGAGGATGGGACTACACCACAGGCTGTGTCCAAAAAACAATCTGCCAAGGAGTCCTCTGCAGTGACACCTCACTCCACTCACAAACTTGTTTGCTAGAATCCCTCAATCCTGCCCAAACTAAATGGAAAAACATCCCCAATGGCAGTTAAGAACAGACCTCGAATACAATTTCAAACACATAAAAATGGCAGCTAAGAAAATACCTCAAATATATTTACAAACACCATCACCAAGTCACCAGCTAGAGTCTCTTCCTCCCTCTCCTACTAACTGAAGCCTCAACTGAGATGGCAGTTAAAACCTCACATTTAAGCTACACTAATCCCTGTAATGTGATGCTTCACTTAAAGGCCAGAGAGCAACTTTTAAACACACAATCACAAACTTGTTTGCTAGAATCCCTGAATCCTGCCCAAACTGAATGGAAAGCACCCCAAATGGCAGTTAAGAACAGACCTCAAATATAATTTCAAACACACAGAAATGGCAGCTAAGAAAACACCTCAAATACACTTACAAACACAGTCACCAAGTCACCAGCTAGAGTCTCTTCCTCCCTCTCCTACTAACTGAAGACTCAACTGAGATGGCAGTTAAAACCTCACATTTAAACTACACTAATCCCTGTACTATGATGCCTGCATTTAAAGGCCAGACAGCAACTTTTAAACTCACAATCACCAACTTGTGTGTTACAATCCCTCAATCTTGCCCAAGCTAAATGGAAAAGCACCCCAAGTGGCACTTAAGAACATACCTCAAATGCAATTTCAAACACACAGAAATGGCAGCTAAGAAAATACCTCAGATACACTTACAAACATGGTCACCAAGTCACCAACTACAGTCTATTCCTCCTTCTCCAACTAACTGAAGCCAAAGTTGACAAATTCATATTTTTTTGTTTGTTTGTGTTTGGTGCCTTTTTGTTGTGGTCCTTTTCCCCAGGGTTGCTGGATGCTGAGTCATAACACATTACTGTTAGCTTTGCAGATTGGATATCCCTGATATGGTGCAAGGCTGTGATCATTCACACCTATCTTTCTTTTTTTAACTTTTTATTTAGACGTACAGAGATGATCAAGTACAGCAGTGATATTATCATGTACATCAAATTACCATGCACTTATATACAAGCAGTTACTCCTCTGAAATTAGTTTATCATTTACAACTTAAAAGTTAACAGAAAAAGAGGTGGTAAAATGGAATTTAGTTGCAACTCCTTCTAAAACCCATCATAGAACAAACATCTCATCAACCTGTGTCATATAAAAAAAAAACAAGGTCTCCAGGTTAGTTCAAAATGGGTAACCTGACCCAAATGGTGTGCAATTAACTGCTCCAAATAATAAATTTCATTAACAATATTATGCCATCGGGTAATTGTAGGAGATATAAAGTACAAGTCACATTAAACTGTCCCACCAATGAGTTGGTTTAGCAATGCTTTTTACAATTTGTACTGCATTGGCAGCTCATATTGCATTGTTTTTCAATGCCTCACCAGCACACGAGCAATGTTTGTAAAATGTTTTTTCAACTCAGTTGGAATGCATCTTCAGTCCAGTCACAATACAATGTAAAGTTGAGTTTTAACTCTTAAGAAACAGTTTGTGCAGGGCTTTGTGCTGGATCCAGCAACAGTTAACTAACTCAGTCAGAAATTCTAAAGCAGCTCATTGGAGGAACACTTTAATGTGACTTGAACTGTAGGACTGTGCCATAATCAAGTGATTTTTTTTTGTGGCTACTAAGTATATCTAAAGCATTCTTCTAGTGGGGGGAGTTGATCCATCTGGAGCTATATATAATAAAACAAACTGTGGGGATAAAACCAACTCCAGCCCAATCAAGTGTGTCAGACTGATTCTAATCTCCCTCCAGAAGGAGCAAAGCACCGGACAATGCCAAAAAATATGAACAGAATGAGCATGTAATGCCCCGCAATGCCACCAGCAAACTCCATAAGATGGTGGTAAATATCTGACTAATTTGTTCAGTGTTTTAAAAATCATATGTGGCATTTCCAAATGAATTCTCACCGATAAGGGACCTGAGAGATTTTCATCAAGGGTGTGATGGTCTCTAGCCATTTTTCATATGATATATCCATGGAAACATCAGTATTCTAGGCCCTGAGAGTAGTCTGTGTAGTCTCAGTCCAAATCTCTCTCAGGGCTTTATAGGCCAATCCTATTAGATGTGGAGATTGCAGGCCTTGCAAAGCATCAAACAGTAAATTCAAAAACTGGGGTATGGGATTAGGCAGAGTATTCCACAGGGCCCCTTTTGCATCAAGAAACCTGTACTTATGAGCCAGCCAAGTGGTGTAGAGGGCTGAGGCACTGGCGCCTTACATCTTACTACACCAACGACCCTGGGTAAGGAGTGACCTTAGGTGCTGGAGGGTCAGCTGGCTGGAGGAGGATAGAGCATCAATTAACTGCTCTTCTCCTACAGGAATGGTGGGAGGGAATGACCACTGAGGTACTGGCTCCTGTTGGTGGCCATGGGTTGGTGCCTGCTCAGGGGTCACAGTGTGGGTCAGCACAGACTGATATCAGATGTGCAGTGTGTGTAAGCATGTGCGGCAGCATCCCTGATGTCATTGCATTCCTGCACCATGGGAGCAATCATGGGGATACAAAAACTGAAATCCTCTGGTGCGCATGAAGGCCAGCCCCAACAGCTCTGCAGCGGACGCACTAAAGATAGCTCCCCCCAAACCTGGCCACCAGGTCTTCTACAGTGTGCGGGATAAGTACCTGCTGTGAAGTGGCCTGGGAGGGTAGGGCAAGGGGGTAGAGCTCTAGCTGTGGCTGGCATGGGGCCAAGATGACAAAGCTGGATGGGGGAACCACAGGACCACCATCCAGTTAAGGAGGTAATAAAGAAAATAAGTAAAAAAAATAACAAAATCCGTATTTATAAATATCAGAAGCATTCCAGATTGGACAGTTGATAAGATGCCTGTAACTGGGCAAAAGGGACTACTCCCTGGGTATCAAGAAATTGGTGTATATAAGATAAGCCAAAACTGATGCCACCTCTGAAACGTGAGGTTGAAATGAGCCGGCAAAAAATCCACCTCAGCCGTTAACAGCCAAATGAAATAAAGAAATTGGTGTCAATGTTGAAAGGGTTCTAACCTTATACCAGCATCGAAGAGTGATTCTTGTGCCAGAAGTAAAAGCTTTAACATCTGGAGGGGAAGTAGAAGGTGCAAAAACTATTGTACTTACATTAACAAGTCATTCAGTACAAATTCTATGTACTTCCAGGTGGCTTCATATGAGATATTAAGCCTTAACAAAATAGTTTTAAATGTCACCGCACTGTGATACTCTAATAAGTTAGGCAGGTTGAGACCTTCTCTATCTACCGGCAACTAGTGGTGGGCAAAATTATCCCAATTCACTTCGTGAAGTGATGCACGGAGTAATGCATAATCTGCGAAGTACTCTGCTTCATAATGAGGAATGCAAAGTCTATTGAAAGCAATGACTTCACATTGTTTCGCCTTCCCCAAACCACTACGCCACTAATTTTAAGGCAAAGTGAATTGAAATCAATGTACTTCACATCACTTCACCTTGTTGGTGAGCTCCAAAGGCAAATTTTGCAGTGATTCATGGGATTGCAGGTCACATGGGCTCTAGATTGTTCTGCACAGCCTCAGTTCAGGGTAATGTGTGTAGGTAGCTGTAGGAGACAGTTTGCTCTGAGAGCTCTCTGCGATTCAAACCCTCTAAAATCTGTTAAAAAAGCCTTTTTGAGTAATTTTTTTTTGCTCAAACTTTAGTGCATCAATTGTAGGAAACCCTCCTGTGCTCATATCATTGAGTGTTTATTGTTTGTGTGTGGATTTTGAATGTTACTGTTACATTCAGTCTGTGTACTGACAGACAGTGGAAGTATGCTTTGGGTAGGGATGTATCTGTGGTGTAGGTAGATTTAAGTTGGAGAAATAGGGAGTTCTTTGTTTTTTGGTTATATTTTTCTTGTATAACTGTGTTAATGTACACACAGTAATATCTTCAGTAATTGTTGACAGTTTTTTGCTGATTGTGTTGTGGACCTGGTGCAGCAGTGCATATAATTCCGGGTTGTTTTAAAATATGTGGTATATTGCTGAATTTTTCAATTTGCCTACACAAAGTGTGTGTGTGTGTATGTGTGTGTGTGTGTGTGTGTGTGTGTGTGTGTGTGTGTGTGTGTGTGTGTGTGTGTGTGTGTGTGTGTGTGTGTGTGTGCACATCAAATAATACACCTTTTATTGTGCCACAGTGTAATTGCAGCAGTGTGAACCTGCTAGTATCCACTGCCCCTTCGTGATTTTGTACTGCCATTGTGGTATCTTGGCTTTGCACTGTTACTGTAATCTGCAGTCACAGTGCCCCCCCAACTGGCAAAAGGTATTCTTTTCCAGATTGTATTGTGACTTGAGCACCACTGGTTAGTTAAGGATGGGTGCTGTTGAACTTGTTGTGACTTTGCGTCTGTATCTCTTGTTGAAGCCACAGTCGGTTTTTTTTGGCTACACATCCAGCGACCCAGAGTGAACGTTCCAAAATCTAAATGTGTTTAGAATATTTTTGTTGATCCCCAAAATGCCCACAAACAGACTTGCAAGCAAAGCTCTTTCTCACTATGGCACTGCTGCCAGTGGTAAGATTGTCTGTGGGCGTGGTAGTACGCAGTCGCAGAAGTGCATTGCTGATATGAGGAAATGTATTTCTCCTTCAATGTTTTTTACAGCCCAAGTGGTAGCTTCACTCATAGTTGGAGGAGATGATGTTCCAGCTGGTGGTGTTAATGCAGTTGCTGGTGGTATGAGTATTGCTGCCTCAAGTTCCATGTCTGACCAGTTGACCGTGTCCAAAAATATAGTTACGTGTAAAGCAATGAGTGGCAGTGTAGATGATGTCATACTCCCCAGTAACATCCCATTGGCAACTGAACATAAGGATTCTGATTATCCTGGCAATGATAACAGAATGTCGCATTTCTTCCACCACAGTTCAGGTCATGCATTTGCCATGCAATGATTCACAGTGTGGTGAAAAACTATCGTGTGATGGTGGTGTTGATGATGAATCTGATGATGCTGATGTTGCTGTGGTTGCAACATGCAGTCCACATGCCAGCATCCAAGCAGAAGATGTGGATGTGGATGATGCTGATGATGAATATGATGATGATGTCAGTGACCCTTGTTGGGAACTGGAGACAAAGAAATTCAAGATGGCTGTGTCTGGGTCTGTTTGCATTAACCCCCCCCCCATAAAAAATTGTGATTTACCAGTTTCAGTTGATGATGATGATGACCCAGTAATAATGATAGGTAGCCGTGGTGGTCAGTTGTAGTCCGAGTGTGTCCTGCCTGAAAAATCACATAGCACACCTCCCACTTCAGGGCTTAAAGAAACAGTGTCCAATAAACCACATCAGGGACATGTTAAAAGTACGGGACCACAATCCCTTGTTTGGGATTTTTTTGTGCAAGATGCAAATGATGAGTCAGTTGCAATCTACCAGCTTTGCCAGGCATGTGTGAGTCGAGGTAAAAGAGGGGAGCCATCTGGGCACAGGGGGATAGCATACACATCTTAAGAACAGGCACATGGCACTGTTGACCCAGCACAAGATAGCAGCTAATACCAGAGTGGGGCGTTCACCCTCATCATCAAAATCAAATCAAATCAAATCAATCAAATCAAAATCTTTATTTAATCAGGCGAACATCATTGAGCATAGCTCATTTACAAGATGGACCTGAGTGGTCAAGAAGTGCAAGTGCTATTACATTGACAAGGGTAGCATAAACAGTAATACAATGACAGGGGTAACATAAACAGTAATACAATGACATAAGTGCTATTATATAACAATATACATATGTACAAGACACATTAAAACTTTTAATCTGTGAGACAGAAGGTAATGGGCACATCAGGAGTAATTTATAGATTATAGGACCTAGCAGGCATTTTGAGGGTGAATCTTGGGACTGGACACGGGAGTTTTATCAGCATATAGGAACACGGGGGTAGGTAGGGCCGGGGTTTAGGCCTTGTGGTAGCAGTTGCAGAGTTCTGGGAATAGGGTGGTGAATAATCTTTTGAAGGATATTAAGGGTAGGAGGTTATTTAGCTTCATGGTTTTTTGGAGTGAATTCCAAACAATTGCTAGTGAGTAGCTAATAGCAGCCCTCCCAAACTGGGTGCAGACATTGGGGACCTTAAGAATGATAATTTTGCTGATCCTTAGGTTGTATGGCCTAGAGGTAATTTGAGTAAAACAGTCTGAGATATAGGTAGGTAGCTTGCCTGATAAGGCTTTGAATATCCAAATTGCAGCATTCCTATTTCTTCTGTGTTGTAATGATGTCCAGTTAACTGCCTTATAAAGGGAGCAATGATGGGTGCTGAAGGAAGGTCAGTAATGAATCTGATGGACCTGTGGTATAGGGTGTCCAGTTTATTTAAGAGGGGAGTGAACAATGTCCGTACAGAAAGTCAGCATAGTCAATGAGGATAGGAATGAAGCCTTGATTAATCTTTTTGGAGTCTCTGTTGAGGTAGTGCTTTATTCTAAAAATAAACCAAGTCTTTGTCTCAGTTTCTTTAGTAGCTCCTCAATATGGACAGAATAGTCAAGCTTGTTATCAATCCAGACTCCAAGGTATTTGAAGTTATCAACGAATCCAGCTTCTTCCAAGTAAGGTGGTTAGTTGTAGAGTGGTGGATGGTGGGGTAGTGGCAGAGCAACTCTTTGAGGTAAAGAACATAGTTTTTGTTTTTTGGCATTTAGAAGTAGTTTTATCCAGTAGGTTGTGTTGTAGGATGGAAAATTCAGATTGTAGCAGTTCACAGGCTTTAGATAATGAAGGATTGCTAACATATAATACAGTATCATCAGCAAACAGATGGATGTTGGAATGAGTGAGGTTAGCATCAATATTATTAATATAGATGGAAAGGATGGGCCAAGAATAGAGCCTTGCGGTACACCTCTTAACAGTGGTTTTAAGGTGGATAGGTAGATTCCATTTTTACCAGTTGTGATCTATCTGATAGATAGCACTTGAACCAATTGAGTGAAGGGAATCCAACCCTAGTGAGCCAAGGAGGTGATTAATGATTCATGATCCACTGTGTCAAATGCTT
Organism: Neoceratodus forsteri; assembly: GCA_016271365.2. Classification (NCBI taxonomy): domain Eukaryota; kingdom Metazoa; phylum Chordata; order Ceratodontiformes; family Ceratodontidae; genus Neoceratodus; species Neoceratodus forsteri. The sequence goes on along the minus strand of CM028133.1, from coordinate 518,586,244 downwards.
TGCTCAAATCCAGGAACACAACACAGGTACTGTTCTTCTTATCCATAGCAATCTGCCAGTCGTTGGTTACTTTGGCTAGGGCCGAAATGGTGCTATGCCTTGATCTAAATCCTGATTGTGCTGTATTTAGGAGGTTATTGTTATCCAGGTAGTCCCTTAATTGTGAGTTTACTAACTTTTCGAGCATCTTGGATAGAACTGATAGGATGGAAATGGGCCTGTAATTGTTGAGGTCCATGGGATCACCAGATTTGAGTAAAGGAACTACTTGAGCTGTTTTCCAAGTGGAGGAATGGATCCAGTGGTGAGGAAAGATTGAAGAGATGAGTGAGGGGGCAGATAAGACTTGAGATGCAATCTTGAGGAAGGGGTCAGGAGTCTGTACCTGCACTTTTGAAGTATCTAAATTGGAGAGGAGATCTTCCACTTCTTTCAAGGATATTGGGTAGAAAGAGAAGGTTGATGTAGCCTTTTGACCCACGGTGGATTGAAGGTTCAAGGAAGATCTCAGGAGATTTGCAGGTGAAGAGTCAAATGCTAGCCCAGCTGTGGTGAAGTGGTCATTGAAGGTATTTAGGATTTCTTGTTTGTCCGTAATTTCTGTGTTATTTAGTAGCAGTTTGCAGGTTAAGGCAGGAGTAGAGTTTTGGCCCAAGATACCCTTTATAGTTCCCCAGAGCCTGGTTGGGTTATTATAGGAGGCATCCAATTCAGCTCTATAATAGGCAGCTTTGGCAGATCTTATTTGTGTTGTACATGAGTTTCTTGCTTTTCTGAAATTTAGCCAGTCTCTGGAATCCTTAGTTTTTCTTGCCTTTTTCCATAGTTTGTCTCTGGCTAGCAAGGCTGTTTTAAGATCAGTGGTGAACCAGGGGCAGGACCTTGCTTTAGTTCTGATTTTGGTGAATGGTGCATGAATATTGAGAGCATTAGTGATAATGTCCTTTAGGATCTGGAGAGCTGTTTCCACTGAGGTTGTAAGGTAGAAATCTTGCCAATATATTGTGTTACTCAGGTCATGGAGGTATCCTGGTATGTTGAACTTCTTTTTTGACCTTTTGAGGACAAATTCAGCAGGATTGGGTGGTTTGAGTGAAGATCTTATGCCAGCTATGGGACAATGGTCACTTACATCATTCGGTAGTACTCCTGCATGCGTATATAAGTGAGGCATCATCAACAGCGGGGAGTTCGTATTTGTGTATAAGTGCACACTGGGCACAGGTGCTTAGTGTTGTTTGTGCTGTTGGTAGCGTGAATAATCAGTGTAGTAAGGTGGAGTGTCATGGTAGAAATCTTTCAGGAATTCGACAGCATGCAACGATAGCTATGCACAATGTGACCTGTTCACACACTGGTGAAAACATGCCGGACTTGGTTCTGACTGAAACTGACAAGTGGCTGAACCCCCTGTCCCTGAGAACTGGGTTCATAGCAAGTGATAATGGGTCAAATGTGGTTAAATGCATGACAAATGGTGGCTTTGTTCGGGTTCCATGCATGGCCCACTGTTAAAATCTTGTGGTGCAGGAGTTTCTGCAGCACCTTGATATAAAGGAAATGCTTACAGTTGCACGCCGTATCTGTTCTCACTTTTCATGCTCTGCAAAGGCCCATGGCCAACTTCAGCAGTTGCAGATCTGAAGCTGCCTACTGCAGCAAAGCAAAGCAATCTCAGAATATCTTGTCATGTACACTAGCTGTGACAGTTCCAGGACCTCCATGTCTATGACGACTGAACAGTGGTGCCTCATGGACTCTGCAATAACAATTTTGAGGCCTTTTGAACATGCAGCACAGGCAGTAAGTGGTGAGTCTGCCTCCATTAGCCAATCACTTCCACTGCTGCGGGTGCTGAGGCAGACATTGGTAAATATACAGCATAGCCTCGATGTTGCTGGAGACAGTGCTAGCAGTGTGTTGCTGAAATACATACTGACAGTATGCGACAAGATTCATCATCACATCTTCAGCATTCAGCGTAGTGACAACTTTACAACAGTGACAATGCTGAACCCACGATACAAATGTGGAATTGCCTCAGTACTGGAGGGCAGGCCTGAACAGGTAAAAAATGTCACTGGGCAACTGGTACGCTTGGTTCATGGGGCACAGAAGTCATGTGCCAAGGTCAGCAAACCTCAGCAGATTAATCAGGCTGAAAGTGAACCTGGAGTAGTATCAAGCATATCCTGGAAGGGGACTGCAGTTCCAGGTGGTCTGTCATCAAAACCGGTTGCCGTTAACCCACTTTGGGAGACTTTGTCCCAAGTGAGGATTTGTGACATAAATGATTCCGGGAAACAGGATGATGCATCTACCACTGGACTTAGTGCAGCACAGTGAATGGTTGAGTCATATTTGTCTGAAAACAGGCATCTGTCAATAACTGATGATCCTGTTTTATACTGGAGTGGAAAGGACAGTGAATGGCCAGAGCTGACTGCAGTGGCACTGAAGTACCTGACATGCTCACCCTCTAGTGTAAGTGTCGAGAGGGTATTCAGCTCAGCAGGTGCAATAGTTTGGGATCATCATGCAATCCTCTCTCCTACAAATGTCAGTTTGCTGACATTCATAAAAATGAATTAGAGGCACATACCAGCTCAGACTGCAACCTCAGTATTCACACCCTGGCCTTGTCATGGTTTTGATGATGTAGAAATGGACCATCCTGGTGGCACTGGCAGTGGCAGCATGAAACAGCCTACCACTCATGTAGATGATGGCACAGTGGAGAAAGAATTTCCCAGTGATCAGAATTCAAACATAGATGACTGTGAGGGCAGCTTTCTTTATGAGGATGATGATGAGGTTAATGTTAGCAGGTTTTAACTTCAGTGGTTAAAAGGCTGTCACATTTGTTGTATGATACATGTTTTCTTTTTCATAAAGTTAAATCAGTGTCCCACTCAGAGTGACTCAAATTCCATATGTCATGTCACATTTGTTACACAGAGCACAATATATCCTGGCCCCTGTAACATCACCATAAGACCACTGTTAGCCACTGCCACCACAGGGAATGTCAGCATGTGCCCCCCGGACCACCACCATAAGGCAGCTGTTAGCCACTGCCACTATAGGGAATGTCACCGTGTGACCTCCTGGACCACCACCATAAGACTGCTATTAGCCACTGCAACCACCACCAGATGCAGGAAGATGATCTGAGAGAATGTCATCATGTGCCTAAGCTATGACCACCACACCACCCACCACCACCATTCTGACAATGTTTACCATTATATGTCTTGACCATGATGAGGCAGACAGAGTCGAAAAGGAGACCACATCCATCAGCCACAGGCACAAGGCTTCTTACTATGAATACTATAAAGTGAGTATGTGTACTAATGTTTTTCATTCAATTCAACTTCCTTTAGCTGTGTGTTTTGTTTCCTGTTGCTTTTCCAGACTGCAACGGTCAAACAAATATGGTCAACTTATTTTGTTTTTTTTTACAGGTTAACAAATGACTGTCCTTCGCTGAAGGTCTGTATCAATGGTACAGCATTACTGTATACAGCAGTCTACAGGATATCCATTTCCATACTTTAAGTATATACATTTCATTTAATCTGTTCCTTGCTTTTTCATAAGAGTGCAAAAAATCCGACTGATAATTCGTAAAGTAGGTGACATGTAGGTCACAAAATATTTGCCCAACACATCATGCACTGCATTCCAAATTTGCAGCTGCAGCCATGCCAGTGTTGAAAATAGTTTGTCCCAGGTCATGTGACTTAACAAGATGTGGTTTTCAAATGTAACTTGAGTTAAGATGCAGGGGACACTGACACAGTGTATTTCTCACAGCCTGGTACTAAATTTAATTGTGATCTGATGATTTGGTGTTCTTGTGGCTTCATAGCTTGCTGTGTTAATCCATATACCCATGGTGGAACAGCCACAGCTTAAACATAATGTGTTACTGCTGCAATCAAGTTGTAATAAGTCCTCATTTCTTTTTTTAGGAAACTTCCAGATGATTTGTTGTGTCCTAGTTGCCTTATCCAAAGAACTTCAACATCATACCCTCTCTCCATGCTGGCAGACATGCAACAAGTAGAAGTCGTATGACTCGATGATGACCATGACCATCATTACTGGACTGGATAAGGATGCAAATAAAATCTGTGAAGAAGTAACCAAACAATAAACCATTAATGAGACCTACTTGCAAATATGATAATCCCCCCCCCAAAAAAAATACTTACCTTCATTGACTTGAGAGTATTCCCTTTCCAATTCCAACACCACAATTTCTCAAGCACAGGAATGCACACACCAACAGTATGTGACCTGTGACAGAAAACAATACAATGAGTACATGTATATTTATGTCAACCCCCCCAAGAAAATACATATATGTATATATCAACTCACCAAGGCTACTATTGGTGTACTCACAAAGGGCACCCTTCCTGTTGAGGTGATCGCAGCACACTTTGGGCAACCAACAGTTTTCTCAGTGTCAGCATTTGTGACAGTACACTGAATGGCCATTCATGTTATCCCTCCTTCATACAGTTTGGAAAGACACTGTGCATCATCACAGTAAGGTCAACTCAATACACAGCAGCATCACATGTAATTGCAACAGCAGCAGTATTTCATGTTAAGCTCTCATTTCACTTTGTCAGCACTGGGGAATTTTCTGGACACAAGACAGTTGCATTTTGGGGATGCACAAAAATTCTGGGGACTGTGTGTCAGGACACTGCTCACATGACTGAGTGTGGCATTAATTCTGATACACTTTGCATTTCATGTTATACCCTCATTTCAGTTTGTCAGCACTGGGGAATTTTCTGGACACAAGACAGTTGCATTTTGGGAGCCTCAGTAATGTTTACTTCCTGTCGTGAAGTGTTTGTCCAAAAGTAGGACTCAGCAGTGCAAGTATACTGTGCTAAACTGCATGTGTGCAGTCAGTGTTCTTTCCTGTGTGTGCAGACACTGTCCAGCTTTGTGCAAACGTATATGTGGTGTGACTTGTTGCAGTATGTAAAGAATAAAGATAAGAATATATAACGTATATTTTATTTGTACCATCAGCAGCAGCAGAGTAAGTGATATGATATTTTTTTAGAGGTCTCAGGCCACTGTGCAACTCAGTCACTCACAGTGCACACATGACTTTGCGCAGATAATAGCACAAAAAAATCATGCTTTTCAACAAACCATACCCAACAGACATTAACTATTGCTGAGGCACCCAAAATATGTTATGGCTTACAGACATTTTAGAGTCAGAATATATAAAACAGCTCCTGCAGTCCACTGCCACCACACTGTGCAACCACTGGTGCTGTGTCATGTTATGGTGTTCATCAGCTTGTTAAAAAACAACTGACACTGCCAGTCTAAGCTAGAAAGACATCACTTATTCCAGAAGAAAAAAAGAAAAGAACTGTGGTAGCACACTGTGTTGGCATTTGGCAGTGAGTGAACTGGACCTTATATATTTCCTGACTTTATAGTGTCTGTACACCATCCGTCAAATATTTTGGGTGCCTCACCATCACCAATACTTCATGTCTCTTGGGTACAGTTTGTTGAAAAGTAGGATTTTTGGTTGCTATATGATCTATCTCCTAAAAGACATGTGTGCACTGTGGACTAAGGCGCACTCTGGCCAGAGACCTCTGAAAAAAATATCATATCACTTAGTCCACTGATGATGATGGCACCAATAAAATATACATTATATATTATTATCTTTATTCTTTATACCATACACACTGCAACAAGTCAGCACATATATGTTTGCAAGAAGCTGAACAATATCTATAGTGCACACACAGGAAAGAACACTGTCACTGACTGCACACATGCAATTTTCACACATTATACTTGCACTGCTCAGCCCTGCTTTTCCACAACCACTCCACAATAGAAAGTAAACATTACTGAGGCACCTGAAAAGAAATACGTCAGGGTACACATTCTTAACTTTGATTATAACACAGTGGGGGGGGAGTGTGTTCAAAAAAAAAAAGCTAATGTGATATCCCCTGCTGCTCCAGCAGCAGATAGAGCATTGACACAATCTGCAATTGGCATTGCTGTATGTACTCCAACTGCTGCTGGACAGCACTAACCCTCTTGTTCTGTTCTACCATACACCACAACACAGCAAGGTCAGCCTGAGTTACAGGCAGTGTGGGGTCCTCCACTGGTGGTGGTAGTACAGCTGGTCATGGTGGTGTTGGGGTGGTGCTGGGGGTGGAGCAGCTGCTGCTGTAGCCCTCCTCTTGCTGCGGTGATGCACAGCAGCATTCTCTGCCACTGCCACAGAAGGGCCAGCAGGTGGAGGCCTGGCCCATTCTGTGCCAGCCTGCCATTCCACCTTGTGGTGATTAATCATGTGGGTGCACTGGCCCCCAGTCCCAAGGTGTGTCCCCCGGGGGCCATGGTGTACCTCAAAACCACAAATGTGGCACTGTACCAGGCTTCTGTCCCCCGATACAGTTGAAGAACTCCCAAACTGGGGAGCTGTGGGGGTACCAGACACAGGAGGGTCAGATGCACTGGCAGCAGCCTGGTCATGGTGCTGCTCAACCTCCAGCACATCCTGTTGTGGAGGCAGTGCTTCTGGACTTGCTGATGCTGCTGCCAGTGGTGGTAGACTTGGCGGTGGTGTTTCTGCTGCTTTGGAGGAGAGGTGGTGGTTGTGGTCCTGCTGCTGCTGCTTCGGGGGGGCAGGACCCAAGATTTTAGAATGGTCCAACGGCACCCAGCCATGCATCCCATGGGTGCACACTCCTCCCTTGCCAACCACGCTGTGCCTGCCATGTGGTCCCACTGTCCCTGGCACCATCCCAGACATTTGCGGACTTTCAAACTGTCCCTGCTCCATTTTACCAACTTAACTACTCAAACTCTTACTTAACTGCACTCCCTCCCTCCTTCCCTCTGTCCGAGCAATGACGCAACAAGTCGACAATGACATGAAACACTCTCACACACAATACAGGCACACACACAGTAAGACACACACACATATAAACAAAAACCTACAAAAGTGAAAAGCAAAGAAATCACAATCACAGAAAGAAACAATGAACTACAAAAAGAGTACAAAAAACACTAAACAACAATATAGCTTTGAAAAAAGCTGTTGGGTGGGTTTTATATGTGATCTACTTTGCTCCTAACTCCTACACAGACAAATTGCCTCCTATCTCTACCCCTGCAAAGGAGAAAGGGAAAGTATTTGCTTGTATGAGTCACTTTCTTCCTGCCTGGCTAAAGCATGTGACTTACAGTACTGTAAGCCATATGATGTGTGTGGGGGGTCTGCCTATATTGTTGCCACTTCACCTTCCTTCGCTTTAAGGTGGAATGACAACGTAAAGTCATAATTACAGCACAAAGTGAGCCTTTCACAATGGCCATTCCACGTAGCGTACTGACAACGCGAAGTGCCCACTTCGTGTTCACTTTGCCAGCAAATGTTAAATTTGCTGCATCTCTACCAGCAACTGTAACAGTGACTAGTGGACTTGAGGATGCTGACCAGCCCAGACAAATCTTAAGAGGGTTCTATTCCAAGATATAATAAAGTACGGAGAGGGTGTCACTGGAAGAGTTTGAAACAAATAAAGGAATTTTGGTAATACCGTCATATGGGTGGCCTCTATCCTAGAGAAAATCACACCTGTCTTTCAATTGAGGTGATATCTGAGGATGGCACCTTAAAACAATTATTCCATTACCCTGTAAATGTGGTGGGAGAGGTAATGATGTTTTGAAACCTTACTACTAGTTTTTATGCAGTAGCCAGCTCAATGTTCAATCAATCAATCACTCAATCAATCAATATGTTATTCATCTTCAAAGTATGAATGAATTGGATACTTAGTTGAGCAGAGCTCATATTCTGTTTTCTCCATGGCAGGATGTTACTTGACCTACATTCAAGCTCATCTATGTTGTACTCCACATTAAATTATTCATTTTACTAGGGCTAACACTTCCACCCCAGTAGGAATTAACACATATAAGGCCCCTATTAAATCTTATTGTAAAGCAGACACTGACAAACATCAATGAAGTACCCAATATTACAACACTATAGCAATACAACTTCTTAACAGGCACTGTTAAGTTGCATACCAAATTGTATCAGCAGCCTGGAGGCATGCTGACTCAGCATCCTGCAACTCTGGAGAAATGAACAGCACCAAAAAGACATTAAAAATATACATTTGTCAAGTTTGTTACAAAACCTGAAACACATAGATTTTATAGCAATGTTTTTGGAATGGTGCTGCCTGTTTTATTTGTGAAAATCATTGCACAATGATCATTCAACTTTGAAGAAACAGGTACTATAGGCTTGTTGACAGGAATGACTAGACTGGGAGTTCAGGAGATGACATCATTAGCAGATCCTCACTGAAACTGGCTTTTTTGAACATGTAGTGAAATTAGGGTTACAAAATAGCTCATAACGTTAAAATGAAGTAACATAGAAACCTACTTTTTTATTAGGGGTATACTGGGGGTATGTTTATTCTAATTCTGCACTGTAGCACTTTTGGCCAGATTCCCTCTTTAAAGAAAAACTACACCCTCATATATTTTAAATTTTATTTGTTTCCTTGTCAACAGACAACTCTTTTCTGGTAGCTGATGGGGATATAGGTGTTTGCTTTAGTTTGTTTTCACTGCTCATGCTAGTCCTCTGCAGCTATGCTGGGGGTTTCAATTTTATAGTTGTTGAAATCTCATTGTCCAGGGCAGCTGCATTACCATATGAGAACATGATGTCAAATCACCCATTCATACCATGCATCTCTAGGCTGAAAGTACAAATATCCTGAAATAAAAACCTCTGGAAACATACAAATTGAAAGCAATTTAATGGGAAAAACCCTGTATTACAACACAGATAGTTTGCAAAGCTAACTGAAGGTAACTGTAGTATTTTACACCTTGCTATGACTAGTTTTGTTGAAATCTAATTAAGTCAACAGGCATACTATATAGTCTATCGGGTGCTTTCACAACATGTTCTCATTTGCTAATGCAGCTTTCAGCAACAGTTGAGATTTCAACAACCATAAAATGGACCCCCCAGGATACTTACAGGGACTAGTATGAACAATGAAAATAAACTAAAGCAATTACATATATCCCTAACAGCTACAGGAAAATAGTTGTCTGTTGACATGGAAACAAACCCAGTTTACAAGATATGAGGGCGTAGTTTTCCTTTAAGTGAGATCTTGGGATGGATAGAAGTCCTGCATCCACTAACAAAAGGGAACGGCCAGGAGCGTATGGGGTCAGGAGCCTTTTTAGGTAGTTTGAACCCAAACTGACACTCAGTTTTCTTAGAGTCAGAGCACTGAACTGTGAACCTGGAGGCCTAGATTTGAACTCCACAACCAACCACCACATATGCACTCTGTGACCCAAAAGGAGAGTGATAGACAAGGCATGCACTTATTTTGGAAAGATGCCCATACCTGACTCTGTTTACCCCCCTCTTTGTGTATGTATGTGGGGGGCAGGGTACCAACCAGGGTTTGGGCAGGGCATCCAACAGAGATGGGAGTGGGGTTCGGCTACCATCCTGAGTGGGGTGGGTTTGCAGGAACATTGCAGGTGGTATAGGGCAAGCAGGCAAGTATACAGCAAGAAAGGGCAGGGCAGATTGTCAGGTATGGCTGTTAAGGTACAAAAAGCACAAAAAACACAGATGAGGAGGAGCACTACAAAGATAGATACACCAAAAAATAAGTCATCACACTCAAATAAAGTGCAAGAGCATGGAGCCCGCGACTACTACTACCCCGGTGCGTCGGGTCTTCTCATGACCCTTTCTCAAGGGGAGTTAAGCTACTGGCATGTATATTGCAAGCATGGGTAATGCAGTAAGTACAGTGTGAGCAGATTGTCAATAATGGGGTAGTGCAATGGGTACCTTGCTGGTGACTAGTTTTAAACTGGCAGGTATATTGCAGGCAGGTGCACTGTGGCTGCTACGGTGCTGACAGGTAAGTTGTAGAAGGAGACTGAGGAAGGTAGAGCATGGGTAGATATGCCACAGGTGGTGACAGTGCAGAGGAGACAGTGCTGTGTATGTACATCACAGGTGAGGCAGTGTGGGTGGATAGCACAGTGCAGGGAGGTATGTTACTTGTGGAGGCCACTGGTCAGTGGCTCTAACCACAGTTGCCTACAACTGCAGCAAACAAGATTGCACACCTGCACAAGCCAGTTGGATAATTTTCAGGAATTTTTTATTATTTTCTTTCCACAATGTGAAGTTTCAGTGCTCATTATGATAGAATGTATGTTAATTTGTCTGAAACATGTTTACAAATCCCTTTAATCTAAGCACTGTTGGAACTCAATAATGCTAAAGCAAACTCTACGCACTGTGTTAAAAGACTAATGTACAGTTATGATGGATGTGCAGCCATCATTTTTTATAATTCTGTTATTAATTGGTAACTAATATATCTGTCCTGCATAACCAGAGAAACTGCATTAAAACGGAATGGTACTTTATTTTACCTTAGCAAATAAATACACTACTCAGTATTTTGACCTCTGTAGTACAGGATGTGGTTTGATTTTTTCAGTACCTGAAAGGTTGTGTGTTGAACTTGAACTGCCCTGCAGTGGGTTTCCAGTCTTTAACCACACTAATCTAAGGAGTGTCTCTGACAATAAAAAATGTTCCTCTCCTACTGCTAGTATTCAGGAGTTCCAAAGGTCCAGTTATGTTCGGCTACAGAGAAACTAAATTAGGATGAGATCTGTAAATTAATTAATTAAACTAGTCCTTCTGGGACATGGAATGAATTAGAACTTAATCTCATGAGTGGCATCATTTGACTCTTTCTCAACTGTATGATGTATTCCAAACATCCATTGGGATTCACTCTGCATCATAACAATTAAATGCACCTTTAATTGTTTTGGGGAATAACTTATTATAAGAATAGTTTTGCAATCTTTCCTGGCCTGCCGCCCCTTTTTGTGATGTGAATATACTGTACTACATATTTGTAAAGGAAGGAAGTAAATCTGGGGGTGGGGGGTAGATATTGCCTACCTCGATTTCAGCAAGACCTACGACACCGTCCCACACAAAAGGACAAAAGGTTGGTTAATAAGATGGGTAGCCTGGGTATGGGGCACAAGGCTGTTAACCAGGTTAGAAACTGGCTAATGGACAGGAGGCAGAGGGTGGTGGTGAATGGGATCCAATCCGGGGAGAGAGGGTAACCAGCAGGGTACCTCAGGGATCAGTCCTTGGGCCAGTCTTGTTCAATGTCTTCATTAGTGACATTGCAGAATGACTGGAGGGAAAGATCTACCTGTTTACAGATGACACCAAGATCTGCAAAATGGTGGACATGCTAGATGGGGTGGAGAGAATGAGGAGGGACCTGGAAAAGCTTGAAAAATGGTCGCAGGTCTGGCAACTAAGATTCAATGTAAAGAAATGCAAAATAATGCACCTGGGATGAGGGAACCCTGGGGAGTGCTACAGGATGGGGGGAGGGGTTGTTGACAATCACCAAGGAAGAAAGGGACCTGGGGGTTATCATTTCAGATGACCTAAAGGTGTCTAAGCAGAGAACGAAGGCTGCAGGGAGGGCAAGTGGCATGCTGGGGTGCATAGGCAAAGGTATCACAAGCACAAGGTAGGAGGTAGTGATGCCATTGTATAAAACACTCATGAGGCCACACCTGGAGTACTGTGTGCATTTCTGGAGGCCACGCCTTCATAAGGACATCAACAGGGTGGAGGCGGTCCAGAGGAGAGCGACAAAGATGGTACAGGGATTGGCTGAACCAGGAGTCACGTGATATCTGCAGCCTAGTAGCAGTCTTCTAAAGTAGCTCTCACCTTCCTAAACTACATCCAGCTGAATCTACCTTCTTAATTCTTGGGGAACTCTCCAAATTGCTGCTTGTGAGCGCCTGACTACTTGCTACAACCAAGCATCGTCTTTTTACATCACTATCGTCGATAATTTTGCTATGATGGATGCTGAAATGCAGCAGGCCCAACCGCACCACATGCCTCCTACCTCGCCACGCAAGACTGCCAAAAAATCTAAGGCACAGGGAGTGCAGCCCGCCCGCTCAGTTCTGCAGCCAACAACAGCAAGTCCCTTAACTGAAGACTGATTCCTTCAGGAGTTGCTTCCCTTTAGGGAAGCCCTAGCAGACATTTCTTCAGAGCTTAAATCCCTGCTCACACATGGGGGACCTGGGGCACAAGATCGGGGACATTGATGCTAGAACCTTGTTGCTGGAGGCTTAGAAGGACCGAACCGATCCCAAGCTAATTAAACTGAGGCAACAAGTGAGCAAACTGCAATCGAAAATGGAAGACCTAGAGGGAAGGAGAAGGAGTAAGAGGAATAACATCCTCATATTTGGTTTGCCTGAATCCGAGAAAGGCCCCAACATGATAACAATTGTTCAAAAGCTTATAACTAAGGTTGTGGGGCCCTCCCCCTTCAACCTAGACTACCAGATCGAAAGGGCACACAGATCATTGAGACCACGACCCCCTGAAGGTGCACCCCCGAGGCTGATTATCTAAAAATTTTTAAGCTACCTGGAAAAGCAGCATGTGTTGACGAAGGCCTGAGAACTTCTGGCCATACCGTGGGAGGGCAAGCCCCTGAGAGTTACCCAGGATCTTCCATTACAGACCCGGCAGAAATGCACAGCCTTCCACCCAGTCATATCCAAGATCATCACTGCCAGAATTAAGTTTAAAATGATTTATCCTGCACACCTACAAGTCTGTCTTAGTGGTACCTGGTCCTCCTTCAATAGCCACGAGAGAACCAGGAAAGAACTGTCTCGATGTCTCCCTGAACTTTCCAATATCATCTGAGCTGCCAGCTGTACACCTTAAAATGCTGTGGTTAAAAGTTTTAATGTTGATACCTGTATTGTTGTTGTGAATTACTGTCGCATGTTAGAGTCTCTGATTTATTTCAGCTTTTATACCTCTCGCTTAATGGTTTGGTATATCTGGGGGGGTGCGGGGTTGTATTGAGGCCTACAGTTGAAGGATCCATGGTCTCCTTTACTGGTTTCCCTATCGTGATCCAATGTGTGGGACCCTGTGTCCCCTCGAGGTGGTTCTGCAGGCATCCCGGCCAAATACTAGCCCTCCTGGGTTCGGATCCATAGGGGCGGGAGGGGTGTCCATAGATCCTGACTCTCTTGTACACTGGTCTAGTTCTATTTTGGCTCCCCCAGATGGACTAATCCATTAATGGATTGACTGGTAAGGGGGGATCACCTCCTCGAGTTGCTCACCCATCTCAAGCCACGTACAGATGGCACACTGTCATTATGACCTTGCTGAATGACCTCGGTATCCTTCTAGTCCTCGCAGAGGTTGGACTCTGATTGGTCATGAGGTGGATCAGGTGCTCATCTCAAACTCTCTGTTTCCTTGCCTCCCCCTTTATGGTCTAACTCACCTAGTGTTCAACCCGGTTACCAAGGGATGGGCAGTTAGTAATGAAGCAATATTAGTGGCCTAAACCTGCTCCGCATAGAAAATCCCATCAACTTCTGGTATAGTGGAAGGTAAGCTTTCTTTCCACTTTAAAGGTCTCTTGTTTAATTTCCCTCTGGTAGTAGGTGTTCGGAGTGTTGCAAGGGAAGGGGGGGGTCTCCAGGTCGGTTTGCTCTTGGTACTGTATAACACCATGTACTGGTGTATGTGGGGTCTGTGCCTGCTTCTCTACATCTGGTCCAAGATCAGTGGTGGTTTGTGTGCCCCAAAACCTTCATGTAAGGTGATCAGAAGCAGGCACAGGGGTTCTTTTCCTCTGCACTCCCAGGATCAATCTTCTAGGCTGAGAGCAGAACCTACAGAGGGAGTTGTAAATAGTTTTGGGTCAAGGGGAGACTCAATCGGAGGGGGGGGATCTTTTCTCCAGTTCACAAAGGCTACATGGGGTTTGACCAAATAAGGGGGTGGGGTGGGGGGACTGGGGGGTAATTTTAGTTCTTCATCACTGGGCAATGTTTCAATGGCTGTTTGGAGCTGCTTGCTTTGGTCCATTCTGAGCTTTTTTTTTCCTGGTTACCACTGAACTATAACTGTTAATGGTCGGGGGAAGAGAGAGAGGGCTGTAGTGTGCCTTATGGGTTATAGTTGGCTAATTCATGGTCTGCTTTCACTTGATAATCTGTCTAGCAAGAATGATGTATAATACAGTTAAAATAGTTACTTGGAATGTCAAGGGAGTTAGGGATCCTATCCAGAGATAACAGAACCTGAAACATTGTGCACTGCTTAATGCTGGCATTATTTTCTTACAAGAGACACACCTGCTAGCTAAGGAAGCCATTCGACTGTGCTGGCAAGGGGTCTCTCAAGTTTTTGCTCCTGGGGACTCTTACTCGAGTAGTGGAGTGACCATACTAGTGATGGGTATCATCCCTTTTCAGGCTGATTCGACCATTTCTTACCCAGGGGGTAGATTCATCTTGATTAAAGGTTCCTTTTTTCGCACCGAGGTGGTCCTGGGATGCTTATATGGCCTGGTGGGGGGCTACCCCTTGTTCCTTATGGATTTAGCCAATAAGCTCGCATCCCTTTAACCCCCCCCCAGTCTTGGGAGGATTGGAATATTCCATGTACACAAGAGCTAGATAGGTCTTACCTTCCACTAAAACCCCCCTCCACATCCGAAAGAGCTCTGAGAGATTTCACAGATCTGCTAGATTTGTGTGACCATTGGCACATCCTCAATCACTCTCACCGTCTTTACTCCTACTATTCAAATATTCACCAGTCCTGGTCCAGGTTAGACTATATCCTAGTCAGTCTTCCCCTCCTGGTCAGTCTATGCCATGCAGGGATTGAACCAACTGTCCTATTTGACCACTCGGTAGCTTGGTTAGTCCTCTCCCCAGACCCTGACATGCAGAGAGATACTTCATGGAAACGGAATACTCAGCTTTTAAAAGATAAATCCACTATTACCAAGGTGCAATCCCTTATACAATCCTTCACCAAATCTAACAGAGGTTCTGTAGGTAGGGATGATCTTGAATGGTGTGCACTCAAATGCTATCTTTGAGATGAATTCATTAAACTTGCCTCCAGAAGGAAAAGACAGAAGGAAGCTGAGGCCTTATCTCTCCTAACACAAATTAGGTCATCTGCGCTCACTTTTTTCTCATCCACTTCAACCAACACACTCAAAGCTTTGCTTTTATCAAGAAATAAATATCCTGACTTACTGAGAGAAAAGGCAGAATATGCCATCCTAAAACACGTTCTAAATACGTTGAGCAAGGGGAAAAGGCCGGTAGACTCCTGGCTCTTCGTCTGTGCAAACTGGAAGGCTCCAGGTTAATCTCCTCCATTCTCACCCTGGATGGCTCCACCAAGACCTCCCCTAAGGAAATAGCCCCGATGTTTGAAAACTTTTACCACAATCTCTATGGGAGGCACCCCCCCAAATTCCCAGGAATTAGATGATTATCTAGATTCCATTGACCTCCCGTGTCTTCCTACTCACCATTAGGCCTCCCTTTCTTCCCCATCTCCCTTCTGGAAGTGGAGGAAGCAAGCAAGGGTCTAACTGTGAACAAAGCACCAATGCCTGATGGTTTTCCCTCTCATTTTTACAGAACCGTCTCCAAGGAACTCTTTCCCTTGTTACTCAGGCTGTATAGATATATGCTTACTGCCGACTACCTGGACCCCTCTTTACCAGAAGCCACCATTGTCCTTCTCCTTAAACCGGAGAAACCACATACAAACCCCTCAAGTTACCGTCATATCTCTCTTTTGAACTATGATATCAAGATCCTAACCAAAATTATCTCCTCACACATCAGGAAGGTCTGGATGCACCTCCTGAGCCCAGGACAAGTAGGGTTTGTTCCAGGAAGGTCCTCTGCAGATCACCTAAGGAAGTTGAAGCACATTTTCCAGGCTGTTCATTCCTCCCCTACTCCTATGGCACTGATTTCATTAGATGCTAAGAAGGCCTTCGATAGAGTGGACTGGGAGTTTCTCTGGTAGACTCTATGGAGGATGAGCTTCCCTTACACTTTCCTCCAATGGATACAAACCATATATTCCTCCCCTTCTGCCAGGATATATTGTAATGGTGTTTTTTCCCCTCGTTTTCCTCTCTTCACTGGTACCAGAAAGGGCTCTCCCCTTTCACTTTTCCTTTTCAGTTTGTACTTGGAGCCTCTCCTGAGACATATCAAAATGTCCCCACAGATGCAGGGTATTCCCGTGTATGACTCCACTTTAATGCTTTCCATATGCGGATGATATTCTTCTTCATCTAGAACATCCTGCCACTTCCCTTGAACACACGCTCAATGTGATATCCCAGTTCAGTCGCCTTTTCAACTATAAATTGAACTTTAGCAAAACTGACATTTTTCCCCTCAATCACTATACTCATAAGGCTGACTTCATCCAATTCGGCATGAAATGATCTCCACATTCAATCAGGTATCTGGGCATACTCCTATCCACTGACCCTTTTCTCACCAAGAAAATAAACCTAGTTGACCTGGTAGCTCACATTCAACAGGATCTCCAGAAATGGGAGTCTCCCCTGATATCCTTATGGGGATGAATCAATATCATAAAGATTAATATCCTTCCCAGGCTCTTTTATACCCTAAATATGTTGAATCTCTGGCTTCCTCTCTCCTTCTTCCAACATGTAAATTCCCTCATATCTAATTTTTTTTGGTTGAATAAACATTCTAGACTCTCCTTTCTCAAGCTGAGCCTGCCCAAGGACTCGGGTGGTCTTCGTCTCCCTAATTTTCTTCTATATTACTGGGCCAGCCACCTCTCTAAATGTGGAAGATTGCTCTCGAATTCAGGGAAGGAATGTACCCCTATCTAGCTACAAACTGAGAACCAGATCCTACAGCTGCACGATCTAACCATCCCAACCATTTCTTACCTCCCATGGAAATCACTACCAGTGGCGCTTCGCCATTCAGTGATTGTCAACTCAATCAAAGTTTTTTCCCAGTTTTGTTCCTTTCATAAACTCCTCCACCAAAAAGACTTTGCTCAGCCTATTATTCTTAACCCCTATATCAAAATAGGGGGTACGTGTTCTTGTCCCAGGATGGCTACCCCAGCTAAGAGAGGCCACAATGGCTGATCTGTACTCTCAGGACTCTCTCCTCTCTTCTCCAGATATTCTCCTGAAATATGGCATTAACCAAGTGTACATCTTTAAGATTTTCCAGCTCAGACATCTGCTGGGCCACTTTTTTGGCACAATCCCTAAACCCTCTTTACTAAGTCCTATCTTGAAACAATTAAGGGAATTAGCCCCAGACCACACTCCATCTCCCTTTTATATTTCTGCCTTCTAGTCATAGGCCATCCTGAGTAGGGATGTGCGAAATTGGAAAATTTCACCCAGCGAAATATTTTGCATAATTATCGCACTCCATGAAATATTTCGCTAGGCGAAATGCAAAATTTCGCCCGAAGTTAGATATGAAATTTAGCCCCAAGCCAGGAAAAAGCTATGCCACGGGCAAATTTCACACTCAGGGTGAAATTTCACCACCCACAGTGAAATTTCACCACCTGAGGGAGTAACTTCGCCTCTTGCGACAAATTGTTGTGGCCATTGCCTACTGGCCAAAACTCTCCCTCGTCCTCCCAGCCATCAATGGCCATAATAATATGAAATAAGAACCCCCAAGTTACCTTGCACCCTTCCCAATTTGTTTTATTAAAAAAAAATACCCTCTACTCCCTGGTGTCTAGTGGTCCAACCCCCCAGCCATCACTGGCTGTTATAATATTAGATAAGCACCCCCCAAGTTACCCTGTGCCTCTGTCTGTTTTATGTAAAAAAAAGACAAACTCACCCTCCACTCCCTGGTGTCTAGTTGACCCCCATCCCCCCATCCCATCAGTAGATATCAGCACCCACCCAACTCCCCCCAGTAACCTGACTGGGCCACTGGCACAGCTCTCCACTCACCTTCATGGCCAACAGCCTGACTGAGCACTACTGAGTGCTTGAATGAATGAAAATGAATGAGCACACATACGTGCTCATTCATTCTCATTCATCCAAGCACTCAGTGTTGCTCAGTCAGGCTGCCGGCCGTGGAGGTGAGTGGAGGGCTGTGTCGGTGACCCAATCAGGTTACTGGGGGACTGGGTGGGTGCTGATATCTATTGATGGGGTTAGGGGTTGGGGGTCCACTAGACACCAGGGAGTGAAGGGTGATTTTGTCTTTTTTTACATAAAACAGACAGAGGTGCAGGGTAATGTGGGGGGTGCTTATTTAATATTGTAATGGCCAGTGATGTCCAGGGGGGATCACTAGACACCAGGGAGTGTAGGGTATTTTTTTTCAATAAAACAAATTGGGGTGCAGGATAACTTGTGTGTGTGGGGGCTGAGGGGGTTCAATTGGGCTTGTGGTGGCCAGTGGCGATGGGCGAACTTGCAAAATATTGCCACAATTTCGCGTAACATTTCAGCCAGCAAATTTCCAATTTTGCAGCAATTTTGCTAATGAAATTTAATTTCGCTGCATCTCTAATCCTGAGCCCCACCAGGTTCCAAGGTTTGGGATACCCTATTACCAGATGTAACCCTTGACTGGCCACAGATCTGGAAAGAGCTATACACCTACAACTCTAAGGAAAGATTCAAACTCACCCAATACCACATTCTAAATGATATATACTATACATCTGTTAAATTGTCCAGAATGGGCCACCTTCCCTCCTCTATATGTTTAAGGTGCGGTAACTCAGAAGGGAATATTCTACATATATTCTGGTACTGTGATAAAGTTCTTCCCTTGTGGCAGTTAATCTGAACCAAGAAGGACCCCTTACTTGGTTTGGAGGAACTTTTTACTGCAGAAATCTGCATTTTAGGTTGTTATTCCGACATTCAGGTCATGGAGAGAAGATTCCACATGGCTTTAATTTCAATGGCAGTCAAGAAACTGGTACTCAAGCAATGGATGGACCAACTCATCATATCTTACTGTGAATGGCTGAATGAACTCTCAGTGTGTTTTAGGATTGAACGCTTGATTGCTAGCTCCCGTAATAGTCGCAAGCTCTTCGATAAAAAGTGGGGCAAATTATATGCATTATATCTGCATTAACTGTACTAGGTTCTCTTAGCTCTCCATGTGTTTAACCTTTCAAAATGTATGATGTACCTTTCTTCACTCACTAGGGCACACTCCAGGGGTGGACTGGGTGGGGGGGGAGAGGGAGGTAGAGGGGGTCAGATATCATTTTGTGCTAGCTGAGGTCTTCTACCTGCCTATGCTCCCATGTATATGGGTTTTTATGATGATAAAAATAATAAAGAAAAAGTTGAATTTCAAAAAAAAAAAAAGATGGTACAGGGATTGCACTAGAAAACATGTGAGGAGAGATTAAAAGACCTCAAAATGTACTCACTGGAAGAGAGGAGGGATTGGGGGACAGGATAGAAACATTCAAGTACCACAAGGGCATAAACAAGGTGCAGGGGGAGACATCTTCCAATACAGGAGGAGACATACAGGAACGAGGGGGAATGATATGAAATTGGAAGGAAGCAGATTGAAGAGAAATGTAAGGAAGTTTTTCTTCATGGAGAGGGTGGTGGGCACATAGAATAGTCTGCCACAGGAAGAGGTGGGTGAGCACAATGGTGGGATTTAAACATGCCTTGGACAGGCATAAGGGAACATTAGAGGTGTGAAGGAGTGGAGTGGTGAAAAGTCATTGACCAGGTAGAGTCAGAAGATACAAACAAGTGTAAGGCTTATGGGCAGACTAGATGGGCCTGGTGGTCCTTATCTGCTGTTAATTTCTGTGTTTCTGTGGAGGAGAGGGGTCCTAGCAAAGTATATTCTAAATTATTATTTGCTGACATTTGTATTATGTTTTGGCCCCAGATGACATACTACCTGCCTTTTCAACTTTTTAAGTCTTTAGCATTGTCCATCACTCTGGCCTCACAGATTATACCCTAGTTATGGACAAACTACCAACTAGAGAGCTCCCCACTGGGAAAGACCCCCATGGTGGACCCCACTGGAGAGAGAAGGCCTCTTGGCTTATGGTAATTTGGCCTCCAGGCCAAGACGAATGACGATTTTAACTGGGGCTGTTAGAATGGGGGATATGCATGGCAGCATAATTCTCATGAAATAATGGCCCATTTTCTTTCCAGACTTTTTTCTCTCCTTCTCAACTCCTGCATCATTCTAAGGTTGCTCTGCATATGCCAGTCTGAGAAGGCAGGGGGCAGGACAGCACATGGTGACCTAAGATGTCCCATTCCTCCCCAGTTCCAAATAGGAGGTGCTACTTGAATGGATCACCTTGCTCTACCTCCAGGAGTCTGAAAAGGCTTCCTCCACAGAATTATGTGACCCTATAAGACCAGAGCATGTGGGCAGTGAGCCTGAGATACCCACACTGGAGCATAACATAAGGGCTGGGAATCCCATTGGGCCACACATTTGGGCCATTTATGTTTGAGGGAGGTGCAAATGATACTGGCAGAACTGAATTTCGCCTAAGACTACTGAAATAGTGATACAACATTCTTTTTGCAAGATAAACAGCTAAAAATGCTCATATATATTATAGGGGCATGGATATGCCCCTATAGTTAGGGTTGAGTAGGCACTTCAATGTTCAACTCAAAATTTTGCACTTTAATAACTTTGCAACTGTTGCATGGATTTACACAAAATTTGATATGCGCCTTCCTGTGAGGTAGAGCTCTTGATGTGGCAAGTTTTGTTCTAGTAGGCTGTGCAGTCTCCGAGTTATGGAGAGGTGAAAAAACATATTTTTACTCATTGACTTTGCTGAGATGTTTCTTTGAACTTGCCTACAGCCCAGATGGTTTGGTTGTTTGGCATGAAATTTGTAGGGTAGAAGGGACTAACCCACAGATCTGCGCTTTGCTAGTCTGGTGTAAAAAGAATAGGTAGTTTTTAAGTTATTGCAATTTAAAAAATTTGAAAAAATAATTTCTGAACATGCTCAGTAGGCACTTCAAGATAGCTGGTTGATAGGAAAGAGGAACCCTGCATTGTATGAGAAAATTCCTTTTTCATATGGTCACCATCTTGCTTTCAGTTTTGCCCAAACAATTATTTTTGAAACTTCCAAAAATGATATTCTTGGGAGGAATCAACACAAATAGCTTGCTTATTGGGACCCCTTTGGTGCATTCTGCACTTTACCAGATGAAATATGCCCGTAATACATGTTTATTTAATCATTTAAATCCTACTTTGTATTTGTGTAATACAACTTAGGATCCTAGGTTGTAAGCCGAAAATAGGATTAATGATTAAAAAATACACTTTTGCCAACATGGCGTGCCCAATCCCCATGTCAGCACTGGAGCCCCCCCCCAGTATGTGAGCCTGGGGAGTAATGCGCTCTGACACTGGGATGCCCACTCCCAGTGTCAGACGATGCCCTCCTCTTCCCACACCAAAGCCGTCATTTATAATTACTGACACGGGGTGCCCAATCCCCATGTCAGCATGTATGCACCCCCCCACACTTATGTAGCACACTGGGAGCCCACATCAGTGTGCCCAAATACATATTATAGGTAAAGATACCTGCAAATACAAAAAAAGTCCCCCAATGTCTTTAATTTTTTTTAAACCTGCAAAAAGAAAACAGTCCTTCGTCATCTCATGAGCTCCCCCCTCCCCATCCCCATAATCCCACTGAGCACTCATATCTGTTCACCCCCCTTGACCCATACTTACCTCCAGAGGTCAGGAGCAGCGATCTTCTCAGGACCGGGACACATCTACACTCTTCAAAGCCAAACTGCAAACTGGAAGAATCAAAGGTAAGCCGTATAATGCTACTCAGTGTGTGTGTGTGTGGGGGGGGGGGGGTTCAACCTATGTTGATATCTCAGTCATTTTGGGAGATTTTTGCACCAAATTTTTAATGTGGGGTTTTTGGGACCCCACCTCATGAACAATGTCACTGTCATCGCATTACCTTAATGCTGAATTTCCCAGCTTTTCATAGTTTAATAAAAACCCTAACTGGTGCATTAATGTATTTTTTTGCAATGAATATATGTGTATATATATATATATATATATATACACATATGCTGTAGTTTTTGGGGAAAGGTGGGTGTGTGTGTGGGGTGTCATTGACAGTATCCCTTCCTTAG
Source organism: Neoceratodus forsteri (assembly GCA_016271365.2). Taxonomy (NCBI): domain Eukaryota; kingdom Metazoa; phylum Chordata; order Ceratodontiformes; family Ceratodontidae; genus Neoceratodus; species Neoceratodus forsteri. Next base: position 518,564,024 of record CM028133.1, on the reverse strand, counting down.
TCCAGCCAGTCATGCAGTGAAGTTGTAGTGCTTGAACTTCCTGTTAGAAGCCTGAGTAACTCCACAGTGCACATGTGTATTAATAAGAGACAGTGGGAAAAATAAGGGAAGTGAGCGTGGTGAAGTGCAGAGCCAGATTATGGACAAATGGGGGAGGAGGTGCTGCTGCTGAAAGCACAGCTGTTTGCTTTTATTTTTTTTTTTTTGAAATTCAAGTTTATTAAATTTTGTTATTAGCACATCAATAAGAACACTATATGTCTACAGGAAACATGTGACATAATGATGCATCTTACAATATAAGAGAACCATAAAAAGACAACATTAATTATTATTCCCCCCCTTATAGTCACACTACTTACCCTCGCCTTCCACCGCCCTCCCTCCCCCCATATAGTAATATTTGAGATAGATCTGTTCATCGGCGTTCGTGCCAGAGTCCGTTTACCTTGCAGTAGACAGCTCCAGACTGAAGTAAGTAAAGTGTTTGGAAGGGGCTCCACCCGTTCAATTTAGGAGACTATCCTTCTCGTGGCCACATATTTTTCCATATTTAAGTTGAATAGTAGTTCTTGTAGCCATTCCGCGTAGTTAATTGGGATGTCGTCCAACCAATGCTTTAGTACTACTTTCTTAACCAAGGATGAAAGCTGTTTGCTTTTATGAGGGCACTCTTGTTCTTGCCCATTCCTTGCTTGGTGTGTAGTGTGTAGGGTGCCTTGTGTTGTTGAGCTCCCTTGAGAAGGTCAGTGAGAGGCTCTTCTGCAGATGTGGCTGGTGCTAAAGTGTTTTGCAGTTGCAAAAGCAATGCTGATGGGCCTGGGTCTCCTGTAAATGCAGCCAAACATCAGTTTTTGTGATTAAAAATATTTTATTATTTGCTTCCTCTTGTGCTAGTGGAAGTGAATGATTGGGTGCACTGTAAAGAAATATTTTTTAGGATATTTTGCAGGTAACATCCATAAGCGATGCAGCATTGTAAGTGGAGAGATGAGTACCAGGAGTAGCATAAGACCACCTAATACCTTGAATTAATATGAGGCTAAATTAAGCTGAACTAGGTTTGGCCTAGCCTAACTGGGAATTGACCCATCAAACCACATTTTTCAGGTTCTATAGCCTTACATGTCTTCTTCAAACTGGGCCACTGGGCTGGGCTAGAATGTTATCTTTAATAAAAATCATTAAGATGGAGTAGGCTCCCATTTTCAGAAAACATGAATAAGGGCTCACTGACCCTCTCTGAGACTTTAATCTCTCCTATTTTTTATTTTAAATAAATCATGCATAAGTTATGGAGCTACAGTCCAGGGCCATCGTGGTTCGCATGTCTTAACTGTCAGAGGAGGTTGGCTTTAGGTTCCTGAAACACTGTTACACTGAGCACAATTACCTTGCGATGACTTGATGTCTCCATATGAGGTAGCAATGGGCTGCCTGACTGGTTGAACACTACTATTATCCCCCATGAACAAATAAAATACAGTTTCAAATCCCACACAATTTCTCACCAGTACTAGGACTCTATGTGCAGTAATAGCCCCACATCAGTGTAATACAGTATACCGATTTCTTCATTCAAAGGGAGGGGTAGAGAAAATACAACTGGACAAAAGAGAAAATGGAAAGCAATGGGGGTAGCAGTAAAATCTTGTCACTCTGTATAGTTCAATAAATGCCCCCACCTACACACACACAGTTTCAGTCTCCAAGCATTTGCACCTGATTTAATCCCCCAACAGGCCATGGGTGAAAGAGCTCTCAAGTTGCAGTGGGTATCTCACCAAGGACACAGTTGTTGATGGCAGGTCAGAGGCCTAGGTGGTTTTCTTGAAGTTATATGTAATGTTTGCAAACACAACTGCAAATGAACACCAACTTTACTTTAGCTAGCTGAGAAGAGGAGGGTGCCTGTTTGTTATTTACAAGGTAGCGAACCCGTTGATTGAAGCAGGTCTTCACCTCAGCCACACCTTGTTACACAGTCCACCCAGGACTTAATCCCTAAAGAAAAGGAATATCTCTGGAGGTTGCTAGCTGACTTTCAAGATGTTGATCATTCTTCCAGCTGAAGGCAAGTTTGTTAGAGTTAGTCAGAAGAGAAGGATGCACTCATGGACCAGGTGATGCTGTGAAAAATCACTTTATTTTTCCATTCCACATCTAGTGTGTACCATCACCATGTAAATCACACTACAGCCAGGTAGGATCCCCAGCACTTTGAAGCTGACCAGCCTCTTCGTCAGGAGGAATTCCTCCTGATGTAGAGGCTGGTGATCCTCAAAGTGCAGGGGATCCTACCTGGCAGTAGTGTGCATTTCATGGTGATGGTACACACTAGATGTGGAATGGAAAAATAAAGTGATTTTTTGCAGCATCACCTGGTCCAAGAGTGCATTCTTTTCTTCTCACTGTGTCTAGCCTTTTGATTGCACTGGGATTAACCATGAGTGCTGGAATCAAAATCCAAGCAAGGTTTTCTAGGGTTGTTGGCTGTTCTCTCCAGTTGCTGTTCTGCAGATGAGGGATCCTGGAACCTGGTGAAGGAGTTGGCCTCTGTGATCTGTATTCTTCTGATGTGGAACTTCTCCACAGGAGGAAGAAATTATTTTCTGGCTTAGTTCAAGTCTTGGCTCCAACATTTTGTTTTTCCCTTTTTCTCAGAAACTGGAACTGCTTTATTTTCCTTTAATCTAGTGTGCACATACAGAAATGGCCTGCCAAGCACGCAAGTCCAGGCTGCCTCTGGTCACAAGCTCACTGCTTCAGACACTTGCAAACTCCAGCCAAATGGCAAACAGCACAGATTTTTCTTTGCAGTCTCTTTTTTTATGCAGGATAAATTGATCCCTGATTGGTGAAGCATTTCTTTGGCTAGCATTTGAGATCTGCAAACCCAGCCATAGAAACATACTGTAGAAACCTAGAATTTGTCAGTAGAAAAGGATTGCTTGGCCCACCCAGTCTTTCCAGATGTTCCATGCCCGATCTGTATCCAGAGACCTTACCTGATCTCCAGCAGTCATCCTGCCTTCTTGCCCATTTTCTAATATACCCCTGTGTCTATTGCTTGCATGCTTGAACCCACCACTGTTTTACCCTCCACCAATTCTGCTTGAGATCTGTTCCAGGTGTCTATAATTTTCTTCACACCTCTCTTGACTCTCCCCCCCAACCAAGCTTCATTGTTTGCCCCCTGGTCCTGGCCCTGGTGTTCTATCTCATTTGAAGGAGACTTTCCTCCTCACCTGTTCACCCCTGTGAGGTGCTTGTAGATCTCAATCATGTCACCTCTCTCCCCTACCTTACTGGATGTACTTGTTGAGATCCCTCAGCTTTTCCTCAAAGGGCTTCTCATGCAAACCCTGCACCATTTTAGAAAGCCCTCATCCAGACTGTCTCCACCCTGTCTATGTCCTTTCTGAGGTGTGGTCTACAAAACTGGACACAGTACTGCAGGTGGTGTCTCACCAGTGAGTGATACATTTGCAACACCACCATCCTCTTCCTGCTGGAGATACCCCTCCCTATGCAATACAGCATCCCACTGGCCCTACCAACTGCTCTGCCACACTGCTTTGCCACTTCGAGATACTGAAATATGATAACCCCAAGATTTGTTTCCTGATTGGTGACTGTCAGTAGTAACCCTTCCCCCATCCTTTGCTCATCTTCTGGGTTCCTACACCCTAGGTGCATGGGTTTGCCCTTTTTGGCATGAGACACCCTGCCATGCTTTTGACTACTGCTCAACATTCCCAAGATACCTGCACATTCTCTCCACTCCCTCCTGAGTGTCCATGCTATTGGAAATTTTGGTATCATCTGCAAAAATGCACAATTCCCTTCCCTTTCAGTTCTTCTGCAATATTGCCTTTGAAGATATTGAAGAGGACTGGTCCCAGTACTGAGTCCTGTGGTATCTCATCTGTCACTCTTCCATTATCAGCGTGACTACCATTAACTATCACCCTCTGTCTCCTATCCGTTAAACAATTTCTAACCTAATTCACCACTTTTGGTCCCACCCCTAGACTGCTCATTTTTTTATCAATCTCCTGTTCAGCACAATGTTGAAGGCTGTGCCAAAGTCCAGATAGGCCAAGTCCACTGCCCTCCCTTGATTATTTCCCTGATTACCCAGTTAAAGAAGTCTATCAGATTTGCTTGACATGACACCCCTCTGTGTATCCATGCTGCCAGTGGTCTTGCAGCCCATTGGATTCAAAATGCTCTACAAGTCTTTCCTTTAGTAGGCTTTCCATTAATTTCCCCACCACTGAAGTAAGACAGAATGACCTATAGTTGCTAGCCTCCTCCCTGCTGCTAATCTCATGTAGAAGGACCATGTCAGCTCTTCTCCAGTTCTCCAGAACCATGCCTGTTTCCAGTGAGCTGTTAAACAAGGCTGTCAGTGGGACAGCTAGCACCTCTCTGAGTTCCTTTAATACCCTTGGGTGTATCCCGTCTGGTCCCATAGCCTTGTCTACCTTCAGAGTTGCAAGACACTTCCGATCTTTACTCTGAAAATGCCATGTGACCACCTCCCCCTTGTTCCTGCTACTTCCTGGTGGTTCGTCCCCCACCCCTTCACTGTGAAGACTTAGCAGAAACACTTACTCAGGATGTCACTTTTCCTTGGTCCTCTTCTGCACAGTCTCCTCCTTCCCTTCCTTATCATCACTATCCCTCCTCATGCGTTCCCCATTTCACTCATGTATGTGAAGAAAGTCATATGCCTTTTAGCAACTCCTTTGAAGATCTTTTTCTTGATCTATGCCTTTGCTCCCCTCAACACCTTGTCAGTTTCCCACTGCTTTACTTTGTGTACCTCCTTGTCCTCCTGGCTCTGTGTTTCCTTATACCTCCAGAATGCCATCCTTTTCCTTCACCACCTTTGCCTCTTACTTAGAGAAACATAACAGTCTCTTTTTTCTTCTGCCTTTACCCCCTCCTTCACACAGAGATATGTTGCTTTAAGTATGCTTTCCTTATTTTTCCGCACTGTGCCTGTACCACTGCCTGACAATCCCCTCTTCAAAACAGTTTCTGAGGCAGACTTCCATTTCTTTAAAATCTGCCCTTCTAAAATCCAGGACCCTCATCCTCATGTAGTTAACTTCTGTTCTTGCCTTTAGAATCTTGGTTGAAGATGGCTGTCATGCTGGGTGGTGCATCTGATCTGTTCTAACCCTGAGCTGATCATTTTCTCTTTTACAGCTTTTAAAAGCATCTTTTGATTCTTAAAAGTACTCAAAAGTATCTTGTTCAGAACAGGGTAGGGGATAGGTTGCTTTTGTTTAGGAATAGTTAGTTAATAAGTGAATAAGGTACAGTTAGATATTTTAATTAGTCAGTTTTAGCTTAGGAACACCTAGTAAATGGGCAGTGTGCTTTGTGATCTCTAGCCTGAGCTGCATCACCACTTATTTGAATCCTATCTGTTGCTGCCCTACATTGGTGGTGCAATAACATTTTTCTGAGCTGTGTACCTACCCTAGTGGTTATAGACTGGACTGGACTGGAGCCAGGACTATCTCTTTTTTCCCTGCTGCTAGATCTCACTTGAGGCCTGGAAGAGTGGTGAGAGTGACCTTCTGGAGTGTTGCTCCCCTTGCCTGGGCATTTCAGTCTGCAGATTTTCAGATGGTCAGTAGGTAGTCTGATGACAGCAGCTTGATGTTGACTGGACAGGTGGACGGTACACAAGGGGAGGAGCAAACCAGCCATGTCATGTAAGTTTTTCTTCCTGTCAGTATTGTATATTCCTGCAGCTCCCAAAGCTGCAGTGAGAGAGTGGAGCTTGGGATGGACCTAACCACTGAATTAGGACCGTGTGTGACTGTTCACCAACTTGGAACTTGTTGGCTGTTGGGCTTATCATTGGACAAGAAAAGACAGCACTGTGCAAGAGTGTCTCCCCCCCCCCCACACACACACACATTTTCTACCTTCTTAACTGCTTGTCTTATTCTGAAACAATACAGGGCCTGGTGTGAGCAAATCAATGCTCACTGAATTCTGGAAGCTTGGTTTCCAGCACTCTGGGTGCACTTTGAATTTTGTAGTTGCATACAGACAAACTGTTCTGCTGTCAGTGGCAATGAGAAGGTGTTTACAATGACTCCTTCATTTGGTTATAATTTTTGAACTGTTTCTGTATCTTGGGCCTGGAGTGGGAAGGTCACAAGTCATCACTGGGGAACCCGGGCTTAATGTCTTTTCTCATGTTGTTATGGTGCACGACTGAATACTGCTTATTTAAAACATTTTACCTGGGTTTTCTTTATAATGTTACTTTTGGTTTAGATGCTTGTGGTGATCGAATTTGTTCAGTATGTAACTGTGTGACTGTGGTGTGATTGAATGGGTTTGTGTTATGGTTTGTGGGTGTGTATTTTATTAATCTATGTGTTGTGGTTTTAATTATTGTGAGGCATGCACGTTGTTTCTGCCAAAGCATTTAGTCTTCTTCTGAAAGCAGCAGTAGCCCTTTTGGGGGTCATCCTTGTACCCTTTTGCAGAGATCATAGATTGCTCTGAGAGGATGGGGTCCTCGGGGGCCACAGCTCAAAAAACAAGTTCACTCTGAGGTTTGAGTAGGGAGTGAGCAGGATTGGGAGTATGGGATCAAGGAGGATCCCTGGGAATGCATGACAGCAGGAAGGGTGTCCTCCCTGCCTGATACCCATTCCAAGGGAGGCTTTACTTTCTCACAGACAGGTAGTTGATGGGCCTGCCAACCTGGCTCCTCCCCTTCAGGTATTTTTATGTCACACCAGTTCACTGAGGAAGAAAACTGCATTGATGGGGCCTTCATTGCGGACACCTCAGCTAATCTGGTATGTATCACGGATATGTGGTGGGTGAGCAACTCTCAACCTGTACTGGAAGTGTTTATCTTACCTGGATTTTCTGTGGTATATTGTTCTAGGTGGGATCACGGGGGGGGGGTGGGATGTATGGAGGCCATCTGCTTTAGATCTTCATTGGGACTGATGGCACACCCCATGGGGGTTACCAGGTTACTTGAATGTGTGACAGTGAAAGGTAGGCCAAGTAAAGTTTGCAGGATCATTCTTGTGTACAGCTCTTCAGGATCCAGAAAGATTTTGTGCAGGAATAGAGGGTTTCATGGCCAACTTGATCATGGAGTTGTTCAGATTGCTGGTGCTGGGTGAAAGGTTTCCTACAGGAACTAGAGGATTTCATGGTTGAGTTGGCCAGTTGTGGAGTTGCCAAGATTACTGGTGCTAGGTGACTTTAATGCCTGGATCAATGATGAAACCTCAGTGTTTAGAATGTAGTTCCTCCAGCTGGTGACATCACTGGGCCTCACACAGACAGTGGCCTCTGTTACCCTGCAATTCGGCCATGCCTGGGACCGGGTTCTATCATTGCATCTTGATATTAGTGATTTCAGGGTTGATCTGGTTGTTTGGTCAGATCATCATACCATGCAGTTTCTATGCAAGGCTCCCCAGTTAATTACCCCTGCTGGTGGAGATGGTCAGATACTACCCAGTTCAAAACTTGGTGTCTATACAAGCTCCTGGCGGTACTGCACACCTCTGGCATAGTGACAACTTGTGCTGAGGGAAAAGAGAAAGCTTGAGGAGAGCTATAATCTGGCACTTACAGCTGCCTTGGATTCCTTTGCACCTTTCAGTGTTTGTCCTTTGATTTCCCACAGTGGTTTGCCGTGGTATAATCATGATCTGAGGAGGCTGAAGATAAAAGGACAGAGTTTGGAGTATACATGGCAGAAGTCGAGGTCTGAGGAGGATAGATTAGCATTTAGAGCTTGCTGCTGTGAGTACCAGTGAACAATTACCCCAGAAAGTCAGCTTTCTTGTCATGAGTGATTGGTGCAAGAAAGAACCAAACTGTCTCAACTCTTCCACACTGTAAGTACTGTAGTTCATTAAATCTGACCTGTCTGCTGTCAAGATGAGTTTTTTTCTGCAGAAAAGTGCAATGAGTTTATTTGGGTCTTTCTAGATTAGATATGCTCTATTCGGGCCAGTATCTCATCTGGTGGTATGCTATGGGCCAGCAATGTTGTTCATTCAATGATATGTGATGATACTCCATATCAGTGGAGTGAGTTTGAGCCAGTTTTCATGGAAGATGTCTTTCAGGTGGTCTTGGAACTGCGTTCTACCTACTATACATTGGATTCTGGACCTGCCGGATTTATTTTGGAGTCTGAGGGGAACTGGGTCTGATATTCATGGACATTAACAGGTGTTCCCTAAGAAAGGGTGTTTTTCCCACTGCATTGAAAATGGCAGTGGTGAAACCTCTCTTAAAGAAACCATCTTTGAACCCTGATTTTCCTGTGAACTACAGGAGTTGTTTAACCCTTCCTTTTTTGGGTAAGGTTATCATAAAAATGGTAGTGGCACAGTTTGAGTACCACCTAGAACACTATGATGTCCATTAGTCATTCTAGTCTGGTTTCTGTCCTCATTTTATTACTGAGACTGTACCCATCAAGGTGCACCATGACTACCTCCTGGCAAGGGATAATGGACAGTGTTCTATTCTGGTTCTGCTTGACCTTTCTTTGGTGTTTGACACAATGGATCATGTGATGCTATTGAAAAGGCTGAGGTACTTTGTAGGACTCTCAGACATGGTGTTGCGGTAGTTTGAATACTATTTGTGCAGCAGGTGGCATTGGGGTCTTACATGATGAACAGCACTGTACTCTGCTGTTGTGTGCCTTCATCCTGTCCCATCTCTTGTTTGCCATGTACATGCTGCTACTGGGGGAGATTATTAGATGGTACCGGCTGGGTTTTCATAGCTATGCAAAGATTGCTGCATTTGTGATCCGTACAAGGATGTTGCAGTCATGGGGCTGAGCAAGTGCCTTAAGGAACTCCAAGACTGGATCCCGCTAGCTGGCATAGCATGTGGAGGTGCTACTGAGGGAGCTGACTGGTGTAGGTCAGTAATGAATGGTGTTGATCTCACATTATCATCTTTAAATGGCATCCTGCTTGGAGCTGTGGATAGGTTAAGGAAACTAGGGGTCATTATAGACTCCAAGTTGATTCTAGAACATCAGGAGTCAGCGACTGTCTGCAGTGGATATTTCATCTGCGAAGCATTACCCAGATCAAGCCCTTTCTAGCTCTGTGAACTTGCTGATCCTGGTCCATGCCTTCTTCACATTTAGATTGGACAACTGCAATGCTCTCTTCCTAGGGCTCTCCATGAGGCTGGTGTGTCATCTACCACTGGTGCAAAATGTGGCAGCACAGCTGATTGCTTGGACTTTATGGCCTGAGCTTATCATGCTGGTGCTCCATGGGCTGCACTGGCTTGCAGTTTTGTGGCATATCAGCATCAAGGTGTGGCTGTTGATCTACAATGCCCAGCATGGATTGGGTTCAGACTTCCTGAAAGACCTTCTAGTCCCATACACTCCCAATTGGTTCTCTCCCAGTCCTCTGAGGCACAGTTCCTCTGTATCTACAGATCTCACCTTAAATCTTCAGGGGATCAAGCATTCAAGATGATGGCACCGAGATTATGGAATGCACTACTCTCAGATGTCAGAGGGAGCCCTCTCAGTTAACACATTCAAAAGACATCTGAATGTAATCGGTCTGGAAATATTTGCTAAATGTGTACATACCTTGTTCCTCATGTTTTCATGCTTTTAATTTAGGATGTTTTTATTTTTGTAAGGTTCCCAGAGCCCCTGGGACTGGGCACCATTAAAATTGCCTTGCCTAAAGTTAAACTGCCCTGTACAGTACAGTGATCGCTGATACCCAGGGGATTACCTGCTGTGATGTCTGCAACACTGTCCCTGTTTGTAAGCACCAGGTATAGCACTGCCTTATCCCTAGTGGGTTCTTTGCCTAGCTAACTGAGAAAAGCCCCCAATAGGGGGTCAGGAATGGCCCTGTTTCTTGCCAAAGCCACAGATGGAAGGCCCCACTCCATGTATGACAGACTGAAGTCACCAACTATCAGCACTATCGCCTTACTTGACATTCTGAATATGGCTTCTCCAAGTGCCTTATCCAACTCCTCTACCTGTGCTGGAGGTCTGTACACTACCTCTGTACAGATAGTGGCCCAAAAGTCTGTCTTCAGGATGACCCAGAGCACCAGCAGCCCCTCTTTTTTCTCTGGATGCTCATGTACCTGTGTGGCCTTGATTCGCTCTCTCACATATAATGCAACCCCTCTTCCCTGCTCTGTCTCTCCTCAACAGAGAGTAGCCAGGTATGGCCATGTCCCAGACATGCTGCTCAGTGAACCACAGCTCAGTTACGGCTGCTAAATCCATGCAAGCTGCCCCCATGATGTGTTCCAGGTACTGAATTTCATTTACAAGACTCCTTACATTGGTGCACATGGCTCTCTACACCTTCATTTCCCCCACCTGCTTTGCTGTTTCCCCTTCTCATTCTTGCCTGTGTTGTTCCTGAAGCCCCCTGAGACACTCATTCCCTTTTTATCTTCACCATTCCTCATCTCCTTCAATCCTCTACCCTCACTTACCTGATTTATACCCCCTTTCTTCTGTCTTGCCCCAATCCCTGCTTTTCTGCGCCCCTGCTCTAGAGGAGTTTTCTCTCATTGGGCCTTCCTTCCTTCATGCTCCATCATCTGGGTGAGCAATTACTGCCTTCCTTGCTTTTACTGCCTCCTTTCTTAGTTAGTTTAAATGCGTATACAAGTAGCATTTTCACCTCCTACCGAGGACTAGTGTCCTCTTCTTGGAAGGATGCAGACCATCTCCCTCATACAGGTTCATGTTCTCCACCTCTGGCCCCCAGTTTCCAATAAAGCCAAAGTCCTCCTCCATGCACTATGCCTTCAACCAGTCTTTAATGCCCTAGTATAGAGTATCTTTGCATCTCCCCAGCCATACGCTGGTAGCACCTCAGAAAATGTCACTATGCATGCCACCCGCTTGAGGCCCCTCACTAGTTACTTGACGTTACATTACACTGCTCCTACTTTATCCCTTGCCAGGTACTTTGTCTCCAGATGGGCAATGATGTCTAGTTCTCTCCCAGATCCTGCTGCCCTAGCAAGCCTCTGGATATGCTCTCCATCCCTACAAGCTGAAGCACCACTCAGGCACGCCATCTTCCTATCCTTTCCTCCCCTGCTCCCAAGTCTGTCCCACTCAGAACAGAATTCCTACCAGCAGCTACTACTTTTTCAGCTGGGGGTCTCTCCTTCCCTTCTTGGGGCCTCCAGTTCTGAGGATCCCCACCTCCTCCCTTCCCACTGTAATGGGTGCCTCCTCTTGGCTGCCCCATCCCATCAAACCAGTGAAGGAATTCTCCAGTGGTATAGAAGGAGGAGCATGCACCCTTTCCACCACCCCCACCGTCCTGGAACCCATCAAGGTTCATCTGCTCTGCCTCTGCCTGAGCAACCTCTCGGGGAGCAACAGCAGACTTGGTGCCCTCTGGTTGTGACAGAAAGTCCTCTTGATCCTTGCAGTTTGGCCTGGAGTCCAGCAACCTGTGCCCACAGCCTAGAGAGGTGAGCACATATGATGCAGCACCTTAGCTTCCAGGTGGTCTTCCAAAAGACAGCAGCCCCACAACCATTACACTGCACCGTTCCCATGATCTTTCCTTCCTTTGACTAGAGTGTATTTAAGCTCTGTTGTAGCCTTCTACCTCCTTTTTCTCCCACATTGTACTCTTACCTCTCCCTTTTGCTTCCCTGAAATGGGTCCTGCTTTCCTTTTTAACCCTTTTATCTGTTCCTGCCTTTTCCTGGGAGTCTACTGCCCCTTACTCACTTTCACTGTATATATAAACTGTAGCTACCTGCCCCCAGCTGGTTGTCAGAGTATGTGGTATGCAGTTATGTGTTACCTCCTACCTTACCCTAGTGTCCCACCTTCAGAGTCTACCGTGGCCAGTGGTCATCCTACAAACATGCATGCAGTATTTTTACTCTTTGAAAACTCTTGATTGGTCCAGTTTCCCAGTTAGCAGTTGTACTCTCCTCTGACCTATCCCTCAAGTCTCTGTGGGGTCAAAGAGCTCCAAACAGCATCACCATCACCGCTTTTGTTTACATTGGTGGTCCCTTATGTTACAGTGCGTGCAGTCTTCTTGCTGTTGATCACTAACCCCCTGAGAGCTGAAATGTCCTGGCCTGGCCCCACTACCTACCCTGAGGCTGGAACACCAACTGCTGTGATGGGCCCTGAGCCCAATGTTAAATTGGGTGCTTTTCTAGGTATGGGTGGAGTACATGTTACAGCCCCTTTAAATCGTGTCCATTCCACTGGTTTAAGTCGTTGCACTTTCCAGAGCCCTCAGATACTCCTTGGGCCTGGAAACACCAACAAGTATGGTTACTGGTCCCAGTGTATTTCCTCCTCCCAGTCATCTGGCTGCTGTTACCAAGAAGATACAATGGTCCTAGTGCAGCTCCCTCCAGAACCCTGACAACTTGCTGCTGCTGAATGCTACTGCTCATCTGGCTCCCATGCACAGTGCTGTAGACTGGGGCCAGAGTGGGAAGAAATATACTGAATCCTGCTAGGGAACACAGCACTGGGACCTGGGAGTCAAATACAGGTAAGCCCCAATTTTCGGGGGTTTACAATTGGGAAGGACCTTCTGACACTGTCACAGTATAACTCAGTTTTATTTGAAACTGTAATTCTTTTATTGTCATATTCCTGAAATATCTGTGAACAGCAAAATTGTTACTTTCTTGCAATATATTTGATTTAAAAATTGGATAGCAAATACAATTTATATCTCCAAATATCAAATCCAGGGCTGTACGCCAAGAAATAATAAAGTCTAGTCAAAAAATGGTTACCCTCAGAAAGATGTAACTTGCACATGTTTTATGATTTTATTATAGAGAATATAATGAAGTCTCATCACCAAGCAGCATTCTTTAACAAATGTAGGAGTGCTGCACCATCGAAGGCCCATGAAATTGGCACATTCTGCCGTCTTGATACACTGGACATCTACAACTACTGTATATAAAATGTGCAGACTGGGTGGGCCAAGCAGTCCTCATCTGCAGTCAGATTCTATGTTTCTGTATAGTAGCAAAGGACATGGACTTTTGGATATCATACATACTTAGTGTATTTCTATATTGTCAAAAAAATGTCTGTAGTGGCAGAGATCTGTACGACAGTCCCAAATACAAACCAAAATATCTTGCGTGGAATAGTTGTCTATAAATTATCTATTCACAGAAACATAGTTATTGACTGAAGGGAAAAAACAGGCCCTGATTTTATTCTGGGCTGTTGCCGTTTCGTGAGGGAAAGTTAAAAAAGTGCATTCTAGGCCTGGCGGCCCAATGGTGCAGCAGTAGGACAACCACCACTCATGATGCCGGCAACCAAAGTTCAGGAATGATTTCAGGGCATTGGGAGGACAGCTCAGCAAAGGAACACTGAGTATTGCAGAGGATGTTGTCTTCTTCCAGGGAGAGAGGGGTGTCACTGCCGCTACCACAATGCCATCTGGATACCCTCTGGTGCTAGAGTAGCTGGCAGCAGGAGTGTTTGGGGAAGGGGGGACCTGCATGAATCACAGTCAGAATGCCTCTTCATGGGTATCCTAGAATGCCGACATCCTAGGGGTTGGGACCAGAAAACAAAAAACAGGCCTGTCTCAAATAGCATGAACTAGGTGCACTTGGACCCCATCCCAGGCTATTGTTCACTGCTCAGGAATCCTGGGAACTGCCACTTGCATGACCTAGAGGAAGCAGAAGGTTTTATCCAGCTCAGCTGACCCCACTTCATAGGGTGGGGTTGGAGATAAGCCCGTGGTTTGAAACCTTGAGCATGTAAGTTACAGAAACATTTGGGTGTGGGGCTGGGCTTGACCTATGGATGAAGGCTAAGACAAGAGAACCAGTAAATTAAAAAAAAAGTAGAGCATTACACTTTAGAGGCAGATTCAACAGCACGGGTTTTGGAAAAAACACTCAACCCACACTGCACTAATTGTTTACACCTCTCAGATTTATAATGCCCTTGACAATGGTCACGCTGTGGGATCTATCTTTATAGACTTCACAAAGGCATTTGATACCATTAATCACCACTTGCTATTAAACTGCCTCTTATCTACTGGCCTATCCACAGACACTATGGCCTAGTTCCACAGTTATCTCTCACGCATAACACAATGTGTGAGAATTAGCGTCCAGATCTCAGAACATAGGGAAGTGAACCTTGGAGTCCCCAAGGTTCCATCCTTGAGCCACTCTTCTTTAGCTTATTCATCAACAACTTATCTTCTAACTGCCCAGAACACTCAGTATTATATGTTGATGATGCAGTCATCTCAGTATCTGGCAAACAGCTGACCACAATCACTACTAAGCTGTAAAATAACTTCCATGGACTTGAGCAATGGTTCACTAAGAATAAACTGCTGCTCAATTATAAAAAGATGAAGAGCATGCTCTTCACTGTCCCTCAGAGCAAAAAAAAGTTCGGCCCACTCTTCATTTGTTGCTCCAAGGGGGACACTCTGGAACAAGTATCCACCTTCAAATATCTAGGTGTTCACCTAGATGACACCCTCACCTTCTCTAGCACATCGATCACATGGTCAAAATGGCTAACACAAAACTGGGTGTCCTGTATCACCACAGACAGTCCATGACCCTGGATGCCGTAAAGCTAGTTATATACTGCACAGTATTACCCACCGTAGACTATGGCCTAGTCATCTATGGTGCTGGCACTTATACCGCGTTAAAGAGGGTCACAACACTACTCAGCAAGGTGTGCCATCTGGTCCTAGGGTCTGACCATCTCACCCATACCTACACCCTATACAAAGAAACCGAATGGCTGCCCCTCGAATCCAGGGCCCAGTACCAGACCAGCCTGCTGGTAAAAAAAAATCCTTGCTTGGCAAAACCCCTGACTCAACCTCCTCCCTGTTCAAATATGGGCATTCCAGTGTCAACACTAGAAGCGCAGCTAAAGGTGGGCTCCTAATGCCTTTCAAGCACACCACACTGGCTCAGAGATCCATCTCATATTTTCCCAAACGGTTCAATGACCTGCCCTTTGCACTCCGTTAGTTCAAATCTGGGCTCTGCTTGCACCTTGCACTTGAAAATACTTGTTCCTGCAATACATAAGTCTAGCTAGCCTAAAGACTCACTATTAACATGCCACCAGCTACCTTTGGCCAACCCCCACACCATCCTTATCACCCCTCCCACACCTGACCTTACCTCCTCCTCCCCTTTCTGCCCTCCCTGTCCCTCCCACCCACACTTCTGTGCCTTGCCCATTTGACAATGCCTTCTCTGGCTGCTCCAGCTCCTCCTTCTACTTCACCTGGAAGCCCCTCCTACCTTAATACCTGCCACTTACACAAGGGCTGTACCACACTGATTAAGTGTTGTTTATTGCTGCATCCTTCAAGTGGTAACTCTGCATTCATTTGAAAATCATGTAATAGTCTCATTCTTTGTCAACAATCATATCCCAGCAAATATATCTTACTTGATGATTATTCCTCCTACTTGACCTGTAACCCGTGCATTGTATTGTATTGTATTGTATTGTATTGTATTGTATTGTATTGTTTTGTATTGTTTTGTATTGCATTGTATTATACTGCCTCTCTCTGACTTGGAACCTTTGTAAATGAGCCCTGGCTCAAAGGTATTAATCCAAGTATGAAAATAAATCAATAAATAAAATCCAGAAGCAAATGGTTTGATACCTTTTATTGGACTAACATAGATATTAAAAAAAGAAAACAGTGTCTAAGCTTTCGGACCAATCAAGTCCTTCCTTGAAGAGAAGCATTACACTTGGTTTTGAAGATAAAAAAAAAACAATGAAAGTAAAACTTGTTATTAATCACTCTAGCTAACTCTTATTCTGATGTTAATGTCTATGATTCATAGTATGTTCAATGTATAGCGAGAGTGTTTCCTATTGAATAAAAATATTACCTTGTGCTTTTTGGCACTGACAGAACTACTCAGCTCTGCTGTCTAGTCTTCTGACCCAAATGGCACAAGAAAACATTCAGACACCTTTTACTGCACATATAAACATACATGTACTGGCTGAGAGCAATAAAAAGTGGAAGTGTATTCATAATAATGCAAGAAGCTTGAACAGGGAACTAGAGAATAAGAAAGACTAGTTAACATAAATGAAAGACCTAATAGGGATCACAGAAACATGGTGGGGCAACATTAATGGATGGGATACAGCATACGAAGGGTGTAAATTATTCAAAAAGCCTGGAAGACAGGAGAGGAGCATGGGTATGTTATCATGTAAGAGATAGTATAAAAACAAAAGAGCAGAAGAACATTAGACAACATGGCAGAAAATAATAATCACTGGTGATTTCACACTGAGGGCAGCAGAAAGAAGTTGGTCTAAGAAGTTTGCTACAGGCCTCCTGACCAGGGGGTTGATATAGACAAGCCAGTGTGGGAGGAAATGCTAAATGTAGCAAGTACTGTAATGGATGTTTTGTTGTCAGGGGTGACTTTAATTTCCCTGAAACTGAGCTGGATATAGGCAGGGTCAATATGAGGGCAGGAGCATACTTCTTGGATACTTAAGATGACTGTGTTATTTGCTACAGTTTGTGAGTGAAGTGACAAGGAAGGCTGCTCTACTAAATCTGCTCATGAGTAACAGAGAAGAGTAGGTTTCTGAAGTGAAGTTGGGAAAACCTAGGAAACAGCAACCACTATATACTTTGGTTTTGAATAAATGGACTTGGTGGGAGAGAGAACACAGTTACACAAACATTGAATATGAGCAGGATCAACTTTCAAGAAATTAGGTTAATATTGAGAAGTGGACTAAAACCGCCAAGAGGTAAGGAAGGGCTGAGCAGATATGGACATGGCTGAATCAATAATAGAAAAAGCTCTGAGGTAATATGTCCCCAGAGGAAACAAGATAGAAGAAACAAAAGGATGCCAGCTTAGAAGAGTCAAGCCTTAAATGTAGAACTTAAGAGCAAAATGAAAGCTTTTAAAGCAGTGAGAGGGAGAAGACATCCAACAACACCAGGGCAGAGTATAAGATCTTCCAAAGAGAGTACGAGAAGGTTATGAGAATGGCAAAACAACAATATGAGGATGGCATTGACTGCGATATAGGAAAGGATGATAAATATTTTAGCTATGTTAGGAGACAATAACTATTTGTCAGTACCGAATATTTGCTTGCATGTTGTGTCAGGTAGGTTTTGGTTGCGTTGAAGAGAATGATGAAGGCAGGGTAGCACTGCACTAAGAGAATCTGCAGTGGATTCGTGAGTAGTATTAAAAGAAATGGTCGGGTGTATGGCTATATAGGAATCCACTTTTTTTTGGATGGGGCTAATTTAAACAAAACACATTTGGGACTCATTGAAACAACTGCCACTGAGGTCTTTTTTTGTGTAACGTTTACCGTTACATGGGAGAGTGGGGAAAAAATGAAAAGAGCTGCAACACAGTGCCTCCTTTCTTCATCCAGGAGGTTTGGAAAAACCTGCTGGTTAGACCCCAATCCTCTGTGTTATTCATGTTCTCAGCTACTATACAGTAGTGTTAATCATTACATGTAGGAAAGGTGGGGAGGAATGAAAACAACCGCCACTGAGCATCTCTTTTGTGGTCCTGGGACATGGGGAAAAATCAGCCACTGACACTCATATGTAGGGGTAGGAGGGACAGAAAAGAATGCCAGTCAGTGACTGCTTTGTAGGGGGAGGGAGGGAGAGAGGGAATGGAAAGCACTGCCCTGACCAGAGGGAAAGTCAAAGGACTGTAACACAACACAGGGTGATAATGACACCACTCAGCTGGTTGCTGGGCAGCGTCACATGGATGAAAGGATGCAACCACTGCCTGATAGGTGCAGATGCCTCCTTTCAATCACACAAAGTTTCTGCCCATCACCCAGCAGAACAGCATCATGATCAGCTTCACTGATCACTGGCCTGTCACTGTCGAGCCTCCTGCCATCTAAACTGCATTGGACATGACCATGACAGATCTCCGAAGCCCACTATTCTACTCTCCCAATATATTTGCTTCATGCATGTGCAAGCAAGCAAACATAGACACATGCAAAGGGGATGGGGGATCTATTGAGTTCCTTCCTCATTTTGCACAGCATTTTGAAGGGTGGCTATAGAAGGGATTGTGATGTTATATACTGGTATTTTAAATTGAAATCCATGTATTTTCCTGGAATAATAATAAGGCTCAGTCTGGCTTCACCAAGTTTCCTTCTCGGTTCCACCCCCCCCTTAGAATTACAACAGAATTGCATCATTGAAGCTTAGCTGTATTACTATATATTATAATTATAAACTAGAAACTGGAATACCAACGGATACCTCCCATTTGGCCAGGTAGTTGCTGTGGTAGGACAGCAGTGCTATCTGACCATGGATCCTGCCCTCTAGGATCCAATGCATGGATCCTACAAACGTTGTGGAAGCACTCAACCATTCTAGCTTCTACCACTTCAACTTGCAGTTTGTTCCATGTATCTACCAGCTTTCAATGAGAAATATTTCCCATCTGTTTGACTTGTCCTCTGATCCCAGTTGCCATGTCAGAGCACAAGAATATAGCTGTGCTATTGAAGTCTATAGGGAGAGTGGTCCCCAAGATTTTTTTTTTTTTTTGTACTTTATGTTTATTGATTTCTTTTAGACATAAAAGCCCAGAGTACAATAGTCAGACATTGATTTAGCATTACATAAAATGTAGTTTAAAACAGGATATCTCAGTTTAAACATATGGTTTACAGATTCGGGGTATACCAACATTAGTAAAGATAAGAATAGGTCCCAATAGCTACACCTCTACATGAGAAATGGCCAGTCCAAGCAATAATGTCCGAAAAAAAGGAGGAATTCAACTTACAGCATTGATTAGGCCACAATACCGAACATATGGCATACTAGAATCTTAGTGTGCCCCCTCATACTCTAGCAACCTACATAAAAAAAACTAATTCAAGCAATTACATGTTGCCAAAATTGAGATATGCTTAACAAAACTGTATAGGCATTCAATTAACATGACAAGGCTGTGGTGGGTCAGGGAGGAAAGGGGCCTGGCAGAGAGGGAAAAAAAATAAAAATAAATAAAGGAGGAACTGGTCAGCATCTGTGAGAGATTTTTAAGAAATGCTTTGAAATAGGTCAGATGTGTCCAGTTCTCGGACATGGAGGGCTGAGGCACTGGTCGCTTTACCTCCTACCACACTGATTAGCTGGCATTCGGGAGCTAACGTGGGTCACTCAGAGGTTAGCTGAGCGGGAGCGGATACAGCATCTGGACAGTTCTTTTCTTCCAGAGTGGGGAGGCATGCCAACTCTCCCCATGGCTGCTATAGATGGGAGGGTCCACAGTTCTGTAGCATGTGTGCACCTCCACACACACACACACACACACACACACTTACATGCCATGACAGCAAGGGAAACTGGGGAGAAAACAGAAAAGGTTGGCAAAGGCTCCATGAATCCCTGCCTGCCTTTCCCCAGCATGCACCACCATCTGGATCACTGGCCCATTACTGGATGAGAACCACCAGGTAGGGGCCGATGGCCCTCCTCTTCCCAGCCCCACCTAGGCCTACCGGAATAATGAGTGGGTGGGATATTAAGCAGATAAGTATGTGGTGGTGTTTTAATTCAACAAAAATTAGCATCAAAAACATGCAGATTCTGGGGTAGTAGTCCTTGTGTCAAAGCAGTTGCTGAGAATAGAATTCATTAACTGATGAACCATTGAAATGATGTCAGAAGGATGTTACAGCAACATCCTGATGTCTCATCCATGGTACAACAGCTTTTTCTGAAAGACGTAAATTCCATTCACAACAACATGCAACCATATACTATAAGGCTATAATCACATCAAGGAATTCTGTTGACATTTATAAAACATTAGTGTGAAGTTAAGTTGTTCATATTTTGCACTAGAGCCCCGAAATACATTGTAGCCCTATATGTAACACCTTTTGGCCATTTTATCTGTTATAAATGTTTTCTATTACTGGTCCCTCTGTGCCTGCTGTGGTATAGTTTTCTTCCTAATTGTATTTTCATTTTGGTGTATGTTTATGCTCATGGCAGCAGTGACACAGGAATTCACCATTTACAGCATTATAATGATTGAGTTCCTATGCTAGAACAAGTCAAGTACTGTGTATGAAATGGCACAGGAACTCCCTGATAAATTAGGCTGTAAACATCTGCAGTTTACAAGGATATTAATGATCAAATCCATATTAAAGGCATATAATAGGAAATATTGGATTTCTCTAACAAAAGACTTTAAAGTACAATATATGGTGAACTGCAGCAATACAATCCCTGGCCAGAAAGCTGTTGCAACCTACAACTAGAAAATAATGATGCTTTTAATATCTTCTGATGTTACAAGGTACAATTTGGGAAAACATAATTGTTAGATACATTTCAGCTTATACAGTATTTCAAATATTCTCAGTATCTAGCTTCACTTTTTTCATAATAACTATGCAGCATACCCTGGCATGGCATATTGCACTTATAAAATGGTTTGTTGCTCTTACGTATTGTATGTAGAGCAAATTATGTTTTATATAATTGTTTTACATAAAATCATGAGTAATAGATTTTAAAAGGCGAACTTAAAAAAATTCAAGTCCCTGATTTTGCAGATAATGAGGCTTTTTGCATTGGTAATAAGATCCATCCAGGATCCATCCAAGAGAGGACCACAGTCTTCAGTGAATGGTATTAATGTTACATTGGTGAGCATTTAAACTAGCCTAGGACAGTGGCAGAAGGAAGCAGGGAGATATAGACTGCCACCCCCCCCCTCCAAAAAAGGCTGAAGTAGTTAGTAGGGAGAACCCTAAGGGAGAGAAATCCCAAAGGGTACCCAACAACAAGAAAAAAAAGGTAGAAATGAAGAGAGATGGGAATGAAAGCAGAGCAGGTAAGGAGAGAAGGCAAAAGGGAAAATGGGGGTTGACAGCAGGGTGGTAGAAGAATCTGATATGCCATGTGTGCAAGTGCTCGAAGTCTGGGAAATAAAATCACGGACCGAGAGGCCATTATGGCAGAGGCTGGCCTGGACATTGTTGCTATCATCGAGATATAGTTACTGGTGCAAATTTTTGTCAATGGGGAAAACCGGTTGATATTCCCCGTAATCACCAGTCAGTTGTTAGGAGTGTCACGCACACACATTAGTTCAGCGTGAGGGTTAGAACACACAATCAAACAGCTAGGGAATGCGGCACTCGCAAAACTGTTAATTTCCACCAACCTGTAAGCTGCTCTTCAGTCTAATCAGTGGGTGAAAATATCCCGTGTCTGGACACTTTAAAAAAAAAAAACAGAAACAGGAGAATTTTAACACTGTCCCTTAGATCATTTCAGGGACTTCGTCAGACGACCTCCGTAGCCATGGCGATGAACAATCGTGCAGCAACGGATAGCGAGCACACGGAAATACAAAGTTCCCACAGAGGTCTCACAGCTCTGGGATTTGTTTTTTGAGTGAAGCAAAATGCTGCATGGACTCATATTTGAAAGTGAGTTCTGTTTTTTTTGCAGCAAACAAAACAAAACGTTATTTGAATTTAGTGCGTTTTTGTGTGTAATTAATCTATGTCAGGAAAAAAATTTATGCCAGCAATTATAAAAAATAAGACAGGGTACTGATCATTAAGAAAATGTAATGTTCACCCTCGGTGAGGGATGCATTGATAAACCTCTCGAATTAATGATGCATCCCTCACCTCGGGTGAACATTACATTTTCATATTGATCAGTACCCTATGCATTATTCTCTATATGTTGCATTGAGGACCATGACTGGGAGGTGGCCATACCAGGCTATGTAAGCAATAAGGCACAAAGGGGTGTGTGTAAACCATATTTTACAGCATGGCCAGGGGTGTAGTAAGGCACGAGGCCAATGGCCGAGTGATTTCAGCTGCTGGCCGTGCTGTAAAATATGGTCTACATACACCCCTGAGTGCCTTATTGCACTAATAGAATTGACTCCTTTTTTTTTTTTTTTACTTTTGACTGTTGGGAAGAGCAAGCTTATATGTAGAAAAATAGATTTACTTTGTGCATTTGTGATAAAATAATCCTTCCACCCACTGCAAGTGATGTCATTGATGATGTCATTGGATTTGTGTCTATTTTCTTCTTTCTGTTTTTTTTCTCTCTGTTGTTACCCACATTCAAGATATGGAATGTTTACCATGGAATATATAGATTCAAAATTCTGCTCTGTTCCACTGGCAGAATGTTTCTCTCCCAACACACTATACACAGAGACAACAAACAGCCAGAGACTCAGTTATCTCACTGTCAGAACAAGAAGAAGAGAGTTCCCTGATGAGTAATTAAAGACAGAAGGGAGATTTTTGACTGTCATAGAAACACAGAATTTGATGGCAGATAAGGACCGCTTGGCCCACCCAGTCTGCCCATTTCCCTACCTAGTGGATAAGCTGCAGATCCTAGTTAACCAGCAGCCTACGTCTTCCTACCCCAACCCCCTAGAATTGCCTTTATGACTGTCCCATGCATGCTTGAATTCCACCACTGTTTTTGACTCCACAACCTCCTCCAGAAGGCCGTTCCATATATCCACAACCCTCTCTGTGAAAAAATACTTCCTTAAATTACCTCTGAGCCGCCTCCCCTCTATCTTCAAATTGTGTCCCCTTGTTCTTGCACACCTCTTTTTTTGAAAGATGCTACCCTCTTGGACTTTGTTGATTCCCTTGAGGTACTTGAAAGTTTCTCTCATGTTCCCCCTCTCCCTCCTTTCCTCGAGGCTATACATATTAAGCTCATTAAGTCTCTCTTCATATGTCTTCCGGTGCAGACCCTGCACCATTTTACTTGCCCTCCTCTGGACAGCTTCCATCCTGTCTATGTCTTTGTGGAGATTGGGTCTCCAGAACTGCATGCAGTACTCCAGATGGGGTCTCACCAGCTGTCTGAACAGAGGGATAATAACTTCCTGTTTTCTACTGGTGATGCCTCTCCCTATGCATCCCAGTATCCCCCCAGCCCTCCTTGCTGCCCTCTCACATTGCTTGCCCACCTTTAGGTCATCAGATATGACTACCCCCAGGTCCCTTTCCATTTTGTTGTTGTTAGTATCTCACCCCCATTGTGTTTTCTTCCCTGGGTTTTGTTTCCCAGGTGCATTACCTTGCACTTCTTAGCACTGAATCTAAGCTGCCATACATTTGACCATTCCTCTAACCTTGCCAAGTCCCTTTCATCCTTTCCACCCGCTTGTGCATCAACTCTGTTGCAGATCTTTGTGTCATCTGCAAAGAGACATACTTTTCCTTCCAATCCCTCTGCAATGTCGCTTATAAAGACATTGAAGAGGGGTCTGTCTCATACTGAACCCCTCATGGGGTACTCCACTAGTAACCCCCTTCTTCAGAATGGACTCCATTTACTATTACTCTGTGTCCTATTCTCCAGCCAATTCTTTACCCAGGCTGTCTTCTTGGGACCCACTCCCAGGCTGGCTAACTTGTATATTAATCTTTTGTGTGGGACTGTGTCAAATGCCTTGCTAAAGTCTAGGTAGGCCATGTCCACAGCCCCTCCCTGATCTACTACTTTGGTCACCCAGTCAAAGAAATCTATCAGATTTGTCTGGCATGACCTTCCCACTGTGAATCCATGCTGCCTTGGGTCCTGTGCCCCTCTGGTCTCTAGATACTCGACAATTCTTTCCTTCAGAAGTGATTCCATCATTTTCCCTACCACTGAGGTTAAACTAACAGGTCTGTAGTTTCCTGCTTCTGCCTTGCTCCCACTTTTGTGAAGGGAATCACATCTGCCCTCCTCCAGTCCTCGGGTACCTCCCCATCCTCCCATGATTTGTCAAAGAGGGTAGTCAGTGGTGTCACTAGTTCTACCCTTAGTTCTTTTAGAATTCTGGGATGAATCCCATCCGCCCCATTGCTTTGTCCACCTTCAGTTTTAAGAGTTCTTTCAGAACCCTTTCTTCTGTAAATGGGTTGGTATCAACTTCTGTATCCAGAGTGTTTCTACTGTTTGTTTTAGGTACCTCCTTCCTTTGTAAGCAAAGAAACAGTTGTAGTGAAAACTATAAACAATATTTATTGTTTCTAATTTGTTTATGTATGTAAGGAGAGTGTGATAATCAGGGAAACAGCATTTAATTCATTTGTTTTATTTTTTTTAAGGTAGTTTTATTTTTAGGGCCCAGCTGATGTTTTTTTTACAGTGTAAATGTAGCAGCCATGTTTGTGGTGGAAGATCAGCTCTGGCAGCAGAGGGCTAACTGAAATGCCTGTGTTCCAAATGCCCATTGATCTGTGTTGCAGACGCTTCACTGCTGAGCAGTCCTTTTTTTTTACCCATGTGTAAACCGTATTTTACACATAAATAAGAGTCAAACAGATTACATGATTTTACCCTGTCATTTTATAGACTCTGTTTAGGAAGGACAGGGTGGGAAGGAAATGGGGAAGGAGTGGCTCTTTATGTGAGGAATAGCATAAAATCAACATAGATATAAGGAGGGAGAGAGGTACTGTGGATCACCCTAGAAATGGGGAATGGAGCCACAATTCATGCTCGCATGATCTACGGACCTCCAACACAGTAAAGGGGGGGGGGTGTTGGACAAGATTCTGGTGAAAGCCATCCAAAAGATGGCAAACAAGGGGGAAGTGCTGATTGTAGGGGACTTCAATCTGCCGGATGTAGATTGGAGCATCCCAGCTGCAGCTTCAGCTAGGAGCAGGGACATTCTGGACTCCCTGCAGGGGGCTTTCCTCAGGCAACTTGTAAAAGAGACTACTCAGCAGGTGGCAGTACTAGGCCTTGTACTCACCAACAGGGACAGTGTTGCAGACGTGACAGTAGGTGGCCACTTGGGGACTAGGGATTACCATACAGTGTGGTTCAATATTAGCACTGTGGCAGAATCAAACTACACAAAGGAGAGGGTCCTGGACTTCAAGAAGGAAGATTTTAGAAATATGGGTGACAGCCTCAGGGATGCCCTGGTGGGGAGGGGGGGGGAGGACATGGGTGGAGTGAAGAGACAGTGGGAAAAACTAAAACAGGAGATAGTGAAGGCAACAAACCTCCGCATCAGGCAAGTAAGCAAAAGCAAGAGGAAAAAGAGATCACTATGGTCCCCAAAATAGGTGGCCAGGAAGGTAAGGGCAAAGAAGTTAGAATGCAGGAGGATCTAAGGAGACACAGAGGGAAGAGGATAGGGAGGTGCATCAGTAAAAACAGAGGGACGCAGGAAAAGCAATTAGGAGTGCACAGGTGCAAATGGAGGTGAAAATAGCCCAGGCATTAAAAAAAAGGGGATGAGGCATTTTTTAGGTATGTAAGTGAAAAGAAAAAGACCAGGGGAGGGATAGCAAGGCTTAGGAGGAAAAGGGTGGAGTGTGCAAAGGGGGACCAGGAAAAAGTGGACATCCTGAATGAATACTGTTGTTCAGTGGAAGAGGAAGGGAAGGCGAGGGACCACAGATAAGTGTCAGAAACATTGAAGGAAGGGAAGTGGACACTAGTCCATTTGCAGAGGTGAGAGTCCTGAAGGAACTCACAAATCTGAAAGTGGACATGGCAATGGGGCCAGACAGGGTACATCCAAAGATACTGAGGGAACTCACAGAAGTGCTGGCTGCACCTATGACAGCCCTGTTCAACCACTCACTGGAGGCGGGAGTGGTTTTGGAGGACTGGAGGAGGGCAGATGTCCCACTTCACAAAAGTGGTAGCAAGAAGGAGGCTGGCAATTACAGGCCAGTCAGTCTGAATTTGGTGGCTGGGAAATTAATGGAATCACTACTGAAGGAAAGGATTGTGTGAACTGAGTGGCTTATAAGATCTGAGGCAGTATGGATTCACTGGGGGGAGGCCATGTCAAACAAATCTGATAGATTTATTTGACTGGGTGACCAGGGCATTAGATCAGGGTGGAGCAGTGGAGGTGGACTACTTAGATTTCAGTAAGGCCTTCGACACTGTTCCACATAGTAAACTCGTAAACAAGCTGGGCTGCCTAGGAGTGAATCCAAAGGTGGTAAACTGGATAAGGAATTGGTTAGGGGATAGGAGACAGAGGGTGGTGGTGGTAAACGGAGTTCACTCTGAGGAAGGGAGGGTGACCAGTGGGGTGCCACAGGGATCAGTACTGGGACTGGTCCTCTTTAATGTCTTTATTAGTGACATTGCAGAGGGGTTAGAAGGGAAGGTATGCCTTTTTGCAAATGACACTAAAGTCTGCGATAAGGTAGACACTCCAGGAGGGTGGAAAAATTATTTGAAATCTAAGAAAGCTAGAGGAGTGGTCAAGGGTGTGGCAGCTAAGTTTTGGTGCGAAGAAGACAAAATCATGTACTTGGGGCACAGAAACCATGGGGTGGAATATGAAATGTGGGGTGTAGTATTAACGACCACCAAACAGGAACGAGATCTGGAGGTAATCATATCTGATGACCTAAAGGTGGGCAGACAGTGTGACAAAGTAGTGAGAAGAGCTAGTGGGATGCTGGGGTGCATAGTGA
The DNA here is from genome assembly GCA_016271365.2 of Neoceratodus forsteri. Taxonomy (NCBI): domain Eukaryota; kingdom Metazoa; phylum Chordata; order Ceratodontiformes; family Ceratodontidae; genus Neoceratodus; species Neoceratodus forsteri. Next base: position 518,537,431 of record CM028133.1, on the reverse strand, counting down.
GGGGTATCACCAGCAGAAAGAGAGAGGTGGTGATACCACAGTGTAGAACACTGGTGAGACCTCATCTAGAATACTGTGTCCAGTTTTGGAGACATAGACAGAGTAGAGGAAGTCCAGAGGAGGGCAACTAAAGTGGCACAGGGTCTGCATCAAAAGCCTTATGAGGAGAGACTAAAGGACCTCAATATGTACACCCTGGAGGAAAGAAGGGAGAGGGGAGATATGATAAAGACTTTCAAATACCTCACAGGTATAAATAAGGTTCAAGAGGGAAGCGTTTTTCAGAAAAAGAGATGCTCAAGAATAAGGAGACATGCTATGAAGCTGGAGGTTGGTAGGCTCATAGGAGATGTGAGGAAGTACTTCTTCACAGAAAGATTGGTGGATACTTGGAACAGCTTCCCAGCAGAGGTGGTGGAGGCAAAAATGGTAATGGGATTCAAGAATACATGGGATAGACATAAGGGAATCTTAGTGGTAAGGAACGGTGGGGGTAGGGGTAAAGCTGGAAATCAAGTAGGGTCTGTGGTATTGCAATAGGTAGGGAAAATGGGCAGACTAGGTGGAAAAAGTGGTCCTTATCTGCCGTCAAATAATATGTTTCTATGTTTAGATCCACAGCTGAGCTTGCATAGCTAGCAAAGCATGATATCTTTCAGCCAGTGAGGTTTTAGGATTTTCCCTTGCCATCTTATAAGTGAAATACAAGCTGAAATGTGTGTAAAATGTTTGTTTTTCTAAGGTTTGACCTGTAATGTCATAAGCTCTTTAATGCATATATAATGTTATTAAATGAAACTGTAGACTGTACCTGAGGAGCCCTTTTCATTGACAGACAGTACGTGGTCTCCAGTGTCCTTGCTGTGCTGGTGTTCTTCTGTACAGGAACTGCACAGCCACTTGTTACAGTTTGTACACAGACTGTAAGCAAGTTTAGTTTCTTTACATTCTGCGCAATTCTGAAAAAAAGTAGAGCATAGTTAAAGGCAGATTCCTTTTTTATTTTGAAAAAGGCAACTGTCACAAAGACATGATATTCTACATTGACTATAATTTAGAAGAGATTTTCTTCTGACCACCATAGAAGTGAGAAATCTTAAAATTATGCCACACACAAATATACAGAATTTACTGGAAAGGCTGTCAGTTTAAATGCAAAAAATAAAAAAATGTTACTTATTTTCCAAATTATTTGCCCAGAGTAGCCAAAACTGGATGCAACAAGTTTTCAGTGAGCCCCTGGCCTGCATCTTTCCAGTTTTACAGCTAGGTGCACTGAAGCTAGGAAGCTCTTAAAGTGATTTGCTCAACATCAATCAGTTGGTCATTGGCTTTGAACAAGGGCTCATCTGGTGCAACCATTTATGCTCTAACCACTAAACTATACTGCCTTGGTACTTGATACAATGATAAGATGTAGTGCCTTCCCCACCAAATGTCAGTCTCTTGGGAATCTGGAGAAGTTTCAAGATGGAGTTCTGTATGTTTGGCTGTGCTGTCATGTGCTCTCAGTACAATATCTTGTTAATCGTGTACAGTGCCTGTGCTGCTCATTCAAGGTTTTACAGTACTCCAGACAAAAACTTCAGTATTGGTAAACACTGTCTAAACAATTCATTTTTATTATCTTGGTTTCCTTTATTGCTTTATTTTTTACTCTAGTGTACAACCGCTGCAACATCTTTGGGGGTAAAAGTGAAATTATTTATGTGCACATCTTTACAGTCATTATACTATGTACAGTAGTGTGAAGGACTGCATCTCAACCCAAGCTCCTCCCTTCCCTCGACCCAACCAGCAGCTCAGCTACAGCTTTTTCATCCATAGTGAAAAAAAAATATTATACAGTGTCCTTGTTCTTAGATGACTGGATCTGATCCCATAGTATGACTGTGTGGGTAGCTAAATGGGGAAGGATTTTCAAAACATATTTTTGGACACAATCCCTATTGCATCTGGTTCTAGATGCCAGTGGACTTGCTTCCATTCCTGTGCCCAAGAGGCATTTACTAGACCACATTGACCGTGGACTAGTGTTCACCTCTTTGCAGCTGTCTGCATCTCAGTTTGGATGCAACTGCACAGCATGTCAAACTGCCACAAAATCAGTTCTACTTCAAAAATGAGGTACCTGTGGCATGCATCTTATAGAAATGAGGTCTGTTCTGCTTAGAGTGAGGAGGGAGATCTGATGTACAGGGAATGTGGGGCCATTTATTGTATGATCAAGGGTGACTAAAACTGGGGTAATTGATAATTCAATGTGTGGCAAATAGCTTAGTGCTTGTGTATACTTAGGAGCTGACTGGTATGCTTGGTGTTTATAACGTGAGCTTTGGAGCTTCTCCACATCCCATTCTGGGTAGAATAGTGGGTAAGTGTAGACTTAGGCCCAAAAAGAAGTAACAAAATTGACTACCTCCTCCATCTCCGGAGAGTGTGATCCATAGCATACAGGAAAGGACCCCCCTCCTTAGGGGGAACCTCCGAGGACCCATGGCTCCTGACCTGCCCGTCCTCTGGGCATACTAAGAGGAGAATAATCCTAAATGCACTAGGTTTAGGTATAGTTATGTCCAGGAGTACGGTCTGGTGTAGTTGGTGGAATCCAGTTCATGGTCGAGATGAGAAAGGGGTTGATGTTGCAGATGAAGGTTTGAGCAGATGGAATATCCAACTGGAATAATGACTGGACACTGAAACAATGGTTAATTCAAGTCTGAGATGGATGACTGGTGTAGATCCATAACACGGCATTTGGATACTAGATAGAGCTGCACAGTGGGACTGTTTGTTGGGATGGCTGGAACCTACAGCAGGTTGAATTTCATTGTAGTATGAGCTTAATCCAAGGATAGGAAGGCGATAGTCTTTGTAGGAATGGCAGGAGCCCACGTGATCTGTCATTGCAGCAGTACGGAATAATGCAAGACATAGAGGACAAGAGTCACTGAGGCTGATTGAAATGAGAAAAGTATCAGATAAGGCCTGTCACAGGGCATGCGTAAATGAAATGGCGAGACCCATGTGGTTTGCCATCACCATGGAATTGTTAGGCATTAACCTGTGATGATGATAGTAGGCTCAGAGGTAGGCTAGCTAGGGAATGATATTCGCATGGAGTCCTGTTGAATGAAGAAGTCATGAATGAGTGACTGAGTCTCATGTGGTCAATACTGGAAAGTGAGACCCTGACTAGGGTCTGTCGTAGTGTGAGAAGAAATCCATTTTTAATAGAGGATAGCCTCCTGTTGAGGGGGAATACACTGGAGGGAGGATGAGACCCCCCAAGGGGTTTGCAGAGATACCTGCATGACTTGAATCGCTGATTAAAACTGGGTCCTAGATAGGTCCATCAACAATGTCCTATTGGTAAGTTGGAGGGAAAGCAAAGGTCCCAGAAGTTGGAATAGGAGATAAGGAAGAAGGGGAAGGGTGTCGAGGGGCATGTAGAAAAGGGATGGCGGGACCCCACATGATCCGCCATTGCCATAGCGTAGAACAATCTAGGTGGAAAGGGGTACCCTCAGGAGCCAAAGTATGTTGCAGTCCATGGTAAGAAAGGTGATACCCCCTTGTATGTACTCTTGAAGTGAACAGGAAATACTTGAAACATGGCAAGGCCATTTCAGGGGGCATAAATGTTTGGGATGGCAGGAAGTCACTGAAGTAGGGCCAGATACAGGATGCCTCTGTCTGTTGAACTGAAGCATGTTCTCAAGAAAGGAGGATGACTCAACTTCAAGCAATATGCAGTACGGGGACTTGATGGAGCAATACATTGAATCCCTTGGAGTAGATGGCAGCACCCTCCATGGTCTATCATTGTGTGGCAGAAATTGTGCTGGAATGAATGACTGGATCCCTTACCTCATGAAGTAGTGGTCTGCTATCACTGTATCACTCAAGTAGAGCATGAATGGGAAGGTGAGACCCCACGTGGTTCGCCTTTGCCATGTTAAGCAATAGTGCCTGATAGGGATGGCCGGACCAATGTGGTCTGCCATCACCATATCTGAGTAATGTAATTCCTTCTATCGAGTAGTGCATGATAGAGATGGCGGAACCCCACATGGTCCACCATCGCTGTATCATGAACAGTACAAGATTGAAAAGACGAGACCCCACGTGGTTCGGCTTCACCATGGAAGGGTGAGTTTCAAGGAACCATCCAAAATTAACATAGTGAGATCAAGCCTTGTGAAAGTCTGCTTTGTTGCTATCAATAAATGCTCTGAGGAAAGGAGGGGGGCACTCCTGGGGCTGAGTGTGAGAGTAGACGCAGCTGCAATATAAGAAGGGTCCCGTTTGAGCATAGCAGGATAGGAAAGGGACCCACTAGGTCAGGTATGGTCCAAGTTATCCATGCACGGAGAGCTGCTGAAGTAAGGAACATAAAGGAAAGGTGGAAGTCTGGTTGTATGGTCCCGGGGAAGCCGTAGTTCTTAGAACTGGAATTAAATTAGACAGATTCCAGTAATAATGCATTACTCACAATCTTACCAAGCCTAAGGTCTGGCTGGACTGCAAGAATCCCCTGAATGCGATGGGCTGATAGCAGGAACGGTGGGTGATATGATTGGCAGGAGTACCTTAATCACCATCAATGCTGACAGGTTAATGTAAGGTAGGACTCCAATATTATTATTTTGCAGAGCAAGGTTAAATCAGGGTTTAAAAACAAAGAACCATGAGGAGTCACAGCAGTTGTGAAGATGCTCAGGATAGATTTTAACATGTCCATAGGCATTTGTTCAGTCAAGCAGCCAGCAGAAACAGCTGTTATGGCACTTGATTAGCTGGAGGCCATATATTAATCGTTGATTTAGGGGAGCCTGGGGCTTGGTCCTAGGGAATTGCAGGAGAAGAAGAGAAGACTGTACCTCCAGCGGATTGGTAAGGAGTTAATATTTGAACAGTTTGTTACTATCAATTACAAGCTGTTAGCCTCTGTTGATTTAGTTTGTGGTCTGTTTCTAAAGATTAATTTTCATCGAAGCAGAATCAAATGAAACCAATCATGCCAATTACTCAAAGTAAAGGCTTGGAAAATTGTTCCTCTGCTGATAATTAAAAGAAGAAGTTTATACTGGAAAGCTTCAGGGCAGTTTTAGCAGGCTATGATAGGCAACTAAAGAAGGCAGCACTGCGTTCGGCAACAGGAAGACAGCAGCAGTCCAAGGTGTCCTGGCCAGTCAGAGGAAGCAGTGCAGCAGGAGGGCATAGGACATAGGAACAGGATGTCTGAGTGAGTGCAAAGATGCAAAGGAGAAGCAATGCTTTGGCGATAGCCAACCTGCAGCACAGCGTGCGTGATGTCGTTAGGAGGTGAAGGAGTGGAAGAAAGCAGATCCGACTGCAGCAGCTGGTGACTGCACTCTGGCATGCAGCACAATGATACTTGGAGGCCTGTATAGGGAATCCATTGTGCGAGTATGAGAGACATCTCAGTGACTGAACTGTGTGGCAGCTGCTGAAGAAAAGGTAAGTCGGAGAAAGGAGCCACTAGGGCGTATAGCAAGGGACAGCAAACACAGCATGGGAGAGAAAAGCAACAGAAGCACAAAGAGGGGCAGTGATCAAGCACAGTGATAGGAAACCACAAAAAGAAATGGGAAAAAGGAATAGGAGGAAGGCTCAAGGGACAGAGGGAGCATCACAATGGGGGTGGGGACCAGGGACCAGAGACCAAAGACCAGAAAGAGGAGAAGGAAAGAGCAGGAGATGAAGGAAGGCAGGTGGGGGGCAGCAAGAGAAGGTGGGGAGAAGAAGGAAAGGAAGAGAGCAGCTGTGATACCAACAACCACTCAGTGTCGCCGAAACGCTCTAAGTAGAGTGGGAGGTGGCCTGCTGTTTATGTAGGGAATGGGGCAGGAGCTATTCCCCCTATTGAACAACAAGCTAAAGCCTTCCAATTAGAGGGATTATGCAGCAAGATTGAGGTGTCTGATGGACATGGAGCAGGATACTTTGTATTGCTTGGGAAGGCTTTAAAAGTAAGTGCATTGGGCACCATTTTCTTACTGGAGGGGTATTACATGTCTAACTATAGTGAGAAAGGAGCATTTCTAATGTCTGGTGGTCCAGCACCTCATAGACTGGATTGTAGTGGTCAGTCAAACTCTGGACCACTGGCTTGCTAGAAGTCACATTTGAGACTGCAGAGCTGTTCCACTGCGAAAGTGCTTACTCCCCTGGATCAGCACATTTGTACATGGCCTGCTGGGGCTTGAGTCACAGTAGGGGAGGGCCTTGTTTTAAATCTCAGGGCTTCCAATACTTTACTGCCTTCTTGAACATGGAACAATTGAGTAGGTGCAAACCATTCCACTTTGTGTGCAGGCCCAAGTATACAAATATGAGGCATATAGCATTTTAAACTTAGCCTTTACAGTCTGTCAAATGGAAATATTTTTGGTTGCAATGGTATGTGTTGAAATAGGAAGCATACTTGTCCCAGTAGCACACTGCAGAATGTGGGGGCTATAGTCTGCAAAACTGCAGTTTCTGAAATGTGTTCCATAAAGATCTATTATAAGCATCCTGCTTACTAGAGTTCCTAAACAACCTGCCTACAATACACAACAAAGAAAGCTACATGTATGCAGATCATGCTCTCCTAAATATCAGTGGGACCAACCTCTGGAATCAAAAGAACAACTTTCAGATGGATTTGACATCTTTGCTAAGTTGTTTCTCAACAAACAAACTTTTCTAAATGGGAAAAAGTCTCCATGTTTTTTTTTTTTGGTATCAAGCAGAACTAAATCCAAAATTCAACATCTTGCTGAAAAACAGCTACAGCACCTAACCTCTGTGCTGTGCAACTGTCAGCTTCAAGTGCCAGGACATATGGTTTGGCTAAAACCTTAATTTCTTGATGCACTTTGACAAGCTAACTTCAGAACTCCACTCCAACCTTGGAGCTCTATATATTAAAAGAAGGATTGCCTATCCCAGACTCCAGAAAGGCAAGTCATGAAACACATGATATTCCATGGATTATGAAGACTTTTTACTGCATATGGCACAACACCCTAATCCCAGCTAGCTACTGTAAAATGGATGTGTCTTCTAATGACATCTGCCCATTTATTTATATTGCAGTGCCCATACTGTACTGTACCCACGACTGCTCCATGCTAACCCAACTTGGTAGGAGTGGACCACCCTCAAAGCATGTTAGACCTACATTATGGCTTCCTTTATGATTAAATATTTCAATGGCAAGCTTGTAGATTACCTAAGAAAAACATTTTCCATTGAAGTCCCCATAGCCTACTGTGGATGGGGTCCACTGAAATTGACTAGATGAGTAGCTCTTTTAAAATACAGCTTTATAAGTATATTTTTGTCAGGATCACCATGCAAGGATGACATCAGCTTTGTTAAACAGTTAATTTACATAGAAGGTCTCAGGCATCAGGGATCTACTCACATTACTGCTCTAAAATTCAACCTACTAGTACCTAACAACTGGCTAGTACCCCAGAAAAGCACCTGTCTATGAAACTCTGCAGCAGTGGGGAATACCTTCCTCAGGCACTCTGTGTGCATCAGCACAACCTTCCACATTTGCTGCCTGGAACAGACCGAGTCAAGCGGTTTAAAGAGTTAGTGTACCTTGAAGGCATTTTGATAGTTTCTCTCAGTCTCTGATCTAATTAGCAGTAACATATTGCATTATTACAGCTTTTCAGTGTTTGAATGCAGTTCTGGGATCATTTTTAATTTTTTTTATCATGGATGGTGCTCATGCTGGTGCCCATCACCATTCAGCATTTTGAGCACTGGAGATGACATTGTGAGAGGAACCACATCAGTCAGCTGGGTGATTTCAATTTGTGAAGCCAGGTTGACTAATGCATGAACAGAGCTATCGCACAGGACACATCATGCTGCAATTATTAAAGTTTGTTTAGTTACTTTGTGTCTTCTCTTGTTTGTTGTATTTATTTTTTTTTTGTCTCCCCATTCGGTGTCAGTTTTTTTTTCAGGTCTGCCTGTACAAACTGAAAATACTGCTAATTTCTCAAATCCCATTGCAGATTACTCATAGCAGTGATGACACAGATTCATTAGCCTTAATTTATTTAGTTTTTGTTGACCGGGAAAGGAGGACTAGACAATTCTGTTTATTTTCAGCCTTGTCCTGGGGAAGGGGATACAGATGAATGCCAACTGATATTGAAGCAGATTACTGTTAAACTCTGATAGTTCTCTTTAATTCTTTTTGTTCCATTTTAAATTAAATGACTAAGCAGTGCATTGTATTTGGCTGCCTGACCTTGCAACCACTACGTTCTCCAGAGTAGAATTCTATGTTTAATTCCTGTCAGAGCAGATAAGCAAAAATATCAGGCTCATCAGATTCCTGAGGACAGTTCTCCTGACATACAGCTGTAGCAGTAGCCAGTTTGGGAGAACTGATTTTCAGATTTTTTTAAATTAAATAACAAAGCCTCAAAATCCACCCCCCCTTCCCTGTTAGATGAAAAAACATATATGCCAAATGCCATCTTTAGTACCAACTTTCAGGCCAGCAAACTAAGTAAGGAGGACACATGACTCCTTCAGTTGAAACAGCAACAGGGTAAAGGGTGTCCTGGAAGAGGGAGCGACGATGTTGCTAAGATTACCAACCACGGCAGATAGCAGACAAGAAAGATGAACTTGGAGGTTCTGAAATATAAACTCAGTAAGCTGAATTATGCAAGATATTTTATTGCATTGTGCAAAGAAAAACACCGCTTGCAGCCCCTTTCTGAGTCTAGCTTACTGAGTCCATATTTCGGGACCTCAGAGTGCCTGTTCCTTGTATTTTATGACTCCAGGAGATATCTATGCCTACAGCCTGGTCTATGTGATGAACCACGTCCCACCCCCTCCCATTCGTGATGAAACTGACTCTGAGTATTTTACAGTTCATCTCCGATCAGGTCTACTATTAGGCGTCCGGTCTGGAAGAAGGCTGATTTTTCTTTTCCTTTTAATTTAACTTGATTTCATTTATTTAATGTTATCCTGCCCTCAGGCCAGAAAACTAAACAGCACACATGCCTCTTTGGAGCAACTCTCTGGGTGGGGACCTGAAAAGGGTTACTTGATATTCTCTGAGAAAAGATCATTGCAACTATACCCCCTACCAAACCACATGTGAACTTTGACAACAAAAAACATCTAATGCAAACATGGTCATCCATAACCTCAGTATTATTCGCCTTGAGTTGTGAAGGGTATGGTGTGTTTGTGGTTGCAGCTCATGTGAGAAGGGGAATGTTTCTGACACATCACAGCTCTACAATAGTACAAAATCAAATGCACACTTGATGCAGTATGTGAATAGAAATAAAAAAAATAATGTACATATTTTCACATAAATTAATAATGTAATAGAACATCAAATAAATCTCGGTCATACAGGCACCTGTCAATGGTGTGATGTAGCATCACATTATCACTGAGCATCTAACACTTCTAAAGCTTCTAAAATAAAACAAATTAACATGAAAGGGATTTGTGAGAAGTGAGAAACATTTTTAAAATTGTATTTAGATTGAAACAGTGCAATACCAGTTCACAGATGACACAAACATCTAAACTTTAGTTTCAAGCCACCAAAACTTGAATAGCCTAGTTCAGCACTCCACCATCATAAAATTGTGGGACAGAGCTTCTTCCGGATTCACTATCCATTCTTTTTTTTTTGTGTTATGTCTTTTTCACCCCAACATATATCCATGCCAGCCTCTCCTTCAGGCAAGCAAATGCTACTTCCGACTCGTCCTGTCTCCCAAGTCCTCTGCTCTTACATGTCAGCCAATCCCCCAGGTAACCCGGCGTATCCCTTCGCTGGACGGGTCCCCCTCCTCCAAGAGGGAAGGCACCGGCCAGAGGGCAGCAGACCAGCACAACATCTTGGCCTGGAAGGTGTTGCTGAGGTGAAAGGCTTCAGAGGCATTGACAGGCTTGGAGAGCCAGGCAGCCATCATTTGGTGTGACGTGGAGCATTGTCACATTTTCTGATTGACGTCCCTCCTTGTGCCGTCGTACAGTGCTCCTGGTCTCCACCAGAGGCTGCTGCTGACCAACACATTCCCTAGCCCACCCCCGAGACAGGAGAGCAGTCCCACGGACGCTCAATCTTCTCCCCCCTGAGCCAGCTCCCGGTGTCCCAAGTCCGTTCCTGAACCCGGGTTGCCAGCGTGGGTCCAGGTAAGGCACCTGCACCTCAACCCTCTACGCCACCAGGCCTCACTCTCCATTCTAAACAAAATACAATATAAATAAATGGGTGATTAAAATCACTAACCACCGAGTGTCATGATAAAGATATGGCAAACATGAAAGGAAGGTAATAAATCTTTGTTTATAAAGAATTCTGTCAGACTCTGGTGTACAGCTGTGCAGTTCAGCTTTCCTCCCACAATGTCATTCCTTTGTCTGAGCATCAGTGCATACAGCTCCTGCTTCAAATAAAAATCTGGTCAGACTTCACAATCTGGAAACATTTCACTAAGCCAAAGAAACAACTCTCTGGATGTGAAGAAATGGTGTTTGCATAGGAAACACACTAATTCCGTGCTCAAAGTCCTTATGGTATGCTAACTAGATTGATTACACTAGCATTTTAAGAGATCCCTAATATACCTACTCTGGATCACCTGACTACAACTGATTTATGCTAATACAGAAACATAGAAACATGGAATGTGATGGCAGATCAGGGCCGCTGGGCCCACCTAGTCTGCCCATTTCTTTTTAGACCTTTGTTTATTGTTGCATACCCAACTTGATCTACAGCTCTATCTGTTCCCATCTCTTTCTCATCCTTATGACCCCCCTGTGCCTGTCCCAGGCATTTTTGAACCCCACCACTAGTTTTGCCTCCACTACCTCTGCTGGAAAGCCCTTCCAGAAATCCACCACTCTTTCTGTGAAGAAGTATTTCCTCGCCTTCCTCCATAATTTACCTCCTCCAGTTTCATAGCATGTCCACCTGTTCTAAAGCACCTTTTAATCTGAAAAATACCCCCTCCTCTACCTTATTTACCCCGTGAGGTATTTAAAAGTCTCTATCATATCCCCCCTCACTCCCATCTCCTCCAGGGTGTATATATTTAGCTCATTAAGCCTCTCCTTATAGGGCTTCTGATGCAGATCCTGCACCATTTTGGTATCCCTCCTTTGGACCGCCAATGCACTGTCTATGTCCTTCCTGAGATGTGGTCTCCAGAACTGGACACAGTACTCAAGATGAGGTCTTACCAGTGCTATATATAGGGGCAGCACCACTTCCATTTTCATGCTCATGATACCTCTTTCTATGCACCACAGCATCCAACTAGCCCTTCAGACTGCCTTGTCACACTGTCTGGCCGCTTTTAGGTAATCTGAAATGATTATCCCTAGGTCTCTTTCCTGCTTGGTCTTTGTTAGTATCACTCTGCCCATTTTGTACTCTGCTCCCCAGTTTCTATGACCATAGTGCATTATTTTAAACTTTTTTGCATTAAAACTCAGCTGCCATAGCCTTGACCACTCCTCCAGTCTTTTCAGATCCCTACCCATCATTTCCACACACCACCCCACCCCCACCCCTAGAATATCCACTCTGTCACAGATCTTGTTGTCATCTGCAGAGGCAGACCTTTCCTTCCAGGTCCTCTGTGATGTCACTTATAAAGACACTGAAAAGGACTGATTCTAGCGCTGATCCCTGAGGTACCCCTTTGGTCACCCTCCCTTCATCTGAGTGAGCTCCATTTACTACTAACTGAGTGTCCTCTCTGCAAGCCAATTTCTTACCCAGGTTACCACATTATTTCCCACCCCTAAGTTCTCTAACTTGCATACCAGTCTTCTATGTGGAACAATGTTGAATGCCTTGCTGAAAACCAGGTAGGCCATGAACACTGCTCCTCCCTGATCCAATTCCTTAGTTACCCAGTCAAAGAAGTCTATCAGGTTTGTTTGACATGACCTCCCCCATGTGAAACCATGCTGCCTCAGGTCCTGTAATCGACTGTATACAACACAATCCACAATCCTGTCCTTTAGTAGTGATTCCATTAATTTACTTACCTCTGATGTCAGGCTGACAGGCTTATAAATGTCCACCTCTTCCATGCTACCACTTTTGAGCAGTGGTACTACCTCTGCCCTTCTCTAGTACTCTGGAACCATGCCGGTCTGCAGTGATCTATTAAACAGGTCTATCAGAGGAGCAGCCAGTAACTCTCTGATCTCCCTCAGCACCCTTGGATGTATTCCATCTGGCCCCATAGCTTTGTCGTCTTTCGGGTTACCGAGTGTTTTCTGGACTTCCTCCTCAGAAGATGGACTAGTGTCCATTTCCCTCCCCTCAAGGATCCTGACACCTTTTTGTGCCCCCCCCTTCTCCTTCGACTGTAATACTGAGCACAGGTATCTGTTCAAGATGTTTCCATTTTCTTGGCCCCTCCTCCGTACAGTCACCTCTCCCTCTTTAACCTTACAATCCCTCCCTTTGTCTTCCTTTTCTCACTAACATGCCTAAAAAATGTCTTATCCCCTTTTGAAACTCCCTGAGTTATTCTTTCCTCAGCTTGTGCCTTTGTGCTCCTTAATGCTTTGCCTACCTCCCTCTGTTTTCCCTCTTACACTTCCCTATCCTCCTTTCTCTGGATCTCCTGATACGAATGTTGGCACCCGAGTGCAGCATTAGGGGGATGCTGTACTGCTGGGGTGTGCCGTCCTTTGGATGAGACTTTAAACCAAAGTCCCTTCGACCCATCCTGGTGCTGTCCTGGTGGATGTCCAGGTGGAAGTAAAAGAACCCAATGCATTCTTCGCAAAGAATAGGGGACATTCCCAGTGTCTTGACCAACATTCCCCATCCCATAAAACCGGTTCATGCAATTGTCCAGGTTGTGTGTGGGTGCTGATGTGCGATATGGCTGCCATCACACATTCAGTCACATCACTACCAGTCTGGCATTGATTGTGAAGTGCTTTAGGATACATTGTGTATGAAAAGCACTATATAAATGCTGATTCTCCTTCTTCTTCTGAATGCTACTTTTTTGGCCTTAACCTTTTCTGATACCTCTTTTGAGAACCATAGCAGTCTCTTTTTTTTTTTTTTTGCTTTTTGCTTACCTGCTTGACACAGAGGTTCATTACCTTTACTATGCCCTGTTTTAGTTTTAGCCCACTCCCTCCCCCAAGGTACTGACACTCTGCCAGGTCGCTCCTGAGGCATTTGACCATCTTAGTAAAATCAGCCTTATGAAGTCCAGGACTCGCACCATTGTGTGGTTATATTCTGTAGCTGTTCTTATGTTGAACCACACTGTATGATGATCACTGGTCCCCAGATGGCTTTCCACCTTGATGTCTACAACACTGTCCCTGTTAGTAAGTCAAGATCCAATATTGTCCCATCATGAGTAGGTTCACTGGCTAGTTGCCTGAGGAACACCCCCTGCAAGAAGTCCAGGATGTCTCTGCTTCTAGCTGAAGCTGCTGCAGAGAGGCTCCAATCTTCATCTAGCAGATTGAAATTCTGCACCAGTAACACCTCCCCTTTTTCAGCCATCCAGCCAATTGCTTCTAAAAGTTCCTTATCTAAGTTCTCCCCTTATGCCAGAAATCTGTTGATCACTCTTGCCTGAATAGTGGCCCCATTTCCCAACTTGATGGTGCCCCCAGCAACTCTGTCCCCACTGAATTCCCTGTATTTCTGTTGCTTTTATGCTTTACCTCACATAAAGCACCACTCCCCTTCCTTTCCTTCCTACCCTGTCCCTCCTAAACATTCTGTGGCCTGGTATGACCTTGTCACAATCTTGGTTTTCCATGCAACATCAATCGGTAATGGCCATATTAGCCAGGTTGGCCTCCACCATGATGGCCTTTAGGTCTGGGATCTTATTTCCCAGACTTCTCATATTTCCAGATTTTGTTTGCCCTTAGCTTATTGCTTCCCCCCCCTTTTTTTTTTCCAAAATATTTTATTAAGATGGTCAGGCAAGATCAAGCCAGACAAACACATAACAGTCATCCAAAGAAATAGTTCAAGTACATAGTAACAGGGTGTATACAGATATTAACATACCAGATGTTATCAAGTAACAAACCACAGGCTGTACTTCACATAACAGGTTACTAAACCAATTTTAACCCCCAAGGTTGCCCTAAGTAGGAAAGCGGGCTTCCTCGATCACCCATTGCAGAGGGCTCCATACCAAATTAAACCTCTCAACCATGCCCATGGTGTTCCATTGCACTCTTTCCAGTTTCATGCTGAGACATAAGTTGTTAGCCCACTGCTGAACAGAGGGAGGGGAGAGCGCCATCTAACACTGAGCAACGGTCTTCCTAGCATTAATTAGGGCCAAGGACCAAAGTGTTTCAACTGTGCCACCCTCAGGATGCTGAGGGTCCGTGCCCAGCAGAAATTCCAAGGGGCTGCACAGTAATGTGGAATCCAGCACCTCCTGCATAAGACAATGAATTTCTAGCCAAAACAAAGCAATTTTTGGGCATGTCAATGCCAGGTGCAGGAAATCCCCAGGGCTGGCCTGGCACTTGGGACAAAATTAGGCTTAGACAGGTCCATAGCCTTTAGGAGCACTGGGGTGAAGTACGCTCGGTACATAAAATTATACTGGATCTGTCTTAATTTATTGCTTCTGGAGCAGGAGTGAAAATGTTGAATTGCATGAGACCACACCTCTCCACTACAGTCCATATTCAAATCATTCTGCCAGTCCTGACACATCTTCTCTATGCCCCCCATCCCAACCCCCATGAGAAGTTTATAAAATATAGTTAGGGGCTTAGAAAGTGGCTTAGGGCAGAAAAGCTCCTCCTCAAAGGAGGACACAGCACCTCACCCATGCTCCGGGCCCTGTGTAGTGCCCAATTTACTCTGCACTTTTAGGTATATAAAATAGTCAGCTGATGGGATTCCCCAATTTTTACATAAATAGGAAAAGGACACCAGCGTTCCCCCCACATACAGCTGGTTGACCACCCTTAACCCATTTTTTCTCCAGGCCAACAGTCATTGAAT
This sequence comes from Neoceratodus forsteri, assembly GCA_016271365.2. Taxonomy (NCBI): domain Eukaryota; kingdom Metazoa; phylum Chordata; order Ceratodontiformes; family Ceratodontidae; genus Neoceratodus; species Neoceratodus forsteri. The sequence continues at coordinate 518,522,373 of CM028133.1, read as the reverse complement.
AAGAGAGGCAGTACATGGGCCTTTATATTGTAGAGCAGTTACCAGGTCGGTATTTGAGGAATGGGCAGCCACATGCCCAACCAATTTATGCACCTTAACCCAGTACTTAACTGTTGTTGCCATGAAGGGGTTGCTCACATTAAGCTGGCTACCAGGCCACAGTGATCCGGCCAATAGCCCTTCAAACATGGGGAGTCGGTGCTGTTCTTCCTCCAGTCTCAACCAGCTAGTACAGATCACACCCCACAGACCCATCACATAGGCCAATTGTGCAGCTAGGTAGTACCAGCAGAAGTTAGGTAGACCCAACCCACCCTCCACAGTAGATTTAACTAAAATAGCTTGCTTAATTTGGGCAGTCTTTCCTCTCCACAGAAACTTGTCTTTGATCACATTGATATGTTTAAAGTGCGAAAGGGGGAGGACAATAGGCAGAACCTGATATAGACACAGACATCTAGGAAGGATCATCATTTTTACCACTCCAACCCTCCCAATTAAGGAAAGTGGCAAACCTATCCATCTGTCACAGTCCCCGGAGATCTTTTGTACTAGGGGTTTAAAATTTAAAGCATACAGAATATTTGTATGCACTGAAATAAGGACACCCAAATACTTCAACCGATCCACCATCTATAGACCCATGAGGTTAGAGATGAGACCGGCTCTATCCTCCTGCAAAACTGGGAGCAATTCACTCTTGGTCAAATTTACTTTGTGACCAGATAAGTCACCATATTCTCGCATGACCCTAAATACCTCCAGTAGGTCACTGGAAGGGGATTGTAGATATAATAAAAGGTCATCAGCATAAAGCACCAGCTTATGCTCCTCTCCCCCCCCCCTCCAAAAGCCCTGGATATGAGTGTTCACCCGAATCCTGGCAGTCAGGGGCTCCAATGACAGTACATAGAGGAGAGGTGACAAGGGACAGCCCTGCCTTATACCCCGCCCGAATTCAAAACTCTGAGAAAGGGCACCATTAACTGTAATCTGAGCACAGGGGCGCTGATACAAAGTACGTATCCAAGAACAAAAATTTGGGCCTACACCAAACCTACGGAGTGTGTCAAAGAGATACCCCCACTCCATGCGGTCAAAGGCCTCCTCTGCGTCAATAGACAGTACTGCTGCACCATGGGCACTGGCTCTGGACCTCCACCTGTGAATGATATTGAGGGTGCGCCTAATGTTATGTTTCCCCTGCCGACCCTTAATAAAGCTCATCTGATCTGGGTGAATCAAGTGAGGGAGAAGGCCCTCCAGTCTCAAGGCCATAGACTTAGCCAAAATGTTATAGTCTGTAGTTAGTAAGGAGATAGGCCTATATGACGCACAGCAAGTGGGGTCCTTATCCGGCTTTGGGAGCACAGTAATTACAGCCAACTGCATGGAAGGGGGCAGTTTCCTCCGCTCCAAGCACTCCACCAGCATATCATGTAGTGGGGCAAGGAGCTGATCCTGAAAGGCTTTAAATAAATCTATAGGCAGTCCATCCGGGCCAGGGGCCCTGCCTCCCCTAAGATCTTTAATCGCATTTGTAATCTCAGCACAAGTAAGGGGCACGTCTAGGTTTCTAACCTGGTCTGCTAAAAGAGCTGGCAATGGGGAAAGGGCAAAAAAAAACCATCCAGAGCCTGTTGCTCGGGGTGTCCCTGTGAAGTGTAAAGCTGCTTATAAAATTACCCAAATGCCTCACCTATGCTTGAGTTGCCCCCTCTAAGTATTCCCCCCTCATCCCGAATGGAATCTGCGGTCCTGTCTGCTTCCTGTTTACGTAACTGCCAAGCAAGGTATTTGCCACGCCTGTCCCCATCAAAGTAGGCACCTGTTTGAGACAGCAGGATAGCTCTCTCCAGACTAGTGCTACTTAAAGTATTATATTGTCATTTAAGTTTTTGTAGTACCCCATAGATAGCGGCAGTAGGGTTATTCATATGAGCCATTTCACAGGCCTCAATTTTGGTCCTCAGCTTTTGTAAGTCTATCTGGGATCCCCTGGCTTTATGGATCGCAAATGAAATTGAATAACCCCCTTATAGAAGCTTTTAATGCTTCCCAACGGACCTTGTGTGAGGTGTCCCCACTCCAATTAAAAAGTAAAAATTCCTTTATCATAGCAGAGACACCAGTTCGGTACATCTCATCTTTAAGTAATAATGGGTCTAGTTTCCACTGCCTAACCACTGGAGATGAGGTGTCCACCACCATCTCCAAAGTTAAGGGGGCATGATCAGATAGTAACATCAGTGAGTAGACCGCAGACTTTGAAGCTGAGATCAGAGAGTAGGAAATCAGGATCCTATCCAACTGCACATAGGATTTATGGGCATGCAAGAAAAAGCTTAGGAAATTTTAGGAATGTTTAGGAAATTGGGGAGGGGTCTCTAGCAAGTAGTTACTTCTGTCACTTTCTCAGAAGTACTACCTGTGAGAGGCAAGGGAGAGCATAGGAGTGCATGCACCAGGAAATTTAACTCATGGTTGAAGAACTGGTGCTGTGAGGAAGGGTTTGGATTCATTGGTGACTGGGGACACACCTGGAGGGATGGAGGTTTGTTCAAGCCTGACGACCTGCATCCATCCTGGAGGGAATCCAAGCACTCAATGATAAGTTTAAATGCTACATTGACAGTTTAAACTAGCAAAGGGGTGGCAGGCCAGCAAGGAGGGTACCTACTTGCCACCCCTCAGCTAGCTGTGGAACCCGTGAACCAGAGGAGTGGATTTCTCTGCAAAGCAGTGTGCAAAAGATGGAGATTAGTGCCCAAGAGTTGGATAGGCAGAAAAGGGGCAAAATTCAGCAGAAGGGCAGACAGCAAGGAGAACCAGGGATAAAGGACAACCAAGGACGGGGCTGGAGTAGAACAGCGAAACAGTCTAGGGAGTTCAATTCATGGAAAGCCATGTGTGCAAATGCCAGGAGCCTTAGCAACAAGATGGAAGATCTGGAGGCTGTCATGGTGCAGTCAGACCTGAACATTGTGGCCATCACTGAAACCTGGTGTAATGATAACCACGACTGGGAGATGGCCATACCTGGCTACAACATATTCAGAAGAGACAGAGCAGGCAGGAACGGAGGAGGAGTGGCACTGTATGTGAAAAATGACATAAGGGCCACAGAGATCCAGGAGGAACAAAATGGGGGAGAGATACTGTGGGTTAAGCTGGAAAGGAAAATGAGGACAGCCATCCGCACAGGTGTGGTCTATAGACCACCAGCCCAGGAGGAAGAAACAGATAGGGAGTTGATGCTAGCCATCCAAAGGATGGCAGACAAGGGTGAGGTAGTACTGGTTGGAGACTTCAATATTCCAGACGTGGACTGGAGCATCCCAGCAGCAGCATCAACTAGGAGCAGATTTATCCTGGACTCCCTTCAGAGTGCCTTCCTCAAGCAACTGTTCATGGAACCAACTCAGCAGAAGGCAATACTGGACCATTTGCTCACAAACAGGGACAGTGTAATGGGAGTAACAGTGGTGGAGCACCTGGGGAACAGTGACCACCAGTCATTGTGATCTGAAATCACAGAAAGAGCAGAACCAAACCACACAAAAATACGTATCCTGGATTTTAGGGGGGCAGACTTTGGGAAAATGGGGAGATACTCGAAAGAGGCATTAAGGGGAATGGGACAGGAATCAGGGGTTGAAGAACAGTGGGCAGTATTTAAAATGGGGATTACAAGAACAACAGAATTATGCATTAAGCAGATTAGCAAGAGGAAAAGGAAGAGGAGACCATTATGGTTTTTCAAAGAGGTAGCAAAGAAAGTGAAAGCCAAAAAGATTGCATTCAGGCAATACAAAAGACACAGGCAGAAGGGATAGGGAGAAGTACCAGGAGAAGCAAAGGGAGGCAGGGAGGTCAGTAAGGGAAGCCAAGGCTCGGACAGAAGAACACATTGCAAAATCAGTGGGTAGAGGGACAAAACCTTTACAGGTACATAAGTGAAAAGAAAGACAAGGAGGATAGTGAGACTGAAGGGGAGGATGGGGGCAGTGGAGGATGACAACAGTAAAGCTGACATATTGAACAGGTATTTCTGCTCAGTCTTTACTGAGGAAGAGGAGGGTAATGGGTCTGAAGGGAGTACAAGGGGTGAGAATGGTGCAGAAATGGACACAAGTCCCTTCACATGAGAAAGGGTCCTGAAGGAACTGGAAGTAATAAGAGTTGATAAAGCAATGGGGCCAGATGGGGTGCACCCCAGGGTCCTTAAAGAACTAAGAGAGGTGGTGGCTGAACCTCTGGCTATCCTGTTTAGCTGATCACTGGAAACAGGGCAGGTACCCAAAGACTGGAGGACAGCAGATGTAATCCCCTTATACAAAAGTGGGAACAAATAGGAAGCAGGGAACTACAGACCAGTCAGCCTCACCTCGGTAGTGGGGAAGATCATGGTTCACTACTGAAGGAGAGACTGGTGGAACATCTGGTTGTCAATGGACTACAGGACCCAAGGCAGCATGGTTTCACCAGGGGGAGGTCGTGTCAGACCAACCTTGTTGAATTTTTTGACTGGGTGACTATGGAGGTGGATCAGGGGAGGGCAGTGGACATGGCCTATCTGGACTTCAGCAAGGCATTTGACACTGTGCCACATAGAAGACTACTACACAAACTGGGGAATATGGGTGTGGGCAGGACAGCAGTGTGGTGGGTAGGTAACTGGCTGGGTGGCAGGACACAGAGGGTGGTGGTAAATGGCTGTCACTCCACAGAGGGAAGAGTGACCATTGGGGTACCACAGGGATCAGTGCTGGGACTGGTCCTATTCAACATCTTCATCAGTGACACTGTGCAGGACCTAGAAGGCAGAATTTCACTGTTCGCTGATGACACAAAGCTCTGTAACAGAGTAGACACACCAGAGGGTGCAGACAGAATGAGAAGGGACCTGCAGAAACTTGAAGAATGGTCAGGGGTTTGGCAGTTGAAATTCAATGCAAAGAAGTGCAAGATAATGCATATGGGGCACAAAAACCCTGGCACAATATATCAGTTGGGGGTGAGGATATAGCATGCACCAAGCAGGAAAGGGATCTTGGGGTTATCATCTCTGATGACCTCAAGGTAGGGAAACAGTGTGACAAGGCAGCAGGTAAAGCAAATAGGATGCTGGGATGTATAGGCAGGGCATCACCAGCAGGAAAAGGAGGTCATAATTCCACTATACAAGACACTAGTGAGGCCCCACCTGAGTACAATGTACAGTTCTGGAGACCATACCTCGTAAGGACATAGACAGGGTAGAGAAGGTTCAGAGGAGGGCAACAAAGATGGTGCATGGATTGCATCACAAGTCCTATGAAGACAGGTTGAAGGAACTGAACATGTACTCCCTGGAGGAGAGGAGGGAGAAAGGGGATATAATAGAGACATACAAGTATCTTACAGGGAGGAACAGGGTGCAGGAATACACTATTTTTAAGCGAAAAAGATGTTCCAGGAGTAGAGGTCATGGGATGAAGTTGGAGGAAGGATGATTCAGAGGAAATGTGAGGAAGAATTTCTTCACAGAATGGGTGGTGGACAAGTGGAACACCCTGTCAGAGGAAGTGGTGGGGGCTGAAACAATCATGGGATTTAAGAATGCATGGGATAGACATAAAGGAATTCTGGAGGTCAGGGGTAAGGGGCAACAGACTTCTAGGAAAACATAAACTGAACTTACAAGCTCAAATGGGCAGACTGGGTGGGCCATAGGCCCTTATCTGCCGACACTGTCTATGTATCTATGTAGCTATAATCTCTCCCAGTGGGGTATATATGCCTCCACACATCAACCAGGCCCAGGTCCCCCTGCAGCGCAGCTAAAACCTGGGCATTCTTAGATTTGGCCATAGGGGTGGTATTCAACCGGTCCAGCACTCCTTCTAAAACACAATTGTAGTAACCCCCAATCACCTACGGATCTGGACATCATGCCAGCTCCAAGGCAAGTTGCTGGAAGAATTTGGGCTGCTCTACGTTCGGGGCATAAATAGACCACAGGGAGATCGTTCCCATACTAGGGAGGGACACCCGCGCAAGAGCAAATCTGCCATATTGGTCTATGTGTTGCTCAGTGATTTTGGCCCTGATCCTCTAGGGAACCGTATAGCGGCCCCTCGGGATTTGGAGGAGAATGTCGAGGATACCCAAGACTCTTCCAAAGCCGCTGCAGTTTTTATTGCCTTTCCCGGGGACATGTGAGTTTCCTGGAGCATAATGATTTGCCATTTGGATCGTTTAACTTCTGTCTATAATTTTTTCCTCTTAATGACCAATTACAGGTCATTAATATTCAGGGAGGTGATTCTGATAGTGTCAGCCATGATCCCACCTCGATTTAGAGCATATCAGGTACCATACACATAAAAATAAAGCATACAATGATCTGGCTGTCACACCCCACCAATTTTTGTTTAACACCCTGTAGTTTCTCCAAGTTAACTGAAGACTGTGAGCTTCCCACAGCTCCAACTGAGCATTATAATGGAGCCCAGTGTTGGCCAACAGTCTGACCCCCAACAATAACCCAACAAGAAGTAACAACCAAACCCCCCACCCACCCCACATGGATCCGAGATCCACCATAGATTCCCTTACAAACAACCAGCGAACTTTAAAACTAATGTTTAGTTTAATTATCTAACTGTTAGGCACATTGTCTGATGAGGTGGATTACCACCAGAGAAATATCTTAGTGTGACTCCCCCCATACCAGTAGATCAAGGTCCACCAAATATCAACTTCCCAAAGATATCCATGTCCCCAAAAAGTTGTAGCATCAAAACGTAGGGTGCCAATATCGTCAGCTAGGAGCAAGTAATGAAGGCTCAGTTCCCAGACCATGACTGTAACACCAGTATGCTATAAATTTAACAAAGGTCTGGAAGCGGCCTAGGTAAAAGGAATGGGGGGGGGGAATAAAGAAAACAAGTCAATTATGAGAGTCAACAGTAACTGTTCTGACATGTAATAAAAGTACCATAAACCGTCACTTGCAGTGTCAGCCACAGACCACTGATCCGGAAATAATAACTCTAAAGCCCCACTGCTACCCTGATCCCCAGATCAGGTTGGTGCTATAAAGGCCAGGATTCCAGTAAGCATAGACCTTCTGAAGAAAATTTAGGTGCAAATCGCTATCACCGTGCAAGTAAGTTATACCTTCTCAATTAAACTCAAAGCTTCTTAGTATAACAAGTTAAAAGTAAAACTGTGGCATAGCTGCACCTATACAAAGAAATTGGAACCCATTTCAAACCCACCCTCATGAGGCGGTAAACCAAGCCCAGAGTACCTAACAATGGAGTCACTTATCTAGGTCTGCATGAATACTTGGGCCCTCTCTCCTGCACCTATTCACCTCCTCCTCCTCCACCCATCGAGCAGCTTCCTTGGGGCAGGAGAACAACTTCAGAGCGCTCCCAGGGTGATTGATATGAAGCTTGGTTGGATATAAGAAGGTAAATCTCCATCCCATATTGAATAGCTTCATCTTGATCTCATTAAACTGCTGTTGCTTATTCTGGAGCTCCCTACTGTAGTCCTAGAAAACCATAACCGAAGCGTTCTGCACTCTGATCGGCCCTTTCACCTTGGCCACTTTTAAAATTGCTTCTTTTTCTGTGTACCTGAGGTATTTGATCAAGCGAGGCCGTTGCTTATCTCCCGACTTTGGTGAAGGCCCCACTCTATGAGCCCTTTTGACTTCTCACTGGACCAAGTTAGAGCGTAATTCGAGGTGCTCAACTAACCATTTATGAAGGTTCACTTCAGGATCTTCCCCTTCCACACCCTCTGGTAACCCCATGATCCTTAAATTTGATATCCTTGATTGATTCTCCTGATCATCAACCTGGGAGAGTTATTCCTTTACTGTGCTTTGTAAAAAGGCCTTATCATGGGCAGACCCAGCCAGGGCATTCTCCAGGGTGCAAACGTGTTGTTCAAGTGGGGCGATCTGGTCGGAGTGAGCAGCGGTGGTTTCTGACAGTCCCATTACCACGGATTGCATGTGAGTAATCGGGGCAGCAATATTGGCAAAGCCTGCTTTCATATCATGTTGGATCTGAATAAGGGTGGCCGGCACTGCCGTGAGGGATTTTTGCAGATCTGACATCTCTCCTGGATTCTCATCAGGCTCCGCTCTCATATGCAATTGCTCAGGTCCAGGGTTAGATCGAGCAGTCTTGTGTCCCGACCCAAACTGAAGTTTTGCCTGCTTGTCTCTTTTCTTTCCCAACGCCATCCATGACTTAGACACTCCGTGCCCAATCAGTGCTGAAATTAGGTAGCGGGGGTCTCAAAATTCGCTGATTAATGCAAGTGCCTCGAGGAGCTCAGCTACACTGTTTCCGCCATGTTACAGCACTGGTCACGCCCCCCCCTATTGCTTCCCCCTTTATCCTTTTGTCCCTCATTCCCACCTTTTCTTTTCTGACTGCCTGTTTCCCCCTCCTTCCTTAGCTAATCCCCTACTTCCTTGTTTCCTTTGCTCTAGGTGGGACTCTCACCCCTCAGGATCTCTACACACGATCTCAGCCTGGGGGGTAGTTTATGGCTCCCCTTTTTCTTTCACCACCCCCACAGCTAGTAATATTTAAACTATCCACAGAGAACTGTGGTTCCTCTCCCGGATAGATTCAGGCCATCCCCACTGTATTGGCACTTATCCTCCCAGGTGGGCCCCCAGTCCCCAATGTATCCATACCCCCTCAACTCTGAACCATTCTTTCAACCATGAGTTGAAGGTGTTGGTGCAGTGCTCCCTCACCTTCCCTGTGCATAGACAGGCAGCACTTCCGCAAAACCTATAGCGTGACCTACCTGTCTGAGACTACTTCCTAGCTCCCTAAACTTCCCGTGTACTGCTTCTGCCCCATTCCTGGCTAGGTCATTTGTCCCCAGGTGGACAATGACATCCAGCTCCCCCTCCCTTCCTACTGCCCTGCTGATCCATAAGACCCCCTTTGAAGACTCGTGAGAGTCGAGGCGCTAGGGGTTGTTTGTTTTCTTGCAGAGGTTCCTTGCCACCCAGTGTATTCTCTAGTTTGTCACTTATGGAAATGGTGTTTAAATAAATTGCAGTCTCCTACACAGCTGAGAATATATTCTGCACTGTATTTCTCATTTCCATTGAACTAAAAAATATTAACTGGCGAGGTAAACTCAATTGCACACTTCTTAACTGTGGATTTGGTTTTTGTGAAGGTTAGCCACCTTCGTGGAGGTGCTGCATATTTCTTCTTGGTACAAGAGTTTGTGGTTTTCTTCTGGATCTGATCCATAGGATATGCTTCCTGCCCCTCCATGCTATAGTACCAGGCAGGCACCTGACATCCCTCATTGCTCCCTGTCCTACACCTAACTCTGTCTCCCTGATGACTGAATCGCCTATCAGAAGTTCCTTCCTCTTTCTCTGGGGTCCTCTTCCACCTACTTTGGGGCCTCCACCCGGGTGGGCCCCCACATCCTCCTTGGTCAGTACCACAGATGCATCCAACATACTAATTAACGCCACAAAGTACCCCAAACTAGTCATTAATAACCAGCCAGGAATTAAAAACTCTTCCATGGATGTCCACTAACAAACTCCCCCAGAATCCCACAAATAAAAAATATTTACAAAAGAGAAATAGTAGTGGAAAGACTTAGCTGGTTTTCTTGCCATAGCACTGGAATACAGGGACTGCTTGTTATAGGTTCAGGTCCCTTTAAATATTGGGAGAGCTGGATGCATGCTGCCTAGGAAAACAAGGCAGTGTCTGACTCCCTAAGGCTGCAGACACACGGACCCATCTTTACTTCCTGTTTGCCTTTGAACACCCACAGCGGGCCACTCATTTTACTTTTTACTGGCCAAGTACAAATCAGATCCGCCTGCCACCCCCGTGATCCATCAGTCTCTAACACTAATGTCTCTCATCCCTCTTTCCATCTAAAACTCACCATGAGGTCCAAGGTTCTTAAACTGATAAATAGTCTCAACCCAAATAGCTCACCAGGATTTAATTCCCTTCAACTAAATTCCTCAAGCTAGGAGTACTTGCCATTGCTCACCCGGTATCACTATTAAGTAACAAATCCTTCCTCACACAGACTCTACCAGACAAATGGAAAACTACGATAGTTGTCCCCGTGCACAAAAACGGCCCTACTAACTTAGTCAAGAACATTCGGCCAATCTTCATATTATGTCCCCCTCGCAAAAATACAAGATAGAATCCTCTACAACCAACTTTACTCATTCCTAGAGCAGACCAGTGCACTAACCATTCATCAGTACAGTTTCTGGAAACTACATGGCACTGAGTCTGCTCTCTTGCAGTTCACAATGGACATTTTTCAGGCCATCGACCAGGATTATGCAACCGAGGCAACTTCCGTGGACTTTACGAAAGCCTTTGACATCATCAGTAATCAACTTCTCCTAACAAAGCTCCCCTTATTAGTGCTCGTAACCGCTCCCGCTCGTGGCTAGTCAATTACATGACCAATAGGCTACAGTGTGTCAAATGGTCTGGTGCTATGTCATCCCTATCTTCCATCACTGATGGGGTCTGCCAGGGATCCATACTGAGTGCCGTATTATTTTCTATTTTTATAAACAAACTTCCTCAAAGTTGAGGAAGGGTGTCAGTACAGCTTTATGCAGATGATGCCATACTATACAGATCTTCAAAAATATCTACTCCCTTAACTCAAATCTGGAGAGGGACTTCCAGTTGCTCAAGGCATGGTTCAAAGATAACTTCCTGGTGCTTAACATAAAAAATAAAAAAACTGAAACTATACTATTCCATCACACCTCATTTGACCTGTCTACCCATCCTCCACTGGTAGTTGAGACCTCAACCGGTGAGTCTCTAGAAGGGTCAGCTCTTTCAAATATCTCAGTGTAACACTCGATGAACACCTATATTTCAAAACATATGCAGATAAAGTCATAAAATTCACTCATCAGAAGCTTGGCCTATTATACCACACAGCCCCCTACCTCACACCACAGTCCAGGAGGACCATTACCTCTGTAACTCTACTCCCAGGCCTCCTTTATGGAGCTCCACTAATTTGCTATGCAAAGCCCTCCATCATAAACAGACTCAGACAAGCATATCATAGAATAGTCCGATTTGCTGCAACTGCCCAAACCCGAACCCACCACTGTGAAGTGCTTAACACCCCAGGCTGGCCATCTTTTGAAGCTAAATTGGACTTCCCATTACTTTGCACCACATATAAATTCACCTACCTTCCCTCCCACCTACCTCTCCAATCTGCTCTCATTGAAACCCTTCACCAGGTCCCTTTGATCCTCCTACTATCCTATGTTAAGTCTACCCAAGACTCGCTTAGCCATTGGTAACAGATCCTATTTTATTTGCAGCCCCTCAAAAATGGAATAGCCTCCCACGTGGTTTACTTTCTTGTACATCTCTTCCTCAGTTTAAAAAACAATTCAAAGAAATATTCTTTTCCCCTCCCATCTGTAACTGTAATTAACCCCTCCTATTCATCTCTTGTTTTCTCTCCCCACTCACCTTCCTCTCCCAGTCCTCTTGTCCTAATTTCAAAGAAATAGCCCCATCCCATGCTCTTGACCTTATATCAAAGGGAGTTCTTTTCCCTCCTATCTGTGACTGTAATTAACCTCTCCTACTCATATATTCATCTTCTCTCCCCACCCACCTTTCTCTCTCATCCTACTGAACTAATCTGCTCCTAGTCCTTGACCTTTCTAAATAATGTCACCTCTGATGACTTCACTTCTTATGATACTGTAAATATGTACAGAATGCACAGTATACCAACTCTAGTTACATTACAATCCTTTGTACAGTTCTCCTCACAGTGCTGTATTGTGCTCGTGAAACTACAATTATCTATGCACCAGCTTACTCCTGAAGATATGTTTTGCATGTACCATTCTCCTATTGTTGCATTATTACTGCCCTATAGCAAAAATGTATGAAATGTAAGCATTCTCCTCTGTTTTGTAACCCATGTTCTAATTTGTATTGCTAATTAAAAGTTTATATTTTCTGAACATTGTTATTGTAAACCATTTAATTCTTCTGTAATGTAATGTTTTATTTATGTATTTATGTATAGAATGTTTATATTCCCCAGGTCGCCCCTGAAAAAGGGACAGGTTGGACTCGGTGGGCTTACCCGGTCATGAAAATTCAAATAAATAAATACTTATGCGGGGGAGGGTGGTCATTTCTCCTACCCTTTACCCTAGTCTAGTTATTTTATTTCAAACTGAGCTACCCATGGCTCTATCTTGACCAGCTGATGATCACAACTTGAAATGACCCCTAGTACTCCTTGGACCCATGGCATGCCAGTGCTACCTGTTCTGCTGGGTCTATTAGTGAAAGAGCTCAGTAAGAGGCGAGAAACACTGGAAGTCAAAATGCCAGCCTCAACAACCTCTCCAGTTCCTCCTTCCTTGAAGAGTGCAGGTGCTGCCTTCACTGCCAGCAGTCACACACAAGTGCACTTCCATAAAAGCAGAAAAGCACATGCCAACATACAGTAGGCAGCTGAACTTCCTCTCTCTACAATGTTTCTCCTTCTCCTTCACTCAGTCAGTGCTATCAACATGACTGCTGACCCAAAGGAGGTATGGAGCATATGCTACAGCTCTGTCTCTGTCACTCTGCCGCTCCACCAAGGATCCAGATGATTTGCATCAGAAAGCAACAAATGAGACTAAGTGTTCTTTCTACTTGTGCACTTGGGAAGGGGTCCTTCTGCACCAGGCCACATAGGGGTAGCAACAAAATAATAATAAAAAAATAATAATAAAAAAAAATCACACAGTATAAAGGTAAATTAAATTTATCAAATGGAAAGAGTCACTCACTCCCTGAATGATAAGATGGAACTTTGCTCCTCTCATTGGAATAGATAGCTTCTGCACATAATGAGTAAAGATAGGGATTTTGTTCCTTAAAATTGAGACTCGTCAATAGCTGCCAGACAAGACAACACCCGCATCCTCACTGGTGGGCCTTCCCCTCTCTGACTTTATCCTCCTCTCGCTAACACGGAGGGAAGTATACTTATATCATGTAGGTGCCTGCCTCTGCTCCACTCCCTTCCCCACATGATGGGTCCCATCCCCCTAATTTGCCTCCTCTAGGGACTGAGTCAAAACCCAGTGTAATATTTCTAGCTAGCAGAATTTAGCAGATGTAATATGCGTATGTATAACTAATGTGGCTCTACCCCCCCAAGCTGTAAGAAAGCGGTTAAAAAATATAGCCATGATGTACTGTATGATGATATTTCAGTGCCTGAGTGTTCACTGAAATGAAGACTCAGACCACATATCTGTATGATGTATACCTTTATTCTGTAATCTGTTCAAAAGTGCAGACATTCTTGCAACTTAATAAATATTATATTGACACAAAAAAACCACAAAAAAGAAAAAACCCTACCAGCTCTGACCAGGAGGGCTACTCAAGGCCCTTCAAGGGCCCCAACTGTCACCTGTCCCTGGCTACTAACCCTCCAGGAGGGCTTCCGAAGCAACCACCCCAACAAGCATTGCAGTCAGGTTCCCCAAATGTGGCCCAGAATCCCAGGCTTCATCCAACAGTAATAACAGCAACCCAGAACTTATCCAGAAAGGTAAGTTCCATTTGCTTATTATTTAAATATTCTGGCTTGTCCTGATGGAAGAGGGCCATGTAATGGTGGCACAGTTTCCCGCCAACACCCCTCCATCACTACCATCCCTATCAGCCCCACAAAAATCCTTGAAGATTGTCCTAAAGGGACTCTCACACATCTACAATACCACCTGATATCCACTGACATAAGCGACTTTTTGTTTATACTTGGAGTTTATGAGATGGTTGTAGACATTCTCATCCATTTAGTGCCATCTCAGCATTAATTATAGTAGTCATTTACATGACGTCCATCCATGGATATATCCAGTCTGTTTTTAAAAAGGTGTCTATTACTACTTGAGATGACTTCCTAAGATAATGAATTCCATATACATATGATTGAGTGTAAAACATTTTCCCATTATTCATTTTAAATTTTGTGTTTTGTATTTGCCTTGTGTGACTTCTACTTTGATGAGTCCCTTCTCTGATGGTAATATTTACATCCCTTAGTAATTTATTGTCCTTGCTTCAGTTATAGAGTAATAGGAGGTTCCCTCTGATGCATCTTCTGTGCAAACTATGCAGTGATAAATGTTGTAGTTTGTGAGCTTAGGTCATATCAGTCAAGTCTCCACTCATCTTGGTTAACTTATGTTGTATCATCTCCATTTTTTCTTAGCCCCTCAGATTTTTTCCTTATCCCCTTGGTTCAACCCCACTCCCCAGAACTGGTAACAGTAATCTGTGATTGTTTGAATGTATGATTTATATATTGGTACTAACACCTTGCTTGATTTATGGTTGAAGTGTCTCCTGATACTATTTAATAAATAATTAGTCTTATTAAACATCTCACTTACATGCTGTTTAGGTTCTAAATCTGATGTTACTTTAATACCCAGGTTTCTTTGTGTTGTTTTAGCTGTAAGTTTAATACTCATATAGTAGGCTCTTTGTCGGTCATTTTTCCTCAGGTGTATAACTGTGCATTTCTCTTTATTAAAATTCATGTCCCAAGTTTCAGCTGAATTGGTCATTTTATCTAAATCACATCATAAGTTTTGATGTTCCTCCAAGTTATTCACTAAACCACCTAATTTGGTGTTGCCAGAAAATTTGTTGCACCAATTTGTAATATTTACTGCCAGATTTGCTATGAACAGTCCAAACAGTACTGGACCTAGTACTCACCCCTGTTGGATCCCACTCATGACACCTCCTTCCCCAGAGAAAAAAACATTCAGTCTGACTCTTTGTGTTCTTTCTGTCGGCCAGCTCTTGACCCAACAACAGAGGTCAGATATTCAAAAATGGACAAAGTGAAGCACAAAAGTTTGCGCTGTGCTTGCCCATTGCCCAGGACCACAAGGACACTATATTCACTAGCAGTGTCAGTGGCTCAGCAGGTAACACTCACCTCTGAGACCAGGAGATCAGAAGGCTGTGGATTCTATCCCACACCAGTTAATATCCCAGTACTGACACTGCAGTGCAGCATGAGGGTGATGCTGCACTCCTGAGGTGCCGTCTTTTGGATGAGACTTTAAACTGAGGTCCCATCTGCCTGTTCTGGTGGTAGTTCAGGCGGATGTTAAAGATCGCATGACACTTCTCAAAAAGAATAGGGGAAGTTTTATTATAATAACATAAAAGTCAAATTCAATAATAATTGCAATTAATAATTAATAATTACAAACAGTGTTAAATCACACATATTTAAATACATACTATATAAATAGGGAAGTCATATTGTTGATATAGCATGAAACCAAAATCAGTCTAGAGCTGTGTTAAATCATGCAGAGCTAATATACAAATCAGAAGAAAGAAAGACAAAATAAGTATTACTAGTCATACATTTCCAATTTGGTGCAGTAAAAAAAAACACGTAGTACAATTTACTGAAATCTTAGAAACAAATCACTAAAAAATAAATAAAAATATGATCAAACCCTACTTTAATTTAATAAACAGACCAAAACACTTCCACCAGACAACTACTTTTTGACGTATGGATAGATACATCCTTTAAGTAAACTTTCAACATAGCATTTTGAATCAAAATCATTATGTTTTCATAAGACATTTTCTTCTGTGATAGCACCCATTGGCATCAAGCTTGCCATAGAAAATATTTAAGATAACGTAAAAATAATGTTGAGCGTGTCCTGATGATACTGTATCTTCAATTGGGGTATTACCGAGCACCAGGATGTCATATGTCACACCCTTTAACCATCCCATCCCCCATCTATTTGCTAAAAAGATCCATAAAGGTTAACATAGGAGCAAGAAAGGAGATAGTGTTCCATTGTTTCTTCCTGATTTATACAATCTAAATAAGGACAATTTCATTCCTCCTTCTCTTTATATTTGGCATTCCCTCTGATGTTCAATCTGCCATATACTGAGAGCCATAGATGCTTCCACTTATATGGGGGAATTCTCTTATTCGTCAGTTGGGAGAAAATCAACTGGTTACTGGTCTGTGGGCAGTTTTTAAAACAAGGAAAAACCATATGGATTACATGCTGATATAAGAGTTTCCCAGAGTTTTGAATTATTTGCTGTTTAGTTGTCCCCTATATACAGATTTTGGAAGCCACAGGCCTAAAATATTCTGGAACATGTAAGAGCTTAGATAAGATTGGTGGAACTGTATGCCAGGCTTGAAAATATTTCTCCAAACTCAACATATTCCATTTGTAATAAAGAGTTTCTGTGCGCACTAAACCACATTTAGCTGTGTTAGACATAAATAGGGTATGAAAAAATATGCCAGGATCGACCACACCCAAACCCCCTTTCTCTTTTGGTAGACACATATACCACCTCTTTACAGGATTCAACCAGTTTCCCCGCAGCATTTGAAAGAACAAACTATAGAACTTAGTTTCCAACTGACCTGTCAATGGATATAACATGGCTACATATGTTATTGAGGGAATAACACATTTTTTTATTGTATGTATCTGTTTTAGTTTTGACATTTTCCAATGTCTCCATCGATTTATTTTTATTTCTACAGCTTGTAGCATTGTCTTCCAATTCAACAGAGGCAGATTTTGGGAACAAAAAAAAATCCCAAGTATTTTAAAAGGTTCTGAGGCGATCCGAATTCCCCCTGAAACTACCATATCATGGATACCTGAAACCACAAAGAGGCCTTTGCTCTTTTGCAAATTCAATTTTTAGTTAGACAGAGTGGAGTACAGACATATTTCAGGAAAAAAAGATGAACGTTGTGAATGATCTGATAAAAACAGGCAGATGTCATCTGCATAAGCATGTACATACAACCTGTCCATTATACCTGTTCCTGAAATCCCTGTCCATTTAGGGTGTTCCAATAATCTTCTAAGGAAAGGGTCTTATGTGAAAATATATAAAAGGGGACTTAAGGGGCAACCCTGCTTAACTCCCACATCAGTCAGAAACCCCTTAGAGATGTGTCCTCTAATTAGTGGGTCTATACTCATATTAGAGTATAATAATTGCAAACATGCAGTCATTCCTGGTGGGACACCATAAGTTTCAAGGATGTGAAATAAAAAGGGATGATACAGGCAATCAAATGCTTTTTCTTGATCTACTGAAACCACACATCCCACTTTACTGGATAGTGAAAGGTGTTCTATCATATCACGAAGAATCATGAGGTCGTGTTGAATTTTTCTAGAAGGGAGTCTGCAATATTATAGTGGGGAAATAACCAGATTTGCATAATTCTTCAGTCTGGTATTTAAAATATGTGTCAACATTTTATAATATGCATTGAGTAGTGTTATAGGTCTCTAGTTCTGGAGTAATCATTTATCCCCTGATTTGAATAAATAAATCAATACCCTTCAGTAAAGGATGAATGCATCACTCCAGATGTTAAAAAGGAATTGTAAACTGTTTCTAAACAAATAGAGAATTCTTTGGAAAAATATTTATAAAATTCAAATGGAAACCCATCTATCCTTGGAGAAACCCCATTTAGTAAGGTTTTAATTACTGCCTCTATTTCCTCCTTCCCAATTGGTTCCTGTGCCTCAAGTGCCTGAACCAGGAAGATTGAAATGTTTAACCCTGCAATATATGACTTAATATCAACTTCCGAAGGTGGGGTATGCAGGACTTGTGACTCTATAAACCATTGTATTGTGTTAAGAATGCCCTCAGTTGTAACAACTTTAACCCCAGTCTGCCCAATTAAACCTTCCATTAAAGTGGTAGTTTTAAAAGACTTACATGCTTCAAAAGGGTCTCCTATAGGTGTTTTTTGTGTACCATTTTGTAATAATGTTTTCAGTGTATGAGCCCTATCATACTGATACTGCTTCATTTAATTTTTTAAGTTGCCAGTTTGGGCAGTATAATAATTTCTAGTACTGTTAGATAGGGTAAACACATTTTGTAACTAGTGAAGTAAGGATAAATATTTCAAGAAATAATTAACCTTCTTTTTCCCATAACTTTGAAGCCATGATTGGAAATTGGCTTTAGAATCTTGCCAGCATTCCCCTATATCCAAATACAAAACATGTGCAGAACTTCTAAGTCTTATGAGGTCCAAAATACCAGAAGTGACACAGGGGTCTATAAGGAGAAATACATTCCATTTCCATCTGCTTGTCCATTGTTGTTCTGCAGGTGTATCTCTGATTTGAAGTGATAAAACCAAATAATCTGAAAATTCAACAGGAATAGCTTGTAATACAGCATGTGACAGATTTTTGGAAAGAAAGAAATGGTCTATAGTGGTTGTATATTTATTCTGTTTGAAGGTAAATCCGGGACCTTTAGTATGAAACTTGCTACAGTCCTGAAGATCGGCCATATCCACCAATTTGGACAAAGCGTTTGAATCACAATACATTTTTTTATTGTTATCTAGGTGTTTCCCTTTTTTTTCAATTCACAATTAAAATCTCCCCCAAAAAGATTTTTCTTGAGGTGACTAAAAAGGGTTGCAATAAGGACATAGTTAAGACTTGTTCTGCCTTTGACTGTGGACCATAAACATTAGTAAGGCAGCAATCAATATCTGCCCACAGACCATCCAAAATGCAGACTATCTGGGATGAGGTTGACAAGTTTATGCAAATTGAATGTATACAAATTAAATAAAATGCCCACACCATCTGCACTATCCTGTCCAAAGGACCAGTTAGAAGGGTCCCAGAGCCATTCTCCTTTGAAATATCTGACCTGGTCCTCTGAGAACATCCAGGTCTCCTGGATGAAACATATATCAAATTTAGGCTCATGGATAAAATTATACACCATGTGACATTTCACAGTATTCAATATACTGTGGACTTTAGTGGTTCTGAACTTTGGAGAGGTCAGCCTTTAAGTTATTTTTTCATTTCTTTTTCTTTTTCCCCTGATAACCCGCAAGGTCCTGATTTTGTGAAGATTGGTCTGTTTCAACATGTTGGGAATCCGAGTCCCCATGGTCCATCTCATCTTCTCCCCAAGAAGTGGCTAGGGAAGGATAGGAATTTGTGGTTTCAAAATCGACAGAGGGAGGGGGGGGTAGGTACTAGCTTAACATTCCGGGAGGACCTTCTCCTTATCGAAGGAGATGGGTTAGAAGAGGAGTCAGTGTCCACAAGAGGTTGAACTGGTTCAGAATAGCACAGGGGTCCCAGGGTATAAAGATTGATGAGAGGACCATCTGCATTCTCCTATTGTCTTTCTTGGGGGGGGTCCTGAGGCATGCCTATAATCCCAGTTACTAAATTATCTGTAGTCGTAATAGTAAAAGAAAGGGGAAGTGGGTTTGGAGAGGGAGGTGTGTCCTGCCCTACAGCTGTATCCTGAACATGTTGAATGAGTAGTTCAGGACTCATACAGGTTGCCTTGTTTTTGGAAGCCCAGTTGCATTCAGCAAAAACATGCCCTATCTCATCACATAAATCACATTTGGTATGTGATGCACACTGTAAAGATATATGACAAATCTCACCACAATTATTGCAACATGGTTTGTCACAAGAACTGGACAAATGTGTCCTGGAACCACATTTGTAGCAGGCCCTGGATTAGCCTGCATAAAAACATACCCCATGGTCTCTACCAAGCATAAAGGAATTGGGGACATGATTTATGCAAGCATCAGTTTGCCACAATTTTATTTTATACTTTCAACCCCCCGTCCAGAATAACTCTGTGTCAAGGATAGCCTCAGGGTCACTGAGAACATCGCACCTTTGTGAGTTCCAGTACGTGATGTCCTCCACATGGACCCCCTCATTCCAAAATAAAACAGTGACAAATTTAACCCATGGTTTCATCAAGGGAGTGACCAAGAAGGGGGTCCATGTGGGGGAGAACTTAACTTGACTGTAACACTCCCAGAAGAGATCTAATGTATAAGCAGTGCAGAAAACTAACGTCATAATTATCCTCCCCTGATATGTTTATGAAAGCAAAAACCTCCCTAGGGGAGAAATGAATGGAGTCTTTTAACAGTCATTTGCCCACATAGTATGGGTCAGGTCTATCCTCCAAACCCCCTTTATATCGAATCCGTGCAGCATTTCTTCTCGGGGAAGCTTCCTTCTTTATTTTGGAAAAAAGTTCTGATTAAAGGGGTTTTTGTGGTTCCTATTGTTCCTGCGTAGGTTGTCTGGTATCCTGAGGTGTACCAGTATTTCCCACACTGATACTTGGCCTGTCCATGGCCTTACAATGTTCCAAGCCCGATTGTGGTAGTTCAGTGCGCTGTGCACTAGTTTCAGCAATAAGAGGATCAATATCAGTAGGGTGTTGGGAAACAATTTCAGGAGGTGTCTGAGTTTGTGTGGATATTGCAGGGTGCCATTCAGGATTCAAGGAAGAAAAGTTAAGATTTGGGTCCCAGTCAGGGTGAGGTAGCCAAGTTCCGATAGCAGATCTCTTCCAACCAGCCTCACTTAGAGCTTTTTGTGGTGACCAAGGTTCACAAGGAGGGGTTGGGACTGTGTTCAAAGGAAAGGCCTCAGTTATTGCTGCAGAGGCAATCTGGTGTAGTTTAATCACAATTCCCAGGATATTAGCCTTGCTACATTCAGATGGGGGTTCTACTTCCAAACATATGTTACGATTGGCTAATGTCAAAGCTGTGCATTTTTCTTTAGGGTCTTCTTTAAAATCCTCAGGAATTGATTCTTTTGCAGCAAATGAAAAAACTGTGATATTATCCAGACCAGTATTATTTCACTGATACTTCACGTATTGTAAGTCCGATTGTTTATTATCTCCTAATACCAATAAAGTGTGTTTGAACACAAACCCCGTGGCTTTGGACATTGTTCTGTCAGAACCCTGTGTAGTAATCATCCCGACCATGTTTTTGAACCTTTCAAATGCCTTAGATGATTTCAGTGGTTGTACATGCAAAGCATTAGCTTATGTTATATTCATGTGTTTGACGTTTTTACTGTTTATTGACTTTAGGCACATGCTTTTATCAGCGTTTAAAATGCCAGCTGGAGTCTCGTTATGCATTAGAACAGAGGCAATTTCCTTATCATGCAAAATAGCTTATGACTCACCCAGGCCCACCCAGGCCTTTGATGCTGCTGCTGCGTCATGATGCAAATTGACAGAATGTTCAGGTCCTTTGACAGACGGTTTACCGGCTTTCACCTGCTCTATCACAGTGGTAAGGCGCTCTTGTTCCTGCAAATGTCTGGTTTGTTCTTGTTGTAATAACAACAGTAGTGTTGATTCTGCTTTGGTTTCTATTATATTTCCATCCCCATCGGATAGATTTAAATCCTGATTCTCCACGGAACTGCTGAGATCTTCTGTAGAAACAAAAATTTACGGGAAACCCCCCACATCTTCCGGCTCATTCAACAATATTTCTAAATCATCATGGGCCTCTGGAAATACTGTAGCAGGGGCTGAGGCCTGTTTCCCTACTCCAGAAACTTCCATCTCCTCCTGAGACAGAGTGCGAGTGGCCATGCTGATGGCCAGAGGTTCCCCCTACAAGTCAGTAGAGGAATTTCCCCGGTGCTCTGGCCAAATCTTCACCGTTCATTAAAATACCACCAACTGCTTAATCCGGTTCAGTTTCAGTTGGTCACCATCTGTATCCCCCCCCCTCTCCCCGGTCATCCCTGAAAAAGGGAATTCTAGTCTCAGTGGGCCTACTGGGTCAACAAAATTCAATCAATCAATCAATCAATCAATCAATTAATCAATCAATCAATATTCAGTGGACAGCACACCAGTGCTATCTGACTGAATATAGGGCATAGCGGTGTAGCGCTGAGCTGAATAATGCTGCCCTGATATGGATCCTGGCAATGCAGGGAATAGCACCCCCAGACCTAATAGCACTGGTAGCATCCATCACAATATTCAGAAGTTCCCATGCAAATTAGTCCATTGGGCATCCAAGACACAAAGGGTCCATCTGCATGGTCAGTATTGGCATATCTGCATGGGAAGTGGTGGCAGATTTATGCCCCAGCAACTGGTCCTAACCACAATCCAATGCTCGTCCCCATAACAAAAATATGTCCATGGTTTTCAGTGGTTTGTTTGCCCTCCAATTGCCATCCCATAGCATCAAATAATATGCATGGTCCTCTCTGTCACCACTCCCTGGCCCAGTAATAAAAAGCATACTCCCTGGTGGACCATGATCCCCCAGTTTATGATCCGCATTCCATAATAAAATACAATATTCCCACTTCCTTTGTCAAATAATAAAAATGTGTATTGACAAAACAAATACAATATTCTCTGGTGTCCAGTGGTACCCCACCACCCACTGATCCCCTTCACTGTAAGAATGTCATCGTTCCTTGGCATCTAGCACCCCCCCACACCTCAAGCACTGATTACCCACCTTGCCAACCCCCTCCATGCCTGAAGTGGAGGTGCCACAGTTCCGATATGGAACTGGCATGTCCACTTTCATCTCTTGGTTGGGCCACCGTATGAAAGTCAGAGAACGGTACATCCTATGTAAGGTATAGGCATGTGTCCTCTGTACTGTACTAGAGTATGCATCCTGTGTAATGTACAAGGAGCACTCTTCTTGTACAGTACACAGGCCATGCAACCTGTATTTTACATATGGTATGCACTCTCTGACTTTTCATTTGGCAGCTGACCAAGGAGGTGAGATGAGAGGAGAGGAGAGGAGAGCTACGCCAGTCACCATACTGGAGCTTTAGCACCAGTGCTTCAGGTACAGAAAGATTAGCAGGGTGGGTGGTCAGTGCCTGCAGTGCACAGGGGCCGCTAGATGCCAAGGAAAGATGAGACGGATATGGTGAAGTGGATCAGTGGGTGATGGGTACCACTGGACACCAGGGAATATTGTATTTGCTTTGTCAATATACATTTTTATTATTCAACAAAGCAAAAGATACACAAGTGGAAATACTGTAATTTTTACAGGGCCTGGGATCAGAGACCTGGGGTACCACTGGCCACCAGGGAGTATGCTTTTAATTATGGGGACAGGGGTTGGAAACTGGAGGGACCACTAGCCACCAGGGAGTATGCTGCTGTTTACAGGGCCAGGGATTGGAGATGGGGAGAACCACTGGATGCCAGGGAATTAATGTATTTACTTGGGGCTGGCTATTGGAGGGTGGGGGAACCACTAGACACCAGGGAAGTGTCATTCACATAAGGGGGCTGGATTTGGGAGGGTGGGAGGGATCACTGGACACCAGGGCATTCTAATACATTACAGAATGGTGCCTGGAAATGGGGGAAACCACTAGGCACCAGAGGATTTTTTTTAACATAAAGGGTCTGGCAATTGTAGAATGTGAGGAGTCCACAGACCAGAAGGGGCAGGTGTGCTCATCTACTCACCAAATTGGTTGTTGGATGCAGTAGCTCAAGTGATCTCTAGGGTTGCCCAGGATAAGTTGGTTTTTTGATTGGCAGTATTTGTGCTGTACAATGTGGCCTGCACTAACCACTTTGTGCAGCACAAATATGCTGAATATCATCCTGCACTGGTATTCCTGTCCCCACCCCCTTTTGGCCACCCACATACATTGCTTTTTGCATGCATGCTAACCCTTTTAGCATGCACACTTACCCCTTTTGAGTATTGCATGCCAGCACAAACCCCAGGCAAATGGGATGCAAACACTTTGCCCATAGTTCAAAGTTTTGAATATCAGGCCCCAGGTGTTTTTGTGTACTCCCAGATATTGAGTAATTATTTTTTCTACTGACTTTTGATGTAGAACCATATCAAATGCCTTGCTAAGAGCTAAATATACCTCCACTGTTCCCCATATCTAAGACTTTAGTCACTGGTTCGTAAAAACATATTAGATTTGTGTTGCATGACCTACTTGTCCTGAACCTATGTTGTAGTTTATCTGTGAATCTTGTAGCGTTACATTCATTTATAATTTTTTCCTTAATCATCTTTTCCATTATCTTTCCTGCCACTTAAGTAATACTTATGGGTCTGTAATTTGGGGGGTTATTTACGCTTCCTTTTTTATGATTCAGTACTACCTCAGCTCTTCTCCAGTCATCCTGTACCATTTCAAAGTTTAGAGATTTGCGGTATATGGGCATGGCTTATTCTGTATGGAAATCAGTGACTCTCAAAAGTTGTACATGATGCTGTTGTGCATGTTCTATAGTGAGGTGCACCTGTATCCCTGCTTGCTCTGACTCCTGCTCAACACCCAATTTCATTTTCACTCAGCATTACTTATACAGGCACCAGCCTGCCTTCACGACCACAATAGCAGTTTTCAATTCCCACCCTCAGTATGTCTGAGGGGATTCCCCTCAGCATGATAGTGTTCACTAGGCAGAGACACTCCTCGGCTCACATTCTTCCTCTCTTTGTGTACCATTGCAAATGCTTCTGCTGGACTGCTATGTGAGGTTCCTGCATGCTGGGCTTTGATATAGTTAGAAAAATAAATGATCCTTGGATTTTACCTTTTTCATTTTTATATATACAGTAAATTAAAATATGTACTGGTAGTGCCTAGTAGGCAGAGCCACTCCTTGGCTCACTCTCTCTGTCTCTGTCTCTCACCACTCACTAGTTGCCATTACAGAACCGTATACTGTACAATAAAAACAAATGTGTGTCCAAACACAACTCACCATGTGTTTCCATCCTGGGTTTGAGATAACTGCATGGACCACTCAAACTTTGTTCTCAAGGTCCATATGCTATTATCTCTACCCCTCAATGGAAACATAGGCTATAATGTAGGCCCACCTATATTATCATCTTTTTCATTATCTTTCATGCCACTGAAGTAATACTTAGGCTCTGTAATTTTGGGGGTTATTTATACTTCCTTTTTATGTTGGCTTGCCGCACCTGTGCAAGCCAATATCTTGCAGTAGTGCAGATTTAGAGGCACGGTCACTGTTGGGTGAATGCAGGCCATGCATCGGTAGGTGCATCCCTCATTCCCCAATCAGCCTACATGCCGGCACCACACCATGCATACTAATGTGGTGAGCACATCTAAGGAAAGGTCTGCTGCAATCCGAGCAAAGGTCGTCAGATGCAGCGGTCCTTTTCTTGCCATGCTCGCCGCCATTATGTGCATGGCAGGACACGGCCATAGAACTGCCAACTTCGGGGGTGCCCAATCCCCCAGTCAGCTGTCTGTGCCCCCTGTCAATGTGCCGATGGGGGAGCCCACCCCGTCTGCATAAAGCATCCCCCCAATTGTGTAATGCTGAGGGGTGCTAAACCCCTCGGCTGTTATCCCACCTCACTTTCCTGTGTGACAACAGGGAGCCCACTCCCCCATCGGCAGAAATAACTCCCCCAATTGTTTAATGCCAAGGGTGGTGCCCAATCCTCCCTTGGCTCTGTGTCCCCTCCCTTATTTGTGTGCTGACAGGGGCGCCCAATCCCCGTCGGCATAAATTCGCCCCCTCCGTGTTGTTTGCCGATGAGGGTGCCCAATCCCCCGCTGGATACAGACCCCCCCAAAAACTGTTAGGTGGCATGCTGGGAGCCAGCATGCCAAATCCCCTGGAAAAAAAAACTGTCCCGCGATGTTTTCTTTTCCTTTTACTATCTGTAAAAGGAAAACAGTCCCTCGTAGTCTCCATGCCCCCCTGCCCCCACCTGCACCTACCCACTGCGCACCCTGCCTCCCCACATCCCCCCATACCCCATACTTACCTCCAGAGCTCGGCGCAACAGTCATCAGTGGACCAGGAACACATCTGCACTCTTCAAAGCCGACTGAGAACTGAGAAAATGCCGGTAAGCTGTATAATGGGATAGATAAGGTTTTTTTCAACTTTAGTACATATCTCAGGCATTTTTGTGAATTTTGGCCCCAAATTTTCAACATGGGGTTTTTGGGACCTCTTCTTATGAATTTTTGCACTGTCATGGCGTTATTCGGTCCCGAAAGGTGATTTCACAGTCACTGTGTGGAATCACCTTTCAGGACTGCATAAGGAGATGACAGTGCCACTGTTCATGAGGGGCTCTCAAAACCCTATGCTGCAAATTTGGTGGGAAAAATCCAACACATGACTGTTTTACGCGCGTGCGTAGCAACTGCGCAACACACGCTCGTAAGTTAGCAACTACGCAATATTTTTATGCCAGATTCTCAACATTGGCATTTTACCACACCTTCTTGTGAACCGTGCAGCTGTCATTTTTCATATCCTGGCCAAAATGTGTTTTCGCACTTCTGGAGCAGAATAGCACAGTCGTGGTGCAAAATCAGTGTTTGGGACACATTATGAAAATGACAGTGACATTGTTCATGAGCAGAGATCCTAAAATGCCTGTGTTGACAATTTGGTGACAATACTCTATAAAGTGACTGTTTTAAGAGCGTGTGCAGCAACTGCGCAATGCACGCTCGTACGTTGGTGCATTTGCACTGTTTGCATACCAGATTCTCAACACTGGCATTTTACCACACCTTCTTGTGAACTGTGCAGCTGTCATTTTTCACATCCTGGCCAAAATGTGTTTTTGCACTTCCGGCGCAGAATAGCATGGTTGCTGTGCGAAATCAGTGTTCGGGACACATTACAAAAATGATGGTGATACTGTTCATGAACAGAGGTCCTAAAATGCCTGTGTTGAAAATTTGGTGACAATGCTCTATAAAATGACTGTTTTAAGAGGTGCATAGCAACTGCGCAACGCACGCTCGTAACTTAACGCATTCGCAATAATCAGTGTGGGATGCCTTACTAAACCCCTTGAACTTTACCCTCAGGGTTTATTTAGCATCCCACACCTCAGGTGTGTGTAACATTCTCATTACACACGCCACCCCATGCATTATTCTATTTGTAATATGCTTTGAAATAAGGGCATGCTCCACACAATGCTTGCAGCTGCTCCACTCTTGCAAAGAGGGTGGACAGCTGCAGAAGCCCCCCATGCACAGGATGTGCACCTTTGGGGCACCCCATTGCATCCAGAGCCGTTGTTGTATGCTTACTCCATGCCCAAATCATGGTCACAGGACCCATCTCTGCGGCAGGCTGGGGGCAGGCAAGGGGACAGACAACTGCATGATCCTGCACATTGCCAGGGAAGCAAGCGCAGCTAGCACAGAGGGCATCAACTTTGGGGCTGTCATACCACCTATGTGCCCCTCTCTGACTGGTTGTCCAGTTCATACCGGGGCAAGTACAGCCCATTCTCCACTGGTCTCCAGTCCTGGGTGAAGAGGTATGGGCTGGGGGTGTCACTGGCACTGGTCTGATATTATGGCACATTTCTGGTTTGTTTTGAAGGGGGAATGGCAGCCTCTGGTGGACTGGCATGGGCTGCCATATTCTGTGGACCCCCATCCCTGGTGTCACCCACTGGTCCTGCACAGTAAGGCCAGAAGACCCCAAGGCACACCACAACACTTGTTGGTGTCTGCAGGGTAGGGTGAGGTGAAATTGAGTGACAGCTATGGCCGACGATCCAAAGGTGAATCCCAGTGCCTATCAGTCTCTGCAGGGTGATTGGCATCAGTTCAATACTTCACTGCCATTTATATAATGCATCTCTCTAACTTCTGCACTACTAATGCCAATGTCAGCAAGACAACATTCGGCATTGACAAATGCATGTTTATATGTGCATTAGTGTAGAGATATAATTATTTTAGAAATATTTTAGTTAGGTCACATCATTTTATTTGGTATTTGTATTAGTTTAGTGTTGTTGTTTTATTTTTTTTTTTGTATTTATTTAAAGAGTAATCATTTTATTTCTGTAAAATGAGGTGGTTATGCCTAGTATTGCTAATAGGTGGGGCCTTTTGGCCCAGGGGAATAGTCACACTCATATCTCCTGGTGCAATTAATAATTATGTTAATGAGTTCCCTATGAATATTATGGGGAGGAGTGTTACATCTAATCCCCTTAGTCCATTTGATGAGAGTAATCAAGCTTGAGGCATTGAGTCAGGATGCCAAATGTTTAGATTTGGTCACTGCGATTCTATGGCTTTGTGCCAATTGGGTATTCCCACTAGGATTAAGGGTTTGAGAGGTACACTTAAAGAATCAGATCAATTGAAATTGAAGTTAATGCTTAGATGCATTATATTATTACTTCTTCTCCTATCTGGTTCATTTCACCCTCACCCTGGTCCAATACAAAATATTACTCAAGCTAATTTATTTCAGTCTGCCCTTAAGATCATACATCTTAATGTACAAAGCCTTATGGCCAAATGAATGTTATTTGAGGCATGGGTTGTTCAACATGACTTTAATGTCATAACCCTATCTGAAACTTGGCTGACTGATAGAATCCATAATGATGCAATCTTTCTTCCTGACTATAATATTTATAGACAGGACAGAGTAGGAAAGAAGGGTGGGGAGCTTGCGGTTTATGTCAGGGCCAGGTGCAAGGCATTGGCGTTGACTTCCCACCTTTGTGGAGTGGGGTGTGACATCATCTCGGTGGACCTGCTTCTTGGCTGGAACAAACATCTTTCTGTCTCTTCCCTTTATATTCCATCACATTGTATCAAGCAAGGACTTGATGTTATATCTGAAGTTAGGAAATCATTACCAACTGATAGGCAATGGATTTTAATGGGGGATTTTAACCTCAGTTGGGGCACTGATCAAAATTCCTTTATTGTAGATTTTTTTCAAGAAATGGGAGTACAGCAGTTAATTTCTCAAACTACTAGTTTTAATTATAGGACTGGTGGGGGTACCATATAAGATTGGGTCGTGGTTACTCACTCATCTAGGATAGTTGAATTAGTAGTTTTATCAGATGTGGTTAGTGGCCATAGTCCCATTTTTTTGTAGGTGGTCATCAAAACAGTATCCTAGTCCACCACTTTATGTCAAAACAAGAAATATTAATAGGGTTACCTCTTTGACTATGACTGAGGCTTGTGAACAAATTGATTTGACTTGTATTGAAAACATACATGAAATTAAAAACTAGAAACATTTAGTGAATTATTTGATCAGGTAGTTAATCAATTGGCTCCCCTTAAAAAGATAAGAATTAGAGGAAACAAAAAAGAATGGATTACTAGAGAATTAAGGGTATTAATGATGCAAAGAGACAGAGCATGGAAACTCTTTAAAAAAGTTAAAAACCCTAAGCTTTTGATTAATTACAAGATTCTTAGGAATAGATGCAAGGCTGCCATTAGAAAAGCAAAAGTAGAATTTTTTTAAAAAACAAACAACTGCTATTTTTTGGTAATCTAAAACAAACCTGGCAAACGCTTAATAAGCTCTTGGGAAGGAATACTGGTGAAACTGTAATAACCCTTCAGGATAGAGATCAATTATGTAGTGATCCTGTTTGTATAACCAAAATGTTCAATGAATACTTTGGGGAGCATGTAAAATTTCAAAATCAAATGATTTTTACTAATACAAACTCGGTCATGGATGGGGATCTCAGTAGTGAGCACCCTCTTTTCTATTTTCATGTCATGACCCCTGAAGTGGTCATTGATTATGTTCTTAATAACAGTCCTAGACCAATAATTGGACAGGATAGGATTGACTATAGATTATTTAAAATGGGAATCAAAGTTTTGTCCACTCCCCTTGCCTCGATATTTAACCATTCACTATGTCACAATGTTTTCCCTCAGATTTGGAAATTAGCACTCATTAAACCCATTCACAAAACTGGTAGTAAGAACATTGTTTCAATCTTTAGACCAGTCTCATTACTGGCACCCCTTTAGAAGATTCTTGAAAGAATACTTTTTGACCGAATTTGGGATTTTTTGTCAAGGTATGACCTACTAACAAATTGTCAACACGGTTTCAGGAAAAGTCATAATACTGAGACCGCCTTGGTGGGGTTCATGAACAGCATACAGAGCTCCCTTGATTTGGGCACTCCGTTGCTGCAATTTTCATTGACCTCACCAAGGCTTTTGATTTAGTTGATCATGCATTGTTGAAAGTCCTGAATGAAGTCTATCTTTCTAAGGATGTAATTTCATGGATAGAAGGTTACCTTAAAATAGGGAGCATAAAACAATCATTGGTCAGGCCTGTTCTGATTCACACCAGCTATCTTGTGGGGTACCACAAGGTTCAATCTTGGGCCCTCTTTTGTTCTCCCTTTTTGTGAATGCTGCCTCTTCTACCTGCGTAGGGTCCAGTTTAATTATGTATGCAGATGATGCAGTAATTTTTCAGAAGGAATTATACTAGATCAAGCATTGCTCAAACTTCAGCAGGATTTTGAAACTTTTCAAATGTGGTTGTCTTCTCATCATCTTGTTTTGAACTCAGGGAAAACCAAATGCTTGTCTTCACTGATCCCAGGAAACATAGAGATATAAATGTTCAGATTACTGATTTAGTGGGGAACCGAATTGAACTGGTGGATAGTTTTGACTACCTGGGGGTGACTTTAGACTCTCAACTCTCATTAGATCTATAGGTGGCTAAGACTATAAAAAAAAATCATCAGAGGATTGGAATGTTATTTAGGATTAAACCTTTCTTATCTCTGAATCTCGTAGACTTCTTGGTCACAGTCGTTTGTTAAGTACATTTGACTATGGTGTCTTGATTTATTTTGGTACAAATGACAAAATGCTACAGAAACTACAGGTAACTTACAATTGTATATTACATTTTATGACAGGTCTCCCAATAAGAACACACCATTGTGTGTTGTTAAGGGATGCTAATTGCCCTTCTTTTTTGGATAGGATAAAGTTAAAGCTTGGAGTTTTTGCATATAAAAGAACCCAGGATTTACTTCCCTGGGTGATTCAGGATCTTATTCCCTTACAGAAAAGTTATCTTGAAACAAGATCTCAGTCCAAAGGTTTATTTAGAATCCCTCTATACAAAAAAACAGTTGGTCAGAGGTCAGTAATGTACAGGTCAATCATTTTTTTTAATGGTATTCCAACTGAAGTTCCTAATGTTAGGACAGTTTGAATGTTTAAGAATAGGCGTGTTAAATGGTTGAATAGTCTGACTGATTGTAATTGTGGTTCCTAACATAATACTGCACTTTATACTGTAATTTTTATGTTTTGATATTGCAGTTTGTATGTTTTTGTATTAATGTTTTGTATGTCTTTACTGTTTATTTGTTAACTTGTCGCTTGTGAAAAATGGGCAGTTTGCTCATCTTGCTAACAAATATAAAAAATAAAAATGAAGTGAAATGAAAATTAATTTAGCAAAAAATTTGAAATTTTATCTGGTCCAGTGGACATCTGTTTTTTATGTTTTTGAGTGCTAATAGGACTCCCTACTGTATTATTTGATGTGCTCCCTCTACTGGGGTATTTTATTGGGAAGTGGTTTGTTTTAGAGCACCAAGCAGAAATACTGGTTTAATTTATCTCTTTCTCTCTATTTATTGACTTTCCATCAGTTTCTACTGGCCCAGCCTCAGCTTTGTGTTTATTCTTTTAATTTATATACCTATAGAAAGCTTTTGTGTTTTGTTTGTCTGAGGCTAATTTAACTTCATATTCTTTCTTTGCACTTCTTATACTTTTTTCAGTTGTCTCACCCATTTCTTATAATTGTCTATATTCCCCTTACAGTGCTATGTCCTCATCATGTTAAATGCCTTTTTCATTTGTCTCGATAATCTGATCAATTATTTTATGTACCATTGGGGAATTTTTCTTCTGTTGTTGTAAACAGGTTTTTGTGGAATTATTGTTGTACATGGGTTTTTGTGGAACCTAATTACTTTTAATGTATAACTTTGACCTCCCAACATGCAAGACAGCAGTTGGACAGAACTTCCTAGTTATGGCTAAGACTGCTACATCATTACACTCTTAAATCCATCTTAAACTTGTTCTATCTATGCAGTACTCAAAAATATGACTATGATAGAGTCTTACTATCTGTTCATCTATTATCTGCTTGGAAAGAGATGACTAATAGCAAACCTGGAAACTGTTTTGCTGCTATAAGTGTACAGCCATGGTCACTGGGAACAGCTGACTTCAGTTTTCATTTGATGTAATACAAAATACTCTCATTAACATATAGCCTGTTCATACTGTACATCTTAATGTTACCCTGGAAGAAGCTGTAACCTGTCCCTATGGATGATCCTGGAAATAACACTGATTTTTATCTTAGCAAGACTTGTCCTACTTATGTACAGTAAGTAAGTATTTTTAGATATCTATGATTATTCTTTGATAGCCCATCCAATACCTTAATAAGTTATCATTTAAAAATAAGCTGTTACATATATGTGCCTTTCAACAAATGGGACTATGATTGAGAACTAAAAAGTAAAGAGGGGATAATGGTACACCTCATAGCAAGACACCATTATTTTAATATTGCACCTGTTTCATCAGACTCTGAGTACTGTACACAAAATCCTTTACTCACCAACAAATAAGAAAAGTGATTAATGCATTCACACAATTTTTAAGATATCAAAAATTAAAACTTATAAAGATGGGGTTCAAGTCAGTCTAAAAATGTTCCAGCAAAGCTATAGGTTGCAAGTAGGCTGGAACTGTTTTTCTCAGAACTCTGTCCCCAAAATATTTCAACCACATCTTGGAGACCACAAGGAGCTTTGCTTTTGTGGAATGTAAATGATGATTGGGGCTGTATGGGAGAAGGGGTTGCAGAGATAGTAAGGCTCCCGTTCATGAAGGGCTTTATAATGTAAGTCAAGAATAATACCTGAAAAGTCAAGTACCACTGCATTTACAGTGAGTGCAGACCAATTCTTCAAGTACAACAGGATCTGAAATGTGAGTGGATATCAACAGACAGACAGCTGGAGGTAGCACATTAACATTCCAGACAAGCCCACATAAAGAAGGTTGCAATACAGTAGTCTCACTATGAAATCACAAATGCTCACACAAGAATGGTCATGTCTTCCCCTATCAAGAATGGCCTAAATCTGGACAAAATCTTCTGGTAGCGTAAGTTACTCCTGATTACTGCTGTCCCCTGGAATGCCAAGAACTACCTGCAGACAAGTGTGATACACAGATAACTGGCCACATCCATGACTCTCTGTGGAACACAATCTTGAGATGGAATAATAGAGGCACTGCTGATTATTTCCAGTGGCAGAGAAGTAGAACCAATAGGAGTCCCAGTGATGTCACCCTCACCCCCATAGCAGCTTAGGAGGACAGCACTACCATCACCAGCATCAGTATCCTTCTTTTCCACCAGAAAGTACAACAAGATACAACTTGCCAATAACAAAACAGGAAGTAAACCATTTGGAGAGGCCCAAAGTACCATGACAACTGATGAGGCAGAGTATATAATCCAATTCTGAAATCCATTCAAGACAGAAAGTTAAAAATTCAAAGCCCCATCCCCAAAAAGTTGGCTATACAATATTCAGAGGGACAGCAGACATACTTTACCCTAGATTATAGATCACGAGAGCATCTTGTGATGCTCCTGACCAATCACAACAGCTTTCAGTTGATTGTGAGATATTATTTCCATAAGAGTGTCTCACTCGTTGTGCCCTAGTAACAAGCTTATTGCTAGTGACACTCACTCTGCAGAAAGATACCAACTAGGTAATTTTTCAGAAAGTAAATGTCAGGCCATC
Source organism: Neoceratodus forsteri (assembly GCA_016271365.2). Classification (NCBI taxonomy): domain Eukaryota; kingdom Metazoa; phylum Chordata; order Ceratodontiformes; family Ceratodontidae; genus Neoceratodus; species Neoceratodus forsteri. The sequence goes on along the minus strand of CM028133.1, from coordinate 518,488,719 downwards.
TATAATATACTTACATGTTCCCCATCTGCTCTTGTTGCTGTATAACAGGGGCTTCACTTGATTCAGCTGCAGCCAGAACAGCTCAGCTTCGTTTTGATGTTCCCGCTTGAGACAAATGTGCATTAAATCACTTTTATACAGCTACGAGTGGCTCAAGAGGACAGATTAATATATATTATAAGTTTAATTTAAATATTCATGAGCCTAGTGAGGCTTCTGATTGGCTACTGGATCACTGATTAATGTCTTAGAAATCACCTATCCATGTCCCAACTGACACTGTGTGGCACACTTAATTTACTTTTAGTAAGACATACATGTGCTGCAGTGCTCATGCCATACTGCTAGAAACAGCAAAGGTAAGTAAATTAAAACTGTAAAAATGAAAGTTATTATTGTGATTGGACTTATAATCAAAATAATAACCTTGAAGACAGTCATTTCCTTTGATTATTGATGGGTTCAATGTTTGTGGAACAGCAATAAGGACAGATTGGGTATATAGTGCTTGTATAACTTGTAGTAATTTTTGTGGCTTTACTCTGTTCCCACCCTCGAGTAGTAGGTATGTAGGAAGCAGTTTATAGGGAGTAGAAGGCCCAAAAAGATACCTCCTCCAACTCACGGAGATACCTCCTGGCACTCAGGAGAGGAAAAAGTCCCCAGGTGGAGGAAACCTCTGAGGACCCATGGCCAGAGGTCTACCCATCCTTCTGGGCATACTAAATGGAGAAAAATCTAGGTTATGGTGACCATAGCAAAACTGAGTTTGGTGAGTTGCTTGGAGAGTCGATAATCCATATTTGATCCATGGATGATGCCAATTACATGATGATTCTGAGGTTAAAGAGAGATCTGTTCTGAATGCGCAATGTAATCCTAAGTATGCAGTAAATCCGAGTGAAGGAGGACAAAGGAAATCCAAGTTTCCAAGATGATGAATTATGCTTGTCCAATGGACTTGTAATAGGCAGAAAGACCATGATCAGATCAATAAGGTACTAAACTGGGAATGGTGGAATTGCAATGGTAGAAGAAGTCATTGGTGAATGATTCCACTTGTGAAAGGCTTGAATGTAAGATTATTGTCTTGAAGCTAGGAACTCTGTATTGAACAAGGAGTCACTAAGGAAACATCAATAGAGTATAATTTGTAGAAGTGTCTTTGAGTGGCCTGGAGATGATGGTTCATTCTTGATAAAAGGATGATACACCTTGAATGATGATCCTGCAGTTGAAGAGTACATTTTTTCTGTAGGGATGATAAAATGCTATGTAAAGCAGATCCAGTTAAAGAAGGGCTGATGTAGACCATGTTTCCGAAGAGACAAAGGACGCATATCCAAGGGATTGTCCAAACATTATGAGTTGGGAGAACAGATTTGATTGATACATGACCACACAGTACACTGTGGTAGTTTTGATGATTAGTAAAGTAATGAGTGACTGCTCCAATTCATATAAGGTTTGAAATTTGAGGTAATCGGGAGGTAAAGAATCAGTGAGCAAAAGTCACTAGGTAAGCATTCCAGAGTAAAATGAGTAGAGGAGAGTTTGAGTGCCTGATGAAAATGATGCTATAATTTATTAGTAAAGCACTAGAAGATGATTTGCAGAGCTGTCCAGATGGTAGCCTAATACATATGAGAAATGATTGGAATTTGGTATAAGGAATATATGGCTTCTTTGATCATGATTTTCTTGACTTTATGCTCAAATCCTCTGCTGGTGTGCTGCCTGAAGTAAGTATGGATATTCCTGTGGTGTGATCATTTAGGAGATGCACTGTGGTGGCATAAGTGGTTAAGTTCATGGGTAATCTTGCTGCTGAAGTACATGAGAGAAGCTTGGGGCAGATGAGAGGAGGTGTCTGTAGGCTGGATTAGTAGTGAGATCTATTAGTGCAGGATGCTATAAGTTTTAGTGTTACTGCTGATTAATACTGAGTAGGATACACGGCTGAATTGGTGACATTGTCTTGGTTGTTACAGATTGCCAATTAGTATTGGAGAGAGACAGTTCTCAGAAATGGTCTTTACTGTAGACATTATCGAAGGTACTTCAAGAAGAAGAAGCTGAAAGGTCCACTGGAGAGCGATTGACCCGGCTGCAGGTAGTAGGTGAAAATGTGCGAATAATAATATAAGGAATAGCGATGCCTGGGAGTGAAATCAAAGATTGGATGGCATGGAGTCAATAATCAGCTAGCTGTGGTGATCCCACGATGAACAGTCTGGACAATATCTATGCAGTCCTAAGATTAGCATGACTGTTGGGAAGTAGGAGCCAAGTAACTTGGTTATCAGAGTCATTGTTGAAATAAGAGGTGGCAGAAGGTAAAATGGATGATATCCATAGTTGAATAGGTTAACTTGTGACTCCTAGTATCTTTAGAGATGCTACTGAATAAGAAGTCTGAGTATAACAGAAGGATTTTAGTCCTTTCCATGTATGAGGATGGCCAATGAGATGAGGCATCTGGGGAAGTCATGGTAATTGGATGGACAGGTATTGGAGGGTATGTCCGATAGAGATGGAGGAAATCTTCCTATTGTCCATGCAAACAGAGTCCATGAATGATTGTGAGGAACTACATGGGCAGACTGAGCCTTCTAGGATAACATAAGAGTCTATGGGGCATGAAAACCAAAGAATGTTTGCTGGCAGTAGAAGTACACCAGAGTAACGCATTAATGATCAAATGAGTAGTGGAAGGGTACTGTTAGAAGAGCTGGAGCAGAAGTAGGGAATGCATCATATGGAAATGCAGATAACTCATCAGGAGTTCTGGTCAGAGATAGGATACAAGGCCCAAAAGAGCCACAGCAAACATTACAAAGCCCCGAGCCAGCAAGTCGAAGAGAAGAAGGCAGCCAGACAATGGGAAGAAAGTCCAGAGGGGCTCCTGAGGAATTGAAGGGATGAACCGAGGAAGCCCTGGCCAGAAGAAGCTGTATGACATCCAAAGCAGGAAGGAGCAGGATGAGGTCAGTTCCATGATGAACAGCTTTGAATAGCAGGAAAACTGAAGCAAGGCATTGACTGACAATCCACAGAAGGCTGAAGAGCCAAGCCAAGCACCAAGAGCAACAGGAGTCCCACATCTGACGAAGGCTGGAAGTGACCAGAAAAATGATGGAAGGTGCTATAGTGACAAAGGACAAGAGTCCAAACCAGCAAAGAAAAACAAGGTTGTACAATGGCAGATCTAGTGACCAGCAGCAAAGCAGTCCAAGAGGCAGTCAACTTGGAGTGAAAGAGAGAATGAACAAGTCAGAAGGATCCATATAATGAGGGCAAGGAGGCCAAAGGGGCAAAAGAACAAAGGTCCATGACAGAGCAGGATGGTGAGTAGAGGCACTGAAATGCAGAGAGGTCCTGATATTGAAGAAAGTGGCCAACTGGCAGGATGGAGACAAACAGGTCGAAACATTTCAGGATCCATAGTCAAAGTCACAGGCAGATCCCTTTGCCAGCTTCTATGGCTGAGAAAATGAAGAGTCTGTGCCGTAAATGGAGAAGATGGAGAAGTAAGGTGGACAAAGTCCTGATCCTGAAGGAGTGGCATCCGGGAAGCAGATTGAAGATGAAAAAATAAAACAGTGAACAGGAGGGTCAGACAACCAGCAGGAACTACAGATGACTGGTAGTGACTTGAAGCATTATAAGTACAATGGTGAGGCTATGCAGAGATTGATAACTCCATTCCCGAAGGGAAGCGGCAACTGAATAGGTTAGAGATGGTATGGTACTAGGAGGCATGGTATAAATCTGTAGAGTAGAGACAGAGTTCCCATCCCTGGTAGTCGTGGTGAACAAGCCTGCACTCAATGTTGCCCAGAAGATGTAGGGACGGAGAATGTCAAGTTGGTAAGAAGGAGGTAATTCCATTCCCAAAGGGAAGCAGCAATAGCAGGAAAATGGCTAGCAGCAACCCAGGAAGGAGACTGAGGAAAATGGCGGAGAAAGTACAGTGGTAAAAACGACACGGAGAGCGCCAAACAACACTCCCTAAGCAAGGGAGGCGTGTTAGAGGATGGCTTATGAAGAGGTTGTGGGAGGAGCTATTCCCCACATTGACCCTCGGGCAAGCCCTCCCATTGTAGGGGACTCTCACTTGGCTGTGCCTCAAACCACCCATCCCACCAACCTGTCACTAATTCACTGGCAATGATTGGCTTCTTGCTCATTATTACTTAATTAGGTGCTTAGATTCTGTGTAAACAAAGGAACACTGTTGCTTCTGATGCAGGTGGGATGACAGTGCACCTCAGCTGGCCCCAAGATCCAAATCTAGCAGCACAGGAAGACATCAACATCAAGGAAGCAACATGAACAGGCCACCTTTCAGCATACAATACAACACTTAAAATAGCCCAGGGATGATTCTCAGCACATCAAGAGTGGTCAGAGATGGCATATTCAGTGATCTCCACAGAAGGGTTCAATATCATCATAGATGTGAACAGGACTCAGAGGATAGGGGCTGAGGGGAGCAGGCTTGATCCAGTGGGGGTCTGGTTCCCTTTTCCTCCATAACTCCTACCGGGAAGTGTGTTGCAAAGTAACACAATACTAGTGATCACAATTTAAGCAACTCAGCTGCTCCTTAATTGTTCCCTTAACTCTATGCTGGTAAATTCTGCTAAGAAGGAGGGCTGCTGAATCCTAAGCTGGGATGGGCATACTGTTTTAGTCCTGTGGGCCTAGGACAGCTCTATAACCTGAATCTATAACAGTGTAGCACCCAAGATGGACCTAAATGGGGTTAAACCAGGCTAAGTGGTAAGCAGGAAAAATCAACCTTGGCCTCACACACCTCCGGTGTTACTGCCTTGTTACATCAAAACACCAACTGACAGAACACCAGGAGTTCGACAACCCAGATTCTACAAGTTTCTGGCTGTCGAACTACACAGGACCAATGCTCCTTTGCCTATAGGGCTCCTCTATGGATGAATGGTTTCAGTCACACCATCTCCTCTGCCTCAACACTAGGTCTGTTCAAAACCAGGCTCTAGGCCCATCTCATTACCTCTAGCTCCTGTGACTGCCTCTCCTAGATGATGACCTACACAGCTTTAATCCTAACTTATATACTGCTTAACCCCAGGCCCCGGAGTCCCCTTCCCCCCAGCTCCTGAGGTGCCACTTCAAATCTCAGGTCATAATACCACCTCATTAGTCTCTCCTTGCCCCATTACAGCACTTATCCCCCCTCACCCTGCCCCTTTTCTCTTCTATCACTCCTTCCCATTTATTTTTCGACAAATGCCTCTGGCTGCATCATCATCCTCCCCCTCTCCTCTCATCCCTGTTTCTCTGCCACCCTTGGGCGCCTGACCCTACCCATTCCTTGGAGGCATATGTGTCCTAGCTGTGTTTACCATCTTACTATAGCTGCCTCTCTTAACTACCTACACTTCTCCTCCTCCTCTACACCTTATTCTTCCTATAATTAACCCCTTTCAATAGCACTGTTGTACATGAATTGTTTACTGTCATTTCACTGTTGCTTCCTTGTTGTTTGTTATTTCTGATGTGGAACCTTTGTAAAAGAGCCTTTGCTCAAAGGTACTTGTAATCCTAGAATAAATAAATAAAAATGGGGTTGCATCAATATAATTAAAATGAATGTTTTTCCTCACTTGTTCTATCCCCCCTCGCTCCTTAATTCCTTTATTCCCTTATCATGGTTTCAGAGATTGCACAACATTTTTATCAACTTCATCTGGTCCAATAAGCAATCCAGGTTGGCATATCATAAGCTGCCCATTCAGAAAATGGATGGAGGATTGCGAATCCCACATCTGGCAATCTATTACTTGGGTCAGTCACATTGCAAAATATATGCGCTGGGTGAGTCCGGGTCCTGAGCACCTAAGACTGGTCTGGCTTAAAATTGAGTTAGACTTTATCCAGTCTGAGAACATGGATCCCTTGTCTATGTTCCATGTTAAAATTGCGTCCCTTCAAGCCACTTGCAGATGTCCCATCCTTCGGACGTCCTTAAAGTTCACGTACAGCTTTGCTCCTTTTTGCGGTACACCCCATATCTGGATTTGTCTCAGTCCATCTGGAACTCCCCGTCCTTCACAATAAATAAACAGAGGATCTCTCATACGTGGTTGCCCCAAATTGGGGATGGGATAATTTCCACTTTTCTGGATGATGAAGGGGGAATTGCTCTCAGTTTCTAATATAATTAGTAAATTTAACATTCCCGTAGCTCATTGTTTCAGGGTGGTTCAGTTAAAACACCTGCTTTCTACAGTGCTTGCTATTACCCCTCCTTGACCGCCTGCCTTTTCATTTGTATCTGAGCTCTCCTCCCTGATGGGTTTACCAGGTGTTATTTCTAAAATATACCGAGTTCTATTTCACTGGAAATACGGGAGACCTGAAGGTCCCACTAAGCTCTGGGTTTCTTTTTTTTCCCCATTACACTCCCAATTGGTCAGTTTTATGGAAGTTCTGTCACAGATATGTCTCTCAGGACAGATTACGACTTATGCAATATCATATTATGTACAATATGTATTACACCCCAGTTAAGTTGAGGAAATGGGGCCTTATAGGGTCGGGGACTTGTACCAGAGGATGTCAGGAGGATGGCATACTTCTTCACATTTTTTGGTCATGCCCCAAGATAAGGTTATTGTGGGTGGCTATCCAGACTAACTTAGATCCTATTCTAGGTTTGCAGGATTGCTTCACCCCAGACATATGTTTATTGGGTGATCTATCTTCTATCAAAGTTAAAATCAGGAAATTTCACATTTCTATGATTGCATTATCTGTTAAAGAAATTGTACTTCGGCATTGGAAGGATGGGGTAAGTCCAACATATCAAGAATAGGTTAATGAAATCCTAGCCAACCTTCATACAGAGAAGGCGATAGCGAGCCTCCACAATAAGTTGCAGAGATACAAGAATATTTGGGATCCCCTTCACACTCTAATTATGATCAGTATAGATAAATGAGTTACTGTAATAGTGAACCTTAATTTATGTCAGCATATTGTAATGTTTTTATACTACAACATGGATGTTTTACTGCTGTACGGGGTGGGGTAGGTGGGATGGGGCAGATCATGTAACATTCTGTACATATGCAGGGTATGTTGTAACTTTCTGCCTCCTGTATTGTGAAAATCTGTTAATAAAGTTTGAATTTAAAAAAAATAAATAAATAAAAATAAAAAAATAAAGTCTCCTGGAGTTTGCGGGGACCTTGCCCAATTGCCAGTCCACTTTTACTGATGGGCAACCAAATCCTAAGGTACATGTCCTGATACCCGGGAAAGAGTTCCACCCACTACCTCTGACCCACAACAGTAATATTTAAGTGATATGCTAGAAACTGTATAGTGTCTCAACAGGATATTTCAAGGTTATATTGTACAATGGCACCTTTGTTGTTCACTTAACTGCTGCATAAAGGATGTAACATTCAAGCAAAATAATGAGGTAATTGAACTAGACTGCTGACCAGTGGAACTACGTAGACTCTCGCAATATACTGGGGACAACAGAGTTTGGCAATTAATGTTTTTTTCCTAAATCTAGCATGCTTTTTCTTCTTACTTTTTTATTCTGTTGCTCATAATTAGTTTACAACTTTGCATATTATTTTTTCTACTTAAGTGGGAACACGGTATTATTACTCAAACAGGATGGGGATAACAAAGGCTACCACTGCTGCAGCACCCATTCAGATAAATTGTAACCCTCTGATGAAGTCTTAGGGACAAGGCACTACATAGGGGTATTCTGGCATTTTGATGGAAGCACTTTAATAAATTAAAGGCGTTACTGTAATAGGGTTCTAGAGGAAGCAATGAAAAAAGTAGAAGGTACAGATGGGGCAGTGCATTGCAATCTAACAGAAGGCAGGAAAAACTGGACCTTCATCCAGTAATTAGTTCATAGAAACATAGAACATAGATTTTGATGGCAGATAAGGACCGCCCACCCAGTTTGCCCATTTCCCTACCTACAGGATAGGCCGCAGATCTTAGTTAACCAACAGCCTATGTCTTCCTACCCCCCCAACAAGAATTGCCTTATGTCTGTCCCATGAATTCTTGAATTCTCCCACCAGTTTTAGACCCCACAACCTCCTCAAGAAGGCTGTTCCATGCATCCACTACCCTGTCTGTGAAAAAATACTTCCTCACATTGCCCCTGAACCGCCCCCATCTTTAAATTGTGTCCCCCTGTTCTTGCACATCTCTTTTTCTGAAAGATGCTACCCTCTTGGACTTTGTTGATTCCACTGAGGTACTTAAAAGTTTCTATCATGTCCCCCCTCTCCCTCCTTTCCTCAAGGGTATACATATTAAGCTCCTTTAGTCTCTCCTTGTACAGCTTCTCTTGCAGACCCTGCACCATTTTAGTTGCCCTCCTCTGGACTGCCTCTATCCTGTCTATGTCCTTGCGGAGATGGGTTCTCCAGAACTGGACACAGTACTCCAGATGGGGTCTCACCAGCTGTCTGTACAGAGGAAAAACAACTTCCTGTTTTCTGCTGGTGATACCTCTTCCTATGCATCCCAGTATACCCCCAGCCCTCCCTACTGCCTTCTCACATTGCTTGCTAACCTTAAGGTCATCTGATATGATTACCCCTAGGTCCCTTTCCTTTTTTGTTGTTGTTACTACCTCCCCCCCATTGTGTAATCTTCCCCTGGGTTCTTGTTTCCCATGTGCATTATTTTGCACTTCTTTGCATTGAATCCTAGCTGCCATACTTCTGACCATTACTCCAACCTTGCCAAGTCTCTTCTCATCCTTTCCACGCCTCCTTGTGTATCAACCCTGTTGAAGATCTTTATGTTATCTGCAAAGAGGCATACTTTTTCTTCCAGTCCCTCTGTAATGTCACTTATAAAGACATTAAAAAGGACTGGACCCAGTACTGAATCCTGCGTTACCCCACTGATAACCCCTCTTTCTTCACTGTGGACTCCATTTACAATTACCTTCTGTGTCCTCTTGTCCAGCCAATGTTTTACCCAGGCTACCACCCTGGGACTCACTCCCAGGATGGCTAATTTGACTATTAATCTTTTGTGTTGGACTGTGTCAAATGCCTTGCTAAAGTCTAGGTAGGCCATGACCACAGCCCCTCCCTGGTCTACTACTTTGGTCACCCAGTCAAAGAAATCTATTAGATTCATCTGGCATGACCTTCCCACTGTGAACCCATGCTGCCTTGGGTCCTATGCTCCACTGGCCTTTAGGTACTCAACAATTCTTTCCTTCAGAAGTGACTCCATCACTTTCCCCTACCACATAGGTCAAACTGACATGTCTGTAGTTTCCTGCCTCTGTCTTGGTCCCACTTTTGTGAAGGGGAATGATATTCATCTTCCTCCAGTCCTCGGGTGCCACACCATCCTCCCATGGGTTAATAAAAACAGTAGTCAGTGGTTTCACTAGTTCCCCCCTTAATTCTTTTAGAATTCTGGGGTGAATTCCATCAAGCCCCATTGCTTTGTCCACCTTCAGTATTAGAAGTTCTTGCAGAACCCTTTCTTTTGTGAAAGGACTGGGATTGACCCCTCTATCAAGAGTGCTTCTGTTAATTGGATTAGGCACTTCCCCCTCCTCTTTTGTGAATACTGAGCAGAAATATTCGTTCAGTATCCCTGCCTTTTCACAGTCCCCTTCTGCCCACCCACCGTTTAGTCTATTCAGCCTCACTATCTCTCCCTTTGTCTTTCTACGCTCTCTGATGTACCTATAAAAGGTTTTATCCCCCTTCTTAACCGAGTTGGCTATCTTTTCTTCAGTTTGGGCTTTTGCTATTCTGACTTCCTTCCCTGCTTCCTTCTGCCTTAACTGGTACAGCTCTCTGTCCTGTTCCTTCTGTGTTTCCTTATACTTCCTGAATGCTTTCTTTTTCTCCCTGACTTTCCAAGCCACCTTTTTTGAGGACCATAGTGGCTTTTTCTTTCATGTTGATTTGTTTATTTGCTTCACACAAAGGCTTGTTGCCTAGGTGATGGCAGTTTTGATGATTCCTCATTGTTGCTGCACCCCTCCTCCTAGCCTGTTTGCTAGAGCTTTTCCGAGGCACTCTCCCATCTTGCCAAAATCAGCCCTCCTGAAGTCCAGTACCCTCACTTTGTATGGCTTGACTCTGTAGCTGAGTTTAACGTGAACCACACTGTTTGATGGTCACTTGTTCCCAGATGGCAACCCACTTCTAGATCTGAGGTCCTCTCACTGCCCCCATTTGAGAGTATGAGGTCTAAGATTGCTCCCTCCTGAGTGGGTTCCAAAACTAGCTGTCTGAGGCCTGCCATCTGTAGGGCACTGAGAATGGCCTGCTCTTGGATATGGCTACAGCAAATGTGGTCCAGTTAACATCTGGCATATTCAGGTCTCCCATCAACAGTATATCCCCTTTCTCTGCCATCCTAAGAATTCCTTCTATCATATCCTTGTCCATTCCTTCCCCCTGACATGGGGGTCTGTACACAACCCCAGTGCGGATTGTGGTGCCCTTTCCAGTCTCCAAGGTGACCACAGTGCCTCCTCGCCTCTCTGTTTACTCTTTTGTTCAGTTGCTTTTATCTCTTCCTTTACACAGAGAGCTACTCCTCCCCCTCTTCTCCCCTGCCTGTCTCTCTTGTAGGTTATGTACCCTGGTATGCTAACATCCCAGTCATGGTTCTCTGTGTACCATGTCTATGTGACTGCTATGATATCCAGGCATCCCTCTTCCATCAAGGCCACCAGTCCAGGGAACTTGTTGCCCAGACTATGGGCATTGGTACTCATTACCCTCCATTTCCTGATGGCCTTACTCCTTTTTGCCCCATCCCTATTCTTCTTGCCTTTGTCACTTTCCCCATTTACCCCTGCCATTCTCCCAATCGACACCTCTATGTTGGTGTTTACAGCACTTACTACTGTGATTTTTTGGGGGGAGCTAGGATTTCCCTTCTCCTTTCCAGTGCCTCCCCCCTTGGCTAGTTTAAATGCTTGCCAATGAAGCATTTAAACCTATCACCTAGGATCCTGGTTCCCCTCCTGGACAGATGCAGCCCATCATGCCAGTATAGGCTTGCATCACTCCAGGTGGACCCCCAGTCCTCAATGAAGCCAAATCCCTGAGCTCTGCAGCAGTTTTTCAACCACTTGAGTTCAATCATTTGACAGGTCAAATTGGGAATGTAATATAGCAGCATTAGGGTATCTTACTGGCAAATCTGAAATGTGAAGCACTGGAAGAAAAACCTAGAGTTACCTTTATGTGTGCCCCTATCATACAGGACAAAACTGTACATATATATCACCAAATGCCTCAGGTACAACCCAGGAACTGGTTACCTCCTCCACCAAACAGTTTCTTTCCATGCACAAATTGTAAGATCGATATGTACTGCAGAAAGGGTAGTGTGTTTCCACACCCTGTATCAGGGAAGAAATGTTGTATAGAGCAGTTTATTACCTGTAACACTACATCTATATATGTCCTGACATGCTCCTGCAGAAATGTTTATGTTGCATGAGCAATTGGGCCATAAAGAAGAGGCTGCAGGAGCAGTTAAGCAGACATTGCAGGGAATAAGGAAGAGAGTCCCTTGTGAGGACATTTTGCGAGAGTTCATAATAAAGATATATGGGATCTGTCCTGCATGGGTATTGAACATGTGAAGCCAGAGCAGAGGGAGGGATCGGCTATGCCACTTGCTTTAAAAAGAAGCAGCGTACAGCAGATATTGAAGCTAAGTAGTCTTAAACCTGGTGGACATGATGAGCTTGACTATAAGCAATTTCTGTGAACATGTATTTCAAATCAGCAGATATGTGAGTAGTGTAATGCATTTAATGTACATAATGTTGAGTTGTGTCAGCCCTCAAATGTATGAATATGAATTAGGTGTTAATTGATTAGGTGTAACATGATCTTGTCATGTCTGAATCTGTAACTAAATATATCTTGTTCTTTCGCTTTTCTGTGGTATATGACAAGGTGGGGATTTGAACTTGGAAAATGCCTTGGATGGATGCTTCAGAATATTGCCTTTGGTTGTGGTAGTTTGAACTGCAAGCTCACTGTGAAGTTAGAAGCTGCAACATGCCATCCTTGAAATTCATTTGATGACAGTGGCAAGGGATCTGTTGATGAAGAACACCACAGAATTGTTGACTCCATTAATGCAACTGTCTGAAACCTGTTCTGTTTATCCGAATACTGGACAGCATTTGAGCAGGACATTAATAAGTGGTAAAGTTCGTGACACTTTCTGGGTTATGGATTTTTTTTAATGTCATAATAGATAGATAGATAGATAGATAGATAGATAGATAGATAGATAGATAGATAGATAGATATTTTATTTATAAAGCGCTCGATTCCATGGACTCTGGGTGCTGCACAAACAATTCAATAACACATTTTATACAGGCAGCAGCTTAAACACAAACTAGAATTCTATCCATTCCTTTAAAACTAATCAATCATTAAAAGTCTGCTGAAACAGATAACTTTTTACAGTAATGCTTTCTTAAATGCTTCTTCCGAGGGGGCCTCCCTTAAATAATCAGGCAGGGAGTTGCACAGAGTGGGTGGGACACTGAAAATGCCCTATCTCCAGAATGCTGGAGCCTCACTCTGGGAACTCCAAGGAGGCACCCCTGCCAAAATGGAGTGCCTGAGGCAGACGGTAGGGGACAAGAAGATCTTGCAGATAGACAAGTCCCCTTTCATGTAGGGATTTGTAGGTGAGGAGCTCTACCTTGAAGGCAATCCTCCACCTGACTAATGTTTGAATATTTACTCTGTGCCTTTTTTAAATCTCTGTATACGTTTTCAAAAGACCACCATGCATTTGGTTAGATGTGATGCAGATTATAGTGGGTATTTATAGTGATTTTATGGTCACTGTAATCACAAGTTTATTATTAGCCCCTTTAAGAAATATTGTTGTAATAGGTTTGCTATGGTGACATGTTTAATATAAATATTGGTGCTGGTCACCAGTAAGCCACTACCCCTGAGGAAGAATGAGAAGTCTGAAGTGCCGGGGACTGGACACCAGTGCTAGCTCCAAGTACCTTTGTTGGTAATTTTTGCAAATATTTGCATTACTGTTTTTTTGGAGCTCTTTATTTCAGCCAGCCTATGCATGCACTTTAAGACCCACCAAGATATCTATATACAAGCACAATGTTACTAAGCCTCTTTGCACGGTATGGATGGATGATTTTTTTTTGCTTAGCTTAGCATAGCTATTGCATTAAGGGTATTTCAAACTGTTACAAAATATTTTGATGCAGTTTTGTCAGTAAGTTTCCTCTTGTACTAGTGCAATATATAGTTGGTAGTATGTCAGCATTTTTCATAATATGAAGTGGTAATATGTTTTTCAGCTGCTGTTTATGAGAGCTATAGAATGGTACTGCAGTCATGTCTATAGAGTGCAGGGAATAATTCTTGTGGAACTGCTTGGAGCTTATTCTAGGGCATTGGCAGGACCATTCCCCTGTACCACCCTATTTGAAAGTTTTTTTGGCAGTTCACAACATTAACAAATCTCTGGAAAAGTCTTCTCTAGATCCTATCTTTCTTTATTGGTGCCTTTTTACAACCTATTATTCTGTGTGTGAGATCCCATATCCAGAACATGATGGGCCTCCTGGAGAAACTAAAGGACATAGTATAGCAATCAGATTTTCAGTGGGTGGCCATTGCTATGGTCAGTACTTGCACTATTATTCTCCACAAATTGGCCCTGGAGGCAGTGGAACACATTTTGGTACAGCAAGAAGCTCAAGGCAACATCCCCCACATTCTTCCTTCTACAGACCCTGGACTTCATCTTACACTAACATTATTTTGAGTTCCATAAAGCATTTTATTTGCAGTGCTGTGGCACTGCAATGGGGCAGCAGCCCTTCGCCTCCCCATATGATAACCTTTATATAGGCCTGTGGGAGGAAGAATTTATGTTAAATGAGAAAAAAAAATTTTTTGTAGGAATGTTGTCCTCTGGTTTTGCTTTATCAAAGATATATATTTGGAGAGGTAGGAAAACCATTCAGGACTTTGTTCAGTTTCTTAAATCTAAAATTTACCTTTGAAGTGGGAGAGATCAAAATAAATGTTTTGGAAGTTACCCTAGTGGGCACTGTTGGTAAGACAGTTGACTCAGAATGTTAAAGAAAATCTACAGCAGCAAATACAGTGCTCCACACCTCCAGTGCCCACCTGAAAAAAACTTATCAGTTCAATTCCCAATGGCCAACTATTGCATGATAAACACAACAGTTCAGATACAACAGCGTTTTAAACAGCAAGGGATGAACATATGAGTAGATGAAGAGAGAGAGGGGATATGAAGAGCCAGTACCTCAAGAAGCTTTGTCTAAAGTTAATTGTCAGGATCAGAAGTCTTTACTTCATCCAAAGGGTAAAAATGACTCCAAGAATAAAAGAGAGCCACCCATTTCCTTAATTACAGATTGCAATCCAGTTGCTGGAAAAGTAGAAAATCTTATATATGAGCTATGGTCCCTATTTCTTATTGATAACTCAGAGATGGAAATATTCCCAGCAAAACCCAGAATCACATTTGGGAGATCAATACACTTGAAAGACATTTGTAAGGCTAAGGAAAGAATCTAGGAACATTGCCACGCCATTACAAATGGAATAAAAAAATGAATTGGCAGTTCATTTCAAGGAGGTACATGGAGCCCAACTGAAATTGTTCAGTGTTATGCTTTCAAAACGTGTCGCCTCCCATGGGGGAGGTGTCTTAAGTTGCTCTTGCAAAAAGAGACTAAACGGATAAGTAAGCTGAATATGATGCAAGTGGCTACCAGTTGGGTACACCCTATCTGTTTGTTAGGATTATGTTTTAGGGTTGGTGTGCATTCAAATACAAGAAAATTCAAAAATCCAACCACATTGAAGATAGTTTCACAGTCTTGTTATGTTTTTTATTAAAACAATCAACCTGAGCCCATATTTTATCTGATGTTTTGCCATGTTGACATCATCAGGGATAGATAAAGTTCAAACCTATATCACATGTAAACGTATCATATAAACATTTTCCCTTTTTATATTACATTTTTTTAAAACTGTCAAAAATAATGGATTTTTCTAAATTTGCACAAATTATTTACTTTCATTACTACAATAAACTTCTACTAGTGCCCAACTTTCATCCCTAATTTTTCTTTTAGAAAAATCCATCAATTTCATTTTGCGTTTTATAATAGAGAAATGTATAACCCTTATTTTCTTAGCTTTTATTAATTGGTTGCTCTACTTCATTAATATTTTTGTTTATTATTTATTTGCTTTTGATAACCGGGTAAGCACTCTAGACAATCCTGCCTATTTTCAGGCATGACCTGGGAGAATACAAATCAAAATACATGGAGTAGAAAAACACTGCAGTCACAAGTAAAAATTTACAGAGGTGCAGATTACATAGCACACAGGAGGATTATACAATCACATGATATAGGCGGTAACAAACAAGCAAAACCGCAGGAATAAATAAATGTGTAAGAAAGCACAACCTATGTAAAATTTATTACCGTTATAATTTACCTTGATAAATACCCAAATGACTTTATAATTCCTATCAAGTGATAGAGAAGTCTTTTTTTAATATATAAATTCATACACAAGCATTTTGTCATTTATAAATGGTCTCCTTTCCACAAAGAAAGTTTACCATAAGGATTTAAAGATAAACAACATAAATTTATGGTAAAACTTTTTATTTGCTGAAAGCGAGACTATTTCTAAAAGTACTATATGCTTACTTTAACCATTCTAAAAATCATTAATATAAAAACAGACCAATTGTTTGTACTATTTTTTTTTAAATTCAATAAACTTTATTAAATTTTACTTTAACATAAGCTTCCCAAAAGATGGGTAACAATTGGATAACCTGAAGGGCCATCCCATATTACAGCATAATGCAGTCTAATATAATGGAATTGCTCTAAATAGTAACCGTAAAGTGGAAAATCATGATAGCTTTAAGACGGAGGGATGTACTCCTCTTCTCACTTCCTCCACCCCATCCCTCCCTTCACTATTGTTTCCTCCCAACCCACCCAGAGCCAAGTGTTGTTCATAAACCATCCCATTGGAACATTTGTGAAAAAGGAACTATAGTATTAAGTGTTCAGGGCTTTCATATGGAAAGCAAGGCATCCAGTGGCCCCCATCTATTCTGATGTGTCCGGGGCCTGTTACGCATTGAGCAGATATGTTTCTCCAAGTGGAGTGCCAATAATATCTCCCTATGCTATTCCACAACAGGTGGGGATATAGTGTCTGTCCAATGTCTCATAATTATTAATTTCGCTGTGGCGGAAATTATAGCCATATGAGCTTTCCTATCCTTGAGGGTGCCATGGGGAAAATAATTCAATAAACAGACTTCTGGAGTGAATAAAAGGTCAACACCCAGTGTGGGGTCTAGAGACTGTCAGATTGCTTGCCAAAATACTTGCCCTTTTGGGCATAACCACAACATATGGTACAGGGTACCCAGACTGCCTCCACAACATGAACAAACAGGGGTAGACAATCCCCCCAGTTTATGGAGTTTCACTGGTGTAAAATACAGGTTGTGCATGATGTTAAATTGCATGAGGCACAATCTATCTTGTTTAATAAATCTGCAAGAATTAAGCCAGATTTTCCTCCAGAGGTCTATATCAGTACTTAAAGGTAGTTTCTGGGTCCAATAATAGCAAACACCCTGAGGTATATTAGGATTTATGGATTGTATTTTTTTGTAGACTATAGAAATCACATGAGGTTGCTTGGCCAAATGTAAAATTGTAGATAGTGAAACTGTACAGGGCAGAGGATTTTGGACTCTTCCCATATGGGAGACAATAGCTTATTTGAGTTGTCTGAATTTAAAGATGGTTCTTTCATGTACATTAAATCTTGTTTGGAATGTGGGAAAATAAATTATTTCCCCTTCAGAATACAAGTCTGAGGCTTTCCTTCCAACAAGGATGGGCCAGTAAGAGGATGAAATAGGTTTGTGCCCAATTTTAAAATGGGGATTGCCCAACACTGGTTGATCTAAACAAATATGCCAGTTAAGGGAGATGTGCAGCTGCAGCTGGTGTAGAGTTTTGCTAGATCATCCTAAGGTGGTGTTCTTTAGGGGTTTAGGGATTGCATGGAGGGTGGTGTATAATAAAGAGGAGAGGATTGTACTGTATTTTTACATGTGATATGTTTGATCTTTGTCTAGGCCTTATGTTCCCTAATGAAGCCAATGTGGCAAAATGTTGGATCAAATATGCACTCAAGTTGACTGATTTAAAAAAAATATATATGTATAACAAGACTGTGAAAATATCTTCAGTGTGGTTGTAGTTTTGAACTTTCTTGTAAGTAAACTGAATACACTGCATCCAAAGGGTTACAACAACAGACTAGACTTTATTCTTTTCCACTGAATGTTTACAAATATGCCTAAGATAACTGTATCTGTGATGCTATAACAGGCGTAAAAAGTCTCACATCACAAATATTAGCAAGGTTGGGTGTCAAAGTAACATTGTTTACATCCATAAGTGGACTTACTTACTGTAGTTAGCAATAAATTGTTAACCTAAAATCTATTTACATTTTGCATTGTTACTTATTTTGAGTCCACCACCGTTCTTTATTTGTTCCCCTCCCTTAAATATTTAAACAGTTATATACTAACACGGATGCTTTTTGTAAATGGATGCCCTAGGGCACTAGATTAAATGTCTGAATATTATATATGCCACCAAGATTTATCTTCCCCTTTCTTTTTTCTTTGATTGTCCCCCCCCCCCAACCTTTGAGCTGAAAACCATATCCTCTACATTTTTTTTGTAATCTTATTTGTTTTTCTGGTGTTGGTATGGTTTGAAAAAAATGATGAGTTGGTTTATTAAATAAGTACTTTATAAATGTTAATATAGGGTATTCGGGATTTTCTGCTGTATATGGAATTTTTTGTTTAATTATCTGCTCAACTTCATTCTGCTATCTCCAAGTGTTCTTTATCCTCATTATGGTTTGTTCAGTTCACTTATGATACCACTTCTGAATGCCTTTTGTGCTGCTTTAGAAAATGTTTATCTAAGGCTACTGGTTGACAACTACAATGGTCAGTTCAAGAACTGGCCAGTTATAAGTCAAAAATCATTTGGTGCTTGATAATTTAAACTCTTTTGAGTCATTCATTATAGATGTACCATTTGAAGTGAACAATCTCTTACAAAAATGTCTTTTGGATTTGTATTGGAATACAACACTTGAAATAGATTTTGTACAAGTTTTAATGGTGGGGTGAGAATGTTTGATTTATAGTTCAAATTGGATTACTTGACACAGTCTGTTTGACTAACTAATGATGATTATTTTTAATTGATTGTGTTATTTGTTGGAGATAGGTTTTGTATGAGGCCATGATCTCTGATGAAGATCAATCAGTTAAAGTGCCAGGGCTTGTGTTTGGTGTCCTGTAGTTCGTTATTTTTACACTAAATCTCACTTTTGTTATAAATACAGTACATTTTCTAAACAAAGTCATCTGCATTTCTTGTGTTTCCTTCAGTGCATCTACTGATTCCTGCCACTTGGGAACCAACACTGTAGTTAGTGGCTAGTAATTACACTGCTATAGAAAATGACTATGCCAAAGGGAATAATACACTGAACAACTAAACATCCCCATTCGGTTATAAGTGATATAGCTTACAGTGGTACAGGCAACTGCCCAGTAGCAAATTCCTCAGGCAGTGCAACACTGACTTGGTTGCTATTGGTTGATCTACTTTGTGTCAGATGTTACCTTATCAGCAGTAGCTGGGACTCCCATGTGATGCACATCCTCTTTCTAATTTATCTTCTCTCTGTATCCCTCATCCAGAGCAATTCTGACTCCTATGAGGCCCCCCGATATTCTGATTTAGGGATATTCACACAGCTTGCTGGACACGTTCCCTGTCACACCCAGCCACTATTGCAGCTAGAGCAATATGGATTTAAAACTCACACCCTGAAAACCACCCAATTTGTAACAAAGTTAAACAAGATAAGAGAGGACCTTTATCCCTCAGTATGACTACTTTATCACTGCTGTAAATATGTGAGTGTAATACCCCAAAAGTAAAGGTGCCCCACGTGCCCAGTACAGAGTCCCCAGTATCTCACAGTTATAGTGCCCCAGTACCTCCAAGTTATGGTGCCCCCAGCCCAGGTGTCCCTGGCAGTTAGAATAAGGTGGAAGAGTGTGAGGAAGTCAGACAGTAAGCAGTTTATGCAGGCGTGTATAAAAAAAAGAAAGAGCTGGGATATAGGTGCCAGAAACTGATAGCAATACTTTTGGCTCAGTAAAAAAATATGTATTATTTAGTTAAAAACAGAAACCATGGTAGCATCCCTCCTGTTGCCAATGTTTCATGCACAGCATGTATGCTTTATCAAGACAGTTCAGCAGCTAGTCCATTTAGCACCCATTTATACAGAAAATAATTAAAGGTGCCCTATTAGTTAAAGGTACAGTGTTTGGTGCTTAGTGCAAAGCAATGCTAATGCCTTACATGATCAGTAAGCTTAATACTGCAAACCAGTATGTGAATAAATAGTAAACTTTAAAAACATTAGAAAAATCTATGATTCTTACAGTGGTAATGAATAAGGGTGTATGTGTGTGACAACAAGAAAATGTGCACAGTCTTCAGAAAAAAACAATCTAGCAAAAGGGAATAAGACTTTGGAATACCAATACATTTTTGAGAAAGAAAGAAAGAAAGAAAGAAAGAAAAAGAAAGAAAGAAAGAAAGAAAGAAAGAAAGAAAGAAAGAAAGAAAGGTAGGTCACTGGTGACCAAATAGGATCTGAGGAGTTGGAACAGGCAGGGAAAAAATAAAGCAGACTGGATGGGCCTACTTGTTCTTTTCTGCTGTCAAATTCAATGTTTCTGTGTTGAGACAATATGCTTTGGAGACTCATCTTTACTCTATCCATTGCTTGTTAGCAATTTCACCTGCACGATCCAGAGACAGTTCCCTCTTACTGCATCCTGACATCATTTGGGGCTAGACATTAGAATATGAATAGCATAGTCACCTAAGGAACTCCTTGTCATCTGATTTCTTCAGTCTTCAGGTCAACCCCTCCTTAACAGTGAGCTAGGCAGTGCATGAAACTGCACTGATTCACAGTTAGGGATCTGTTACCCAATGGGGTGGGGGTTTTTGTTTCAGGTTCTTCAGAGATTTTTCACAAGGTCAACATTTGGAGATGTTCCAGATCTTCAGCTTCATCCAGGTCCAGACTTCAGATCCTTTTTCAGGGCCCATGGTTTCATCTACTGCTTCAGTTCTTCAAATTTCTTCCCAGGGTCACAGTGACAGCCTGGAAGTTGTTCAGGTTTGCAATGCCAGTTCTTTAGATTTCTTCCTAGGGTCCATGATGATGGCCTGGAAGCTCTTAATTTTGCCAAAGTTCCTTGGAAATGCAAGTGTTCTAATTCTTCCCTGGAGTCCATTGTGATGGTCTGAAGGCTCTTCCAAGGAACAAAAGTTTGTTATTCCAAATCCCAGGGTTTTGTCAATGCCCAGCGACCCAAATCCCTTGTTCTTTGTAATAGTCAGTTATTCATGGCAGCCAATGGAAAACATGTACTGGGAGGTTCCTCAGTTCACATACTTGACCACATCATCAATGGTGTCCAGCAGATCCACAGATAATTGTGTGTGGTACTATGAAAATTTACAGTTACAGAGAATTTTACAGTTATAAAGTATAGTACAGTGATAGCGATTTTAGTACAGTTAGAGTTATTGGTGTGATTTAAGAAATGAGTAATAATATTAGAAATGTTGTAGTTTGAAAGCAAACATTTTGTTGTTCACACCCCCCCTTCTCTTGTTCCAATTTCTGTGTTTCAGTTGCTCAGTAAACAGGTCCCATTTTGTGAGCTGCATCTCCTGCCTCTTTAGTTTGGTGAAACTTTCATTGTGTAGCCAAATAGTCAAAGAACTGCCTTACCCACAAACCAGTCAAGACAACACACCTTAATCAAAGTCCTGACAGGCTGGCAAATCACATTCGACTCAAATTTCTCAGCTCACTTCACCTAGTGTAGTCAGAGTCCAGGTTGATTGGTTGGTTCAATGTTCTCAGAAATTTTAGCTCACTTCATGAATATATACAAAAAACAGTAATGTGATCACCCGTTGCGATCCATACCTATACAGGACATCAATAAGCTGCACCTGAAAATTTTGAGGGAGGGGGTAATAGGACTGGGCCCAGCATTTATGTGGAATGTAGAGTAATAATTTGGTAGGTACCCAAATCATGCCTAGTTTGCAGTCTGATATAATACGTGGTCCAAACTGCCTTTTCGTATGTACTCCCAAAATATAAATGGTTATAATAACCCCATTAATCAATGTAAATTTCTGACCACAATCAAAATACTTAAACCTGATATCATTACTCTATGAGTGGTGCACGAGAAGTTCCAGACTCAAGATTTTTATTTGAAAAGCAGGAATGAGATGACATTCACCCATAATGAGCATTAGCTTATTTACACTGGATTCCTGATAAATTTTACATACTGTAGTTAATGTTGCAATGTATCAATACATAAAACTCATAATACATGTGCATCAGGTCAAAACATTACACATTCATGTGCACTCTTTGTACATGGTTTCCTGACAAATTTTACATAGTTCATGTTACAATGTATCAATACATAAAATTCGTAATAAGTATGCATCAGGTCAGAACATTACACATTCACATGCGCTCTTTGTACAGTGTACAGGCTGAGCGCTCTGTGAACAGTACAGAGAATGTATGCCCTGTACAATACCTAGGATGTGTATTTTCTGGATGTCCATAAGACGACCAGCCGAGGAGGTGATAGAAGCACTGTGCCAGTCACCATATGAGTTCCAGTTGCACAAGCACTTCAGATGGGGGGGGTGGCAGGGCAGGTGGTCTGTGCCACAGTGCATGAGGCTGCTAGACACTAGGGAGTAATGTTTTCACAAGGGAACAGTGATCAGTGGTTAGAGGGGTACCACAGGACACCAAGGAATATTGTCTTCTCTTGTTTTCAAAACAACTTTTTATTATGTGATTACTCACAAAGTAGGACACATGAATTTAGAATGTGGAGACGAATCGGAAACCAGAGGCGACCACTGGCCTGGGAGATGGTGATTGGAGGGAGGCAGGACTGCACTAGGGAACATTACAATAATACAGTATATGTGATGGCAATTGGAGGGTTGGGGGGACCACAAGTCACCAGGGAACTTTACAATAATATATGGGCCAATGATCAGAGGATAGAAAGGACTGCTAGGCACCAGTGAACATTACATTTATATATGGAACACCAATCAAGAGGCTGGTGAAACTAGGCACCAGGGAACTTTACAATAATATGCAGGCAAGCAATAGGAGGGTGGAGAAGACTGCTAGGCACCAGCAAACATTACATTTTATATGAGATGGCAGTTGGAGGGCAGGGGGACCACTAGGCACCAGGGATATTTCTTATACCTGACAAGATGGCAATCAGAGGGTGGGAGGGACCACTGGCCACAAGGACTATATTTTAATTTCACAGGAATGAGCAATCAGAGTAGTGGTGAGAAGGCCACAGAGGCACAAACCTGCCATCGCTTCCCGTGCAAATTAGCCCATAATGTGCATGCATATGCCCCCTTTGTGTCTTGCATGCCCGATGGGCTCATTTGCATGCTGCTGTTTGAATATTACACCAGGAGATACCAGTGCTATCGGATCTGGGGGCATTGTTCCCTGCATATTGCAAGGCTTCATGTTGAGACAGTGCTATTTGACTTAGCACTGTGCTGACATGTCCCTTTATTCTGTCGGATAAAACTGGTGTGCTGTCTGATTGAATGTAGCATCCTCAGGATCATGGGAAATGGGCAAGTGCAGCGCAAAACTTTGTGTTCTGCTTTGCCCATTTTTTTGAATACTGGCCACAGGTGTCCTATCAAAACTTGACTGTCCACCATATCAAATGCATATGAGAGATAGAGGAAAATAACAATAGACTAATGCCCTCTATTTCTTTCTATATGGAGATCAGTACTGCAATACATACAGTTTTAGTGCTGGGGTGTGGCACACAGCCAAATTATAATGGCTCATGAATGTCATATCCAGAGGAGATTCTAGCTGCTACCCCACCACCTTCATCAAAAAAGAAAGGTTAGAGATAGATTACTGCCTCAATAGACAAGCTGGAAGTGATGGGTAAAGTAGCAGTGGGGTTTTGAGCATTCTACTAGCATCTCCATGGCACTAAATTGAAGAGGAACCTCTGAATGGGAAGAGGCATAGCTGCATCCAAAGGATGTCCTACTCAGTGTGGATCTCAAGAACCAGCAGCAAGTTTAAAATTAAAGAGTTGGTCTGCCTCATTTTCATGTTATAATATGACAAATCTTACCCTATCTTAAGCAATCTGTGGCATGTTTTATTTCAAAAAGTATATAATTTTGTAATTTAAAAACTGCCTTGATAAATATTGCTCTATATATTTTATCTGAGGTTAGTCCCATTGAGATAAGGGTGAGCTGTACTGTATAAAGGCATTTGCCTGACCTGGCTGGTAAACACTCTATGATTCCTATGATCCCTATGACTGATTCACTTCTAAAAACTATACAGATGGTCCAAAGGACCTGTGTTTCCCTTTGGCATTTTGACACTATGAAGCAGTTTTTATAGAAAGCGCACACTTAGCATGTCCAAGCTGTTTGCAAGCCACATGATCTGCAACTGCTAATCAGCAATGCTGGAGACAAAGAATACCTTGCCATGTGTACATCTCAGTGCCATTTCCAGCTCCCTCTGTCTTGTAGAGGAAGGACCTGGCTATTGCAGGAGTTCTGTATATGTCAAAAAGAGTTCCTTTTTGATCAGAAAACTTCAGAAATCATCAGGGAATCATGTATTCTCATTCCATTTGGCTGATTTACTACATTTGCAGTAACTGTTCTTTCAGACAGGCAGACTTATGAAATTGTGCTACAGATCAGAGAAAATAATGCACAACATGAGCCCACAGTGTTAACGGCAGGCCCAGGAGCAGGAAAAGGGTAGAGAAGATTTAGCAGTCTGAGAATGTTGTCAGGGGTGGAGTTGGAATTTTTTGGCAGTTTTTTACTGAGTGTTGGTGGTGTAAAATGCATAGAAACCCATCTTAATTCTAATTTATTTAAGTTATCCCTTGTAGACCAGGGGCAGGATTCTCAAAGCTCTCAGAAGGTGCAAAACCTTCCCTAAGTCCCCAAAACTCCCTCAGCTACGGAAGAAAAGGGGAGTTTGCTCCATATGCTATTCACAAAAACCCCTGCAGCTGTGGGAAAAACCACTATGAACTGTGGAAGAAAGTGCAGCTGCATAAGTCCCTCACGACAAAAAGATGTGAGGTAAGTAAGACACATTCCCTGAAAGGCTATTCACAGCCAGGTTTTTTCCCACAGCTGAGGAAAAAATGTTACACACAGTGGAAAGAGGAGTAACTCTCCCTCAGCACATTGCAGTAGTGCCCTAGCAATTGGAATCAATGAAGAAGGAAGTGTACCACAGGTAATAGCATCTCAGATGATATAGCAGTGGCTGATGTTACAGCACTGAAAGCACACATTGCCATGCTATGGCAACAGGCATCAACCACTAGACCCAGTGCAGCCCATGACAGAGTCGCACAAGCAGTAGAGCCTGACCAGCCAACAGTGAGTGCTACCCCCCCCCACAGGCTACAGGAACACCCCAGGAAGGGATGACCAGCAGGGACAGTCAGCCACTGTGGTGCCAAGATATCACAGGTACCTGTAGTGCTGCTGTGGTCCCAATTGGGGACTGGTTGCTGGTCTCTGTTTGTACTGTCAGCTACATATTATAGCAGCACTGTTACAGTCTGCTGCTGCAGCTATGTGGTTTCCTATTGCTGTACCTTCACAGCCTCTGCAGCTGCAGATTTGCAGCACTTGTGAGAGTCCTGCAACAGCTAAATAGCCTCACCTGCGTTACTTTTTATGGAAATCCGCAGCTGCGCTGGTTTTCTTTGAGAATACAGCGCAGCTGCATTTCTGCACTTCAGCAAGCCTTTTTCCCGTAGCTGCAGGAATTTCAGCTTTCTTTGTGAATCCTGCCACAGGTGTAGATGGAGGTGGGATGTCACCTGAGAGCTAAATAAATGCCAGTCAGTGTTTAATGTAGCAGATATACCCACAATTTGTGTTCTATCTGTTGATCACATGAACGCTGTTGGAAAAATGGCAGTTTGCATCAGTTTTGTACTGACACCTTAACAGATTTTACGATTTTCAGCTGTATGTACTTCATGCAGATTCTTGGCCATTACTTAGAGACTAAGTGAAATATGCATTCAAGTGCAGTCTCAATGAATAGGTGGGAGTTTGAGCTTTAAAATGCATACCCATAAGTTACTTCAAAAAATTCATGTTAAAGGTTATAGGGTTAAATACCAACCACCACCCCTTAATTTCTTGTGAAATTTCAAAATACTCTTACATTTAAAGGGACACTGGCAACCTGTTTTGCATCATATTATTTCTAGTTAAAAACCCACATTTTATGATTGCTTATCTCCTCTAAAATTCATTGATGTCACTGTTTGTTTTGTCTGTCTCCTTGTTTAGTAGAGCTGAAATGCATGGCAATGTATATTTATAAACAATTTTGTTTTGTTTAAAATCCTGAATCTATTCTTATTGAATACTTCCTGAACATCTGAAACACCCACAAACAGTGCCATCACACATGACGCAGGTAGCCTCCCAAACTCCCACTGCACCATGAATGGCTAGACTGTGTTGTGGGTGTTCTCAAGTACAGGAAAGATGTAGTGGGAGTCGATCAAGGAATGTAAACAAACCTGTTTTTGTGTGGTAACACCAGTATGGTAGACAGTCTGTTTTTAACTTTTTAAAAGAAAATAAGAATCAGAATCAAATCACCAGTGATATCAGCTATCTTTATGGAATGTTGGTAATTGTAAAATGTGTTTTTTAAACACAGGACACTTTGAAGCCTAAGAGGCTTGAGCGTGCCCCTTTAATCTTGTCAGACAGGATTTACTACGCTTTAAAATATAATTTTATGTTGTCTAAAAGGGTAAAGATTCTGCTTTGAAATGCATATGTAGTTGTGAAGTTTTAAGGTAATATAAGAGGATAAATTGATAAAAGGGAAGACATCATTAATAGACATCATTTTAGCAAGTTTATACTTTTTGAGTTCTTCATGCCATATGTTCTGTGTTTATATATGTGTGGCATATGTATGTATGTAAGTATATATATGTGTGTGTGTGTGTGTGTGTATATATATATATATGTGTCCTAACACAACATTTCTTTTTATTTCAGATTATTCAAGGATATCTCTAAACTTTTCTGTCAAGCAGAGACGTGAAGAGGAAAATCCTAGGGCCCTGCAGTGTGTAGTGCGTTACCCTTTCCTGACAACAAGAGACTCTGAAGTAACTCATCTGAGAGACAAAACTTACTGCACGCTTACAAACAGCAAAGATATTTGAACCCAGTTAGGTGGTGAAAATCATCATGATGAGCAGTGTGCATCAATTTCAATGCCTAACTATGACCCTGCCAAGCATGGCTACCATAGCAATGATATCAATAGTTCACAAAAGGCAAGACTATCAGAAAATCTGGAGAACATGTGGATGCTGATGAATGTAGCTCACATCATCTCAGGGGTGGTGTTCCTTGTGCCTCATCATCTAGAAGGGTTACAGAAACATTGAATTTGATAGCAGATAAGGACTGCTTGGCCCACCTAGTCTGCCCATTTCCCTACCTAACGGATAAGTTGCAGATCCTAGTTAACCAACAGCCTACTTCCTCCTACCCCCCACTAGAATTGCCTTATGTCTGTCCCATGCATTCTTGAATTCCCCACTGTTTTTGACTCTATGACCTCCTCAGGAAGGCTGTTCCATGCAGCTTCAACCCTCTCTGTGAAGAAGGACTTCCTCACATTACTTCTGAGCCATCCCCCCCATCATCAAATTGCCCCCCTTTGTTCTTGCACATTTCTTTTTCTGAAAGATGCTACTCTCTTGGACTTTGTTGATCCCCTTGAGGTATTTGAAAGCTTCTATTATGTACCCCCTCTCCTTCCTTTCCTCGAGGCTATACATCTTAAGCTCCTTTAGTCTTTCTTCACATGTCTTCTGATGCAGACCCTGCACTATTTCAGTTGCCCTCCTCTGGACAGCCTCCACCCTGTCTATGTCTTTGCGGAGATGGGGTCTCCAGAACTGTACACAGTACTCCAGATGTGGTCTTAGCAACTGTCTGTACAGAGGCCCAACAACTTCCTATTTCTACTGATGATGCCACTCCTTATGCATCTCAGTATCCCCCCAGCCCTCCTTACTGCCTTCTCACATTGCTGGCCCACTTTTAGGTTGTCTGATATGACTACCCCCAGGTTCCTTTCCATTTTTGTTGTTGTCAGTAACTCACCTCCTATTGTGTACTTTTCCCCTGGGTTTTTGTTTCCCAGCTACATTACTTTGCACTTCTTTGCACTAAATCTAAGCTGCCATACATTTGACCATTCCTCCAACCTTGCCAAGTTCCATTTCTTCCTTTCCACCCCGCCTTGTGTATCAACCCTGTTGCAGATCTTTGTGTCATCTGCAAAGAGACATACTTTCCCTTGCAGTCTCTCTGCAATGTCACTTATAAAGACATTAAAAAAGACTGGCCCCAGTACTGAACCCTGCAGTATCCCATTAGTGTCCCCCCCTTTCTTCACTTTGGACTTCATTTATTATTACCTGCTGTGTCCTGTTGTCCAGCCTGTGTTTTACCCAGGCTAGCATCCTGGGACCCACTCCCAGGCTGGCTAATTTGTTTATTAATCTTTTGTGCGGGACTGTGTCAAATGCCTCGCTAAAGTCTAGGTAGGCCATGTCCACAGCCCCTCCCTGGTCTACTACTTTGGCTGACGAGTCAAAGAAATCAATTAGATCTGTCTGACATGACCTTCCTGCTGTGAATCCATGCTGCCTTTGGTCATGTGCCTCACTGGCCTCTAGGTACTCAACAATTCTTTCCTTCAGAAGTGATTCCATCATTTTCCCTACCACTGAAGTCAAACTGACAGATCTGTAGTTTCCTGCTGCTGTCTTGCTCCCACTTTTGTGAAGGGGAATCACATCTGCCCTCCTCCAGTCCTCGGGTACCACACCATCCTACCATGATTTATTAAAAAGGGTATTCAGTGGTGTTACTAGTTCTTCCCTTAGTTCTTTTAGAATTCTGGGGTGAATTCCATCAGGCCCCATTGCTTTATTCACCTTTAGTTTTAGGAGTTCTTTCAGAACCCTTTCTTCTATGAAAGGACTAATATCAACCCCAATCCAGAACGCTTCTGTTGACTAGATTAGGTATCTCCCCTGCTTTTCCATTGTGAATAGTGGGCAGAAGTATTTGTTCAGTATCCCTGCTTTTTCACTGTCACTCTCTGCCCAACCACCTTCCTCTTTATTCAACCTCAGTATCCCTACCTTAGTCTTTCTTTGCTCCCTAATGTACCTATATAAAGGTTTTATCCCCCTTTTTAACCAAGTTAGCTATCTTTTCCTCTGTTTGGGCCTTTACTATTCTGACTGACTTTCCCACTGGCTTCTGCTTTAACTGGTACAGTTCTCTGTCCTGCTTCTTCCATGTTTCCTTATACTTCCTGAATGCTATCTTTTTCTCCATTACCTTCCCCGTTACGTCTTTTGAGAACCATAGTGTTTTTTTCTTTCATTTTGATTTGTTTATTTGCATCACACAAAGGCTTGTTGCCTGTGTGTTGGCAGTTTTGATGTTTCTCCATTGTTGCTGCACCCCACCTTCTTGCCTGTTTGCTAGTGCTTTTCTGAGGTACTCTCCTATTTTGACAAAATCAGCCCTCCTGAAGTCCAGTACCTTCACTTTTGTGTGGCTTGACTCTACAGCTAAGTTTATCATGAACCACACAGTTTGGTGGTCGAAGATGGCTACCAACTTCAAGATCGGAGATCCTCTCTCCATCCCCATTTGAGAGTACCAGGTCTAAGACTGCTGTCTCCTGAATGGGTTCCAAAACTAGCTGTCTGAGGCATGCCCCCTGTAGGGCATTGAGAATGGCCCTGCTCTTGGATGTGGCTGCAACAAAGGTGCTCCAGTTAATATCAGGCATATTCAGGTCACCCATCAGCAATATCTCCCCTTTCTCTGCCATCCCAAGGATGCCTTCTATCATTTCCTTGTCCATTTCCTCCCCCTGAGACAGGGGTCTATATACAACCCCTGTGTGGATTGTGAAGCCATTTCCAGTCTCAAGGGTGACCCACAGTGCCTCCTCTCCTCCCTGTTTACCCTTTAGTTCTGTTGATTTGATCCCTTCCCTTACATAGAGAGCTACTCCTCCTCATCTTCTTCCTTCCCTGTCCATCCTGTAGATTGTGTACCCTGGTATTTTGACATCCCAGTCATGGTTCTCTGTGTACCATGTTTCTGTGACTGCCACAATATCCAGGCATCCCCCTTCCATCAAGACTACCATTTTGGGGCACTTTTTACCTAGACTAAGGGCATTGGTACTCATTATCCTCCATTTTTTATGGCTTTATTTCTTTTGGCCCCATCCCTGTCCTTACTGATTTTGTCTTGTTCTCCATTTACCCCGCCTTTCTCCCTATTGACTGCTGATACACATGGAATCTATAACAAATATGTAATCAAAATGAAGGGAAAGAAACAATATGCAACTGCTATTGTTACAAAAACAGCTGAAGACACAATGAAAAGAATGGCTGAGCAACGTGATGATCAAGATAGCTCACAAAAATTAAGACAGAGGACCTCATTGCAAGGGAGTTTCGTAAACATGACAAGTGCTACCTAAATTATACAGTAATCACATGGGACAAGACCCCAGATGATCAGAGTAGAAGTGATGATGAGGATGACAATGAGCAGTCAGAAGGAACTGGGATTGAGGTCATTTGTTATGTAATTGAAGACAACATGCTTCAAAGACACCAAGCTCTTTCAATGAGGATGTTGAATGAAATC
This sequence comes from Neoceratodus forsteri, assembly GCA_016271365.2. Classification (NCBI taxonomy): domain Eukaryota; kingdom Metazoa; phylum Chordata; order Ceratodontiformes; family Ceratodontidae; genus Neoceratodus; species Neoceratodus forsteri. The sequence continues at coordinate 518,458,550 of CM028133.1, read as the reverse complement.
TCCAGCATTGGAGCAGAAGATCAATGATGCCATCACAAATGTAGAAACCAGCTGAAAAAGAATATGGGATTCACTTTTATTTTGAACAGCTTATCCTGAAAAACCACTAGTTGTAATCAGTGCTGACTCATTAACTGGTGGTGCATCAGTCACAGAGCTTTTGAGAATGGATGGCAATCAAGTCATCAAGCACGCTTCTTCCTTATTGCATGAACACATCTTAAGATTTGTGCAGACAGCACCTTCACTACCATGGCCACCAACAGTGGTTGCTCTCCTGAGTAAAGAATGACAGCTCCCAGAGACAGTTCAATCATGTTTCTCCCATGTACTAAAATCCCCCAACCATACAGAGAGTGAAAAAGTCTCCCATTTGTCAAACTCCTACTCAGAAGACCTAATTCATGGTGTCACATGCAGCAAGTTTCTAATTACAAAACACACACATGTTGGAGTTGTGCTGCAGAATATGACTGTACAGAAAATGCCCATTAACATTCTGTTTTATTCAGGAAATAATTGCAGTCATGACCAAGTGAATGAAATTCAAACTGGTTTAGCAGAACATTCTTAACATTTTGAAGAGCAAGGTGTGTTACTGCCACTTCAGCCAAAGTCAGAGTCTTCTGTTGTCTTAACAGTTTTCTGGATGGACAACTTTGATCAGAACACTGAAACAGTAACTGAACATGGAAAAATACACAATACACATGGTGTTTCATGCCAAGAAGAATCTGAAGGCTCCATTCTCTGAAAACAATTTATTGAAATTCCTCACTCAAAAAGAAGGACAATTGTATCTAACAAAAAGGAATTAGAACATTGACAGGTGAATCCAAAGAAGGAGCCAATCATATTTGGCAATATTCCCAAGTCTATTGCGCCAACATCAGTGGCAAATATAGGCAAGGCAATGCTAATGCTATGGAAACTCAGTAAGGAAGCATACAAGGAGGATCAGCTTGTCCCAAGGTTTACTGGTTGGCTGACATTAGTTTGTAACAATCATTCAAGGTCACCAAAGAAGACGGTTATCACATATCTTCCACCCATCCACAAACCCATCACTGATTATGCCACTGTAGTTGAATACCTCACACAAACACAAGAAATAGCTCAGTAAGTAAATATGCCCTATGAGCACCTGACACTTGATGTTGGAGCAGCAACAAAGGCATATCATGTTGTGTGGAATTTCCCTGATCAGTTCCACAATGTCATAATTAATTTGGGAGATTTCCAGCTGTTTCTGGAAAACCTTGGCATTATAGGATGGTTAGTTGGTGGCAACAGCTTTGAGGACATAGTATTTCAGGCTGATCTTTGTGCCTCTGGCAGCAAAAGGGGAGTTTTGTGTGGGAAGCATTACAGTCAAGCATTTGCTGTACATGAGGATTTTGCAAATGCCTTAGAGTAATTCCTTCAGGTCAGATTTCTAGTGTATTCAACAAAATTGAATGTCAAACCTGAAGTATTGCGTGACCTGATCAGATCATCACCTCAACCCATAGACTTCCATAAACTGCTTCAGGAAGATGAGAGTGTCACTTTCCAGGCTACGTATGAGGCCTTCAGGCAGTAGACTCATTGCAGAGAGCTGGGGAAAACCACACAGCTCTGGATGACATATCTGGATCTAGTGAATTGGCAGAAAATGCTCCACAAAGCAATAAAAGAAAACAACTTTGATCTGAGACTGTTAGAAATATTCACTTCCCCCATTCTTCACCTTCAAAAAGCAAAATTATGCTCACTATGGGGCTTACTATGTGCACACACTTGAAACTCTTAAAACTTCATATTCAGAGTCCATGACATTAATTGAAAAGCAAGGTCTTTCAGTTTACAGGAGCCATCACAAAGCTTCTAGGGAATCAGTTGACCAAGCTGGTGAGCAGACATACAGTTGAAGTGCCAAAGGTTCAGGTGGAATCAAATACTTTCCTGCAAATCAAATGACCTATGATAAATTGGTGTTAAATCAGTCACATCTATCAATATTCAGAGAGGCACTTTTGGAGATGACTAGCCTTCACAGTTCAGCCAGTAATCCACAAAAAGCATGCATGCCATCTGAAATAATCAAGTCAGAACAAGTCAAAGCCACGTTGACTCTTCTCAATCGACAGTTTATCAACCCATTCAGTGCTGCTTTAGATGCTGAAAAAATTTACAATTTGTCCTCTGGAGCACCTGTTGCATCTGATATTGAAGAGAACCTCACCTGTATCATTGAATGAGGTACAGAAATGTATGAACAGTTTGTCAAAGAAAGACTGGAAAGTGGTAAAAATAAATATTTTGATTCAATTTCAAAGGCCCCGGTGAAAACTTTCAATGATGCAAACAAAAAAAAATGCAAATAACTGCCAAAAGAAAAGTTTCCGAACTCAAATTTGAAAGAGATATATTGGGAATACGTTTGGTCCTTTCAAACAAGCATAGCTTCCCAATAGATATAAACAAGTTATTAACATATTGTCAGGGCCCAGTCTCACTGAGTCTAGCCAATGCAGATGGAACTAGGCAGACAACACCACAGAGCAAGTTACTTGAGGTGCTAGCAGAATACTGTCCAGTGTTAGACACTTCGGAGCTTCCCCCCAGGAAAAGTGTCTCAGCATACATAGTTGCTCTAATGGCAATAGTGCATGTTATGACAGGAATCCTTGAAACCTTTGGTGATCTGGCAATAGAAACCCTGAATAGTCTTCCAAATGCATTTGCAAGAGTGGGTGTTGTTGCAGATATATACAGAAAGCAGGTAATCAAAGAGGCTGAGAGATTTCAAAGAGGATTTAGTGAGAAGCATATTGTGAAAGGTCACAAACATGCTAAAGAATGTCAGTTACTTTCTTTCTAATGAATCTAACAAGGGGCACCTGATTTATTTGATCATGCAGGTCTGGGGAGAAAATTGCATGAGTTTGACAGAGGACAAAGTGATCTATTTTTTGAAGAGAGAAAAATGTTACATGATCACAAAAGAAGGGACTGTAGTTGTGGATGACCTCTGTTCTGACCAGTAAGAAGCAGATACAAAAATGTCCCTTCATGTGCAACATACCATAACAATATGTCCATTCACTGTCATCATCTGTTCACCATCTGGGGATACCTATATACCAGTAATTTTACTGTCACTATTCTCAGAAAGGGAGCACAGTATATACCTGGACAATGACCATGGTAACAGTGTGAAAATATTCAACATTAGCAAGTGTGAAATGACCAGTACAATAAAGAAGGCAAAGACTATGTTTCTGCTTTCTTCAAAAAGGGTAAGAAGATTTGCTGGAACGTTCTTCAAAAGTACCTCAAATTCCTGGATGTCTTTCAGAAACATTGGAGTGACTGGCAAGTGGATATGGGTGTTGTAGCTCTGCTGGAGGAGTATGTCTGTAAACTGTATGGAAGGAAGCAAGTTACTAGTGTATGTATAGCGAGGCATCAGATCTTCTGGGAGTAATATAACAAAGACAACAGAATAACTCATCTGTCTTTGCTACCACCCTTCCAGGAAACCCTGAAGTTACATATTGTATGAGCCAACTATGTCTGCTGATTGTGGAGACTTTCTTCTGTTGCAGTTATCGATGCTCCAGATGCAGCTTTCCATGGTTGGACTGATGATCTCAATGTAAAGGGAACGGACACATAATTTACAGATGATGTGATGTCTCTGCTCTATAATGCAAATGATGAGGACTCAGATGAGGACCAAGATGTATGTGATTACCAAAATGATATTGGCATATCTGGTATACACACCCTACAGTGACATTTCAACAGTGGGGTCCCCTACAGTGACAACAGTGCCACATCACTGTAGGGAACCTGCTGGAACCTGGCACTGTCTGTCAGGGGTCCTGCACCCCCCCTGAATCAGCTCCGAGCTGGAGTTGAGAATCCTAAGTGGGGGGGTGCAGGGGGAGCAGCCCCCCACATGTCGGGTTTGGGGGCAAAGCCTCCCAAAGAAAACACTTGTTTTTCTAAGAAACCAGCAGTCAACTGCAAAATGCGGTCAACCTGCCTGTTTCACTGTCTGGTTGTTCGACCAACTTTTTGCCGATAACCAGTCATGGATCCTTTATATCTGATGATGATGATGATGAAGATTTTTTAGATGGACAAGACTAAGTTCCACTACTTTAAAAACAGTCATATTTTAAATTTAATTTTTTTTTATAAAACTGTTTTGTGTAAACAATGGTGTTTGCATTTTTTTTCTTTTAGATAAATTTCCTTCTTTAAAAAACTTTTAAAATAAACCTTTGAAACAACTTATGGGTATGCATTTTAAAGCTCTAACTACCGCCTATTCATTGAGGTCACAGTTGAATGCCTATTTAATTTAGTGTTGCAGTAACAGGCCAAAAATCTGCATTAAGTACGCATAGCTGAAAATCACAAAATTTGACAAGGTATACACTTGCTAAAATTTTGTCTATTGATGGTGTTTCCACTTTTATCAGTTTGTCCTCTTATATTACCTTAAGACTTCAAAACCATGTATGTATTTCAAAACAGAATCTTTACTGTTTTAGACAACATAAAATTAAGTTAGAAAGTGCAAAAAATCCTGTCTAACAAGATCAAATATAAGAATATTTTTAAATTTCAAAAGAAATTAAGGGGTGGTGGTTGATATTTAACCCTATAACTTTTAACATCAGTCTTTTGAAGTAACATATTGGTATGTACAGTATTTCAAATCTCTAATGCCTGCCTATTCATTGAGACCACACGTGAATGTATATTTTACTTACTCCAGAAGTAATGGCCCAAGAATCTGCACTAAGTAAGTGGAGATGAACACCGCAAAATTTGTCAAGGTGTTAGTATAAAATTGATGCAAAGTGCTATTTTTGCCCCAGTGTTTATGCGATCAACAGACAGATTATGAATTTGGGGTATATCTGCTACATTAAACAACTAACTGCATTTCTTTAGGTCTCAGGTGACACCCCACCTCCATCTACACCTGGTCTATTGTGGCAGGAGCAGGATGCAGTAATTTACGCAGACTGGGAAGGGTACAGGGGATTCTTGAAGTATTTGTTTGATCAATATTGTTTTTCTGACTGCTTCTGGTGCAGCTCTTGCTGAAAAAAAATGTAATATTTATGACTGTTCTTGCATGACTTCTAAGAGTAACTAAAAAATGAACTTCATGTCAAAATGACTGTAAAGCCTGCATGACTGTAAAATGTTATCAGATGCACAAACTTATTTTTCTTGCATGAATAAGTGCAAGTTTATTGTAAATACATACAAGGTTTTTGCATGATCATGTTAAAAGTAAGGATGGGTGAAAGTTGTGAATTCTGCCTTGGCTGAACTTTTGTGGAATTTCAGAAATTCCGCAAAAGTTTTCACACTTTAGCCTATGGTGAGATTGGAAACTTCCAACCATTTTCCTTAGATTTTCCTTGTTTTCCATGGAATGTTTGGGCTGAACTGTGTAATAATACATTAAACTGTGGAATTTATTTCATTCACATTTTATTGTATTATTTAGTGATACAGCTCCACTTGCCAATCGCTGGCCCCTGGTTTCTTGTGCCCCCCCCCCACTGATTGCTGGCCCATATGAAAAAATGTTTGGTGTCCAGTCCCCCACCCACCCACCCACCCACTGATTGCCCCTTCATATAAATAATAATAATATCCTCATTCCCTGGTGTCTAGTGGCCCCTCACTGCCAATCTCGGACCCATATAAAAACAACTGTTGGTGTCTAATCCCCCTCCCACCTGCTGATCACCCAACCATATAAAAAATAAAATACCCCCATTCCTTGGTGTCTACTGCCCCCCATCCACCCACCAATTGCCCCGCCATATAAAAAATAAAATATATCCTTTCCTCATTACCTGGTGTATAGTGGACCCCCACCCTGGCAGGTAGTCCATCACCACCCTGCTTCCCCAATCCCAACCTCAAATGGGTGACCAGCACAGCCCTCTTCTCTCCTCTGCAGCTGGCTACCCACTGAGCTGAATGAATGAACACACACTCTTATTCATTGTAGCTTCTGGTCATCTTACAGTACAGTTTTCAGGGGGGAGAGAAAGGAAGGGGGCTGTTCCAGTCATCCAAGGGGGTGGCAGAATGGGGGAACAGGGGTCCACAATGCCATTCCACCACCTCTGTGGGTGACTGGAATAGCCCTCTCCCCTTCTCTACCCCTGGAAAACTGTGCTGTAAGATGACCGGGAGTTACAATGAATGAGTGCGTACATTCATTCATTCAGCTCAGTGGTCAGCCAGCCATGGAGGAGAGAGGAGGCCTGTGTTCATCACCTACTCAGGGTTAGGATGGTGGGGGAGTGGGGTGGTGATGGACTGCCTGCCAGGGAGGGGTGGGGATCAACTAGACACCAGGAAATGAGAAAAGGATATATTTTATTTTTATATGGAGGCGATCGGTGGGTGTAAGAGGGCCACTAGACACCAGGAATAGGGTATTTTATTTTTTATATGGATGGCAATTGGCAGGTGGATGGGGGGACTGGTCACCAATAATTTTTTTATATGGGGCCAGCGATCAGTAGGGGGGTCACAAAGAACCAGGGGCCAGTGAATGGTGGGGGAGGATTAATGAATTAAACCGTGTAGGGAGAAAGCCGTTGAGCTGAACACTGGCAGTGATCAGTTCAGCTGAATTTTTTCCAGCAGTCTAATACATTAACACGCAGAGTTCTTACATTTATTTCGCAGTTTCTAGGCTAAATTTCTGTGAAAATTGGTGAAATGAATTCTGAACTTTCGTAGAAGCAAAAGTCTGACTTTTGCCGAAATTCTGCTGACATAATTTTTTTTTCGTATATGCCTAGTTTAAGTTTTAAAAGTAGTCAAGAAATCTGCAAGTTTAAAATGTAGTGTGATACAAAATAATTATCCCTGCATGTTTCTTGACTAGTATAAGCAATGGATTTTTTTCTTGAACTATTCTTATGAACACATATACAGGTTGCACACGTTCTTCTAGAAGGTTGTAGGTTCTAGCTCCACATCAGGATGTAAAACCAGTACTGTAGTGTGGTTACCCTGCATAATTGTCCTCCTGGAATTGCTACCCTGCTGACCCCATTTTGCAGCACTAAGCACACCGGTGCATCTGTTAATCAACTCCTCCTCCTTATCCACAGATGCCAGACCACACAAGGACAATGATACTTCTCTTACAGAGCTCCACCTTGGTTCAGTACCTTGGATTTTGAAGGAACATCTAAACCAATGCTCGGACAATTCAAGCTCCTGCTCAGACAGCACCTTGTATCCAACAGTTCCTGTGATTGCTTCGTCTAATGGCTTACCCTCCCTACTCCCTCATTGAATCCTGTTCCTGCCCCCTTCTCAGTTAGGCAAACCTTACCTTAATCCCAACACTTCACCCCTCCCCCTTTCATAATGCTCTCTCCTGAACTCCCCGTCCTACCTTGCTTGCTTCTGGCAGCACCTCTCCTTCCCCCACCCCCCTCCTTTTACCCCAGTCCTGTCCCACTGCACCTCCCTACCTACCTCAGTAGTTTTTTTACCTCCCCTTGCTAAGCATGACAAGGCCTATGGCGCTTCTCTTAGCTCCTCTAGCAGCTCTACCCCCTCTTATTCCTCTTCACCTTTCTGTTTCACCTACTCCTTTACATTACTTTATTATGTCAGTGTATAAATTACTGTTTTTTAACTTGATATTTTCCTTTTTGCACAATTGTTTATTTGCTGTTTTAGATTACCTCTGTTAGTCTTCCTTTTTTTGTATGTAACCCACTCCACTGATGTGGAATCTTTGTAAAAGAGCTGCTTTATGCTCAAAGGTATTTTAATCCAAGACTGAAATAAATGAAAATAAATATATAAAATTTTTCTTCAATCTCATGGTATTGGCATGCAATCTTTCCTGCATGCAGCAAGGAATTTTTCTTGCACTAATTTTGCATACAAAGAAAATGTCACAATCCTCACATAGTCCTTGCATTTAATTCTTACATAATACGTACATAAAAACTTGCATGTAGCCTGCATATGCCAGCGTATATCCTTGCATGTTATACCAGCAAAAATACTTACTAGAGTTTTTATGTTGGCTTGCGCTTGCGCACCAGCCAACATATTGCAGTAATAGCAGATTTGGAGGCACGGTCACTGTGGGTGAATGCAGGGCACGCATCAGTAGGTACGTCCCTCATTCCCCAATAAGGCAGCATGCAGGCACCACACCAGCAACATGTAATGTTATGAGCGCATCTAAGGAAAGGTCCGCTGCAATGAGAGACAAGCTCGTCACGCCGCGGCACCTCCAGACATGCCTTTCCTGGTGAAGCATTCTTGCCACAATGCCAACTTTGGGGGTGCCCAATCCCCCTATCGGCATACCCTGACCCAGTTCATGTGCCGATGGGGGAGCCCACTCCCCGTTGGCATAATGCCTCCGCATTTGTTGTGTGCTGAGGAGGGTGCCCAATCCCCCATTGGCTAGCCCCCCAAACACTCAGGTGGCATGCTGGGAGCCCACCCCAGCATGCCAAATGCCCCTGTAGAAAAAAAAATCCCACAATGTTTTTTTTTTAACCTGTAAAAGAAGAAAATGGTCCTTCATGGTCTGTCTTGCTCCCTCCCCCAACCCGCACCCACCATCTGCGCACCCTTGCTCCCCACACCCCCCTCACCCCATACGTACCACCAGAGTCTGGTGCAATGATCTTCGGTGGACCGGGAACACGTCTGCACTCTTCAAAACTGACTGCGAACTTAGGAAGTGCCGGTAAGCTGTATAATGGCATAAATAGGATTTTTTCAATTTTGGTGCATATCTCAGGCATTTTTTGGAATTTTTGCACCAAATTTTCAACATGGGGTTATTTGGGCCCCTCCTCATGAATTCAGTCACTGTCATGTGTTATTCGGTCCCGAAAGGTGATTTTGCGGTCGCTGCACTGAATCACCTTTTGGGACCAATTATCGAAATGACAGTGCCACTATTCGTGATGTGGGCTCTCAAAAAGCCTATGTTGCAAATTGATGAAAAAAATCCAAAAAATGACTATTTCTGGTGTGCATTAGCGGTTTCCATGCAGCTCATAACTCATGAATCTGTAATATTTTCACTCCAGATTTTCAACATTGCCATTTTTCCATACCTCCTTATCAACAGTATAGCTGTCATTTTACGTATCCTGGCGAAATGTGTTTCGCATCATCCAGCGCCAGAATAGCATGGTTGCTGTGCAAAATCAGTTTTGGACAGTTTGAGAAAATAACAGTGACATTCTTCATGAGCAGAGGTCCTAAATGTGTATGTTGAAAATTTGATGATAGAATCCATAAAATGACTATGTTACAAGCATGCGTTGCGCAGTTTCCACACACCCTTGTAACTTTGCAAATTTGCAATATTTTCATGCCAGATTTTCAACACTGGCATTTTTTCACATCTCTTTATGACAAGTACAGCTGTCACTTTTCACATCCTGCCCAAAATGTGTTTTCACACCTGTGGCACAGAATGGCGTGGTCACTATAGGAAATCAACTTTTGGGACAGATTAACAAAATCACAGTGCCACTGTTCATGAGGGGAGGTCTCAAAATGCCTATGTTGAAAATGTGTCTCTTCAGGGTGGGTGTGAGGTTGGCATCAGTTCAATACTTCACTGCCATTCCTATTATGCATCTCTAATTCCTGCACTACCAATGTCAATGCCAGTGAGACAACATTCGGCATTGACAAATGCTAGTTTACTTTGTTTTAAGTAATGCAAAGCACAGAAATACAACTTTATTTTCACCTGTGAGTGAAAACTAAGTGATCTAAGCTGCTGTAGTGGGAGTGAAGGTGAGGAGGAGTGTATCAGAGTGGGTAATGGGCAATGGGCATGTGTGTGTTTCTGCAGTCACAGCATTTTAAAACTATGGTGAAAAGAACAGGAGGAGAAAGGGATGCATGGAGGAAGGAAGGTGGAATGGAACAGGGAAACATTTCACCATGCCAAGTATACCAAGCACCAGTTCGTCAAGTGGTGATGGTAGAAAAGGAGTCAGGACAGGGACTTGGAGTGATACTGGTGGGGCAGGGCTACACCTGATAGGAGGATTAGGGCTGGGTGAATGATAGTACAGTCAATGAAACCTTAGTGCATTGGTCCCCAAACATTCACACATTTCATTCCACCTACAAGCAGCTTTCCAGTTGTTCATCCACTGCATCTGGTGATGAAACCACCTGAGCAATCCAGTGGCACAGTGGTCTACTCATGTTTCTCCTTCAGTGCTTCCTGTTTTCTTACCCTGAATACAGTAGATCCATCTGGATTTTTAAAGGCAAGCCTAGCCCCTGCCTTTTTCCAACAGTAAGAATAACATGACAACAGTTGCCACCACAGTCACCTGTGCATGTATGATTATGTGGTCAACCCCCCCACCACCAAATCACAGATCAGCAGCAGTACCACCCTGACCACACCCAGTGTTGCTGCTCACCTCACTCATTGTGTAAGGACAGTAACAGTGGGTATGGGTCTGGCATGGACACTATGGTTATCCTGTCATCAGATGAAACATATAGGACAGTGCATGGGGAACAGTTGACAACAGAGCTATTCTTTCACCGAGTTGGCACTATGACAACAGATTACCTAGAGAGTGCAGCTCGAGAGGTAATCCATCGTCATAGTGCCAATGAGGTGAAAGATGCCCTGTTGTCAACTGTTCCCCATACTACCTAAAGTGTATAAGTGGAGCGTCATTTTGAGAAAAAAATCACTACAGCATGTTTCTGCTTCCAAACATTTTCCTGGGTTACTAGAAGGAAAAAAGAACTTTATATTTGAACGTGTTCACGCTTGACATTTTAACTGTTTCAGAACTTTACATTTTGAATGTTTTAATGTTAAATATTAGTACTGCCGCCGACATTGCTGCTTTAGCTATGTGTCCTTTCTATGGGTGAGCCTAACTGGTTCAAATGCTGTTCGAGGACACAGTGTGTGATGTTGATGCAGTAGAAAAAAATCCTTCTGCTGCACTGGGAACGTCACTAGTGTGTGACTACAAGGTTTCGATAAGGATGGATTTCGTTGGAGAACGACGTTCCACCATACACTATAGTACAGTTGTTCACAGAAGTATGGGGCAGGGCTGAGGCAGGGCAACACTCAGAGCAAAATGGCCTGAACAGTGACAACATAAAACTGTATTCAGAAAAGTAGTCTCCAGATACAAAAACTGTCATTAGAGATTAAGGGAAAAGATTTACGAGAATGCCAGAAAAGATGGCAAGCAGTGTGAAAAAGGAATGCATTGCAAACTGTGATGCTGCAGCACAAGGTCATTCCAGGAAGCAGAAACAGCCCATCCCTAGAGTCTGTTGCAAAAAACAATTCAGTTTAACAGCACCAGTTCAGTACCAACAATGCAATCTGGCACCTGCCTAACAATTCAAGCCAACCTTATTTATTTTACCAGTTAATTTCAACAAGTAAAGAACTGTATGTGTTCATGGTTTCTTTGGACAAAAATGGGACAGAGACCCCAAAGGAGACAGCCACATCTGACAGAAAGTGCAACCCATGACAGCAAGTTGTCCAACCACAGTACAGTCTTACTAGCCAAAACTGCTGATTTACTCTCAACTATCTGACTTTCTCTATTTCTCCAGCTTCCTCCCCCTGTTTCAGTCTGGCTTCCACAAAAAGTTAAATAGGTTCTTTACATAGTTTTAATTTATACTGTGTCCACCTATTTTTGTTTTATGTGTTGTATATAATTTGAAGGTGTAGGGCACGGGGAGGGGGTGGGTTGGGATTTTTATTTCCATTTATGTTACACACTTTTGGGATTGCAATTTGAGTTTTGTTTCTTATCCTTTCTTCAATTTACTATTGTTTTATTTATGAATTCATAGAAAATTTTCAATAAAGCATATTTTAATAAAAACACTTCACCATGTCCTCACTCCCTACGTGTCACTGGTTCTGTCCTTATGGACATGAACCAGAGTGTACCTCACTGCTGCCACCATCATTATTCTAGCAAAGGCCTTTGACATGGTAGTCTGCGCCTTCTAAACACGCTGAGAGGTGCAGGTATCTCTTTACAGCCATCAGTTGGGGTTTAAATGTGCTCTCCTGGTTCCCAGGCTTGTTCTACAACTACTAGATCACATTTCCCCTGATCTGAGCACAGGTCCCTAAATTCCTTCCAGGAGCTCTTTCTAGCAGTGCTACAACTGTCATCTACACTGCCAGCTACAGACATTTGTAATGATATCATAAATCCACGACTACCCATGGCTAGACATGAGGCATTTAGTTCAATGTCAAAATTAAAAGCCACTGCTAGATATGTCTGGTTATAGTTATTGTTGGTCCTGTCTACCACTGTAATATCCCTTGCTGAGGGATGATATAGTACCAACAAGAAATAGAGAATAACAAGAATTCTCAACCCAACCAGTTTGCCTTGTGCTGTGTTACAGGAGAATGTAAACAAACTCCAGGGGGCTTAGGTTTAAATTCTAGTTTGGTTATATCAGTTCTTTCTTAAGAACAAGAAAATGTCAAAAGGGGCAAGCCATGTGGTTTGTTGCTGCTGCCTGGGAGCCTGGGGTTTGTGTGTGAACCTTGGGATTCTACTCTGAGGCTGGATGGGGGCTGGGCACATTACAGAAATGAGATGCTCAACTCCTAAGTAACGAGGGCAGGTGCTTTTTGGCAATCCTGTACCCCTGCTGGTTACAGACCCTAAATATTGGGGTGGGGGGTGAGATATGCAAAAGTAGACACCAATATTTCATGGCCTTAACACTTTGTCAGGCAGACAGTGGTATACAGTGCTTTAGAAAAGCTGTCCTGTTAAGACAGTCTTGGCTTATTTTTACCAGGTAGTAATAACTTCAAGTAATCATTGACTTGTTGAAGCCCTGGCTTGTTCCTGCTCTAATAAGAAATCTTTAACTGCCAGCTTTGCTGTGCTATTCATGGAGTGGACTGTATAAGAGCAAGCTGCACCTCCCACATCACAGGTGTGGGAAAAAATTAAAATATTTAAAAAAGTTTCCATCACCATACTGCAAGATATTTCAAGGTGTGATATTTTAATTGCGAAACACCGCAAAGGCAAGGCATTGTGGTTTTGAAAAGGATTGCACCCCTTTATGTTTTGGAAATTTCTAGAACTGAAAGACTTTCCCTGTGGTTTGGTGGCTGTTTGGGCAACAGTCACCACACCTCCTAGTAAGCCAGACTTAAAAACCACAAATGCTTAAGCTAAGCATCTCTCTCAAATACTCAGTTAATTGCAGTAGCTGCACAGCTGCTAGCTCATCCACTTGCCCTTATGCTTTCCTCTTACCTGTCTTTGTCACTCCTGGCTGCTGTTAGGCATCCTTAGGCATTTCTTCATCCATAGTTGCTGTTCTCAGGCATCCCACCACTGCTTTTGGTGACCCAATATCTTTGCTCCTTTCCTGATGTTGCCTGGTCCATTATACTCCCTCCTCTGTTGCTTGCAGCCAGATTATTCTTTCACCCTTCCTCTTTGCACTATCTCTTGCCCTTTCTCAGTTAAGTGCTTCCATTTTCTACTGTCCTGCTTTCCTGCTGCTTCTGTCCCTCCATTGTCTGCCTCTGATGTCCCTCTTGCAGATTGTTCTCTGCAGCCTCCTGCCTCCTGGTTCTACTTTGCCTCTAGTACCACCTGCTGTCCTATCTGGCTCCCTGGTCCCTGCTTAGTTTCTGTCCAGTGCTCTGCCCCCATCTTCTCTGTCATTCCTTAATGCTGTGTCCATTTCTTTCTCATTCTTGTAGGCCCTTCTTATCACTGTACTGTACCTACCAGGGTATTCCCTTTCCCTATCATACCTGATATTAAGTACCTACCAATGGCATGCACCCTCCTTATCATTCTCATGCTATCTACCCTGGCAGTTTATCCTGAACCTACCGGGGCTTTGCCCTTCTTCTGAGTCAACCTTCTGCAGCTCTGTCCCCCCTTATGTCCCTCTGTCAGTAGAATTCCCTATTTACCTTTTCCACTGCATTATCAGCCCAAGTGGGGTTGTCACTGGTCAGGTCCTTTTAGCCATGCAGATTGACTCAGCATCACCACTTGGCATTTCCATTGCCCTTTCTCCAACTTGAGGGTGGGACTTTTGCCATAGAGTCCCTCTTAACCATGACTGATTGACTGTGTGGCACTTCACATTGTGGCATTCATAACATTTTCCTACTCCTGGGTGAACCCTCTCTGTGTGGAGGACTTTTCTTTTTATTTACATTTTATTAGTTCTTTAAAACGTTTTCTATAAGGTTTGTCTCCATTACCAATTTATTTATTTGTTGATTTGAGCAACCTGTGAATCACTGGCAGAGAGTTGGTTGGCATGTGATTTGTGGGAGTAATGTGGCAGGTTATTGCACAGAGGGTTGTGAGGAGAGTAGGGACTCAGCTGGTGTGGAGCCCATTATGACCCTGGTTTTTGTCACTGACTGGTAGTCGGTGTTCATTATCTGGTGGTGGTGTGTGTGTATGTATACATCTACTCACCCTGCTGAATGTCCCCTCTCATATGCCCTGGGATTGCTGATTATTGTCTGTGAATACTGGGCATTAGGTTATGACTCATAGACTAATGACTGAAAGCTCCTAACAATTTTCTGAAAGTTGGAATATTTTTGCTTGTTTAAACTATAGATAAACAGGGGTCTTGGTTTTAATTTCTGTGAGTGTGCACCCAGACAACCACATTTGACCTAACATAGTGGCTCTAATGTTTAAAAGCTTTGGATACTTACAACATACAATGTTTTAAAAAGATTTTAAAATGTATTTTAAAATTAAAAATCTTACGCATCTTACACAATTAAATTGTCATTCTCCTTATATGGTTCAAGACACTGTACATTGAACAGCTGTGACATCATAGAAACATGGAAACATAGACAATGACATCAGAAAAAGACTGATGGTGCGTTCATTCTGCTCATATTACCCAATCATTCTCCAGGACCTATTGTCTCTGTGATGTCTTCACTTATAATTTTCCCCCTTTTACTATCTGTATTTCTGCCCCCCACTTTCCTCTAAGTAACCATGACTCTATCCTAACCATGTTTGAAGCCATTTATGGGGTTGGCACCCATTACCTCTGTCAGCCAACCATTCCAGGGTTTAACCACTATTTCTGAAAAATGATACTTCCAAACATCCTTTTTAAAACTCCCCCCATTGACCTCCACTCGTGACCCCTTGTCCTATCTTCTCTGTTCCTGGTAAATAGCTCCTCATAGTCTACCTTGGTAATTCCTTCCAGAAACTTGAAGGTCTCTATCATATCCACCAATATCTTCTAATTTTTGAGTTAATTCATGTACAGTGCCTTTAGCCAGTCTTCGCAGGATCTGCCCTCCTCACCCTGAATCATCTTGGTCATCCTACTTTGTAGCTTTGCTAGCCTGTTTCTGTCCATTTTGGGTGGGCACTCCAGAACTGGGCACAGTACCCAGGTGTGGCCTACAGTGGCTAATACAGTGGTAACAGTACTTTCTGCCTTGTACTGTCAAACTCTCACCCAATGCACCCCAGCATCCTGTTAAGCTTGTTGAAGGCTTTGTCATATTGGCTGGTTTGTTTAAGGGAGTCACTAATGATGGCTTCTAGGTCCATTTCCTCTAATGTTGTTTCCAGCTTAACACCCCTCCACCATCTGATACTCTGTTCTGGGGTTTTTGTTCCCCAAGTACATAACTTTGCAATTGACAGCATTGAATTTCTACTGCCAGACCTTGAACCAATTTTTCAGCCTTTGAAGATCTCTCTGCAACTTCCTTATCCCCTCCATGTTGTCAACCCTACCACAGAGTTTAGTGCCATCTGCAAATAAACACAACCTGCCTTGGATTCCATCTCCTATGCTGCTGAGAAACATATTGAAGAGGACTGAGCCTGGAGCTGAACCCTGTGGTACTCCACTAGCGACCTGTCTTTCCTCTGATCTGATCCCATGCACCACAACTCTCTGCTGCCTCCCTTCCAGCCAACTCCATACCCACCTTACTATTTCTTTAGCTTTTCCCAGATCCCCCATCTTCTGTGATATAATGGGTTTCCATTTTCTAGCTGTGCAATATACTGTCACTCTGAAAATACTAATTTAATTTGTGAGTTGGGAACCTTTCTAGAATAAGTAAACTGTTGTTACTTATTGGGGAGAGTTAGTTGTGTAGAATTGGAATGATAATTATTTATATAGGGCCCTAGGCACAAAAATGTGGATTGTCTATGCACCGCATATCTGAGGTGCAAAGGCAACCCTATGTGTGCATGCCATGCAAGGGGGTCTGGTGGAATGCATGAACAGTGCACCAGTGAGTTGCGCACCAGATCCCCCGGCTGACTGTTCCTGCTCCACTCTTGCGGTGGGCTGGGGGATGTCAGGGGCATGTCCACACCCCACAAGATGCCCAATGGTGTAGAGTGCTGCACACAGGTGTGGGGGTGTTACAGCAGGGGGGATTCTGCCATAACCTGTTCCAGGTCCCAACAGATGTCACCCGCCGGCAGTGGCAAGACTGGGATTTGCCCTTCCATGTTGCCCTAGCCCATCGGGCAACTGGGGAGGGCTGGGGCAGCTTTTTCGGTGAGTACCCATACTCTTTGTATTTCTGGATCCATGCCATCCCACAGTCCCCCTCTCCTGTGGTGCATGAGATCCACTCTGGGACCCAGGTCAGGCATCCAACTGGATGCCTGCCAAGGTCCACTGCTCTACACCCATCCACCCACATGAACATGTGTGCCAGGGGGCAGGGCTGCAGACAGCTGGCCAGCAATAGTGAATACCAGCTGGTGCACACCTGTCAGTGGGTGTGGAGCTATGCCAGTGGGGTATGCGCCTATGGCACATACTTTCTGTCCATTTGTGCATAAGAGCCATTGTGTTTTTAATATTGATATTATCTTTACTCTTTTTATCTATACGACAAATATTTTATGCACATATTCTTAATAAACTGAAGAGAATTGAGCCATGTTCTGCAGCAGTCTTCATTGCAGCACCAAGTTGAATGCCTTGTGGAAGTTGAAGTAGAGTAAATTTATGATGTGACCCTTATCAACTACTTTGGTTACCCATTCAAAGAATACTAGAAGGTTGGTATGATGAGACCTCTCTGTCATGAATCTGTGCTGCTTAATGTCCTGATGTCTGTTTTTCTCCAAGTATTCCACAAGATCTTCTTTGACTAATGTCTCCATCAGTTTTCTTAGGTATCATGTCAATTCAGCATGATAATATCAGTGCGAGCATTTCAATGCATCATTATATGCATATGTCATTGACCTCTAAAGCCACATTTCAACATACGGCAGTAGCAGCGCAACATCGGCGGTTTTGATTGAACTTGCTAACTCATTGTCATTTTGTAACTTGAACACCCACAATACACAAACATAAAATGAGAGTGTGATCATTGTCACTCGAGCTGGCAAAGAATGATGTGGAGGCAACAATTCTCCCATGTCGAATACTCTGCGAAATATCTAGTTACGGCTGACAGGACAGGGGTCAATGATTCCTTGCACTGCCTGTGGTCAACAAGCTTAAAGGGACATTGGGAAGCTGAAAGGGAGAGGGAGGACTTGTCATGAGAGCCGCAGCTGACAAGGCTCTGTGATCGCTGCCCTGGAAGGAACACAGAACAGCATCGGAGGGCAGTAGGGATATGGGAGGACTTCTCAGGGAGGCCATGGGTGACAAGATGAGGATTAATGGCTTTTACACTGCCATTCGCCAACTTGGAGGCGACAGAGAGAAGAGCATTGGGGGACCTGCAAGGCACACTATATAAAAAAGGAGTGAATCAAGTGGCTCATTGTCGACCGCACTGCTTCTGGCTGGGGCTAAAAAATGAGTGTCTTTAGATAAACTGCAATGAAAGGACTTGAGTTGAAGTTGTAATGCACGGTTTTTACTTGCGGCTAATTGACAACTAATATTTACCTCACTGCATTTCTTGCTTGTTATTGACATGGAACCATTTCCTTACCACTAAGGTAAGGCTGATACGTCTATTGTTTTCTGGCTACTCCTTATCCCTCCCTTGTGTAGCAGAAACAAGTCCACCACCCTCCAGCCCCAGAGCCACCTCTTGCTGCAGAGAGCTATTTACTAGCCCACTGTGGGATCAGCTAATACCAATGCCAGTTCCCTTAGCACCCTTGGATGCATCCGTTCAGCCCAGGGCCTTGTTTACATTTAGGGATGCCAGCCCTTTTTAAACTTGTTGGCCAGTAAACTTCTGCAGTTTCATTTTCACGACCCCACTATCAGCTGCCATTATGCCACTCTTGAGCCTGGGCCCAGTATTCTCCCTAGTAAATACTGAGCAGAAGTAGTCTTTCAGTACAGTTGCTTTCTGTCCGTCTCCTCTATTACCCTGCCCCCCATCCATTAGCCTGACAATTCCCCCTCACATCTTTCTTTTTTTCGTATATATCTAAAGAACTGTTTGGCCCCTCCCTTGACCCCCTCTGAAATATGCAGCTCTGTGTCTGCCGTTGCCATCCTCTTCTTTTCCTCTAGTTTTTTTACTGGTACTCATCCCATTATTCACGCCCTGCTTTTCTTTTTACCTTATAAAGGACCTCTTTTTAAACCTCACTGCCTCTTTGTCCCTTTCAGAGAACCACATTGTTTTCTTATACTTGTTTTTCTTGATAATTGTTCTCACGCATGTTTTTGTTGCTTCAAGAATATCCCTTTAATAATCACCAATCTTTCCTCCACTCCCCTGATGCTTTCTACCCAAGCTAACCTTTCCAGCACAATTTCCCTCATATGGTTGAAATCCACCCTTCTGAAGTCTAGCACATCGGCCTTTGACATGGGCTTACAGGTGCCCGTGGCCATCTCTAACCAGATAGTATTGTGGTTGCTGGACTCCAGAGGTTCTCTGACCCATACTCTGCCTACTCTTTCTGAGCTGATGAGTATCACATCTAGAATGGATGACTGTTTAGTGGATCCCTGACTCTGTTGTACTAACATGCAGTCCTGCAAGACATCACAGAGCCTGGCCTCTGGGGCTCCTGCCAAGAGAGATGTCCCAGTTGATGTCTGGCAGGTTGAGATCTCCCATTATTACAATCTCCACCTTGCTGTCCCCTCCTTACTTCACTGCACAGTTCCTTATCTCTATCTTTTCTCCTGCCTCTGTGGCCTGCAGATCACCCCTATGCGAGTATTCCTAACAGAAAACTCTGCAAGCTGAACCTATAGTGATTCTGTCCCCTTCTCCCCAATGGTAGCATCCTCTACTACCTCAACCACTTCTCTGATGTAAAAGTTACCCCTCCATCTCTACCCATCCCATGATCATGATTATAGAAGGTATAGCCTGGGATTACTATGTCTGAGTCATTGTTCACACTGGCCTGAGTTTCTGTAATGGCCAATAGATCCTGACCAGAGTCTGCCACGAAAGCCTGGAGCTCATTAATCTTATTATCAAGATTATTCTCATTGAGGCATACCACCTGGCAACATGCAACCTCATCTCCATTGGTTCTTACTTGCCTCACATCACCCTTCTGTAATAACCTTGGTGTCTGTTTTTGTCTTCCTTCCATGTCTATTGCGTCTACCCTGCTTTGTCCCCCAAATTCTTTTCTGCCATCTATTATTCCCTAAACACCTTACCTCCATCTCTGGGTGAGTCCTGCCTAGGTTTCCCACTATTCCACCCTCCACACTGAAGTCCCCAGCCACTCCCACAGCTAATCTAACCATCTTCCAATATAGATATTAAACCTGTGCTCTAACACAATAGCCCACATTTTGTTTGGTGAAGGCCATCACCTTTGAAAAGCCTTCTTTCTCAGAAGCCCTAACCCCGATTCCTTATAAAGTCGTGTCCCTGTTCCTGACACCAACCTTAAGCCACCTATTGAACTCCTCAGTTTCTACCTACCTTACTCCATTCTTCCCATTCTCCTTATCCCAGACAGAAAGAACCTTAGAAAGGGCTAAGGAGCCGGAGTGCTTCTTAATTTGTCCCTCTGCCTCTTCACTGTCTCCACAGACCAAATCACCGAATCATTTGTACCAAAGTGTGCCAGCACTCTCTGCTCACCCTCCCTGTTATCCTCCCTATCTTTCCCAATCTCAGATGAATGATGCTCCAGGCAGGCATCTCACCATGCCTTCCCTTACTCCCCCACTTCCACCCCCTCTCCACCCCTCTACCAGTAGTGTCTCTCTCACTAGAAATCCTCCATGCTAACTTCTGTCCCTCCCTCCCTGGTGTCACTGTGTCTCTTCCCATCAGCACCAACTGACCCACAGTCACCACTGCCAGAATCAGGCACCTGTGCCTCTTTCAGAGGCACAAAGCAATTTGCCATTGAATCTCATAGTATGCCCTTACCATTGTGTAACTGTCCTTGCTACCCAATCTTCCCAATATCCCCACCCCCCATCACCCCTCTGGGCCTGTGGGCCTCTGAGGAAGTGGGGATGCAGGGGTGGGTACAAGCTTAGTTGGTTGCGGCAGGAATATTTTCTCCCTAGCTGCTGCCAACTGAGCATAGAGTTCCCTGAAGGTCTTGCATACTAGTTTAGTTTAGTTTATTTATTTCACCAAGAAAAGGCTTTGTTGAGCAAGTTCATTTACAAGGCGGTCCTGGGAAGGACAGCATACAATAAAAAACTAGGCACAATAATATACAATAATAAAGAAGACGCAAACATAGCACAAGAAACTGATAGAAATTGTATACATTGCAATATAGATCATTTAGATAAATTATTAGAAGAGGAATGCTGGTTAATGCCTGTCTAATATACACAGAGAAGGTATAATCTGCGGTACAGAATTTTCTAAAGTAAAACAAAAAAGAGTGTTTAATAATACCTATCTACAGGTAATACATATGATGTCATTTAAGAGTGGGCATCCCAATGTACAGAAGGGTAGAACATGACACACACATATATATGTATAAATATATATATATATATAGATAGATAGATAGATACATATACATATACAGTTTCAGGAGTGTAGTTCTTGACAAAGTAGCAAACAAATGCAAAGTACAGCGGTGATCATACATTTAAACTTTTACAGGACTCGTTGCATAAGTTTCCTATAAGTGATTTGAAGATATGAAGGCTAACTATGCTGGTGAGTTTGAAGGAATTTTGCAGGTTATTCCAAACCATAGGGATAATGCAACTGATTGCTGATTTACCACATTGGGTAGTATACCTCGAATATCTAGAAGAACATAGTTACTTTTCCTTAACACATAGCTGCTATAGAGACCAATTGACAAGATCTGAAATATACTGTGGTAAGTTTTTGGTTATTGCTTTATAGGCCCACATGTATAGATTTTTGTGCCTCCTTGTGATTAGAGATGTCCACGCTACAATAGCATATAATATGCAGTGGTGTTTTCTAGGTGCTGAATTAGTAGTAAATCAAAGGGCCCTTTGGTAGAGTACATCTAAACTCTGCATAAGCCAATAGGGTGAAGAAAGTAACTTGTACTAATCTCTTCCTGACATTCAATGGGAAGCAATTCTTATTTCTATAGAAGAAGCCAAATCCAATTCTTAGTTTTTTGGCATAGGGCTTCTATGTGTGTGGTGAAGAACATGCATCTATTGAGCCATAAGCCAAGATATTTTAGATTGTCTACCACTTCAAGTGATTCTCCTAGGAGTGTAGTACGGCAGGAACAGATAAAGTGGGAGAATGCCAAATTCGAAGCCAAAAAAAAATCATTACCTAAATCATTACCTTATTCTTTTTAGCATTTATTAGCAATTTTGATTGGAATATGTTCAACTGCAGTTGATTAAACTCGGATTGGAGATCAGCACATACACTGGATGGGGGATCTAGAGATGTAAAGGACTGTATCATCATCTTAGAAATGCAAATTAGCCATAGTGATGTTTTTACTCAGATTATTAACATATATCATGAATGGCAGGGTTACGCAGGATAGATCCTTGTGGTACTCCTCTAGGTAGCATTGAATAGGAGGAGAAAAGTACTTTCCACTTTAATTTGTTGCTGTCTGCCAATTAGAAGTTTGAGAACCAGGGTAGTGTGGTTGCACACACGCCTATAGTATATCCTTTAACTTGTGTAGTAATATAATGTGGTCAATTGTGTCTAAGGTTTCACGAAGGTTGAGGAATACAACTCCTGTAGTATGCCTTCTGTCACTGGTAACTTTAACTAGCACCGATGTTGTGCTATGCTTGGGTCTGAATCAGACTGCAAAGGGTTTATAGGGTAGTGCCTCTTATCCACAGCATAATATTGGAGACCAGCATCAAACAAACTCTCTAGTTAACTACCTTTCCACTACCCCAATACTCCATTTCAGTTAAATGCCATTGTGTATGAAGATTCAGTTTTTATTAGTATGTGATAATAGCCTAAGAGGTCTTGACATGCTGAGCCTCTTACATCTATTCCTATGACAATTAAAAAAAAGAAATATGCAAATACAATCTACAAAAACAAATATAATAGAAGAAAAGTTTAGAAATACTTTGCTTCACAGAAGATTACAAATTCTGTCATAATTGCATGACCACTTGGTCAGGCAATAAAAATCAACAGTGTTTAGCACACTCATACTAAAGCAGCTTGAGTGTTTGCAGAGTTCCCTGTGAGGTGGCATTTTTAACAAAGCTGAGTTGTGATGCAATAGCACTTGGTAGAAAACTCATGGTTAATTGTTTGGAGACAGCTGAGACAGCTTTCAGTCCCTAAAATAGGAAATTATAACAATGAATATTTGCAAGCTTATTAGGCTAACTCACTTCGTGAGGCTGTGACCTCAATGTTTTCAAGTCTGAGAAAATCTCAGATACTGGTGAAATAGATGGTTTCAGATATTGCACATGGTTAGATTGTCTGAATTGCTGGTGGACCATGCTTTTTGAATGCTTTACTGACTTAGAGTTGAAAGCTGTCCAAAATGGACAAATCTTTGTCTAGTTACACTGGAGATTTGCTACTTGAAACAGTAAGCATAATTATAATTTGTAAGAGGTCTGTTGAACAATGACCAATTGGACTGATTGCTGAAACTTTGATAATTGAAATAATTTAATAGCATACAATTGACTAAGGGAACTGAGTTAGTTTTTGATAACATAAATTTTAAAGTGTTTTATTATAAGGCATCACATGGTTTGGAAATATTTGAATGGCTCACACTGTACATTAAATATAGGCCCAGCTTTAGTGTTGCAGTGAAATTTAATTTTGTTGGTGAAATCATGAAATTTGCCACATGAAACATTACATGACATTCGTGCATTTCACCCATGAATTTTGAGGGGTGCAAAATGCGAAATTCCACTGATGAAATTGTGAATTTCATCTGCGAGGGACAGAATTTCAC
This sequence comes from Neoceratodus forsteri, assembly GCA_016271365.2. NCBI lineage: Eukaryota > Metazoa > Chordata > Ceratodontiformes > Ceratodontidae > Neoceratodus > Neoceratodus forsteri. Next base: position 518,435,118 of record CM028133.1, on the reverse strand, counting down.
CCACGAGCAGTGGAATTTTGCCAGAGAGTGTCAAAATTCCCCCCATCGCAGGTGGAATTCTGCATTTTGTGGGTGAAATGTGTGATTTCATGGGTGAAATTCGCAATTTCACTGGCAGAATATCCCATTTTGCACCTGTTAAATATTTTGCAAAATGCACAAATTTTGCAAAATATTTCATGGAACAAAATTTTGCATTTTGTACATCTATACCCAGCTTGTTGTTTTTGTAGCTCAGATTTTAGTACATCACAAAAAATCAAATAGCTATAAAATTTGCAATATATTTTAAGAAAGATCCCTGTTATAGCAATTCTGCCCCATTGCTTTTTCTTACTGCTTTTCTTTATCTTTATATTGACTATGATTGAATATTATTCAGAGGAAATTGGCCTAAAAGGAAAGCCAAGTTGAAGATTCAGTTTTCCATCTCTACTTCAGAATAGGGAATTCCAGACAGAGAGCTAAAAACTGGCAGGAACAATCCCTGGAGAGGGTTGAAGAACCTACTAAATCAAGGGACTTAAAAATGCCATAGATCTGATAAAATCAATCCTAACAAAGAAGTATTAAGAGTTAAGCTTGACTGACTTTGATAAAATTCAAGCATGTTTTAAATGATTGAATGTTTTTTCTAATAACTGAAATCACTGTAATTTCTATTTAATAATTAACCTAGCATTTTTGTTTCTATTTTTATATTTAGTTTTTAAAATGTTAAAGTATTTTTCCTTTTTCTTGTAAATGGTAAGAACTAGGAAACAGTCCAAAATAGATAGCATTAATTTCTCCACTAAAAATCCCAGGTAAAAAGGTCAGAAAACAAACTGTAAAATTAACTAAATAATCTGTTACATTATTGGGTAAAATAATGATCAAAGTAATGTGGCACATTCTGAAATAAGTACTTTTTGTAAACATAACTTCAGTACTGAATGCATCACATACTATGAATTTATTTAAGCATGATGTATATGAAATGGTACATAATTTCGGTAAGCCCATAATACAAGCAAGCAATTAGACTGACTTTCTGGCTTTTACTGAGGGTATTTTGGATGAATTATCCATTCACTTGGTAGTGAATTTGTCTAAACGTGTTTGTAATATACTGTAAGACTCTGCTTCTGCAAATTACATAATTCTCACAGGGAGAATATAAGTACTTGGGAAATGATAAGAGCGTACTGAAACATTCGGAGCTCCAAACTTGAAACCCTGAAATCTTAATTTAGTTTTGAAGAAATTCAAATAGTAATGACAAAGGTGATGTTTTAGTAGCAGCAGTTTCAGATTTAAATTCCATGGACTTCTGGTGACATCGACGAGCGAATAGCAGCTTAGCTCTCGATCTCCTCCACTCGCCCGACAAAATTCCAAACCATCTGCCTTGCAACATGTTCAACGCACCAGCAAAAGCTACAAGATCTAAAGCCATACGATCAAAGAATTCAGAAATGCCGGCACAAAAACTGAGAGCCCTTCTACAATAAGACAAACTACAACTACAAGTCTCTCCAGAGGAACCCACAGGCAGCATGGCCCGCAAAGCAGTCAGAGAATGAGGAGACAGACCTGATCGTTATGATCCTCCAAACAGCCAAAACGGTCAATAAAATAGACCAGTCCTAATAAGAACTTTGCTCCGATATTGGAAAAATAGAACACCGGACTGACCAGCTAGAATTGGTCTTCATGACAGTTTCAGAGCAAGCAGACTGCCACAGCCAGTTAAAACTCTACCTCATGGCTAGGGAGAGAGAGTGCTTACCTCCAAGACTGATGATCTTGAAAGTCACAGCAGATAACAAAATGTCTGTATCTATGGCATACCAGAGGGGGCAGAGATATCAGCTCCTAGTGTCATCCTATTCCTGCAAGGAGTCCTGAAGGAAGCTCTACACCTCCCAGAAGATTTCAATCTCCAGATGGATTGCATAGATCCCTCACCCAGAGGCCTATCAATGCTGGGCCAGACTTCGCTCCTTTGTCTTAAAACTCACCTCCTACATAACTTAAGATAAACTACTATCCAGGGCATGGTGGCAAAAGGATATTTACTATCAGCAACAGAGAATATCCTTTGAGAAGGACTACACTTGTGTAGACCAGGACAGCCGGAGAACTATGTGGCCCATCTTACAGCAATTCTCAGCCAAGAATGTGAAGGCCCAAATCCTTTATCCAGTACGTCTTAAGGTGGAAATGGAAAAAGGAACCTGAATCTTCCAGGACTTGCTAGCAGCCTCTGACTAACTAAGGAACCTGGAGATCATGCCACCACCCCTGACAAAAGAGCGCCTAGAAAAAAAAAACTACTGTGATCCACATGGTCAGTAGCACAGAAGGGGCAACAATGCACCGGGACTTCATGACAACCCAATCCGAAAGCCACATTGCAATCGGATGGAACGAACATGCTGAATCCTTACTGTTCTCCGATCTTTCTCGAAGGCCTCATGATAAATGCTAGGAACCAACCACACACACCACTGGGCCCAGTGGAAAGAAGTTGAGAATCCATGGACACTTGAGGCAGACGATCAATCCCCCTGAAGACCTCCAGGAGTTTTTGCTGCAGTCCTCCAGCCCGAAACAGTAAGACTGACTATCGGGAGATAAAACTGTATGGTACTGCTGTTTAATCTAGGGCCCCCCCCCCCAAGATAAAAGGCTCCTTCCCGGAATACCTCTGGCTCCAGTAAGTTTAAACAATCATAACAGAACCCCCTGATGGGGAGATGCCATGGGATATGGGGTAGGTACAGGAAAGAGGGGATTGCAGTCTTGGGACTGATGATTATATCCTAACACATATTGTGAACTGAAGCCTTCATATATATCTGTAAAGCTCCAGGCATAGTGTAAATGACGCATCAAGGATTTTCTTTAAAGCTTTACAGTGTTATAGGTGTTTGTCAAAGTCTGTACAATAATTAATGATAGAATGACAACATTAACTGCAAGGAAGAGTGAGACTGAACATACACTCTTAAATAAGATACTACTGGTTTCTGGATCCACTACCCAATAAAGGACATACTCTGAGATGGGAAGGCGGGGAGGAGGGGGCACAACCCTTGAATTTTGTACTGAGAGCATGTGGCAGGCCTCCTCAGAGTAGGGGGGCACTGTACAATGACCTTAGACCTGCCCTGGTCCCTCATTTCCCTGACTCACTACCTGCAGACATTGTGGTGGGTTGGTTATGCCCCAAATTACCATAATGTTCATGCTGAAATGCCAAGACCACCTATTTCACTCTATAAGGCAGAAATAATTACCTCAGTAAATAAAGTCAGGTGGGCAGGGATAGAAAGCTGCCATGAGATTAGCCCCCTCTACCCTGCCAACTCATTACCCAACATTGGATAGGCCAAAGGAGAGAGGACATTTTGTTTGGCCCACTCAGCAAGCCTAGGCTTCTCTCAGACAGCATTGGGAAGTGGTACCTCAGAAGAGGCACAACCTAGATGACCAACAACATTTGTCTGACCTAGGCAGTGATGGTTGGAGAATATTAAATTAAACATTTGAAATTACATCTAAAAGTCTAACTTTAAGACCTAGATATATCAGGTTAGATTTCCTCAACTTTAATATGTGTTTATCAGTTACCTCTTATAAGTTTCCTATCATTTTTCCTTGTTATAGTTAACTTCACTTATTTAGAAAAATGTTTTACATGAAATCAGAATTGCTTGAAGGCTACTCAACTGTTCATGTTAATAATTACATAGCTTACTCACAACTAAAGATGGATACAGATTCACCTTGTATTATAATGCTTACTTTCATGTCCATAGGAACATGGACACAGATAAAGGGAGAAGAATCAATGTCCCCACCCCAGCTATACAAAGATGGATAGGATAGCTTCAAAGATTTTATCCTATAACATTACTGGGATAAACAGTCTGATTAAAAGGAAGCAGATCCTGACGTACATAAGAGGTCAGAGCTGTGAGATTATTTTCCTCCAAGAAACACACCTCTCCCCTGGAGAGATGCAGAAACTAAAGTCTAAAACTCACCCTCTCTTCTACCATACTTCACTGGAAAACGGGAAGAAAAGAGGGATGGCCATTCTGATCTCATCCTGACTGCCATTTGCAGAAGAAGAGGTGGTCAGAGACCCAGGGGCAAGATTTATTATGGTGGTAGGAAGGATACAAGAGAAACCAATTACCCTGCTCATTGTCTATGCACTACTTAACTCCCACATTACATTTAACTCAGACTAGATTAAGATGGTAGCTGAAAAGGCTAAGGGGACACTAATAATAGGCAAGGACTGGAATCTAATATGAAATAGAAAGCTGGACACCACGTCTCAGATCCCCAACCCACATAATAGAACGGCAAGTCTTTTTAACGTAAAGAAAAAAAAAACAAATATGTTGCAGGTGATACCTTTTATTAGACCAACAAAATTATTTCTAACACTAGCTTTCAAGAGATAAAACCCTCTTCCTCAAGTCAAAGTGGAAACAGTTGAACAGAATGACAAATATAAAGGTTGGATGTGCATTCAAAACATAGACTAGCAGTTTACAGATTAAAGCATTGCAGTCAATTTGCACCCCTTACAAACAGGAAGACTAATTTTCACTGGAGTGTGTCTGTTGGAGAGATCAACTTGTAAGATCAAAGGGCTGCTTAATTTTACTCTGACTCTGGACCATCAGTTAACATTTCTAAAATGTCAAGACAAAAAAAAAATAAATACTATTGTCTTAAGAAGGTACAGGTTAAAGGGACACTGTCAGCTTTGTCCCTCGTTTTCCTTCCAGTTTTTAGCAGTGGGTCTGTAGGAACATAATTGAATAAAGGGTACTGTACAATGCCCCTGCATAAAGTAAAATATAATCCATTTACTGATTTATTAAAATTTTGCATTATTTGCCTTACTTGCAGTCTGCCCCTAAATCCCCTGACCACAGGAAGCAGATTCACACTCAGAGTGTGCATCTTCTGGGAACGCAGTCCCGAAATGCACATTTTAGCATCCCTATAAAATAAAACACATAATCTACTACAGCGTGTTAAAATAAAATGCTCAAGCCATCTGTGAAGCAAAACCAAGCACTCATTGAGGAACAAAATAGTTTTTAACCTCGGTGCCAAAATCTCACGCATGCGCAATAGCAACGCATTCTCGCGTGAGATTTCGGCACCAAAATTAAAAACTATTTTGTGGCTCAATGAGTGCTCAGTTTTGCTTCACAGATGGCTTGAGCATTTTATTTTAACTCACTTTAGTGGATTATGTGTTTTGTTTTATGGGGATGCTAAAATGTGCATTTCGGGACTGCTCTCCCAGTAGATGCGCGCTCTGGGTATGAATCTGCTTCCGGTGGTTGGGGATTTACGGGCAGACCACAAGAAAGTCAAATAATGCAAAATGTTCATAAATCAGTACATAGATTATATTTTACTTTATGCAGGGGCATTGCACAGTAGTCTTTATTCAAATATATTTCTAGAGACCCACTACTAAAAATTGGAAGGAAAATGAGGGGCAAGGCTGACAGTGTCCCTTTAAAAGAACCAGAGGGTGCTGATGTAAGAGTTTAAAAAGAAACTTTGAAGCACTGCTTTAAGCATAATCACTGGTAGTGTATTAAACAAACAACATCTTTATTAAGTCCTTTTTCTTTAGTGTCAAAATACTATATCATTTTCATTTCAAATGTTTGCTATTCCTGGCTGTTTTTGAAGTTACCTTTTAACACTCTGACAGTAAAATCACTGGTGGAGTGATCTGGTCTTGAAAAATGTTCCCTTACTGGCATATTGTCATTTTTATGGGTAACTGAATCTGTGGTGATTCTTTCTTGTTTTGAGTTCCTGTCCAGTTTCACCAATATAGCAGCCTTCCTCACATTTTCTACATTGTATCATGTATACTGCATTGCTAGAAGAACAGGTATACAAGTTTTGGATTGTAAATGTTTTTCCATTATGACCGACACATGTCTCAGAATAGATATGTGTACAGAGTTTGCAGCAAGGTGCTTTGCATGGTTTTGTACCTTTGTCACTTAGTTGGCACTCAGAGGAAAATTTGCTTTGTACCAGTTTCTGCTTCAGGTTTGGTGGTTGGCAAAAGGCAAGCACCGGTGGAGTGGGAAATATATGTTTTAGAGTTTCATCTTCAGACAATAGTGGCTGTAGATCTTTAATTATTTTCTGTAGTTTTTACAATTCTGGGTTGTAGGTTGCTACTAGCGGTGTGTGGTCAGATGTTCTCTGTGGCTTGTACTGTAATAGTTCTTCCCTAGGCCTACGGAGTGCAGAATGGATATTCCTGTCAATGGTGCTGGTTTTATATCCCTTCTGTCTGAAAGCTTCTTTTAGTGTAATAAGATGTCTGTCCCTGTCATCTTGGTTTTAACAAATGCGGTGGTACCAGATGGCCTGGCTGCATATAATGGATGTTTTGGTATGAGAGAGATGGTAGCTCAAGCTGTGCAGGTAACTGCATCTGTCTGTAGGTTTTCTGTACACAGATGTTTGCAGTGTTCCATTTTTAGTGTGACTGTGGTATCCATGAAAATGCACACACTTAGAGTAATTTATTTGGAATTTAACGGAAGGATGGAAGTTATTGAAGCTGTCAAAAAAATGTTTTAAGTTTTCCTCTCCTGCTGTCCATATGATAAAGATATCATTGATATATTGATAATATTTTAATGGCTTATGATGTTGCGTACTGAGGAATTTTTCTTCTAGATCTGCCGTGAACAGATTGATGTACTGTGGTGCCATCCTGGTGCCCATAGCTGTTCCCATATTTTGAAGGTAAATGTCAGTGTTGAAGCTGAAATAATTGTGTGTACGGATGTATTCCATAAGTTTGGCTATCACATCTGGTGGATATTTGATCTCTGTGGCAGCTTTTCACAGGTATTCATAGCATGCTATTTCGCCATCTCTGTGAGAGATGTTGCTGTATAAGTTCAACATCCATTGTGACCAAAACTGTGTCAGGTGGTAACTGGTCAATACTGTGCAGTTTGTTTAGAAAGTCTGTAGTATCCTGTATGAAGCTGTTTGTGTTTTGCACCAGTGGTTTGAGTATACCATCTATGAGTTCAGATCCCCTCTGTTAATGTGTCAATTCCAGACATAATTGGTCTGCTGGGATTTCCAGATTTGTGAATTTTGGTAATGTGTAGAAGTTTCCTAGTGCTGGCCTTGTTGGTACCAGATTTTCCAGTTCCTTATGTGTATGTTGTGGAAATGTGTTGATTAGTTGTTTCAATTCTTTCATGAATTTCTTTGTTGGGTCTGAGGTCAGCTTCCTGTAGTAGGTGTTGTCCAAAAGTTGTATGTAGCCTTCCTGTATGTAGTTGGTTGTATCCGTGATCACAACTGCAGCTTCCTATCACCGGTTTAATGGTGGTGCTTTTATTGTTTTGTAGGCTATCAGTTTCTTTTCTTTCCAAAGGTGAGAGGTTGTATAGAATTTTCCTCTGTTTGCTGGAGATTTATGATTGTACCCTGTGTCTAAAACAGTCTATATAGTTGCCCAGTTGGGTTACGTCCACTCAGTAAAGCGGGAGTGCTTCTTTTGTGGTTATAATTTCTTTTTAGATGGTTGTATTTTGTTTTCTGTCTTGACATTTTAGAAATGTTAATTGATAGTCCAGAGTCAGAGTAAAATTAACCAGCCCTTTGATCTTACAAGTTGATCTCTCCAACAGACACACACCAGTGAAAATTAGTCTTCCTGTTTGTAAGGGGTGCAAATTGACTGCAATGATTTGATATGTAAACTACTAGTCTATGTTATGAATCCACATTCAACCTTTATATCTGTCATTCTGCTCAGTTGTTTCCACTTTGACCTGAGGAAGAGGGTTTTATCTCTTGAAAGCTAGTCTTAGAAATAATTTTGTTAGTCCAATAAATGGTATCACCTGCAACATATTTGATGTTTTTTCTATATATAGTTGACTGGACTAACACAGCTATCACATTTCTTTTTTTTTCAAGTCATTTTAACAAACTGATAGCAAGTGTGGGCCTGATTAACATCTGGAGGGAACAATATCCCTGAGCAAGTGATTACACCTATTGTACCCCCAGAGTTAAGATTTTTTCATGGCTAGATTTCTTCCTAACATACTCAAAAGACCTGGCCTCATTTACACATATGTGAACAGGACCAGCTACCCACTCTGATCATCAACCCATATTCATAGAGGTGGATTAAGAGCTCCCTAGAAAGAACTCTCATTGGAGACTCAACACCTCTCTACTCAAGGATAAGGAAACACTGAAAGCACTAAAGAACGTGATCACACAAACAGCAAACATTAACTCCAAACCAGGGATATCACCATGAACGCTCTGGGATACAGCAAAGATAATGATGAGGGGTAAATTAAAATCTATTGCCTCTTTTAAAAAAGGGAGCGGCAAGAACAATTCGATTAACTTATAAACCAGCTAAGGGAACCAGATAGGCAACAAAAACAAAGATGGAATAAGCAGGTCGATATGGAGATTAAAGAGATAAGGAACAGCATACAAAAATCCAAAACATAGAGGCTGAAAAAGCTTTATGTTATCTTAAGCAGTACTATTTTGAGGGGGGCCCAGAGCAACAAAGTTGCTCACCTACAGACTAAGGCAGAGAGCAGCAAAAGTGACCATCACTAAAATTAAACACCCTAGAACAGGAACCATACTATATAAAGGATAACAAATTTCAGATGCATTTGTCAGCTACTACAGTACCTTATACCACCAGCAGCTACAATCCTCTCCCAGAAAGTGACAGTTCTTGACAAGCGTGAATCTCCGCACTCTGTCTCCTCAGCAGGTGCAGGCCCTAATGAACCTGATTACACAATTAGAACTGACTGCTGCAATACAAAATGCTAAGACAGGAAAGTGCCCAGGCCCTGACGGATTTGGGGGGGAGCTGTATAAAACCCTTAAAAAAGAATTGTCCCCACATCTTCTAAATGCTTATAACAAAATTTGGAGGAAGGGGGGAACAGTTCCCCCTTCATGGAACTATGTGACCATTACAGTAATCCACAAGGAGGGCAAGGACCCTGTAGATTGTGGCTCATATCACCCCATTTCATTACTGAATGTGGACTACAAGTTATACACAGCTATAATAGTATCCCGCCTAAATAAACTGATCCCACAACTTATCCATCTTAATCAAACAGAATTTGTGGTGGGCCAGGACACCCCAGATAATGTCTGATGCTCTATTAACATCATTGATAAGGTCACCCAAGAACACACCCCTACCTGTATAATGAGTTTAGACACGGAAAAAGCATTTGACAAAGTATTGTGGCCCTTCCTATTCTTAACCCTAGAACACTATGGATTCCCCAAACATTCATAGATGGACTCAGGGCTCTATATGTGGCTCCTCAAGAATATGTTAGAATAAATGGAGGGCTATCCCAAAGATTCCCCCTGGACAGGGGCATGAGGCAGGGCTGTCCCCTTCCCCCCCTCCTGTTCGCCCTCTACATTGAGCCCCTGGCCAGTGCCATAAGAGATCACCCAGAAGTATCTGGGGTGTGGACTGGGAACACAGAGCATAAGATCTTGTTCTACACAGATGATGTGCTGCTATTTCTCACAGACCCAGACATGTTGATCTGCCATATATGTCCCTTCTAGAGCAATTTGGCCTACATACAGGTTACTCCCTAAATAAAACCAAAACAGAAGTCCTTAAAATATGCTACAGTCCCATCCCCGAAAGAACAAAACTGCTACCTGTTAATTGGCATTAAGCAAAGATAAAATACTTAGGGATACAGATCCTGAAAAACTTAAGGAAGCTCTTCAGCCATAACTTTGAAAGCCTTGTTCTCAGCTCCGGCAGGACATAGCAAAATAGTCGCTCTTAAAACTACCATTATACTCCACGATACAATCCACCACCATGAACATACTCCTGAGGTTCCCATATTTATTTCAATGTCTATCTCTTAATATAACACAGAGACAATTCCACATCTGGCAGAAGATGGTGAATCACTGTATATGGGCAACTGGTAAATCCAGAATTAAATCCCAGATAATGCAGACTGACAAACTCAAGGGAGGCAGGGCACTCCCTAACCTAGGAGATTATAATCTAGCCTCACAAATGCACTTTGCCCTTCAGTGAGGCACCACGGACTATGAGGCACATTGGAAAATCATGGCGATCACAGGTACTGAGGGCGCGTCTCTGGAGGCAAGAATATTTGACCCCTCACTGCAAAGTAACAATAAAGACCTCTTATTCCATAACACTCATAACAACCTGATGATGATTTACAGAATATGGGCCAAGTGTAAACTAAAAGGAGCCATTTGGCCCCTCCAGTGATTCGCTTGGAGTGACGGCTTCCTTCCCACAGGAATGGATCACATATTTAGACAATGGTTCAGATTGGGTTTATACAGACTGGGTCAGTTGATGGAAGGAGATGTAGTACAGGAATTCAAGACTATAAGGGACACATACCACCTTAGGAACACAGATCACTACTGTTACCTGCAACTAAGAACATACATTAACACCCCCACAGAAGAAAACTAGGGCACTGGCGCAGGCTAAATATCTGCTTACAACAATTCAATTAATCACACACATCTCAGCCCTCTATAAGGCCATGCAACACCTCTATGATGATAGTACTACACAGATTAAAAGAAAATGGGAGGAGGAGGAAGATATTCACTTAACTGAAGAAGAAGAATGGGAGAGGGCTTTCTATCTAGCCAACAAAACTACACAATCCACTTTATGGCAAAAGTTTGAATGGAAAATAAAGATAAGATACTTCTAGACACCCATAATACAGAGGAGGTGGGTGGGTGCCAAACAGGATGCTAGAGGCATTGTGAAGAACAAATAGCACCATACACACATCTTCTGGTCATGCCCAGTATTACAAACACTCTGGCAACAGGTGTCACAATCAGTTGCAGAGGTTTTCTCCAGCACAACATCTCTAAAAATAGTGAACCTACTGATAGGACTTCCACCCCCAGAGGTTAGGGAAGCAGATAGAATATACCTTTGGAATATTCTCCTCACCTCAGCTGACAAGGCCATTACTAGAAAATGGTTAGCCAAGGACCCACTGACCTCACAACAATGGCAAGCTATAGTAAAAGACATACTGGAAATGGAGGAACTCCCATACAAAGTGAACCTTAGAACAACACGCAGATGGACAAGGTGGTTGCTTGGACCCCAGTCTCTTCCCTGAGATAAACAAGACTGGACTAAATCATACCTAGTGCATACTAGTGGTGGGGAGATGAGGGAAAGGAGACCAGGATACCCAAAGGCTCCTATCCCACAGGAATGACACTAAACCTGAGGGGTAGGGGTAAAAGCCTCGGCTCACAGAAATTTAAAAGGGGATACCCTACTACATTATGAATAAAGAATACCCCTGAACAGAGACACCCACATAACTGCATCTCAAACTGATAGAAAGGATGGCAGTCATCATCTATATTTATTTTTATTTTTTATTTTATTTTAGTCTTTGGTAACCGGGTAAGGCCCACTAGGCACAAGTGCTTGTTTTCAGGGGCAACCTGGGAGCACTGGGCAGTTAAGCGACTTGCTTAGAGTCACACAGTATGCAAGTGGAGGTTGTGAGAATCAAACTCAGGTCTGGTCTGCTGGATGAACCAAGCTCGTTCACACACACCTCATTCCTCTAACTTCTAGGCTATACTACCAGCCCATTTGAAATGGAAATTGTATTTTAGATCATTTCTATTTGTGTTGCTAAGAAATGAATGAAATGTCAAGACAGTAAACAATAACAATATGTTTATATATATATATATATATATATGCTGTACACAAATGTTTCAATCAACTTGAATTAAAAAAATAATATTTAAATTCCACAATCTCTGGTCTCAAAAATACATTATCCTCTCTACCCTCCACCCCATTGAAGAAAAATCTTATCTTGTTAAGTAAAACCACTTCTGAGTCATTATCTATTTCTCCTAATATAAGTGCATCAGCAGGTAATTGGCCCCCTACCCAAACTGAATTGGATAAAAGGATTGAAATCCCAGTACATATGAATATACAAAACTGCCAGCAGAAAAATGCCATTTGGTCTATCGAGTCAGCTCGATTTTGCAGCTAGCACCCCTATTCAGCAGCTGCCACTCCCACCCTGCCCCCACTCTCATGCCCTATCTCAGCCCCCTTTTTAGCATCCCACTGTTTTATAGGCCACCACCTCTGCCAGTAGTGCATTTCACTCTGCTACCACCCTTTATGTAAAGGAATGCCTCCTCATTTCCCTCCTAAACCTTCCACCCTCCAATCTCATGTCATGACCCCGAGTGTATCTCCCCACCCTCCCCTTGAACAGTCCCTCTGTTCCTGTCCTGTTTATTCCTTTCATGTACTTAAAGGTCTCAATCTTATGCCACCTGTGCCACCTCTTCTCCAGAGAGTACATGTTCAGTTCCCTCAGTCTAACCTCATATGGTAACTCTCTCAGACCCAGGATCATCTTTGTTGCTCTGCGTTACACCCCCTCCAGCAATCTAATGTTCCTATTTAGGCAGGGGTGCCAAAACTGAATGCAGTACTCCAGGTGAGGTCTGACCAGTGATCTCTATAATGGCAGAATCACTTCCCTCCTCCTAGAGGTTATACCCCTTGCAATACAACCCAGCATCTTGTTGGCCACTGCTGCTGCTTTCCTACACTGTGCTGAGTTGTTCTTTACTCCCATAATGAACACCCCCAGATCTTTCTCCTCCTTAGTCACAGCTAGCTGCACCCACCCCAGATGCTAGCTCCTCTTTGGATTCTTTGCCCCGGAATGCAGTACCTTGCATTTTTTGGCATTGAAACCAAGTTGCCAAGTGTCAGACTATGTCTTCAGCCCTGTTAGATCTTCATGTAATCCCTGCCACCCCCTTGGTTATCCACCACTGCTCCCATCTTGATGTTGTCCGCAAATAGACTGATCTTGTTATTTATGCCTACTGAGATGTCTGCAATAAACATCCCAAAAAACACTGGCCCCAGCACCGACCCCTGTGGGCCCCATCTCATCACTGCCCTTGGGGATGATAATTCTCCTCCCATCACCACCCTCTGCTGCTGTCCCTACAGCCTGTTCTCCACCGATCCCACCAATTTTGTCCCTGCCTCTGTGCTCCTTAGCTTACATGCTAGTCTCCCATGTGGCAATGAGTTGAATGCTTTACTGAAGTCCAGGTACAGGACATCCACCACATGCCCTTTGTCCATTTCCCTAGTCACCCAGTCACAGTAGTCCACTAGGTTGGTCTGATTGGTCTGGCAGGATCTGCCCTTGACAGTAGATCCTGCTACCTCAAATTTAAGTCCAGAACTACTGAGATTTACAGCATACCCATACAAAGCTAACATAGTTCTTACGGAACACTGAGCTATGAAGGAAAAAATCTAGCATAAAATCAAACCTATTTAATCAACAAGAAACTCTTGGGAAATTATAAAATGAAAACTTCAGTAAAAAATTTAGAGGGATTCTAATGGTTCTCTTGTACTTGTAGAGTCATTATAGGCTAAACCTACCAAATTGCAAACAGGAACAAGAGGGGTACAATTTAATCTCCCACCATCATTTGATGAGAACATATCTCTAGATGTTGAACAAATTGTTAATATCATTGGCAGTGAAAATACAAAGAGAGAGAGAATAAAAAGAATGTATTTGGCAACAATATGGGGAAGGAAAATATATGGAAATCAAACAAGAAAAAGCTATGTAAGAATCAAAGAAAAACTGAAGTACCTCCAGACCCAAACTTGGATGAGAACATCCCCAAGTACTCAGGTTGACATATTGCAGTGTTCCAATGTAAATAAACATGAAATTGGAATAAGAAACTGATTGTTTGAAGTCTCACATAATAGAAAAAGGGTAGTCCTTCCATAGCCAATGCTCAGAGGGCCAATAGTGGACCAGTAATAGATAAAATTAATGGAATTAAAATAATGGGTCATGTAGAGACAGCACCTAACACTCAGCATACTAGTATGTTCATTTCTGGTCTGGCCTTTGAGGGAAAGAAGAGATTAGATGTAATCAGAAGAACTTTTTATACATAAAAGTGCAGGGACAAACTCCTCTGATAAGTTGGTCATTTTTGCAGGCAATATTTCAAAACTGCAATCCTTGTGGGAGCAACAACTGACTATTGCGTTCCTAGTTATTAAATTATTTCTGCAAGAGTTACTGCAAACCATCATGAATAATAAAAATTGAAATTTCATAGTTGAAGTAAATCAAAGTGTATTAACAAGTTACTAATTCCTTTTGAAAAGAAATCACAGACTTACGAATCAAACAGTTCAAATACTTCCAAAATGAGCAATGACAAAACTTTGTTTGGATGGAGGATTCATCCAGATTAGTTTATTGGAACAACACAAAGAAATGTAAGTATGCTGTTCTCAAGATCTCTTGTTATAGAACCAGGAAGAAATGGAATCTCATGGGTAAGTGTTAATCATGGGTATTTTAATTACCTACAAATAGACTTAACCTTTAGAACTACTAAGCTGACAGACTGCATGTTAATGAACAGCTATAGGTTAGATCCCTTGGGCATTTTCCAGGAGGATATGAATGAAATCCATACTTCCAATTTCATTGCATCTGTCCAAACCTTGGTGTTGTTGCTGGTAACCAACCACACTAGCTAGTACAAGCTGAGAGTACTGCTGAAGAGTATGATATACCCATTTAAGATTTTTGAGAGTACCTATTGCTAAAAGATTTGCAGCTCTATGTAATAACATGCAAGGTTAACTGGATAACAGATTAAATGTTATTAATCTTAGAGTAACCCCTAAAGCTCACTTATGAATGCTAACAATATCTTTGTTATCTCATTCAGCATTGGAGGACTATGATCTGAACTAGTAGATAACTTAATGTAAATCCTTTATTCTATACCATGACATTATTATCTTTCTTTCATTCTTTCTTAAATGTTGTTGACTGTGTAGGCCCACTGATACTAGAAGTCTCTTTTTCAGGGTAACCTGGGGATACAGATGGTAACCAATTGAAATTGAACCATATTGAGCTGTTGGTAGTATTTTAGTAAATGGGGGAAACTTGGCCAGGACAATGGTGAAATTCCCTACTCATTTCGAGAAGCGCCATGGGATCTTTAACATCCACCTGAACAACCACCAGAATGGCAGACAGGACCTCGGTTTAATGTCTCATCTGAAAGACAACACCTCAGAAGTGCAGGGTCCCCCTCATGATGCACTACAGTGTCAGTATTGGGATTTACTCCAAGTGCCTGATGTGGGACTAGATCCCACAACCTTTTGATCTCCCTGACTCAGAGACAAGTGTGCAACCTGCTGAGCCAATGACACTGATTATATGCCAAGAAACTTGGCTAACTTCCAATTTATTAAATCTCCAAGGCTTTCATATTGTTACAAAAGAGGATAAAAAGGGTGATGGTAGATTTCAAGGTTCTTACTGGTAACAATAAGACCTTTGTTACAATTAAATATAGTGAATTTGAACATGAGTTTCAAGGAGTTATTAGCTATCAAATTAGACTGCATGAATTAATATTAATTACCACACAGATTCCACCAGCAAATACAACAGGCTATGAGGCAAACATTTGGGATACCTTTAAAGGAACTCTAGAGGAAATCAATGATAAATATCCAGGCTACCCTTTGGCTTTACTAGAACCTGTTTTTAACATGAGAGTATGATATTAAGTCAGAACTCACTTTTAAGTCATGTGATAAGCATAAAGGATAAAAATGTAACTTACATGGTTGGTAACTAATTTCATTGATTCAAGATACTGATCTGATTTGAATTAATGAAATATCACCTAGTGGTACTTTTGGTGAATTGACTTACATAGGTGTTCAAAGACCCTCAACTATAGATCTTGTTTTTTTTTTTTTTTTCATTTTCACTTTCTTAAGACATATTAACAATCTTAAAGTCTTGCCCAGATCTGAAATGGAACATATGCCAATTAATATTAAAATCAAAGCACTTGAATTATTTTCTTCTGTAGTACGAATTCACAATGTTTATTCTTAGTGAGAACAACCACTTGTATTCTCTGACCATTTTCAAGAGTAATCATATATGATAATTTTATAATACTTGAAACTGTCTTTTGAAAGCTGTAACATTTGAACTGTTAGTCATTAAAACATTTTTAATGAAAGCTTGAGTCAAATCAACATGTATAGACTCTAACAATACAGTTTGTCTGTGTTGCTACATGCAGATACTGTATATGTTGATATATATTATTAAAAACTAGCAGAACTTTAAAAATTTAGTGAATCATTTCATGATTTTTATGTTTGCTTGCATGCATGTGCAAGAAACATAGTGCCATCATATGAGTTTTCCAGAGTTGTGGCAGCCTCTTCCAATTCAGTTAGTGTATTTGCAGGTGCAGTTGCAGAGTGCCAATCACTGCTCCAGCTGTCTATGACAGCTGAAAATGCAGTGGCATACAGTTGAAAGGGAGAGCTCCGCTTGAGTGAGCAGAGCTCTCCCCCCCACACACACACGCACGCACGCACACTGCGTGCTCATGCACCTTTCCCCCCCTCCACACTGTACAGCCGACGGGGGTGCCCAATCCCAGTCAGCTCCACGCCCCCCCAAAGCATCCAGGTGCCATGCTGGGAGCCCACCCCAGTGTGGCAAAATGATGTAATGGCCGACGGGGGTGCCCAATTCCCCGTTGGCTCCACTGTATCTCCCCACCCATGCTGTCACCGCCAGGGGTGCTCAATCCCCTGTCAGCTTCACTGTCTCCCCCCCAGTACAGGGTGCCACGCTGGGAGTCCACCCCAGCTTGGCAACAGATGCCATGGCCAACGGGGGTGCCCAATCCCCCATCGGCTCCATGCCCCCCAGCCATCCTTCTGCCACACTGGGAGCACACCCCAGTGTGGCAAATGTTCTGCATTGTCTTTTTCAAAAAAATAAAATCTGTAAAGAAAAAAACGTTCCCTCGCAGCCTCCCTACCCCCCACAACCCGCACTCACCCACTGTGCACCCTACCTCCCACACCCCTCACCTGATACTTAACTCGGAGTCCAGCGCGACGATCTTCGGTGGACTGAATATGTCTGCAGTCTTCAAAGCCGACCGCGAACTGAGGAAATGCCAGTAAGCTGTATAATGGGATAGATAGGGGTTTTTCAACTTTGTTGCATATCTCAGGCATTTTTTGGAATTTTTGCACCAAATTTTCAACATGGGGTTTTTGGGAGCCCTCCTCATGAATTCTCGCACTGTCATGGCGTCCACTGGTCTCGAAGGGTGATTTCAGCAGCCACTGGGTGAAATCACCTTTCCAGAATGATTGATGAAACAACACTGCCAGTGTTCTTAAGGTGGGCTCTCAAAAGCCTATTTTGAAAATTTGGTGGAAAAATTCCTAAAAATGACTGTTTTACGAATGTGCGTTGCACAGTTCCTACACATGCTCATAAGTTCGCGAATTTTCAATATTTTCACTCCAGATTTTCAACATTGCCATTTTACCATACCTTCTTATGAGCAGTACAGTTGTCAATTTTCACATCTCACCCAAAATGTGTTTCGCCCATGTAGCACACAATGGCTCAGTCAGTGTGCGAAATCAATGTACAGGACACATTAAGAAAATCACAGTGATACTGTTCATGAGCAGACGTCTTAAAATGGCTATGTTGAAAATTTGGTGAAAAAATTCTTAAAAATGACTGTTTTACGAGTGTGCGTTATGCAGTTCCTATGCATGCTCGTAAGTTTACAAAATTTCAATATTTTCACTCCAGATTTTCAACATTACCATTTTACCACACCTCATTAAGAGCAGTACAGCTGTCATTTTTCACATCTCACCCAAAACATGTTTCTGCCCATGTAGCGCACAATGGCGCAGTCAGTGTGCGAAATCAATGTATGGGACACATTAAGAAAATCACAGTGACACTGGTCATGAGCAGAAGGTGTTAAAATGGCTATGTTGAAAATTTGGTGAAAAATTCCCAAAATGACTGTTTTAGGAGCGCGCGTTGCGCAGTTCCTACGCACGCTGGCAAGTTTGCGAATTTGTAATATTTGCACACCAGATTTTCAACAGTGCCATTTTACCGCACTTCCTTATGAGCAGTGCAGCTACCATTTTTCACATCTCGCCCAAAATGTGTTTCCGCACATGTAGCGCACAATGGTACAGTGGGTTTGTGAAAACAATGTTTGGGACAGATTAAGAAAATCACAGTGACACTTGTCATGAGCAGAGGTCTTAAAATGGCTATGTTGAAAATTTGGTGACAAAACTCCATAAAATGACTGTGTTATGAGTGAGCATTGCGCAGTTTCCACGCACCCTCGTAGGTTCATGAATTTGTAATATTTTCAGTCCAGATTTTCACCAGTGGCATTTTTCCACACCTCCTTATGAACATTACAGCTGTCATTTTCCACAACATGGCCGAAATGTGTTTTCACACTTTCAGTGCAGAGATGCATGGTCGCTGTGGGAAATCATTGTTCGGGACATATTTTCAATATTTTCACTCCAGATTTTCAACATTGCCATTTTACCACACCTTCCTATGAGCACTACAGCTGTCATTTTCACATCTCACCTAAAATATGTTTCACTTCTTGTAGTACAATGGCTTAGTTGGTGTGCTAAATCAATGTATGGGACACATTAAGAAAATCACAGTGATACTGTTCATGAGCAGAGGTTTTAAAATGGCTATTTTGAAAATTTGGTGAAAAATTCCTAAAATGACTGTTTTACAAGCGCGTGCGTAGAGTTCCCTACGCACGCTGAAGTTTGCGAATTTCAATATTTTCACTCCAGATTTTCAACATTGACATTTTACCACACCTCGTTATGAGCAGTACAGCTGTCATTTTTCACATCTCACCCAAAATGTGTTTCCTACCATGTAGTGCACAATGGCAGTCGGTGTGCTAAATCAATGTACAGGACAATGAAGAAAATCACAGTGATACTGTTCATGAGCAGAGGTCTTAAAATGGCTATGTTGAAAATTTGGTGAAAAAATTCCTAAAAATGATTGTTTTATGAGCGTGCATTGCGCAGTTCCTACGCACGCTCGTAAGTTTGTAAAATTTCAATATTTTCACTCCAGATTTTCAACATTGCCATTTTACCACACCTTCTTATGAGCAGTACAGCTGTCATTTTTCACATCTCACCCAAAATGTGTTTCTGCCCATGTAGTGCACAATGGCGCAGTCGGTGTGCGAAATCAATGTATGGGACACATTAAGAAAATCACAGTGACACTGTTCATGAGCAGAGGTCTTAAAATGGCTATGTTGAAAATTTGGTGAAAAAATTCCTAAGAATGACTGTTTTACTAGCGTGCGATGCGCAGTTCCTACGCACACTCGTAAGTTCGCAAATTTTCAATATTTTCACTCCAGATTTTCAACATTGCTATTTTACCACACCACCTTATGAGCAGTACAGTTGTCATTTTTCACATCTCACCCACAATGTGTTTCTGCCCATGTAGCGCACAATGGCGCAGTCGGTGTGCGAAATCAATGTATGGGACATGTTAAGAAAATCACAGTGACACTGGTCATGAGCAGAGGTGTTAAAATGGCTATGTTGAAAATTTGGTGAAAAAATTCCCAAAAATGACTGTTTTAGGAGTGCACGTTGTGCAGTTCCTATGCACGCTGGCAAGTTTACGAATTTGTAATATTTGCACACCAGATTTTCAACAGTGCCATTTTACCACACTTCCTTATGAGCAGTGCAGCTACCATTTTTCACATCTCGCCCAAAATGTGTTTCCGCACATGTAGCGCACAATGGTACAGTCAGTTTGCGAAAACAATGTTTGGGACAGATTAAGAAAATCACAGTGACACTGGTCATGAGCAGAGGTCTTAAAATGGCTATGTTGAAAATTTGGTGACAAAACTCCATAAAATGACTGTGTTATGAGTGAGCATTCGCGCAGTTTCCACGCACCTCGTGAGGTTCATGAATTTGTAATATTTTCAGTCCAGATTTTCACCAGTGGCATTTTTCCACACCTCCTTATGAACAGTACAGCTGTCGCTTTCCACAACATGGTCGAAATGTGTTTTCACACTTTAGTGCAGAGATGCGTGGTCGCTTGTGGGAAATCATTGCTCGGACAGATAAAGAAAATCACACTGACACTGTTCATGATCGGGGTCCCAAAATGCCTGTGTTAACAATCTACTGTAAAAATATCCCCAAACTAGTTACATTACGGGTGTGCGTTGCACAGTTTCTATGCACGCTCGTGACTTCACCAGTTTTTTTAAGATTTTCACAGCAGATTTTCAACTTTGCCATTTTTTACACCTCCCCATGAACAGTACCGCTGTCATTTTTCACATCCTGTTCGGAATGTGTTTTTGCACCTGTGGTGCCAAATGCCATAGTCGCTGTGCAAAAGCAGTTTTTGGCTATCAAACTGATATTGCCACTGTTCATGAGGGTGGGGGTCACAAAAAAACATGTTAAAAATTTGGAGTGAAAATATCAACGAATGCCTGAGGCATTAGGGTTTCCAACCATAACACCCCACGCTGTAGAGTATGACAGACTTCAGGGGTGTGACTTGGGATTCTTGCCTGTCATGCTCATACCATTCCACCCGCAACCACACCCTGCAGCCAGTGAGAAGCATCAAGGTGTGCCTCGGACTCTTTGGGCCCAAACTTCACCCCATTCTCCTATACCACACCCATCTCACCGTATTTCCTGATGGAATGGGGTGTACATAAGGGCCAAAGACCCCAAGGCACACCATGACACTTGTCAGTGTCTGCAGGGTAGGGTGTGGTGAAATGGCATGGTCATTATGCCTGATGACCCAAAGGCACAACCCAATGCCTGCCACTCTCTGCAGGGTGGTGGTGGGGTTGGCTTCAGTTCAGTACTTCGCTGCCATTCCTATTATGCAGCTCTGTAACTTCTACACTACCAATGCCAGTGCCAGCAAGCAAACATTCGGCATTGACAAATGCTTGTTTACATTGATATGAAATATGTTATGTTTTTATATCAATATATGATTGCTGTGGTGCTATCTTAATGACATATATGGTTTCAGAAAAAGACACAGAACCACATTAGCCCTCTTGGAATTCACCAGAGCCATCCACAGCTCTCTGGATAATGGTCACCTAGCCAGGTCGGTCTTTATAGATCTAACTAAGGCCTTCAATACTCCTTCAGCACTGTCTGCTTCTGGAACAGCTCAAATGTAGGGCTCTTCCAGACTCCTCAGCTTGGTTTAAAAGTTACCTGGAGAACAGATTTCAAAGAGTGAAAATTGCACATGTCCTCTCTGATGCATGACCAGTCCAATCTGAAGTACCTCAGGGTTCCATCCTGGGTCCCCTTCTTTTCAGTCTATTTCTGAATAACCTCCCCCAATCATGCCCGGAACAAATCATACTCTACACTGATGATGCCGTAATCCACACCACCCATAAAGATCCACTATCCCTACAGAACAAACTCCAGCTGTGTTTCACCTCCATAGAGAACTGGTTCAGCAAACGCAGACTCATCCTTAACTATAAAGAAACAAAATCTATGCTCTTCAGTAACTCTCACAATGAGAACAAGCAGCATCCACTGACTATTACAAACCGCCTTGGAGTGGCCATTGAAGAGGTGCATTCATTTTACTATCTCAGGATCTCTCTTGACAATAACCTGTCCTATGGGGCCCACATTGACAGCATAGCCAAGGTGGCTAACATGTGAATTGGACTCCTCTACAGGCATTGGGTGCACCTTACCCCTGTAGCCCTAAGAGTCGCTGTCCAAAGCTCAGTAGCCTCCATTATTGACTACGGCCTCATAATATATGGCTCTTTCACTTCAACAGCCCTCAGACACATTTCCACCACCCTAAACAAAACCTGTCATCTGGTGCCCATCATCTTACCTGCACCTGCGACCTCTACACCCAAACTGGCTTGCTGCAACTATCAAACCATCTAAAATACCAAACCTGCATTTTGGCAAAGAAGATAACCTTGGGACTTGCTCCCCCTGGTATCCAAGCCCTCCTCAGCCCAAGTAGTAATCCTCGCCATACCATGGGGTCTGATTCTCAACTACTGCTGATTCCTCACTGCCGAACATCAATGGGTCAACGGTCATTTGCCTACAGGGCACCAAGCTGGTTGAATAGCCTCAGCACTGAGACCTCCTCCATTCTCAAGCTTGGCCCCTTCAAATCTAGGCTCGGCCATTCTCCCTCTGCCTCCAGTACCTGCAACTGCCTCATCAAGCCAGCCCTCCTAGCTATCCTCTCAGTACTGCCTCAGCCCCCATCTAGCACTTTATCTCCTTCTTTTACCTGGGTCTTCTCCTCCTCACTCCTTCCCTTTCCCCCATCCCTCCCCCACCCTCTCCTCCTAACCCTGCTCCCTGCATTTCTCTATGTGCTGTGACAATGGCTCTGGAAACTCTTACCTCCCTGTGTCTTACCCATGTCTTGTAATGTTGTTGCACATCCTCAACTGCCCTTGTCCTGTTTTTCACCAAAATGTATGCATTTTCCTCTGGTAACTGATTGTAAACTTGTTTAACCTGTTTATCCTGCCTATAATTTCCATGCCTTGATGTATTACTATGCGTTGTTGTAGTTCATTGTACTGTCCTCAGACTGATGTGGAACCCTTTTAAAAGAGCCTTGGCTCAAAGGTACTTGTAATCCTAGATTGAAATAAATAAATGAAAATAAAAATGTAGCCGACTGCAAGCTGTCATTTAATAAAAACGTTAACTCTCTATCTACAATTGTCCCAAAGTTGGTACATTTTAAAGTTAATATTTTTGAAAGGTCTAATGTTTGAAGTGCTGGGGTTAGAAACTTCATTTTTTGTAAATGAAACTTCAGCCCAGATATTCAAAGGGTTGTGCCCCAGCCTAATATTCAAGCGGAATTGTGCCTGGCTGCAAGTCGATGCGGAGTGCATCGGTAATGTGTCCGGTGCAGGTAGGGGCGGCGTGCCCAGCATACTCTGCACATCCCGATATTCAGCCCGGGATGTGCTGAGTCCATGCATGCACAATCCCTACTTGCACCGCACAAAGTTGATCCAAAAAAAAAAAGACAATGGCTGGCTGCCCACAGGTGAGCTGCCGTATTGCAGGGCGCAATACGCGCTGCCACCGTGGGTGGCCACCTGAGCTCGGGCTGCACCTGGCTACACCCCCTCATGCCCAATCACGGGCATACTTACAAAAATGACCCTTCAAACTCCCTGGTGATCCAGTGGACCACTGCCAGCCCGATCACAGGCTTAAGTAAAAATAAAATGAATCCAATATCCCTGGTGGTCCAGTGGACTGCTGTCAGCCTGATCATGGGCATTTGTAAAATAAAAGAACTTCTACATCCCTAGTGGTCCAGTGGACTGCTGTCAGCCCGATCGCTGGCATAAGTGTTGATAAATTAAACCAATATCCCTGGTGGTCCAGCAGACCCCTCCCCACCCGCCCACTGAGGCCCACCACCTGCCCCCCGGTTATCGGTGGCGACAGCACCCCACCGCCTGCTGCCCGCCGCCCGCCGATGATTACCATTGGTTGTGGATGCCTATTGGTCCTCAGCGTGAGCCAATGGGTGTGCAGCTCCATATTGCATTGCCACACTCCAGATGCGATTCGTCCACATATCTGGAATGTGTAGTATAGCACGGGCTGCATGCTCATTGGCCCCACTGTGGACCAATGGGCATACAGCCTCACTGACAGTGTCGGTCAGTGGATGGTGGGGTGGCAGGCGGGTGGTGCTGCCACCTGCCCCTGACTGTGGGGAGCGGGCGGTGGGGCTCAGTGGGCGGGTGGGGAGGGGTCCGTTGGACCACCAGGGATGTTGGATTTAATTTATCAACACTTAAGACCACAATCAGGCTGACAGCGCTCCACTGGACCACCAGGGATATAGGAGTTCTTTTATTTTACAAATGCCCACGATCGGTCTGACAGTGGTCCACTGGACCACCAAGGATATAGGAGTTATTTTATTTTACAAATGCCCACGATCAGGCTGACAGTGGTCCACTGGACCACCAGGGATATAGGAGTTCTTTTATTTTACAAACGCCCATGATCAGGATGACAGCGGTCCACTAGACCACCAGGGATATAGGAGTTCTATTATTTTACAAATGCCCACTATCAGGCTGTGGGGCAAATTGCCGGGCTGCAGGGGCATTGGTCCCCAATGGCTGCTGCCTGGCAGGGTGTCAGGTGCAAGTCACCGGGGATCAGCGCACCTGCATGCAAATAGGGCCATAATGACATGTAAATGGCCCCATTTGCACATTTGCACCTTGCATACATTATGGCCCCATTTGCATGTGCACTTTTGAATATCGTGGTTGCTGTGCAGAGTGCAACGGAACTTGCGCTAGCGCATCCCCCTGCTCTATTCTGGCTACTTGCACTGGCGCAATGCCACTGCGCCATGCGCACTGCGGGTGGCCAAGGTGCGATATTCAACGATGCTGTGCCATGGCGCAGCTCTGTTGAATATCGCCCAGTCAACGCCCCTGCGCAGCTAAGTTGCACTGCGCTCAGGCTTGTGCCACAGCCTGTCGCAGTTTGAATATCCAGACCTCGGAGTCCAGTCATTAAGAAATGCAGTCGGTATTATACCATTATCATGCAACAGTAGTAACTAAGTTATCAATATAGAAACAAGCAGTTTTCTTTTAAAGTGAAACTTTCAACTGATATTTTTTCTAAAAAGAACTAATACAACAAACAAACTGTCTAACTTGAGAACATCAAGATGAGTTAAGAAGGTTATTAAATTAAGAAGGTTATTAAATTATGTTCCAGACAAATGAAGTGGGCACTGGGATTGTGGTGCAGCAAAGTTCAGCTTCTGTTTGGTTTCACCAATATTAAGCACACTCACCCCTTCCGAAATAAAACTCAAGCTGTAGATTCTAATTCATAACTTTTTATTCTGCAGCCTCAGCCCCTTGCTGAAAGAAACTGCCAAGGAAATCTGCTATTATTAAATTATATACAGACTGGCCATGTCAAATTTCTAAATACATTTTCAGAGATAAACATTAAACTGAATTAATAATCAGTTCACAGCAATGTACAAGATAAACACATCTCTATAATTATTAAACAATATAAATACAATGTAATACAGCAATATGAGTAACTAATATATGTTAGAACATCAATCAGGAGGGAAGGGGGCTGTTTAGTAAGGCAGAAAGACCAAATTTTACTAAATGTATCCATCTTCCCCAAAGCAAAGTGGGAAAGGTGCTTTAATGAGGCTTGATGACCCATTGCCATAAGCCATTCAATAAAGGTCAGTTTGTCAGGGGATCTCCATTTCTGGAGTAGAAGCCTTTTGGCTTGGATTATTGCAGTGATAGGTCATTTCAAGAAAAGATGATTCTTGGATGGAGATGAAAGAATACCCAGCAATATTAAACAGGGATTAACCTTTAGTGTAGGAGGCAGTATTGATTTACAGAATTTCAGCATGTGTTTCCAAATCTGTATGATTGAAGGGCAGTGCTACAGTATATGTGAGAGTGTTCCTGGGGCTTGATTGCATCACCAGCAGCTATTATCACTAAGGAGACCCATGGAGTGAAGGATGTGGAGCATTTTATACCACATATGGAGGATTTTCTTTTTGTTAATATATTTTTTATTAAGTTTTTCCACTTAACGTGGGGGGGGGGGTTACAGGGGTTGAGTTGACAGTCATATTTCATAGTTGTACAGACATTTGTAATGGAACCATACATTTAGATATTCTGTTACAGATACACTTTGTGCCATATAATTAAGTAGTTATTGGGTACAAATTAATGCTAGCTAGAACTGGTAGTCCAGACCTTTCTCAGAACAAATAAGACAGCTTAGGATATTCATAACAGCAGTATACATACATCACTTCAACCCACTTATTAATCAGGGTTATTTGTGCTTGGGTACCTAGGTCCATATCTGGGCCTTATATAAATGTATATAGTCTTAGTGTAATTTATTCAAGGTATGAAGGTAGTGTCTCTTAACATAATGTGAATAATCCACCTAGCCCATTTCTCAGTGAATAAGTGGGAGGAGTAATTTAGGGAGTAAGAAATCTTTTCAGACCTACAGTATATATATATATTGTGGCCATTATTTCCCGCCAGTCTAGCACAGTGGGTATCTTGGTGGTCAACCAATTCCATGTCAGGGCTTTCTTTACTGCTAAAAGGGAAATCCCCATCAAGTAACGTGTATGGGTGGCCTTTATGTCTGGGGGGAGAATATGTAGAATAAAGAATTCAGCAGTAAGTATAAATGGAGTACCCATCAATTCACTTTATTCAGCTTGTATTGAATTCAAGAAGGGCTGAATTTTGAGGCAAAGCCAGAATACATGTGTGTGATGTGCAGTGGAGTCTCCACACTGATGCCAATAGTGTCCCAGGCGGGCCGCTGTGAAATGAGCAGTTATTGCTGGGCTTTGAAAGTACTTAAGCCTTACCTGCCAGGCAAATAGTCTCCAGTTATGAGAGAAAGTAAGTTTTGATGTTATTCTACAGCCCCTTTCCCATAGTAATGGGGCACATCAAACCCAAATTCTAGGCTCCATTTTGCACTGTATTCATCCGTGTTTGATCCTAGGGTTTCTATGATGGCCTTGTACAGGGCCAAGATAATGTGAGGCATCCCCCCTAGACATAATGCATTGCTGAAGACAGGTAACCAGGGGAGGAATGGCTTCAGGGTCTCATAGTTCCGGGGGAAGGGAATAATAGAAATGCCTCAGCTGCAGGTACCTGTAGAAATCCAACTGTTGAAGTCCATGGGTACGGCTCAGCTCCTGAAAGGACTTAAAGTCCCTGCCATGCAGAGACTGTGAGAGGTGAGAGAGTTGTAGACGGCCCCAGGTTTCAAAGGTGTGGTCAAGGGGGTAAAATTCTCCAGGAGAGCCACTGGGCAGACCAGGGGAAGATACATAGTGAGGGGATAGTTGTTTACTGATCTCATTCCATACCCTCAACTGGGACAGGATCCACAGGTTCTGGGGGATCCAGTTATACGGATAGGAGGTGGAGCAGTGTAACACTAACCAAGCCCACTTTCAGTGTGGGATGAGATCCTCTTCTATTTCTCTCCACCTAGTCAAGCTGGCTTTTGACAGCCTGTGTATTATAAATGAGAGGTATGAGGCTCAGTAATAATGTTTAAGGGTTGGAAAAGCCAAACCGCCTTTAGCTCTTGGGAGGGTCAGAGTGCAGAATTTTATTCTGGATGACGCCCAGACCATGTGAACCTGCTGATACATTTGTTCCATATTTGAAATATCTTGGAGGGAATATGTATAGGCATATTTTGGAACAAATATAGGGTTTGGGGCAGAATAACCATTCTAATTATATCTACTGTCTGTATGAGATTTAATGGGAGAATATTCCACTGGGCCAAATCCGACTTGAAGTTGCGTAGTGAAGGGGTCATAATTGAATCTTTCGCCATTCCCAGCTCAGTGGGACAGGTATATGCCCAGGTACTTCAATTTTACCAAGTCCCAGCTGAAGGGGAATCTCTGTGCTAGTTCCACTGTGGGGGAGAAATTAAACGCCAGGGCCTCTGTTTTAGTGGTGCTATGCTTGTATCCTGAGCATCAACCAAACTGCACAATTATATTAAATACCACTGGGATTGAGCAGGATGGATCCACAAGGAATAACAGGACATCATTAGTGTATAGGGCAATTCGGTGATCTATTTCTTCAACGTCTACTCCTTCTACCAAAGGGACTGCCTAATGGCCTGTGCCAACGGGTTCAATGAAAATGCCGAACAAACTCTGGGGACACAGGGCATCCTTGACGGTGCCCCAGTAGAAGGGGAAACAGGTGGAATGATGTCCGCTGACTTTAACACACATGCTTAGGAGAGGAGTACAGAGTTCTAATCATGGAAACAAAAGGGAGAGGAATGCCCATTGTGGTCATAGTTGTAAACAGGAAGGGCCAAGAGACCCTGACAGAAAGCCTTCTCAGCATCTGCTGAGAAGGATAGATGGGGAACTACGGAATTGCATTTCCTGGACCAAATTTAGTGCTCTTCTTGTATTGTCTGTGGTATATCTAGCACTCAACGGTGTCAGTTTGGTCAAGTTGCCGAGGGAGGCAAATCTGAATCCAGGCGCTAGCCAAATAGACACAAGGAACTTATAATCCACATTTAAAACTGAAATTGGTGGTATGATGTAACACACTGTGGGTCCTTGCCAGGTTTGGGGATCAGGGATATGCTGCATATGACCAGCTGGGGTCAATTGTCCTTGAAGGACTTCATTATACACCTGCAAGAGGATTGGTGTGAGCGTCTGCACAGAGTGTTTATAAAGTTCAGCACCATAGCCATCAGAACCAGGGGCTTTCATTGTTTTGGCATGGGTGATGACAGCCTCTGTGTGTGTAATGGGAGAGATCAAATTATTTTGCTGTTCCAATGTCAGCTAGAGGCCCAGGGCTGGAGAAAACTTGATGCTGCCAACTTGGAGGGTGGTCTGGGGTGTAAAGTTTTTATAATACTCGCTAAATACCTGAGTAATTTGGCTCACCTTGTACACTGAGCACCCGTGGCTGGGTCTCGAATTTAGGGTATAGTTGAAAGGCACCTTTGCTTGCGTAACCAGAATGCCAGTAGGTGGGAGGCCCTAGGGCCTACCTCACCATATCGCTGCCTTAAGTAGGCCAGGCCAATTTCAGTTTTCTGTATTTCTAGTGTCTCCAGTTCCATTTTAGTTTGCTTAAGTTGTGGTAGTACTGTATCATCTCCTTGTTGATGCATTATTTGAAGAAATGTGAGGGTCTATTTTAATCTAGACTGCTCTTCCCTACGTTGTTTCACCTGATCTGAGGAATATTTTATTAGGTGGCCTCGTAATACAGCCTTCAGTGTGTCCCATCTTGGCAAAACCTCCATGCCCAGGTTATTACCCTGGATCTCCTGAATTTTGTCATTAAGGAACTCTGAAAGTGAGCATTTTTAGGTAGATTGGGTTGAATCTCCAAAGGAATTTCACCTCTCCAGGTCCATCTCCCACTCCGTAACTACAGCAGCATGATCAGAGTGGATTATGTCTCTGATAGTGGCCTCCTGAGGGAATCCAAATTCTCTTTTGTGTAAAACAGTGGTCTATCCTGGAGTATGAGCCATGCACCACTGAATAAAAGGTGTATTGTCTGTCTCTAGGATACAGGGTTTGCCACACGTTCTGCCAGCCCACCTCTGTATATAGTGTTTAAAGAATTTATGTGAGGCTAGTTGTTTGCCTCTGGCAACTCTAGTAGTGTCCAGGTGAGGGCTAGGGGCAATATTAAAGTCTCCACTTAAAATTAAAATACCTCTGGTCAATTGAACTACCCTATCCAAGAGGGTTCTAATGGTTGAAATAGGAGAACCAGGGGGTAAATAAATATTAGCCAGGATGATCTCATTATCCTGTAAGTAGCCCAGTACTACCACCAGGCGACCTTCAGGATCCGCCCATTCCCGTATGGGTTAGAAATGGGTATGGCTGGAAACCAATATGGTGACCCCCCCCCCTCTTCCTGCCCTTCTTAAAAGAGGAGGAAAGGACCCAAGCAATCCCCCCCCCGGTCAGCTTCTCATGTTTGTTGGCAGTCATATGTGTTTCCTGCAGGTACATTATGCCTGCCTGTGTCTTTTTAAGTAGAGAGAGCATTCTAGATCTTTTTATGGGATTACCCAGTCCGTTTACATTCAAAGAAAAAATCTTAAGTGGTACATTAGCCATTTGAAAAACAAAGATGAGGACTGAGCATTTGTACCTGTATTCCTTGTAGCTCTTTTGTATATCTAGCTACTGGCTCACAGTCAGAGCATATGTGGGGTGACTGTCTAAAAGGGAAAATGTGAGGAATAAGTTCCTTTAACATTGAACAGTACAGAGCAAACATTAACTGGTGAAACTGTTTAACACAGCGTTCTGCCAACCGGGCAGATACTGTAGAATAACTTTGGGCTTCCATGAGGCTGGCCACTCAAACAAAAGTGGGTAACCTCTAGGGTACGCCAAAAAAAAAGGATTCTTGGCTGGGTCTTACCTGTTTAGGTAGGTGAGACGGTATCATCTCTTTTGTAGGAGGGGATGGTGGGAAGGTGGGAAGTGAGCATGCCTCACGTCCCTCCGAGATGCTATTACAGGGTTTAGTTAAACCCAACTAGAAGAGGCGAGAAGGAGAGGTTCTAATTCTAGTTAGTTTATCACACTCATTATATATTATTGAAATCAGTCCTCTCAAACACCCTGAGGTGTGGGAAACATACTGGTGGGTCTGTGCATCTCCAGTCATCAGTTGCCCCCTCTGGTACAGCTGGTGGGGGGGGGGGAACCAGCTGGATGCAAGTGCACACAGTGTACCCATTAGAGTACAATTTGGCATGAGAGGCTGGTAATTATCCCAAACAACGTGAGATCAATAGTCAAACAAGCAGCATAAATCAAAGTCCACTGCAGGTACTATCAGGAACTGCGAGCAGTTCAGAGGAAAAGAAAAATAATTGTAACCCTCACCCCTGCCTTTTACCAAAACGACAGGTGGCATGCTGTTGGCACTGGCAGCAATGCCTGGTGGAGACCTGGGTTGGGGAGGATGAGGTTACCTGGCAAAGGGGACCTAGGTT
Organism: Neoceratodus forsteri; assembly: GCA_016271365.2. NCBI lineage: Eukaryota > Metazoa > Chordata > Ceratodontiformes > Ceratodontidae > Neoceratodus > Neoceratodus forsteri. The sequence continues at coordinate 518,404,328 of CM028133.1, read as the reverse complement.
TGGCTACTCTGCACAGGGGTACCTAAGTAAATCGAACACAGGAAGCAATAACTGTAATGTCCAGAACCAGGATTGGGATTTTTCAGTGTGGCTTTTATTCACAACTAGCTGAACACAACATAGCATAGATGGACCCCCATGGCTACGCTTACTGATAATGCAGATTAGAGACTACAAGGTGGTCCACTTGAAGAATGAACCCATTTCTACTGTTTTCAGGCTCTGGACCCACCAGGCACACAGCCCGGACTTGCATGCGCTTTGGATACACAGCCCGATTGGCCCGGCTCCCCTGCTGGCCACTTGACTGACGGTCCATTTGAAGAATGAACCCATTTTACTTGTTGTGGCTCTCCACACCACTTAGAGTCTGTGACTCCAAGAGAGATTTTCTTCTTACTTCTTCTGACTCCCATCTCACAAGGAGAATTCTTTTCCCAAGTTGTGGCTCCCCACACCACTTAGAGTCTGCGACTCCTAGAGAGATTTTCCCATTTGCGACCCACGTCTGGGTACATACTCATCACTGGCCAGGCGCATGAGGCAAGTAGCAATCACAGCAGAAATCGGTAGAGGTGGACCTGGTTACTAAAGGGGGCTTTGCCCACCTCCAGCTCCCACAGCCCATACCCGCCATTTCTCTGAAAACTGAAACTTCGAAATGTAGATTAAACGGTGGATGAACTGTCGCACCTCTACAACATTACTTGAATTCACACAGACTTTAGCTTTTGACACTACTCCATTTGTTTGTCCTAGTACTATAGGCCTCCCAAATAGTAGTTCAAATCCCAGATTTCTTCACATTTCCCAAGCTGAAGAAACACAATTTTTGCCCTCTCGAATTAGAGCAAAACACTCACCCTTTTGTTGCAGGTGCCCCACAGGCGAAGTACAACTCTTTCCACCTTTAAGACCAAACAGAAACTGTAAAAGGCAGCTTTCTTCCTTTAGCAGAAATTAGGGATTGCCCTGAATCTACATAGGATATTTTACTCCCCCAGAGGGAGGGGGCACTGAGACCTGGACAGCGGTCTCCACCACTCAAACACTGGACACTGACCTTCTCACACAGAAGGTAAACAAAAGACACTTCCTTCCTGCTGGCAGGCAAGCAGGAGACTGACTTCCTTCTCCCACAGAAGGTAAACAGGAACTGACTTTGAAAACTCCCAATGTTCTATCTCACTCCCTCTGCTGCAGATTCCAATGTGGCTTATGCAGCTGCGACAATTCTATGGTGATGTCATCTCTCAGTCTCAGCTGAGACTGAGAACAGAGGAGACAGTGTGAAACCCATTTAACTGAGTTTCACAAGCTGCCTTCCCTGCCTACCACTAGGTCTTACTGGGATTCTAGTAATCCTGGGTAACAAGGGGTTACATAATGATAAAAAAAAATTAAAGGAGCTTTTGCAGAGTTGTTAGTATGTGGAAGAGGATGCCACCGACCCATCTCGGGTAGCTTGGCTTGTGTAGGCTGAGGTCTCCATTACTGGAGTCCATCCTGAGCCCCCCCCCTCCAGTAGCCACCTCCCAACCCATACCACCCTTTACGAGGTCCCCTCTGTCTTCTGTCCCAGTGTTTCCCCTGCATGGCTGTCATCATAGGACACAGGCAGCCTAAGCTGCTCATGACGCCTCGGATTAAGTATATGTCACAACTTCTAACAGGCGTCCCCTTGTTCTGAGGGGGGGGGGAACACCCGCTTGCTCGAGGTAAACTTGGTGGGCCCAAAAGGTCAAGAGGATCCCCTGAGGGGGTCGGATCAAGGAAGTAGCCGCCAGTGAGGCCTTAAAGTAGCATGAGGGAGCAATCAGGCCGGCCTACCTGCAGCCAAGGCTGACAAATGCACAAGTGTTCCTTGAGTCGATTCATTTCAGGCCCTGGTTGATTGGAGGGGTCTCAAGGGAATCTACGGAATGCTGTCTGAGGTCCGATATTATTCGCTATATAGCCTTAGTGCCTTCTTTCTGAAGTTGGTCCCTTGGAGGTATTTTGACCATGCTTTCTAGGCCAGTTTAGTAGCAAGTGAAGGCGTTCTTCTTTCTCTGTGTAGGTGGGATAACGATTCCAATTTTAGCTAACTCTTCTGCCGCTTCCTCGGCTGTGTCGAATGTCTTGGCACCATCTACAAGTTGAACTACTAGTTTCACTGGATAGGGTGTTCTGAAATTGAGTTTGGAGAATAGGGGCATAAGCTCTGCGTCTCATAGCAATTGTAGTAGGATAATCATTATCTACATAGATCTGCTGGTTCTGGTAAGTTAAATCCCCTTATTGTCACGATTTATGCAGGATCTGGTCCTTCTCTTGGTAGTGGAGAAACCGGATAAGAATAGCTCTTGGTCAGGTGTTTGACTGTGGGCCTAGGGTTCGGTGAACTCTATCCATTTCCAGGGTGCAGCTATCGGTAAATCCAGTTCAGTTTTGAAGAAATTCTGCATAAACTGAATCGGGTTGGTGCCTCAGACCCTCGGGAACCCATTTACCTCAAGTTATTTCTTCGACTCCTAGCTTCTGCATCATCATCCTGTCCTGCAAGTTTGCAATTGTTCGATGTAGTTATATTATGGCGCGTTCTGCGTTGTCCAGGTGGTTATCAGTGCTCGATACCTGCTCCTCCACACTATCTATACATTTCTCTAGTTTCCTCAAATCAGTTCCCAATGCAGCAAAGGTTGAACGAGTCTCTTTCCTGAACTCTCATATCTCTTGGAGGACAATATCCATTTGTCTGCCCACATTTGGCGGCAGGGTGCTCTCCTCTTTGGTAGGGCCATTTTTACATGAGGTTTGTGAGGTTTGAGATGCATCACTATCAGAGCAACCTCCATCCAGCTCGGCAGAGTCCAAAGTTGCTTTTTGACGATTGTGTCTCCTTCTAGACATGGTGAACTCACTCCTATGCTGGTTTTGCTGCTATCAAGGTTGGGTTAACTGCTTTTTAAATGATTAAGACCTCGGAGGGGACGGATCTGGAGCTTCAAGCTGCTTCTTGCGGCATGACATCAGGAAGTCCTATGGAGGATTTTAATTGAATAAGTTGGGCTTTATGTCTCTACAGGCTGTATGAGCCAAATACCAGCAATTCTACATTGAGTATCTGTAAAAGTAGTCCCCAGCTCTTTGTGCCAGGAAGCTTGAGTTTGTACTGTAGATGATGAATCATTGTCTCTGAGTTTTTTGTATATAACTCCTATAATGCTTCTTGGTATAAGAAGCAGTTGCAGAAGTGGGTGTGATTATCTATTCCTACTTAATAACTTAGCTACCTTAAGCCAGTATTTACATGAGATAGTAATTGTGGGATTATTGCTGGGCATTTTTTGTTTATCGCAGAAAACTATCTTGGGAGACAGGCCTTTGCAGGTGTGTCATTCAATGAATACCCACAGTGGCAGGATAGGCATTAATTGAGCAAACCATTTCAAAGTTTGTGCTGTCATGAAGGCAGCATGTTAAGAAATGAAGTTGGGGAGTTCCCATTCTCCTTGAGACCAGTGAGATCTTTAATTTTGCCCTACTGAATCTGGGGGGTGTTCCTTCCCAGAAGAAAGAGCCAATTAAGGAGTCAAGTCTGGAAAATCAGATTTTGGGATATGAATTGAAAGACAGGATAATAGGTGCAGGACTTTAGGGGCAAGTACCTTCTCAATGGCTGCAATTTTCCCAGTTAGGGAGAAACAGGCAATTTTCTCAAAGGTATATATATATATATATATATATATATTATCTATCTATCTATCTATAGATAGATAGATAGATATATAGATATATATATATATATATATATATATATATATATATATATATATATATATATAATGGTAGGTGCTACCATAGTTAGGGTTGAGGAGCCATTTACATGTTAAACCTAAAAGTTTGCACCTTAATAACTTTGCAACCGTTCAATGGATTTGCCTGGCATTTGGAATACACAATCAAGAACCATACATCTTGGGATCTACCAACTTGTGTACTGTTTGGATATACAGATGTGGAGTTATTAAGCGTGATCTGTGCTCGCATTTACGTATTTTTGCAATTCTTTGGTCGTCTCTACAGGTCGCACGGTTTGCGCGACTGGTCCAAAATCTTCAGGGAATGTGCAGCCAGGGTCCCCAATGTGCCTTTTGAAGATTTCATGAAAAAATATTAAATGGTTCAAAAGTTATTCAAAAAAAAGTTTCCCATTGTAAGTCAATGGGAAAAGTTAACAAAAAGTTCAACACTTTCGCAAATGCAATTTTTACTTTCTCAAATGGCCCTTTTACTTTCGCAAATCCACCATTTTGTTTTCAGTTGGTGATCAGAAAAATTCTTGGCATTTAAATTTGGGACCCTCTAGCAACACAATTCTTTTTGTGTTTACCTAGTCGGACCCTGAGAATGCTAGGCATGTCTTGATTTTGAGGTTAAGCACCCTAGAAATATGTTTTTCAAGTTTCTGGAAAAAGTACTTTTGGAAAGTAGTGTCACACTCACGAAAGTGTCGAAATTTTTGAGAAAGCTTTAAATTACTGTACACTACTTTTCTAGGCTATGGCAAAATGACAGCAATTCTTTGGCAACCCTGCTGCAAAAGAACGGTTTGGTCTTTTGGGCTGCAATTTGAGGAAACACGCCAACATCTCACAAATGTGCCTTTCAGTGTTTTGGTGAAAACATATTACAGGGTGGCAAAGGTACGGCACTCCAAAATTGATGCTTTTCCCATAGGATAACATTATGGCGCTACTACATTACAGGAATCCTTTGTCGCCTGCTGCAAAATAATGGTTTGGTCTTTGAGCTGAAATTTGAGGGATAAAAGCCAACATCCCACAAGATGTGCCTTTTCAGTGGTTTGGTGAAAAATATTACAGGGAGCAAAAGTTATCACACTCCAAACTTCTCTTTTTCACATAGGATAACATCTGGCATTCGCACGCCTTTCAGGGCACTTTTCTCGGAAACGGTGTGAGATATGGACTTTTCATCAGAAAACACTTAGCCCCTAACAGGAACTAAGTACAAAACTATCCAGGAAAGTCATACATCATATGACTTTTAAATTTTTTTTCTACATCGTACGGTTCCTGAGATATAAGCAATTTAATATTCCAACTCCTCATTTTCTGCTCCAAGACCCATTATTATGCATACATTCTTTGTACTCACTATCTTTCTCTATGCAGCTTTTGGGGAAAACCAGCCTGTGCGCTTACATTACTGTTACCCTTACCGCTTCCGCTTGTGGTTCCGTACATGTTTCACTTACCGTTCCCATCTACGGCACCATGTGCGTTACCCTTTGCTTTTCATTTGCACTTCCATTTGCATTATTTTAACCATTTGTGTCTACAGTACTGTTTATCTTTCTGTTTCACTTTGCATCACCATGCGCATTACCATTTGCATTTGGGGGCACCATGTTACTTTGTGACAAGACATCATGGCCCAGCGCTCCCCCCACCGCATTACATTCACTATTTCTCATTATCATTCTCAAAAAGATGGAAACTAGATGCAAAAACTCTGTTTAATGCATTAGTTACGGTTGTTCCACAGCGACAAAAGTGAGGAAATTTGGTGTTAAGGTTGAAACCCCCCCTTTGACCCCCCATCCACACCCCCAACCGGCACTGGGGTGCACGTTGGGGTTGTCAGTCCTAACTCTCAGCCCATTCTCCTATACCTCTGCTTCTTCACACATCTGATGGGGTGAGAGTTAGGCCAACATCATCAACGCACACCCAGATGCTGGTTGGGGTGTGGATGGAGGGGTCAGAGGGGGGCTTTCAAACCCAACACTGAATTTTCTCACTTTTTGTCACTGTGGAACAACCCTAACTAATGCATTAAATGGATTTTTTTGCATCTAATATATATATATATATATATATATATATATATATATATATATATATATATATATTATAGTGGCATGGTAGTGCCACTATAGTTAGGATTGAGTAAGCACTTTAATGTTAAACCTCAAATTTTGCGCCTTAATAACTTTGCCACTGTACGACATATTGCCTGAAATGTTGCATACGCAGTCTGGTACCATAGATCTCTGTATCTGGCATGTTGCGTTATGGTTGGATGTACAGTTGTGGAGCTGCAGAATGCCAGAAAATGAAAAAAAAAACTGACTTTCTCAAATGCCTGTTTTTAGTTTCACAAATGGCCCTTTTACTTTAGTGATTCAGCATTCTTGTTTTCAAGAAAATGCCTGGCATTTAAATTAGCACCTTTAGGTAAACACTGATTGTTGTGTTTACCTAGTCGGGTCCTGAGGATGTTAGCCATATCTTTTTGTAGGGTTAAACTACCCAGAAATGCATTTCTTAAATTTTATGAAAAATACTTTCAAAAAATACTTTCACAATGCATAAGTTTCCTGAGATTTTTCATGAAACGCTCGCGGATTTGCTAAAGTAATTTGCTAAAGTACTCCCAAAATAACTGCAAATCTTGGACACACTCCTGCAACAAAACGCTTTGATCTTTTGGGCTGAAATTTGCAGAGTGGCAAGCCCTGGTCCCACAGATGTGCCTTTTGTGGTTTGGTGCCAAAACATTACAGGGCCAAAAGTTACAGCATTCCAAAGTTCAGAAATTTTCCCATAGGATAACATTGCAGCTCTCGTGATGCCTTTCAGGGCCGTATATCAAAACGGTTTGAGCTACAGATTTTTCATTGAAAAAATTCTTAGTCCCCCCATAGGGGCACTAAGTACAGACATAGGCTGGAAAGCTATAAATAACATGAGATTTGAATTTTTTTTTACATTGTACGGCTACTGAGATATGTGGGAATTAGTGTTCCAATTGCTCATTTTCAGGTCCGAGGCCCACTATTACACCCACAGAGTTAGCATTCACAGTGCATTTTACTGCCCGTATCTTGCAAACAATGTGAGCTAAGGATTTGGTTGAACTGATGTCACGTGGAAGTAGTCATTCTACTACTTCATTTCAATTATCTATTGACATTCAACAGGCATCTGGGTGTGATGGGGTCATCAGGCTCAACTCTCACCCCATTCCATGTGTAAACAATCTGACATGGTACAGTATAGGAGAATGTGGTGAGAGTTAGGCTGATGGCACACTCCAATGCCTGTTGATTGTGGATGTGGTGGAGGTGGGGTGATGGTAGGGTTGTTAAACTTTGAACAGATTAATATTTTTCACCACACCTTCAAAGGCACATCAGTGACCCAAAGCCTGAAAAATTTCAGCTAACAACATTAAGTCATTTCTGAGATCCAGGATGACAAAGAAATGTTAAAAAACCTGATTGTTCTGTTTTTCAACACCTTATATCTAAGAAACCACTCAATGAATTCTGGCCACATTTGGCTGGTCAAGATACCACACTATAGAGAATATGTATGCCAAATTTCATGCAAAACCATTGAACAGCTCCAAAGTTATTAACCCTCAAAGTGTGATGTTTGACATCTACATTATAGTGGTACGGTAGTGTTACTATAGTTAAGAGTTGAGCATGCACTTTAATGATATACCTCAAATCCTGCACCTTAATAACTTTGCCACCATGCAACAGATTTGCCTGAAATGTTGCATGTGCAGTCTGGTACCATAGATCTCTGGATCTGACAAGTTGCATTACAGTCGAATGTATGGTGGTGGAGCTGCAGAACAACAAAAAACACAAAAAAACTGACTTTTTGCACATTTCTTTGCTTGCACCCACAGCCCACACAGTTTGTCCTTTGGTCAGAAATGTTCAGGGAAGATGCAGTCTTGCTCTCCTATGTGCTTTTCGAAGATTTGGTAAAAAATATTAAACCGTTCAAAAGTTATTCAAAAAAAACTAATTTCCCTATATAGTCAATGGGAAAAGTTATCAAAAATCACAAAACTTTCGCAAATGCCTGTTTTTACTTTCCAGATGGCCCTTTTACTTTTGTGATTTGGCCATCTTGTTTTCAAGAAAAAAGCCTGGCATTTAAAATTGGGACCTTCTAGGTAAACACTGATTGTTTGCCTAGTCGGGTCCTGAGGATGATAGCCATATCTTTATTTGGGGGGTTAAATCCCCCAGAAATGCTTTATTAAATTTTTTTTTTTAAATACTTTCACAAATGCAGAAGTTTCATGAGCTTTTCTTGTGAAACGTTTCATGATTTACGAAAGTAATTTGTGTAAGTAATCTCAAAATAACTGCAAATCTTTGACATCCTACTGCAACAAAACGCTTGGGTCTTTTGGGCTGAACTTTGCAGGGTGGCAAGCCCTGGTCCCACAGACATGCCTTTTGGTGCTTTGGTGCCAAAATATTATATCGGCCCAAAGTTAAGGCATTATGAAGTACAGAAATGTTCCCATAGGATAACATTGCAGTGCCCATGATGCCTTTCGGGGTCCATATCTCGAAAACCGTACGAGCTACGGATTTTTCATCAAAAGAATTCTTAGTTCCCTCACAGGGGATTAAGTACAGAAGTAGTCTGGAAAGCCATAAATAACATGAAATTTAATTTTTTTTCTATCTTGTATGGTTACTGAGATATTTGGGAATTAGTGTTCCTATTGCTCATTTTCATGTCTGAGGCCCACTATTATGCCACAGAGTTAGCATTCACAGTGCTTTTCACTGCCCGTATCTCACAAATGATGCAAGCTATGGATTCAGTTGATTTATGTTGCACGAACTACTCACTCTGATGATTACAACCACACTTGAATTTTTTTTCCTGCCTGCTACAGTTCCTAATATATTGGCAAATTTGTGTTACAAGGCTCCTTGGCCTATAGTGCTGCTGTATGGCTTTGTGCTTATGTAAGGGAGCACAGGCCCAGAGGGCCTGCGCCCATCAACACAATACCATTTACTATTTATATTACACTTTCACAAAAGAAGGAATTCATTGCAAAAACTCCTTTAATGCATCAGTTAGTGTTGTTTCCACAGTGACAAAAATGTGGAAATTCAGCGTTAGGGTTACCACCCCAATACCCCACCCCCATGCTCCCATCCTCAAATCCCTAACTCCGCTTTCCTCCACACAGACACACAATCTCACACATGCAAGACACATGCAAGATTGTAAGACACTATACCAGTCACATCTGTAAGCACAATAATCACTACACTGTACTCCTTTCACATAACACTTTGTAATGAAAAAACAAATACAGTATGATCGGCTCTATACTGCCAGCACAGTATGATGACACATTATTGCTGGCATATCTTTTACATACAGTGAAACCTAGTCTGTACAAGCTTTCTAAAATTGACTTGTATGTGTCATAATTCTATGATTCACTCACTGCAGGTATCGCTGCTACCACACAGGCATGTGGTGGCAGGACAGACACAGCTGACACATACATACCACTTTTCAGATACTGCTCAGGTATGAAAGTAGCACCATCACATGTTGCAATACTGCTGTATTACCTGAAAATACTCATTAGCAGCATGTTATGGTTAGCTTTGGATGTTACAACTGTTGCTGTCTCATGTTGCTTGTAAACTATACTACAAAACATTACTTTTATTATTAGTACCATTTGTTATTAGGACTGACTCACTCTATATGAAAAAAATATGCAAACATCCAATGACTGTTGCTAGGGTTATCCAAACTCTTATTTCCAATACAGCTATCTATAGATAACATACTATATGTTCCATCATTTCTTAACAATTGAAATATAGGCATCTGCTTGAATCTTGTTACTTATGTTTGTAACAGCAAAATGCTTACTATGGGCCATCTCCCTTGGTTGTCCAGAATGCATGTGTATCTCCAAGGCATGCTGATGGCAGCAGAACTCATGCAGTTGTTGGACCATGATGATGGATGTGTCTTGTACTGCTTGCACATGTGTGTGGGGTGGGATGGGGGGAATGCGGGGCTAGGGGTTTGAGGATAAGGGCTTGGGGGTAGGGTGGTAACCCTAATGTCGAATTTCCACACTTTTGTCACTGTGGAAATAACCCTAACTGATCCATTAATGGAGTTTTTGGCAATGAATATATATATATATATATATAAATATATGTATAATATATATATGTATATGTATATATATATATATATATATATTTATATGCATTATACTGGCGTGGTAGTGCCAGTATAGTTAGGGTTGAGTAAGCACTTTAATGTTAAACCTTTTTATTTTGCACCTTAATAACTTTGCCACCATATGACGGATTTACATGAAATTTTGCATGCGCGGTTTGGCACCATCGATCTCTGAATCTGGCAAGTTGCATTATGGTCGGATGTACAGTTGTGGAGCTACAGAATGCCGCAAAATGCAAAAGCTTGACTTTTGCACATTTCTTTGCTCGCACTCCACAGCCCGCATGATTTGTCCGCTCGTGCAAAATCTTCAGAGGGAGAAGCCGCCTGGGTCACCGATGTGCCTTTCAAAGATTTAATGTAAAATATTAAACTGTTAAAAAGTTTTTCAAAAAACAAATTTCCCATTATAGTCAATTGGGGGAAATATATGTGCCTCACGAAAGTTTCGCAAATGCACTTTTACTTTACAAATGGCCTTTTACTTTTGTGCTGTGGCCATCTTGTTTTCGTTAGCAAGAGAGAAAGATGCCAGGTGTTTAAATTTGGGACCTCTAGGTAAACACTGACTGTTGAATTTATTTAGTTGGGTTCTGAGGATGCCAGCTCTATTTTTGGGGAGGTAAACCCCCAGAAATGCCATTTTAAACATCAGGAAAAAATACTCTTGCAAATCATGAAAGAAACTGCCAAAATATTTTCTCAAATATAAAAGTTTTGTGCTACATTTTGCAAAACTTTATGATTTGTCAAAGTATTTAAAAAACTGAAATCTTTGACATCCTCCTGCAACAAAATGGCTGGATCTTTGGGGCTGAAATTTGCAGGGTGGCAAGCCCTGGTCACACAGATGTGTCATTTGGTAGTTTGGTGCCAAAACATTCAAGGGGCCCAAAGTTACAGTGTTCTGAAGTTGGGAAATTTCCCATAGGAAAACATTGCAGCATCTGTTATGCCTTTCAGTGCCCATATCTCGAAAAATAGCGTAGATACAGAGTTTTCGCTACTGACAGCTTAGTTCATCTTTAGGTGAACTAACTTGAGAAACAAGTTTGGAAATCATATATTATAACCAGCATTGAAATTTTGTTCTCACTTGCTATGATTACAAAGATACTGACAAAAACATGTTCCTAGGGTTCAAAGGGTGCCTTTTCAGTGCTTTCGTGCCTATATTCGTTAACTGTGTGAGATGCAGATTTGGTCAACCCATCTCACATAGACATCTCACTGTCATGATTACAATGACACTTGAATTTTTTTTGTAGCTGCTACAGTTGCTGATATATTGGCACATTACTGTTGCAAGGGTTCCCTGCCCTATAGGGCTGCTGTATGGCTCATAGTTATGTATAAGGAAGTGCAGGGCCCAGAGGGCCCATGCTCCCACATACGCATACCATTATGCAAAAATGGGCAATGTGAAGGACTGTAGGCCCAGAGGGCCAACGCCTCCCACTAACACATGCCAGTTGCATTACACTTTCTCAAAATAAGGGAAATTCATTGCAAAAACTGCTAATGCATTAGTTAGGTTAATAGCACAGCGACAAAAGTTTGGAAATGTGGTGTTATTCTTCAAAACCCTAACTCTGCATTCCTCCCCTTACTCCCTCCACACACACATATGCAAGTCACATGCAAGATTGTAAGATGCTATATCATTCTGTCACATCTGTACCCACAATAATCGCAACACTGTACTCAATTCACATAACACTATGTAATGAAAAACAAATATAGTATCATTGACTCTATACTGCCAGCACAGTATGATGACACATTATTGCTGGCATATCTTCTTCATACAATAAGACTTAGTCTGTACACATTTCAAAATATTGATTTTTATGTGTCACCATTCAACAATTAGGGTTGCTGCAGTAGTCGCTGCTACCACATGGGCATGTGGTAGCAAGATAGATAGAGATGACACATAATACTTTTAAGATACTGCTCAGGTACGAAACTAGCATGATCACATATACTGCTGTGTTACCTGGAAATACTCATTAGCCAAGTTATTGTCAGCTTTGGATGTTACAACTGTTGCTTTCACGTGTTACTTGTAAACTATACAACAAATACATACTTTTATTATTACTGCCGTTTGTTATTAGGACTCATTCACACTATCAGAAAAATAAATGCAAACATCTAATGACTGTTGGTAGGCTTCTGCTAACTCTCACTTGCAAGAAACTGTATGTAGATAACATGCTGTGTGTTTCACCAGTTCTTCACTATTGAAATATAGGCATCTGCTTAAATGTTGTTATTGCTGTTTGTAACACAAAAATGCTTACTGTGGGGAATCACCCATGGTTGCCCAGCATGCATGTCTACCCCCAAGGAACTATGATGGTGACAGAACTCATACAGTTGGTGGACCATGATGATGGATGTGTCTTGTGTACATTTAGAGAGTTGTACATTACTTCTGTTACCTGATGCTGGTTGTCTCTGATTGGTTGTGTTGCCTTGTTCCTTCCTCTGCTTGTATGTGTGTGTGTGGGGGGTATGGAGTTAGGGTTTTGAACCCTAACAGCACATTTCCAAACTTTTGTCACTGTACTATTAACCCTAACTGATGTTTTTTGCAATATATATATATATATAAACATAGAAACATAGAAGTTGATGGCAGATGAGGACCGCAAGGCCCATCCAGTCTGCCCATTTCTTTTTCTACCTTATAAATGTGCCATTGGCCTTTGCTCTGTCAGTGGCCTATCTATTCATACTCATTTGTATTGCTCCCTTATGCCTATCCCATGCCTGTTTGAAGCCCTGCACTGTATTCATAGCCACCACTTCCTGAGGTAGGCCATTCCATGCATCCACCACCCTTTCTGTGAAAAAGAATTTCCTCACATTCCCCTTAATCGCCCCTCTAATCTCATGCTGTGTCCTCTTGTCCTGCTATTTTTCTTATATTTAAACATGTTAGACTCTTTTCACCTTGTTAATGCCCTTAAGGTGTTTGAATGCCTCGATCATATCACCTCTCTCCCTCCTTTGCTCAAGGGTATACATATTGAGCTCTGTTAATCTGTCCTCATATGTCTTCTGATGCAGTCCCTGCACCATTTTGGTGCCCTTCTCTGGACTGCCCCAATTTGGTTAATGTCCTTGTGAAGGTGTGGCCTCCAATACTGCACACAGTACTCCAGATGGGGCCTAACCAGTGTCTTGTAAAGAGGGATTATTACCTCCCTCTTACGACTTGTGATACCCCTACTAATACACCCTAACACCCCCCTAGCCTTACCTACTGCTTTAGAGGTCTGCTTGGATGATTTCAGGTCATCAGTGGTGGTGATGATGCCCAAGTCTCTTTCTTCCTTTGTGACTGCTAGCAACTCCCCTCCCAGCCTATAGGCGGCTTCAGGGTTTCTCTTCCCTATGGGCATGATCTTGCACTTCTTTGCATTAAATCCCAGTTGCCACTCTTCTGATCATTTTGCTAGTTTATCCAGATCTCTTCTCATTCTGCCCACCCCATCTGGATCATCAACTCTGTTGCAGATCTTGGTGTCATCTGCAAACAGACAAGCTTTACCCTCTAGTCCATCTGCAAGGTCACTAATGAAGATGTTGAAGAGGACTGGCCCCAGGACTGATCCCTGAGGTATATATATCATGACAGAGGCTTTTTTAAATCAATTAAATGTATAGATATACTTTTTTCATAACAACAAAGTAAATTGATAAACTTTTTTACTATCAACAAGGAACATTTCATCATGATGGTTTAAAAAAAAAGATTTGCACTTTTTCTTAATTTTGGTACTAGTCCCCATAATTTAATTAGTATCTATATAACTATAATACCCTTAAACTTTTATATTATGCCTTAAACTGCATGGTGAACATTCCAGTCCCCCCCCACAGTACCAATTTACTGTATTTTAACTTTTGCAGGCTTCATCTGTGAAAGCTTCAGAAGATAATAGTGTGGTGGCTATTATGAGCTACAAAAGAATCACTTGAGCTTATGAAATAGCCAAGGATTTAAATAATATTGTAACTTGTGTGCAAATGGAAGATTTTAAGCAAGAAATTCTATCTGTTAAAACAAAACATAAATTATACAGTTTCAGAAAATTAAACAAGATTCTGGCCCCTAATTTATACATACAGAAAAAGTTTACTTATAATTCTGAATCTTGGTCCAGTGCTAGATATAAAGAGGAAAAGATTTTGTTAAATGAATATATACTTGGATACAGTAAGAGTAGAAATGTACCTAATGGTACTATGAGTTTGATCTCCCACAAAACAGTGATATCATATGGATCCACCCAACTGTCCAGCACTGGTAGATGAGTTATGTAGTGGAATAAGTTTTTGGATGTGTTCTCGTTTCTGAGATGTTCTAAATTCTCTTGGAGTTTTACTGTCATCCAAGTGTTCTCATACTTGGTATCCTTTGAGGCAGCAGCTTTGGACTAGGTGGTCTCTGGATGGGGTTGAAGGTAGTTGTGACCCAGTTTACCTCTGTTCTGAGTCTAGCAACCACTTCCCTCAGTCCAGAGAGGTGCCTGTAGATAGGGCAACACTTCAGCATCCAGAAGGTCTGCCTGAATATGGCTTCCTGCACCCACTGCATTGCACCACTGCCCACACAATGCTACACTTCATCTGCTATTTATATAGTTGTCTGCTTCTCTAGCCCTCCTTCTAGGTCCCTTTTGTTTGTTGCATAGCAGTTTTCTACCTAGACCCCTTTTCTCAGTTATTTAGTAGTCCCTCTTTTAAATTTGTTTGTTATTACTGTTGTCTGTACTGCACCCCTTGCTCTCATTCTAGGTCCCTTTTTGTTTGTTGCCTAGTGGTTTTGTAGCTTGACCCCTTTTCTAAATCATTTAGTAGTCCCCTTTTAAATTAAAATGCAAATAATTGCTGGTAAAGTATGTTAATTCACTGATTTCTGAAAGTTTTAAACCCTGTAATACACAAATTATAATACACATATGTATATAATCACTGGTATTATGGGGTTTACCTCAAGAAACCTTAAACGCAGATGATTTTCATTTTAAAAGTTTCCTCATACTCTGTTCACCACTGTAACTCCTGTTCAAAACCACAGCCCAGCAACAGCAACTACTAGATATTCCCAGTTCCTTCTCACTTATGGAATCACTTGATATGTCTACAGTAAGACACTGGCCAGAGCTGGTTGAACTGTAACTGATGGAGGATGGTGTTGTTAACCCCATATCAATAGCACCCAACATTTCAGTAGGACTTGTAGTCTCAGTCACTAATTGACATTGCTGAACTGCTGCTGGCACTCATGCTGCTGACCCCAATGCCACTGCTGTAAAGTTTCTTTTACCTCCATGGTTTCATTGAATAGAATTTAATTAATTAGATAAGAGTGCATTCTCCCAATACATAGCATGTCAGCTCTCTCATAACTGAAACACTGTCTCTCTAACACTCTTCCTTGAACTGTCCACTGCCATGCATGTCTCCATGAGACCTGCTACTCACTCTTCTCTCACACAGTAACTGTACATATAAACATACAAACATACAAAATATGGTGACTGGTGTTTTGGGCACATCTGAAAAATATTGACTGGTCTTTTCTTCATAGTATACCAGATGTTAACTGTGCACTTGATTCCTTTATTTCTGAATTTACTGCAGCATTGGATTTATTTGCCCCCTTAGAAAAATGTAGAATTAGTGGGAAATGTTCATCCTGGATTATGCCCCTTTGTTAACATTGATGAGATCTTGGGGCAAATTATGGAGGAAGAATAAATTAGATGGTACACAGCAGAATTTTCAAGCATATCGTTGTCTTTAGAAATCAATGTAAATCTCATATTAGAAAAGCTAAAGTTAATTATTTCAAACAAAAACAAACTGAAGGTCTTGGTAATTGTACATTTTGGAAGACAATTAATAGCATAATTAAGCCTAATATTTCATCAGAATTTTCTATGAATATGGGTGATGAACAGATTTCTTGTCCTCAGACTACTGCTAATGAATTTAATAAATAATTTATTAATTTAGATATGTATCAGTCCGAGGGAGCTGATGCTCTCTCTACTAATCATAAGGTGTGTCATCTGAAGGTCCAAATTCCATCTAAAAGTCGCCATTAGCAAGTAAGACAACTGTTAAGGAAAATAAAACAAGACAGTTCTGGGGGTGTTGATGGGTTAATTCTTTAATCTTCTTAAGGAAACTGAAAATGAATTACGCATCCAGTTAGTGTTATTTTTAATCTATCCTTTATCATTGGAAAGTCCCTGATATTTGGAACAATCTTTAGTTGTGCCTAGTGCACAAATCTGGTCCAGTTTCTTCCTTGGAAATTATAGACCCATTTCTATTTTGGCTGCCTTAGCTAAGGTTCAAGAGAAAATTGTGTATAATCAGTTCACAGTATTTATTGAACAGTATGATCTTTTGTCTCAGGCCCAACACAAATTTAGGAAGGGTCAAGGAACAGATACAGCCTTGGTCAAGTTCACAGGCATGGTCCTGGAGGTATGGAGATGGGCTGCCTTGCTGGGGTCACATTCGTGGACTTGACCATGGCATTTGATCTGGTAGATCATGATCTTTTAGTCTCTTCACTTGGCTCTTTGGGAGCTGGTAGTCCCACCCTTAAGTGGTTGTGGAAAGGCAACGTTGGCTTGAAGCTAACAGATTGGTTTTGAATAAAATAAAACCAAAACTATGTTGTTTGGGACTAGAACTAGGTTCAGGATTGTGAACAGAGTCTACATGTCACTGCTCTTGATGGATCTTGTTATGAACAAGTTTATAATTTCTGGTATTTAGGTGTTATATTGGATGCTACTTTGAGTTACGATATGCATTTTGTAAAAGTTACTTCCATAGTCCATTCTAAAATCTCGTTATTATACAGGCTACGTTCCTTTCTAACTGTTGAAACTAGAATGGAAATTGCTAAGCAGTGTCATGCTCCTATAGTAAACTATGCCACTTTGATCACTGACAATGCTAAAGAAATTGGATCTGCACCAGTTAATTGGAAAATTTGTGCTAATGGTGCCTCGTACTACACATCATTGTGTGGTTTTAAATTCTATGGGCTGGTTGCCAGTTCATTAAAATGTTCAATTTCAGATGGCAAAATTTTCATTTAGAGTTATGAAGTCTGGTGTTCCCTTAAGTTTGTACAGACATTTTCAATCATTTGGTCTGGTGTTTTTCTGAAGGAGTAGGGTAGACAACATAATTTTGAAACTACCTTTCATGAGAATTGCTAGTGGTCAGAGAGCTTTAACTTATTCTTGGCCCTTTATTTGAAATAATCTCACACTTGCTTTAAGGGAATATTGACTGTCTCTATCTTTAAAAAATATTGTTAGAGCATTTTAAAGGCTTAGTTAAATGTGACTTTTATGTAAAACATGATGTTATCATGTTTTGTATTCTATTTTGTTTATGTTTTATTGTGAGTCACACCTGCAAACATAACTTTGTTCTAGATTGCTAACTTGTTAAGCAAATAAACAAACAGAACCACATCTCTGACCCTATCTTACAATAATGGCAAAGGTCTGATGAAATCGCTCTAATGTCATCACTCTCAGTTAAACCATTAGGATTGATACAGCAGTAATTTAGCTATCACACAATGTCTGGGATAGTTAAGGGTCTAACATAAAATCACCTGTGTTTAATGATCGAACAGCATTGAGCTGATTAATAGAAGACCACTGCAGACTGTTATTATAAAAAGAAATCTAAAATATATGTATTTCCATTAATCAGTGGTCACATTTTTCTTGGGGCTTGTGGTCAGAAGCCACTTGCCTCCAAGTGCTGCAATTTCAGCAATTTGGATTTGGTAACCATGCATTAAACATGCCCATCACCTGCACCATTTTCATTGTAGTGATACTAGAGCACAGCAAAACAAGAGAGGGTTCATCTGGACATCTCTTGTTGCACTCCTGCTTTTATTAAAATAAGAGAAATGCACAATGGATAACAGCTTTACAACCAGGGCTTCAATCATGCTTTGACTTTTAAGTGACTGTAACTACCCTTCATGTTCACAATGTGCTCCTATTCTAATACTGCTCAAACCTCATTATTTGAAAGTAATTGTTATATTCAGTCATAAGTAAATCAAGAGAATCTCTTGATTGGGTACTGATTATTAAACACAGATTTGTTTTGATTTGTGTGCTTGTTTGTTTACTCGGGGTGTACAACATATTTACTATATGTTTAGCTTTCCTTCCTTCCTTCCTTGATTATCTGAAACTCACAGATGTTTCATAAATAGTTGTGCCTCTAAAAACATTGACAACTTTCCACATTTACATTGAAAGCAGTGCTTGGCAGTGTGTGTGTGTGTGTGTGTGTGTGTGTGTGTGTGTGTGTGTGTGTGTGCCTCAGTGTAGGCAGTTAGCAAATCTTCAGATGATGAAGCTGTCTGTGTTCTACAGGTTATATGAAATTAAGCACATACGCAGGAAGGTGGAGAACCAGATCAAAATGGCAAAGATGGTGTTGATGAACGAACTAAACAAACGAACAAATGTTCTCATGGAGCAGCTTGAGGTAAGACTCTGAACTAACCTGAGACATGAAAAAACAGTCCACTCAGCTATAAAGTCTGTAAAGCAAGAACTCACTGAAAATGAAACAGCACATCAAGTCATGCCATGGCAATTTTGTCTGGTGTCCTGTCCCATGGCTCAGGGAGCCTTACAACATAAGAGCAAATACAGCTGAACAACTTTTAAACATTAATAAACAGTCAATAAATATGCAATAAATAACATAGTTAACAATCACAGCTGGGCTATGCTGTATATAAATGTAAAAAAAGCTAGAGGTTTCTTCAACATGGATGGGGTACTGAAAAACATTGTTTTCATGTAGTAGTGTGGAGACTTTGCCACATGAGTTTGCTACTTTAAATGCCTCTCCACACATGAGAGACACAGACTGAATTCCCTGCAGTCACTCAGTAACTGGGTGAGGAATCTGAAGCAGAGGGACTAATATTATAAGCTTTCTTTTTTTTCTGTAGAACTTTTTTTCCTTCCCATATCCCAGCTGGCTTCCTTTGTGCCAACCACTCCAGCCCCATCACCATGACTTCTATCAGGACTTACCTTCACCACACTGTTCCCCCCATGGCTTACCCTCCTGGTGAGGTCAGTGGATTTTGGAGCTGGGTGGACTGTTCTCATTGAAATCAGAACCCTCTTAGATCCAGCAATCACTCACAGACTTGAGTAAATTAGGACACACCCACATAAGTCCAGTTCAGATCTCTTATGAGCAAGAAGTATTTTTTCCTTGGTCAGTGCATGATTTAGAGTACATCAACTCTGCAGAGTAGTGTTGTGCGTAATGCACATTTAAGCAAAGAAACTAAAGGGAAGAAGAATAAAAACAAACATAACCAAAATAAGTAAATAACAGTTGTACCATATACAAATATTAGTGGGCTAAGCATGGTTACCACAGAATTAACCCTACTTATTTACTTACAAACATCAGGGGAATTCCATGCCACAGTGTGGTAAAATGGGCAGCAGAAAAGGTAGAGAAATCCTTCTGATATACCTGATGTATTGTCTCCTGCACAGAGAGTTGTAAATCCATGTATGTAACTGCTTTCTGGTGAATGGCTAGTGCATATCTAGAAGAAGAGCAGAGGAGTTGCCCTAGTGTGATGGCCAACATCCCCCATCAATAAACAAGTCTACTGCCCAGGACTCACCTGGAAACAAGTTATAATAGCTTAGTGTGCCTTTCCTGTCTAAAATTACAAATGAATAAAACAAATGTACGCTGGTATTCTTAGACCAATTTTGATAAATAATCTAGATTTGAGGTACCATCAGATTTACATTGAATTCCACTCTCTTCACTGGCTTCTGCACCTCTTTTGTATTTCTAAGGCATTCATGTGACATCAGTTACACCACTGCACACTATTCATCTGAATGGCCTAGAATGGTGTCCCTGGTGTCATAGAATATTCAGGCAGTATGAAAACAGAAAGCATTAGCTGCATACGAGAATGGGATTCAGGGTAGTTACAAAGGCCAAAATATTTGATTAATTTAACAAACAATAGTCAAAACATATCAAAATATTGGATAGACACTAAAAGAAAAACAGGAGGGCATCTAGAGATGTAACAAATTGTTCCCTATCACTTTCAGTAGTCTGACTTAATCATCACTACTATAATTACTTCTTAAGCAAGTGGACAGATGCTGGAGCTTCCATTTGCTATGTGGGACACTCAGTTTAATGTCCTGAACCCAGGATCCCACTCAGCACAGCGAGAGACTGAGGGCAGTCCTAAGGGGATATATGATGCCTCTTGGAGCAATCACAATGTCTATCACTGCCTGTCTGCTCCTTGGCATTATAGAGGAATGGGCAGCCAAGCAGTACAGAACCCTCTTCTTGACTCCTCCCTCTAAACGGGGCTTGGGACAGAAGCTGCATAGACAGAAGAGGCTCGTCTCTATCCCCTGATGTCACACAGGAAGCCTGCCTTCACACTTGAGTTTGATATTTGTCTGGGGGTACCAGGGTGACTACAAGTGGTGGAAAGGTGCAGACAAATGGTTGCCCTGCTGCAAAGGTAAGGGGCTTAGAGAAAAGGGTGGGGCTGTGGGCTTGATTGGGGCATTTGGGTTACAAGGAGAAAATGAAAACATGGAAATAAAAAGTCCTGAAAACAGTATCTTTCATCAAGGGTCTGCTATATACAGTAATTGGGTCTGTTTTCTATAACTGTAGCCTTTATCACGACTGGATTTGTTTCAGGATATCTCAATAATAATTACTTTACACAATGTTGGATTGTAAGCTTGTATCTATTATGCTCATTATTCTAAGAAATATAAATATATGTTGTCATTTTAAAAATATTTGAATTATTTAAAACATTAGGATACGATGATATGATACAAAAAGTCTACAATGAATGTTGTCATTTTTTTATAACAGAGGCTTACTAGTGAACGAAAACAAGTTGGAACAACAACTTCAAACAATTGTGGTGCTGTACAAGCAGCTGGAGCATGTGCAGAACTTTATCAACTGGGCAGTCTACAATAAGAACAGCATCCCATTTCTATTTAGCAAAGAACTGGTAAGTGATTGCTCTCAGCTGAGACAGGGAAGGGTGAGAGTGAATAGGGCATGCTTCAAGTAGAGCTGAAAGTTTGTTATTTAAAATGAATTGAACTTAGGAACAAAAATACAACCTTACATCAACTCTGGTTTGAGCTCAGTAAATTTCAGATTCCAACTTCAGTCTGAGATGCTAAAATAGCTCCCTGCCCCTCAAAACAGTAAAAAAAAAAACACACAGAAAAGAACTCCTATGTCCTGATTCCACAATCCTAACCCCAATCCCCATACCTTTAGATGGTTATTCAGTGTTCTTGGGGGCTGTACCTGCCCTTGACTCCAGCTACAGCTGCCTGTTCTAACAGTATGGGATAAATAGTTATGTGCTGTCCCTTGGTACCTAGCTGCTACCTGATCTGGCAGGCTCTCATAATAATTCATGGCAAAATGGGGGAGGATGTTTGATGGCCATCTAATGCTACCACACTCTACCACTACCTATTCTGATATGGGTATCATCACTTCCTTTCCCACCATTCCACAATGTTACAGAACTGCTCCGCCTGCTGCCGCCTGACCTTATAGGGAATGAGATAATATTTAGGAGCCTTACAAGGGTGCTGGTAATATCCTAACCAGACACTTCCAGCCCTGGCAGGTCAGATCCCAGTACTGTCACTGCCTTCACTAGAAGAGTATTCCCTTCTTGTCACTTATTGCTGCTCTTGCCAAATGCCTGATGTCTAGAGGGGTTATAAGGATCTTGGTGCATATGTAACTCCCCTAGCATGTGGGGGCCTACCTTTTCACTCTCCTGCCATGCCACAACTGCTGCCAGTCTACCTGCTTCCTCTGGCCCTCTGAACTTGAATTCTGTAGTGGGGACCAGAAGGGAGCAGCATTAAAGAGAATCTGCCATAATACTGTGAACTGGATCTGGGTCCAATGCACCTCCTAGTGAGTTGTGTGGGATTTCTGGGCCAGTGTTTGCCAAGATAGTTCTGTGATCCCTTCTAGAGGGGTCCTTCTGAATGTATTGAAGGATGTGCTGGTGAGGCCTCTTCTGAAAAAAATTTTATTGGACCCTGACTGATTGGCAACTTATAGACATATCTCTAACCTTCCCTTCTTAGGAAAGGTTATTGAAAAGACAGTGGCCCTGCAGTTCGAGGCCCACCTCACAGCTTTTAACATCTATAAGCCATTCCAGCCTGGATATAGGTCCAGGCATAGTACAGAGATTATGTTCGTCAGGGTGCATAATGACCTTCTCAGGATCAGAGATATGAGGTGAGGTCAGTTTAGTTCTATTCGATCTCGCTCAGCATTTGACACTGTGTACCATAGATTGTTGTTGGATGAGTTTAGGGAGTGCTTTGGACTCACTGGTAGTGTCATCGGCTGGTTTAAGTCCTTTATCAGTGGTAAGATGCAGAGGGTGATTATGGGAAATTGTTTCTCACTCCTGAAGCCCTGTTCTGTGGTGCACCCCTTGGTCAATCATCTTATCTCTGTGGTTTGCAGTGTACATGCTGCCCCTGGGTAATATTATTAGATGTTACAATTTGGGCTTTCAGTGCTATGCAGGTAATACCCAGCTATATCTGCCATTTGCACCTGGGATGCCTGGCTCGGTCCAACATTCTACATTTATGCCGGTCCAAGATGCAGGACTGGATGTCCTCTAGCTAGCTGTGACTCAACCAAGACAAGACAGAGGTATTGAGACTATCACCGGTTAACAGCAGGGTGCAGGGGCCACAGAAGGGAGGCCTGTACTGATGCTTGGTTCCTCTAATCTGGTGGCCTGTGCTAAGGTGAAGAATCTGAGCATTGTTTTGGATGAAAGACTGACACTTGAGGTTCAGGTGCTGTTCATAGTCCAGAATGGCTTGTACCATCTTCACTGCATCTCCATAATTAAAACCCTGATCCCACTGGAAGACATGCTCTCACTTATACATGCCTTTGTGATTTCAGACTTGACTACTGTAATGCTTTGTGTCTCAGGTTTAGTGGAGGGGTTCTACGATGCCTACAGCTGTGCAAAGGGCAGAGCCAGTATACTGATGGCCTCCCAGGTCATATCATATGACCCTAGTCTTGCATGACCTGCACTGGCTGCCGATGATGTGGTGAATTTACTTCAGGCTTGGCTTGATGACCTATAAAGCACTATACGGACTGGGCCAGAGTTATCTCAGTGAGTTCCTGTCTCCTTACTGTGTAGTTCACCCTCTCCACTCCTCCAAGGTGCACCTCCTAGTGGTGCCCATGGCTAGGATCAAGACATCAGGGTAGCGCACTTTCAAGGTGGCTGGTCCGACCCCAAGGGACTCCACTCCCAAGAACTCTGAAGAAGGCTTCCTCTGTGGAGGCCTTTAAGAGGGGCCCCAAGACCTACCTTTTCAGGCAAGCTTTTGACTTGATTTAACTCCACTGATTTCGTTTTTAGCTATTTGCTTACTGATCTGCAAATTTTTAAGTTGTATGTATTTATTGCCTGTGTTTAAATTTTATGTTTTTATGATGTGCAGCACCGGAGCCCTTGGATTGGGCACTTAATAAATGAACTACCACTACTGCTACTACAAGGTGTGGCATTGCCTGCTGTCCACGGAACTATGGGCTTTACTGCAGTCATCCCTCACATTCAATGGGCTATCAGGCACCTTGTATGTTATGGATGAGCATGGCAGACAAGTTTGATAGGATGCTTGTTACGGCTGCATGATTTAAACTGTATGACGTGCTTGTGCAAACGTAAGCTTCTGTATTTATACCCATTCTGTCTTTTGGGACAACCACTCTTTCAAGGTGTACAAGAACTCTTTTCATGAGGATTCAGCCTCTAGAGATGCAAGAGAGGGTGGACTAGGGCTGAAGAACTTGATGATGTTCTCACCCTTATTAAATAAGAACTGGAACACAGGGATTTGAGTAGTCCTAATTAATTTTGCTTTGTTCATATTATTTATAAATATTTCAGTAAATGTTTTAAAATACATTTTATGGAAAAAAAACTGTAGTATTCAACACACTGGGGCAAAGGGAGCACTATAAATCATAATGTGTATGAGAAATAAAGTAGACCTGCTATGTGGAAGGGAGGTAAGCAAGCAGAGCAGACACCCTCTAGGAGTGGGAATGTCGACACATGTAGTGCTCAGCAACCTGTAGGTAGACATGGGTATCTAGCATAATGTCTGCTCTCTGTCTCTCTCTCTCTCTCTCTCATCTGCTTCTTTTTTTAATCCTTTTCACTTCTATACCTGACTGGCTGCAGGCTACAAAAAAAAAAAAAGATGACTGCCACATTTTAGTTCTGGGGCGCTCAGTCCCAAAGTCTCAGGGCTCGATTCTTGAAGGTAAATGAAGGGCTTTCACATGCCCTGCATCAAACCCTGTACTGCCCCAAACACTTTGGTGCATGGTGCACCTGATTCATGTAGGTTGTGTTGCCCTTGTGATATGTTACCCGTTTTATGGTGGCTTCTGCCAATACTTGGCTCAAACACCGTAAAAGGTTGATAAATAGAGCGAGCAAAAGCTGCTCTAACTCTCCGCATGTGGGGTATGGAGGCTGGGGATTGAGAATCCTGATTGCTACCCAGGAATGCCGTAAAGTCCAATGTGCCATGTGTTCGACACCGTATACTGTCGCTGCGGTGACCGCCACCATGAAGACCATCACAGCACATATGTCGTGTATGGACTGCTTCGGCTGTGTGATTGCCCCCTCGGTCCAACTCTGACTCGGTTAGAATCTTAGAGACTGGGGGTGTGGGGTGGAGACCCCCACAAGAGGTTGGGGTGCAGCCCCGATTGTGGCGCCAACATCCACAGCCAATGCCAGCAGTCGGCATTGTAGCTGTCATTGAGAGGGGAGTGCGGTGCTAGAGCTGTCAGTGCTATAGGGAATTGTTTGGCACACCGGGACTTGTGGCATTCAATGCCTTTTCAGAATCAAGCCCTCAGTTTCAAAAGGCTCCTGATCATAAAACCATTATCTGTCCACCCTTCCCACTGTTGTACATGGTTGTGCTAATGTCCATTTCAGTCAGGTTGTCTATCACGAATCCCCCATTTAGTCTTGCATGCTCTTGCTCCACATCAGTGGCAGTCAGACATTTTGATCTGCAGTATGAGGTGTGGTTTAAATGGGGTATTTTGCACCAAGAAGGGGATGAGAGAAGACTGCTTGTCTACAGACTACTTGCCCACTTGGTTTGGAGGGAACCCTATGTATGAAAACCAACCACATCTGGCCTCACTGTAGGTTGCATTTCACCCCAGGGCGTCTCCTGATACTCACCACCCAAATAGTGCCCCCTGTTAGATCCCCACCACCCACCACTTTATATCCCACCTCTTTACAATGCCCACCTCCCTGCAGCATTTATTCCACTACTGGCAGTGGGCATCATCAAAGGGGAGAAGTCCAACCACTGCAACAGGGAGTAACTAAGCTTGGGGAGCCCCAGACCCAAACACATCATCCAACTGAACACTCAACCACCACCCAACAACACCTACTATTAAAAGAGAACCACTACAAGGTGAGTCCTATCCTGGCCGAGTGGTTAAAACCTGTATGCTCACACATTCTATAAATGCCCTTTTTTGCCCTCCCCTCTTCCACCTTTCTTTTTTTTTTTTTTTTCTATAGCTCTTCCCTGCCGGGCGGCTAGCTGGTGACTGTGGCCCTCTGATTTGAGAGGGTGCAATTCAACCCCTTGAGCAGGCATCTCTTGGACACTGGCTCCATCCTTAGACAGGTCCTCCCCTGCAGATTCCCCTATGGTGAGGCCAGGATGGAGAGGGCTGTCCTTCCCTGCTGGTGAATAATCCATTTTTGCCCAAGGAGGAGCATATGTTGGGAGTGCAGCCAGGTGTCATAGAGCCAGCTAGCACTCCCTTTTCATTTCTCCCTCTCCCTCTCCCCATTGCTGGGGTATGCATGGCAACATGCACATGTGGAGGTGCACACACGCTGCAGAGTCCCGTGACACCCTTCCGCTATTGTCGTCCCAGACCCCCACTACCACCAGGCTCCACTTGGTGGCAGTTGTTTGGTGGGAATGACATCCCACCCTTTCCAGGAGAGAATGTAGCTGTTCCAATTAAAGAAAAGTAATATACTTTGTTAAATAGTGTCAGTTGCTAAGTAGTTGACACACTACCCTCTGGGTCCAGAAGACAGGATGGTCATAGGTCCTTGCCTAGGAACTTGGGCCAATATCTGTCAGTAAAATAGGTCCATGTAATGCAACCCCCAGGACACAACTGAATGTTAGCTCAGTGTGCAATTCCTGATCAGTAAAGACAAGTAAATATATATGTATGCCTTTGCAAATTAAAGGTTCATTTTTTGTTTCCAGATCCATCTGCAGTATATGGTGTCTCATTTCATTTCATTTCACTGTTATGTTCACAGTGGCACAACTTTAGTTTTGAGGCCATGATTTAGACCTGATGCTCTTGGTGTCCCTTAGGGTCAGGGCCAAGTGTTTGTTACATGCTAGTTCATCATAGTCACAAAAACAAAAGATGTTAAACAATAGGGATAGGAATTTTAGATGTACATTGGGGATTTGCCGCATGATTTTCCTTTATATCTGATGTCTGTGTGAATACATTAGACCACTAAAAAGATAGTCAAACTTACTTGCACAAGTGGCATGAGCTCCTAGTACACTATGTGTGATGCTTGCGAGAAAAAAATAATGCATTCGTCACTCTGTTGCACAAGTTGAGATAAAGCAGGTGAGCTATTGCAAATATATCAAATTGTTTGCCAATAGCATTCAAATGTTTTGGTACATTTATTTTAACACAGTTGCAACTAAAAATTGTGAGTTGATTGTATGCAAAACTTCTGAAAATCCCAGCGCAGTTTTCCAAAAACTGCTCAGAATACTGATCAAAACCTGAAGGCAACTATGTTCTTTATTACTTCAATTCTAATATAATGCTAAAGTAGATTCAAAACAAGGAAAAGGGGCATAATACAAGAGGGTAAAAAGAGGCATTTAAAAATGGAACAAGAAGTAATAGGTGCAAAGTTTTCTATGTAATATAATCTGCTGCTTTAGCAGTCTGGATATGAGAACAAATTTGTTGAGAAAATTGACATTATTAGGGCAGCAATTTTTTGGAACAAACTGGTTATGTATGGTTTCTTTTTTTTTTTCACCAGATTGTGTGTCAGATGCAGCGTTTACTGGAAACCCGATGTAATACTGATCTAGGCACACCCTGCAGGCTCAAGTTTAACTGGGAGCCTGCCCTCTGGGTTAAGCAACTTTCAAATTTAGGTGAGAAATAAAGTGATACATTCCTGTTCTCAGTACTACAAGCTTCATTCTCTCGATACATATGTGGAGTGCTCCTCTGCTTATTCAGTAGTACCTGTTAGCTGTTTTGCTGAAGACTTATACCTGAACTGTATGTTGCATAAAATGTAAACATAGAAATGAGGTATTTGATTCATGAGGATTAACACATCTGACTGTACATAAAAGGTGTTTTAAGGCTTGGGGTGGGGCTACTAAAGTAGTTCTACAGCTTTAGAGAGGATGGTTTATGTACCAGCCCACCGGCACAGCAGTTGCATTTCCGCTTGTGACGCTGACGACCAGGGTTGGGGAACTCACCTGGGAGTTGGAGGGCTGGCCTGGGGGAGAAGGATTGAGCATTCTGGGGACTGCTCTTCTTCTCCAGGGGGAGAGAGGACAGAGTGTCCTGCACTTTATGGATCCTTGGCAGAAGCTGGCAGTCCACTGCGGCCAGTGCTATCACTTTAGGGAGGCGGGGCAAATTCTGGATGTCATTGCACATCCCCACCCCAGGGATCCAACAAGCATCAAAAAAAGCCAGACTCCCAGCATGACGTCCTGCTCTGTCATCATGTCCACTGCCTTCAATGTCCACCGGGGTTGGTCCTGCTCCTGTGGCCCTGACCCGGAGTGTAAGCCGGGGCTTGCCTACAGTGTCCATTGGGGGCCCCACCAGGGAGGTAAGCCTGGGCTTGGAGGGGGAATGACAGGCAGCAAGTCTGACCTCTGAATGGAGGCTTGGGGACCTGGGACCAAAAAAGAAAAGTGGGATAGTTTACTAGTATATATGTATATTTGTAGTTGTGAACATGTTCTGAAACTTCGAAGGAATATCTAGCATTCAGATGAAGCCAAAAAATAATTTGACCAAACTGTCTGCTTTTCTAGGTCATTTAACAATGGATACTGGAAATCAAGCTTTTCCCAATGTACAGTCTTTTCCCAATGTACCATCTTATGGAAATATGCATGGACCACAGCACCCTTTTTATCAAGGTCACTCTCCATCACCAAGACTTGCACCTGTAAACCAAGGTCAGAGACTTCAAACGCCTTACCAGTGTCAAACCCCAACATGCTGCAGTCAGTGCCTCAACATGCCTCAGCCACATAAGGGACAGCTTTCCACCCAAGCATGCAAACCATCATAGCTTTGCAACCACAAATGGAAACACAACCACACTTACCAATGCAATACAGCATGCCACAGAATGTGAAGCAGCAAAGGTTCATGCCTCACCTCAAAGAAAAGTATGCAGCCTGTCCCAGTCCAGTCAGAACAAGAGCAGGCACCACTTTGGATGGGAAAGCCTATGCAGGTAATGCAGGGACAGCAAAATATGCATCCAGTTTGCATGACACAACCACAAGGCAATCAAATCCAACAGACCCACAATAGACATCCACAACAAATGCATCTACAGTCACTGCCCATGCCATCTCCAGCTATGCCAGTGCAACTTAGTCAACTTCAGCAGCTGCAGCTTCAACATCTTACACAACAGCAACAAATGTCAGCTGCTCCGTCAGAAAACATGCCACATGAACAAGCCATGCAACAAGGTCTGGACATAATGCATCAACAGTATGAGCTTGAGCAAATGCAGAAGGGCCTTGAGTTGTTCCTCCAGGCACAGCAGCCAAATCTGCAGCTAAACCAGACTAAGCCACCCCAGCAAGTTCAGCAGACTATTGTGGGACAGATTAACTATATTGTGAGGCAGCCTGCTCCCCATCCACAGCAGGGCCCAGGTGAAGTGCAACAGGTAGGCTTCCAGCCTGCAGCTGACAGCAGTCAGGGGCAACTCACGTGGTTACAGCAGACAGAAAACAGCAAGATCTCACATCTAAATGTGGTCAGTCAGCTCACTGTAAGTTCTGCACTGTTGTCAGCAGTTATTTTTGGTCTTCATACTCTTGACCACTAAGTTTTATTTATTTGTATTTGGATGACACCTTGAGCCGAGGGCTCTTTTACAAAGGTTCCACGTCAAGGCAATAAGAACAATAAGGTACAAAACATAACATGATCATTACAATGGAATTTACAAAAAAAGACAAATAAGGTTACAATAATAGCAGCCAAAGGCATTGTCAAGGAATGCGTTGTGAGTTAATTATACAGTACAAGTCATAGGCGGCTCAGTGAAGCTTTGTTAGGAGTAAGTAAACTCATTATGAGGGTTTTGAATTACTCATCATGATGAATAATGTTCCATACTCATCATGGTTTGACTAAGTGATCAATGATATGTATCATTTTCATTTCTTGCCACAAACCTAAGAGTGCACCAATTTAGTTGACTACTACATTTGCAGAGGGCAAAACCAAGGCTGACTTTTGAAAAATCTAATAGGGGAACTAAATAGTGCTACAAAATTGGGATTCTTTCGATAGCCTGTCACAATATCTAGTGCAGTTGCAAGGTGTTTATTGTTCAGATGTGTAGCCAGCTAATCTAAGGTCAGATGAAAGATGGAAACTGGCACTCCATTGTCTCGCACTTAGAGACTAGGGAATGAAACCATTTTCTGTAAATGTCCTTTGCTTCTTCCACTTGTTTGAAACTTATTTACATTTTTCTTTTTACTTTCATTTTATTTCTTAAAATTGATATTCCCTTCTATTCCTTTATTCTCAGTTTTAGTTTTACACTTACAAACATGTTTGAAGTTACTGCAACAACAAAATCCTTCTCGGAGCTGCAAAAAGCAAGAGATCTTTCAAATGGAAATAATTAGGGATCCTCATGTGGTTTATTTGAGAATGTTTTGTGCGCACCACAAAATGTATTTGTCTCAATTTAGTTATGTAATTTGTTCACTATTTGTAATTTGTAATGTTTCATAGAAACAGAGAAACATAGACTTTGACGGCAGATAAGGACCACTTGGCCCACCTAGTCTGCCCATTTCCCGGCCTACAGGATAAGCTGCATATCTTAGTTAACCAACAGCCTATTTCTTCCTACCTCCACAAGAATTGCTTTATGTCTGTCCCATGTTTTCTTGAATTCTACCACAGTTTTATGCCCCACAACCTCCTAAGGAAGGCTGTTCCATGTGTCCACCACCCTCTCTGTGAAAATACTTCCTCACATTGTCCCTGAGGCCGTCCCCTCTATCTTCAAATTGTGTCCCTTGTTCTTGCACATTTCTTTTCTGAAAGATGCTACCCTTGACTTTGTTGATCCCACTGAGGTACTTAAAAGTTTCTATCATGTCCCACCTCTCCTCCTTTCCTCAAGGGTATACATATTAAGATCCTTTAGTCTCTCCTTGTATGGCTTCTCTTGCAGACCCTGCACCATTTTAGTTGCCTCCTCTGACTGCCTCCATCTTGTCTATGTCCTTGTGGAGATGGGGGAACTGGATGCAGTACTCCAGATTGGGGTCTTACCAACTGTCTGTACAGAGGGATAACAACTTCCTATTTTCTGCTGGTGATGCCTCTCCCTATACATCCCAGTATCCCCCCTCACATTGTACTTTTCCAGATCCTGGAACTGTGGGCTTTCTAAATCTGTATTTGTATTTGTTTTTGAAGAATTGTGCTTTGTAGCTTCCCAGGTCAAATCTCAAAATAGGCATTCAGTTGTCTAGCATGCCTGCCCAGTAACCAAAAAACAGATAAATAGACTTGAAAAGTACTAAAATGCTTTTGTTTTTGAAGAACTAAATTCTTTCGCTATGTGGAGTCCAACAGATTATGCATAACAATGTAATGTGCAAGCTGCTCACTGCCAGCTCACTGTTGGCAGCTATTTAGTTACCCCTCTAAGTCACCACCCAACACACACAAGTCATACAACCTCTTCACAAGTCACAAAAGCCCCCCACCCACCAGTTTCCAAATGTAATCCACTTTGGCTAAGCTGCTTCTGGGCATTGTAATCAGACTCCCTCCTCCTCACCCAGCTTTGCAAACCCCACTCAGCCCCAGTATCCACATATACATTCCTAGGTAGTTGAGCCACTGTTGGGACCTGGGGTCTTCAGTCTTCTAGCCCTCTGTTGGGTGCAGATAGATCAAAAAACACATACCATTTCTGCTCCCATCTAGTCATCAAACCCTAGTTTCAATGAAGGAGAGTAGAGGAACATAGAATAGCATAGGCTCAGGGCAGAGTGCATACCCAATAAGCCCTTGAAGAAGCTGCCAGAGTTAGTATAGACTCCAGGTTCCCAATCAGAAGTATGGATCCAACACTAGAGTTGATCCCTGCTTTGTGTAAGCAGTAGATTGTGGGACACAGCAATCCACAGGCAATGACTGTAGTATATCCTTAGGCAACAGTATTTTAAACAAGATCTGGTCAGACACAAAATGTAATTTAATACATTAATATGATAAAGGATATAGGTACAAAACATACATTGCACATGCCCTTCTCCCATTGCCAACTCCTTGTCCCTAAGTGTATACCTGTAACCTTTGTCCAAGCAGAAATCCTCTGTCCTCTTTCCATTATCTGCCCTTCTTACTAACAGCCCCTGGCCCAACCTTTGTCATTCAGACCCCATCCCTCTATCCCATGTCACTTCCCACAAGCACCCCTTGCCCCCAATTATCTACCCTTTCTCCTATACAAATTCCATTGCCTACTGTTACCTGTCAGCTACCTGTCCTTCCTTTCTGCCATATAATGTGTCTCCACCCCACTCGCACATATTTACAGCTAGCCCCTCTCCATCACCAGCTCCCTGGCAACCCTCCTACCATTACCCACATATGATAACCCCACAGTATCTGCTCTAAGGCCTTCTTATTTGCCCCTCACAGCAGCCACCTCCTTGGTTTAATCTGACTGTTGTTGCGAGATCAGAATCTTGCATTACATCACTGGTTAGGAAGAGGGGGAGATGTTAGATGCTAGGGCTAACATTGAACAGAACTTGCATGACTTCTATTTAGACTTGCAAATACATCAGGGCAGGGGAACAGCTGATTACAGCTTTTCTTAACAACATTATTACAGCTGTGCCTATCTCTTGATGGTGCCATGCCCTGTTCCTTTCCAGTGTCTCCTACTTATTGCTGTAGTATCTCCTTCAGCTACAACTTCTTGCCCACAGGCTTACCCGTGTCTAACTTTCTTTCTTCAGGGAGGGAGTACAGGGTTGTTGAGCCATGGACAATTGGTGGGCTGCTTTTTGGAGTGCCTAGTGGATGAAGGTTGAAGGCAGGCCTTCTTTCATTCTTCCTCCTATGGTGATTTTTTCCCCCCGCGACTATTGTACCCACATCCCTCTTCTCAAATGTGTTTCCCCCTGTAATTCAAATGACTTTAAAATGTCAGTTGCCATAATTTCTGAACACCTCATCATCAGAGCCACTTCCTCATCTCCTCTCTAATCAGTTTCTGTTTGACAGCAATTTACCATAAGGTGATATGGAGTCACCTACCAGCCTTGAATTCTGGGAGGATTTGCTTCTCGGCATCTGGTGAAGGTGCCAAGAGGAGGGTCTGTGCCAGTCATGATTCCTCTCTTCATTACTGTTTTTGTATTAGTTTCTTGGGTAGCATAGGGGATGGTTAGGGAGGGGTGGTGTTACTGTATTTTTTGTCCAAGACTGGCAGGGTGGGGTGGGCAGGTATTTGGTATTGATGAGTATGTGAGGGAAAATATGTTTTATTATTTTTCCAGGACAGAAGTGAGAGGAATTGGGTACTGTTGAGTGGCTGGGAGGGGAGGAGGTTCATCATAATACTGACTGGAACTGGAGGATGGGGCTTTGAGAGGGTGCAGATGGGAATCTGCCTTTTTAAAAGGAACAATGTCACAACCTGTCCACATAAAGACTCAGGCTGCAACAGGTTGCCAATTTTCTCAGCCCTCCACACCTATAAGGGCTTTCAATAGCTGCTACCACTGAGAAGTGATGTTTTTACCTGGGGACTTTCTTGGTCTGAATCCCACCAGAGCCACTGCCACACAATACAGTTCTACCTTAGCTATGGGCACAGCCTTCCCTGTCACTCACTCATGAGACAATGCTTGACTTCTTAGACTATGGTACCTAATGTCAATGTCTGGTGCAGCAGGGACCCTGCACCCTATTCTCTATCAGGCACAGTCCCAATGGCAAAGTCCCTTGGCAACCCTGTCCATGCGCCAAACATGCGATACAACAGGAGGGTTGCCACAAGCTGTGGAGCAGTCTTGTGCCAATCTAGGACAGCCCCCCAAGCCTGGATCTCTTGTTAATAAAAGTGAAGATGTCCCTGGTGGTCTAGTGGGTCACCCCAGCCCCATTCCCCATTAATATATTGAAATAGCCACTTGTGGGATAGCGGACCCCCCTTCCAAGCCCTGATCCCACCTTGTTTAAATATATCCCTGGTGGTCTAGCAGACCCCCTCCCTGATCCCTGATTTCACCCAGTATATATATCATTACTACAAATACCCATCTCTGGTGTATAGTGGACCCCCAATCCACGATGTCGCCCATCTATATAATTAATAAATAAAACCATCCCTGGTGGTGTAGTGACCTGGATCGATGCTGTATAATTATTAAATAAGACTATTCCCACCTGCAGCGTATCACCTCCATCCCAATGCCAGAGCCAGTACTGGACAGCCATCCTCTCAACACCATGGCTGGTTGCCGACTGAGCCTGTCACTGAGCATGTATTGCACAGTCATGAGCGTGCTCATTGATGTCAATCAATGAGCATGTACTGTATTACACAGCACAGTAACTGGTCAGGTGGAAGCCTGCTGTGGTGGTGATAGGAGGCTGTGCTGATTGCTGCTCAGAGTTCAGGATGGAGGAGCAGGGTGGTGAGCACTACTTGCCAGGGTGGAGGGGGTTGGAGTCCATTAGACCACCAGAGATGGATTTTATTTATTAATGATATATACAGGCGATATTGGAAATTGTGGAAGGGGTTCCCTAGACCACCAGGGATAGTAACTGATCATATCAGGGGATCAGGGCTTGGGAATGTGGACCACAGCACACTGCCGTAATATGCCAAACTCTGCCAGATGGATATTTCTAAGTACCCTTAGACTAGCCCTGGCTGGTCTAACAGTACTTAGAAATTCTCCTTTGGGAGAGTTTTGAGACTCTGACTTTCAGGAATGTGGCAGCTTGTATCTGCCTCATGAACCCTTGCACCATGCTGCTGCCCATTTTGTGGCGCACAGGCAGCACAACCCAGTTTCAGGCAAACAGCCTGCGGTTGATGTAGTCTGCCTTTGATAATTACTCCCAGCTCATCATTTGACACAAGGGGCACTTTGCACCATACATTGTGGTGCAGTCCTCTTGTGCTTTGCTGGGAACTTTGTTAATTAGGCCAAGACTGTGCATTTGTCGATACCAACAGTTAACTTTTCTCCCAAAAGATTCAGTCACATAGGCATGAAAACTATAAAAATAGTAGTTACTACTTCACAATATTTATGCAATCTACAGGATATCACAATGCACAAAGACTATGGGAATTACAGGGTTACTACAGAAATTAAAAAGAAAATGGGTTGCACACAGCAGAAGCAGCAAACAGAAAAACTCTTTCAATAGCTTATTAAAACTAACAGAGTAGAAACATTTCGTAACACACAGTATCTTACTGAGTTATGGCAGACTTGAACCTTAGATGGTAACTGCTTACAGTCTCACACCTAACTATGTTGCTAGGGTTTGGCAAGTCCTCAAAACTTTTGGCTGCTAGTCGTGCATGATGCATCACCAATATGTCACACTGACATCATAGATGCAACATATTCTTTGTCTACTGGAAAACCTCCCATCTGGAAAAATGGTCCAAAATGGATTTGCACTGCATATCCTGGTTCTGTGGATTGCAATGTCCATCCTTTTGTCCTCCAGTCTGGTAAAGTCAAGGGGGGGTTCCATCTTCCCTGCTCTGGCTTTGTTTATACTCAAAACAGAGATGGTGATTATGAAAGCAATTCCCTTTTTTGAAGTGGAAGTACCCTTTAGCTGACAGAACTTCTACTGTTTGCCCAAATGACCCTCTAGCTGACTGCCCTCAGGCCTGGACTCCAGTGGTATGCAAATTTAGATTTACCAAACAGTTTCATCTCAGCTAACATACTTACAGAGATCTAGCTGATAAAAATTAAACACAAAAAAAAATAAAATACACAGCACAGGGGTTCTTTATCTCCCAACCTTCACAGAAATGAAACACAAATCCTTTAGCACCACTAAATGATATTTATTTTTCATGTGAGCTGGCTGCAGCGCCACCTGCTATGCCCTTGGTTCACTCTTTGGGTGAATCCCACATTAGTTTCTCATAGCACTTCTCCTATTTAAAAAAGGGCACCAACTATCTTCTGGACAACCTGTCTGCATTGCCGTGCTATGACCCACTGTGCTGTGAAATGTCCATATTATTGACTTCCAGTTTGGCAGTGACAAAGATGGCCACATAAGTTTTTGGCTCCTCACCTTGGGCTCCCACTCTTTTATTGAAATTGAGAATCCTTTACTGAAAGATTTTCATGCAAAGATATACAATGGTGTGAGAGACATTGAGCCAATATACATACACAGTATCCCCCTATAGCCCCCCCATTGCCCCCCACCCTATAGTCAGTCTAAGGACACAGGAATAGAACATACAGTCATACAATGCAGATACAATCACTTGGCACATACAGTAAAATTAGTCCCCTAGGATGGACAGCCAGGCATCCAAGTGTCCCCAATGCCAGACAAATGATTGATAATGGTGCCTCCTGGAAACCAGCATGCACTCTACTTTCAATATCTCTGACATTTCCTTGTGCCATTCCACAAAGTATGGGGGGTGGTGGTGGTTTCTTCCATCTAATGTCGCAAAATTATTTTTTTTATTGCCATGGTAATCAAAACAAAATGACAGTGCCTGGTGCCCATTAGTGCCTGAATATCCAATCCCAAGCCTTGGTCGAATCTAGTGCCTCTTTAACCTCTGCAAAGAGGTTGAGTTGGAGCAGTCCCAAAGAATGTGTAAGAGGTTACTTTCCTCAGTACTGCACCTGATCCACATTGGTGAATCTGAAAGCCACCCATTTATGTAATATTTTTGGGGTTGTTATAAATGGCATGGATAATTTTAAAAGAGTAAACCAGCAACCGTCATATTGAAGGTAATGAAACATAGAAACATATACTTTAATGGCAAATAAGGACTGCTTGGCCAGCCTAGTCTTCCCATTTCTACCTACAGGATAAGCTGCAGATCCTAGTTAACCAACAGCCTATTTCTTTACACACCACAAGAATTGCCTTATGTCTGTCCCATGTATTCTTGAATTGTCCCACAGTTTTAGACCCTACAACCTCCTCAGAAAGGCTGTTCCATGTGTCCACCACCTCTCTGTGAAAAATATTCTCACATTGACCCTGAACTGTCCTCTCTATCTTTAAATTGTGTCCCCTAGTTCTTGCACATCTCTTTTCTGAAAGATGCTACCTCTTGCACTTTGTTGATTCCACTGAGGTACTTAAAAGTTTCTATCATGTCCCCCCTCTCCCTCCTTTCCTCAAGGGCATACATATTAAGCTGCTTTAGTCTATCCTCATATGGCTTCTCTTGCAGACCCTGCACCATTTTAGTTGCCCTCCTCTGGACTGCCTCTATCCTGTCTATGTCCTTGCAGAGATGGGGTCTCCAGAACTGGATGCAGTACTCCAGATGGGGTCTCACCAACTGTCTGTACAGAGGGATAACAACTTCCTATTTTCTGCTGGTGATGCCTCTCCCTATACATCCCAGTATACCTCCAGCCCTCCCTACTCCTTCTCACATTGCTTGCTAACCTTAAGGTCATCTGATATGATTACCCCCAGGTCCCTTTCCATTTTTGTTGTTGTTACCATCCCTTCATTGTGTAATGTTCCACTGGGTTTTTGTTTCCAAGGTGCATTATTTTGCACTTCTTTGCATTGAATCCAAGCTGCCATACTTCTGACCATTTCTCCAATCTTGCCAAGTCCCTTCTCATCCTTTCCACACCTCCTTGTGTATCAACCCTGTTGCAGATCTTTGTGTCATCTGCAAAGAGGCATACTTTTCCTTCCAGTCTCTCTGCAATGTCACTTATAAAGACATTAAAAAGAACTGAAACCAGTACTGAACCCTGCAGTACCCCACTAGTAACCCCTCTTTCTTCAGAGTGGACCCCATTTACAATTACCTTCCATGTCCTGTTGTCCAGCCAACGTTTTACCTAGGCTACCACCCTGGGACTCACTCCCAGGCTGGCTAATTTGACAATTAATCTTTAGAGTGGGACTGTGTCAAATGCCTTGCTAAAGTCTAGGTAGGACATGTCCACAGCCCCTCCCTGGTCTACTACTTTGGTCACCCAGTCGAAGAAATCAATTAGATTCATCCGACATGATTCCTGCTGCT
Organism: Neoceratodus forsteri; assembly: GCA_016271365.2. Classification (NCBI taxonomy): domain Eukaryota; kingdom Metazoa; phylum Chordata; order Ceratodontiformes; family Ceratodontidae; genus Neoceratodus; species Neoceratodus forsteri. Next base: position 518,366,426 of record CM028133.1, on the reverse strand, counting down.
GTGAACCCATGCTGCCTTGGGTCCTGTGCCCCACTGGCCTCTAGGTACTCAACAATTCTTTCCTTCAGAACTGATTCCATCACTTTCCCTACCACAGAGGTCAATCTGACAGGTCTGTAGTTTCCTGCCTCTGTCTTGGTCCCACTTTTGTGAAGGGGAATCACATCCACCTTCCTCCAGTCCTCAGGTACCACACCATCCTCCCATGATTTGTTAAAAAGGGTAATCAATGGTTTCATTAATTCTCCCCTTAATTCTTTTAGAATTCTGGGGTGAATTCCATCAGGCCCCATTGCTTTGTCCACCTTCAGATTTAGGGGTTCTTTCAGAACCCTTTCTTCTAATCAAAGGACTGGTATCGACTCTATCAAGAGTGCTTCTGTTAACTGGATTTGGCACCTCTCCTCCTCCTCTTTAGAATACTGAGCAGAAATATTCATTCAATATCCCTGCTTTTTCACTGTCCCTCTCTGTCCACCCACTGTCCATTCTATTCAGCCTCACTATCCCTCCCTTTGTCTTTCTACGCTCCCTGATGTACCTATAAAATGTTTTATCCCCCTTCTTAACCCAGTTGGCTATCTTTTCCTCAGTTTGGGCCTTTGCTATTCTGATTTCCCTCCCTGCTTCCTTCTGCCTTAACTGGTACAGCTCTCTGTCCTGCTTCTTCTGTGTGAGAAACATTTTACCAAACTTTTTTCCATTGTGACATATCTGGATGCCAGTCTAACATCTCAAGCTAGTATTTAAATGGGTCATATCTGTAGGACCATGCTTGTTGAAGTGCCTGGTAAATCACAGAAATAGCATGTCTAGTAACACTTAACTCTCCCTGTTCTGTAAGGGTGACACTTGGGTTATCTTCAGGGATTTGTGTCCCCAGCTTCTGTTGAAGTAAATGGCACAACTGACAATAAAGGACTTTGTCTTTCAGCTCTAAAGCATAAGTTTGCTGGAGAGTTAAAAATGAGGCCCAGCTATGTCCCTGACACAAATGGGAGACCTGGACTATGCCTTTGTGCTGCCAATTAACCTTACAGAGTGGCTTACCCATAAACCAACCAGACTAGCTATTGTCCAAAAAATGATCCTCCCAATTATTGACTACAGAGATGTTGTCTATGGTGCCACCCCCCTCACATCCTTAGTCAGGCTCGACCCCCATACAACTCCTTCTGCCGGTTCACCTTGGACCATCCTCCCAATACCCACCACTGCGTCTATACCAACCTCGGCCTCCCATCACTCAAACCGGCGATCTGTAGCTGTGGCTAGAATCACACACAAATTCTGGCTGAGACACGCCCTTCCTACCTATCTGCATTCCTAACCGCCTTCTCCACCTACATACGACCTCAGGAACATCGACTCCAGGCTCCTGCATGTTCCACAAAGATTCACCCGATCAGGTCAGGGAGCTTTCAGTTTCAGACTGCCCAAGTTATGGAACTCACTGGTCAGCTGACATTAGACATTCTACCAGTACTCCCCAACGAAATGCCCTTCTACAATCACATTTCGCGACCATATGCTCTTGCTTTCCCCTTCTCTGAATCTCCTTGGACAATGCTTAGTCAACCCACTCAGGTACCTGCACAACTTCTACCCATTTCAACCTATTTATGCTCCAATCTGGGCCCCGTTTTCTTTCGATATCTGTCTCATAATGCTATTAATTGCATATTACTGAACCTATTTACTGCTGTAAGCTGTAGGTACGCCTTACCCATTTTGTATATACAATCTTTCTCATTATATTGTTGTATTCTATGTACTACGGTACCACTGTCTGTCAAAACCTTGTCACATATGTATTGAACTGTTCTCGTTGCACTACCTCACCCATGTAACCCCCTACCCCCAGGGCGATGTGGAATCGAGCGGTACTCCCTCAGTATGCCTTCCTGGTAAATCTCTTAAATAAATAAATAAATCTTAAAATTGGGGTTTAGTCATAGTGGTTGATCCAAGGGGTTACTCGAGCAGAACTTAAGAATTTGTGTTAATTGATTATAGATCACAACAGAGGTACCCATTGAGGTATCCCTAAGGGATTTGGGAAGAGTTGCATGCTTAATATAAAACACTATCTGTAAACTAATGCCCTGCTGATGATATAACTCCTTTTCTATGGTTCACCATTGTGGAATATAGAAAGGAGATGACCCACTGCTTGAGTGTATCCACTGAAAATACTTAGCACTTTGTGCTGCATGAAAGTAGCCTGGTGCATTCAGCCCTCCATTTTGGGTGCCGCCAATTTGATATATCAAGAGTGGGCTTTTGCCCTTCCAGAGAAGGCCAAAATGAGGCATGAAGGTCTTGAAACCATTGTATAGGAAACTTTACCATTAGCATGTCCATGGGGTAAAGTAGTTCAGGTAAAATGTTCATTTTAAGTAAACTAACATGACCACATAATGATATTGGTAGTCCTTTTCAACAGTCTAAGTCTGATTTAACAGTATGAAGCAGGTCTGTAAAATTCCTTTGTATTAGTTTTGTTGGAGAAGTGGACATTTAACTACCTAAGTAGGTACTATAATGGCCTTTTTTATTTTTTGTAGAAAACTAGAAAAATATAACAGTTACATTGCAGTATACTCGGCACAAACAATGTACATTAAGGCCCAGATATTCAGAAACATGCCAAAGGCCAATGCAAGTCTGGCACAGTGCAAATCTGATGCGCCATGGTGCAACAGGAGCCATATTCAGAGGATGTGCTGGCTGAACTGCGCCAGTACAACCCGGCTGAATATGGCACACTTGCACCATGGTGCAAACATAGTTGCACCATGGTGCAGAAAGAGATGTTCCAGTGCAACTGTGGGAGCAGAGCAACAGAGGGGGGCACAGCACAGAGAAGAGACCCAGGTACAGAGCCAGGGAAGCACAGTGACAGGCCACAGGAGGCCTCCACCAACAGGGCACAGCAAGGCACACACAGGCACCCATACAGCCCTGCCCAGAACACAATAGTGGCACAGATAGCAGGCAACAGAAGGTGCCAATGGCCAACGGAGGGCAGCCAAGGGAGCCCCCATAGGCCACTGGCCGTGCCCCCACCCTCCCAGACCAGAGCAGGCCACACCCAGGACCATGCAGCCAAGCTTACACACACACACACACACACACACACACACACACCACACAAGCACACAGGAAGCCCACACAGGAGGCACTGAATGCGGGAGGCAGGTAGCATGGAGACCACATGGGACAGGCTGCACAATGCCAAGCAGGACCCCAATACAGTGTGCAGCCAGTACCTGACCAATAACCATGGCCATGTGCCACCACCCTGCACACACCACCACACACCCCTGACAGTTGCCTCTACACCAAAGCTGAGCCGCCAACCGAGGAAGGACACCACCACAGTGGGACACACCACAGCACACAGCAGTGAACCACAGAAGCACAACACGTGCCCTGACACATGCACACCACAAGGACAGACACTGGGCCACTGCAGCATGGCTCCTCATGCCACCTGCAAAGCAGACACTGACACAGGCAGGTAAGTCAAAAAAGATGCATGTTTACAACGCCTACTATTTACAATAACAAGGGGGTGGGAAAGGGTAGGAAAGCGAGGGAAGGGGATAGGCAACAGGGACTGTACAGTGGAAAGGAGAACTGTAGGGGAGGTACAGCAGGGGAAACGGGGGAAGCTGGGGCCAAACTAGCAGCAGCCATAACCTGCTGCCTCTTGGTGTTCTCGCTGCCTCTGGTCTGCCAGCAGCAGATGCTAAACCTGTAGGACTGCCTCCATGATGGTTGAGGTTATAAGAATGAGCTGCTGGAGCAGTCTGCAGTATACGGGCCTCCTATGCCTCCACCAGACACCTATGACAAGGGACAGGACAGGTGATCAGTGCAATGTCCCAAGGAACCATGCCCACCCACAGTGCGCAATGGGCAGTGGGAACACACACACCTGGAGGGCCCATACTGGCCACCCGCAGGGGGGTGGGCCAGTGCATGTCAGCAACTCGGTGCACCACAACATTGCACAGAGGTGGTCCCCACTGCAAAATGGCCACCTGACTGTGCAATGACAATCACATGGCACAGTGCACTGGCAGCACCACAGCAACATCAGTGGCAGCCGGGTGCACACCCACCCCACCAATAGCTGGCACACATGCCCATTGGATGCGCCACAGTGGCATGCAACACACACAGTGTGACACACACAGCTGCCATGGCACATGGCACAGGCAGCCACGCCCACACCCACACCCTCAGCCCTCTCATGCACAGTGTGAAGGTCCATGACAGTGCCTACCTGCCCTCTGCGCCCTGCTGGTACTGGTCCTGCTCCGCTTGTCCTGCTGTGGCCTGCAGTGCTGCTGCAGCAGCCTGGGCCCTCCAATGGTCCTCAGGTCCTGGGAATGGAAGGAAGACAGGTGCTCATCAGGAACTGACCACAGCAGCTGCCCTGCCCTCCCACCCCTGTGCACAGGGTGTGCCCCTGCCCAACATGTCCTGCACTGCTGCATGGCAGCATCACAATGCAAGCAGAAGCTAGCAATACCACCCCAAAATGTACATGATGACCATGTACCCTCTGCAGGGCATAGCAGGCAGTCAAGCCAACACCACAGGATAGCACCAGGGCAGACATGCAACATAGGATGACGTACTTGATCTGGCATGGCCCCTCACCGCGCGCATGCCTGTAGCCTCCTGAGGCACTCCAGGTCCCACCGCATGAGGTTGCCATGATGGTGGTGATACTGCTCCCCAGTCCCGGGCACCCTGTCCTGTGCCCCAGGCTTATGGCATTGTATGCCACACGGTGCCTCGGCCTGCTGCAGGGTCACTTGCCAAAAGACCTGGGGTGTGGGGCTTCACACATGCCACTAGGTTGGCCAACTCAGGGAGACCAGTTCTGGGCCTCCTTTAGTGTGCCTGTACCATGTTCCTCTAACTGCATTGGGCGGTGAAAATGGCAGCTGGGGCGCACATGTCCACACCATGTGCCCGCCGTGTGATGCATGGGTGCATGCACAGTGCATGCACATCATGCAGATGCACAGAATGGGCATGGCTATGCGGGGCCACAGGGTCAGAGGTCAGACCCAGGGGTCAGGGGTCGATCAGCATTGCGCACATGTGCAATAGGGCATGGCACCCCATGCACGGCCATGCATGAAGCCAGCCCATGCACAACATGCACAATGCCACTGCATCATGCTGTCCATGCATGATGCATGATTGCCACCATGGTGCCGTGACAATCATGCGCTCTGTGGGCCTGCACACCATGCATGTGTGCACATTGCACCATTGTGATTTGCTCTGGTGCAAGCCCATTGCACACGGCACAATATTGTGATATTCAAACACCACATGCAAATTAGCTCATCAGCCAATGTGTGGTGCACTGGGTGCATTAGCATGCCATTACTTTTGCGCCAAACCTCATTTGCATGTGTTGAGCCCCATAAGCGCCATGGAACAGCACAGGACATGGACCAGTATTACATCCCTTTGAGGTAAGTTGAGCATGCTGCTGCAGCTCACTGGGAGCAGACAGCACAGCAGGGTGGGACAGACCAGGGAGTTGCTGCCACTGACACACTGGGCTGTCCATGTCCACAGGATGCAACATGTCAGAACATGAGGAGGGTGAGGAGCGTGGGCCTGCTCAGAAGCACAGGCCCAATTTCACTAATGCAGAGACAGAGGCCCTGTTTGATGCATACCTGGACAGGGAGCCCATGTTGAATGGTGCCATGGGCACACCACAGGCCAGGGCTGGGGCCTGGGAGGAGGTGGCAGCATATGTCAACCAGCATGGCAGCCACCAGTGGTCAGTGCAGGAGTGCCGGAAGAAGGTGGGCATGGACAAGAGGCACGTTAAAGAGAAGGTGGCAGCCATCCATGCATCCCAGAATGCCACCGGAGGGGGGCCTGTGTATGTGCCAGCACTCACGGCACAGGAGGAGTTGGTGGCAGCCACCATGTGCCACAGCATGGTGGAGGGTGTTCCTGGAGGAGGTTTCCAGATGGGTGGCAGCCCATCACTGCATGGTACGGAGGGTGCATACACAGGCATGATGGTGTGCATGCAGCTGGTATGCATGTCATGTGCATGTGTGCGCACCCACGCACATGCCATGCTGCAGGACACATGCAGTGGCAGTGTGGGGGGGACACATGTAGGCAATGCAGCACTGACATGCCTTTCTTTCTTTCTTTCTTTTGCAGCACCAGCATGCCTCCGTGTGGATGATGGTGTGCCCGCAGCGCCAGCAGTCATGGACTCTGGAATGGCCCTGGAGGAACAGCCGTCCACTTCCACTGGTATCCGGGGGCCCAATAGGCTGCAGCTCACCACCACAGTACAGGTGGACATCCTGGACCTAGGGTCAGATGAGGCCCTGGATGTGTTCCTGCAGGATGCCAGCCTTGGTATCCTCTGCACAAAGACACAGATCGGGGCACGCCAGCGCCTGCCAGCAGTGGAACAGCTGCCTGCCACCACTGCAGGTGCAGCAGTGTGAGCTGCCCTGCTGTGCCCTGCGGTGGTGGTGGTGGGGCTGCCCAGGTGCTGGGTGGCATACAGCAGCCAGATGGGTGACAGCAGCTGGCTGTGGGTGCCACCATGCAGCCAGACACAGGGTCTGCCGCAGTTGTGCCTGCTGTGCCCATTCCCCCTGCAGACCCCACTGTGCAGCATCCACTAGAGAGGGTGGCTGTGCAGCATGGCCAGTCACCACATGTGGATTGGTGTCGTGCCAGGTAGCCCCAGGACACTGAGCTGCTGGCTGAGCACACCTGTTTGCTGTGGGTGTCCATTCAGCAACAGCTGCTGCTTGCCACTGGGGTGCATGCACTGCATGTGGAGGTGTTCCAGTTAGCCAAGCAGCAGGAAAGGGGCAATGCGCTGATCCTGGTGGGAATGCAGCACATGGAGAAGGCCATGACAACATCCCTGGATCGCAATGCCACTGCGATCATGGATGGCTTTGTACTGCTGGCTGCCACAGGGCATGGCCGGGCACAGATGATCCCTGCAGTGCACTGTCCACCCCATAAACCCGGTGTCAGGTGACCCCAACAAAGTTGATGCCAGGCTTTGATGTGGGCATCCCAGGCATGCCCAGGGCCGGCCTGTTTGGATGCCTCTCACACCCCCGGTGGATATGGTTGCGGTCCCATAGTTCAACCCCTGGGGCTGATGCTCAGTCCCCATGGCTGATGCACAGCCAGTGACTGCTGATTGGCCAGGCATGGCCACCTCCGTGGCTGTGGTGGTCATGGTTCCATGCAGTGGACCTGATGTTCGGGCCAACCTGTCTGCAGTCTGCAGCTGCTGCCATGTGCTCACATGGCGGTGTGTGTGTGCCCACCACCAGTGTGGCACCTGTGTGTTGTGCCACATGCTGCCTGTGTGCGTGCTTGCCCAGCCACTGGATCATGTGGCGAGGGTGTGATGAAGGCAGTCTAGCACCAGTTGTGCCTGTACACCGGTGCAATGCAGCCGATCCACTACACATACCACCACCTGGGTGTGTGGGTGTGTGTGTGTGTTGCTGTGTGTGGTTCTGTGTGATTGTGTGCCCCTGACTCCCTACCCCTGCATCATGCCTCTGTGTGTGCATGCCCACTTCCATGCATGCCCCTGCATGTGTGCTGTACCTGTCTGTGTGGCCCATACATGTGTATCACATCACCTACCTGTGTGCACCGTAATGCTCCTGCGCAATGGTGTCCCAGTGTCGTCGCACCTGCTGTTGCAGCTGGGGATCCCTCTGCCAAGGGGGTGGCTGTCCATCACCCTCCAGCCCATTGCCTCCATTGTCCCTACTACTATCGCCCTCATCAGCCTCGACAGCTTTCCCATGGTCAATGGCAGTATGCAGCAGGCCAGGCATAGGCCACAAGCTTTTGAGAGGCTGTACTGTAGGCACTGCTGACCTGTTTCAGGCAGTGGAAATGTAGCTTTCAGCATGCCAGAGACGTGTTCGTGATGTTACGGTGCTGGCGTGTGCCTCGTTGTAGCTCCTCTGTTGGGCCAATGGGTACTGGTAGGGGTGATCATCTGGGGCCTCAGTGGATATACGCTGTCTCCGTGTGGATAATTACATAGTTAGATCTCTTCAATCTCTGCTGAGCTCTCATTTGTCCCTCGAGCTCAAGCCAACATGCGCACCCCTGCCCTCCCCCATCCCAACGCCTGCCCTGCCCATTGCCCCTTGCCTGTGTCATACTCACCCACCAGGTGGACCATGGGGATGTTCCCACATTCAAACCTATGGCACAACCCAGAGCTGTGCCAGACAAATGCATCATGTGCATTCCTAGGGTGTGAGGCGCAGACATTGGTAATGCACCCCATGGCATTGCACACTACCTGGCAGTTGACACTTGGGCTTCCCTTCCTGTTTATGTACACCACACCATCAAGGCCAGGTGGCATGCAGATGCCCATGTGTGCACAGTCACTGGCCCAAATCATGCCAGCCATACGTGCAACCCCGTGGAAGTCCTGCATGGTTGATGTATGCTTCACCTGTGTGCTGGGGAAACAGATGAATTCTGATGCACGTGGCAGCAGAGCGTTGAGGAACTGTGTGAGGAAGCAGGATGTGGCAGACTGAGTTATGTCTGTGGTGTCCCCTGTTGATCTCTGGAAGGTACCCGTGGCTAGCAGACATATGACGGCTGTCACCTTCATCTCCACGGACATGGCGTGGCTCCGCCTGGTGGGTGCCTGCATCTCGTCACTGCACAGCTTGCAGAGCTGCTCAGAATGGTCCTGATCAAGCAGTACCGGCTCACAATCTCCATGTCACTTTAATTCTTGAAGGTGATGTGGGCACGGTACCACCTGTGTCAGGCATACCACAGATGGGCCCTTCCTCAGCCATGTCGCTGTAGCTCCTGACCCCTCACACCTCTCATTATGGTCTCCATCATGAAGGGTGCACTATCCATGGCCCTTGCTATCCAATATCCACCTGGGCTGTTGGCTTCTGCTGGCTGTGTGCCACCCTGGTACACTGCCGGCAGTGTGTGTGTCTGTCTGTCTCTCTCACTCTCTCTGCCCCTCTCTCCCTCTCCAATGCCACCTCTGTCCCTCTCCCTCTGTGTCTTTCTTTCTTTCTTTCTTTCTTTCTTTCTTTCTTTCTTTCTTTCTTTCTTTCTTTCTCTCTCACTCCCTCTCACCTGGCACAAGTGCTGTCTGTGTGCTTGTGCCCTTTACTTACAGGAACAAGTCTGCTTGGAGCAACTTCGATTTGCTCTGCACTTGCACCATGGTTTCACAGTTGACTATACCACTGCGCTGGATATTCATGGGAACACCCCCTGCACTTGCACCTGCATTCATTATAGTTGTACTTTGGTACAATGGACTTTGCGCTGCGCTATGGCTCCCACTGAATATGGCTCCTTGGCACAAGTCCACACTTGCGCTGGTTCAACTCAGTTGCTCCATGCGCAACTGCTTTGAATATCCAGGCTTAAGAGTCCCACTCTCTACATATACTTTTAACTGAAGGTCTCCATCTATCTATATAATTACTATTACTGGGCATTTATAATAAACAACTACAGACCATTAATACTTTGGAGAAAGCATGGAGTGTACAGTAATCATGGGCTTGAGCTTTCTTTGGGCACTCATTTTAAATCAGAGGCCCTTTATTCCATCTACAAATAGCTGAATATATGCAGGCAGTAGATATATCTCAACTTAGAACGTCCAGCATTTCTTCACAGTCTAAAACTGCACAAAAGTGTCCACATTTTACCATAATGATCTAGGTTATTTGCCATAGAGTAATGTACTTTTTCTAATCTATGTATAGACACCATAAAATTTATCCAAGTAATGTATTCTGTGTGTGTGTGGGGGGGGGGGCTTCCATTTAAGGAGAATACATTTAAAGGCCATTATAAATCCAAGCTGTATCAGCCTTTGTTGTTGTGGTGAAGCCCTGTCTATAAGACCACCATGGCCCAAAATGATCCACACAGGTCGCTTTGTCAGTAGGGTCCTCATTACTATTGAAATGGCATGTAGTACCTTCTGCCACCAATTATTCAACTTTGGACATATTACCAACATACAGTATGTTCCAGTGTCCAATGCATTTATGTCATTAGTGCATCCAGGGCATTGGCTGGAACAGGTCAGGTCCATCAAATTGAGTCTGTGAGGGTATAATATATCCATTGGACAATGATAAAATATATTTGTTGTAACCTAGTAGACTTGATACCTATTTTATTGTAATTATGATATTATGTCAATTTTGGTCTGAAACTTTATAATCCAGTCTTTTCTTCCCACTTAGCTTTGAGGCTGTTTAGATTACCACTCAACTGATTTATTAGAAATATATATTTTTGATGTAATTTTAGAGGAATTTCAATTCATAAATATTTTTTCCACTTCATCATTGTTAGAGCAGTAGATGAAATATTTATATTTTTAGAAATAAAATCTCTAATTTGAAGGTACCCATAAAATTGAGCATTTGTAATCCACAATATTCTTTATGGTATTAAAGTCCATAAAGACTGCATCATCAAATAATTGCCTTATCTCTATTAACCCTTCTGATACCAAAATTGAAACATATGATCAATCACTGAGGATTGAAATTATCATTCAAATAGATTGGTGAGTGGATTGAAAATTCGATGACATTTTAGCTAGCCTTTTCACATTACCCAAATATTACACACTGTGGCAGAGCAGAAATTAGATTTATGTTTTTTGTTGATGTTGTCCTACATTCAATAGATTTGATTTCTTTGTTGAATAAAATGTATGACCAGATTAGTTGTATACTAATACCATCTGAAGATGGGCAGAGATAGTTACCCTAATTCTTTAGGAATATAAAGCTTGTCTGGTTTAACTCTTGGTCTTTTGCCTTTTCACAGAAACTTTTTATATATTTTTATCTATTAAAAATATCCTTTAAAGTTATAGGATTAATTTAGAATAAAATAAGTAGTTTGGTACCGCATTCATTTTAATAAAGTTTACACAACCTATAAGAGTTAGAGGTAAAGATTCCCATTGTTCCAGAATTCTTTTAGTTTCAGATAATAAGGTGTTGAAATTAAGCTTATAAAGCTGGTAAGATCTAGGTCGATAACTGTCCCCAAGAATTTTAACTTTGTTACTTTTTTGATATGACACTCTGGTGGAGGCCGAAAAGGGTCTGAATTTTGATTGGTTCTTAAAAGTTCAGATTTGTTCCAGTTTACTTTGTACCCTCACACCTTGCCAAATTATGTTATGATGTTGCTTAAAGATACATAATTATAGTTCAGATTTTCTGTAAAGATTAAAACATCATCTGCTTAGAGGCTAAGCCTATGGTATATTCTTCCTGATCATACTCCTTTAAATTCTTTATCTCTCATGGATACTGCCAGAGGATCAGTGGCAAAGGTGAACATTAATGGGAAAAGATGACACCCCTGAGTAGTGCCTCTTTGCAGCTCTATTTTTTCTGATACATTTTTATTGATTTTAACCCTTTTTGTACCAGATCAGAGTATAAAATATCGATCCATGCTGTAAATTTTGGTCCCAAATCAAATATCCCTAACACTCTTTTCAAAAGTCCCATTTTAGTCTGCTGAATGCCTTCTCTGCATCCAAAGATAACAAAGACAGATCCTGATCTTTTATATCTATCCAGAATGTTAAAGGTTCTTCTAACATTAAACCTGAGCATCCACCCTTTTATAAAGCCATTTGGTCTTTATTGATTATGATTGGCAGTACTTTCTCTAATCTAGTAGCAAGGATCTTAGCTAATATTTTGGCTTCAGAGTTTATCAGTGATATAGGTCAGTATGAGCTGGGATTTAAGGGGGTTTTATCCTTTTTCTGAAATAATAGAATATTAGCTTCCCTAAATGATGACATGAGTGTACCTACTTCAAATATGTGGTCAAAGAGTTTTTTAAGGTTTATAGATATTGTAGGAGCAAAAGATTTATAAAATAAATTGACTGGTAAATCATAAAAGCAGGTAATATCCTTAGTGACCAAGCTAAGTCCCATATCTGTGAAATCCCCTCTTCTTGCATAATTGTTAAACAGTTAGCCTTGCATTTTCTCAGCATTTCATTTATACAAGGAAATTAATCTGAAGTGATGAATTTCTGCTAGGGCCAATTTGAGTGGAACTGCAGGGTTTGTAAGGTACAGTATAAAAGAATATCATCAGCAGACTGTTACATTATATTGATTCATACCCAGCTGAATGCATTGTATAGAAGGGTTGAGCTTAATGTACTATATTAGGGGTTCCAGGTATACATTAAAAAGAAATGGGGAGAGTGGACAACCCTGACAGGTCCCCGTTTTTAAAGAACAAATTGGAGAAAGGACTTTGTTACAATGCACCCATGTAGTAGGGTGGGAATACAACAGTTTCACTCACTAAATGAAACCATCTGGGATACCAAATACATTCAGGACACTGAAAAATATTGCCATGAGACCCTGTCAACAAGCTTTGCATCCAGAGAGGTCAAACAGCAGGGGCTTGTCCTCCTGGATGTGAAAATGATATGTTGAAGCTTTCGTAAGTGGTGTGATGAAAGATGCCCTGTCATAAACCCCACTTGTTCAGGGCCAATTAAGTTGGCCCAAACCTGCTGTCAACGAGAAGCCAAGGCATTGGCTAAAATCTTGAAGTCTACATTTAGCAAAGAAACAGTTTGATAATTAGGAACCCTAGTGGGATCATGACCAGGCTTAGGGAGTACCAACATGAAGGCCTCCTGCATAGGGGCTTCTAACTTGCCCTCCTCATATGCTTCTTTATAGACTCACAGCAGATGGGGAAGAGTTTCACCTGAGAGAGCCTTATGGAAGGCTATGGTGAAACCATCAGGGCCTAGAGCCTTGTCCTGAGCTATTGATTTCAGAACAGCCTGGAGCTCTGTGGCTGTGAGAGGGTGCACTAGTAGATTTGGGGGTACTTTCTGCCAGCCATGGGAGTTGGAGTTGACTAAGGTAGTTGTCTCTATGTTCCGGGCTAATATCCTGGTCTCTGTAGCCATAGAGGATGATATAATAAGTTTTAAATGCTTATGCTATTTGTTGGGATTGAGCGACTACTTCCTGAGTTCCAGATTTACATACAGTTGTCCGTCATTATAACGAATCTTGTTATATCGAATCCCGATTGCAACGAACCGGCTGCTTGGCTCCCATCAAAAACAATGCTTTTGAACTTGCGGTATTTAGCATCTTGGTTTTTTTTTGTGGCAGTTTAAAGATTAAAATGAGCCTTGCTAGCTCAACACTACATCAGAAGCATGAAAAGCATGGCATGGCACTGCTACAGTATTCAGTAAAAGGTTTGAAGTGTCAACAAGTCAATTTAAAATGACACAGTACTGCTCCCGGATCTGCTATCGCTAATATGGCTCTTAATACGGCATTATTATGTTACAATCAGACCCCTGAACACACAGATAAATAAATGAATTAAGCAATGCTGATACTGCAAACCACTTTGGAGCAGCTGAATGCATTGCTCACCGAAGATGCTATCCCGACATCGGAAACCATGAGTGAATCTGCCATATTATCGGAAATACAGGGGCAAAGTAGAGAAACTGCAGCGCCAGACTCAGATGATTACGACGATGTGGCAGAAGCAACAAGTCACTTTGCTTACGCTACAGAGGCAGTAGCAGGATTAGAAATTGGTCTACTCCAACTGAGACAGCAAATTACAGTATGCAGGCAAAGAAATTTCACTTTTTCCTGGTATTACGAATCCTCGTTATAACAAACTTTCAATACAGCTCCAAAGGGGTTCATTATAATGAGGGACAACTGTAAATATTTGACTGAATGTGATGCCTCTTGTTTTTTTGAGCCATAATGCTAATACTTTACCAGCCCATTCTCCTGAGGATATATAAGAAACTTTCACTTTGCATGAGGCCAGTTCATCCTGAGCCCCATTTAATTTGTGATACTGTTCTGTCCAAATTAATTTTATAAAATAACTTGGTCAGTAGGTCCTGCTACCAATTGTTGCTCCAAGGACCTGATTTGCTCTAGCAACTCCGTGGCCTTAGCCGGTCTTTTCTTCTTAATCTTAGCTGCCAGTCAATAATCTCCCTGCTGACAGCACACTTGAATGCCCCCATAAAGTGACCCCCCTAGAAACTGTACCCTGGTTTTCATGGAAAAAGCAAGCTGTAAACTCCCACAGGTGGATTATCACCTGGGTGTTGCTAAGTAAGGTATCACTCATCCGCCAGGTTTTTTCTATTTCTATGTTAATCTCTAATGACATGGTATGGTACAAGGGAGACTGGTCAGAGATGCCTCTAGGGAGAATTCCAACTGTGCATAACCCTTGCAAAAGCAGTTGATTCAGCAGAAATAATCTATTCTTGATTGTGTTGCATGGGGTGAAGAGAAAACGGTAAATTCCCTAGAAGGGGATTGGAGAGTCCACCATGGCTCTATCAAAGCGTGCATGTCTATTAGCTCTCTCAAGGCTCTCTGATTTGGTGTAAGGGAATATACTGACGGGCCTGACCTGTCCAAATCCCCCTCTAAGGGGACATTACAGTCACTGGCTAGTATAAGTGGGTACGTTTGTCCAGATCGCTAACTGCAATGACAGGATAATGAAAATGCAAGGGTCATCATTGCTGGGTCCTTAAAATGAGACTAAGATTAAATCTGTATGGTGTAAAGTTCCTTTTACTAGTATGTGCCTATTGTATGGGTTGGGAATTAGTGCATTTGAAAATCTACATTTCTGGCTATCAAAATAACCACCCAGCCTGTTTTTTATCATTGCCAACTCTGAAGACCTGGCCCACCCAGTTACGCCTCAGTAGAAGTAAGTCTTTAATAAGGAGATGAGTCTCCTGCAGGAAGACAATGGATGATCTATACCTCCAGAGATGGGTCAGTATGTGGGACCTCTGCATATGGGAGTTTGTACCTTTAATATTCCAAGTTAATAGTGAGTGTCTGGACATAAGCCCACCTTCCCATAACAAGTTGCAGACTATCTGAACAGTGTCCCTCAGAATAGTACCATTGGGAGCCAGCCCTTGCTTAATGTTCAAGAATAAGGAGGCATAAGTCCTTTTCCCAAAAGAAGAAAGGTATACATTCCTGTCCTTAGCTAAACCATTGTACAGTATGTACTTGCCCCAGTCCTCACTCAACACCATCATGAGTTCCTACTGGTAAATCCCCTGAGTTGTGAAACAAAAATTCCTCCTTCCCCTAAATGTACTCACCCCCCCCCAAGCCACAACCGGGGTAGAGCCATCAGAGGGTTGTTACATTTCTGGTCTGTTCTGGGTTACAGTAACAACACCTAGATAAAACCTTGATTTTCAATCAGGCAGAGCTCTAGTGTCCCCTACTGTCTCCTGTTTCTCATATTAAGTGACAGAAAACAAAAGACATCCAAAGGGAGCCACTGATGTTAAGAAATGCTCCCCAGTAACAACTCATTTTGATGATAACAGTGGAAGAACAAATTTAGCTATTAAGAACTATCACCACTATAGCAGAAATGTGTACCCAGTCCAACCATGATAAGAAACAATCAACAGTCATGCAATGGAAAAAAAATGTGGTCTTTAAGGCTCCCTTGCAGTAGTGCTGCATGCTGCCAGGTTGCATTAACTGCTAAGTAAAGGAGCATACAACATGCTGCAACAAATAAGCATTTTAACAAAATAAGATTTAGCACATTGTGTTGTCCATTAATCTTGGTAATGGAATATATGTATAAAGGTCCCAAGTAACTAACCATTCAATAGTAATTGTGCTGCTTGAATTTCATATACAGTAAAGAAGCCAAGGGTCTGTAAAAGGGCAGTAAAACTTCAGAAGCTGGCAGCAGCAACCTGTGTTCAAACTGTAATGGCAGATTAAAATAAAAAAAAAAAAAAATGAAACTAACACAGAGGTGAATTGCCCCATTTTATCAAAAAACAACTGTCTCTCCAAACCAATTGGGATTACTAGAAATTCGCTCCCTGGTGCACAACTAAAGATGCCAAAACCAGGAGAGATGAAGTTTAACAAAGCTAACTATGCAAACAGCCTAATAGTAACTTTGTTGAGTGATTTGGTATTTGGCATGATTACTTGATAATAGGAGTTCTAATGGTATGCCAAATATCATTTCATTAGGATGCTCTGTCTCAAAATAATAGGTGCTTAAAGTCAGTCATATTTTTTGTGGGAAATTTCATGAAAATGTTTATTTGCATATGACTCAGACACCTTTAGAGCTAGAAATCTGAAACGTGTTACGTATATAAATGCTGTCATAGCCCACATACCCACAACATTTTATAACATTGTGATAAGTGCTTTCAAAATTATATTAAACTAAATCTAAGTTTTGGCAAATGTTTGGCTACCTATAGCACAGCACTCTTTAAAGCTTGAGACTTGAAAATTGTGCACATAACCATGTTGCATGATTTTCTAGATTGTTAAAGATTTGGAGAAATTTGATACTAAATTAAAAATTGGATAGAAAAAATGAAAATTAAATTTTGATTGAATCTTTGGTCATCCATAACTCAGCTCTCTTTCCATCTAGGACTCTTGAAATTTGGTACACTTATGCAAGCCATTAATATCTGTATACCTGCCAAATTTGGTATCATTTGGGTATGTACTGTAGTTTGAAAACAGGACCAACATAACTGAAATTCAAACTTTGGCAAAATTCCATGGAATTTTCATGCAAATTCCACAGAATGCCACAGAATCAGGATTGCAATTCTGTGGGCATTCAATCAGTTGGATTTTTTTATTCCACACAGCTCGATTTGCCTTCTTTTATTTTATATAATGCCTTGATTGGACACTTTGTTCTGTGTCCTATGTTTTACCATAATGTGGGGTGGTAGTAGAGCAGCTTTTACATGTGCTAAGGAGCTTGATACAGGTGTTATTAAGGGGCTTATTACTTGTATTATTAAGAGTTTGTTCGAAGTGTTATTGGGGTGGTGGGTAGCAATATGTTATTACGGAGTTAATAAAACATTTATACAGTGTAATTAGTTAATTGGCAACACAATACGCTAATTGACTACCACCATGTATGGGAAATATATGATGGCTTTTTGTGGGAACTAATGCCCAACCATGTGTTAATGCACCAGTTAGGGTTCAGTTTAAAGTGACAAAAGTAGGAAATGTGGAACTAGGTTTCTAACCCCTAACTCCCCACCCTACCCTCAAGCAGCTACAGAAAAAACACAGTTTTTGCTGTCCTGGGTTTTAATTGAATCAGGGTGGGATCTTCCTTGGTTCTCAACCTTAATGTTCATGCCATTGTGAATCATCTTCAAATGTACAGAACTATGTCTCCCCACATGTTGCCAATGACCTGTAGGCCCTGGCTGAAGAAAACAGATCACATCTGACCTTATATGGTGATGAAATATGGTGAGCGTTAAGGCTGAGAACTTCAGAAAGACCCCACTCCTGATTCACCAAGAATCAGAACAGTGAAAACTGTAATGTTTTCCTTTGCTGCTTGGGGGTTGGGTGGGGAATCAGGGTTGGAAACCCTAATGCCACATTTCTCTACTTTTGTTTCTTTAATCTGAACCCTAACTAGTGCATTGACATAATTTGTACAAAGAATGTCCTTACTTTTTGAGATAGTAGAATAATATCCTCATTCACACCAGTCCCTTTGGGACCTGGATGAAGACATCCATGTGATTACAAAAGTGTAGGGTCCAGAGTGCCCTGCGCTTCCATGCCTTTGTTGATGTACACATGTACATGGGTGTGGAAGTGCAGGCCCTCCAGTCCCTGCACTTCCATTCCTCCAGAAAAGCAATTTATCTGCTTTGTAGTAATTTTTTTTTTTTTTTTGTGGGGACTGCTTCAAAGAACAAATATAGACATTTAACTCCTGGCGGTTGATTGTATATGGTCAAAAATGTGTTTTGAGTTTGTTTAGCCAAAAACACATTTAATTGTTGTTGTCTTGATGTCAAAGTTAGTACATCTGTAGTCCAAGAGGAGTTACACCATCGGTACATTCTTGATGATGGTCAGAGTTTCATTGTGGATTTAGCACCATGGTGAAGCTGGGAAGCAATTTTGGGGTGCTGTGCACACCACATTACTTCTTTGGGGGGCTATTACATGCAAGGACACTGATTTTCAGTTTTGTACTGGAAAATCTGGTAAAATTCTGGAATTTGATCTTTCTATACACTGGTAAAATCAAAACATTTCATGGAATTTACCATTTTTTACCAGATAAGTATATCTTTAGATATGACATTTTTCTATAAATTCTTTCCTGTTCTATTTTCATTTTGATGTATTTAATTTGGTGTACACTTAGCATTCTTTTATTCTGAATATTTATACACATACCAAAAGGTTACAAGGATAGAACACCAATAAGGACTGATTTTAGCATTGCAGACACTGGTGACAATATAATTCTTTCACATCTGCAAAATAGAATTTGCCTTTATCAATAATGGTAAACCAGTGTCCTTGAAATGTGTTACTCTTATGCTACTGAGGAGACCTTTCTTTTGATATACAGATTGTCCAATAACTCCAAAGATTGAAGGAGTTAAAGCTTTGTAAAGTTGCAATGTTATCCTATGGCAATTTTCATTTTTAATTATGTTTTCTATGGCCCCTGACTTTCTGGTGGGGGATTATGTCTTACTTTTGTGGTAGTCACTGAGACCTTTGTTTTGATATATAGATACTACCTTAACTCCAAATTTTCACACGATTATGGCTTATTAAAGTAGCAGTGTTATACCACCATGGGGGCTATCATGTGTTGCTGTTGTACTACCATTGACACCTTTTTTTGATATGCAGATTGTTCCTTAGTCCAAAGATGGACAGATTTACAGCTTTTAAAGTTCCAGTGTTATCCTATGGCAATTTTCATGTTTTAATTTTTTATGTTTTTATATGGCCCCTGATGGTATTTTTTGGGGGCGGGGATATTATGTTACTCTTATGGTAGTCTTTTAGATGTTTCTTTGACATATCGATTGCCCTTATCTTCAAATATTGACAGAGGAATGGCTTATTAAAGTTACAGTGCTATACTGGGGGTAGTATGATGGGCAGACTGGATGGTCAACATGGACCCCATCTGCCAACACATTCTATGTTTCCTAAGGGAATTTTCATTTTTCAATTCAATTTTCAAAATAAAAAAAAAATAAATTGCAATGCTTTTCATATGTTTATTTTCAGTTGGTGTTTATTATGGGCTTAGTCCTGTAGTACTCATTGAGTCCTTTCTTTTGATACACAGATTAGCTACAAATATTGGTGGGGTTACAGCTTGTTAAAGTTGCAATGTTATCCTATGGGAATTTTAATTTTTATGTTTTTGATAAGGCCTCTGAATTTTTTGGAGGATATAATGTGTTAGTGTTGTAGTACTCATTGAGACTTTTCTTTTGATATATAGATTGTCCCTTTTCAACAAATATCAAAATAGTTATGGCTTGTTAAGTTCAAGGGCAGGATTCACAAAAGGGATGCACCCAGTGCATCCGAGATGTCCCAGCGCATCCCCGACTTGCACATTAGCGAGATTCTTTAAGGGGACCGATGCGCTGGCACATCACCAATGCACTGCACATCACCCATAATATTATACAGCTCATCTGGAGTGGTTGTGCAGGGGGTGTGCCCATGCATATGGTGTGCAGCCCAATTCACAGCCCAGCTTGGAGGTACATCTCCGGAGCAAGTCCAGAGATGTGCCTCCAAAATATAAGTCTACAACAAGTAGACTTAAGTGGGTGTCCACCACACAGGCAAGCTGCTGAACTGCAGACAGCAGCACAGCAGTCTGTCTGCTCTGGCAGTCCATTGGTCCACCCCTTCCTGCCCATAGCCCCAAATGTGACTGACATCCCTGTAGCTAGCCATGGTAGTCCTGTGGCAACCCCTTCTGCCTGTAGCCCGAATATGAAAGTCATCCCAGTAGTTAACCCTGGTAGTCCAGTGGTACCCGCCTCAGCCCCAGTCTTGTGAAGAAGATCGAAATTCAGGTAGGCTGGCAGAACCTTTCTTTGTTCCCTGACTTGATCACAGCAACAATGGATATCCAAATGTCTCTCTGGTGGTCCAGCAGGCCCCCCACCCACCGATGATGGGAACATGCTCGGACAGGAAAGTGGGGTTGGGTGGGGGTGCCTGAGTAGGTGGGGTGGTGGGGGTCCACTGGAGAACCAGGGAGACATTTGGATATCCATCATTGTTGTGATCATGTCAGGTGGGGGGGAGTTCTACCAGCCTACCTGGGTTTTGACACTTTAATTTTCTAATAATGGGGCTATGGGTGGGGGGAGTACCACTGGACTACCAAGACTAACTATGGAGATGTCTTTCATGTTTGGGACTATGGGCAGGGAGTGGGTACCACTGGACTACTAGGGCTAGCTATGGGGATGTCTTTCACATTCAGGGCTACAGGTTGGGAGGGGGGCCATTAGCCTACCAGGGTGTTCTGTTCGTGGATGTACTGCTGCACTTTCAGGGCACCTGGCACATTCCACTGGGCACATCCCTGCCAAACCCATGCAAATGGGATCATAATGACATGCAAATTGCCCCATTGCACCTTGCATGCCTAATGGCCCCATTTACATGTTTGTGCCTGGGAATGGCAACATTGGGCACTTGGCATCTGGAGATGCTCTGCCCCATTGGTTTCCCGGCCTGAGTAGTGGGATGCACCACCACTTCTCGGGCTGGGCAAAACTGTGGTATTTACAGAGGGGTTGTGCTGGGAGCAACCCCTGGTGCATCCTCTGTGAAAACCACAATTTTGGCTCGGCGCATATCAGTTGCGCCAGGGCAGCCGAGATGCGCCGAGTGCATATGCTTTAAGAATCATGCCCCAAATGTGCAAACAAGTTCAGATTCTTCTTTTGTATGAACCAATCCTCTTTGGTGAGATTATGATGTTCTCATGAAAGAGAATTGGTTCATACAGCAGAAGAATGTGAAAAAAATGAAGTTCAGATTTTTCTTTCATATAAACTTTATCTTCTTTCGTATGCAACTATTCCTCATTGGTGAGGCCATATAATAATAATAAAACTTTATTTTTAAGGCGCCTTTCAAAACCAAGGTGCCTAACAATATAAATCACAACATTAAAATTCCATAGCAATATAATTAATAACACATCCTAAAGCCAACAATATGATCATAAAAGAAAGAAAAAAAAATCATCACATGAAAGAAGATTTTAAAATGTTTTAAAATAACATTTCTGGGTCATTTTAAAAAACTAATCACAGAATCCAGCTAGTGGGGTCCCATTTAGCATGATACATGTGCTGGCATCTTTGCAGGATATGATTTCTATGGGTTTTCAAAAAATTTTTTTTTTTAAAAACTGGAAACAAGATGTCTGCCATATAAAAGAAGAATTTGTTCTCACTAAAGAGGATTACCCCCTCATTAGAGACCATCCTCTTTCATATGGCCAGATTCTTATTTTGTACAAAACAGCTATCCAAAAGACTGTACTGAGCATGCTCAGAACTGAAATTTCAAATCCTTATAACTCTGGAATGGATTAAGATGTTTTCACCAAACCAATGAAAGGCACCATTCTGGGGCAAGACTATTCTAGTCCCAAAATTTCAGAACAAAATTCCAAACCATTTGGGCACTAGGTAATGACAAAAAAAAAAACCAAAACAGCCAAAACCCCTGATTTTTTACTTTTTTCATGATCTGGATCTTGGAATCTGCACACCTGACTGAAACAAAACTTGACACATTAATAGACCTTGACCAACATGCTAAATGTATTGCAAATTTTTAGAATGTGGGTGAAGCTATTAAGCTTCAAATTTAGGGATTAAACATTAAACAGCTTACTCAACCAAAACTATAGTGTACAATTACTGCACCACTATAATGTATTTATACAATAGGAGTGGTGACAAATTTACAGTGATAAATCTTCTTATTGGAGCAACTATGGCATGGATATTCAGACTGCACCTGGTAATGGTGCAAGAATGGGCGCAGCACATCTGGGATGCACCGGGACCAGGTGATATTCAATGGTGATGCACCATGGTGCTTACATTGAATATAACACCAGAAATGCATGGGCGCAGTGACAACACTGGCACAAGCCACTGATAGGAGCACCAGGGATGAACCAGTGCAAATTCAGTTGCGCTGGGTGCAGCACCCATGATATTCAAAAGAGGACATGCGAATGGGGCAATAATATATGCAAGCTGCAAATGGAGCCATTTGCATATAATTATGGCCCCATTTACATGTGTTGTGCAGGGCAGCCCAGCAAAATGTGCCTAGCACCCTGCAGAGCTGCCTGAACCAGGTGCTGTATCCCTGGTGCGCTAGTGCCCCCCCAACTGTATGCCGAACACAGGCTTCATTGATGTGAGCTACGTGGTCAGTGGTATCCCCTCCCACCAACATGCCTGATGGTGAGCATCTGTATGCAAGCATAGCACGCAGTGAGCTAGTGTTCCCCCATTCTACCCGATGGTGGGTGATAGTATCCAAAGACCAACTCCTGTGGTGCAGGTGCCCCCATTCCACATGATTGTGGGCAGTAGTATCCTAAAGCCTGAATCCTGCAGGTGTAGTGTCCCCGTCTCCACCGATCACGGGCATGTGATATATAATAAACCTGGTGGCCCAGTGACCCCTCCCATCCCACCCACTGAGATTCAGTCACCCAGCTCCCCCCCATCATCGGCGGGCGGCAGCACCCCACCTGCATTCCACCCGGATGCCCGCTGAAAGATAGTGTACAGTATGTGCTGTATGCCTATTGGTCCACACCATGAACCAATGGGCATAGAGACCATAATGTACTACACAGGCACAGTTATGTGAATGAAGCACTTATTCACATAACCGTGCTCTGTGTAGTACAGTATGGTCCGTATGCCCTTTGATTCATGGTGTGGATCAACAGGCAAAAAGCACATACTGTATGGTGTCATATGGTGGGCGGCAGGGCAGCGTGGGCAGGGCGCTGTTACCCATCGATGATGGGGGGAGCTGGGTGGCTGAGTTTCAGTGGGTGGGATAGGAGGAGGGCCCTCTGAGCCACCAGGTTTAATATATATATCACATGTCCATGATCGGATGGAATGGGGGGGACACTACACCTACAGGATTCGGGCTTTGGGATACTACTGTCTGTGATTGGATGGAACTGTGGGGGAGACACTACACCTACATGAGTCAGGCTTTGGGATACTACCACCTGTGATCAGACAGAATGGAGGTCACTACTTTGCAGTGCTATGATTGCGCCAGATGCCCACGATCAGGCATGATGGGGGTTATGCTGACCACCGGGAGGTGTGGGTGCTGTGGACTGTGTCCTGCTGGGTGGGTGGCCACCCACGGCTTGCAGGTGCTGTGTTGCACCCTGCAGTGCAGCATCCCACCTGTGGGTGGCCAGATTTGTTCCTCCTTTTATGGGCTCAACATTGTGCCCCCATATGTGGCACACATCAGGGTTGTGCCAGCATATGCGCTGCACATCCCAGGCTGAATATCGGGATGTGCCGCATATGCATGGGCATACCCCCTGCATTTGCGCCGCATGCATTACCAATGCACCCCAGAGCATCAGGATTTGTGCAGCGCACATTGCCCCTTTGAATATCGCACCGTGGCACATTTGAGGGGTTGCGCAACCCCTTTGAATATCTGTGCCTATATGTATAAATGAAATTTATACGTATAGTAACTATATCATCAAGATTTTCATTTCATTTCATTTTTATTTTATACTGAAAAGGTCTGTGGGCAATGCTCATTTTCACAAACATCCAGTTTCCATACATTATACATATAAAGACATTACAAAATACAAACACATTTAAATATTAAAGACTTAGCCAGAACAATATAAAATAATTACATCATAACTGAAACTAAGTAAAACACCTACAGAGTTTACAAACAATTTTTTTCTGAGTGCTGTCTTAAATGTAGAAATCTTTTGACAACTTACAACATTACAGGGTAAGTCATTGTAAAGCCACAGTCTTTTGGGCAATTACAGTACAAAAAATCTGAAAAGAATGTTTACTTTGAAGGCGAGTATTTGATATCTTGGAAATAACTGGAAACAGACTTGAAATACTGTATAGAAGAAGTCCCAACTTAATTTTATGCAAAAAGTAAGGACCTACTATTAAATCTCTCAATAAGTGAGATTTATACACATAAAGGTTCATCATCAATATGCCTCCTATCACCAGCACTACTCATTCAGCATCAGGTTCATGGCCCCAACAGCACTCACACAGAGAAGCTCCTGCCCGCTCATGCAGCATACACTAATTCCTATCCACACTAGTTCACCACTAAAGTCTCCCTAAAGCCCAAAATTATTCCTTAACCAGAGTGAGAAAATCAGATGATTTTTTTAAATAAATATAAACTTATATCCTCACAGTACAATCAGTACTGCTCATTCAGTCCCACTTGCTCACTCAGAATTTTATTTATTTGTGACTTTCATAACCGGTAAGTGCACTGGTCCAAGTGACTGCTTCAAGGCCTGACCTGGGCCAAAAGGCACATGTACAGACATTATTACAGTGTAAAGGTACAACAGAACAAATAGCAATGATAGAACATCAATGGTCAAAAACAGAGGTAGGACATACAATAACTAATAGTTGATTACAAGAGGTGAAAAGTTACAAGGAAGCAAGTATATAATTGATAGTCATTGTGCAAATTACAAAACAAGCAGGCAGGAGTAACAAATGACCCAAGGAAACTAGGAAACTACAAACCCTCCCAACATAGTAATTAGCCCAAACAAACCAAGTGACCCATCAAAAAAATGGAATGGAGGAGAATGAGTCTAGATATGATTGAGCGGCAAAGAACAAAAGCTGGGGGGAGTGGGAGAGGTGCTACCTATGGAAGCAATTGCAAGTGTCATGAGCAAGGAGCCAGGATTTAAGGTTTTGCTTAAAGGTGTGATGTGCATTGGATGATATGAGGGGTGCAGAAAGCATATTCCAAAGTGAGGGGTCCACAACCGATAGAGCATTGCCACCCATTTTGGTAGAGGTTCTCGAATCACTAGGAGGGACAACAGAGGATTGGAGACTCCTCTGTGTGGTGGTCCGTGCTCAAAAGGGAAAAGGGGAAGCAGGGCCACTATGAATGATAGCATCTGTGAGGCATCCAAGGATAAAATCAAACTGGCCTTGCAATGGGAGCTAGCTGAGGGAGCTATATAGGTTGCAGTGGTGAGTAGAATATGGTGCAGACAAGGCAAAGCGGCAGATGCTGTTGTAAACAGCCGATAGTTTGCCCATGGGGGTGCTAGTGATCGAGTATAAATTGGGGAGCAGTAGTCCAGGATTGGGAGCAGGTTGTCAGAGCTTGGCCAGGTGAGCCACAGCAGTCAAGTAGGATTTGACATAATAGGCAGCACCAAGTTTCTGATTTATCCAACAGACTATGAAATTTATATGGTCAGTAAAGGAGAGGGTTGGATCGAGTGTAACCCCCAAGTATTTGAAGGATGGGACAACTTCATGGGGAGGGCCATCAGGCAGGAGGATATGGAGAGAGGAGTTAGCTTTTATTATACTGGCTAGGTATGGTTTAGACCCAAGCAGCATAGCATTGTGTTTTTTTGGTGTTAACCAGCATCAGATTGGAGGAGAACCAGTTTTGGGTGGCACAATAGTTTTGGGTGAGGACAGAGGATATGTGAAAGGATTGTCACTGTGAAAGATGACAAGGTCATCTAAATAAAGGAGGGACTCACAGAATAGGCAGTCAGAGGAGAGGTTATTGACAAATATCGTAAAAAGGCAGGGGCCCAGGATGGAGCCTTGGGATACCCAGAGGAGACCAACAGAGCAGGAGAAATGGCAGAGCTGATGCACACAGATTGGGAGCAATTGGAGGTAACTCTGAAAAAGTTAGTGGTCCCACAGAACAGCCAATAGAGTGTAACTTGGAGAGGAGGAGGGTGGTTAACAAGATCTAAGAGCTTTAGATGGGTCCATGTATACCCGTTGGTGGCATGCCCTGGTCCATATTTGTAAGGATGTGGTCGTGAATAAAGCCAGGGCAGTAGTGGTGCTATGGAGCCTATGGAAGCCATGCTGCTGGTTGCATAAGATATTGTAGTTATCAAGATACTCAGATAGCTGCTGGTGAACAACCCCTTCAAGGAGCTTACTAAGGTGGGGAGAATGGAAATAGGGTGATAGTTGTCAGATAAGAGGGGTCCCCGATTTGAAAATAGGAACCACTTGCCAGACTTCCAGAGGAGGCATGCAGGAGGTAGTCAGGGCAAAACTGAAGATAAAGGAGAGATTTGGTGATCACTGAGGAGGCAAGTTTGAGGAAAACAGGGACAGGCCATCACAGCCCAGACTACCCCGATTGGGTAGGCCCCAAGGAGTTTACAGGTGTCCTTGGAAGAGATGGTCATGAAATAGAAAGGGGGATGAAGAGGGGTAGCAGTCAGGGGGGAGGTGGAGCAAGGCCCTTGGTCAGGGGACTGACTAGGAGGAGGTGGGTGGAATGAGGGGAAGGGGAGGGGAGGTGGGTGAAAACACATGACCACTGGCTAGAGGGACTGCTAGAAGGGAGTTTGCTGTGGAGGGCTGACAAGTCTGAGAATTTGTTGTTGAGTGCCATTACTACCTCGGCTGGGTCCATCAAAAGGTCAGAAGGAGAAGTTAGTTGAATATTGGTGCTGCCAGTGTGAGGAGTCAGAAGTGAGTTAATGGAGTTCCAGAATTTTCTGGGATTTCTGGGAAAGCCGACGTCCAAACACACACTCTGCTATATTTAAAAAAGAAGGCAAACAGTCAACAGCTTACAAAATGCCACACAACTCACAGCTTCAACTTCATGAACCTTGCCACTCTTGCTAACTGTGCTGCCATTGTTCCCCCACCTTTCTTTAAACACAGACTCACAACCAGTAACTGCTCACATCCTGACATCAACACAGACTCCCAATATCAACTCCTTAGTAACAGGCATTGCAACAGTTTGTGAAAATGGTAAATACACACATTGAAAATGAAACCCCTCAAGTTATAGAAAATAAAAAGAAAAAATCCTAAAAAATGATAAAAAAACTCCCCTATTGCATAAAAGAAATTTGTGATGGGGCACTGTCAGATAAATGATTTATCTATATTCATGCTGTTTGCCCATGGGCAACACAAATGTGGCTTACTCACTCGTGAGATCACCCGAGGTCAACAACACTCATATAGATAAATCATTTATCTGACAGTCCCCCATCAGAGGCAGTATAGTGCAGTGGGTTAAGGCTCTGAGCTGTAGATCTGGAGACCTGGGCTTGAATCCCACAGCTGCCTAGGTCCCATACTGTGTGATTCTGAGCAAGTCACGTGAATCTCCTTGTGCTCCTAGGTCACATCTGAAAACAAGCTTTGCTTAGTGTGCTACTTCTGGTTAAACAATGTCCCTTTCCCATCGTATATCCCTTTATTTATACAACATATGTTTTGAGATAACTGGCCAGATAAAAGTGATCTCTCTGAACCTGAAACATATTGATAGCTTCTCTTGACGATATGTTATAGTGATATCTTTCCTTTACAGTACCTCTATGTCATAACATTCTTAATCAGGTTTAGAATGTTCGCATCAGTTGCAGTACTAATCATATTCAAATGTGAATAACTTTAAAGTGACAAATGATAGCAAGGTACTGTGAGCACGGAAGTTGTTCAGCACACAAATATCTGCAAAATGAGTGGTATTTGATTTATAGATACCATTTAGATTTTTTAGAATCAGCAAAGATGACAGAAAATTACATTTTTTCACATTTTGATGAACAAATGCAAATAACTTTCAAATGAAAACTGACAGCATGGTACTGTGAGCACAAAAGTTGTTCAGCATAAAATATCTACAAAATAGAGAGGTTTCACTTATTGATACCTCCAGATTTTCGACAAACAAATGCCCTCCCACAACAAAAAAGAAAAAACTAAAGAATCGAACAGCAAACTTTTTTCATTATGTACTGGCCATAATATAAAGCTATGGGGCTCAGTGAGTTAAACAGCAGTAGTAGTAGTTTTAAGTCTCAGAAACAACCCCCAAAAAGCACTGTAACTGTAAAAGAAGCAGAAAGTTAGTCACACATTTCAGTCACAAGCACTTTTTTGCACATCCCAATCATGCTTATCACAAAACATGTCTGTATAAACAGAATGTGACATGGCCTAACTAAAGATATCATAAAAGCAAGGTGCTGTGTCAGTGTTTGGTCTCAAACAAAATAAAATGTTAATATTAAATGTACACTGAATATAGAAAATAGAATCAACGTTCTACCATAGGTCTTCTTCATGAACTATCTAAAGAGAAAAAGAAAGTTAGTGGAGAGGTAAGAGAAAATAAGGAGACAGATAGATAGATAGATAGATAGATAGATAGATAGATAGATAGATAGATAGATAGATAGATAGAGATGAGGAAAGAAAATAGGGGGAGGCTCTAGGAGAAAAAGTGATCATAGCCAAGTTAAGAAAAGAATCTGAAGAACAAAAAGGTGATGATGGGTATGAAAAGGTGTAGTAGGAGTGAATGAGCTGAGGATTCCTCAAGTGGGGACTAATTAACAGGGCCAAGTAAGAAGGCTGAAAGTTGACAAATGTGGAAGGAGACAGAGACATCTCTAGAAAAAGAAAATAGATGTGCATCCATAGCTGGAATGCCCATGTGAATATACCCATCCCCCACACACATACACACTGGATGGAAGTGTATGCAGGCATACCACACAAGCAAACATATCATTCACATGCATGCAAAGATTTGATGGGAGTGGGGTAAAAAGACAGACTACGGTGGTAAACCATAAGGTAGTTAAAGATGTTAGTAGAAAATAAATCTGTCATTTAAACCAGAGGGCTGCTGGGAGCCTAGGCAGATGATCAACTTGATTTCCATGTTTTTCTTTGTTCAGCATCCCAGAAACCCTACTGAAGGACACAAACAGAAAGATCACTGACATTATGGTCCCTGCAGCTAAAGTGGGATACAATGAGTTTATCAGTGTCTCCATTCCTGACTGCCATGTAATGTTCCCGAACTGATCAGCCTAGTGTCTGGCAGTTTCTCCAATGTAGATAGCTGCACACTTCCTGTAAAGAATACAATATATCACATTACTGGAAGTGCATGAGAACTCCTTGGTGATGTGAAAACACCTGTGGGACCTTGAATTTTAATGACATTAGAAATAAATTTGCAGGTATTAACAGTGAGTTATGTTGCAAGCTTTGGTACCTGGAAGGGAGGAATTGTTAGGAATATGTAGGCTGCATCATACCAGGAGATTACTGGGTGGTCAGTGGTAGGAGGTAATTGGTGACTCTGCAAAGAAAGCTTTGATATTAGGTCAGTTTGCAGAGCAGAAAAGTTCCTAGTGATGATCCTGTTAAGAGAAGGTATATTAGAATTGAAGGGAAGCACTAGTGGAATGTGTCGTTGTTGCTGACTGCAACATTGGCAGATAAGCAGCAGCAGAATGGAGGTCCTTTTCTGGGAGAGGCAATGCTGGGGTACCAAGGGAAAACACTGGTGAGTGAGGCTGGAGGGAGGTGGGTGAGTGATGGCGTTTTAGCCTAGGGCACTTTTTGTAGGTAGTTTTGTTTTACATGCTGAGGATTTTAGAGTGTCTTTAAGTGGCATTAATGTGAGTATTACAAGTGTTGCTACAGTGGCTGGTACCTGTGTTGTTCAGGTTGTTGTTACATGTTCCATTAAGTCTATGATAGGCCAGTTTATAGTGTGTTTATCAGATAATAATGTGTTATCAAGGTGTAGTGGTGTGAAGTATATCTGGTATCAGTTATAGTGAAATACAACAATAGTGGATCCTATGGGACAAGATCCCCAACCATGTAATAAAAAAAAAAAACACTTTTGATGTCAAAAGGTCAAGTTCTCCAAGGGAAATTAGACTAATATTTTTATTTTTTATTTTATTTGTTTTTGTGCCTCCACAGTCCCTCAGGCTAGCATATTTATCTTTTCATGTCATACAAGTCGCACTTAGTAACCCTATTATGCACTTATTTATATGTAGTCATACTTTTACTGTTCTGCTGCTTTAATCATTATTCCAAAGAACTATGTCATATTTTCAATTGTCTATATCTGCCTTGTTTACCGTTTGTATTTTTTTTTTGGTGCTTCACACCCGGTTGCACCTAGAAATGAGCCCTGGCTCAGTGGTGCTTTTCCGTCATCAAAGTTTAAATAAATAAAATAACATAATTAAATATTTAGGGCTCTGGCATATGCTATTTATGCAATGGCATTTTGCTTTTGCTGTGTTTCATTTTTTGATATTTGCATTTTTAATTTTTAAACTGAGTGTTTCCATAGGGATTGCAAGTGCTCATTTATGTGACTGACATCAGGACATTAACATAATGTATGCACATTAGACACATGAAGATTGGTTCAGTTTCAGTGGGAGCACATAGAGCTCAAGATTGATCGGGTGGCATGGTCTGGTCACTGCATGGTACGGTTCACGTTCGGGGCACCCACCGGATGCCCTCCCCTACAAAGATGATGAGCTGCTGTCCTTTGCTGGGATTGACCCCAGAGGGCTTTTTGGTGGTTGCTGATCTATCTAATGTGGGTAATGCATGCGTCAGAGGCATTGGCTCCATAGTAGATTCCTATAATAGGGTGCTACTTGACACCATTGACTCCCTCATACCTACCGTGTATGGCCCAAATCTTCCTACCTGAGGCCCCCATGGTTGGATGGGGATCTCAGGGAGCTGAAGAGAAAGGGTCAGAGGTTGGAGCGCTGCTGGAGGAAGTCTGACCTGGAGGAGGAGGACAAACTAGCCTTGTGTGTGCATTATCATAGTATCATAGTAAAAACCAGCAGAATAGGCCTCATGGTCTATCGTGTCTGCTCGGAAGCCAGCCCCTACTGGGAGCTCGCTCCTCCACCCCCCAGCCCCAGAGGTAGCCCTCCCTGGCCTCAGCTTCCCCTGTACCTGTCCCAACCCTTCTTGAATCCTTCCACTGTGGTCTCTTTCACCAGACTCCTGGGCAGTGCATTCCATGGTTCCACCACCCTCTCTATGAAGAAGTGTCTCCTGCACCCCCTTGTACTTCCTTCCAGCTTCCACTCATGCCCCTGGTAGTTCCCCCTTCTTAGTCCTGAACACTCCTGGCTCTGCCCTTATTTATCCCTTTACATACTTGAAAGTCTCTATCGTGTCCCTCTGTCCCTCCTCTCCTCCAATGCATACAGATTAAGTTCATCCAGTCTCTCCTTATAGGTCCTACTCCTCCATGCCCTGAATCATCCTGGCCACCTTCCTCTAGACACTCTCCAGCAGTGCTATGTCCCTCTTAAGATGGGTCTCCAGAACTGCACACAGTAAGATGCTGCCTACCAGGGCATTATACAGAGGAGTATCACCTCCTCCTGGAGATAATCCCCGTGGTTATGCAGCCCACTATCCTATTTGCTTTTGCTGCAGCTCTTCAACAATTCTCTGTGTTATTCATTTTGCTGTCCACCACTATCCCTAAGTCCCTCTCATCCGATGTGACTTGCAGTGTGGTCCCCTCTAGGGTGTATGCATACCAGGGGCAATCAACTGTAAGAAGGCAGAGTTCCTGTCCAGGGAGATTGTTGCTGGGAAGAACCTACCAGCTGTACTTTTTTGGACTGTGGACAGGGTACTTTGTCCTGCTTGTCTACAACCAAAGAAGTTTTTTTCTAATGCTGAATGCAAAGAGTTTGTTTGTTTTTTCTCAGACAGGGTGTCCAGTATCTGGCAGGGAATTCCTCCAGTCAGCCAGTCCAGAGCTGGCAGTGGTCACCCAAAGTGTCCTGAGTGCGCTCCACCTGGTTGGGGGGAGTTTAGACCAGTGGAGGTAAATGAGGTCATTAGGTGGTACAATCTGAAGCACACCTTTGTGAACTGTATCCAGTGCCGACGCATTTCTGATGAGATGTGCCAACGCCTATGGTCCAGTGTTTGCCCTGATTATCCGGTGTTTCTTGTCAGAGGGGGTCTTTCCGATGCCTTGAAGAAGGCATTGGTGAGACCACCCTTAAGAAACCATCTTTGGACCCGGAGGTCAGGCAATTACCATCCTATCTCCAACCTTTTTTTTTGTGAAGATGGTGGAGAAGGTAGTGATGCTTCAGTTGGAGGAGCACCTTGTGGCCCATGAGTCATATGAACCTTTCCAGTTGGAGTTTCGGGTGAGGCATAGCATAGAAATCACACCTGTTCGGGTACAGAATGATGTCCTCAGGCTAGAGAGCGAGGGAAAGGGCAATTTTGTTCTGCTCGATCTGTCCTCAGCATTTGACACTGTGGACCATTGTGTGTTGCTTGACTGCCTCGGGAATTCTGTGAACTCACTGGCACTATCATCTGCTGGTTTGAGCTATTCTTAACCAACAGAAGGCAATGGATTGTGATGGGAATTTCTCCTCCACCCTAGTTTCCTATCCTGTGGAGTTCCCCAGGGTTCGCTTTCTGCTCACAATGTTGTTCCAGAGTGTACATGCTGCCCTGGGAGGTATCATTAGGAAGTATGGTCTGGGGTTTCATTGCTATGCTGATGATACCCAGCTATACTTATCCTTTGCCCATGAACATCCAACATGGCAGACATGCTAAACAGCTTCCTTGCTGAGATCAATCACTGAATGACCCTATCTGGTTGCGACTGAACCCTGATAAGATGGAGGTACTGGTGGTGGAGTCGAACAGAGTGTGGGATAGGATGGCTCTGGTACAGAGAATAGACTTGTTCTGGGATCTGTCCCATTGAAGGCCTCCTCTGAGGTGTGAAATCTTGGTATCATTCTAGGCAGGGGTTTGACGATGGAGCGCAGGTGTCTTCCACTGTCCACTTCTGTTTTTCCATCTCAGGAATGTTGCCAGGATAAACCTCATGCCACTTCTGCATCTCCCACTTTGATACGTGGCCTTGGTGACATCAAGGTTTGACTACTGTAATGCACTCACTGGGTAGTAGGAAGATCTTCCACAGGCTGCAGCTGGTGCAGAATGCAGCTACCTGGTTACTTACTGGGCAGCCTAAATATTGCCATATTACACCGGTACTGCTTGATCTTCACTGGCTACCAGTCAGGTGGAGGATCTTTTTTAAGGTGTGTCTTCTCACCTATAAGGCCCTATGTGGCTAGGGCCCTGGTTACCTGTCAGGCCTTCTTGCACTGGCTCTCTCAGTCTGCCCCCTCCGGTCCTCCTGTGGGGGCCTCCTGGCGATTCCCAGCATGAGGTTAAAAATGTCTGGCAACAGGGCTTTTAGTGTCACCACCCCATCCCGTGAAATTGCCACTCGGAGTAAGGGGTCCCAACTTTGAGGTATTCAAGGCCCGCCTTAAGGTCCTCCTAATTGCCCAGGCTTTTCCAGACTTAGCTTTTAGTGCCTTGGTTTAGATATAGTTCCCAGCACCCCTCTTTTTAGCTTATTTCTGTGGTAACTTTTGTTCGTGTTTATGGATTTCACTGCTAAAAATGTTTTTTGTTTGTGGATTTATTTATGTTTATGTTTTTATCTTATTTGTATGGCACCTAGAGCCTCTGAGATTGGGCATCTTTTAAATAAAGATTGTCTTGCCTTGCCTTGCCATTCAGAGCCTCTGTGTAGTATGCGGACCTAGTCCTGGTGTCTTTGGGGAAATGAGTCCAGGTAAGATGAAGGAGTGAGAGCATGATCACAGCAAGTGGATTCTGGTACTGGAGTTTAAAAAGAGTGTTCTTGTGAGGGTTTTCTGGCTACAAGATGGGGAAAAGAGGGAGATGGGAGCTAGGTTTGTTTGTGTTTCAAAAATAAATTGTGTGTACAGTGCTAACCTACTGTGGTTACAGTATTTAAAAAGTGAAACTGCATAGCAGGATATACATACATACAATGTCTATATTTTGTATCTATATATAATAAAATTACACACGAAACTCTATCTGTCATGGTGCTATAACATCATCAAAAGATTCCATGACATAATAAACCTCAAAAGTGAAGCTCTAAAGGTTTACAATGTCATGTAATACCGATATGGTGTTACCAGCCCTGTAGCAGATACAGTCCCATGTTTTTTTTGTTTTTTTTTCTGTGATACACAACATTCTTTCTCGACTATTTCTTTTCTTTACCCATTTTTTTTGTTTACTCACCACTGCAGCAATAATTCTCACCAGCACTCATTCTGTGACAACAGCACCCATCCCTAGATACTAAGCGAGATGCCAGGACAACATCCCATTACATGAAATTGGTGCCACAATCAGAACATTACCAATCAGTTGGAGCTGGTGCCTGACTGCCCCCCACAATGGTGCATGGCTGGTCTGTTTGGGAAACATACCTCATTACAGTCATGATAGGGTGGGCACACACAAAGGCAATGCTGTATTCATGCTGGGGAAGAAAGCAGATGGGGCTGCTGACCATGGCAACCTGGAAGGAAGGGAGTATCCAGAGAAACTTTGTGTGAGTGTTCTGCTCTGAACAGTGTTCACAGTTCAAACTACACTTGCACTTGACTATCACATAAATTTTTTCATAATACTATTGCTCTGATGTCACATCAATAGTATTGTGAAAATAATTTAGAATCAATGGTGTTATAGGTTTCTAGCATCACACTTTCTGTATGGAAAGTGACAACCCATAAATTACACATAAAGTATGCAGAGATATAGACAGTCAAGTCACGTCAATAAATATTGCTTAAGTCTATATCCTGCTTAACTGAATAAATACTAATGTTCCATTTAATTTCCTATGCTTCTAGTGTTATGTGTTATTTGTCCTGATAAAAGAACTGAGTAGCCCATTTCAATGAATCATTTTTGCAAGTGTTTCAGACTACCTGATGCTCACTGGCACAGTTGTGTCACATTATAAGTGTCAATTGATTATCACCTGTGTGTCCTCTATTTAGCCTAATTAGTTGTTAATTGCCAGGGGTATTAAAGCCTGTTCCTGTTGTCACTTACATTGCTAATCCTGTTAACCTGCCATAGCCCTGGACTCTGCAGAACAGAAGCACTGAGATTTCTCATTCTGAGAAAGTCGAACCCTCAGTATGCTGTCTCTCCTAGGCATGACATAGTTAGAGGTTACCCCTGGTGTGGTGTTTCACAACCACATATATGCCAGCTGCTTTTTAAATAATGTTTTAAATTATGTTTTCATGGTTTTATACAGTTTGCATTACTGACAATAAAAGTAAGCAGCAAAGCAAGTGAAAACAAGTTTTTGTATTTTTCTATACACCTTTAAAGTGTATAACCTGCTCAAATGAATAAAAATACTGGCAAAAGTGGTATTCACTGATGAGGGTTATACTGTGGATGCATATAAAGGATATGTTGCACAGACCTGTTAAATAAATTATTTATTTTCTCAAGAGCTGTTCTTCCTTGGGTACTCTCAGGAGTGGTGTAAGCTATGAGTGATGTGTCAAGGTCAAACAGCTTGAGTGAAAATAAGCCATTTATTCAACAAGATCCCTGCTACATAATTCCATTTATTCAATAGGCAGGGACAGTATATTTTTTTCCTTTTAATTTTTAAAAATGTAATATTTGGGTGTTTTTTTTTTCTGGTGAGATAGTGCTCCTCCATCTCTGAGGAGTGCCATTGCCATGGCTGTTGCTATGGACATGATGTCATCACACTGGTGTGTATGCAGCCACATCACTGCTAATTGACAAAGGAGAGCCTGCTTCAGACAAATTTGAAGAAACATAGTAGTGCTGTTTAGCGAGGAGCCATTCATGTTACATCAACGGCAGTGTGATGGCTGTTTTATAACTGGGTGTGATTGTTTTGTTTTGCTAGTGAGAAAAATAGAAATGGTGGTTTTGAAAAGCTGCCAGTGAGTTTCCATGTGATGAGCAAGGAGGTTGACTTGGTCAGTGGGTGGGTAGGATTACGGAAATTCCCAAAATGGAGCATTTGAATACAGCATGTGGCACCTTTGCAGGTTCCTAGTTTCTGTTGTTTGAAATCAGAAAACGTGGCTGTAGTTTTAGAGTGTTGTTCATTTCTTGGGTATTTGTCAGGTTCTTCTGTAGTGCTGCTGTGCTTGGTAAGGAGTGTGCAGGCAAGCAGCTGGAAATTAGGGCTGTGCAGAGGTTGAATATTATTTCTTGAATACCATGAATAGTAAGGCTCCCGAATATTCAGAAGCCTTTCCCAAATAGGGGACTATTCATATTTCGGAAACAGAATTCAGCCAGCTTAACAAAAAAAAAAGCCCTTAAAAAACTCAGTAAAATGTAACCCCCAACCTCTATTAGCAGTCCAATCCTACCCTCCTCCCCCCAGTTATATTTAATTACAAAATGTTAAGTAAATCCCTTGGTGGATAACTGGCACAACCTGCCCATCTCCACAGCCAGCCATCGCCTTTCTAACTGTATAACACATTTTGTAAAAAATAAATAAATGTAAAGAATACTGGATGGGCAACTATGCACAGCCAGTGTACTATGCCACTGAGGGGTTCTGATTCCCTCTGACTAGTGGTGGGTGAAGTGGAGTAATCCGCAAAATTCTGCCCATTTCATGCTCATTCATTAAAAGTTCAGTCAGTGGGTGGACTGGCTGTGGAGGACAGGAGGGATGTTCTGGTCTGCCTACTGCAGGGTTTAGGTGTGGAAGGGAAGCAGGGTGGTTGGTTGGACCCACTCCAGCTGGAGTGGTGGGTGGTGGCACTAGACCTCCAGGGACTGGATGGATTCATGAAAATGAGATGATCATGTGACTGGCTGGGAAGGGATCGGAACAGGAGTTCAGGATGGAGAGGGCAGCCTATTATGGAAACCTCAAACCACTAGACCACCAGAGCATTTTTTTTACAACTGCGGTATACTAGAAAGTGGAATGGACATGAGGGGGTACTATAAATTTATACTCTTGGGCTTGGGGTGAAGGGCTGTAGGAGAGGGACCACTTAATACCTCCTTATTTTTTATCATTTAGGTATGAGCTCTTACTTAGCGGAGACAATATGGGATTGTTGTCTCTTCTCATTCCAGTAAAGCTTATCACTATGTACCTTTGCATGTTAATTATGTTGACCTGCATGTATAGGCCCATATTGACAGGCACCTTCACAATGTTTTTTTTTTTTTTTTTGCACCGCTGTCCACCTTAATTGTAATCTTATAAAGTATACTGTATTGTAGTAATGCCCAGGACCACCTTAAAAATGAGCTTGCTTCTCTAGTATATCAGCTTTGTCCGTATAGTTGGTACCATCAGACACAATTTTGTTTGGAAGGGGTGTTGCAGTGGACTGACCTTCGACTTCCTTGAGGATGTCCCAAAATTTGGCAGAGTTGTTTTTATTGTCTTCTAGTTCTTTTTGGAAGTACCTAGCTTTTTCTGACCTAATTAGCTTGGTACAAGCATTCCTAGTGGTACGGAATGCTAACCAATCAGCCTCCAGGTGGGATTTCCTCACTTTTTTCCACCAGTAGTCCCTATCCCTAAGTGCTTTCTTCAGGATGGGAGAGAACCAGCCAGGAGTTTTATTTTTTGATTTGATCAGTCTTAGTGGGGCGTGTTGTCTATTAGCCCCAGTAAGAGGCTTTAATGATTGCCAGGTGCCTGTGGGAGGGTTTTTCAAAAGAAAAAAAAGGCGGCCCTATTTCTCACTAAGCAAGATGATTTACTGTAAGAAATCGTCTTAGCAGTTGTAAGTAATTCAAAATATCTGGTTGACCCTGTGCTTTTTTTTAAATGTAAGTGTAAGTATCTGGTTGATACTGCTTTGTTTGTGTCTTGGGTGATTCTAGTGATCATGCTGGCACCGCCGCAAGTCATTATGTGGTTGGTCCTGCCATTTCTATTGCCACAGATGTTGTGGCTTGTGCTTTTAAACTGGCTGAAATGTTTTTGTACCATAGTGTGGTACAATCACATCCCATGACCTTTGAACTGTGATACAACATTTCAGCTAGGATGGTTTCCATGCTAAACAAGCCCTCACCATACACTATAAATCAGTTATGTACCACCACCCCACCCTGGCAGCACCTACTCCCACCCATCCACCCACAATACTCAATTCTTGATAGAAGAGGTGAGTTGAACAAACCTACTCTCCTCCATTGCTGTACCCTTCATGAATAAAAGTGCTTGCACTATTTTGTATAGTAAAACCAGCTGACTGGTTTTACTATATGGAGAAAGCATGAGCATTCATTCATGAAAGGTGGCCTGTCATGGAGGAGGGTGGGTTTGTGCAGGTCACCTTCTCCTATCAAAAACTGGGTGCTGTGGGGCAGATGGCAGGAGTAGGGTGCTGCCAAGGTGGGGGACACAGCTGTTTTTCTTGTTTTATTTTACAAAATGAGTGCAAGCACTTTCATTCATGAGAGGCTGCCAGCCATGGAAGAGGGCAGGTTTTGTGCCGGTCGCCTTCTCCTATCGAGAATTGGGTGCTGTGTGGGCAGTGGGTGGGAGTAGGGTGATCCCAGGGTGGGGGACATAATTGATATTTTTTCAAAACAAGCTATATAATTAGAAAGATGATGGCTGGCCAGAGGTGTTTGGTTTTGCCAGTCATGCATCGAGGATTTATTTAACATTTTATAATTAAATACGACAAACTGTGGGTGCTGCAAGAGGTGGAGGATGGGATTGATCTGCTGATGGGGGGGATGGGGTTACATTTTACTGTTTTTTGGGGCTGGGAAAGAGGGGGAGGGATTTTTTTCTTTTTTAATTTTTATGTTTAATAAGCTCCAAATGTGAATACCCAAATATCATAATATTTGGCTGCCGAAAACACATTTTCAGCAGCCAAATATTTGGAAAAAGGTATTCACACAGCCCTACTGGAGATCAGGAGCATCTAAAGGAAAGTGTAAGTTTGGCAACAAGTGCCAGCAGGTAGGCAGGCAGGGGATGTGACAGAGACAGGATGTGCTCCTCAGATACAGTGGGTGCTGGAAAACATATATATAGTACTTGTTGTAAAGCCAGAACTCCAGACTTAAAAATTAAGGGTAGCATAACTCCAGGTGCTGAGGCTGGGAGTGGAGTGTGGTAGCAGTAATTCACTATGTGTGTTTAAAAATATTTTACTATTGTAAATATCAAATATGAATTAAAAATTACTCCCTGAATTTTCTAAGTCTGGAATTCTGGATTTTTACAAGGCAGGCAGGGGCCCTATGACATGTCTATTATGGAAAGCATGATATGTCTATATTATTTACAGTTTATACAACAGGAGCTAAGTAAGTAATAGATTATCCTCTACAGGGCATGTGGTTGTGTTTGATATGCGATGCCTTCATGCGAGTTGTGATGCACAATGCCGCAGGCTGAGTGTGCTAACCACCCAAGGTGTGATATATCAGAGCAAGATTGTACACCCTGTATTGGATTGCCTGTCTAAAAATGTCCAGAAGGTTCTGAGAGATGAAAAGAACTGCAGGCATGCAGTTGTTGTGGAATAACACATGTTCATGTGGTATGTTTCATCCAATCAGGAGACTGGATTTCAGATTTTTCTTAACTATTTTATAAATGAATTTATACAATGGCTTTGTATCCACACCTATTGCATAAATATATATTATACAGGTATAAGCACTTTAATGTTAAAATCCCAATTTTTGCACCATAATAGCTGTGCCCCCACTCAACCAATTTACATGACATTTTGAATGCTCACAGATGGTGCAAGGGTATCTGGTTCCTGAACATTTTTGGCAATCAGTTCACTTGGGGCAATGTTACAGGGAGCAAACCCTACAAAATTAAAAGCCTTTTGCTCAACTATAACTAAAAATTAGCAGGATTTGAAACTTGAAACTTGCAGGTTTCATAGTGTTTGGACCAAGATGAGTGCTTGTTTTTTATCTCCCTAACTGTAGTAGTTTTTGAAAAAATTAAGGAAAACTGTTCTGTTTTGAGCATGCAGTTAAAAAAATAAACATTCCAAAAATAATTGATTTGTATGACCACATGAAGTCATGTGGTCATATTATGAACATGCTGTCTTTTAACATCTGGCAAGGCCAATTCCTATCTACGATGCCATCCCTGCTGTTTTTATTCAGCACAGATGGGGCAATGTGTCACTGTGTAGCCCTGCCCTTGCTAAATGTGTTGTGTGTCTGTCAATTAGTGAGCATCACCATTAGCCATTTTGAACTGGACATTAGGGTGCCCAGTCCCCAGTGCCAGCTGACTGTCCTTATTATTTTTATATATACCACACTGGGGTGCCCTCCTCAATACCAGTTCATCTCCCTCCTTTGTCTTCAGGCCCCCATCCACAGCCATGTTTATCTGTCATCACCAGGGTGCCCATTCTCTAGTGTTGGGTACTCCAACAGCTCTCCAACCTGCCAGCAGTCTGGGATATTGGGGTGCCCAGTTCCTGCTGCCTCCAAGTATCTCACTGACACTGAGGTGCTCAATCTCCAATACTGGAAGTACATTACTGTATGCTAAAACTGTCCCTTCTTCCTGCCCTCTGCAATGTTTCCCCTAACTCCCCCTAATTTCAACTTGCCAACACCAGCAGTCTGGGACACCAAGGTGTCAACCCTCTGTGCCCAAGTGGTATGACAAAACTGGGTACTCCACCATAGTCACCTCCCAACCCAACCCTCCTCCCTCTCAACACCCACCACCACCCTCCCTTACCCTATACTTACCCAGGCCAGGTCCAATGGCATAATCCTCTCTGGACCACAAACACATCTTCATCCTTCAATTGTGGACTAGGAACTGAGGAAAACAGGTAAGTGCCGTATAATATATTTCAATGCGTTTTGAACATTTATTCATTACTTGGTCATTTTTAATTTTTTTTTTATTTTTTGCCTAAATCTTCAACATGGACTTTTGGGACCCAACCTTATGAACAATGGCAGTGGAATTATGTAAATCTGGCCCAAAAGGTGAATTTGCAGGTGCTGCATGAAATCACCTTTCAGGCTGGATTTACATAATCTCACTGCCATTGTTCATGAGGTTGGGTCCCAAAAAGGCCATGTTGGGCAAAAAAATATGTGAACATGACCAAGTTATGAGTGTACATTTAATTTTTTTTTTACGCTTGCTGATAATTTTGATATTTTTCAATATTTCTACCCCAAATTTATAACCTAGCCATTTTTTCACACCAACTCATGGCAGAGAACAGCAAGAGGAAGGAGCTGCTGTTAGAACTTTACTACTCTACTGGACTAAAGAACTAGAACTCTACTACTGGGAACTTCAATTTAGGGTAAAAGCAAACAAAAAACCAAAAAAAGAGTCAGTGTGTTTGTCTGAGTTGGGTGAAGGAATTGTTATCTGTGTAGTTAGCTAGGTGAAGAAAGAAACTGTGAATTAGGGGGAGTGGCTCAGGCAGAAGGAAGCCAGGTATTTGCATTTAAAAACTGACCTTGATAGCTTTTGGCAGACAACAGCAAAGGAAGGATCTGCTGTTAAAACTTTACTGGGACTATAATGCCTCCGTTCCTCCCCTCCACCCCGCCTCCCCACCCTTAGTCAGTTCTACTTTTATAGGCACAGGATTTGACTGACAACAGGAACTTCCTGTTTGGGAGCACGAAGGGAGTGATCACACAGGCACAAAAGACTCACCATCTTATAAGGAAAAGAGTAGCTCTCCATCCCTCACCCCCAGCTGCTGGAGGTCTGACTCTGAGCAAGTAAGACGGAGACTACTGAGGAATATAGGAACTTACTGTCCCAGAACAGGAAGATCAGGGGCTTTAAGGGCACAGAGGCAATAGGAAAGTAGGGAGAAAATATATATATATAAAAAAAAATAAACGGAGAGAGGAAAGAATAAGTATACAAAACAATAGTTAAGGGGCCACAAATAAGACATAATGGGAGTGGTACAGTGCAGTGGGTGTGGAGCAGCAGTCTTCTGGGAGACATTCTAGAGGATGTGTTGTTGTCTCATTTGCAGGCACCTCTCTGGACTGAGGGAGGAGGTTGCTTATCTCCAGGCTGAGTTGGCCAGGATTCGGGGGACCTCCTTTCCCACCCAGGGACCACCAGGGCCGCCACCGCTGCCTCAGAAGTTGCCAAGAAAGAGAAGCTGTTGGACCACAGTGGGCTCAGGGAAGGTGAGGGTGGTGGAACAGGGTGCACCTCCAGTTGTACCTCTCCACAATTCATATGCCATTCTCAGAGTGTGGTTCCCATGGAGGCACCCACAGTGGAGACCAAGGAGGATGCTAGGAAACTCACCAAGGAGACCCACAGGAGGGTGGCATGGGATCCCACAGGGGAAGGAAATAACTCCTGATGGGGGACACCATTGTTAGGAAGGTAGAACTGGGGGAGGGAGGGAAGAGAGAGGTAAGGTGCCTGCCTGGCTCCATGGCTTGGAGGAACAGGGAGTGAATCCTCAGGATTGTGGGAGTAACTGCATGGGGGAGGGAGCTGGATGCCATTGTCCACATAGGGACAAATGACCTGGCTGGGAAAGGGATCAGAGCAGTGCAGGAGGAGTTTGTGGAGTT
Organism: Neoceratodus forsteri; assembly: GCA_016271365.2. NCBI lineage: Eukaryota > Metazoa > Chordata > Ceratodontiformes > Ceratodontidae > Neoceratodus > Neoceratodus forsteri. The sequence continues at coordinate 518,323,802 of CM028133.1, read as the reverse complement.
GGGGAGGGGACTTAGACAAGTAGCACACATGGCAATCTTCTTGGAGGTGCTGCCTGTCTGTGGCATAGGTGAGTCTAAAGTGCTCCGCACCATGAGATTCAATCAGTGTTTGAAAAACTGGTGCAGAGCTCAGGGTTTTAGCTACACTGGGGACTGGGGGTCCACCTGGAGGGATGCAGGCCTATACTGGTGTGATGGTCGGCATCTGTCCAGGAGGGGAATCAGAATCCTAGGTGATAGATTTAAATGCTTCACTGGCAAGCATTTAGACTAACCAAGTGGGGGGAGGCACTGAAAAGCAGAAGGGAAATCCTAGCCCCTCCCAAAACAATTAGGGTAGTTAGTGAGGTAAACACCAAGATAGAGAAGTCGATAGGGAGAAGAGCTGGGGTAAATGGAGAAAAGACAAAGGCATAAGGACAGGGATGGGGCAAAAGGGATAAGGCCATCAAGAAATGGAGAGTAATGAGTACCAATGCCCGTAGTCTAGGTAACAAGTTCCCTGAACTGGTGGCCTTGATGGAAGAGTGCTTGGATATCGTGGAAGTCACAGAAACGTGGTACAGAGAACCATGATTGGGATGTCAACATACCAAGGTACACACTCTTCAGGAGGGAAAGGAGGGTAGAAGAAAAGGAGGAGTAGCTCTCTATGTAAGGGAAGGGATCAAAGCAACAGAACTAAAGGGTAAACAGGAGGAGAGCAGGCACTGTGGGTCACCCTGGAGATTAGAAATGGAACCACAGTTCGCATGGGGTTGTATACAGCTGTAGCCAGTGCAGGGAGGTCATGAGGGTTTTGGAACTGCTCTCCCTCATGTTTAGGAGCCATTTAGTGGTCAGCTGTAGCCCAAATTGCAGGGAGGTCATGAGGGCTTTGGAACTGCCCTCCCCCATGTTTAGGAGCCGTTTAGTGATCAGCTGTAGCCCAAATTGCAGGGAGGTCATGAGGGATTTGGAACTGCCCTCCCCCATGTTTAGGAGCCATTTAGTGATCAGCTGTAGCCCAAATTGCAGGGAGGTCATGAGGGCTTTGGAACTGCCCTCACCCATGTTTAGGAGCCGTTTAGTGATCAGCTGTAGCCCAAATTGCAGGGAGGTCATGAGGGCTTTGGGACTGCCCTCCCCCATGTTTAGGAGCCATTTAGTGATCAGCTGTAGCCTGAATTGCAGGGAGGTCGTGAGGGCTTTGGAACTGCCCTCCCCCAAGTTTAGGAGCCATTTAGTGATCAGCTGTAGCCCGAATTGCAGGGAGGTCATGAGGGCTTTGGAACTACCCTTCCCCACATTTAGGAGCCATTTATAGATCAGCTGAAGCCCGAATTGCAGAGAGGTCATGAGGGCTTTGGAACTGCCCTCCCCCACGTTTAGGAGCCATTTAGTGATCAGCTGTAGCCCAAATTGCTAGAAGGTCATGAGGGCTTTGGAACTGCCCTCCCCCACGATTAGGAGCCATTTAGTGATCAGGTATGGACCAGCTGGAACGCCATGGAGGCGCCCGAAGTCACGACCAAACTGGTCTACGGAGTGTTGCTGGCAAAAAAAGACTGCAGTTTTTGGTGCCTTTTTCTCTTTTCTTTCTGTAATTTTAAATGTCAGCACAGCAGTGGAGAAAGTTTCTCCAAACAGTAATCTTGCTCGCTGCTGCCTTGCCTAACAGGAGACTGTGCAAGTACCTTAAATTTAAATGATAACTCAGGCTGCATTTTAGAGCTGTTGAAGTGATTACTTTAGGTAAGCAGCCTCTGACATAGAGCTTTGTGAATTTATACTAGGCAAATTTCTGCTCCTTATTAGAGTAAACTTTTTTTTTCTGCCAAATATTCCTTAGGATTTGAAATGATGCACAAGAACGTGCCTTAACTTGTTGTTTTGTTAGCTAAAGTAAACATATTTGAGTACTAATTAAATAACCTGATTTGTTAGTTAAAGCAACCATATTTCAGCACTAATTAAATAGTCTGTTAAAGTTGTAAACTGAGCCCTCCTGTAGGGTCCCTCCTCCGGTACCTTATTTAACGCTCCATCCTCTCCCTCCTTCTCCACAGCTGTAGCCGAATTGCAGGGAGGTCATGAAGGCTTTGGAACTGCCCTCTCCCACGTTTAGAGCCATTTAATGATCAGATAGGACGACTGAAATGTCGTGAGGCGCCTGAAGTCGCTGACTAAACTGGTCTATGCAGTGTTGTTGGCCCCGCTGATGCTATGCATCAGCTGCCCCACCACACCCACCACCACCCTTGGTGTACATTGAAATATAGGGTGAATCACGTGGCTGAAATAACCAATCAACCGATTTTCCCACTTGCAGCATATACTACTCCTGCACTAGGGGCCACCAAACGAGCCAGCACATACACCACGCGGACAGTAAAACATGGATCCTCACCTCATAGTGCTAGTCTTTTCACCACCCTGATCACACCAACAGCCCTACTTATTTCCACCGCATTGCAGTATTGCCTGTAGGCTGGCCTACCAAAGGATATCTCTCCTCTATGCCCTTCCTAATGCACCACTGGGGCCACCATTATGCTTGCACATATGCCCACCCTGAAACATTGAAACATAGAATTTGATGGCAGATAAGGACCGCATGGCCCACCTAGTCTGCCCATTTCCTACCTAACTGATAAGCTGCAGATCCTAGTTAACCAACAGCCTACTTCCTCCTACCCCCCACTAGAACTGCCTTGTGTCTGTCCCATGCATTCTTGAATTCCCTCACTCTTTTTGACTCTACGACCTCCTCAGTAAGGCTGTTCCATGCAACTACAACCCTCTTTGTGAAGAAATACTTCCTCACATTACCTCTGAGCCATCCCCCCTCTATCTTCAAATTGTGCCCCCTTGTTCTTGTACATCTCTTTTTCTGAAAGATGCTACCTTCTTGGACTTTGTTGATCCCCTTGAGGTATTTGAAAGTTTCTGTCTTGTCCCCCCTCTCCCTCCTTTCCTCGAGGCTATACATCTTAAGCTCCTTTAGTCTTTCTTCATATGTCTTATGGTGCAGACCCTGCACCATTTTTGTTGCCCTCCTCTGGACAGCCTCCACCCTGTCTATGTCTTTGTGGAGATGGGGTCTCCAGTACTGTACACAGTACTCCAGATGTGGTCTTACCAACTTTCTGTACAGAGGGCCAACAACTTCCTGTTTTCTACTGGTGATGCCTCTCCCTCTGCATCCCAGTATCCCCCCAGCCCTCCTTACTGCCTTCTCACATTGTTGGCCCACCTTTGGGTCATCTGATATGACTACCCAGGTCCCTTTCCATTTTTGTTGTTGTCAGTATCTCACCCCCATTGTGTACTCTTCCCTGGGTTTGTTTCACAGGTGCATTACTTTGCACGCCTTTGCATTGAATCTAAGCTGCCATACATTTGACCATTCCTCCAACCTTGCCAAGTTCCTTTCTTCCTTCCACCCTACCTTGTGTATCAACCCTGTTGCAGATCTTTGTGTCATCTGCAAAGAGACATACTTTCCTTCTAGTGCCTCTGTAATGTCACTTATAAAGACATTAAAAGGACTGGCCCCAGTACTAAACCCTGCGGTACCCCACTAGTAACCCTTCTTTCTTCACTATGGACTCCATTTACTATTACCAGCTGTATCCTGTTGTCCAGCCAGTGTCTTACCCAGGCTACCACCCTGGGACCCATTGTCAGGCTGGCTAATTTGTTTATTAATCCTTTGTGGATGGTGTCCAATGCCTTGCTGAAATCTAGGTAGGCCATGTCCATAGCCCTCCCGGTTCACTACTTTGGTCACCCAGTCAAAGAAATCAATTAGATTTGTCTGACATGACCTTCCTGCTGTGAATCCATGCTGCCTTGGGTTCTGGGGCCCACTGGCCTCTAGGTACTGACAATTATTTCCTTCAGCAGTGATTCCATCATTTTCCTACCACTGAGGTCAAACTGACAGATCTGTAGTTTCCTGCCTCTGTCTTGCTCCCACGTTTGTGAAGGGGAATCACATCCACCCTCCTCCAGTCCTCAGGTACCACCATCCTCCATGATTTATTAAAGGGTAGTCAGTGGTGTTACTAGTTTTCCCTTAGTTCTTTTAGAATTCTGGAGTGAATCCATCAGGCCCCATTGCTGTATCCACCTTCAGTTTTAAGAGTTCTTTCAGAACCCTTTCTTCTGTGAAAGGACTAATATTAACCTCCATCCAGAGTGTTTTTATTGACTGGATTAGGTACCTCCCCCTGCTTTTCCATTGTGAATACTGAACAGAAGTATTCATTCAGTATCCCTGCTTTTTCACTGTTGCTTTCTGCCCAACCATCTTCCTCTTTATTCAGCCTCAGTATCCCTGCCTTAGTTTTTCTTTGCTCTCTAATGTATCTATAAAAGGTTTTATCTCCCTTCTTAACCGAGTTGGCTATCTTTTCATTGGTTTGGGCCTTTGCTATTCTGACTGCCTACCCCGCTTCCTTCTGCTTTAACTGGTACAGTTCTCTGTCCTGCTCCTTCTGTGTGTCCTTATACTTCCTGAATGCTATCTCTTTTCCCTTACCTTCCCTGCTACTCTTTTGAGAACCATAGAGGTTTCTTCTTTCATTTTGATTTGTTTATTTGCTTCACACAAATGCTTGTTGCCTCTGTAATGGCAGTTTTAATGTTTCCCATTGTTGCTCACCTGCCTTCTTGCCTGCTTGCTAGTGCTTTTCTGAGGCACTCTCCCATTTGACAAAATCAGCCATCCTGAAGTCTAGTACCTTCACTTTTGTGTGGCTTGACTCTACAGCTAAGTTTATCGTGAACCACACAGTTTGGTGGTCGCTTGTTCCCAGATGGCTACCTACTTCAAGATCAGAGATCCTCTCTCCATCCCCATTTGAGAGTACTAGGTCTAAGATTACTCCCTCCTGAATGGGTTCCAAAACTAGCTGTCTGAGGCATGCCCCCTGTAGGGTATCGAGAATGGCCCTGCTCTTGGATGTGGCTGCAACAAACAAGTTAAAATCTCAGGCATCCCATCCAATACTAAACCAGTTCGCTCTGGGGTCCCACAAGGACAAGAGTGCTGGATAATGATGCACAACACTAGCCTTGTACTTTGAATCCAAGATTCTTTTTCAGAAGGGCAGGGTAATAATTGAACCATACCCCATTAGTAATTAGTGTATATACAAACTAGAACAGTGTGCCCCACCAATATCCAGAAAGACACAGAGAAACTAACACATACCAATAAAGTGTCTTAAATAATAAATACCAACCCCAAGTTTAGAAAAGTCCCCCCTTGGACCATTAAGATAAAAATGTTTACAGAAAGTAGCACATAATCTTCAGTGTACACCTTTTACTAAATATCTCAAAAAAGCTAATCAGTAAAGTTTAATTCAGAAACAAAATCAAATCTTGTATAACTTTGTAACAATGAGAACAGTTTCAAAAGGGTCACAACCCAGATGACACAGACCTAGAGAAAGAAAGATAAAAAAAATACATGCAATTTTAATAACAGACAAGATACTAAAAAGCTAAATCACAGATACAGAAAACAGTTGCAAAGTATATTATTGAGTCTGCATACACTCTGAAAACAAAAATTATTATAAAACAGGACTGTCTCAGTCATCATTTAGGCCATGAGAAGCACAGGCTCTTAGCTTAAAAATTAGTGTACTTTCCACTTGGAACAGATTTCTGGTTCTGTCCCCTTCCCTTGGATGTATGGAGACAAGAGCAATGTTCATGATGCTGAAGGTGCTGTGGTCTGAATTCTGGGTCTCCTGCAATGTTTACCTATTGGATATTGCTCTGTTTGTTCATAATAGAATGAACATGCTCTTGAATTTTCTCTTTGAGGGGGCGTATTGTCTGACCTATGTAGGACTTGGAACAGGGACACTACAAGGTATAGATCACATAAGAAGCTGGACATATAATCAGGTGCCTGATCTAGTGGTTCACCTGGTTGATAGGGCTGGTGAGCATATGTCCTTGTGATATAAACTTGCAAACACTGCAATTGCTGCAACAATAGAATCTTCTTGGGCAGTTTATAGTACTCATGGTACCTGCACTCTCATCCCTAAAATGGCTATACCTATACAACACCCTATCTTTCACATTGGTACTCCTCCTGTAGACCACCATCAGACAATTTCCTACTGTTGGACCCAGCTCCTCATCTGCTTTGAGGACAAACATCTGAGGGCTCCTTCAACCCATGGGCTGCCAAATAATTTGGAGATAAAATCTATGTACCTGTACTGCTTGCAGGAGAACATGGAATGATGAATTTCCTCCTTTCTGTTTCTGGCATGCTCCTTGACCTGTTCCAGGTGAAAACAGCTGTAACCCCAATCCAAAACTCTTCCTGCAATTCCACTGCCTGTTTGTCAAAAGTCTCCAAATCTAAACAGTTATGTTAGATACAGAAAACTGGCCATAGGGGATACCATTGATCAGGTGCTCAGGATGGCAACTGTCTGCTCTCAGCAGTATGTTACCTGACAAAGGATTATGATAGCCCTCTGTACTGATGCTGCCATCTGTGTGACCAGCTATAGTAAGGTCAAGAAACAAAATGCTGGCAGGGTCAATGGTACAGATGAATCTTAAGTTCAAATCATTATTATTGATTAATTGAAGAAATTTCTCTGCTTCCTCCACCATACCTGATCAGACACAAAATGTCATTAATGTACCTACCCCAGTATTGAATACTTTCAGCAGAGGGGTTGCCCTCGGGGTAGTAGATGGCAGCCTCCTCCCACCAACCCATAAAATAATTGGCCTAGGAGGATGCCATCAATCGCCCCATGCCAGTCCCACACATATGAAGACAGTAGTTAGATTCAAAGCAAGAATAATTTCATACAAGTATGAAATTAAGGGCATCTGTGATAAACTCAGGTTTGATGAAATTTTCAGTTCTGAATTTATTCATGAAATGCCTCACCATGTTCAGTTCCAAATGATGTTGGATGCTGGTATAAAGAGATGCCACATCAATTGTGAGCCACAGGTAACCGTATCCCATCTAAGGTGCTCAAGGGCCTCGAGTACTGCCATTGTGTCTCTTAAATATGAATGGACATGTGCTACAAGAGTTTGTAGGAAAGCATCCACAAACATGGATAAGTTTTCAGTGAGGGTGCTAATAGATGATATTATTTGTCTGCCTGATGGGTACTGGAGATCCTTGTGGATCTTAGGAAGCATGTAAAATAACAAGACCACAGATGATTTCTGTAGCACAAAGTCAAAGCCATATTGATTTAAGATACCTGACTCCAGGTCATTCATCAAAGAGCCTTCTAAGGGGGCTTGAAGGGGCTGTAGGGTCACTGGATAGAATGTGATAGTGTTCCTGGTTGTCGAGCTGTCTCATGACCTCTCTTGTATACCTATATTTTATTTATTTATCTATTTATTTATTTATTGAAATGTTTCACCAGGAAGGGTACACTGAGTAACTTAATGCTCATCTCACGCATGTCCTAGGGAAGGGGAATGGAATTTACAACATATTAAATGATACAACAAAACAATGAATAGTACAGTACAGAGACAGGAATATAAAATACATGATAGTCAATGCCTAAGCAAAACAGTGCAATTGTACAGGGATACATGATGATGCAATACAATGAGGGAGGGAAGCATGAGTAACAAGACACATGTAGTAAGTGCTAGGTAATTAAGGGTGATAGGTGGAGGAGGGAGGAGGGGTGGGAGGGAGAGCAGTATACAAGGAGGGTCAAGAGCAAGAACAATTAGGGATCAGATAGTTGAGTAGAGCAGAAGTGAGGGAGTTCAGTGATGAGGAGTGGTGGATTTGGGGGGGGACATTCCACAGTTTTGAAAGATGGTGAAAAAAGCTTTTGGTCAGAGGATGTAGATCTGCTGGGGATAGAGAAGGGTGAGGGTTATCAGATCTCAGTGAGTAATGGTTGGGAGGTACTAAGAGGAGGAGGTAGGAGGAGGCACCAAGTCAGTATTTTGAGATGAATTTGGTACCATGTAGCATACAATGATTTTGGAGCATGAGGAAGTTTAGGGACCGGTAGAGGTCACAGTGGTGGGTGAGGAAGGGGGCGCCTAGAGCAAAGTGGCAGAAGGAGTTATAGAGAGAATCTAACTTGGCTAGGGAGGACTGTGGGGAAGCACCATAGACTATGTCACAGTAGTTGAATATAGGCAAGATCATCTTTAGTACTAGCTCACGCCTGGCCACGAGTGGGATACAGCTGCTGCTTCTATATAGGGTTCTGAGTTTAGGTTTAAGTTTTTTATGGATTGCCTCAATGTGTGTTGAGAAGTTTTGCTGACTATGAAACCAGACACCGAGATACCTAAATGAGGGTGAGTCCTCCAGTACAGTCCCATCCAGGGTGTGAAATGTGGGTAAAGAAGATAGCCTGGTGAGTCTCTGCCTAGTTCCAAAAGTCACAGAGACTTTTTTTTTGGCATTTAAAAAGAGTTGATGTGAGTTAAACCAGTGTTGGACTCTAGAGAAGTCAGCCTGGAGCCTGGTGATGACATCAGTGACCGATGTACCAGATGTATATAGAACCGTATCATCAGCATACATGTGGATGCTAGAATTAGTACAGGCCAGGGAGGTCATTTAAAAAATGGAAAACAGAATGGGGCCAACATCAAACCCTGGAGTACACCAGTAGTTACGGGCAACGGGCAGAGGTGACATCGGCAATTTTAACTGATTGGGACCTGCCAGACAGATAGGCTTGTGCAGGAGAAAGACCAGTGGCTGAGAGACAGTTCAGGAGGAGGGGTATGAGATAGTATCAAAGGCTTTGCCAGGTCAACAAAGATTGCTGAGGTAATATGACCTTTGTCAAAGCCAGAGAAGATGGTCTCAGTTAGTCTTAGCAGAGAAGTGGTAGTAGAGTGTGACTTCTGCAATCTGGATTGGAACAGGGTGAAGAACCCAGAGTCAGATAGGTAGGAGGAGAGCTGATTTAGGACAATGTGTTCTTGTAGTTTAGCGAGGGTAGGTAGAAGAGAGACAGGAGGAGTCTCCCCCCTTAGGGAGCGGAAGCACAACTGCATGTTTCCATACTGAGGGAACAGAAGTTGACATGAAAGAGAGGTTTAGAATGAGAGACAGTGGGTAGGCAATAGCAGGATCAGAGAGGGAGAGGAGTCTGGAATCCAGATCATCAGGAGAGGAGCTTTTAGTGGAGTTGAGGGCAAGGAGTGTGTGGAGGGTGGTGGCTGGGGAGACAGGAGAAAAGGAGAACTGGGGGGCTGGAAGAGGTAGGGAGGAGGAGGGTGGAGTGCAGTAAAGGGAGGAAGGAATAGAGGGCTGTGAGGAGGCGTGCTGGGCAGTTGAGAGAAGAGGGTTGGGGGAGGCACCAGACCATTGGAGGAGCCTGGTAGGGAATCCAGCAGAGAAGAGGCACAGGTACAGAAGTGAGAGTTAAAGCATTCCACAATAGTCATAGGATCAGAAAGGATAGATTGGTTGAGCTTAAGGGTGGGGGGCGGAGAGGTAATGGACGGAGAGAAAAGGGAGTGTACGACCTTCCAGAATTTGGCCGGATTATTTGTATTAGCAAGGAAGTTTGATTTGAAGTGGTCAGCTTTAGCTAGGCGGATTGCTTTAGTGCAGCCATTCTGAAGTTCACAGTAGTGTTGGAGATCTTGTTGGCTGCGTAGCTTTGACTGGCACCATGCAATGTCACGTGCACGTTGGCAAGTCAGGAGTTCTGGTGTGACCCAGGGAGATGCACGCCTTGGACCCTTGTTTTGGGGAGCGGGCACAGGAGTTCCAAATGTGGAGGAACTTGGTGTTGAAAGAGTCAAGAGCCATGTCAGCTGAGGCCGCTGAGATGAGGGGGGGACCAGTCAGTGGAAGTGAGGTCATAGAGTAGAGCTTGAAGGTCAAGAGATGCATAGGGTCTAGTGAGAACTGTTTTAGGTGGGTATTTGGTCCTATGGATCTTCCGCACCATGAAGGTGATGTGATGGTCGCTGATAGAATCCGGTACGAAACCGGAAGAAATTATTCTATGGGGGTGGGTAGTGAGGACAAGGTGGAGCAGAGAGTGGTTTAATGTTTTATTGTTTAGGCAAGTGGATTCTTGAATGAGCTGACTAAGATTTAAGGCTTCAATTGAGGTATGGGTGTAGGTCAGTGAAGGGGCCAGCCAGTTTAGGTTAAGGTTGCCCAGGATATAGAGTTTGCCCCCGGTTGCCAGGTGGTGAGCTTTGCAAGGAGGGCAGTGGCATTAGTATGAGGCTGCCCTGGATGGGAATATACCCTGGCAATATACCCGGCAATGTAAATAGTAGCTATGTATGGAAAGGAGATTTTATTACGAAGGGCCTCATGAGAGGCATGGTAGAAGCGGTGAAAGAGGGTAGACTGAGAGAACAGGAGGTGTAAACAGCCCTCCACCACCTCTCCCATTCGGTCCTGTCTAGTGATAGTAAAGCCTGGGATACAAACAGCATGGTCAGTGATGTTATGTGACAGCCAGGTTTCAGATCACGATGATGTCAGGGTATATAAATGAGCCATGGATTGCAGTTGGAAGATTTTGGGAGCAAGACTTCTTACATTTAGGTGAATTATTTTAAGGCCATGAGGAGTGTAAGCGGATTGGTGACAGGATGGGAGCTGGATGGCTGCTTAGAGGCACGAGGTCCAGGATTTGGATGGCTATTACCAGAAAACTAGGAGGAGCAACAGTAGGGGAAGATGAAGGTGTTTGTTTGTTTTGTGTAGGCTATGTGAAAGTCTTTTGATGGTTAGAGAGGAGGGCGAGAGGAACATGGGAGAGGCTGCCAATTTTAGGAGGGTAGGGAGCCAGTCAGGCATGGGGATAATTGATGCACAGGGGATATCAGGGTAGTGAGGGAGGAGCCCAGCATCAGGGAAGTGAAGGGTTCCAGTGAAGGAAGCCATATTGTTTACCACCGTAGTAATAGTTATAGTAGGGGGCCAGGCGTGTTGGCAGAGTGAGAAGCATAGGCAGTGTTAACAGGGACAGCACCAGGAGTAGATACCTTTGTTTAACAGCCTTCCAGAGCTCCATGATACAGGCAAGGAAGAGAGTAGTCAGGAGGAATAGTGTGAGCAGCAATCTGTGGTCCCTGGTAGAGACTAGAGTTTACAGCTGCCTCTAGTGGTAGCAGAGTATAAGCAGCCAATGGGAAACAGGGCTGATAGAAAAAGAAGGACCGATCCTGGCAGCAGCAATATAAATAGCGAGCAAAGCGCCGGCAGGGAAAGGTTAGATGCGACCGTATCTTAATAAGCCGGAGATCCAGGCAGCAGACCATGGGCAGTGGCCAAGAGGATGCCGTCTGTACGGAGGAGCCGCTTCTTGCACTGCGGCAGCGGTACAAGCCCTGTTCAGGGGCTGAGAGGCTGTAGAGAGAGGAGACAGGGCAAATTAAGTAGGCAGCAGGTGGGGAGGGACAAGGCAGCAGGGGGTGAAGTTTGAGTTGTTTGTAGCTTAGTAGAGACAATAGGGACAATATTTGTCCATGACCACTATCATTCCCCCTTCTTCACAGGCTTAACTACTATATTAGGCATACCACGTAGCTCTGTGGCAACCATGTCCTCTGCCGGAGGTTTGATTTCTTCATATGTGGAGTTTTTAATGTTATTGACCTCTGCTAAAACCAGCTTCTAGAAAGTCAGGTGTAGCTAGAGACAGTGCTCTATTGGGACAAAGTTCAAATGTGGTCAAAATGTCTTTTCTTAGATGTAAAATCTTGAATGTCTGTTTATTCCTGGTGTTTCTACTCTTGAAGAGTTCCACCAATGTCACTTCAATGTCCCAGTCTGCCATGACATCTGGGGTGATGTTTTCCATATCAGAATATGGTGACCCAGTCACATCGAGCTGTGGGACAGGTGTCCCTATGGACTGTTCATTATAAATGGATTACACTGATGGAGAGATAGTTAGTTCTTCTCCTTGTTCACTTTGTCTCTCAGTCATCCTATCTTTCCTTTCTTACTGAAGAACTTTGATGTCATTTTCAGATCCATCCTGAGGTTTAATTGATCAACAGGGGGTTCAGGAACAAAAGACAGTTCTTCTGATAAGACTACAATCTGGGTGGGACTTAAAATGACCTTTGGAATGTTAATCACTTTGCTTTCTTTCTCAGGCTGTGTTGACCCTGCTGTTGGTCCAGTCTTTTTCTTGCTTCTCCCTCCCATTGTGTCCTCTCTTGTTTTATATTTGTTTTTGGTGGTTTGTCTTTCTATGGTGTTGCTTCAATTAAAGCTACTTCCTCCTGGGATATATTCTGGCTTTTGTCTCAAAAAGACATGGATTTTCCTAGATGATCCTTATCTCCAGTTGCGCCTGGTATGATGAGAACGCTTGCTGATCTATTCTTTGAGTATCTATTCCTGTTCAAAGGTCTGCCCTGCTGGTGTTTGTGGTAGATCCCATTGATAGACCATGTTTTCCTAATAGTCCATGTAGTCTCTGGTGTACTTGTTTTGCTTCCTCGCTATGACATTTGTTTTCATGAGCAGTATTCTTATTGATCAGTCTAGTATTAAGTTATTGAAATTCTGTGGAGTGGTCTGAGGTATTGATTTCCTCTTCCACCTCTCAAATTCTCTCAAAACCAACTTGTGCCTATCTAATCTTGGTCTATTAAAATCTGTATTAGAGTAAAGGAGCAAGAGTTTAGAGCCTCCCACCATTTCTATAAGTGTCTTTAAGAAACCTTCCTGCTAGTTATGTATTAATTAGGAGGATACATGGATTTGTTTTATTATCCTTATACTGACTCTGCTAACTTAAGCCTCTGTAGCTTAATAAACTTCCCTTTTAGGGTATTCTCAAGCACTGCGTACTGCCTGTAACCTTTGAAGAAATGGTCTCTTGCTTCTTCTCTGCTTCTTAGAGATGTTGCAGTCCTTATAAATGAGGTACTGGGTTCCTCAATATGCTGGTAATCAGTTGCTCTTTCTGGGATTCCTGTTGTAGTTTCCAGCTCCACATCAGAATCCCCACTTATTCTTTAACAATCAGAAGCAATCTAGTCAGTATAGTGAGGGTGAGTCTCAATAAGTCCTGGATGCAAGAACTACTGCAGATGCCAAAAACAGCCAAGAATTGGACCTCAACAGTTGGCTCGACACAGTGAAATCAATGAAAGTAAATAAACCAGAAACTTTGGCAGATATAAGAAAATACTTACCTTTGAATAAGTAGGAGTCTAGGATTTGAATGGGTGAAGTAACCCAAAGTTGCCTACCACCTGTATCAGCACATTCAAGCTGGCCCATGGAAACAGAAAGCAAGAAGCCAAATAGGAAAAACCTAGGCACCATGAGCAGGCAGGATTGCAGCTCCTGCAAATGGCAAACAACAAAAACAAAAGATATGGAAAGTAAAAATAAATAAAAGGGCATAGTCAAACTATACTTGCATAAACTACTGCTTTATTTAGAGCCACTGGAGAAGGATGCACAACACTGTCCCAGCTCTTGAATCCCACAGATTCTTTTCATGGGGCTGGGTAACAGTTCAACCATACCCTAATTATAGGGAGTCATTAAAGGTGTATTCTACAACATTATAAGAAGTGTAATTACTGTATATACAAAATGGAACGTTGTACCTCATCAATATCCAGAAACACACAGAGAAACTAACACATACCAATAAAGTGTCTTAAATAAATACCAACCCCTAGTTTAACTATGGTTCTGTCTTCTATCAGGCGAATGTCTAAATATCTACCTGCTATAGTCAAATGCTTCCTGGCATTTGCCCCAGCATCAGAACACACATCCAACTTCCCAAAGACTGATCTGCACCCTTCAAGAACCAAGCTGTAATGTTGAAACCTTCCAAGGCTGGGCTAGGATCTTTAAGGGCCTGGATTCAATGTTATATACCATCTTGCCCATGACCTTGGCTCCTTTCTTATATCCATGAGCCTTGTACTCATAGGAGAGTTTTAGGGCTGCAATGCCTGAAGCAGCTAATCCAAATGCCCTCCTTTAATTTGGGATAATTTATAATACTCATGTTCCTTCAGCATTCAGTCATAGTCTGCAGGCATCCTCAAGGGTACAGCCTCCTCAGTATGGGTTATTTCAATTTGTGTCATGTCTTGCACCTTGATGTGGGAGTGTCTCAATGAGACAGAGAGGACAATATGCATCCTGGTAGTTCAGTGGTATCTGGCAGGTTCAATAACATGCTCAGCTTTAACAGAATCATTAACTCCTTCCATCAGAAGTTAGCATTTTGGTAACAAGGTAAGTAAATCAAAGCTGTGCCAGGAGGAATGGTGACCCAAGGCCTTGGAACCCTTGAGGTTTCTTCCACAAGCTTGTTTTCTTTTCGCTCTGCCAAGGGCCATAATATAAATATTTATGTCAATAGTTTTAATTAGAGAATGTCTGCTGTTTGGGGTTGGAAGGTTGCCTTTATATTATTTATTCATCACCTCTGCTCATCATCATCAGCCATTCCTCTTTTCTTACAGAAAGTGATGCCTCAGTCTTGGAAAATTCCAACCTTGACTTTGGCTCTGCTCATTTGGGATCCTTCTGTAAGGTACCTTTAGCCTAAAGGAACCTTATTTTTTGTGGCACTTCAAGGGTAAAACCCTCCCAAAAAGGGTTCCAATGTCTTCCTGATACCCCAAAAGCATGGCAGTCTTAATTCAAAACAGAGAAAATGGCCACCACTATGCTGTATATTTATTTTTTATTTATTTTATTTATTTATTTATTCAATCTCAGATTACAAATACCTTTGAGCAGGAAGCTGCTCGTTTACAAAGGCTCCATGTCAGAGGAAGGGGTTACAATCAATACAACGGGTGTACAAACACATTCAATGGTTACATCAGAACATAGAAAATCAATAATGCATGTGTGGAAATAAAGATACAGATGGTGAGAGGGCAGGGGAAGGGAGGTGGAAGGAAAAATTAGAACAGGGAGGTAAGAGAGAGGAGAGGTACAAAATCTAGAAGGGATAGGAGAATTAGGCAGCCAGAGGCCTTGTCATAGATTATGAGGAAGGTGGGGGGACTACGGTGGGAGAGGGATGTGGGGTGGAGGGAGCAAAAGAGGAAGAAAGGAATGGCAAGAAAAGAGAGATGTCTACCTGAAGACATGTTAAGTACATAGAAGGGAGAGTCAGAGGAGAACAATCAAGGAGGGGCGAGGTAAAGGAGGAGATGGCAGTGGGAAAATGGATTGTAGTGGCAAGAGTGGTGATGACCAAGAAGTCTGGTAAGTGCATCAAAGGGTGAACTAAAAGTGGTAGGGGCAGGCAAGGTGGGAAATTAGGTGTAGCAATCACAAGCACTTTCAGTTAGGAGATGCTAAGCATTTGTTTGAATTGAGTAAGACTAGGTAGCTTAGTCAGCTGGTTGCTCAGATCATTAAACCACAGAGGGACTCTGTACTGAAAGGATCATTGGTATTGATCTGTCCGACAGTGAGGAACTAGCAGGAGGGATGAATCAGAGGTGCGGTCGAATTGTGTCTTAGAGGATTTGTTTAACAGACAACCAATCCTCGAAGTAGTAAACCAAGTACTTTTTGGTCAGAAGGCAGGTTTGGTATTTTATCCTGTTGCTTAGCTGAAACAAGCCTGATTGGGCATAAAACTCACAGGTGTGGGTGAGGCAATCAGCCCCTGTGATTAGCCGACAGGTCTTGTTCAGGGTGACCATGAGTCTTTTTAGTGACATGGATGTTGCAGCACTGTAAATGATTGGACCATAATCGATGATCGAGAGTACCAAGCTGTGAACTGCATTCTTCAGGACTTCAGGGGTCAGACTCCATCTGTGTCTGTAGAGGAGCCCAACTCTTGTGTTGATGTCTCTAGCAATATTTTCTATGTGAGGCGCAAAGGTGAGGTGACAATTCAGGGTTAAACCTAGGTACTTGAAAAGCTGAATTTGTTCTAGAGGATCTCCATGGTTGTTTGTGACTGTGAGTGCATGTGCGTTAAATTTATTCCAAGAGGATGAGAAGAACTGGACTTCAGTTTTCTTGTAGTTTAGCACTAATTTGTGTTTATTAAACCATCTCTCTGCATCAGAGAAACCTTGTTGAAGATTGTTTTCAAGTAAGATGGGATCTGAATGGCCAGTAAAGATGACTGTGCTATGTGTGTAACATAGAAACATAGAAACTTAGAATTTGATGGTAGATAAGGACCGCATGGCCCACCTAGTCTGTCCATTTCACTACCAAATGGATAAGCTGCAGATCCTAGTTAACCAACAGCCTACATCCTCCTACCCCCACTAGAACTGCCTTATGTCTGTCCCATGCATTCTTGAATTACCCCACTGTTTTTGACTCTATGACCTGCTCTGGAAGGTTGTTCCATGCATCTACAACCCTCTCTGTGAAGAAATACTTCCTCACATTACCTCTGAGCTGTCCCCTCTATCTTCAAATTGTGCCCCCTTGTTCTTGCACATCTCTTTTTCTGAAAGATGCTACCCTCTTGGACTTTGTTGATTACCTTGAGGTATTTGAAAGTTTCTATTATGTCCCCCCTCTTCCTCCTTTCCTCAAGGCTATACATCTTAAGCTCCTTTAGTCTTTCTTCATATGTCTTCTGGTGCAGACCCTGCACCATTTTGGTTGCCCTCCTCTGGACAGCCTCCACCCTGTCTATGTCTTTGCGGAGATGGGGTCTCCAGAACTGTACACAGTATTCCAGATGTGGTCTTACCAACTGTCTGTACAAAGGCCAACAACTTCCTGTTTTCTACTGGTGATGCCTCTCCCTATGCATCCCAGTATCCCCCCAGCCCTCCTTATTGCTGGCCCACCTTTAGGTCATCTGATATGACTACCCCCAGGTCCCTTTCCATTTTTATTGTTGTCAGTATCTCACCCCCCATTGTGTACTCTTCCCCCGGGTTTTTGTTTCCCAGGTTCCCAGGTGTAGAGGAGAGTACGCTGGTTGCAGGCAGCTGCAATGTTGTTCAGAAAAATACTGAACAGTAGGGGTCCCAGAATAGAGCCTTGAGGTACCCCAGATTGGACAGCACTCTGCTCCAAGACTACATTTGATATCCTCACCCTCTGAAGTCTATCACTGAGGTAGTTTCTGAACCATTTCTGAGCTTTGGAGCAACCCCAATTTTAGAGAGTTGGTCGAGCAAGAGCAAGTGATTCACTGTGTCAAAGGCCTTTGTTAGATCAACAAAAGCTTCACCTACAAGCTTGCCTTGATCGATGGATTGTTGTATGAAGCTAGTAAATTCCAGAAGTGCTGAGGTAGTACTGTGTCCCTTTCTAAAACCATGATGTTGTGGGCACTGGATAGAGTAAGTTTCCAGATGAGCAACTAGCTTGTTGGAAACAATTTGCTTGAGCATCTTGGAGAGTGGAGGGAGGATAGATATTGGCCTATAGTTGCCCTGTAGGGAACGATCACCAGTTTTTATGCACTGGCGTTACGATGGCCATTTTCCATGCATCTGAGAATTGAGTCAAGGTAAGAGAGAGGTTTAGAATCTTAGTTATGGGTAGGAGAACTTCATCTACAGTTAGGGTGCTAAGCTTAAGGTCAAGTCTGTCACCACTGGTCACGTGATGCAGGGCAGCTAGAGGCAGCACTTCTGTGGAGCTCCCATCTACCACCCTCTTATACATCTTTTTTTTTTCCCTACTTAGACCAAAAAGTGAGCAGTGGTCTTATTTCAAGTTTTGTCATCGCAATCGCACTCACAGAGTGGTTTTTGGGCTAGATTCAACATATTTATCGGCCCATAACAGAGATGGAAGTGGAGATTAAGCCAGTTGGCATGAAGCACACCCCACCACCAACTCCTGAGAAATCCACCAAAAAAATCTAAGAGTCAAGGTTTGGGGACTACCTCCAAGGTAACCTCATCCAGTGCTCCCCCGATTCCTCTTACCGAGGATCGCTTTCTCCAAGAGCTGTTACCATTTAAAGAAACGTTGGAGGATATCTCGGCGGAGCTAAGGTCACTACGAGGGGACCTTAGCACGTTAATGACCAGAATTGGTGATTCGGAGGCAAGAACCTCCTCTCTAGAGAGGTGGAAGGAGAAGACAAACCCAGAGATCATTCAGATGAGGCCGCAAATTGCGAAACTCCAGCTAAAGGCAGAGGATTTAGAGGGGAGAAGCCAGAGAAACAACCTGCTGATTCTAGGCCTCCCAGAAGCTGAAGAAGGCACTGACATTATCCTTTTCCTCCAAAAGTTCCTGATTAAGGTGGTCGGTCCATCTCCCCTCAATCCCCAATACCATATAGAGCAGGCTCATCGCTCCCTTCGACCAAAACCCTCATCTGGCACACCTCCAAGACCTATCATTGTTAAGTTTTTGAGCTTTCTGGAGAAGCAGCATGTCCTGGCCAAGGCAAGGGATCTACAAGCAATACTGTGGAGTGGCTCTAAATTACGCATCACCCAAGACCTCCCCTATGAAACACAGCAGAAACTATCAGCCTTTCACCCGACGGTCAGCAAGCTGATTGCTGCTGGCATTCGATATAGAATGAACTACCCAGCTAAGCTACAGATGTCCATCGATGGGACCTGACGTACCTATGAATCTCTGGATCAAGCTTTAAATGATCTCAAGCTCAAGCCGCCCAACCTGTTTAAATCTGGCTGACCATCTACTGCAATGTTAGACTGTTAACTGTCACTCGTAGTAGAGAGGTTATACTCTCACCTGTTTGTTGGGTTTAGTTCTCTTTTTTGTTTCCTTTGGCTTCTTGTTAGAGTGGTGAGGTGGATGGATAGGTTGGAGAGCAGCCTAGTAGGCCCAGGGCCGGTTCAGGGAAGCGCAAGCTGTTTTGCCTGGTGAGAAGGTGGGAACCTTTGTTCTGGTCAGTGTTCCCATGGGCCGCTAAGCAGACCAGACATTCTGGTCCCCTCGGCTTTCTCGGCCCTCCGGTCATTTTCCTTGTTCCTTTAAGGGCGGAAAGTGCCCTGGGACCCTTGGGAAGGCAGCGACTTGGAGTGGGGTCTTGGAGTTACCCACCCTCCAGGTTTAATCCGGGCAGAGCAGGGCGGCTCTAATTGACGCTCTCTGCAGCAATATCTCCTATTTCCAAGTAGGTTTAAACACTCAGCTCACAATTTATTTCTCTGTTTTGGTATTGGTTGAAAAAAAAGGGCTCCCAACTAATAGCAAGATCTCCACTGTCTCACTTCTGATTTTCCGACTTTTTGATGGTACAGTAGGGCTCACTCTGTCACACCTAAGGGGGTTGGGAGGAAGGGGAGCTCCGGGTTGGAGCTCATTCTGGAGGGTCAGCATTGCGCACCAAAGCAAGGGATGGGTGGCACCTTTCTTGGGGAGCTTTTTGATTTTGGCGCTTTCATCTTTGTTTTGTGGGCATGGTTTGTGATACAGAGGCATCAAGTCTATTGGCACTGTCACCCGAATACAGAACCTGTCTCCCAGTGGAAGGATGTCTACGGGTTTAGGTTTTCAGATTTAAAATTTAAGGAAACTCTTAAATCTCAGGTCCCAATTGGGAGTCCTTTTGTATATAGTTGGATGGGATTGGGGGGGAGGTGGGTCTCGGGACACCGCCATCTTTCCTTCTCGTTGCTCTGTTTGGGGATGTTATTGTATGGCTAAAGATATTCTTACTTTTGTTAATTTTTACAAGTAATGATGGGAGGTGGGGAGGACGGGGGGCCTAGATGTGTATGTCTCAAAGAAATTGAAGGGGGGGAAGGGGGATGTGCCTTTGGAGATGGTTTACTCTTTTACAGATGCTCATATGTTTGCTTTACAAATACAAACTAAATGGCTATGGTGTCGTTTAAAATTGCTACATGGAATGTCAGAGGTGCCAGAGATTTATCTAAGAGATACCAGGTCCTCAAAAACTCCACCCTTTTGAATATTGTTATCCTTCTGATGCAGGAGACTCATTTATTGACTTTGGAGATTAGTGGGCTATGCCGGCAGGGGTACTCTCAGATTTTTGCTTCTTGTGGGTCATCTGCCAGTAGAGGGGTGGCTATATTGATGAAAAGACATATCCCATTTCTGGCAGAAGAGTGCCTAGTAGACCAAGAAGATAGATTTGTTACAGTTAAGGGCACTCTTAATAATGTTAGAGTGATATTGGGTGCTATCTAAGGCCCAGTGGGAGGGGATCCAGACTTCCTTATGAGACTAGCCACAAACTGAGTGGTTTCCTGCCCTCCCTGATAATTCTCGGGAGGGGGGGGATTGGAATATTGCTCCGTCTCAAGATTTGGATAAATCCTATAGGCCATTAAAACCACCTTCCCCTTCACAGCTTGCCCTGAGGGACTTCATGGACTTATTGGAGCTATGCAACCCAAGGCACTTGTTTAATCCCTCTGGCCAACTTTTTTCCTTTTATTCCCAAGTTTTATTTCATTTTAGTTAGTAATACCCTTCTGTCCGGTATTTACAGACGGGAATAGAGCCAATTGTTATATCCGATCATTCGGTGGCATGGATCTCGATTTTTCCCGATTCACAGGTTCAAAGAGATTCTCATATTAAATCATTGATTTCATCTTTTATGGAAACTAATTCAGGTTCAATCAATCGGGAAGACCTGATTTGATGCTCCTTTAAGTGCTTCATTAGGGGAGAATTTATTAAGCTAACGTCCAGAAGGAAGAAACAGAGGGAAGCTAGAATTCTGGTGCTCTCAAGCCAAATCAGACATGCAGAAAATACCCTATCCTCGACATCCTCCCAGACGGACTTAGAAATCCTAATGAAACTCAGGAATGACTATTCAGACCTGCTAAGAGAAAAGGTGGAGGATGCTATCCTCAAGACCAAGGCTCGCTATTTTGACCAAGGGGACAAACCAGGCAGGATGCTAGCCCTCCGATTGTGGGAGGTAGAGGGTTCAAGATGGATCCCTGTTTTGTCTTCCCCGGATGGCTCACTCAAGACTTCCCCTGGGGATATTTCTCAAATTTTTGAATCTTTCTATCGGGACCGTTACAGTATTGGTCCTTCTCAGCCTTCCTTTTCCCAAATTGAACAATTTTTGGATGGCCTTCAACTCCCCTCCCTATAGGCCCATCAGCGTGAGCTTTTGGTCTCCCCTATTACTTTGGCAGAGGTGGAGGAAGCGATCGGGGGCTAGCTCTGGATAAATCCCCAGGTCCTGATGGCTTCCCTTCTAACTTCTACAAAGTTTTTTGCAAGGAGATTGACCCCTTCTCTTGAAGTTATTTGAGTATATGTTTACCTCTGACCTCCTAGATCACTCTTTGCTGGAAGCCACAATTGTCTTGATCCTGAAGCCGGATAAACCCCAGAATGAACCAGCCAGTTACCGCCCAATTTCACTACTAAATTATGACATGAAAATTTAACTAAAATTCTATCCCTTAGAATTAAGCAGATTTGGGTTAACTTGTTGAGTCCTGAACAAGTGGGTTTTGTACAAGGCATATCCCCTGCTGACCATCTACGTACCCTCTCGCACATTTTCCAGTCCACCCAAGATTCCCAGGCTTCCATGGTCTTAGTCTCATTAGATGCAGAAAAAGCTTTCGATAGAGTTCACTGGGATTTTCTTAGGACTACCCTTAAGAAAATGGGCTTCCCGGACATGTTTACCCAGTGGATTCGGATAGTATATAAGTCTCCCACTGCTAGAATTTACTGTAATGGGGTCTTTTCTTCCCGTTTCCCTTTATTTACCGGCACTAGACAGGGGTGTCCTCTTTCTCCTTTCTTGTTCAATCTATATTTAGAACCCCTTCTGCTTAGTATTAAAAGTTCTCCTCAGGTTACAGGATGCTCAGTGCATCAACAAATTTTGACCCTTTCGGGTTATGCTGATGACATCCTTCTACATTTAGCTAATCTGGAATTCTCTTTAGAATCCATTTTACAAATTATTGCCCGATTTGGTAAGGTGGCCAATTATAAGCTGAATCTATCCAAATCAGTAATTTTTCCGTTAAATGATAGCACACCTCATGTCAACTTTATCCAGTTCGGTATGAAATGGTCTTCCTCTTCATTTAAATACTTAGGTATATACCTTACCAGAGATCCTGAGGCCTTCAGGAAACTTAATTTGGATGACCTAGTCTCAAGGATACAACAGGATTTTCAGAGATGGTCCGCCCTCCCTTTGTCACTGTGGGGTCGTATAAGTATTATTAAGATGAATGTGTTACCCCGGGTTTTCTACCTGTTAAATTTACTGAACATTTACCTTTCCACGTCCTATTTCCAGCAGCTCCACTCTGCTATTACCAAATAAATTTGGCAGGGCAAACAGCCCAGGCGAGCCTTTTCCAAGCTTAATCTACCTAAGGAAAGAGGCGGACTTCGTCTCCCTAATTTTATGTTATATTATTGGGCAAGTCATTTGTCCAAAGTGGGGAGGTGGTATGATGTAAGATCTTATGTATACCTTCCTATATGGCTGCAGCTGGAAAGAAGGATTCTGGATAAGCATAAGCTTCAGTTATCCAGAGCTTTTTATTATTCCACTTCCGCCCTACCTCCTCACTTTCAAAGTAGTGTCATAGGGGTTTCTATTAAGGTGCTGACTCAGTGCTGGAATTTTTTCAATATTTCAGTTAAAAAAGATATGGCTCAGCCTCTTACTTTAAACCCCAATATCAGAATTGGTGGCTCTCCAATTTCTCTAGACTGGCTTCCTCAGCTACAAGACTGTTGTGCAGAAAGCCTTTTTTCTCAGGATTCCCTTTTCTCTTCAGCAGAGATTATGAGTAAGTTTAATATACCTCAGAAATTTATATTTAAGGTTTTTCAGTTGAGACACATCATGGTCTCTATTTTTGGCCCTGCATTTACTCCATCTCAAGTCAAGCCAATTCTAAACCAGATACAAGAATATGCGAATAAGCCCTGTAGTATCTCTAAGATATACTCTTACTTACTAGATGCTAAACATCCTGATCCCCTTAGTGGTTCTAAAATCTGGGACACTCTTCTGCCAGACTCCCCCGTGATTTGGGGTCAGATATGGATGGACATGCATAAATACCTTACCCAAGATAGACACAGGCTTATTCAATACCACATCCTAAATAATCTATACTATACACTGGTCAAATTGGCCAGATTAGGTAGATTGCCTTCGAATACCTGTACAAGGTGCGGCATTGCTGAAGGTAACCTGGTACACATTCTTTGGCACTGTGACAAAGTGGCTCCTTTAAGGTATTTAATTCAATCTAAGCTGGATCCCATTCTGGGATTAAGTGATTTGTTTACTATTGAAGTTTGTATTCTAGGACAGTTTACTAATATTCAGGTTCTGGAACGTAGGTTTCATATGGCCTTAATTTCGATAGCAGTTAAAAGACTGGTTCTTAGACATTGGATGGACCAATTAGTCATATCGCATGAGGAATGGATCAAAGAAATATCTCTTTACTTCAAGACCGAGAAGCTAATAGTGAGCACTCAGAACTGTTTGACTTCCTTTAACAGGAAATGGGGCAAATTGTATACTCTTTACTTGCATTAAGTTTCATATATGTACACCTCTGATTGTTTGATTTGTATTATTTTCTTTTGATGTTGTTTACTGTATATCGACTAGCTCTTGGTATATGTCCTTATAGAGCTTTTCTAATAAGGCACATCCTGGGGGATCTATGAGTGGGGAGTAGTGTGGGATAACAGTGGGGGTGGGGTGGGGTGGGGCTTGTTGTTTCTTTAGATTTAAGGTTCACGATACATTCCAAAGGTAACTTTGAATATAATTTCTATTTTTTTCTTTATATATTTGTTGTTCCTGCTATTAGCCCATGCTCTTTAGTGTCTACTGCTGGTGTGTTTTACTAAAAATTGAATAAAGATACCGAATTTCAAAAAAAAAAATGTTGTCACCACTGTGTCTAGTGTTTCTTAGAACCTTAAATAGTAGTTTTCTGACAAGGTTGTAGGAGACCTTTTTAAAATAGAATGGGGGGGTGCTCAGTGCTCTTTTCATGCCCGTGGCTTGTAGAGTGGGCAGCGTTTTAATCAAAGAAGTTATGTGGGAGGACACTGGTCAGATTGGTAAAAGCATTGTTAAAGGCATTGGCAATTTCCACCGGGTCAGAGGAAGGGGTGGTGTTAATGTTTAGCATTGTAGGTGATAATTTAGATTCTTTGCCAGTGATGTCTTTTATATTCCTGCTATCACCCCAAGAGCTGGTAAGCATCTCTCTGTGGTACTTGTGTTTTGCCTGATGAGTCTCTGTCATGCAGTTGTTTCTAGCTGCTTTATAGGCTTGTATGTCCGGCTGTTTACCAGTGGCTTTTGCACATTGCCAGAGGTGGTCCCGAAGCTTCATTTTGTAAAGGAGATCAGAAGTGATCCAAGGGTTCACAGTACCACGGACCTTCATCTTTTTGAGAGGGGCATGTGTGTCACAAGCTGTGTTGAAGACCCTTATGAAGTGTCTGAGAGCTACATTAATGTTGTCAGTTGTATCCAGCAGGTTCCAGTCCTGGGTACAGGTTGCTGTTTTAGGATGTCCAGGTGTCCATGTTTAAGTATCCTGTTGTATAAGGTTTGGGGAGGGGGGATATGTAATTTATTTGTCCAGCTGCATGTGACTGGGGAGTGGTCACTGAGGGAGTCTGGATGCACTGTTACATTGGAAAGGTGGATAGGTTGGTTAGAAATTATTCAGTTGAGGGTGGTGCTAGTCCCTGTTTCACAAGTATTCAAACAAATGTCATACAGTTGCAGCCATAGATACAAACAGATATTTCCAGATACTGATAATTCTAAAGACATTCTCTCTTATAGCATTTGCTTGGGGAACCATAAATTGGGAGGAGAATGGTGGGGAGGTTGAGAGGGCTAGGACTGTAGAGGGACAGTAGTTCCAAGGGATAAACAGGGAACTCAGGCAGACTGGATGGACCATGGATCTTTTCTACCATCATTGTCTATGTTTCTATGTTTTTCTCTGGTGGCCCACAGCAGGCAGGCATAGATTTTCTCTGGATATATCACACAAATTTCAAGAAATATCTGGCCATGTCTTGGCCGAAACTGTACAAACATCTTCAGTTACAACTACTGCATCATACCAGAATAACATACAGTACAATGCTGCACAAATACCATTCCATCTGTTCATACTTAGTCACTTAATGACCCAGTGAACTGCAAGACTATACCTTGGGGTTTGGTGGGGCAATAAGTGACACTTGCCACACCTCCCTTCTAGAGCTATTTAAGGGCATATGCTCAAGCTTCCTATGGAAGCTCATTTTCTTTGCTGCCAGGATCATCCACTCCTCCACCAACTCGCCTCTCTACTTATGAGTTCCTTCCATAATGTATCTTTGGTCTAAAGGAAACTTGTTCCTATGGCACCCTAGGAGGATTCCAGTGCGTTCCTGGCACCCCAAAATGGTGGTAATCCTAGTTTAGAACATATAGCCTGAACAGTTACTACTACAGTATGTGGCACAAACGTTCAAACAAATTTCTGTCATACAAGCATCCTTTATTACAATTATCCTACCACAATAATATACTATGTTGCACAAGCACCATTCTAAATACCCATACATAGTCACTTGCTAACTAGGAGTGTTACGAAATTTAACTTTGTGGGTGAAATTGGCATGAAGTTGGGAACTTTACGTTACTTATAGCAGAACAAAATTCCTCACTTCACCCGCAACATCTTGCAGGGAAGTTCTTTTTTTTTCTTCTTTTTCTTCTACAAAAAATAAGATTACAAATAACAATCCACCCCTCCCACTGTGAAGTTGTGCATCCCCCCACCCACCACCCAGATCATTTTGGGTAAGTGGCTCCACCCTACCCACCCTCTAGCATTCTTTCTCCCTCCACCACAATACTGAAGAAGTTTTTTCATATTCATTATTGTACAATTAAGCAGCCTTAGTGACCCTTCCCCAATCCATGCAGCACATCATAACAGTAAATAACAGTGATAACATCCACCCACCTACATCAACACCCCATAAAACATATCTCCATGGAATTTTGGTGATGTCACCCTCCACGTAGCAATGTGGCTTTGAGTGCTCTGCTCATCTACCTCCAAAATCCTCTTTAATCCTCCTTTTTAGAACTAGTATTGGTGGCTATCCACAACACCCAATGTCTTGCATGATTTTATGACATAAATGGAAAGATTAGGTGGTGTTTGGTCCCCTACAACAATCTAGCTTGAGACCGCACAATGACAGCATCTCCTTGGCAGCAAGTCTGTCTAACTCCATGCCAGACATGGAGATTGAGGAGGAAAATTTCACCATAACCTCTCGCTCCCCGGTCATGGAACTTCAAAATATCAGTTCAACCCTTTTGAAGATGGAGGAGAGGTGGACTGAAATGTAAACAGAGATAAAAGTGGTGCAAGACCAGATAATCAAGTAAGAGATAGGCTTTATGGAAACTGCGGCCAAGACAGAATGCCACAACGCCACTCTGCTTTACCTCCAATACCAGAAGCTGGAAATAGCTGATAAGATGGATGATCCGGAATCTAACTTCCAGCACAATAATTTATGGAATGCTGGCCTGCCAGAGAGAGCTGAGCAGGGAGAGATGGAGGACTATCTTGGCTTCCTCTAGAAAGAGTTCTTTTGCCCCCAACAGAATTGCAATTGGAGATCGAGTGAGAACACAGGGGACTGGCTCCCAGACCCAAAGATGCAAAGGCCAGGCCATACTCAGTGGTGCTTCAATTTACTGACTACAAAATCAAACTGCTTATACTAAAAAAACCTTGGATAAGTGAGATGTGATTTTCTGGGACACACACCTCTATGTGGACCATGATTCTATCCATAGGGTCATGGACAACTTGCAAAAAATTTTAGATGCAGTCAAAAAACTGAAAAATAGACATTTGAAGGCATACTTCATTGCTTCTGTCCAGCTCGGCATTCTAACGAATGCTGGCCTAACATTTTTCAAGAATTTAGAAGATGCCAAAGATCGCCTTGCTTCATTTGGAGTGCCACCTCAATGTAATCTAGCTCTGCTGGACTTAAAACTGAAGCGGGAACTGATCTGATATACTTGAAAAACTCTTTGGACTTCTGCAGGGAAGAATTGTGGGGCCAGCTCCCTGAATGAGGCCTGGAGACAGATTTTCTAACACCGTCACACAGATCATGAGTCTGAGTCAGCAGGGGCCCTGGTCACCGGCTGAAGGAGTGCTAAGATGTCAAGAGAGGTAGATTTTATATTATTTTCCTGCTACATTGTTTTGTAACTTTTCTTATGCAGATGGCAGTAATGGGACTCCCCTCGATGAGCACCTCTGTAGGACCTGCCTATTGTACTTGTGACTGCCAGCTTTCTTGGTCCTCTCTGGGCTACCATATACTGTTTGCATTTCAGTTTATACTGGAGGACTAATTGCCTTGGAGAACTGCAACCTCTGTACATTGCTTTGCTAACCTCCTGCACTTTCTGTTTGGTTTTAGGTGGAGGTGTTCAGACAAATGCAATGGGTAGAGTGAAAGTTGCACATGTATGCTGAACATACTGTGGTTTGTGCCCCTCCTTTTGCTATGGACCTCAAAATGTCAAGTTTGTAATGTGCTTTTGCTTTATGCTGAGTGAATACTTCTCATTTGCTAGTTACTGGGGAAATATACCTGGTTGGCCTAGAATAGAACCCAGGCTGCTACTATGTTGTACATTGCATTAAAAAACACCCAGTCAGGCCCCTCAGATCTCAGTTGGTAGGACAGAATGCTGGTAACTCGGGACTTGTGAAATGTGGTGACCAGGCAGTGATGGGATGGGGGTTTATATACCCTGACAGGTCACTATATGTGTCAAGAAAGGGTCACGGAGGTAGGTTATATACTGACTGAGGGGAGCACATTTCCCCAGAGCAGTGCTAGTTTCAGTGGCTGTCCCCTTCACTTAATCCTTTTCACACCCCTGGGGTACTGTGGGAGTAGGCATAGAAGGAGGAATGCCTCCCTTAGTGTGAGCATTCAATGCCCTTCTGGGAGGTGGAAGCAGTGGGTCTCTCTTTGTCTGCCTTTCTCAGTTCACCCTCTCTAAATCATTTGATACAGCCCCTGGTAGATAGAGGAAGAGTCTTTGTCCAGTATTCAACTGAATGCTAGTAGAAGGCCTGATCTCACTGGCTCACACAGGGTCAGCCTGTGCAGAGGCCCAGCTCAGAAAGTACCATGGTAGGGCACTTGACGTTACGCTCTGCTACTGCTTTACAGTACTCAAAAGATTTACATTACTGTCCCTTTTTTGGGGGGTTCTTTTTCTTTACGGGAATTTTGGGGTGGGCCATGTTGGGGATTTGTTCTAGTGACTTTTCAAGTATCCTGTAAAAGGCTTCTGGTGGAGACGCAGCTACAGTTGATCAAGTAACTGGGGGTACAAAGCTACTTGGTTCCACTAGGCTCCCCAGTGGTGTGCTGCAGAACTCCTGTTGGTACAAAGATTACATAAACATTTCTCGATTTTTGTATTATTCCTTTCATCATGAAGGTTACCCTTTCAAGGGTTGGTGTTCTTGGTTTCATTGTTCATGTCTTTGTTCATCTGCAGTTTTTTTTTTTCTGTGTGCTCTAGGAGTTTGGTTATCCGCTTTACTATCTACAGAGGGTTGGGGGCACAATCAACTGAGTAACATGGCAGATAGTTTACTACAATGTAAAAGGGTTGGGCAACCCCATTAAGTGCAGCAGGGTCCTGCAAGAGTTGAAGCATATAAATGCCTTGATAGTTCTATTGCAGGAGGCACATCTCGCAGAGGTTGAACATAGAACATTAGCTGGCTGTGGGTGGATTCAATACACTCCTCTACTTACTGAGAACACTTACACAGGTGAGAAGCTGTGGTGCTTATTAAAAAGGTGCTCCCAGAAACATAGAAGCATAACATTTGTGGGCAAATAAAAACCACTTTGCCCACCAAGTCTCCTGCTTTTTCTTACGTGTATTGTCACCACAAACTGTACCTGATCTCTGGCTACCTCATTTCCCCACTTCCCTACCAAGATTCCCTTGTGCCTATCACATTCATGCTTGAAGCCCACTACTGTTTTCACCCTCACTACATCTGCTGGAAGACTGTTCCAGGCAACCACAACTCTTTCCATGAAGAAGTACTTCCTCACATCACTCCTAAATTTGCCCCTTTTCAAACATCATTGCATGCCCCATAGTTCTTGTGCATCTTTTCCTCTGATAAATACTTCCACCTTTTCTTTATTCAACCCATGAGGTATTTATCAGTCTCTATCATGTCCCCCTCTCTCCCTCCTTGCTTCCAGAGTGTACATATTGAGATCCCTCAGTGTCTACTCATAGGGTTTCTGGTGCAGTCCCTGCACCATTTTAGTTACCCTCCTCTGAACAGCCTCCACCTTATGTCCTTCCTGAAATGCAAGGCCCAATTTTAGAAGGTCAATGCAGAGCTTGTGTCAAGCTCTGCATCAACCGCAGTGTTTGACACAGCTGCACCAAACCCCTTTGACGCAATGCAGCCTGATTGTACAAGGGTTGGCGCAGTTGTGACATTTTCCTCACTTTACAGCAGCTTGTGCCAAAGCTTTGGTGCAAGTCCCATACCATGGGTCCCACAATGGTGCTAAGTTAGACCGGGGGGAACTTGTCTAACTTGCTGTGTGCAGTGCAAGGGACTTGTGTCGGGGTTTGCGGCGAAAAGCTTCGTTGCAAAATCACGCACCACAGCGTTTGATGCAAGTCTCCCCTTGCATCAAACTCTCCGACACAAGTCCCTTGCATCACCCTAAAGCCCTTCTAAGATTTGGCCCATGGTCTCCAGAAATGGACACAGTACTCCAGGTGGGGTCTCACTGACATCTATACAGTGCTGACACCACCTCCCTCCTTCTGCTGGTGATATCTCTCCACATGTACTCCAGCATCCCACTAGCCCTACCCACTGCTTTGTTGCATTGCCCCACCACCTTGAGGTCATCTAATATGATTTCTCCAAGGTCCCTTTTCTGTTTGGCGATCATCAAAACTTCTTTCCCCATTTTACACTCTGCATCAGGGTTTCTGTGCCCTAGGTGCATGATTTTGCACTTTTCACATTGAAACCCAGTTGCCATACCTTTGACCTGATACAGGTAGACCGAGTGGGCTCAGACAGGGTTGGTAGCTTTGTGGATTTGTGTATTTGGAAGTCCAGTATTGGGCTACTCATTATGTCATTTTAACTGTTCATGCTTGGAACTTAGAGGCTGAACAGTGTGCCTTTTTTCGGGAGTACCTGTTAAAATATCCTTAGTTCTTAACAGTGTCAGTGGAAGAGTATGTTGCACACTCACCTCTGAGACCAGAAGATCAGAAGGTTGT
This sequence comes from Neoceratodus forsteri, assembly GCA_016271365.2. NCBI lineage: Eukaryota > Metazoa > Chordata > Ceratodontiformes > Ceratodontidae > Neoceratodus > Neoceratodus forsteri. The sequence goes on along the minus strand of CM028133.1, from coordinate 518,293,503 downwards.
CGGCTGTAGCCCCACACCAGGCACTTGGGGTAAATCCCAGTTATGATACTGTAGTGCAGCATGGGGGGGGTGCTACACTCCTGAGGTGCTGTCTTTTAGAAAATATGTTAAACCAAGATCCTATCTGCCTGTTCTGGTGGTTGTTTAAGTGGATGTTGGAAATCCCATGGCACTTCTTGAAAAAGAGTAGGGGAATCCAGGACTGGATGAGTGCCAGCTGTCTGCAGTTGAACCAGGCTAAAACTGAAGTGTTGGTTGTGGACCCAGGTTGTCAGGAGGTGGGTGTATCAGCAGGACAGCCCTCTGGGTTTTAGCTCAGGGATGTTCCGCTGACTACCTCAGACCAGGTGCGGAACCTGGTTGTTATTTTTGACAGCGGCCTTACCTTTAGCACTCAAGTATCGGCCGTTGTCAAGACCTCATTTTTTCATGGGAGGAATATTGCCCAAGTGAAGCATCTGTTTCCTTCTGATGATCTTCCAACATTGTTCTACACCTTCGTGATGTCCCCCCCTTGACTACTGCAATGCCCTATACCTAAGGCTACTGGGGGTTGATATCCGCCACTTGCAGCTGGTGCAGAATGCAGCAGCCATACTTTTGACTGGTACCTCTAGGACCAGTCATATTACACCTGTGCTGTGTGGACTGCACTGGCTGTCAGTACAGTGGTGGATCACCTTCAATGTCAGTTTACTGACCTACAAAGACCCACATGAACACCTCATTACCTGCAAGATCTCCTTTGTCCCTACTGCCCCCTTCACCCACTCTGCTCCAGCAAGGAATTGCTAGAGATTCCCGGGCCATGCTTAAACATCTGGAGCTTGGTCTTTTGCTTTTGCAGCACCCTCCCAGTGGAATTCTCTATCGCGTTGAATTTGAGAGTCCCTGACCATCCAGAGCTTTAAAATAGCTTTAAAAACATATTTATTTAGTCAAGCGTTCCCAGACTCTAGTGCATGAATTCATGCTTGGTATAGGATTTCAGCTTACTCAAAATGGATATTTTTTAATTTTTATTTCATGAATATTGAATGGTTTTTAAATGTTCATTTATGTGGTTTTATGTACAGGCACTTTTGCTTTTGAAAAGCACTTTTGAGAAATAGAGAATTGATTGATTGATTGGTTGATTGATTGAATCTCCCTGGTGTCTTTGCCATATTTTTCCATATTCACTAACAACACCACCAACAACTTAATCATTTCAGTTTCAGTTAGTTTCCATCTGTAACCCCCCCCCCCAACGCCACCCCAGGGTGAGGCTGATAATAGGCAGAACTGTCTAATTGTCCTTTCATGTCAACAAAAGCTAAATGACTAAATAAATCCACCAAACTCCACTAGGTAATTCATGCTGGGAGGAGACTTTAATAGTGCTCTTGGTCTGGGGATAGACAGAAAGAATCAGGGTGAAAGTAGGGTGAGCAGAACCCCAAGGGGGGAACATTTTGTCTGACACGTGAACTGGATTTGGAGGACACATGGCATTACTTGTATCCTCGGGAGGCCAGTTTTTCCTTTTTCTGCCTCTCAGGAATCCTACTCCCATTCTGGTTTATTATTTTTGTCCCCTGAGTGGTTATATGCAGTGCAGGCCTCTGCCATTGGATCTATCACATTGCTGGAGTGTGCTGTGGCCTGGTTGTGGATCACTCTCATTTCATTTTGTAAGAACTCTGCCTGGATGGAAGAACAGCTCATAGAAACATAGAAATTGTCAGCAGAAAAGGACCGCTAGGCCCATCCAGTCTGCCTGTTGGCCCTGTGGTCACTGATCCTATGTGATCAATGTCTTTTCATCACTCCCTCCCCTCTCAAGCTTCCCTTGTGCCTGTCCCAGGCATGCTTAAACCCCTCCACTGTGCTTGCCCCCACTACCTCCTGTGGCAGACTATTCCAAGTTTTGACTACCCTTTCTGTGTAGAAAAACATCTTCACATTACCTCTTAATCTATCCCCTTCCAATTTCATATTATGCCCCCTTGTTCTAGTACTTTTTCTACATTGGAAAAGGTCCCCAACTTGCACCTTGTTTATGTCCTTGAGGTACTTGAAAGTTTCAGTCATGTTCCCCTGCTGTCTCTTCTCCTCCAGTGAGTACATATTGAGGTCCCTTAGTTTCTCCTCATATGTTTTGTGGTGTAAGCCCTGCACCATCTTTGTTTCCCTTCTCTGGATAGTCTCCACCTTATCTATTTCCTTGCACAGGTGTGGCCTCCAAAACTGCACACAGTACTCCATGTGAGGCCTTACCAATGTTTTATACAATGGCATCACCAACTCTCACCTCCTGCTAGTGATACCCCTGCCTATGCACTCCAGTATGCCACTGGCCCTCCCTGCTGCATTTGTGCACTGCTTTGATACCTTAAGGTCATCAGAGATGATAACCTCTAGGTCCCTTTCCTCTTTGGTGACAGTCAGCTCCTCTCTCCCCCCCCAACCTGTAGCTCTCCCCAGGATTCCCTCACTCAGGTACATTATTTTGCACTTCTTTGCCCTGAACCTCAGTTGCCACATCTCCGACCATCTTTCAAACTTCTACATGTCCCTCTTTATTTTCTGCATCCCTTCTGGATTATCCACCCTGTTGCAGGTCTTGGTGTCATCTGCAAACAGGCAGAACTTTCCTTCCAGCCCCTCTGCAATGTTACTAATGAAGACATTGAACAGGATTGGTCATAGTACTGATCTCTGTGTACCCCACTGGTCACCCCCCTCTCCCAGATTGCACCCCATTTACCACCGACCTCTGTCTCCTGTCTGTTAACCAGTTCTTAACCCAGTTCACCACCTTGTCTCCCATGCTCAGACTACCCATCTTGTTAATCAGCCTTCTATGTGGGATGGTGTTGAAGGCTTTGCTGAAATCTAGGTAGGCAACGTCTACCTCCACTCCCTGATTTATTTCCCTAGTCACCTGATCAAAGAAATCTATTAGATTCGTTTGATATGGCCTTCCCGTTGTGAATCCATGTTGCCTAAGATCCTGAGTACTGCTGGACTCCATATGTGCCACTATCCTTTCTTTCAGAAGTGTCTCCATGATCTTTCCACCACTCCACCACTAAAGTGGGGCTGACTGGCCTGTAGTTCCCCGCCTCCTACCTACTGTCACTTTTGTGCAGTGGGACTACATGTGCCCTCCTCCAGTCCTCTGGAATGACACCCGCGTTGAGTGACTCTGTGAACAGGGCCACCAGAGTTGCTACTAGTTCCCTTTGCTGCTCCTTTAATATCCTCAGGTGGATGCCATCTGGCCCCATGGCCTTATTCACCTTCAGCTTTGTGAGTTCTTCTAGAACTCATTACCACTGTGAATGGACTGGTGACCACTCCCCCCCATTGCATCTGCAACCCAACTGTGGTCCTTGACCATCCCACTCCTTAGTGAATACTAAGCAGAAGTATTTGTTCAGTATTTCTGCCTTGTCCAGATCCCCTCCTTACACTCTCCATTCTCCCCTTTGAGCCTTACTACCCCCCCGGTTTTTCTCCTTTCACTGATTTACCTATAAAATGCCTTATCCCCTTTGTTTACAGACCATGCTAAGCCCTCTTCTGTCTGTGCCTTCACCCTCCTAACAGCCTTCCCTGCTTCCCTTAAGCATTCAAGGTACACCTCCCTATCCTCCTTCCTTTGGCTCCCCTTATATTTCCTGAAATGCAGTAGTTTAGCCCTGACTTTGTCCCTCGCCTCTTTGGAGAACCATAGTGGTTTCCTTCTTCTTTTCCCTTTGGCCACTATCCTAATGCATTGGTTTGTTATATCCACTATGACTCTTTTCAGTTTATCCCATTGTTCTTCCACCCCCTCTATTACCTCTTCCTTCCACAGGACTGCTTGCATACCTCTACCCATTTCAGAGAAATCTGCCCTCCTGAAATCTAATACTCTTGTTCTTGTGTAGCTTAATTAAGTCCGCGTCTCCATGCTGAACCACACCATGTGGTGGTCACTGATCCCCAGCTGCCCTTCTACCTGTATTTCTTCGATTCTGTTCCCATTGGTCCATACCAGGTCCAGAGCTGACTTGTCCCTGGTTGGCTCATGCACCAGCTGCCTGAGTCCAAACCCCTGCAGGGATTCCAGGATGGCTGTGCATCTGGCTGAAGCAGCCACCTGGGTGGCCCAATCCAGGTCCAGCATATTGAAATCCCCCAGTAGTAGGATTCTGCCTTTAGCTGCCATGTAGTGTATGTTCTCCACTAGTTCCCTGTCTACTTCCTCCCTCTGTGCTGGAGGTCTGTAGATCACCCCCGTGTATACTGCTGTTCTATTCCCTGGCTCCAGGGTGACCCACATTTCCTTGGCCTCCCCATCTTCCCTGAACTTCTGTAGCCTTTATACCATCTCTGGTGTACAGGGCCACTCCCCAACCTTGTTACCCTTCCTCTCACCCCTGAACAGTGTATAGCCTGGTACATTGACTTCCCAGCCATGATTAGCTGAGCACCATGTCTCTGTTATTGATGCTATGTCAAGGTCTGCATCTGCCAACAGGGCCTCCAGGTCTGGAATCTTATTTCCTAGGCTACAGACATTCGTTAGCATGACCTTTCATTTTTTACTGTCTGCCCTGCCTCTGCTTTTGTTCTCCCTCTCCAGCATCTTCCCCCCACCCCGGATTCCTTTCCTATCTGCTCTTACCCCCATGTATCACTTGTTATGCATTCTTCACCTGCCTGCCCCTCCCTGCCTGCTTTAGCTGTTTCTGTAGTCAACTTATGTTCCTGCATGTTCCCATGGGGGGGATGTTCTTAAGCCTTCTGACCCTCCTGGCTCTCTCCCATTGGCCAGTTTAAATGCTCACAGCTGACACATTTAAACTTCTCACAAAGGACCTCTTCTCGGACAGATACGGGTTAAATCTGCACCAGTTCAAAGAGTTGGTTTAGTAGGCCATTTCTGACTATTTTGGGGACAATGCGGAGGGAGAGACATCCTTAGCAGATCAATGGGATGGTATGAATGCAGCGGTTATAGGAGAATCATATAATCCACCTCTTGTAGAAAGAAGGAAGATGCTGTGTGGTGCCTGGCTTTAGAACATCATTTATTTGATTGGAGGCCTCCCATATGATCATACTCCCTTTTAACAAAGACCGCTGACAGTTAAAATCATTTCAATGCTTATATAGAACAAAAAGGCTAGCTGAGTTTCTCTGAACAATGATTTTATGAAGCTGGGAGCCAGGTAGGTAAAATTCTTACTTGCAACTGTTCAAAGAGTTGTCCAACAAGGCAAAGTTAACATGTTAAGAAATGGATGCCCGGGGATTACTGCCCACCTGAATCATATAGATGATACTGTTTCAGAATGTTTCAGAGTATTATACAGGGAGAAGCAGTCTACCTTGCACTAGGAGGATGTTAAGAGCTATTTTGCAGGTCTCAGTCTGCTCACCTTAGGCCAGGAAGCAGTGGAGGTATTAGAGGCCCTGTTGACAGGGGAGGAGCTTGAGTTTGCTATTAAGAAGCTTCACAGGGGTCAGTCTCTGGGGGTTGACAGACCCCCAGCAGAGTTTTATAAAATATTTCAGGAGAAGGTATCCCCTGAGCTGCTGAAGGTGTTTAGGGCATTCATGGGTGGAGAAAGGGTACCTCTTACATGGTGTAGGTTGCAGATCACTGTCATTCGAAAGCTGGATAAGGATCCCCCTGCAATGTGAGTCATACTACCACATCTCCCTTCTAATGGTAGATCCAGACTTGCTTACCTACACTTATTTAGTTGTTTATTTATTTTTATTTATTTATTTATTGATTAAAAGCGTTTCACCAGGAAAAAACATACTGAGCTCAATTAGCTCTTTTCCATATGTGTCCTGGGGGAAGGGGAAAATGGGAGCAAAATACATACAGTAGCATACAATGTAGAATACAGAGAGTACATTAGGCTAACAATATACAAATTAGCAGAGAAAGTGAAAGGTGTATACAGTATGTGAAAATACAGTGAATATACAGTGGATATACAATGCAAATACAGTGAGAAGATCACCAGAGTACAAAACGTACTGGGAGGTAACAAATAAGTGCAAATATATAGTGCCAGCGGTAAAGGAACATACAAATAAGTGCAATATACATGACTGCAGTAACAGAATGTTTGCAGTCAGCAGTAAATTAACAGCAAGGCCAGGCAAATTAGTGACAGTGAAAAGAGGGGGAGGTGTGTGAGCGAGAAGAGAAATGAGGGTGGGTTTAGAAGGAGCAGACCGAATGTTTAAGGAGAGTGAATTCCAAAGTTTGGGAAAGTGGAAAGAGAAGACAAATTGGCCTGCAAGAGTTTTATGGGGCAGGAGCTTGAGGGTGTTAAACCCAGTGTTTTGAAGGGAGTAGGAGGAGGGGGTAGGGGGAGAGAGTAGGGAGTCTACATAGGAGGTAGAGAGGATAACCAGAATTTAGAGAAGAATGAGGCAACATGGGACAGACAGTGATTCTCAAGGAAAGTCCATCCTGGCAGGTCATTTACAAAAGGGTGTGGGGGTCCTAGTGTACCCAGATCAAGCTGTATTTATTAAGTGGAAGAACCTACATGATAATATCCGGTGCCTCCTTAATGTCCCTTCTTCTCAGAGTGGTAACCCTGGATTCCAGCTTACCATATCAATGGATTTAGAGAAGGCTTTTGACCAGGTGGATTGGGCCATCCTGTACAGTACCTTGGAGTAATGGGGTATGTCCCAAAGTTCCAACTGATTCTCTCTGCCCTACACGAGTTGCCAGAAGCAATGATTCAGGTTACTATGATGACACCACAACAATTTATAATGAGAGGGGGACTCAGCAGGGGTGCCCTTTCTCCCCATTATTTTTTTATTTTTGTATAGAACCCCTGGTCATAGCAGTTTGATGCAATACAGCTATTTGGTGGTTATTGTTGGGGGTCTGGAGCAAATGATAGCTCTGTATGCTTAATACTCCCTCTTTTTCTTAAGAGATATGAAGGCTTCCATTCTGGCCTAATGGCTGAACTGGCTACCTTTTGCATGGTTTTTGGTGAAAAGATCATCTTCCAAAAATCTGAGGCCATGATGATCTCAAACACTTGCTAGAGGGGGTTTAGGGATATTGTGCCATTTCAATGTGTTCACAACAATATCTTTAGGTACCTGCAGTTTTGGGTAACACTGCATTTTGCAAAATTACTGTTTAAATCACTTTAAATTGTTGGAAGAGATTGCAGCAGATCTTAACACATTGATTCTGCTTCCTTTGTCCCTGGTGGGATAGGGTGGCAGTGTTCAAAATGAATGTTCAACCTAGATTATTATTTTCTTCCAGGCCCTACCACTCCATATTCTACAAACCTTTTTTTTTAGACAACTCCATAGCCTTGTTAAAAAGTTCCTCTGGCAAGGTCACAGAATTAGAATGTCCATGAATACCTTGTCACTTCCCAGGAAACAATGTTGGCTGGATATGTCAAATTGTATACTTTACTACTGGGCAGCCTAGGCTGCTTAACTAGTCTGAGTTTGGAAGCAGAACATCTCTTCAGAATGGTATCCACTGGAAAATAGAAGCTGTTTATCAAGTCTCCTATGCACCCTCATACATGTAGCCATCACCCCTGTAATCCTGCAGAATAACTCAAACCCCTGGACTGAGCAGTACTTAAAAGCACTACATAATACAGAATATCCCAACCCCCTTGACCAAACAGTACTTAAAAGCACTATATAATACAGCATATGGAAGCTAACAGATACTCAAACATGGTGGGATCCCTTACAATTATAATAGGGGACCCAACATTTCTACATCCCAGATCTGATAACAGTAACAGAAGGTAGAATCAAGCTGGCCTGACCAACTATAAACATCTACTGGGGGGAAGGGGCACAGTGCATCTCTTCTGATATGCTTAAGCAACAATCTGACATTCCAAATGGGGGACCTCTTCCCATAACTCCAGGTGTGCTATTACTTGATAAAGGGGGACAGGCTTCATAGAATATCAAGAGACCTAACAAAGTAGGAGGATCTATTGTACTGGATTATATGGCTCCACACCAGCTTTAGATATATTTCAGTGTTATATGTCCTTTGGTGGGAGGTGGGCGGAATACATTGGGCCATATCCATCATCGATGGGAAGCAGAGCCTGGACTACCAGTCTCACAAGACACATGGACTAAATTGTTATAAATAGGATGGAAAATCACTGCTTCTCCTATGTGGTGGAGTATTGGTGGAAGGTTCTCAAAAAAAGATTTTCATACCCCTTCCATCACAGCCTACTTTGGTCAGGGAAGGGCTAGTTTATGCTGAAGGGGTTGCCAGATGTGGGGAGACCATGATCAGATATTTTGGATTGCCCAAAATTAGGGATATACTGGCGAAGCCATACCTCTCAACCTCTTGCCTCATGAATCAGGGACAAGACTTAAAAAAATCAGGGACAAAAACCCCAAATCAGGGACACATCTTAAAAACTGGTGCTGTTCACTCAGAAAGCTGACAGAATAAAGGAATTTGTGTTAAGATGCATTTTCTGAAGAAGAACAAGTATGTTACTTTAATGTTTGACATTATTTTCTGCTTTTAATCCCCACTGTTCTGTCACAAAAAAAAAAAAATTTTATGAGGGACAGCGGAAAATTTTCAGGCAAAATCAGGGACGTCCCTGAAAATCAGGGACACTTGAGAGGTATGGGCGAAGCATCTTCACTGAGCTGAGCCAGATGTGGAACTGAAATATCCCATGAAGTTCTGTTCATATTGTTTTTGGTCTCCCAGTGCAAAGGATTGGGACACCACAGCAATGTGACCTTTTTTACACCATGTTTATCTTTGCTGTTAAGAGCATAATTATCCACAGGTTATCACCCACAATTCTCAATGTACAGGAGTAGAAAGAAAGAAAGAAAGAATTCAACTGTCAGCTGGAACGTATCACAACTGAGGGAGTCATATATTCAGAAATGGATGAGGCGGCATGACTACCAACATGATCAACTACAGCTGCAGCCACAGATACAGTCAAATATTTGCAGATATTTCTCAGTTTGTATTCCTAAAGAGATTCCATCTGGTGGCCGTTAATGGAACTGCAGTCAGACAGGGAATTTCTCTAGAAATATCACAGAAATTTCAGGAAATATTCGACCATGTCTTTAGGTGCATCTGTAGCTGGAGATGATTCTAGCAGTGATTAAGTTCTAAAGAGGAATGAGACATATGCCTGTGGAACATTGCTACTGCCTTGAGATTCTGGAATGGGTACCCACTAGAAGCCGGTTGAAGAAGTCAGAGAGGTCGGTAGTGTGGTACCGTAAGGCTCAGGCCTGGGTCCAATCCTGTTTAATGCATACATTTGGGACATCAGGGAGGGTATAGGGTGTGAAATGAGTCTCTTTGCTGACGACTCGAAGATAGGAGCCATAGTTGGGGGGAAGAGGGGAAGTTGGCCCTGCAATGGGACCTGGACACCATGGAAAGGTAGGCTCACACATGGAAATTAAATTTCAATAACACCAAGTGCAAGGTGCTACATCTTGGGTGGGGAAACCCTAAACACAGGTACACCCTGGGAGGGGAGGCGCTGGAGGCTTCAACAGGGGAAAAAGACCTAGGGGTCATGGTGGATGCATGTATGAATAACTTGAGCAGTGCAGGAAAGTGGTTAGCAAAGCAAACAGGATGTTGGGATGCATCATAAGGGGGATCACCTCTAGGAGCAGGGAAGTGATTCTGCCACTGTACAATGGATTGGTTAGACCACACCTTGAGCACTGTGCACAATACTGGAGACCACACTTGAAGAGGGACAGACAGCTCCTGGAGAGGGTACAGAAGAGGGCAACTAAGATGATACAAGGAGTAGGGGATTTGACGTATAAGGACAGACTTGAGGAGCTCTGCCTGTTTTCAGTGGAGGAGAGGAGAGACAGGGGGGACATGATTGAGGTCTTCAAGTACCTCAAGGGAATAAATAGGGTAAACACGGAGGGGATCTTTAGACTAAAGCAGGGAGGTATCACCAGAGGGCATGGTTTGAAGTTGGAAGGTGTAAGGTGAGGGGAAAGAGGAGGAGGTTTTCACTGAGAGGGTGGTGGATCCTTGAAATATGCTGCCTGTGAGTTGGTTCAGAGATCCACAGTGGAGGGCTTCAAGAGACGGTGGGACAGACACAGAAAGTGGATGTATCAAGTGATGGCCTGGCCGGGGTGGGGATGGATGATAGGGTTTCTGGAACACAAGGTGGGGGCCTCGTGCCCAACTAGGGATCTGAGGTTCAAGCAGACTCCATAGACCATAAGGCCTAATCTGCTGGCAATTAGTATGTTATAATGTAAGCCCAATGGTATTATTACTTTGTTTACAAGAACATGAATGAATGAATGAATTTTATTTATACTTCAACAGGATATGACTGCTACTATAGGCATAGCCTATTTACAGAGTCATCCTGAATTCTCTGGATAAGTTATATATTGATAAAAAGTTCCCATAAAGCTAAAAGTGAGATTGTCTATATAAAGAACAGTAAACAACCCAAAATATAAATATACAGTACAAACAAGGATGACATGTCAGGCACAAACACATTTGAGTGTCGTCCATTCATGCATTGCTGATTTAAACTAGGTGGAAGTAGGAATTTGCTACATACAGTATGGGCAGAGGAGGTAGTGGTGGTGAATCTATAAAGTGGACCCCACAAACAGAAAGGCCATTCTTCCATATTACCTAGCTCAGCACCAAGTTGAGCATACAGCAATGCTGTGTCCATTGTTTTTTTTTTCTGATGGATGTTTATTATTTGTTTTTAAGGACTCGTACTTATTGCAGTGTTGATTTTGAAACAATATGTATTATGAAGGGTCAGGAATTCCTCTCTGCAAATTCATTGTCTTGTTTTAATGCTGATCTTTTGCAATAAAACTAAGTTACAAAAAAAAGGTCTCTACATAAGTGAGGTACCCATCACCCTCTAACACCAATCTCCCTCCTCCCCCAAAGCCCTTACGCCCCAAAGTACAAGAATACTGTCTACAACCTGTAAAAAGAGAAAATTGTACCTCAACAGATTGATTGTGGTCTGCCTTGGACGTCCATCAAAAGAATGAATGAATGTTGATGTTCTCACCCATAGAAACCCTTGTTTGGCTGTTCGTCAGAAGGAGTATGTTATATTTAAACAAGGTGGGGCTGGTTGGAGGGAGGATGGTTGTATTGGGTGATTCAAGAAGGTGGGGAAAGGGGAATTTTATTTGTAACAGAACAAAGTGAAAGTACTCCCCAAGATGACAATTCACACACAAAATTTATTTATTTATTTATTTATTTAAAATCTTGGTAACTGGGATAGGCACATTGAGCCATGGCTCGTTTCCAGGTGAGACCCGGGGGTACAAGCAAACAGGGAGTAATAAGCAGGACATATAAGAATACAAATAGAATAATAGATAGGTTACAGTGAATTACAAGGCTGTAATTCCATCGAGAGGTTCTGGGGACATAGATAACCTCTAGAGCGAAGCTCGAGATGTTTCTATGTCCCCAGAACCTCATGATGGAATTTCAGTCGAGTAATTTACTGTAACCTATTTTTTAATTTTTGTAATATATGGATCCGATTCGAAAAATGTGCTGCTTTTTTTAAATTCTGTGAACTGGGCTGGCCACCTGTTGCACTGAAGATATGCTCGGTCTCGGCCGACCATCCACAGTATTGAAGTCGTGCTCGACCCAGGTTTGTGATGAAAGCTTTTATTTTAATTTGGTAGTCCTACCATTTACTTTCTTTCTTCATTTGGCAGGTAATCCACTTTTTCTTTTGCTGAGGAAATAAAAGCGAAGAAACGAACTGGCCGTAACTCGCGTTGGTCTTGCTAAATTAGAGTAAACGTCCGCCATGTTTTTGCAGTTGGTTTGCCCACCTACTGAGAAAGTCTGCCAATGGCATTGCATGTTGTTACACTGGGTGCACACAGACTGAGCATTAACAAACCGTGTTTGTGGCGGGGAGACTGGCGCATGTACTGTGGGGTTTCAGTGATAATACTATCATTTGAAGCTGAAACGATAGTATTATCAGCAGTGAACGATACTATTATCACTTGAGGAAGGGTAGTATTATGGGAAAGGGAGCAGTGTATTACAGGGATTTTTTATATGCTTTTTGGGGGTATTATTTTAACAATCCATATATTACGATACAATTATTAAGACATACATGGTGACTGGATAGTAAATGAGCATAAGGAAAACTTACAGTACAATAAGACTAAGCATACATGTTGATTTGATGGCAGAGAATGCAAGTTCATAGAGTGTGTTTACCAAGTGATGTGTTACTTTGCATAGTCTTTACTTGGTGAAGTTGGTATGTCACTACATGGTGCACTATGTGAAGAGCCGTGGGAAATAGCAGCACTTTGAATAGCAATAGCACTCCATGTTTCCATGTTTTGAAGTTAATTTACTTTGCATACAGCAAGCTTGAAGCTCTGCCACCTGGGTAAATCATAGTATTATAGTATCACAGTAATGTGTCAGCAGAAAAGGACCATCTAGGTCAATCCAGTCTGCCCATCTCCCCCCTCCCCTACTTGTCACTGTTACACAATGAGCTTATCCTCTGTCCTCTTACCAACCCCATATGTCTATCCCATGCTCTCTTGAATTCCTCCACCGTTTCAACACCTACCACCTACTCAGATAATCTGTTCCAGTGTTCAACCACCCTTTCAATAAAATAACACCCCCTTACACTACCTTTAAATCTTCCTCATTCCAATCTTAACGTATGACCTCTTGTTTTAACTCCAACTTTCCTTTTAAATAGACTTCCTTCCTTCACTTTATTTATCCCCTTCATGTACTTGAATGTCTCTGTCATGTCCCCTCTCTCTTTTCCAAACTCCAGTGGATACAGATTTAATTCTCTCTCAATCTTGCCTCATATGATTTCCCTTGCATACCCTGCACCATCTTTGCTACCCTTCTCTAAAAAAGGTAAAGGGTAAAAGAAGGGACAGCTCTCAACAAGACAATGGAGTTCTATCTTCTAGCCCCAGCATTGCATTCTGTGATTTTAGTACACTGTTCTTGTAGTGCATTAATGGACATTCCCTTTTGAACAAGCAATAATGAAGCCTTCCAGTGCTACACTTTGTTGCTCTTCGACAATGATGCAGAGCACCCCTTCTTCAGAAACAACTACTTTTATCGCTAGTTTAGTGACAGGACAAGATTAGCTAAGATGGAGTGGCCAGCCAGCTTAGGAACTCCACAAAACAGGTAGGTGAGGAATTGCCCTGGTTCTCAGAATTGAGATCCAGCTTAATAGTTGGTTGGGGTTCTCCTCCTCCTCCTCCTTCTTTGACCAGAAGTAATAAAAAGTTTCATTTTGTGCATTCTAACCAGCAGTCTTCCATGATATTCTACCAGTGTCCAGAGGACTTGGACTTTTTCTTCTTGTGCATCCTGACTGGTAGTCTTCTACAACCTTTTATTGGTGACCAAATGATCCAACAAAAATGTTCTTCTTGTACGTTCTGACAGGCAGTCATCTATTATCTTCCACTAGCCACCAGAAGCTTTGATTAAAGTTTTTGTGCATCTTGCCCTGCAAGCTTCCACAGGCAACCAGAGAATTTGACAGAAGATTTTTTCCTGTACAGCCTGACCGACTATCTTCCACAGTCTTCCACAGATGACAGAGGATTCTCTGAAAGTGTTCTTCTTCTGCATTCTGGCCAGTGATCTTCCAAGATATTCTACTGGTGATGAGAAGATTTGGCAGAAGTATTCTTCTTGCACCTTCTGACCTGTAGTCAGAGTGTGTCTGGCCTAACATGGCGATATAATTTTGCAGTCATTATATGGTTGGTTGCAGGGATAAACCCTGCTAGAAACCACAAATCCTTACTCACTACCTGAGTGTTGCTCCTGGCTCACAGAGTATGAAGATACTGCTGCACATAGAGTACTAAGATACTGCTGCACAGAGTTCTAAGATGTTGTTGCATCTAGAATGCGAGGCTTTTGTTGCATTGTAGAGTTTGGGAATATGAGGGAACGACTCAGGGAAAGATTAGCAGGGGTAGACCAGATCCATGGAATGGAGGAACAGTGGGGCAATAATGGGGGGGGACACTCCTGAAGGTGACCAAATCTTGTGCAAGGAAGGTTTCCAAAACAAACAAACACAAAAAGGCAATCTGATACTTAAAGTGGGTGAGGTAGGCTGTGAGGGTAAAAAGAAGGGCCTTCATGGAATACAAGAAGAAGAAGGAGGAGAAAGACAAAGGTTTGTTAGGCTAAACTCAACAAGGCAAGGGTGGAGGTCATCAGGTCAAAGACAGATACAGAGCTGTGGATTTCTGAAGGAGTAAATGGGGGGATAATTTTTAGGTACATACAGGAAAAAGGGATAATAGGGGGATAGTTAGGCAAGCTGAGGGGGAAGGGTAGTGGAAAAAGACAAGCAGAAGACAAAGGTACTAAACAATTACTTCTGCTCAGTTCTCGCAGTGGAGGACAATGGTTCTTTGACAGAGAGTGGTATCAATATCGCCACATAGGTGAACAGGAAATTGGAGGAGTATGGATCCTAGTTGGCAGGGTAAAAAAAAAAAGAACAGATGCTCTCATTGTAGACAAAGCACCAGGCCCGGATGACCTGAACACACTGGTACTCAGGGAACAGGTTGTGGAACTGGCAGTGCCCTTAACCCATCTATTTAATGACTCACTGAATTCCAGAGTGGTGACAGCAGATTGAAGATACATCAACATAGCACCACCCCTCAAAGGTGGGGGGGAAGGGACAGGAAGAATCCAGGCAACCATAAGCCTGTCAGCCTTATCTCTATTGTAGGTAAGCTAATGGAGACCATAGCCAAGGAAAACTCAGTGGTGTAGTCAGTAGCTGTTGTGGTTAATGGCATCTCACCTGGTGGCATCTTGCATACCCCACTTAAGGTATAATGGCTTGTAAGAATGAGTTTGATGGGGGCTGCTTATTGCTTTTGCAAAATGACACACACAGTAGTTCTCATATGACTTACTGATTTTTTATGTACAGTACCACAATGTTTCATCCGTTATATGAGCTTTTTCACAAATACACACAGACACACAGAAGGTGATGGCAGATAAGGACTGTGTGACTCACCTAGTCTGCCCCATTTCTTTACCTAATGCATTACCGCAGACCCTAGTTGATCTGCGGCTTACCATCTCTTCCCTATTGCTAGAGTACTCTCATGTCTCTCCCATGCATTCTTGAATTCCCCTATTATTTTTGCCCCCACCACTTCTACAGGGAGACTGTTCCAAGCATTTACTACTCTTTCTGTAAAAGAGTACTTCCTAACGTTTCCCCTGAGCCTACCCCTTCTAGCCTCATATCATTCCCTCTTGTTCTTGTACACCTTCTTTTCTGAAAGACACTACTCTCTTGTACCTTGTTTATACCCCTGATGTACTTTAATGTCTCTATCATATGCCCCCTCTCTCTCCTTTCCTCCAAGGAATACATTTTGAGGTTATCTAGTCTTTCCTCATATGACTTTTGGTGCAGGCATTGCACCATTGTTGTTGCCCTTCTCTGGACTGTCTCTATTTTGTCTATATCCTTCTGGAGATGAGGCCTCCAGAAATGGACACAGCACTCCAGATGAAGTCTCACTAGTTAGCTGTACAGTGGCATAACCACCTCCTTTGTTCTGTTGGTAATATCTCTCCCTATGCACCCTAGCATCCCACTGGCTCTCCCCACAGCATTCTCACATTGTTTGGTTACCTTTAGGTCATCAGATATGATTATCCCCAGGTCCCTTTCTTGACTGGTGTCCGTCAGTACTCCCCCCAATCTTGTACTCCTCCCTTGGATTTCAACACCCCAAGTGCATGATTTTGCACTTCTTTTCATTGAATCTTAGCTGCCACACTCTTGAACACTCTCAAGCAAGTTTAGGTTCTTTCTCATCCCCTCCCCCAGAGTGTCGACCCTGTTGCAGATCTTAGTGTCATCTGCAAAGAGGCATACCTTCCCCTCCAGCCCCTCTGCGATGTCGCTTATGAAGACGTTAAAGAAGACTGACCCCAGCACGGATCCCTGTGGCACCCCACTGGTCACCCCCCTCTCCTTGGATTGAATGCCATTTACCACCACCCTCTGTGCCCTGTCACTCATCCAGTTTCTGTGTTTCTGAGTGACACTGGGATTTTTTTTTTTTTGGTTTATACTTTTGCCCCGCCTTGAGCCACCAGTCTGCCTACCTCGTCATGTCAGGCATCCTCCTCGGGTCTCAGGCTGCCCTCTCCAGGGCCTCACCTTGGCTCCTAATGCAGGTACCGCAGCTACCCCCATGGCTTGCCCCCCACGGCGGGGTGGAGGGGAGCTTTTCCCCTAGCTCGACCTCCCCGAGTCAGGATCCAGTAATGCCATGTACCCACAGTGCCGAACTAGTCCCCACTGGAGAAGGCCATCATGCCACCGCGACTTGTGCCCTATTTTTCAGCTTTCCTTCTCCTGACATCTGTGGCATGCAATGACGCCTAAGGTCCTGAGCGCGTGCTCTTCCGCACGCACTCTTATCCAGGGATCAGCCACAGTATGTCCTCACAGGTCCTGCCAGTACTCAATGATCGCCCCCTGCCACTGCCAGGGGCCACCAGAGCACTAATAGCAGCACACCCCCCTCCCCAGAGAAGGAGAGCAGTCCTGCGGATGCTCAGTCCTTCTCCTTCCCTGTCAACCCCCGACGACCCAGGCTTGTTCCCGAACCTGGGTCGCTGGCATGGTGCGAGGTGTGGTGTCCAGCACCTCAACCCTCAGCACCACCGGGTCGGCAAGTGACACAGGGATTTACTTTGTAGTTCACCAAATATTTTAAAGTAATAATTAAAAAATACCCTCAGTTGTAAGGCTGTTTAAATCCATATTGAAAGTCTGCGCTTGCATTTTTTTTTATATGTTTATGGCATTTAGAGTACTGATGTACTATATTAATGAGAGTATTAAGAAACGTGTTCTTAAAATACTAGCTATGTGCTACATTTTCAGGTAAGGATAGGTTTCCAGGGTTTTTATGGCATAGTTGTATTCCATTTTCACAGGTGTGACACATCCCTTTTCCCTGAAGTAAACTAAACTGGCGGAACAAGGAATACACTCTGGTGCCAGGCTAAGCACTGGATTTGATGCCTGCCATTGGGACTCCCTTTACCCCAACATGCCTCTTGGCCCCGCCATGCTGCTTTCTGCACATGGGAGCAGGGACAGTGGGGGCTGTAGATCATTCCACAGGTGTGGAGCATTGTAGTTTACATATTGGGACATATCCAGCCCATCTTTATGGATCAGGCCCACACTCTGGAGATAAACGTAGTACAGCAGTATTAAGGATATAAATAGGTTTTGTTAAAAAAAATTGGATGCAGTTTCCACTGCAATTGTACTATAAAAAGACAACTAGTAGATTACCATGCTCAGTGCTGGAGGGGGGAGCTCGCACTTAAGGACAGCTAGCTCTTGTACATGCCAGTGCCACAGAAATATGGAGCTTGGAACCAAAGTGACTTAAACAGACTCAGGGTCACCCCTTCCCCCAGTTCGTGCCTGAAAATAGGCAGGATTTGTCTAGTGCGCTTAACCGGTCAACAAAAACTAACTAAATGCTACGCTTTTTAGCTTGTGCTCTGTCCTCAGGCTTATTTATTGTATTACTTCTTTGCAAAGTCAATTTTTAAAGGCAGCATGGTTTTAACAATAGAAATAAAGTTAATGCCGCCTTATGGAAGCAATCTATCACAAAAAAGTTCCTCAGCCAGGACATTTTTTCAATATAAATCACTCTCAGTCCAAGCTCCACATTTCTGTGGAACAGTTCACTACAGTTGTGTTAAGTATGAGTACTGCATTTGACTACATGTTTTTCAGTGCTCTTGAGACTATGGTAGAGCTTATTAGGTGATCCTCACTCTTATGGGATATGTCTTATCTCCAAGGCAAATCAGCCTAGAATCCTTTCAAGAATATTTCCTGTCTTGAAGCTGGGCCAGTGGCTGTGAGGGCTGAGTGGCAGTGAGGCCTGAGGCATTGGGCACCTTGCCTCCTACTGCATTGGTGACCCAGGATCAGAAATAGACATGGGTCGCTTCTGGACTGGCGGGGGAAGGGAGGATTCAGCTTACAGGACATCTTTCTTCCTTGGGAAAGTTCAGAAGAGATGTGAGGAAATATTTTTCTCACTGAGAGGATGGTAGATGCCTAGATCAGGCTGCCAGCCAAAGTGGTTGATGATAAAATGGTGGTGGGGGGTCCTTTAAGATTGCATGGGATAAACATAGGGGTAAAGAGATCCATACATTTTCCCTACAAATGTTTGCCCGACAGCAACTGACCGACACACGCATCACACCGTCTGAAAATTGCTCATAACGCAAATGACTGACATTAACGGATGTTGTCCATCCTAGCATCCTAAACATCCTTACTGCATGGAAAATTCACTTGTACACAACATCACTTGTACTTTTGTACTGATCTGCTGGGGAAAACATACACTATAAATAAATAAATACCGTCTACTCGCTTGCATGATCCAGTCTAAGTCTATTGCATGATGTTGCTCAGCTGGTTCTGCTGTGGTAAACAATGTCTCCCAAACCATGCATGTTCCTGCTTTGGTGGTCCACAAAACTGTCCCAGCCTTGTTTCGTTTTTTGCTCACATAGCCCACAATATGGTTCTTTAAAACAGAACTCACTGTCACTGGCTTTTAATTATTTTTGTTTTTTTAACACCAACCAATGACAACCAAATAAAGACAGTAAATCTTGGGCATGCATATTGTAGTTACACTAAACTATAATGACTGCATGGATTTTAAAACTTTTCTGCATCCCCTCATCAGCGCAACCCTGCATCATGGTACTGGTATGTGTGTTTGATTGTTCGTTATTGAGCACAATGAGAAGCATGGCACACAGATCAGAAATGTAATTCATGTCTTTATTTCTGAAAGGTTAAGTCCCTGTGCTGCAATGCCGTGTATTTTGCAACATGATGTGCTGTATGTGCTGTGTTTGTTTATTATGCTGCTATGCAGTGTTTTGATATATTCAGTGCTATGTAGGCACGAGATGTATTTTTTTATGAATTGCCAAGTCACTCTGCCACAATACCGAGTTTTTTGCTACATGCTGCGCTGTGTCGGGATTATGTTTAGCGGTAAGAAACGGAGATGGGCAACCACATTTCGGGAACTTGGTGATGGGATGATAGATGTCAGGGAAACACGAGTTGGGCAATCGTACTAGACCCAGGGTAAATATATGGGCACAGGAAGGGAGGGAGGGTGAGGGTCACCACAGACCATATAGGGTCTGTGGATATAGAAGAGGTAAGAAGCAATTGGGCAGACTAGGTGGACCAAGTGGTCCTTTTCTGCCAACACATTCTATGTTTCTAGTTTTCAAAATTGTATGAGCTACAGAAGCATTTACTCAATATGAGATATCTAACTGAACCTGTAAGCATATTATATATTAATCACAACAGTTACTGTGAGTTATAAGTTTAAATTCTATTTTTTATTTGTAAAAATGAAAGTAATAACCCACCCCTCCCCACTGTTGAAGCTGAACATTCTACTTCAACACTACTTTACAAAATGTCAGCTGTAATCAGTAAAAGATGTTCTGTGGTTCTGGACACTATCCAGCTGAAATAAAGTTCCCTGGCCTTCACCTCTACCAAGAGGTTGCTGAAGTCACACCTTGTCCTTTGAGTGGGAGGGTGTGCAAACTGCACATGTGGTTACCATGGCAGCAGCAGTCAGTATGACTTTGTGGTCAGTTAGTAGGAAGTGTTCAAACTCTGGGCAATACATATTTATTTGTTTAGTTTTTGTTTATCAGGAAAGTGCCATAGCCAAGACATGACTATTTCCAGGCACGACGCGGGAGATTACAATAGGTAGGCAGGGAATAACTTTTGATATCAGGGAGAACAAAGTACAGAGCAAACAAGATGGACAAATCATAAGTAGGAACTAATGAGAAATAGAAGCAAGATTATACAAATTACAATGAGTGGGTAACAAGAGTGGGTCAATAGTTCACTAACAGTAACAAAATGCAACAATTACAAACACATATGGCTGAGCAACAAATGGGTTAAGAGCACCTGAAGGCAAAACCACTTGTTTCTTCAGAGTCAAGAGCCTCCCTTCAGCAGCCCACTTGGTCCCCACTAATCCTGCACTTGGAAAATCTGAGACTGACTTTAAACCAACACTACTGGACTAGCCCATGGCAGGTAGTTTCTAAAGTTAAATCCTGCAAGACTGAATACAGTAAGGCTGTTTGCTCCTCACAGTTTCTTACCTATGCTTTAGTTCAGTCAGTGTGTTTGGCATACTGCACACAAACCTGGACCTAATCAAAACTCACGATTTCTGTTTCCATGAAAGAAACTGCACATAAATGTTCTCCATAAAAAAACAGCTTTTGACATCAGTGTTTATTCAGCCAATGTTATCTATAGATCATTTGGAAATATGAATTTCTATCTCTGTGAATTATTATAAACAGTCACCAGTCATCACAAATTTCCAATCCCATTAACTGTCAGGTGCAAGGACCCAGTTTTCATGCAAATGCCCTTAATAACAAAGAAAGATCAGCAATACATAAAAATTATGAAATATAAGCTTCATTTTGTATAAATATTACTTTTTTTAAAGTCAAACTAAAGGTGTCAGTTGTTCTTCAAGGATTAGGTTGGCAGCTACAGCTCATATACTACTAAGATATAACTCATGGGGGGAGGGAGGAGTTATTGGGTGTCAACTACTTTCTCCCTTTTTATTTTGGAAGATTTTACAAAATTATTCAAACTCCAGTACTCCCAAAATGGAGTTAACTAAAGCCCTGCTTAAAACCCCTAATGAATGCTGGATGAATGTTTTCCTTTTTCATGTGAGAAAAATCATATATAATCCAATTTTCTCAAGATTAAACATTTTGCTTCCTTTGGAGGATTTAAAGCCTTAGAAAATCACTGGGCCAGATTTTCAATGGCCTTAGATTGACGCAAGGTGCTTGCGTCAAACAGGTCTGATGCAAGGGTACCTTGTGCCAAGGGCTGCGTCAAGTGGGAATTTGAAAGGCAGCCTGCGTCACCCAGCAGGTTGATTTCACCATAGTGTGCTAGCACCATCCTTGCACCACGAAAGTGGCTGCAGCATGGTGCTGGGGGCTTGCAGCAGACCCAGACTGCCACAGCCCCTCGGATCCAGATTTTGAAAGACCCCCCCCGCAACCAAGTAACAAGTACCCTTAGACCAGCGAGGGGCTGGTCTAAGGGGACTTAGATGGCTCCTGGGGGGGGGTCATCCTGTATGTGACACCATGTGGCCTGCCATAATCTGTCCCTGGTGGGTGATCCCTGGTGGTCCAGTGGTTCCCCCCCCATCCAATCACGGTCCCCGACACACACATCTATGCATCCTGCCAACCCCCATCACAGAACTCCCACTCCCCTCCCATACCCCAATCCAGTGAGCAGCATAGCCCTCCAGACGCCACCATGTTTGGCTACCAAATGAGCCATCGCGCATGTACTGTATACAGTATACAGTACGCACACGAACTGCCCATTCGGCGGTCGGACGGGGTGGCATGTGGAGGGCTGTGCCAGTCACCGGATCAGGGTACCAGAGAGAGGTGGGAGTGCTGAGATGGTTAGGGGAGCACTAGCCCACCAGGGTACCAGGGAGTGTTGCGCCGCTGATGCTGTTGGCATGGTGGTGTTGGGGGGGCAGTGCCTGGTTGCCAGCCCCTGTTCGTGGGTGCTGCAGACTTCCTGCAGCCATTGTGGCATTCTGGGTGGGTGCACCATACATCAGGTGCAGCACCCTCTTTGCTGCAAGCTGTTAAATAGAAATTTGGGCGCAGGGTCCTGGGCGCACCGCACTTGGCACAAGCTGCCATTGTCGCAGCTTGCGCCAGGGCTTTGAAATTCCATCCCACTGTTTTTTAGCATAATTGCTGTTTGTGACAAATCAACTGGCTTTTGGGAAAAGAAAAAAGTCATTTTTTGGCACAAGATATTGTTTTCACAGATTTTCTTTTTATGCTATCACATGACGACAGCAATTTTTTATGAAATTTGAGGGTTGCACGAAAACCTGAATAAAACATGCATGTAAATGTAATTAGCCCTATACAAATAGAATAAAGTATGGGTCTGGGTGTGTAATGAGAATTTACACACACCTCAGGGTTTGATGGTACAGAAACCCCAAGAGCGAAGCTCGAGGGGTTTATGCATAACATCAAACCCCGATGGTGTAATGAAATTCGAGTTTCTACACAGATACATATTTTATTTTCTGTAATTGTTGGGTTTCTCTTTTCTGCCTCAACAATTATATAAAATAAAAAAGGCTGCTGTGCCGCCGCAGTCTGATTACCTCAGCACGCGAGGTTGGCTTTCATTTTTATTTCAGTTTTTCTTTTCAAATAGTGTCATGGTGGTCGATCCGGTAGCCATGTGGAAAATTTCAGTTAATTTTTAAAGTTACTTACTGCTGAGTGTCCATGGCAGTTTCTCTCCATGGTGGGTTTGCAGTAGGGGAAGGGTTTCCTGTTCGGGCAGACAGCGATCGAGGAGTTCAAGCATGCTCAGAGTGGGGAAAACCGTGTGCTTGTTTGTTGTCATAAACGCTCCTTTGTAACGGAAAATTATACCATGATTTTCCTATGGGAAAAAGGGAAGCCCATTAATTATAATACAATTACTACAGTCCTTCTGTTTCCTTTTGAATGGAATCTAAACTCAGGTATGCATGCTGACACTGGTTCTCACCTAATTTATTTTTTATTTTGTTTTAATAATGTAGGTAAATGATGGCACAGTTATTCCACAAGTCCAGCAGCCTGTGGTCCAAACTAATAGGATTGTAATTCCTAATGTTCCACACCTGTTCACTGAACAGCAGAGATTTGCCTCCCGTAACATGCAGGCATCAGCAAGCTGTTCCACAGCATCTCCATTGAAGCAAACTAGGAAGGTAATCAATTTGTATCTTATTTTACATTTCACTGTGTAGCACGGGATTTACTGCAGTATAATACTCCCAACAATTATGACACTGGAAGTGAAAAATGGACATTTTCTGTTTATACATTGGCTAGATATAGTTAGGTTTGGTACAGTCCAAGGTTCTTGAAACAGCAAAACAGCTCACTTGCATTAGGATGGTGCAAGAAGTAAAATGTGATCCACTGGCAAAGCAAGCATTAGCACACCTTGACTGTAGTGCAACAAAAGGCTTCATTAAATTATTTAAAAAGCTTTATTAAATAATAAAAAAAAATACAGTGAGCATCAGTAGAGCTGGTAAGCTACTGAAACCCTGACCGGTTTTGTACATAGGTCCACCCCCGATAACATTCCAAGGTTTATTTATTTATTTATTAAATTTTGGTGACCGGGTAGGCCCACTGAGCCCCGAAGGTCCCTTTTTCAGTGGCGACCCGGGATAACAATACAAGTTATAAGAATGAACAAGGACATAAGGAACATTTGAGGCATTGTGAGTTACATCATGAGGTGGTTACAGTAAAGAAAAATAGTGGATACAGGCATGGTTACAGGCATGGTAAAAGAAAAGCAGTGGGTACAGGCATGGCTTACAGGTACAGTAAAAGAAAAGCAGTGGATGCAGGCATGGGTACAGGCATGGTTATCATCATGACATGTAAGCAATTGGTAGTACTTTGCATATAGTTTATTCAGGGGTTACACGTGGCCTCTGGCGAGCAGTCTGTATAAGGCAGGTAGTAGGAAGGTTAAGCTAGGAGATGGGAGTTGGAGAGGAGGGGAGGTTACCTACTGTGATGCACTTTACCTGGAAGGCATAACCTTTGCTTAAGTGCTTTTGCACTGTGGATCTTTGTCTTTAAAATTATTTTCCTATTTTGGGCTCACCATGAACTGAACTAGTAAGACCATCAAAGGGTTTGTTCCACATTCCCATGGGCCGAATAACAGAAGGGACACATCAATGAGTTCTAATAACAGACCAGGTGTAGCTGGAGATGGGGTGTCACCTGAGAGCTAAATAAATGCAGATGGTTACTTAATGTTGCAAATATACCCAAAATTCATGTTCTGATTGTTGATCGCATGAATGCTGGTGCAAAATTGTAGTTTGCATCAATTTTGTACTGACACCTTGACACATTTTGTGACTTTCAGCTCCACGTACTTAATGCAGATTCTTGGGTCATTACTTTGAGAGTAAGTGAAATATACATTCAAGTGTGGTCTCAATGAATAGATGGGAGCTAGACTTTAAAATGCATACCCATACATTACCTCAAAAGATTAATGTTAAAAGTTATAGGGTTAGATATCAACCATCACTCCTTAATTTCTTGTGAAATTTCAAAATATTCTTATAATTAATCTTGTCAGATAGGATTTATTGCACTTTATAATATAATTTTATGTTGCTTAAAAGGGATTCTGCTTTGAAATGCACATGTGGTTGTGGAGTTTTAAGGTAATATAAGTGGACAAATTGATAAAAGGGAAGACACCATTAATAGACAACATTTTAGCAAAATTATACTTTGAGTTCTCCATGCCATATCTTCTGTGTTTATATATGTGTGGTGTACGAATGTATGTATATGTATATGTGTATATGTTTTATACCCAAGGATATGGGCTGGTGGGAGGTTGAGAAACACCTGGGACAATAGTGAGCTGTACGCGAAGGACAGATTGTATTTGAGTAAGGTGGGGTCAGGAGCCTGAAACAAAGGCTGGGGGAGTACATAACATCCAGGGGATTTAAACTAGGTATGGGGAGGCGGTGTGCAGCAGATATGCAGCGCTGCTGATACGGGAGACAATGACAACCTCCATAATAACTGGTTGGTGCCAGGTGAAAGCCACGTGGGGGACTCAGGTGAGGGAGAATGGGTTAAGGTAAAGAAGGGAACTGGTGGAGGTGGTCTCCTGAATGCAAGGAGCCTGGGGAAAAACAGCTGAGTTACAGGCTGTCTTGGTGGTCAGGATGGAGGACATTGCTGTCATCACAGAGACTTGGGCCACATAATGCCAGCACTGGGATCTGATGATCCCAGGGTATAGGATATATAGAAAAGACAGAGGAATGGGGAGAGGGGTAGGAGTGGCAATTTATGTTAGAGAAGGGATAAGGTGTACAAGGGTTGAGGGTGAGGAGGGTAAAACAGAGAGATTATGGATGCAGTTCTTTGATTATAAAAGTAAGATACTGTGGAGGGGGGTGGCGTACAGACCACCGCTCAGACAGATGATTTGGACAAGGAGTTAGTGGAGCAGATTAAAAGGGTATGCAGGACAGGGAACACAGTGATCGTGTGGAACTTCAATTTATCAGGAGTGGATTTGGGAACCCCAGTCACCTCATGCACAAGGGAGCAGGTGCTACCTGGATGCATTCCAGGATAGCTTCATGGTGCAGCTGATCAGTAGGCCAACTCGGTTGTAAAACACTCTGGACCTGTTGCTAGCTAACGGGGAGTCTGTAAGGGATCTGGGGGTGGAGGACCCACTAGCTGGGAGTGGAGACTATAGGCACAAGAACCAGGGTGGCTGACTTCAGGCAGGCAGACTTTATCAATATGGGGGAAATTCTAGAAAGGCACCTGGTAGGAATTAGGCTTGATATGGATGCAAATCAGAAGTGGGATATTATCAAACTTGGGCTGATTGAGGCTACTGGGTCATGTACCAAGATGCTGAGAAAGAAGAGTAGAGCTAAGAAGCCAAGCTGGCTGAACAAGGAGGTTTTGGAAGGGATAAGGGCAACAAAAAACACCAACTTTTTGGAGGTTCAAGAAGTCCAGGATGGGGGAGGACAGGAATTGTATGCAAAGAAGTCCAAGGAGGCAACTAGATTGGTCAGGGTAGCCAAGGCTTCCAGGGAGCTGAGGCTGGCACAGGGCATCTGGAAATTGGAGAAAGACTTTTTCAGATATATAGAGGAGAGAAGGAGCTGCAGGGACCAGATAATGAGGATTAGGAAGGACAGGGAGTGAGTGGAGAAGGGGGCAGAACAGGCAGAAGCACTAAATGAGTACTTCTGTTCTGTGTTCACAAAGCAGAAGGGTGGACAGCTACATCAGGGGATGGGGAAGATGGGCAAGGGGGAAAGGGGTGACAGATGGGGTAGTTATGGAGAACAGGGTGCTGGAGGGTCTGAAGACACTGAGGGTGGATAAGGCACCAGGTCCAGATGGCATTCATCCCAGGGTGCTGAAAGATCTGGAGGGTGTATTGGTGGGGCCAGTAGCAGACCTGTTCAATACATCCCTGGACACAGGTTGCATACCACAGGATTGGAGGATAACTCACATGGTACCCCTCCACAAGAGTGGCCCAAAGGATTATCCAGGCAATTACAGATCTGTAAATCTCATATCCATTGTAGGAAAATTTATGGAAGCAATCCCGAAAGAGAGGCTGGTGACCTTTTTGGAGGAAAATGGGCTCCAGGATGGTCAGCAGCATGAATTCATCTTTAGAAGATCCTGCCAGACCAACCTAATTGAATACTATGACTGGATAATGAGGGAACTGGATAAAGGCCATGCAGTGGGTGTGCTGTATTTAGACTTCAGCAAGGCCTTTGATTCAGTGCCTCATGGGAGGCTGGGAGGTAAGTTGCAATATGTGGGAGCAGGGACAAAGATGGTAAACTGGATTGTGAATTGGCTGAAGGGGAGGCAGCAACAGGTGGTGGTGGGTGGGCATCCTCTTCCTCAAGGGCAGTGACAAGTAGGGTGCTGCAGGTCTCAGTCCTGGGTCCAGTGTTGCTTCAGTTATTCATATTGGATATCTCACATGGCATTAGGAGCAAGATCAATCTTTTCACAAATGATGCCAAGATATGGGGTGGTGGTGGACAACACAGAGGAGTGACAGGGGCTACAGGAGGACCTGATCAAACTGGAGGAGTGGTCAGAAAAGTGGCAATTGTGCTTCAATGTGAAGAAGTGCAAGGTTATGCTCTTTGGACCAAGGAACCCAGGGAGAAGCTATCAGTTGGAAGGGGTTCAGATAGGGTCACAGAAGAAGAGAAGGACCTAGGGGTGATCATAACAGGTAACAACAACAACTCAGCGCAGTGCAGGAAGGTGTCAGCTAAGGCCAACAAGATGCTGGGGTGTATTGTGCGATGAATCTCATCCAGAAATAGGGATATGATCCTGCTGCTGTACAGATCATGAGTCAGGCCACATTTGGAGTACTGCGTGCAGTTCTGGCATCCATTTCTGAAGAAGGATATCAGATTGCTGGAGGGGGTGCAGCATAGGGCAACTAAGATGATCCAGGGGCTGGAGGGAAAAACTATGAAGACAGGCTGACTGATTTAAATATGTACACCCTGGAGGAGAGGAAGGGTCAGGGGGATATGATTGAGACCTTCAAATATTTGAAGGGGATTAACAAAATGGGCACAGAAGGGATATTTAAGCTGAGGAGAGGAAGGGACACCAGAGGGCATTGTCTCAGGTTGGAGGGTGGAAGATATCGGAGAGAGATGAGGAGGCATTTTTTCAGAGAGTGTGGTGGAGAAATGGAACACTCTACCCGAGGAGGTGGTATCCTGTAGTACAGTGGGCAGTTTCAAAAGGGCATGGGACAGGGTGCAAAGGGGGTAAAGATGAGGGGAGAAGAGGGTGGGGCAGCTACAATAGAAGGGTGCTAGCTACAAGACGGAGCAGACTAACCTTACAGACCATAAGGCCTGTTTCTGCTAGAAGATTCACAGCCGTGTGTATATATATATATATATATATATACACATATGCATACACACTAACACATTTATTTTATTTCAGACTCTTGAGGTAGCCTCTAAACTTTTCTGTCAAGCAAAAACTTGGAGAGGAAAATCCTAGAACCCTGCAGTGTGTAGTGCATTACCCTGCCCTGACAACAATAAATTGAAATAACTCCTCTGAGTGACAAAAGTTACTGTGCACTTCTAGAGAGCAAAGATATTCGCATCCAGGTAGGTGGTAAAAATCATCATGATGAGCAGTGTGTATCAATTCCAATGCCAAACTATGACCCTGCCAAGCATGGCCACCATAGACAATGCTATCAAAAGTTCACAAAAGCCAAGAGTATCAGAAAATATGGAGAACATGCAGATGCTAGTGAACGTAGCTCACATCATCATCTCAATGGTGGTGTTCCTTGTGCCTCATCATCTAGAATGTTATTTCCTGATACATGTGGAATCTGCAACAAATATGTAATCAAAGTGAAAGGGAAGAGGCAATATCCAGCTGCTATTGTTACAAAAACAGATGAAGCCACAATGAAAATGGTGGTAGAGTTATGTGTTGACCAAGATATCCTCACAAAAATTAAGACAGTGGACCTCATTGCAAGGGAGCTTTGTAAACATGGCAAGTGCTAACTAAATCATACAGCAATCACAAAGGACAGGACCCAAGATGATCAAAATAGAAGTGACTATGAGGATGACAATGAGCAGTTAGATAGAACTGGGTTTGAGGCTGTTTGTCATATAACTGAAGACAATGTGCTTTAAACATACCAATCCATTTCAGTGAAAGTGCTGAATGGAATTTCAGGTGTTGGAGTAGGAGATCAACAATACCATTATAGACTTAGAAACCAGCTGAAAAAGAAATAGGGGGATTCACTTTAATTTTTTATAGCTGATCTTCAAAAACTACTAGTTGTAATCAGTGCTGAATTATTAACAGGTGGTGCGTCAGTCACAGAATTTTTGAGAATGAATGACAATCAAGTCATCGAGCATGCTGCTTCTTTGTCGTGTGAACACATCTTAAGATGTGTAGAGACAGCACCTTCACTACCATGGCCACCAACAGTGGATGCTCTCCTGAGTAAAGAACGACAGCACCCAGAGACAGTTTAATCCTTTTTCTCGCATGTACTAAAATCCCACAAACATGGAGAGTGAACAAATCTCCCAGTTGTCAAAGTCCTACTCAGAAGACCTATAGTAATTCATGGTGTCACACATGGCAAATTTCTCACTACAAAACATGTACTTGGTGGAGTTGTGCTGCACAGTATGACTGGGCAGAAAATGACCATGGGCCTCCTGTTTCATTTAGGAAATACAGTAGTTGCAGTTATGACCAAGTGTCTGAAATTGAAACTGGTTTAGCAGAACTTTCTCAGCATTTTCAAGAGCAAGGTCTGTTACCGCCACTTCAGCCAAAGTCAGAGTCGTCTGTTGTCTTACAGTTTTCTGGATGGACAACTTTGATCAGAACATTGAAATAGTAACTGGACATGGAGCAATACACAGTACAGGTAGTGCTGCATACCAAGAAGAATCTGAAGGCTCCATTCTCCAAGAAGATTCTTGTGAAATTCCTCACTCAAAAAGAAGGACAATTGTTTCTAACAAAAAGGAATTAGAACAACGACAGGTGAAGGAGCCAACCACATTTGGCAATATGCCCAAGTCTACTGTGCCAACATCAGTGGTAAATATTGGCAAGG
Organism: Neoceratodus forsteri; assembly: GCA_016271365.2. Lineage (NCBI taxonomy): Eukaryota > Metazoa > Chordata > Ceratodontiformes > Ceratodontidae > Neoceratodus > Neoceratodus forsteri. Next base: position 518,263,945 of record CM028133.1, on the reverse strand, counting down.
TAAAGCTAATGCTATGGAAACTCAGTAGGGACGCACACAAGCAGGATTAGCTTGTCACAAGGTTTACTGGTTGGCTTACTTTAGTTTGTAACAATCATTCAAGTTCACCAAAGAAGATGGTTATCACTTATCTTTCACCCATCCACAGACCCATCACTAATTATGCCACTGTAGCTGAATACCTCACACAAACACAAGAAATAGCTCATCGAGTAAATATGCCCTATGTTCTGCTGACACTTGATGTTGGAGCAACAAAGGCATATTATCTTGTGTGGAATTTCCCTGATCAGTTCTACAATGTCATAATTCATTTGGAAGATTTCCACTTATTCCTGGAAAATGCTGGCATTATAGGACTGTTAGTTGGTGGCAGCGGCTTTGAGGACATAGTATTTCAGTCTGGTCTTTGTGCCTCTGGCAGCATAAGGGGAGTATTGCATGGGACACATTACAATCAGGCATAGACTGTACATGAGCATTTTGCAGGTGCCTCAGAGTGATTGCTTCAGGTCTGGTTTCTAGAGTATTCAACAGAATTGAATGCCATTCCTGCAGTATTGCTTGACCTGATCAGATCATCTCCTCAACCCATAGACTTCCATAAACTGCTTCAGGAAGATGAGATTGTCACTTTCCAGACTAAGTATGAGGCTTCAGGCAGATGATTCATTGTGGAGAGCTGGGGAAAACCCCACAGCTCTGTATGACATGTTTGTATATAGTGGATTGGCAGCATTTACTCCAAACAGCAATAAAAGAAAAGAAAATAACTTTGATTTTAGACTACTGTGTTGGAAATATTCACTGCTACTGCCACACTGTTGTTGCTGTGTTGCAGGAGTATATCTGTAAACTGCATGGAAGGAAGCAAATTACCAGTGTAAATATAGTGAGGCAGCAGATCTTCTGGGAGAAATATAACAAAGACAACAGAATAACTGATCTGTCTTTGCTACCACCCTGCCAGGAAACACTGAAGTTACATATTCTATGAGCCAACCACATCTGCCGATTGTGGAGGCTTTCTTCTTTTGCAGTTATCAATGCCCCAAATGCAGCTTTGCACAGTTGGGCTGATGGTCTCAATGTAAAGTGGATGGACATACCATTTCTAGACGATGTTGTGTCTCTGCTCTATAATGCAAATGATGAAGACTCAGATAAGGCCCAAGATGTATGTGATTGCCAAGATGATATTTCCGTATCTGATGATGATGAAGGTATTTCCTAGATGTACAGAGTTCCACTACTTTGCTAACAGTGATATTTTAAATTTTACATTTTTTGAAATAAAAATATTTTTTGTAAACAAAGGTGTTTTTTTTTCCTTTAGATAAATTTCCTTCTTTAAAATTATTGTTAAAATTAACCTTTGAGGCAACTTTGGGTATGGTTTTAAAGCTCTAACTTCTGCCTATTCATTGATATCACACTTGAATGCATATTTAAATTAGTTTTGAAGAAATTGCCCAAGAATCTGCATTAAGTACACATACCTGAAAATCGCAAAATTTGAGAAGGTATAATTTTGCTAAAATTTCATCTATTAATGGTGTCTTTTTTTATCAATTTATCCTCTTATATTACCTTAAGCCTTCAAACCCACATATACATTTCAAAGCAGAATCCTTACCCTTTTGGACAACATAAAATTGTATTATAAAGTGCAATAAATCCTGCCTGAGAAGATTAAATATAAGAATATTTTGAAATTTCACAAGAAATTAAGTGGTGGCTAGTATTTAACCCTATAACTTTTAACATTAATCTTTTGAGGTAACATATGGGTATGCATTTTAAAGCTCTAATCCCCACCTATTTATTGAGACCACACGTGAATGTATATTTCACTTACTCTCAAAGTAATGGTGCAAGAATCTGCATTAAATATGTGGTGCTGAAAATTGCAAAACTTGTTAAGGTGTCAGTACAAAATTAATGCAAACTATCATTTTGTCCCAGCATTCATGCAATCAACAGACAGATCATGAATTTTGGGTATATCTGCTACATTAAACAACTATCAGCATTTATTTCTCTCTCATATGACACCCCACCTCCATCTACACCTGGTGTACAAGGACAAAACACATGTCTGTGTCAACTGTTTTCAGTCATTTTAGATTATCTGAAAGGCCATTTGGCTTAATGACTCTTGCTTAAAGCAGAATCAGACCAATTTCTTTCATGGTGACCTGCATGTACTTCCCACCTTTTACATTATCGGGGGTATGTATAATTTTGTATTTCTTTGAAACGTGGCTTTACTGCCAATGTCTTTCCAGGGTAATCCTTGCTTCAGCAGTTTTGTATTGAAGTTATCTGTCTTTCACCTGAAAGCCTTATTCTGGGGTTGATTTCGTTAGCATGGATATTTCACTTCTGGGTTACATTTGAACACTTGAGACTGTGTGTGTGTGTGTGTGTACGCTTGCGTGTGTGTGCACACATGTGTGTGCAAGTGCTGGTTTCATTGTCATGGACATATGATGCTTGTTGAGAGAATTGCTGCCTCTCTCACTCTATGGGGCACATGTTGAGCTGACACATGTTGAGATACAACATAAGAATGTGGTTTCATCCCACTAATACAGAAAGGGTAACAACAAAAGGATGGGATTTACTGACTGCAGCCTAGAGATGAAGGTATTTTTTAAAGAAAAGACAGAGGCAGAAGGTACAGTTGGAAAAAAACACAGTAGTACATAAAGAGTAAGATAGCAAGAGAACAAAATGTTTGAAAAAAAAACCTTGGGAGAAAAATAAAATTAAGAAAAGTGTGTGTGTGTGTGTGTGTGTGTGTTCTTTGCAAAAAACTTCATTAATGCATCAGTTAGGGTTTTCACCATCAAAAGTTGGGATTCCATGTGCAAGGAAGGTAAGATGTTACAGCATGGAAGAATGGGGTGAGCGTTAGGGCTGACAACCCCAAGGCACACCCCCAACGCCTGTTGGTGCATGGAGGGTGGGGTGTTAGGGTTGGAAACCCCAACACCACATTTCTGAACTTTAGATGGCGGGAGCCTTAATTGATGCATTAACAGAGTTTTTTGCCAAGGATTTCATTACTTTTTGACAAAAAAAAATTATTTTTGTTGCCGTATTGGTCCTTGTGACAAAAGATCCAGAAAAAAAGATAATCTGATACCTTTTGTTGGACCTAGATGTTACAAAAGAAACTAGGTGCTTGAGCTTTTGAATTACACAGAATCCTTCATCTGAAAACTGACAGTAGGTTTGGAAGAATAAACTTTCTTAAAGTCCAGATCATACATGAAAAAAACAGATTAAATGCTGTTAAAAATCCAATTGGTATAAACTGCTTTTTCAAAATCAACACAGGACCATATAAAGACAAGAGTTCCATCAAAGGAAAGATATATCGGTGGGGAGTGTGTGTGTGACTTGCCTGCTGAAGCAATGGCTACCTGAGTCTTTTGCTCTGTCCTGGCATTCTACCTATCCTAATAATCCGACATGCTGGAACCTTCTCTGACTGAATGCTGATATTGGAAAAGATCAACACTTACCTGAAGTGTATTCCTGGAAGTTATTTCTGGAAAGAGGCATCTGTAGCTGAAGGACTGTGGGGTGACAGCTGGGGCAGTGATCTGGGCCTTACATCCCACAGCCCTGACAGCATGGCCTCCTCCACTTCACCAGAACCCAACCTGCAGGAAATCAAACAGATATTTTCAATAATGATGGCCAAAATAGATCAGCTGGAGATAACTGCACAAGGTAGTGCTGCAGACATAATCTCATTATCACAGAGAACAAATGATACAGAAAACAGGATTGCATCAGTTGAAGACAAAAACTCACGCATAATGAATCATATACAAACTCAAGACAGTACTATCCACCTGTTATGGAACAGGGTTGAGAACCTGGAGAACCACAGTTGCCACAATAATGTACAGTTTTTTGGTTTTCCAGAGGTCTGTGAAGGGACATGTGCCTCAAGCTTCTTGCAAACTATCCTCCCATCTTTGTTGGACACACATTGGGATGGCCCGATAGAAATAGACAGGGCCCATCAATCCCTGGCCCCCAAACCTCCACCAACGGCTAGACCCAGACCCATTCTGGCCTGTTTTCTCGGGTATGCAGACTGGGAATACATCATGCAGCTGGCCAGAGAAAGATGTACTTTGATGTAGCAGCGGCAAAAAAATCCAGATATTTGCTGAGTATTCTCAGGAACTATCAGAGTGCAGATGCTCCTTCACAGTCACCAGAAAAAGGTGCACTGAAATTGGTGTGCAATATTCTCTGTGATATTTGGCAGTTCTCTGGATTATTGCAAATGTGGTTTCAAGGCATTTTGAATCCCCTACCGAAGCAGAAGAATTCCTAACTAAACCAGGCCCCTCGGCACAGGGTCATACTGTCGTGGGCAAAACTGCACACTGCAACAATGCCACATGCAAGACAGAGTGTGGCAAAACAATGTTGGCACACTATGCCGAACATCTCAGAAAGATCGCATGCTGCAGTAACAACTTTGTTTTGGTAGGGGGCTCTACCCCACACACACACTGATGTGGGGGGGGGTCTGCCCCAGGACTAATTATAATCCACTCCAGGGGGTCATGGATTTCAAGGGTAAGAAAAACTCACCTCCAGTGCAATTCCCATTTCGGAGGGGGGGGACACAGCATAATGGGACCTGGGGAGAACTGAACCGCAGCCCCAGGTCCCTGATGCTACCGGAGGCAGGTGCTCTAGTCACTCCACCATGGGAGCAGCTTGGCCACGCAGCACCCCAATGGCATCCTTAACCTCTCCCCACTGGCATCCTACAGTGACAGAGGTAGCAGTTTCTCCTGCACGCTCTAAAAACCCCTGTGGCTGTAGAGCCATTAGTACTTCTTTCAGCACTGTTTTACATGCATGGTTTTATCTACGCTATGTTTGACCCAGTAGGGGGCCCCTCTACCATGAGACACAAAACCCAGGGACCCGACGGTTAAGCTTTGAGCCGAGACCTCCTCCAGGATATGGACGCTAGCCCTGGGCAACCTGCCAACTGGGAGAGGGCCAAATACACTGGCACATCTTTAGTTCCCCTGCAACCCAACCCATATCTCTGGCAACAGGTTCCCAATGGCTGCCAAAAGGGGAAAAAGAAATGGCAGGAGGAAGGGAGAAATAGGAACTGATCCCCTCAGATCCCCTCCCGGAGCTGAAGCAGAAGCTCTGACCCACAGGTCGAAGAAGACCCGCGAGACACGGCTCTAACAGGGAATAACAGATTTCAACTGCTGGAAGGCTTACCTGATGACTTCCCCCTGCTCCCAGAGATGCCACAGAAACTGGAACATCCCAATGCTGTCTCCCCTCCAGGCAGATCCTGGGTCGCCAGGGTGGTCTCCCTGAAACCTCCAAGCGATGAGCCTCCCAGCTTGGCAGAAAAGGCCTCCAAACTGGACTCTGTACTCCAAGTAGCTGGACCCTCTGGAGAAGGCTGGAGAATGGAGAGACTTTTTTGTAGGGTATATTGTGCCTCTTCTTGTACATTTTTAGATTTTAATCCCCTTGCATGCCCTGTGAGTACCGAGCTGCCCACACCTGAGTCTCTTCTCAATTTCTGCTCGGCTCAGGATCTGCATTTTTGTAGGGCATGCCACTACGACGTTTAGGCCCCGAGGCATGATTTGCGGAGAGGGCCCAGATTTAAAGGGGCCGTTTCCTATTCTGATATTCTGTGCCTACCCCATGTTAATTACAGGAGGATGTAACTCAGGCTGAGAGGCTCTCCCCTAGCAGGTATTTGGGTTTTATTAAATTCATAATGTTGGAGAGGGGAATTCAACCTTCCCACCTTGCTGGGCCACCTTTTTGGATGTGGATCAAGGGGTGATCAAGGGGCAGGCTGCCTCATAGGGGCTTGGGATCAGATGAGAACTTTTATATAGCACCCTCCTCACAGAGTATGCAGAGGCTACTGTTAACTATACACACCGTGTGGAGCAGGTCGTGCAGCCAACGAGGGGAATTCCTTTATCACAATGTCTTTAATGGCCATTGCCAATACTAAAATGCTCTGCCAGTTAGAAGCAGGTGTGTCTCTGTTTTGACACTAGGTAGGCTGCTCTCTGTTTAAATGGGGCACAAGTGAGTGGATTAAAGGGCCCCTTCCCCTTATGTTCAGCAAAATCCTCCTTATGCATTGTAAAGTTTGTGGTAACTGTGACCAAGACAGGAATGCAATTGTATTATACATCAGAGTGGCATCCTGTGAGATTTTTGGTGTCCCCTGTCACTCTCTACACCTGGTACTACCAGAATGGGACAACCTGGTTCAGTCATTAACCATCTAGATGTCATAGCACATCACGGGCTGTGTTTCTTATACGATACCCTATCCACCCTGTCCCTACTGTGGACTGGGAGAAAGGAAAGGGGTATCTACCAGTATCTGTGAGACCCTGAAGATGACTACGAAGGTGAGGACAATGGCAGGTTCTGCTGACCCCGGCCTGCTTTCCAGTATGTCTCCATAAAATGGTTGCTAGGTCTTCGCTTTGAAAGAGATACTTCTAATAAGGCCAATGATTACTATAAATGACAAAGCATATCTAGAGCTCCAGGGCAGCCAATATGCAGTGGGTGAGGAAATGAATCAGCATTAATGGGGGGGTAGACACGTGTCCCTTCCCCAGAGAAGGGGTTCAGCACATGCTGGGACCCCCAAACATACACAAGTTGTGGGCTTATCCTCCTGTCCTTCCTATGCCTGATTAAGGCAAAGTGAGTGTTTATTATCAAGGTTAAGACTGTTTAGCAGTTACTTAAGGTTAATTTTACAGAATCTAAGGAATACAGATTGAGCAGAACCTCACACAGAGGGGGTTCCCAGAGCTGATATATTGGCCAGGCTAATGTACCAGTAAGTTTTGAGAGTTCCCCCCAGTAATGGTTGCTAACAGCTGGGTTGGTGTACCCTTTCTGTGAATGGTGACAGCTGGTCTAAAGAAGGGGTATGGGGTTAGGAAGGGTGGAAGGAACACAGGGAAATTGTACCCAGCATACCTAACAGATGTGGTCTGCTATACCAGCAGTTATATATATGGTCGGAACTCATTAATACAGGCCCAGATGTGCAGGCAGTTTTCTTTGCTGATATGGAGAGTTTGGACTAGTACAGGGTCAGCCACCATGCAGAATGGACATATCATACCTCTGAGGTACTCTGAAATTTGTAGGATCCCACTGCATTTCTCCATTTCAACAGTTTAAATGGAAACCAGCTTTATAACATGGAAGGTCTGGGGCCTCAACTCTCCCATTAAGCGGAAACAAATAATGACATGGCTGAAGAAGCTGAGGCCCGTGGTGGCATTCCTACAGGAAACCAAACTATCCTCTAAAGAGGCCCTAAAACTTAAACAAGGATGGGTGGGGTGGGAAGCACATAGCGAGGCCAGAGCTAAAAAAAGTGAGGTGTCCATTTTGCTTCATAAAGAACTGGGGGCGACAATTACTAGATATAAAGCTGACAAACAAGGCAGATGGCTTCTCTTAGCAGTGCCCATATATAACATATACAATAATGGATGGAGAAGTGTGCTTAATGAGAAATTAATGGTTGCCCGTGGTGTGAGATGCTTCATAAATCCCGGGGGCGAAGCCCGAGAGGTTTATTAAAGTATCCCACACCGGAGGCAACCATTAATTTCAAATTTAATCACACTTCCCCATCTTTTATTTGTTATAATTGCTGGTCAGCAATTTTTTGCCACACTGGCTTTACTGGGGAATACACACACACTCACAGACACACACACACACACACACACACACACACACACACACACACACACACACAGAGTTTCTTGGTTCCTTTTTTATGTACATCTGCTTTTCTGTTTTATTTTGTTTATAGTTCTTTTGTTTTTAGTTCTTGATTTACGTCACGGTTGTCATTGCACTTACCTGAATGAGTGAGGTTGGAGCAGTTCCCGTTTCTAGTTATCTGGTGTGATTTTGGTATGGCAGAATTAACTGGATAGGTTTCTTTCTTTCTTTTTTTTATTTAAACTGTATGTTACAGTTGCCAGTAACGTTTTTAAAAACAAAAAAAAGGATACGATCTCCCAGTCTGGTGGATCCTCGCTCCGCGGGATAAGCTGCCATGTTTTTTAAATTGTTTAGCCCGCCCAGGAGAAGATGTAGAGCCAATCAGGGTGCAGCTGTTGTGTGACTGACATGGCATGTGTTTGCCATTATAACCCGCGGGTTATAACGGCAAATTATAACTGGCTCAGCCTATGGAAAAATTGCTGGCCAGTTATTATAAGCCAAACATATACTGTATGCCCCTAATGAGTACAATTCCAAATTATTTCACACCATCAACCAGATATTGATGGACTTTAATACAGGGAATTACCTCACAATTCTGGGATGGGATATTAATCTGGCCCTAGACTCTATCATAGATCACAGCCAGACAGCCATAGATGCCCATCCAAGAGCTACCATAGCGACACAAAGGCTTCTGGTGGAGCACAACCTACTAGATGCCTGGCATGCCTAGAATCCAGGATCCAGGGACTATATATGCTTCTCAACAATGCATGGTACCTCTAGACGGATAGATCTATGGCTGGCATTGTATGGGTATATGAACTCATGTCCTCCATGAGTATGTATCCAATAGTACTATCAGATCATGCTCCACTGGAGATGACACTCCGCTGGATTGCTGAACCACGAGGACAGTCGTTGTTGCGGTTAGACACCCTGCTATTGGAGGATGCAGATTCTCTGCAATGGCTCAAGGAGGTGGCACAGTACTATTGGCAGGACAATGACATGGGATGTCTCGGATGTCACCTTATGAGAGGCGTTCAAGGCTACTTGCTGGGGGAAAATAATTGGCTATGCTGCAGCCAGATGGAAAAAGAGAGATGCAGAACAAAAGAAGCTGGAACAAAAACTGGTTGCATTAGAGACCAAATACAAAACATGCCATAATCAGGCTCCTCCCCCAGAGCTACCAGCTCAACTTAACAATACACGTGAGTGGCTAAACTAGCACCTCACGAGGAAAGCCAAACTTGCAATATGCAGACGGCAGCACACATATTGGGAAGGGGGAGAGAAGTCAAGCAAGCTCCTGGCATACCGATTAAAAACCCAGCAGGTGGCCAAGTGCATAACCGGCCTCAGGGACTGGGGGGGGGACCTTTCACACCACACAACAAGACATAAATAGGATAATGACAGGGTTCTATAAACAGCTATATGCATCCCCATCCGCACCATCCCTGGACTCAATCCGGATGTACCTATCATTGCCCATCCCAACAGTAAGCTCTCAAACAAATGACCGTGAGACCCGTATCATTATACAGGCAGTCCATAAGGCCATCCTAGCATTAAACCTCCACAAATCACCAGGGGGAGATGGATTCTCAATAGTATTCTTTCAGGCAATGGGAAAAGGCCTGAAGCCCTATCTATTATGGACTTTTCAAGACACCATCGGGAGGGGAGTACTCCCACCATCCATGCAAGAAGCAGTAATCGCAGTCCTGCCAAATAAATGTTAAGATCCGACAGCCCCAGGGAGCTATCAGCCAGTTTCCTTCATTTATGCTGATCCCAAAATACTGGCAAAAATTCTGACCACACACTTGGAAGGCACTCTATCTGGGCTGATCCATCCATCCCAGGTGGGATTTGTCAAGGGCCACTATAGCTCAGACCATCTCCAGACATTAACATCCCTTATTCATCACATCAAGGGTTCGACCTCTCCTGTGGCTGGTCTAGTGGTGGACTTCGAGAAGGCCTTTGACTCTGTCGAATGGTCATATCTCATTACTACTTCGACTAAGAAGGAGTTGGGAAATAACTTCTGTAGCTGGACCAAACTCCTGTATACTCACCTCAAGACCTCAGTACTCAGCAATGGGGTGAAGTCTCCCCTTTTTAACCTACAGAAGGGGACGAGACAAGGTTGCCCTCTATCTCTGCTTTTATTCTTATTGGCAATAGAAACCCCTGCGATTGCCCTTAGGGAAACAGCAGCCCTCCCAGGCATACAGACGGGCACAGAAAGCTTCAAGACATTTTTATATGCAGATAACTTGCTCATCATCACAGCAGATGCCCACCAAGCTATATAGCATATGCTTCCCATCCTATTTAATTTCTTCCACATTTCAGGCCTACGGAT